>JAUDYJ010000003.1:194932590-196217590 GCA_030761175.1 Masticophis lateralis | reverse complement strand
ACAATCTTTTATACAATTGATTTCCGGAAATAGGGAAGTAACATTTCACAAAGCTATTACCTTTTTTTTTTTTTTGGAGTTCTACCTTGCTCTTAGTCTATGTGTTTGTTTGTCTATAGCAGGAGTCTGCAACCTTAAACACTCAAAAACCCATTTGGACAAGTGTCCCAGAGAAATGAAAACACCAGGAGCCACAAAACCCTTCCTGTGCCTGACTATTTCTTGAGCGGCCACAAAACTTGCATATGTAGTTGAATTAAATGTTCTGTTTTCTTCTGAAACTTTTCTTTTCTTGGATTTATCCATGGTTGGCCTATCGGGAGTTGAAAAGCTCAATAAAACGTGTGTCAGCGGGTGTCGCACATTGGTGGTTGTGACACATATTTTGAGTGTCAGGGAGCCACAGCAGAAGGGTGAAAGAGCCACATGCAGCTCCAGAGCCACAAGTTGCTGGCCCCTGGTCTATGGAGTTGTGCCTTGTTTGAGCATATGTGCCATTTTGCCCTTACAGAATTATGCCTTGGTTAAACTCTACATGTCTTTTTGTCCCTACTTGTGGGTTTCTGCTCCTTATTTTCTTGTTGCCAATTTTGTAACTTCCTACCTAATTCTGAGTACATGTTGTTACATTTCCTTCATTTCTAACTGACACGTTGCACGTACATCTTCTAATTTGTTATTCCTTCCCAGGATGGGGTTGCATTGTTTCGGTTGGAAGAAATGTCCATCTGGGTTCAGTTCCAAGTGGGGAAAAAGACACTGGATTCATGGAAGTTGCTTGGAAAGAAGGTTTATTGATGAACAGGATCACATGGCTTGAGATCCTGGGCAGAAAAGGGCAGAGATGCTGAGAATGTCTGGGTTTTATGCCCTATGTTGGACTTTGAATTTGAGCTTGTGGTCTGATTGGTTGTCAGACTCCCATGAGGCCATGCAGGGGTAACTTTGTAGGTTTCAGTCCCAGACTTGGTTGATTCATGCTGGGTGATGATATAATGAAAGGGCTTTGGGCAATTCCTACTGTGGCTCTGCCTGATCTTTGTTGTGTAGTATAGACTGGCCCAGGCCTTAATGGCCCATTGACAAAGGTGGTGGGGAGCTGAGTTTCTGCCTCCCTTTTAGGGGAAATATTCTGCCCTTTTAATATTTCCTAAAATATCCCATTTTCCTAGGTGAGGGTGGGTGGTAACTTCCTATACTTCTTAATGGCTGATTCATCAGTTACTTTGGCTAAAGAGAAAACAAGAAGAGCAGAACACTTTCTTGCCAACAATCAATGCCCAGATGAATAGGGATTGAAACCAGGATTAATATCAGATCAAGGATCAAGCAGTAAACAATATCCTAATTAAAGAATTACCAACTCAGACAATCAAACAAATAGTAAACAGTAGCCTAGTCAAGGAACTACCAAGAGAATAGTAGATATATATATGAGGGGGCCGAGCCAGTAGAGGTGATGATATGATATCACTGAACCGGTTCTGCCCCCCCCCCCCACCTCCCACGTTATTCTTACCTTTATTTGGTCCCATCCTCAATCTATTCACTGCCTCCCGAGTCCCAGTTGATCGGCTAGAAGGAAAAAAAAACTGTTTAAACTCTTGCCGCAGGGCTTCAAAGGGCCACCCTACAGCTGATCTGTGTTAAAAGGCAGTGTGGTAGTAGACCGGTGCCTCCAAAAACAAATGAGTAGACCCATGCCTGCAAAAATAAATGGGTAGACCAGTGCCTCCAAAAACAAATGAGTAGACCAGTGCCTGCAAAAATAAATGAGTAGGCCGGTACAGCTCTGCAAGCAGTTAAAAGCTTGATGCATGCAGATTTCAAACAAAACATTTATAAAAAATCTATTTTGGCCCTAAAACAAGGTAATTCTGTATTCCAGCAGCAATCATTGGTTTTCTTGCTGTCATAAATGAAGTTGAGTGGCAGTTGCCTAGCAATTCTAAGCAGGAAAACTTTTAAAAAGTCCTGGTATGAAAAAAATCTAATTATGTGGTACTACAAAGTTGGCTGGGGTTTGTATTTACAAGAATAAGGGAGAGCAGCTTCTTTTTGGAAACTCTCTTTCCCCCCCAAAAAAGTATGCTGAAATTGATGCAGAATGAATTATTTGAGCTCTGACATTTTTCCTGTGATGTTTGAAAGCAGGTTAAAAGTTTCCCAACCTTCTCCTTCTATTATTTTATCTCTTTTATACGATTTTTGGATTCTTAATGGATGGAATGGATGACTTTTTTTGCACAGAATGACTGTGATATAATGCAATAGGCAGTGCTTAGCAGTTGTGAAGAATTGCTCTCTTGCACATTGGACCAGCCAAATATTGATAAATGTATGTTGAGCTTATATGTGACTTGTGAAGTGTGTAGATATTTAAATTTTATAAGGCGGGTAACAAGTTGACTTCTTGTGCATATTCTGGAAAAGATTAGTTGGTGGCTTTAATATTTCAGCAGGAGAATCTATTAATCAGAATTACAACTGGTTCTAAGTTCTGACTGTCAACCTATTGCCCTTGCGCTGTTTGGAAAGCTAATCAAGGATTATTTTTTGAAACATTTCCATTTATATCGGAATGCTCTTTATTTTCACTTAGCCTTCCATTCTGACGTACAAGATTAGATTCAAATCTGCTCACGCTTAAACCAATACCATTGAACTCTGTGAGAATTTAACTATGATTAATTTCAAGGCCATTGATTTCTATAGGTCTACTTTATGAGGAACCTGGGGGACTTGCTTTGTGAAAACAGGCTGAAGGAACATGGGATATTCAGTCTGGAGAAAAGATAATAGTCAAGTTCAGATATATAAAGGAAAGCTATAGGTGAAATGATTAAGAACTATTTTTCACCATCACTGAACTATAAATAATAGATCTCAGTTACTATTACCTAGATTTTTTTCTACACACACACACAAAATAATCTTGGAAGGGTCTATCTGTGGAAATTGTACCTTCTCCATCATTGAAGAATTTTAAAAAGAATCTGGATAGTTATTTCTCATTGATGGTTTAATGGATTTCTTCAAAGGTGGTATTCAGATGGTTCAGGAGAACTGGTAGTGGCCCACTCACCTGCCCTGATGTAATGCTGTCCTGTTTAGCTATGTTTTTGAGGCTGAGCACATGCAACGGAAGGTGTGCAAGAGAGCAAAGCGAACCAGTGGTAAGAATATTGGGAACCCACCGCTGGTGTTTCTTGCATGATGCAAAATGTGGGATTAGATTATCCTTCTGGTCTTTCATATCTACAGTTCTTTGATTCTATAGGTCCATGATGGTGAAGATATGGCACGTGGAGCTATATCTGTGGGCACGTGAGCATTGCCCTAGCACAGCTCCAGAGCGCATGTGTGTGCTGGCCAGCTGATTTTAGGGCCTTCAGGGACCACCGGAAGTCGGGAAATGGGCTGTTTCCAACCTCTGGAGGGCCTCGAGGTGGAGGGGCCATTTTTGCCCTCCCCAGGCTCCAAGAAAGCCTCTGGAGCCTGAGGAGGACAAAAAAAATGTGCCTACCAGGCCCACTGGTAACCTTTTTGCCGTTGTGTGCTAAAAGCGGGGGGGGGACATGGGGGGGCATTGAATTATGGGTATGGGCACATGCATGTGTGACTACCTGTGCTCCCCCTGCTTTTGGCACAACAACAGGTTAGCCATCACTGCTATAGGTCATGGGCTCAACCTTCTCTCCATGTTCATTTAAAGCTGTAATGGGCTGTGTGAATAGGAACAGCAGATAGAACAGTAGCCAAGACTATGTTTAGATAAGAGAAATTTGAGTCCAAAGCAGAAATGTAATTTGAGAAAACAACTCAGACTTGACCCTCCCTAATTCTCTTCCCCTAGGATAAAAGTAGGTAGTGAGAAGATTCATTTAGTAGTGTGAACTTATTTGTCTTTGGTTTCCTTGTCCAGTCTACCTTAAAGGACTGACAAAGCCTCACTGCAGAGGTCATCTTCTTCACTCAAAAGTACAATCTATTGTTCATATGTGAGCCATATTTTCCCTTTCTTTAGGGGCCCTGGGAGTCTTGTAAGATGACACAGTCAAAATTAAGTGATATATCACCAAATAAATACTACCGGAATCATTTCCCCAATTTTCACTGGGAATTGAATAATATGTGCTTTAAGCTCCCAACTGGTTTAATGGACCTATTACTACAATAAACCAAATTACCCCAAATGAGGGGGAGGGGTTTTAAAAAAAATATTGTGCTATGCCTCCTGTTGATACTACTATGACATCGCCACAGTCCTGGATCCTTCTTCACTCTCCACCATAAAAACCTTTAGAAATACTCCTTTCTACCCCCTGGAAAGGAAGTATGTTTCAACAGTGCCATCCTTAATATAGAGACATTAGGGAAGGTACTAATGAAATCTATAAGATCTGTTGTACCTTCCTACTGTAGCTTTCTGGTACAGTGGCTTAAATCAAGAGGCCCAACCTACCCTCTGTGATTAAAGCACTGTACTTCAAACAAGCACCATGGTGAAGTTGCTATGATATATAGAACCAGTTTGGTAGTGGTTAAAGAACCAGGCTATAAACCAGGAGTTTCTGGGTTCTAGTCCCATTGCAGGAATGAAAGCCAGCTTTGTAATTTTGGGTCATTCATTCTCTCTCTGTGTCCAATTCACCTTGTTTTTTGTGGGGAAAATAAGAGAAAGAAGGAGTATTATGTATTTGCCACTTTGAATTATTTATAAAGTAATAAAAGCAGGATTAAAAAATCTAATAAATAAATACAAAAAAAAATGAGAGTACAAAATTGTCTCCCTTCCATTGGAACGCAGAGCTTGTACTTATTTACAAAGCCCAATTGCAAAATTGATTTGCATGCCTTATCTTCATTGGCATCATTCTCCAAACACTCTTCAAAGGAAGCCCATCACAAAACACTGAGGTGCTGATGAGTCCATTGCAGCCAGGTGTTCTCTGTCCAGCTTAAGATAGGAAAACCACACCTGATTATGCTCAATCCAATAGCATCCCTAAGTTGATTCTTCAGAGGGAAAATTCAGGAGAGATTGTGGCAACCCAATTTTTGTTGTCACTTAAACAAGAACGACAGCAATGATTCATGCACCCCTGTGTATAATTTAATGATGGCAATCTCAAGCAATACCCTGCTACTACCTTAGCCCTAAGCTATGTTTTCACAGGAAACTGTTTGTGCTTTCTGCCACAAATCATCAAGAGTGGAAGAATCAAGCTATCAGACATATGATATGTGTCAGCCGCTTTGGATTGTCGCAGAAAGACCTCCACTCCTTTGAAATGATAAAGAAAAGGATTTCAAAAGCAGAAAAGAAAGTATGTTTTGTGACTAGCTAAGGTAAAGCTTTAACACTGTCACCTACCAGAGATCTGTGAAGGGTAAAGAAAGGAAGACTTATTTAGAAGAACAAATGCTAAACAAAACCACTTGAGCTGCTGTTAATAAACCAAACCAAGAATAATATGTATGTTGATGATAAATCACCTCACAGTTGAGACAGCAGGTTTCAGCTAGCATTTTCATACCACGCAGCAGCATCTTTGCAGCTGTCACTTCCTAGCCAACTTCCATAAACTTGGCTACTATATCAGCACGGAAAATATCACTAAGATTTTTTTTTCTCCTTTGAAATATTTTTTTAAAAAATTCCACTCAAATTGAATAACCTCCATTATAACACAATATGGAGGATGACAGAAGATGGAAGGGGCAGCAGAATAACAGAGTTGGAAGGGACCTTGGAGGTCTTCTAGTTCAACCTCCAGCTCAAGCACCCCTATACCAGGGGTGTCAAACTGGCAGCCTGCAGGTTGGATGCGTCATATGCAGGCCACACCTACCGCAGCTCCTCAAAGGCAAAAAAAATGGCATGATACGTCATAATACATCACATGATGCAATCAGGTTTGACACCTGTGCCCTATACTATTTCAGAGAAATGATTGTCAAATCTCTTCATAAAATCTTCAGTGATGGAATATCCTCAACTTCTGAAGGCAATTGAGAACAATTCCGTTCCACTGGCGAATTGTTCTGTCAGGAAATCTTTCTTCAGTTCTAAGTTGGTTCTCTCCTTGATTAGTTTCCATCCATAGCTTCTTGTTCTGGCTTGAGGTGCTCTGGAGAATAGGTTGACTTCAGTGGTGAAATCCAAATTTTTTACTACCGGTTCTGTGGGCTTGGTGGGCATGGTATGCTTGGTGGGCATGGCAGGGGAAGAATAAAGCAAAACCTCCATTCCCACCCCACTCCAGGGAAGGATACTGCAAAATCCCCATTCCCTCCCCACTCCTGAGGGAAGGATATTGCAAAATCTCCATTCCCATCCCACTCTGGGGCCAGCCTGAGGTGATATTTGCTGGTTCTCCGAACTACTTAAAATTTCTGCTACCGGTTCTCCAAACTACTCAAAATTTCCACTACCGGTTCTCCAGAACTGGTCAGAACCTGCTGGATTTCACCCTTGGTTGACCTCCTCTTCTTTGTAGCAGCTCCTCAAATATTGGAATATTGCTGTCATGTCACCCAGTCCTTCTTTTCATTAAACTAGATATGCCAAATTCATGTAACCATTTTTCATATGTTTTAGCCTGCAGTCCACAGTCATCTTTGTTGCTTTCTCTGCACTTGTTTTATAGTCTCAACATCTTTTTTGTACGGTAGTGACTAAAACTAGATACAATATTCCAAATGTTGTTTTACCAAAGCATTATAAAGTGAGTAGCACTTTCATTTTTTCCATAATTAGACTGTTCCTTAATTCTATGATATCAGCTGAAGTCTGACTTATGTCTTTTTTCTTTAATTATATTTTTTAGCAAACCTTTTAAAGATATCCTTCCTTTCACCCAGTTGATGTTTTCATTCAACACTCGAAGTTTTAAAGAAGAGGTTAGACAGTCCTTTGTTTGAAATAGTATAGGATTCCTTGCTTGAGCAGAGAGCTGGACTAGAAGATCTCCAAGGTCCCTTGCAATTCTGTTATTCTGTTATTATAAACCACTATAAAAAGAATGTAAAACTATTCTCCAAAGGCCATTACTATGTCTCACAGGTTATGAATGCTGTTACAGAACTGGAAGAAAAGCCGGGAAAGATTTGTTCTTACCAAGGAAAGAGAATTTTACCTCTATCCAGGAGTGGTATTCACTTACCTTCACTACCAGTTCGCAAATGTGAACACGAGCGTAGCAACTATATGCCTCCTCCACACATGTGCACAGCCTTCTGCGCATGTGCAGAGGGTAAAAAATGGGACATGGTGACGTCTGGGCAGGTAGACAGAGAACCTCCCACCGCCAGCGCTACCGGATCACGCGATCTGGGTAGTGTTGTGATCTAGGTCCAAGTAGTTATTATCAACATGATCAGTCCTAAACAAACATATTTTATTAGAACAGCTGAGAATTGCTTTATTCTCAGCTTGGTCCAAATTAATTCCAAAACAAATTCTTCATAAACAGTCCTTTGGTCTTATCACCAACCTTTGTCTTCTTTGGCACCCTGCCAAAGGCTTTTCTTGGCAAAAGTTCAGAAGCAAGAGACACTGACAAGAAACAAATGTAGCAATATTGCTTTCCTACAAAGATCCCAAGAGCTGTTGCTGCTCTTTTAAGCCTTCTGGGAGGGGCCAATCATCTCCTGGCCTTACTCCCAAGTCGTCCTTTTTGCTTTAGCTGCTCTTATTTGTATCTGTATCTGTATTTGTATTTATTTCATTTCTATACTGCCCTTCTCCCGAAGGATTCAGGGCGGTTCACAGCCATATTAAAACAATCATACACAAAAATTAAAACTATTAAAATAAATTCAACTATTGGGCCGTCCGATAAAACCCCTTGCTAAAACCCCTTTAAAACAGATTTAAACCCCTTTAAAATTATCTAGTTGGTTAGGCCGGCTTCGTGAAACAACAGAGTCTTCAGTGCCCGATGGAAGGTGCGGAGGTTGGGAATCCTTCTTATATCTGGGGGCAGTTCATTCCATAGGGCAGGAGCCCCCACAGAGAAGGCTCTCCCCCTGGGGGTTGGCAGCCAACATTGTCTGGTCAACAGCACCCTGAGAAGGCCTTCTCTTTGAGAGCGTATCGGACGGCAGGAGATATTCAGTGGCAGCAGGCGATCCTGTAAGTATCCTGGTCCTAAGCCATGGAGCGCTTTCAAGACAGTGACTAGCACCTTGAAACGCACCCAGAAGATCACCGGGAGCCAGTGCAGCTCTTGCCTTCTGGCAGCTCTTCGCATCGCTCCCAGATGGCCCTGGCCCCATCTCTGTCTCCAACACAGAGCCCTCATCTGGGCCTTCCCCTGACTCCAGGACTGGCCCATTTCCCCCCACCCCCAGCCTCTTCACTGTCTGACTCTGACTCTGCTACCAGCTCCGCAAGCTGCTGGTGGACCACAACAGATAGAGCCAGCTGAATTTCACCACTGCCTCTATCCCATTGAAGCTATTTGGGCATTCTGACTATGTATATTGAGCTATGAGAATACAGGTAGTCCTCGACTTACAACTTTTCATTTAGTAACTATTCAACATTTACAAAGGCACTAAAACATTGACTTATGAAAAAATTGACTTTTTTTCTCAATTACGACCATTGCCTCCTCCCATGATTTGGACTGGCTCATATTTATGTCATTGCAGGATCATGTGAGCATCTTTTGCGACCTTCTAACAACAAAGTCAACGGAGAAGCCAGATTCCCTTTAATGTGCCAGTTTCAGGTTAATAACACTGCAGTTGTTAGTAACTTAACAACTGCAGTGGCAAGAAAGATGATGAAATGGGACAAAACTCACTAAACAACCGTCTTGCTTAGCAACAGAAATTTTGGACTCAGTAGTGATCATAAATTGAGGATTACCTGTAACCTTGGGAAACAGGAGGAAGCACTTCAGCCAGAACAACAATAAGAAAACTAGAGGGTTACAGCATTAAAATTAAAACAAAATTAAAATTAAAATTAAATTAAAATCCTCTACATGCAATAAAATACCTTATTTTTTTTATTTTATTTTTTTTATTTTTAATTTGATTTATATGCCGCCCTTCTCCGGAGACTCAGGGCGGCTTACAATGCGTGAAGCAATAGCCTTCATACTTTTGTATGTTTATACAAAGTCAGCTTATTGCCCCCACAAACTGGGTCCTCAATTTACCCACCTTAGAAAGGATGGAAGGCTGAGTCGACCCTGAGCCTGGCTAGGATTGAACTCAGAGAAATTACAGGCAGCTGGTGTTAATTGCTGCCTTTAGTAGGAGGCATTAGCCCCCTACGCTACACAGGCTCCTTATGACACCAGAGTTCAAATTTTGGGCTTAGACAACTTAGAACTACGCCAACTTTGGTCTGACCAAAGTCAGTGGTGGGTTGCCCCTGGTTTGGACTGGTTTGCAAGAACCGGTAGTAAAACCGGTGGGAGGCTCCACCCACCAACCCCAATGTCATCAGGAAGCTTCTGCGCATATGCAGAAGTGCGCAAGCATGCGAGCAAAGCAAGCTCATGTGCGCGGGCCGACTGCGAACCAGTAGTAAAGATAAGTAGAACCCACCTTGACCTAAGTGTAGTACATAAAATTATCTGTCACAATGTCCTACCTGTCAATGACTAGTTCAGCTTCAACCGCAACAACACATGAGCACACAATAGATACAAACTGAAGGTAAACCACTCCAAACTCAATTGCAGAAAATATGACTTCAGTAACAGAGTGGTCAATGCCTGGAATGCACTACCTGACTCTGTGGTTTCTTCCCCAAACCACAAAAACTTTAACCTTAGACTGTCTATTGTTGACCTCACCCCATTCCTAAGAGTTCTGTAAGGGGCATGCATAAGTGCACCAGCATGGCTACCGTTCCTGTCCTAATATTCCTTTTTACTTCCTCTTTTCATGTATTCAAATTATGTTTATACTTTTATCTGTTATCTTATATATGCTTGACAAATAAATAAATAAAAATAAAAAATTGTCCTAGCAATTGGGCAACAATCCCCTACTTTTTGTTAATGTAATTTACAACATAAAACCAGCTAAGGCACAAAATTGATATGTGGTTGTGAAGAAGTGTCAAAACAATAAGGGTCAATGGGAAAAATGACCAAATAGAATAAGGTATCATCTCCATAAAGCTGGGCTGAAATGGGCCAAAATGCATGGTCCTAAATGGTGAAGAAGGCTATGAAGTTAAGCACTCCATTTAACTCTAGGTTGTAGTCTAATTCTGGAAGAAGCAGGCAGACAAGGCATCAGATCAGCCCCAGCTAGAACTAAGAAAATAACATGGCAGGTTTTGTACTACATGAATTAGATATTTAAATTCAAGAAGGGATCACCATTTGATATGTCTGTAATACTGTCACTTAATTTATCACTTTGGTATAAGCAAAAAAAAAAAAAAGATTTGGAAGCATTGATGTCATTTTCTTTAAATCCTTCCCAAGATGAGCAGGAATAATTGGTGTTGACAGTAAGTGCAAATGAAATGTCAACTCCACACTGCACTCATTTTTCCATATGCAAAACCCCTACACCTCAGTCTCTTTTTGTACTAGCCACAAGAGCTCATGAATATCGTGCGTATTGTGTGAAAGTGGCTATATAAACAGTTGATCTCAGATCCAGTGTGATAAATAGATTGTGCCTGAAAAAGTTTAGGGTCAGATCTATTTTCAAGCAGTGGAAACTCAGAGGTGAGATTTTAGCCGTTCTCCTCACCAGATTTTTGCTGTGGGGAAAATGGATGCAGGGAACATTATGTGTGGTGTCTTGATTTTCTGATCAAAACCAGAAATATCAGGTTAACAATTAAATAAAATCTGCACATTCAGCAATCTTGTCAGCTAACATTCAACATGAGTAACTGTTGTAATGCAGAAGTTGTGTTCTCATGATATGCTTGACTAGAATGAATCACAACAGACCCAACACACTAAGCTTAGGGTTATTTCTGATCATGTTTTGTTGCCTAGTATGTTGTGAGAACCTGACTACATTTAGGCAAGAAAAGCAAAAGGCACAGTTACAGTATGGGAGTGGGGGTATCTCGCTCAATAGTAGTAACTATGAGAGGGATCTTGGCGTCCTAATTGGACAATCACTTAAATATGAGCCAGCAGTGTGCAGCAGTTGCCAAAAAAGCCAACACAGTTCTAGGCTGCATTAACAGAGGGATGGAATCAAGATCACGTGAACTGTTAATACCACTTTATAATGCCTTGGTAAGGCCACACTTGGAATACTCCATTCAGTTTTGGTCACTACAATGTAAAACAGATGTTGAGACTCTAGAAAGAGTATAGGGAAGAGCAACAAAGATGATTAGGGGACTGGAGGCTAAAACATATGAAGAATGGCTGCAGGAACTGAGTATGTCTAGTTTAATGAAAAGAAGGACTAGGGGTGACATTATAGCAGCTTTCTGATATCTCAGGGGCTGCCACAAAGAAGAAGGAGTCAAACTTTTTTCCAAAGCACTTGAAGACAGGACAAGAAGCAATGGATGGAAACTAATCAAGGAGAGAAGCAACCTAGAACTAAGGAGAAATTTCCTTAAATTAATCAATGGAACAACTTGCCTCCAGAAATTGTGACTGTTTGAACACTGGAAGTTTTTAAAAAGAGATTGGACAACCATTTGTCTGAAATGGTATAGGGTTTCCTGCCTAAGCAAGGGGTTGGACTAGAAGACCTCCATGGTCCTTTTCAAGTCTGTTACTCTATTTTATTCTAATACATGGCTACAGTTGGCTCTTAACTTATGACTGGTTGTCTAGTGATTATTCAAGTTCTAATGGATCAGCAAAAGTACTTGGCTAAAGGCCAGTCCCCCATGGTCATGTGACTATATTTCAGGTGCTTAGCAACTGATCCACATTTACCGACTGTAAATATGCTTGCAGCATTCATGTAACCACAATTCACCTTTTTGCTGAAATGGATCCACTTAATGATTGCAATGATTCGCTTAATGATTGCTAGAAAAAAAGTTGTAAAATCAGATTGGTCCGCCACTTTATGACCATCACAACTTACCAACATCAATTTATGATCATAAATTGAGAACCACCTGTAGTTTTAGTTTCAGGATATAGTACAAGCCCAGGAGATAAGTCAACTCATTAACTACCTTAAGCATGTTCTAAAATGACTGTCAGATTTTTTATTGTCCTCTTTAGCTTTTGAGCATCACAAGTAAATACCATAAATAAATTAGTGTTGTATGACTGTTTCCAGGCCCTGAGCCTCTTCACATTACAACGTCTTGTAAACAACCCTGCTTCCAAAAAGGCAGGCAAAAAATTAATAGGATCAAAATAAAAACCAAAGAGACTCAAAATGTAATTAAAAGTTTAATTCGGTTAAGATTAAATAAATTACATTTATTTAATATGTTTATTCCTGTTGACTTCTTTTTTCATATAAAAAAATTAATAGGTGGTAAATTATAGAAGCTTTTGTTAATATTTTGGTGATACTGTGTGGTCCTAGAGCATGGGTCCTCCATCTGTGGCCCGCTGAACCAATTAATCCGAGAGAAAGAGAGGGAAAGAGAGGGAAAGAGGAAAAGAGGGAAAGAGAAGGAGAGAGACGGGGAGAGAGATAGAGGGAAGGAGACAAAGAAAGAGAGAGAAAGAAAGGGAGAGAGAGAGAGAGAGAGACAGAGAGAGAGAGAAAGAGAGAAAGAATGAAAGAGAGAACAAGAGGGGGAGAGAGAGGGAGGGAGGGAGAGAAAAGGAGAGAGAGAAAGAGAGAGAGAGAGAGACAGAGACAGACAGAGACAGAAAGAGGGAGAAAAACAGAGAGAAAGAGAGAGAAAGAATGAAAGAGAGAGAAAGAGGGGAGAGAGAGAGAGGGAGAGAGAAGGAGAGAGAGAGGAGAGAGGGAAGGAGAGAAGAGAGAGAGAGACAAAGAAAGAGAGAGAGAAAGAGAGAGAGAATAAGAGAGAGACAGAAAGAGAAAGAGAGAGAGAGAGAGAGAGAGAGAGAGAGAGAGAGAGAGAGAGAGAAAGGGAGGGAGGGAGGGAAAGAAGGAAAGAGAGAGAGAGAAAGAGATAGATAGAGAGAGACAGAGAGAGATTTCTCAAGTTCCTTGGGGCTGAGAAGAATTGCAGCAAAACTGAGTTTCCTGAAGTAGACCACTAGATTCCTAAACAACTGAAAAACTGATCTAGTAAAAAGAAAAGGCAACCAAAAGAGCAACATGCAAACAAAAGCAAATAAAAACCCCTAGGAGCAAAACAAATTAAAGTTTAATTTGTGTGCATTGTTCAATGGACTGTTAAATTGGCCATGCCCACCCAGTCATATGACCTAGCCATGCTCACCTAGTCACATGACCACCTAGCCATGCCCTCCAGGCCGATCTGGCCCTTCAACAGTTTGAGGGACCGTGAATTGGCCCCCTGTTTAAAAAGTTTGAGAACCCCTGTCCTAGAGCCTTAAACTGTACACACCTGCACAACATACAGCTGTGAGGAATACAACAGAAGTACACAGAAACTTTTAAACATCTGGCATCTTCCATTCCACATAAGTCTCTAGCCTACAATGGATGAACATAAGCATTATTTGTTAGCATATAAAATGAAGAACACTGTGCAATAGTTTACATACTCCTTTAACAGACTCCTTTCTTGATATCGATATAAAGACTGGCCTTTTCCAATCAATTGGTTGCAGTTTCATTCCCCAGATTTACTGACATAATTGAATTAGACCATTGACTAATTCTCTCTCTCTTTTTTTTTTTACATATTTCTGTAGATATTCATCAATTTCCAAAGACTTGGTAATAATCAATTTCAGCTACAGTATCAGGGTTTCTTGTAAATAAGGAATATATTCTAAGTTATAAGGGAGGTTGATATCAGTGGTGAAATCCAATTTTTTTACTACTGGTTCTCTGGGCATGGCTTGGTGAGCATGGTGTGGCTTGGTGAGTGTGGCAGGAGAAGGATACTGCAAAATCTCCATTCCCACCTCACTCTGGGGCCAGCCAGAGGTGGTATTTACCGGTTCTCCGAACTACTCAAAATTTCCGCTACCGGTTCTCCAGAACCTGTCAGAACCTGCTGGATTTCACCCCGGTTGATATTTCTTCTAAACAGAATTTCAGTATCCATCTTTGCTTGATTTTTAAATCAGCTTCTGTCTGTCCTCGATCCATAACAAGGTTGAAACCCCTGAGTTCAGAAATCTTTTGGAAGGCTTTCCTGTTTTTCTGTGTCTGATTCCTTTTTCAGTGTCTTTGCGGATTTTTAATACTCTGCTTATTGTCTCTTCTAACAGCTCTCAGAGTTGTTTTCTGAAATCTTTCTTGTCTTTAGGTTCTCTTCTCTTCTTGGGAATTTTTACTGTCTGATTTGACATTCAGTTTGTTTTCTTCAGGTTTTTTTTTTTTTTTGGTCTTTGACAATCTCTTTCCACATTCATCCTTAATAACCTCTTTGATTTGTTTTCACAGTTTCTCTGACTTTCTATGACTTCAAAGTGATTGTAAGGATCTCCTAGCCACAGTTTTGCTGTTATAACTAGTCTCTGCCTCCACCTGGTATCAATAATATAGGCAATTTGATTTCTGTGTACTCTGATATGCATATATATCAGCTATTCCGGTTGTTTGAAGACTACATCAGCAATGAAGAAAAAAAAATGGACTGGCAAAAATAGGTGAGTTGTTCTTCCTGTTTCATTACTCCAAAATTATACAATCCTAGATTGTACATTGCACACTATTCCTCTTTCAATTTCCAACTTCTGCATTTCAACCTCTAATCATATCTTGCATCTATCTATCTATCTATAATTTATAATTAGTTTGTCATGAATGCGACTGCTTGAGGGCTCCTGGATTGGAGTTGAAAGGCGAAAGGCATGCAGTATGCTCCCTCCCACATGCTGGGGTAGACCAGGTATCTCACTATTTATATATAATTCTAGTATTCTTTGCTCATCCTTTCCAGAAGAATTTCCCTGCTGTGATGAGGCAGCATAGCTGGACATAAAGGTTTCTAATGGAGAGGTCTCAGTTACAATACCATACGTCAACCTACAGCCCAAGCATTTGAGAGTAAATATATTGCAGCTGAACTATGGGAGGGCATAATTATTCTTGGTAGTTTCCACATTCATAAATACACTAGTTTTTTTAAAAAAAATTCTGTTACTTTGATCTCATAATAATAGAGGCAGAAGTCAATTTCTCAGTCAATGCCCTATTAGGTTTGATTCTACTGGATGTGGGGCTGCCCTTGGAGAGCATTTGGACATTTCCATTGGTGCACAGTGTGGCTGCACTGCCCAGAGTCACTGTATCAGTGAGTTGGACAGCATAGAAATTTAAATATATAAATAATAAAGGGTTATTTATATATTTGGCACATCTGACAGTTTGCCACTGCTTTTTGAGCTGCATTGGTTCCCAGTGTGTTTCTGGGTGCAATTCAAAGTTATGGTTATCACCTTTAAAGCCCTTCAGGGCTTGGGGATGGGTTACCTAAGGGACCATCTTCTCCCAGTTGTTTCTACCTGATCTAATCTACCTGGTCAAGCAGATTTGGCATGTTACAGGTCCTGTCAGCCAAGGAATGTTGATTAGCAGGATCCAGGAGACATGTTTTCTCTTCCATAACCGATGCCCTCTGGAATATTCTCCATTCAAATATTGTGATGATTCCCCCAGATACTTCCTCAGATACCTCTCCAAATGTCAGTTCAGAGGATAATAAACCAGTTCCAGGCATGTCTAGATGGCAGTTGGTTAATGGTTCTGAGCAACTGTCTGAGAGAGATTTGGCTGAAACAGCCCTGAGGCTTCAGGTGGGGAAATCATGCAGCTGCAGCAAGTCAGTGATGATGAACTGCCTTCTGCATCTGATGGGAGAACACATAGGGCAGAGAAAAGGTAGGAACAGCGAAGGTCAGCCTTATTGCTCATGAGGAGGCAGCCTTGCCCTTCTTGATGGGCTACACCACAAGCTGGCTATTTAGCAAAGCAGACAGATGGCCATGCTGGGAATAACATGTTCATTTTCTAGCTGTGGTTTTCCTATTAGTTGTGATTCCTGCCTTGCTTTGGATTGATGCCTTGACTTAGATCATGCCTTGTGTTGTGGATTTAACTTTGCCTTTAGGGAGCCACGGTGGCACACATGGTAAGATGCTGAGCTTGTGCTCTGCTGAGATCGGCAGCTCAGTGGTTCAATTCCCATGAGTGAATAAACCATGTAGAGACAGAAAAGGAGCCTCCCACAACTGCCTATTGGCATTCAAGTATCCCACAGGTAAGATAACACTGTCCAAAAAAAAAGTCCTTTCACAGAGGCAGCCAGCCGCTTTGGTGATCCTTGGCTAATACATGCCATATGCTAAATAAATAAACAAACTTTGCCCTGTGAGTTTATCTTGTTTGGGAAACTTATGGACTCATTCGCCATTGCTCTATGGACTTGCATTGGTCTGCTTTTGGCTGAACTTAATTGAGACAGTTCTTGGGTTTTGGTGAAGGAAATTGCTAGGGAATACTAATAAACCCACTATTACAGGGTGCATCTGTGAGTGGGACAGCAGAGATATCAGGATAATCCCTGTTGGGCTTTTATAAGGCTGTGAAAACTTGGTTGTGTGCCCAGCCTGAAGTGTATAAAGGGCTCCATTTCCCGGTTGTATGGCAATAGCTTTACTTGGTACCATAGATATTCATTTTTAACTGTTTTAATTGTTTTTGTCTTATGATGTATGCATGAAGCCTAGAGTCACTTGAGATGAGTGCTATAGAAATCAAATAAAGTAAAAATTCAAAGAAAGCAAGATCTGTGTCATTTCTTCCTGATAAGAAAACACCTTCTCTGTGTTTGTTATAGGAAAAGCTTTTAATTATTTACTTGGTTATGGACATAATAAGGAGGATAAACTGCCATAGTAATTAACTTCAGTTCTTTGGCTTCTGCCCAACTGGGGAAGCCTGCAGGTGTCAGCAGGTATTTGATAATTACCGCTGATGGCAGACTGTATGACTTTCCAACCTTTGCTCCTGTCAGTGAAAATGTAAAGACTAGCCCTGAAGTCCAGAAAAAAGAGGACCTCAAAAGCTCCTAAACTTCGAAGTGAACTTCTTTTGCGTTGCTCTGCATTTTTCCAAGAGCTCTCTATTTTAAAATTCTACAACACCAATCAAGATTAAGAGTTGCAAGCTCAAGAATTTCTTAACATTATTTGGTTCTCATACTTGGGAAGAGGGTTATGGTTGATCTTCTGAGCTTTGCCTCATTTAAGGAGTGATTCCACTCTTAAATGAATGAGAACAAGAGATCTCCTAAAGGCATGCAAATTAGATCCTATCTGGTACATTGTGGCATTAAACTGCATAAAAAACAATTACTACCAACCTGCCTTCCATTGAGGACCTGTATACTGCACGAGTCAAAAAGAGGGCTGTGAAAATATTTACAGACCCCTCGCATCCTGGACATAAATTGTTTCAACTCCTACCCTCAAAATGACACTATAGAGCACTGGACACCAAAACAACTAGACACAAGAGCAGTTTTTCCACGAATGCCATCACTCTGCTAAACAAATAATTCTCTCAACACTGTCAAACTATTCATTAAGGCTGCATTACTATTACTATTAGTCTTCTCGTTGTTCCTATCACCCATCTCCTCCTACTCATGACTGCATGACTATAACTTTGTTGCTTGTATTCTTACAATTTATATTGATTGTTTCCTAGTATGATTTGATTGCTTATTTGTACCCTTTGATTATCATTAAGTGTTGTACCTTATGATTCTTGAAGAATGTATCTTGTCTTTTTATGTACACTGAGAGCATATGCACCAAAGACAAATTCCTTGTGTGTCCAATCACACTTGGCCAATAAAGAATACTATTCTATTCCATTCTAAATGAGGCTGTGTTCCTGGAGAAATGCAGAGATGAAGACATAGCAATAACAATTAAACTTATATACCATTCCGTAGTGCTTTACAGGACTCTCTAAATTAGGTGTGTCAAACTGGCAGGCCACAGGCTAAATGTGTCTCACACAGGCCATGCCCACCCCAGTGCCATGAAGGGGGAACACATCACATGACACCACAAATTTAACTCTTGTGCTCTAAATGGTTTACAGAGTCAGCATATTGCTCCCAACAATATGAGTCCTTATATTACCAACTTCGGAAGGATGGAAGACTCTCTCAACCTCAAGTCCTGTCAGGATCAAACTCCAGGCTGTGGGCAGAGTTAGCCTGCAGTATTCCATTCTAAACACTGCACCACCAGGTATTATATAAGTGTTGGATTTTTGTTGAAGTCCAGCTTTTTTATAAATACCCTTTCTGTTAATTGACTGGTAGAAAAAAGAACATGTGTGAACAAGGCAGTCCATAGCTGGAATGAGCAACTTTTCTTAGCTACCTAAAGGTTTCCTTGGCATGCTAAAAGTAGATTCTAAAAATAGGCAGAGACCCTTTTCTTAACTTTAATCTTATCTTTTTACCTCCCTTTTTATTTTATTAACATTATATGTAAAGGTGTACATAACTAAATAATCTGCTTTTGCTTATTATATTATTTGTATAAAATTCATGGGAGATTCTGATTGATATGAAAAGGAAAAAGAAATTTTAAAAGTTAGCATGGCTTCACTCATTTGAAATACTTTATGGTTTTCTTTTATCCATTCACAGACTGGTTGGTTTTGAATTTAGATGAAGATAACCTTGCTACCAGCTATAAATACTTCTTAAAAAGAATGCCTTTCAGAAGGGAAAAAAACCTTGCAACCTGTTTTTACTCCTACACTTTTAAACGCATGGGGAAAAAATAGCTTGAAATGTATTCCATGCTAAATACGGTTAAGTGATCAATTAAGGTTTCCTGTTTTTTTAAAAGCTAAGCTAAAAATGTCCTGTAAAAACATGATGCAAAGAACCCACTTATTCAACTCATGTGAATTGCTTCTTTCCCAGCAATTATTGGTCAAGGCATAGCCAGGGAAATGTCTGATGTTGGAACCAAATGTTCTACTATCATTAATATTTCATAGAGCTATTATTAATAACTCAGAACGGATTTGTGAAAAATCTTTATTAAATATCTGATGCTCAGTTAGCTGTACCCTCAAGTGAAATGCTTCACCGATCAAAGGCTGCAGTGTTTCCTCTTGGGAAAACAGATAGTCAAATGCTAACGTATTTCTGGCAATGTACAGAGATTTGCAGTTTTGTTTTGTTTTTCCCTCCAAGCTTCACTGCTTAATTATTTTCAGAATAAATCTTTCCCATCAACCACCATGTCATGAGGGAGGTTTTTTTTTTGGTCCCAAGTGGAATCTTCTTCTTTCTCTTTAAAACAACAATGAAATCAAGGTCTTCAAAGTTTCAGCACTTGATTATGATGTAAATATTAATGGTGATTGTAAGTTTCAAGTGAAGTCTGTTTAAGAAGACCATACATATGGACTAAAGTTACACAACCTTTTCAAATGGGAAATCTCATTGTGGAATAGAAATAGCAATAGCACTTAGACTTATATACCACTTCACAGTGCTTTACAACCCTCTCTAAGCAGTTTACAGAGTCAACATATTGCCCTCAACAATCTGGGTGCTCATTTTACCCAACTTGGAAGGATGGAAGGATGAGTCAACCTTGAGCCTGGTAAGATTCAATCTGCCAAATTGCAAGCAGCTGGCAGTCAGCCGAAGTACCCTGCATTACTGCACTCTAACCACTGCGCCACCGTGGCTCTGAATCCCAATATTTCTTAGGCAGATGAAGGCTTCTAAAATGTATTGCCATGCATTAGAAAGCAGAGGGTAAACGGATTGCAAGGAACATCCTTCAGATCATCATTCAAAACTGTGAGTAGTGCCATTCTCATTATTTCTACTGTCTGAGAATTAAATGCAAATAACATCATTAAGTTGCCCAAATACAGCAAGTCAGTTAAACTATTGTGGAACTACTTCAGATACAAAAAAATACATACATGGCAAAGCAAGTAGCTAACCATTTCATGCTGTTGTTTGTCACCAAAACATGTCTTGCCAGCCATTTCAATCTGTTTCATAATTGAGCCAAGCTTGGCTGCACTTCTGTTTATAGTCCAAAGATGTCAGTAAAACAGTCATGAGGAGTTAATTGCATGGTATTTCATAGGGACACACCAATCAGTCAAGACTCAGTTTGTATTTGAGATGGGAAAGTGAGAAGATGTTATCTGAATTTGAGATTCAAGGCTTAGAAGCCAAAAGATCTGATTCAAGCTTCCATCAGATAAAATACTTGACCATGTCAAAAGGTCTGGAGTTGCTTCATGAGGGGATGGCACCTTTCAAAGAACATTAACCTGAGCTCTGCAAAGTTTCAAGAATTCCACCACAATAAATGTGTGAAATATTTCTCTTGTCCAATAAATGTGTGAAATATTTCTCTCTTGTCCAAAAAATCATTTTTTGGACAGAGATAGACAGCATGATGAAAAGACTGCAAAGATGTTTCTCAAACTGCCCAGCAGAGGTGGTATGGAGGAGAGATGTTGAACCAGTGCACAAGTCTTTTACCTTTCCTTGTGCCAAGCTAAACATTAAAATTTTACAAACTATTTTTTTAAAAAGCCTCTACTACATATGAAAGAGTTCATCATCTAGAAAATAAACTAGCCAAGTGGCAAATTACTAATCTGGGGCCAGTAAGGGAAGATCTATTCAGTCGGTTTGTATTGGTTCGGGTGAGATCGCAGGTGACCCCGCTCACCTGCCCACCCGTCCCGGTTCTATGATGTCCTATTTAGGCATGTTTTGGAGGCTGGGTGCATGCATGGAAGGTATGCGAGCTAGAAGATGTTTATATGTCAACACTTTGGACACCTAGAAAATGCACTGTTCAACATAGAAATAGAATATGTGATACAAAACAATAAAAAAATATTTATATAACAAAAGAATATTGGAAACCCACTGTTGAAAGATTCTACCCTAATTTCAGCATTAAATTTGTCTATGGGGGTCAAGGGGGTAAAAAATTCACACAATTTGCTTTGTTATCTAGACTCCTTCTTGTGAACCTTTGCTCCACTGCTCTTTTAAGGCTTCCTTTAATATTTGAGCCACTTTGTGGATATTGCCTACACTATTTTTTGACTGAAAACTGGTCCAGGTGATCTTCATAGCATCTCACTCAATAATGGTGTCCAATTTAATAGGAAATCATTGGTAAGTATGATTTCTGTACCAGATAAATATCCACTTAATTGTTATGTCTTCCAGTCCACACTAAACTAGCTTGCTAATCAGCAGAGCATGGAGTTAGAATCGCTAATGATAGAGTTGAAGCTCTTCTTTGCAGTATCATTTGCCTCCACATGTACTAGCAGAAAGGAAGGATTGTCAGAATTCAAGTTGGAGTTTATTAGTCTTAAGAATGGTTTTGTCACGTTCTTGATCCTTGCTTCTGCTAGATAACTCACTACATGAACAAATGAGTAACGTTGACACATACTGATTTAAATGCCTCATAGTAATGAGTGACCAACTACCTTGATTTTTCTCTTTTCTGTATGCAGTTGGCATTGTTAATTTATAGTTTCTATCCCATAGTTGCTGCCATTTATCTAACTCTATCATATAACCAAAGTTTTTTGACCATGCTATCATTGTTTCCTTTACTTGTTCTTCTTCTAATTTAATACGCAATAAGTAACTACAATTATTTTTATCACCCTCTCTTCTGTTCCTGTTAGTATCTTATCCAGTTCTTTCAATTCCATATAAAAACCATATAGTTCAGCAACAACAGAACCTGTATAAAATGTTTTACAGATGGCATCTTCCACCAGAAAGATTGGCAAAAATGTTTAAAGATAAATCAGATAAATGTTGGCAATGTCACCAGCTACAGAGGTGATGGACATGTGTAGAAGCTAAGTAATACTGGACAAAAATTTGTACGTGGTTGTAGAAAATGATACAACAATATATTGACTTCAAACCTGAATTATTCTTGTTGGGGATTGTATCAGAAACTTATAGTAAAGAAAATGTATATCTGATTATTCATGTAATAACAGCAGCTAGAATTGTATTTGCACAAAATTGGAAAAGTGAAGAGATCCCTATGAATGAGAATGTTATTAAGAAAATATTAGAATGTGCAGAAATGAATAGATTAACACTTGCAATTAAAGAAAAGGAAGATTCTGACTATTACAGTATATGGGAGTTATTCTATCAATGGTTAGAGAACAAATATGAAAATTAGAAAGAAAAGCAGAGAAGTGAAATATGGAAAATGTTTTAATAAAATTAAATAAGTTAAAAAGAGGTTTGTTACAATAGTAGGTAGGTAAGGTATTAGTATTAAGTTAAAAATAGACAAAATATTAAATACGGCTATAAATCTTAATTGTTATTGCACAAAATATTTGTACCCATATGACACACTGTTTAATGAAAGATGAAATGTTTGCATTAAAATAAATTTTAAAAAAATTATTATGGAGACTTTTCTCTTTTCTATCTTAAAAAGCAGAACGTCATCCTTCCTGTCTTATTTTTTCCTACACAAGGCCTCTTCACCAGAACAGTCAATCTGTTTCACCTGAAGCTTTCTTTGAACTAATGAATCTTTCTCCTTTCTCATTAACCAAGGTGTAGTCACTCAACATTCCAATCTTCTCTACAAGCTTGTGTTTGATGCAGACATATCCCAAGCTATTTTCAGACAAGAGACAAACATGCTACATACCCAATAGCCTTCCATCCATTCATTTTTGGCTTCCTAGGGCACCTTCAGTTAAAATAATAATAATATTATTATTTTCTTCTTGTTCCTTTCTCATGTTCTTGTAGTGGTTGACTGTGGCATAAAGGAAATATAGTTACATATTCTTTCTTAAATTCCTCTGGCAATAACTCTCTATTCAGTTGGTGAGCTATTTCTGTACAAGTTTTGTGCATTCAGAAACCTAAGATACTATTTTAGGATAAAATAGTAATTCTAACTGCCAGTACACACAATCTTTGGCCAACATGTTCCCCAAATGGGGCTTAAACAGTGAGACATCCAAACTGTTTTATCTTTTGGAAGATCTTATATTTTGTTATGTCATTCTGGAAACTGCATCTTGTATCTATATAAATCTTGTAAACTTTAAATAATCTTATCTGAGATTTGTTAAAGGTGGATTGCTTCTTTTAATCTCCTTCAAGTTTACTAATCATTAAATAACCACATGTGAGAATTTTGAAAAATGTTTATATAATTCCCTTATCCCAGTTTTATTCCATTAAATGAGGAAATCCTGCACAATGTAAATATAAAATATAATATAAAATATAAAACAATATAAAAACCTATAGAATCGCTAAATTAGAATATTTAATGGAGAATAGAATGGAATGGAATGGAATGGAATGGAATGGAATGGAATGGAATGGAATGGAATGGAATGGAATGGAATAGAATTCTTTATTGTCAAAGTGTGATTGGACACACAAGGAATTTAATATAATAATAATAATAACAACAACAACAACAACAACAACTTTATTGTCATTGCATGTGTATACACAGTATACCCAAACAACGAAATTCACCACCCAAAGACCAGGTCCAACACACATAACAATCCCCAAACACACTCCCACCCACCACAATTCCACACAACACAAGTAATACTGATGCCACCATTAATTTATTGTTGAGTGCAAATATAGTTCTGGGATAAAAACTCTTCAGAAAACATGTGGTCCAAGTTTTAATTGTTCTGTATCTTCTAGAAGGCAACTGTCCAAGAAGATTGTAAACAGGATGGGAAGAGTCTCTGAGAATGTTATGCAACTTTCTCAAACAGCGAGATTCGAAAATGTCATCCAGGGCTGGTAGCTGGAGTCCGATGATATTCTGGACAGTTTTAATGATTCTCTTTAGAGCTTTTTTATCCTCTACAGAGCTGCTCCCATACCATGCAAGAATGCCGTATGTCAGGACACTCTCAGTGGTGCTGCAAAAGTAGGACAGAAGTAGATACTGAGATAGGTTTATCTTTCTGAGCATTCTCAGGAAGTACAGCCTCTTCTGTGCCTTCTTCACAAGCATGTTCGCATTCATAGTTCATGAGAGGTCCTTCGAATTTAAAATGCTAGATTGATCTTTACTTATATAATAATCAGGAATATGTATGTATTTATATAGGTGACATAGATTACAATGTAATTATTGAAAGTAACTGGTATATTTATTTCCTACCCAGATACTATATGTATAAAAAGTACATAAAGTTTTAGTGGGTAACAGTACTGTGATGTTTAAGAATCCCTGCATTAATCCATTATAGAAAACTCTGCAAAGCTATTCTGAAATCATGTTGTTGGTAGTCTAATCAATCTAAAAAAGGAAGAGAAGGGACTTAAAATGATTCAGTTCTGTAACTTGGTATTTTTTCACCAAATAGAAGAGAAAATCCACAGCTCTGGGTTGAACTGTGGAGGTGTCCTTGGTGCTTTGTTGGCTGTTTGCTTGCAAATGTTTCATTATCTGACTAGGCAACATCATCAGTGCAGTGATCATGTTACCAGGTTGGGTAATGAAACGTCCTAGAACTAAGAAGAAGTTTCCTGACAGAATAATTATTCAGTGGAACAACTTGCCTCCAGGAGTTCTGAATTCTCCAACACTGAAAGTTTTTAAGAAGAGATTGGACAACTCTTCGTCTCAAATCATATAAGGTTTCTTGCCTGAGCAGGGGGTTGGATTAGAAGACCACTAAGGTCTCTTCCAACTCTGCTATTCTATTCTATTCTGTTCTGTTCTGTTCTGTTCTGTTCTGTTCTGTTCTGTTCTGTTCTGTTCTGTTCTGTTCTGTTCTGTTCTATTCTATTCTATTCTATTCTATTCTATTCTGTAAGCAATAGATAAGCTCATAGAATACCAAGGATTTCTCATTTTTCATTATCTTACCTTTCACATTTAAGAACAGTTTTGTCCTCTGATCAAGCCAACAGAGAAGAAGCCTGAATCTGGAGACTGGTGCAGGCTTATGTATTAACTTTTGGACTACTGCTTGTTCCTTCAGTGCTTGGTTGTCACAGTCTATATCTTATCTTCTTCATCTGGCTCAATGAATAAGAGAGAATAATCAATAACAAAATCAAGGAAAGGGAAACCATTTGCTGCTTTATCATATATCTATAGAAATGATGGGCATTAAGGAATCTTGTCTTGCATTTCTCTAGCTGGCACTGGTTAATGGACAGCCTTTGCACCCAGAATAAAGGACTTATTAAATAGGAATGTGAAGATGCATCAGATATTCATGTATGTATGTCTATATTGGTATGCGGTAATTAAAAGAAGAGGAGAAAAATCCCACAGGGGCTTCTCTCCTATATTAATTAAAATTAAAGTTACATTATATATTTCTGATGTATATAATAAAATCATGAATATTTAAGTCAGTTTACATAATAGGAAGAAACAAAAATGAAATTAAACATATAGACTAATATATGCAGTCCAAATTTCTAAAACTGCCTTTCAATTGACACTTCCAGTAATAAAACACATGTTGAAATATGGTAAATTTTCTTCAGCCAACTGTATAATTGATGGAGAATGGACACCTTTATAAAACCCATTGCAAATATATTAGACAGCAAGGTTGCCATGCCTGGCTAGTAAAATCTAGCAATCTTACTCCCTTCTGACAAATAGCAAAAGCATCCTTGACAGTTTTGTTGATTCAAAGCCTATTTGATATAGAAGATTTAAACTCAAACAAAGAAACAATGCTGGACTGGAATATTTTTTTTTTTATCATTATTTGGCTAGGCCACTGACTGGAAATAAAAACAGAAGCCAAGAAGCCTAGGGTATTGCCATCCTGATGACACAAAGATACTTAAAAGTTAAAAAATATTTAGAGGGGGAAGGGGGTTCATATTACAGAAGTTACCGTTGGATAGGTCTAATAACGAGGGGTCCTTAGTTGCCTTTTTGCAGACATTTTATTAGCTAAACTAGTAACATTATCAGTGCTGATGTTACCTAGTTTGGGTAATGAAACATCTGCTGCTCAGAGAGCACTAAGGACCCCTCATTTTAACCCTGACCTACAAATATTCTCATTTATTGGTACATATTGGTACATATGGTGATGCAGTGGTTAGAATGCAATACCGCAGGCTAACAGTTGCCAGCAGTTCAGCAGTTTGAGTTTCACCAGTGTTGTGACTCCGACCTCCGAGCCTGTCTTATCAGAGGGAGAGGACTCAGAAGGTGAAGGAGAGCATTTGGCAAGGCTTCCCTCTCCAGGACCCTCCTCTCTGGCAATGCCTCAGGTTTCCTCTGAAGGCCAAGAGATATGCCAGGAGCAAGGCACTTTGGAGCAGCTGCAGATAGAGAGTGAGGGGGATGAGTTTTGGCTGGATCCCAGACAGTGTTGGAAGGATAAGTGTGCACAGCAGAGAAAGAGGCATGGGCAGGCCAGAGATTGAGCTGAGTCACTGGACCACACCCCACAAGGGATAAAAGGGGGTGTGTCAGCTATTCAGGCCTTGTGACGGACAAATTGAAAAGCTCAGAAGTCATATTGTGTTTCTAGAACTCTGTTAGAAGCTCTTTTTGGATTTCTTCGGACTGGACTTCGACAATTCTTTGCTTTGTGGAATTAATTTGGTATATCGGACCGAGGAGAAAAAATCTCCCTTAGTGAGTAAAATCTTTTGGCAGACAGTTTATGTTTCGCTGCCAAAACTGTTATCTTAAAGGAATTCCTGACTGTTTGATTCATTAACATCCTGGCTGTCTATTTGTGTGTGTGCATGCGACGGGGACAAAACAACCAGGCTCAAGGTTGACTCAGCCTTCCATCCTTCCAGGATCAGTAAAATGAGGACCCAGATTGTTGGAGGCCATATGCTGACACTGTAAACTGCTTACAGAGGGCTGTAAGGCATTGTTAAGTGGTATATAAGACTATGTGCTATTGCTATTTAATAATTTAGGTTGAAATACCCTACTAGTGCTTTGGAATTGTGGTGTTGTGATGTTGGAGAAGAATCTTGAGAGTTCTTTGGTCTGCAAGAATGGTCAAACCAGTCAATTCTAAAGGAAATCAACCCTCCCTTTGGAAGAATAGATACTGAAGATGAAGCCCAAATGCTTTGGCTATCAAATGAAAGAGCTTTGGTGGCACAGCAGCTTAAGCAGCAGCTTAAGTGGTGCTAAAGTGACACCAGCTGCCTGCAATTACTGCAAGTTCGAATCTCACCAGGCTCAAGGTTGACTCAGCCTTCCATCCTTTCAAAGGTAGGTAAAATGAGGACCCAGATTGTGAGGGCAGTAAGCTGACTTTGTATAAAAAAGAACACTGCTTGGGGGGGAGAGGTGAAAGCCCTACTAAGCAGATGTATACAAAAGTATGAAGGCTATTGCTTAATGCATTGTAAGCCGCCCTGAGTCTCCGGAGAAGGGTAGCATATAAATTATTTTTTTTTTAAAATGAGAAGAGAGGACTCATTGGAAAAGACCCCAAAGCTGGGAGACATTGTAGAGATAAAGGAGAAGGAGACACAGAAGATGAGATTTTATTTATTTTTATTTTTTATATTATTTATTTCATCAAGCATGTATTTTATGACAGATACAAGTGTAAACATAATTATAAATACATGAAAAGGATACGGATAAAAGAAAACATTAGGATAGGGATGGTAGACACACTGTTGTGCTTATGCATGCCCCTTACAGAACTCTTCGGAATGGGGTGAGGTCTACAGTAGACGGTCTAAGGTTAAAGTTTTGGGGATTGGGGAAGAAACCACAGTCAGGTAGTGCATTCCAAGCGTTGACAACTCTGTTACTGAAGTCGTATTTTCTGCAGTCTAGCTTGGATCGGTTTACCATGAGTTTGTATCTATTGTGTGCTGTTGTATTGTTTTGGTTGAAGCTGAAGTATTCATTTGCTGGTATGATTTTATGTACAATGCTTAGATCAGACCAAAGATGGCAAAGTTTTAAGTTGTCTAAGCCCAAAATTTCAAGTCTGGTGGCATAAGGTATTTTGTTGCGAGTAGAGGAGTGGAGGACTCTTCTTGTGATATTTCCAGTGAAATATCTCTGGACGTACATGAGTTTGGACACAGCAGGAGACAGTGGAAGATGGGGGGAAGGGGCTGGCATGCTATGGCCCATGCGGTCACAAAGAGTCAGACATAAATTAGTGACATCTTACTAGAGGCAGTTTACCACAAAAAACTCCCAAAATTTATCAGCTGCATGGACTTTGATGACATACATTTCCTTGCAAGGCCATATTTTCAAAACATTGTACCCAGATGTTGTTTTTTCCCTCCCTCTTTCTCTCCCCCAATGAAATAAGAGAGTTATTTTGTCTAAAGAGAACTTGAAGTCCACACTTGTCAAGTTGCATTACCTATTATGCCCTCCCTCCCCATCGTTTGTAACCAGTGGAGAGAAACATCAGCTCTTATGCCCAAGTAGCTTTGACATTCTATCCAATATTTGCTATGTATACATAAAGGTATCACAGAAGAAACTCTAAATTGAAACTGGCACACGAGGCAGCAAAACCGTAAAACTAAAAGCTGCCTAACTGTAAGGAATAAGTGGGATTTTCCACTTCACCACATAGGGAGAAATCTCTTTGTTTCTCTCACTTCTGCATTTAAATTTTTAATATCTCCAATTTTTTCCACCCTGTTTATAAAGACCTTTGAGAACTTTGTCAGTTCTTATTCTAAAATCAATACATTTAGCTGGGAGAGGGGGTTAGTTCACAGTTTGAGAAAATGTCCCCCAAGGGAAGCTTCAGGTTTTAGAAAGAAACTAAGAGGGATTCTTCTTCTTAATAGAGTAAAGCATTTTCCCTTTATCTGCTGCCAAGCAGGGATGTCCAACCCTGGCAACTTAAGCCTTATGGACTTCAGCTCCCAGAATTCCCCAGCCAGAATTCCCCAACCAGACACCGTAGAACAGTGGTGTCCAATCCTGGGGCCCACCCTAGAACAGGGGTGTCCAGTCCTGGCACCTTAAGACTTGTGGACTTCAACTCCCAGAATTCCCCAGGCAGCATGGGGAAGGGGTACTCTTCCAGTCCAGATTCAGTAAAAGTTTTTGTTACTTGCTTTGGGATCCACAATTAAAAATGCCTCCATTTTACTGTTTCACTGTATTAAAACAATACCCATATACTTCCATGAGCATTGATTACATTGATTATATTATACCTAAGAATATAGATACATACTTTTATAAGTACATTTTGTAAATAATTTTATTCACAATAGATATTTAACTCAGAATGATTTCCCACCCATCTCCATGCCTGAGGGGCTTATTCAAAAAACACACACACTTTCTCTGTCCCCACCTCCAGTACTCAGGAAAGCTCTTTAAACAGGTGGTAGATTTTAAAACCACAGATTGCTGCAGGTTGGTTATCTCTTTCCTATCTCCTATCACCATCCCTGCTGCCTAGCAAAAATGCTGTATTTTTCCCATCACCAATGATAAACTCTCATGTCCAGTGTGCCCAATGGCTGATAAATTTATACACACAGGCTTTGCAAACCTCTATTAATCAACAACTCAGCTACATGAATATTGCACAGATATATCATGGAGAATGCATTCGAAGATATCCTTGTTGTGATTATAGAACCACTGGCAGGCAAAGCTTTTTGCAGTCTAGAAAGGAATAAGAGCTACAAAAGTCTCATCATTTCCTTTCTCATCCTTAGGACTTTGCTTGATTATTCGTGTAAATCCACCTCTGTAGTTCGGTCCAAATCGATTGACAGCACTTTCCTGGACCTCCCTCAACCATCACCCACCCAAAATTCCTTGTTTATTTCATCTCAGTCCTCCCCACCAGCCAAGCTCCCCCTTTATAAATGGAACCTGGGAATGTACATCACCAGGTCATATGGTAGAAAATGTTCATTCTCTTTACCTCTTGCTCATGAATACTTGGTCTATTTCTCCTACATCAGTGTTGTTGTTTTTCAAATTTGGTAATGTGTGGACTTCAACTCCCAGCATGTTGCCTTGGAATTCTGAGAGTTGTAGTCCACTCAACTTAAAGTTGCCAAGTTTGCAAAACATTGTTCTACATGGAATGCTTTGACTCTTAGGTCAAAGCATTTTCTTTTCTTAAACTACCTAACTTGTACAATATTTCTCTCAATGTAAAGTTTGGGTCTTTTCTCTTGTACTGTTCAGTGATCCAATAGAAGTTAACAGTATAGCAATAGTAAATAGTAGTATAGTATAGTAGTAGTATAGTAAACAGTATAGTAATCCAACAGAATAGGTCTTTGAACTCTTCAATAGGAGTGGGATAGTAGCTCACTAAGAGAGCTAGTTTGGTCTAGTGGTTAAGTCACCAGGTGTTCTGCCCCAGCTACGGACCCCAAAGAATGTAGCACACACAAAGTCTGTATAAATCTTAGTTTACTAAATTAAATATTTTTTTTTTCCAAACAAAGGCTGTTCCCTGCAAATTGCTTCAGTTGGCGTTCCTCCTTAAATAGGCTAAGGGAGTGGCCAATTAGCCTCAAGCCGTACTCTCAAAGAGACCTCCTCCTGAGGAACCACTTCTGCCTCCAGCTCTGCATGCCCGTGCATTGAGAAGAGGCTCCTTCTCTTCATCCTCTTCACTTAAGGGAGCTTCTGGAGGTTCTAAAGGCCCTGGCTGAATCCCCGCCTCTGGCACCACATCTTCTCCAGCCTCATTGTCCGACTCAACTGCTAGCTGCACAGGCTGCTGGCGCAGCACCACACCAGCCTCCTCACTGTCCGAATCAGCCACCAGATGCACAGGCTATGTATGGGCCAAACACCAGGCTAGAAAACTGAAGACTTGGAAATCTAATCCTCCTTAGCCATGAAAACTAATTTCTGTATTTTGACGGTGTATAAAATAATGAGCAGTGGTTAGAATGTAACAGTGGCTCATCAGTGGTTACAATGTAGTATCACAGGCTAATTCTGCTGACTGCCAGCAGTTCGATTCTCACTTGCTCAAGGTTGACTCAGCCTTCCATCCTTCCAAGGTTGGTAAAATGAGAACCCAGATTGTCAGGGGTTAATATGCTGCCTCTGTAAACCGCTTAGAGAGGCTACTAAAACACTGTGAAGTGGTATATCAGTCTAAATGCTATTGCTAAAAACCATCTGGGTAACCTTGGGCCAGTCACTATCTCTCAGCCCAATTCACTTACAAGATTGTTATGGGGGAAATAGGATGAAGAAGATGTGTTGTATTATGTTCGCCACCTTGAGTTATTTATAAAAATAAAAAGATGGGATACAAATAAACAACAACAAAAAAAGCGAACTATTGTCTTTTCTTCTTTTCACCATTACTTCCAAGCTTTGCCTCTTCATGACAAGGTTGCTGCACAAATAGGGCCCTTGAGATTCATGCAACTATAATGGGAGATGTGGGGATGTTGCGCTAACAGCTCCACACTTTATATCCTGTTTGTAGAGCTCTGTTTTGTTTCTTCCTCTCAACTCTTTAAGAGCAAGCTCTCCCTCTTTGGAAGGTTCTGAGTTATTATTTATACAAGTTATGAGTTATTATATCCTTGCAGGCCCCATGCTAGTAAGAATCTCTTTTGTTTCATCCTGTGATCTTCTCCACTGTTTTGCCTTACATTCTTTGTTCCGCCTCCTGTTAATTATAAACTCTGATCACTCAAATTCCTAACACCCATGATTTCCTTGCTTCTCATGCCAAATCTGCACCGTTTGTACCAGCCTCATTCATTTCCTGAATTGCAGTCTCCTTGGTAACATAAATCAAAGATACTTTTGTACTAACCAAATTATATAAAAAAAAGAGCAACTGTTTTCAACCACAGGGGGAAAAAAAACCTCTGCTTACTTTGCGGGATTATGGAAGAAGAGTGTGTCAGAAAAACATGGCAGGCCTAATTCATCATCACAAACAGGGTTGCATTTAAGTACGTAGGACTTTAAAGAACTGTGCACTCAAAATTCCTGAGCTGGTTTTGCTTTGTCTGTATTATTTTCTATAAATTTCCAGTTCTTACTATTCTCTTTAAGAAGGCCTTGATATTTATTTTTTTTTAAAAAAAGAACAACAACTCACACGCATATATTTACATGTATGTGATAGCACCAGAGGTGGATTTCAGCAGGTTCTGACCAGTTCTGGAGAACCAGTAGTGGAAATTTTGAGTAGTTCAGAGAACCGTTAAATACTACCTCTGACTGGCCCCGTCCCCATCTATTCTCTGCCTCCCGAGTCCCAGAGGATTGGGAGGAAATGGGGATTTTGCAGTAACCTTCCTCTGGAGTGGGGTGGGAATGGAGATTTTACAGTATTCTTCCCCTGCCACGCCCACCAAGCCACACCCACAGAACCAGTGGTAAAAAAATTTGAAACCCACCACTGGATAGCATTATTGTATGGAAAGAAAAATCAGTCTTGCAAACATGGTGCAATGTTTGTCTTCAACTGTGCTTAGTCGACTATACAGATAATCTTTAACCTATGACTGTTCATTCAACTATCATCAAAAGTACAATGGTGCTGAATGAAGGATAGATGACCCATCCCTTAAGTTCCAACTGTTGCAGTGCCCCTATAGTCCCTATAGTCATGGGACAAAAAATTGGGCCCTTAGCAACATGCCCTCCCCCTTACGATTGTGGAATGCTGAAAGGGTCCCCCCCCCCCACAATAGGCTAATAAGCCTTAGCTGGCTAGGGGTGGTGGTGTTTCGACTTTCCCCCACCCCACTGTTCTGGGAAAGCTTTGGTCTTCTTTCTGCCAAACTTTATGGACCTACTCATCTCCCTTTTCTATGCAGCTGCTGGCAAGTACACCTAGTCAATGCAAGGTGCAGCTACTACAGAAGGTGTACCTAGCACAACGTTTCCAAAAGTAGAAAGAGCGAGCCCCAGAACATCAGAAGGGCTGACATTCATCTCACAATTCTAATTTTTGGAAACTTTGTGAGTGCTGACCAGTGGTGGGATTCAGTCAGTTCTCACCTATTCGGGAGAACCAGTTGTTAACTTTCTAAGCAGTTCGAAGAACTGGTTGTTGGAAAAAATCTCTCTTTTTTTGCACTTTACAGGACTAATCCTGTAAGGAAGGCAGGAAGGAAACGTTCTGGTGTTGTTTCTAGCTTAATCTTTATTGCCCTGCTTACAGAAACTGCCTCTTTAGTTAACCCTTATTACATTGTAACAGCTAAGGCGAAGCGCCCATCGACTGAGTGACCTTGAGTTGGCCACACATGGTCACATGACCACCAGGCCATGCCCATCCAGCTGGTCATTAGGGCAGAAAACTGGTTGTTAAATTATTGAATCCCGCCACTGGTGCTGACACTCATCTTGCAATGTTCTGAGGCTTTTTTAGTCTGTAGAAACTTTCTGTTCCTTCATTAAAAATTCCTTCTTTTCTGTGTTTTTCCCCTCCCTCTTCTTTCCTTCCTACACACACACACACACACACACAAACCCAGAAAATTACCTCCTTCCTCCTTTCCTCCCTTTCCTTTCTTTCCCCTACCCTTCCCAGTAGGCAGGGATTGCACAAGTGGAAACTGTCATAAAACGTTGAAAATGAGGATCATTTGACCACCATAGCAGATCAGCATTGCTGAAGCAGCACTGTAACAGCCACAAGTTCCCAAAATTTCTTTCCATTAGGTGTAATGCGTCCCAAGATTTTATAAGTTAGCCCATCTTGTTGATAAAGTTTTGCCTTGTAAATCACTGCTTCGCCTAGTTAAAGGTTACAAACAGGAGAGTTTTGCTAGTGTAATAAACCTGCAACAGGTTGTCCATTGCATTATCACCTTCCCTTTAGGCTTAAATAAGGTGAAATCAGCATAGATTTTCCTTGGTCTCTTGTCTCAATGTCTTTTGCTCTTAATGTTACTAGGATTAATTGGAAGATTGAAAACATTTAAAAAGTGTTCATGAGGACTGTAGGCCCACAGAAGCCCTGATATATTCCTTAGAATGTGCTTGTATTAAAATTTTTGTCAGGCTAGAATGGAGCCACTGTAGTTTGTCTTTATCAAAATGTACAGGAGCTTGATTTATTTATTTATCCAGTTTATTTATCCAATTTGTATGGCCACCCATCTCAGCAAGTGACTGACCAGCTTCCTAGCAATTCAGCCATGTCATGTGTACCATGTAGAGGACTGGACTTGAGCCTTATATGGGCTTCCAATTCTACTTTTCTATGATTCTCTGATTAATTTCCACTGTGGTTGAGCCAAGATTTATGCAACAACATTTTCAGGATTGTGGCCAGCTTTCCTAATTCCTCTTTAATCGTTTGACTAGTGGATAAAGAACAACAGAGAAAAACACAATTGAAAATGTAAGCCAAAAAGAAAGGATGCTAGCTAAAATATAACTGATTGATGCATTTATTGATTAGTTGATTAATAATCAACTATTTAAAGAAGATATTTAAGGACAGAGAGAAAAGATATAAATAATAGAATCAGAATAAATTCTGGAACAAATATTTGATAGCACTTGATAAGATTCTCTATGCTCTTTGTTATCATCTGCCAAAAAGATTTTGCCGAAGGGCCACTGGGTTACCTATTATCAATATTTACTAACAATTGATAGGCACAGTGTTTCAATGGCTTAAAAGATGCTAGAGAAGGTCTGTGCTCCTGCGGTTCAAGTCCTACCACCGCCTGATGAAATGAGCTCCTATCACTTGCCTCAGCTCCAATCAACCTAGCAATTCAAAAGCATTTAAATGCAAGTAGATAAATAGATACCACTTCAGTGGAAAGGTAACAGTGTTCTATTTTTCTCCTGCACACTCTGCACTGCAGCATAATGTCATGCTAGCCACATAAGCACAGAAACATCTTCCGACAGTCTAGCTCAATGGCCTAGAAACAGAGATGAGCACCATCCCCCTAAAGTAGTCCTCCTCCTCTTCTTCTTCTTCTTCTTCTTCTTCTTCTTCTTCTTCTTCTTCTTCTTCTTCTTCTTCTTCTTCTTCTTCTTCTTCTTCTTCCTCCTCCTCCTCCTCCTCCTCCTCCTCCTCCTCCTCCTCCTCCTCCTCCTCCTCCTCCTCTTTATATCCATCATCATGTTGGCAATCATGTTAGTGATCCTATTTTTCTATTTCCTATTTCAACAGCCACACAGAAAAGTGCTGCTGAGTTTTGTTCAAACAAGTCCCTTAGATTTTGTAGCCATGATCTTCTTTTTCTGTCTGGACCTGAACAGCTACAACTAGCATAATAAAATCTTCAGGAATTCCTTTACTTTTTACCTTACTAACAACTGGTAATTAGGGATGAATATGTGAAAAGATACATCTGCACCCCTAAACTCATGAATCAGGAGTCTGTTAGCATCTTTTCAGACTAACCAATTTATTAAAAGACATGAACTTCTTCCAAATGATGCCAAGAAAGCTACACATTATGAGAAACGGAGCTTGTATTGAGGGAGTTCTTACCCTAACTATAATATGGAGATTTTAACACCTTTCTAAGGTGGGCAGGGAGGAAGATGTGTATTTTTGATATTGTTAAGTAATTGGGATTCAGAAGCTCCTGATGATTGTACCAGGTTCCCCATTTACTGCTTTTTCATTTCTAATGTAAAATTCCAATAATTTATTTTTTCATTGGTAGATAATGAATACACTGAAAGTTTTGCAGTGCTAAATTATTTCTGGCTCTGCAAAATTTAGAGACAACTTTAAAGAAGAAAAGAACAGACTCAGTAGCAGTACATAGGCCTTGTGGTATATGATTGTGTGGGTCTGTATTCTTTATACATTGCTAAATGGAAGAAATTCTAGTGATTTGTATTATGAATCTTCCATTGCATTGAATTTCCAGTCTGTCTTTTTCTTTATAATGAATTCATCTCTGTATTTGAATTTCTCACCACTCATTGCATCATTTGTTTATAGACTCCAAAAGGAAAGCGGATCAGAAGCATGATCCCTCTACGGTGCATTTTGATATGTTATACAGATGCTTAGAAGTCACAAACTTGTCCTTATCTTTTGTTATCAGACATCTCTCCATTTAGCTAGTTCTCCATTTTTTAAAAGTCATTCTTTCAAAGGAGAACCTGTGATGAAATCATGATTTAGTAGTTGGAATAAGGTTCAGGAGAAGATCCTTCCTGCAGTGATGTGCTAATAGTAAGGAGAAGCCAGAGCAGACATTAATTTTGAAGACAGTACTTGAACAAAACCTTTCTTTGAATTCCTTCCAAAACACTTCCCAACCTCGGCAATCAGCTCCCTCCATTCCTGCAATTTCTAACATCTGTCTCTCCAAAATTCTCACACCAAACAGCTGAATCCACTTCTAATATAAATCAAAACTGAACACAGAAGACTTTTCAAAATGAGCCATCAAATTTGTGGACAAAAATATTGGGAAGATGGTTGCTGTAAGGAATATACAATACAATAACAGAGTTGGAAGAAACCTTGGAGGTCTTTTAGTCCAACCTCCTGTTTAGGCAGGAAACCCTACACTACTTCAGACAAATAGTTATCTAATATCTTCTTAAAAACTTCCAGTGTTGGAGCATTCACAACTTCTGGAGGCAAGTTGTTCCATTGATTAATTGTTCTGTCAGGAAATTTCTCTTCAGTTCTAAGTTGCTTCTCTCCTTGATTAGTTTCCACCCATTACTTCTTGTCCTACCCTCAGGTGCTTTGGAGAATAGCTTGACTCCCTCTTCTTTGTGAGATATCAGAACAATGCTATCATGTCACCCCAGTCCTTCTTTTCATTAAATAGACATACTCAGTTCCTGCAACCGTTCTTCATATGTTTTAGCCTCCAGTCCCCTAATCATCTTTGTTGCTCTTCCCTATACTCTTTCTAGAGTCTTAACATCTTTTTTACATCGTGGCAACCAAAACTGAATGCAGTATTCAAGTGTGGCCTTACAAAGGCATTATAAAGTGGTATTAACACTTCATGTGATCTTCATTCTATCCCTCTGTTTATGCAGCCTAAAACTGTATTGGCTCTTTTGGCAGCTGCTGCACACTGCTGGCTCATATTTAAATGGTTGTCCACTAGGACTCCAAGATCCCATTCACAGTTACTATTATTGAGCAAAGTATCACATATACTGTACCTGTGCATTTTGTTTTCCTTGCCTAAATGTAGAACCTTACTGTTTTCACCATTGAATTTCATTTTGTTAGATAGCGCCCAATGTTCAAGTCTATCAAATATATTCTCCAACATTTTTCGAAGGACGAGGTTCCCCCTTTGTGATGGTAGGAACCCTGGACCTGCTAAACTCCAACTCAGTACTCTCCTGACAGCTTTCCCTGAGATTTAAATGAAGTGGGAGTCAGGTCATTGAAGAGATGTTTACATAATGATTCTATTAGTCCAAGATCACTAAAGTCTCCCCCTGAGAATCTCTTCAATATTCTGCTTGGATTATATTCTGGCATAAGATTCAAAAGGATCTTGAAACATGGAAGAAGCTGCAACTATCTTTACTTGGTAGAATAGCAGCTGTTAAGATGAACGTTCTACCTAGATTTCTGTTTTTGTTTCAAATGATTCCGGTGCTTAAAAGTGATAAGTCTCTGATGGAATGGCAAGCAGGTTTAAATAAATTTATCTGGAATGGGAAAAAACCAAGAGTTAAACTTAAAATTATGCAAGATGTTCGTGAAAGAGGTGGCCTTAAAGTTCCAAACCTACGTCTATATTATGAGGCTGCAGTGCTGACACAAGTTGGAGATTGGATTGGAACAACAAAAACAGAAATTTTGAATATAGAAGGCCACAACTTGCAATTTGGATGGCATGCATATTTACTTTATGAAGATAAGAGAGACAGTGTATTTAACAGTCATATCTTAAGACATGCTTTGATGAGAGTCTGGAAGAAGCACCAGCTTCAATTGGATTACAAAATACCTTTGTGGTTGGATCTTGGGCAGATTATGCCAAATATAAAGTCACTCGGGGGGTTGTTGTATAAAGAGATACTTTTTAATGATGGGGGCAGATGGAGTTTGAAACCTTTGAATACCCTGTTGGAAGAAGGAGTGAATTTAACTTGGTTGCAGTATTACCAACTACAAGCGAGATGGAGAGAAGATCAGAAAATTGGACTAATGTTACATGAAGAAGATTTGGTGACTCAGCTAAAATGTAAAGGGCCAAAGCATATTAAACGAGTGTATAATTTACTGTTAGAAAGAGATTCAGAGGGTGAATTAGTTAAAGACTGTATGATAAAATGGGCACAGAATTTTGCAGAACCAGTAATGTTGGAAACATGGGAGAAGATTTGGGTCCAGAATGTTAAATTTACACAAGCACAGAACTTGAGGGAAAACTTTTATAAGATGTTTTACAGGTGGCACTTAGATCCTAAAAAGTTATCATGTATGTATCCAAATGTTCAACCTAAATGTTGGAGGTGTGATTGTTTGGATGCAACATATTTTCATATTTGGTGGACGTGCAGAAAATTGAAAGCATTTTGGATTAAACTTTGGTGGGTAATGCAGAACATTTTGAGGAAGAAGCTTGAATTTTCTCCTCAGTTTTTCTTGTTGGGAATAGTTAAGGGCTGTTCATTAGCCAAAACGAGATTAATTTTGTACATGCTTACTGCAGCTAGATTACTGATTGGACAATACTGGAAGAAGGAGAGTGTACCTACCATAGAGGAATGGATTTTGAAGATGTCTAATTTTGCAGAAATGGCTAAGATTTCTGCATACCTGAAAGATAGGACCCATGAAGCTTTTACTAAAGAGTGGAAGAAATGGGTAGTATACATGCAGAATAAATATCAGAGTAAGAAGTTTCAAGTAGCACTTGAGTTATAATAATGTTTTTTAAATATATAATTGGATTTATATCTTTATGATGAGGTATTGTTTAAATTTGATATATTTTTCTTAAAAATAGCTTAATTCTTTCTATTTTACAAGGTTAAATTTGTTATCTTATTTTATGTTTTTTGGTTTACTCTGTTTAATGATGATTTTTATATTTGAATGATTAAGAAATATTATTAAGAGTAAATTGTGGGATTTATATGATATTTTAATTCAAAACTTAAGATGCCCAACATTATTTTATCATTTAAAAAAAAGAAAAAAGAAAAAAGATAAGTGTTATATTTTGTATGCGAAAATTTTCTATGATTTTTTATAAATGATTTATGTGGTTATATATCTGGGGGGGTAATAGATTTTAAAAGTTTCGAATATTTTTTGTACTAAATAAGTTTAAAATTGTTTTATTGTTAGCCAGATCTTACCTAAAAAGTTGTTGGTTGTTTATTGTAATACATGATTGTTTAATAGTGGAAGTCGGGGGGGGGAAGGGGGGGCTGAGGGGGGAGGGGAGGGGGTGGTTGTTGGGGTGGGGGGTTGGGGGGGAAGGCATGTTAAAATTGTATTGTAAAACTTTTTCAATAAAAAAAAAATATTCTGCTTGGAAATGAATTTCTAAGCAAAGCTGTTTTCCTCAATCTGAATGAGAACATATTGGGAGAAAAATCCATCTTGTCATTACTGGTTAAATATTCCTAGTATGCTAGTTTCCTTTTCAATTATATATATATATATATATATATATATATATATATATATATATATATATATATATATATATTACACACACACACACACACACACACACACACACACTATATATATATATATATATATATATATATATATATATATATACATATATATATATACATATATATATATACATATATATATATACATATATATATATGTATGTATGTATGTATGTGTATGTGTGTTATATATATATATATATATATATATATATATATATATATATTCCAATCTATTTAGCTGTAAAATGCCTTGAAATTGCACCTACGATAATTTCCTTACTACAAAACTGTTTGAGAATTATCTTCTTTTTCTCCCATTGTTTCCTAATTTTTTGTGATGCATTGTACAGGGGTCAAGTGATAAATTAGTTACATCAAAGGCTTCTTACATCCACAAAATAATTTTCAGAAAACTGAAAAACAGAAGGATAATTATGTTCTGATTTGGCATTAGTTCAGGAGGTTAGGTTGGTTCCTATTGAAATGCAAGCCAAAGTTCTCCCCCATTCCTAGTTCATCAATTTGAACAGCATCTCTTAAAAGAGAGACAGAAACAATTGCTCTGTAACTCTTGAAAAAGTTGTACCTTGCTTAACAATGTGCGTTAATTGCTTTTGGTTAACTAGATATACCATTCCATCTGCCAGCAATATGTTATTCATTAATGCTGTGTATATACATGAGTGTGTAGAGAGGAAATGGAAAGAGATATTGAAAAAGAGATGGCTAGCTGAGTTAAATGAGATATAATTGTCATGGATAATCATAGAGAGAACAAACAAAATGAATAATTATTTCTTCAGTAAGGAAGGATGGAATCAGATGCTGGAGGCAAATACAGCTCAAGTTACTGCAGCTGCTGGCTCACCAAGGAGGACATTTGGACAATTTAAAGGAACATTATTCTCCCAGCACCTGTAAAATCAACAAATGATGGAAATTTGCTTCAATTTCATTTCGTAACATGCCAGAGTCAGGGTTGAAATTCTTCACTAGATTACCAGATTGGCAATAGTTTATTTGATAAAACAAGTTATGTACTGATGCAAAACTATCATATGATGTTTTTGAGAAGCTCAATTTTCTGATTTCCCAGTGTCTGTGAAAAATTGAGTATAAAGCTGAATATACCTTGAATGAAGTTCAATTAATGGTGTCTATAACCTCTCAATTCCTGGCAAATAGTTGGGGAAGAAATGGAGATAGTGACAGATTTTATTTTCCTGGGCTCCAAGATCACTGCACATGGGGACTACTGACAAGAAATTAAAAGAAATTAATGAGCCTGGATAGCTCAGCAGACTAATGCATTGCGATTAACTCCAGCTGTCTGCAATTACTGTAAGTTCGAATCTCACCAGGCTCAAGGTTGACTCAGTCTTCCATCCTTTCTAAGGTAGGTAAATTGAGGACCCAGTTTGTGGGGGCAATAAGCTGACTTTGTATAAAATATATAAAAGTATGAAGGCTATTTTTTAACACATTGCAAGCTGCCCTGAGTCTCTGGAGAAGGGTGGCATATAAATCAAATTTTTAAAAAAGCTTATTCCTGGGAAGAAAAGCTATGGCAAATCTAGATAGCTTACTAAAAAGCAGACTCATCACCCTGCCAACAAAAGTGTGTATAGTCAAGGCTATGGTTTTCCCAGTTGCAATGTATGGCTGTGAAAGTTGGATCATAAGGAAGGCTGATTGCCAAAGAATTGAGGCCTTTGAACTATGGTGCTGGAGAAGACTTCTGTGAGTCCCTTGGACTGCAAGGCAATCAAACCGGTCAGTCCTAGAGGAGATCAACCCTGACTGCTCTTTAGAAGGCCAAATCCTGAAGATGAAACTCAAACATTTTGGCCCCTAATGAGAAGGAAGGACTGACTGGAGAAGAGCCTAATGCTGGGAAAGATTGAGGGCAAAAGAAGAAAGGGATGACAGAGAACAAGCTGGCTGGCTGGAGTCACTGAAGCAGTAGGTGTGAGCTTAAACGGACTCCAGAGGATGGTAGAGGACAGGAAGGCCTGGAGAAATGTTGTCCATGGGGTCACGATGGGTCGGACACGACTTCGCAACTAACAACAAATATCCATGCAGCTTTTTAAGCAACAAGAATCCTAGCCAACCTTTGATGATCTCAGAAGCTTAACAAGATCAGACCTTGTGAGAAGCTGTTGGTTATTTTTTAAAAAAGTAATTCCAAACAGCAGGATTACTCCTTATATAAGTCGGCTCCAAAGTAATTACAGAATACCTTACTTGCAGGTAAGTGCATATAACAGTGGCCTGATGTTATCCAGATGTTTTGGACATGAGCTCCTGTCAGCTCCAGACAACCTCATCAAAGGCAAAAAAAAAAAAAAAAAAAAAAAAAGAATTGCAAGTTAAATCTTATAGAAGATATCGTTGGATTACAAAAGCATTATTGACCAAAACACAATTTGAAATTAGTGATTTTCAATTGCGATATAACTAGTAGATCATTTCTGGGTTTGGAAACTAAGTATTGTAGACCATTTAGAACTCAGTAGGGAAAATCAGTAGGGAAGTGTAGGGCTATAATCATACATTCTGGAAGAAGACATTGGCAAACCGTTTACATTCTATAACAAAGAAAATTGTACAAATGTGTCCAAGGGGCCAAGGCTGAATTGCAATTCTTTCTTCCTTTTTCATAGCCAAAGATTAGTTCAGATGAGGATGTTATTCAAAAGGTAAAGGTTGTGTTGATTTAATTGTCTCATTTGCTGACATTAAATATGCCCCCCTTCAACACTACTTGGAAGATTCAACTTGTTCAAAATGCAGCAGCATGTGAACTCTGGTCCACCCAGTGAACTGTTTACCAGTCTGCTTCTGGATGTGAATCAAAGTTTGAAAGCAGATTAACAGATTAAAAGAGTTGGAAGTGACCTTGTAGGTCATATAGTCCACCCCACCCCCCTCAAGCAGGAGACCCTATACCATTTCTGACAAATGGCAGTCCAGTCTCTTCTTGAAAGTCTCAAGTGATGAAGTTCCCACAACTTCCAAAGGCAAGCTGTTCCATTGGTTGATTGTTCTCACTGTCAGAAAGTTCCTCCTTATTTCTAGGTTGAATCTCTCCTTGTTCAGTTTCCATCCATTATTCCTTGTCTGGCCTTCAGGTGCTTTGGAAAACAACTTGATCCCCTCCTCTCTGTGGCAGCCCCTCAAATATTGGAACATTGCTATCATGTCTCCCCTGGTCCTTCTCTTCACTAGACTAGCCAGGCCCAGTTCCTGTAACCATTTTTCACCGTTAGTCTCCAGTCCCCTAATCATCCTGGTTGCTCTCCTCTGCACTTTTTCTAGAGTCTCAACATTTTTTTATAGTGTGGTGACCAAAACTGGATGAAGTACTCTAGGTATGGTCTTACTAGGGCTTTATAGAGTGGTATTAGTACCTCATTTGGTGAGGTGCTGGATATGATCTATAAATCCCTAAATGGCATAGTCCTTCCTGCCTATCTCTCATGGAATCTGCCCAGCCAATTCAAGATGACAGAGTTGGTATTCTTTGGGTTCCTTCAATTAAACAGCATAATCTTCCAGGAGCCAGGAGATGCGCCTTCTCTGTCACAGTACCTGACCTCTGGAATGAAGTTGTCTCTGAAACCCAGGTGGCTACCATCCTGGTAACATTCGGTAGGGCCCTGAAGACCTGGCTGTTCTTCCAGGCCTTGGATTAGGGTATTGGGGGCCCTTGTGAATGTTGTTGTTGGCCAGATTCACAATTTTATGGGCTTTTTAATCTGTTTTTAATATCAAGAGCCACAGTGGCACAGTGGTTAGAGTGCAGTACTGCAGGCTACTTCTATTGATCAGCAGTTTGGCAAATCGAATCTCACCGGCTCCAAGTTGACTCAGCCTTCCATCCTTCTGAGGTGGGTAAAATGAGGACCTATTGTTGGGGGTGATATGTTGACTCTGTAAACCGCTTAGAGAGGGCTATAAAGCACTGTGAAGTGGTATATAAGTCTAAGTGCTATTGCTATTGCTATCTTTTGGCTGATTGTTTTTGAATTGTGTTGCATATTACTCTGTTGTTGAGTTGAGAGCCTTCCAGACTCATCTAGAGCCACCTAAATCTAATTAATTAAATTAACCATTGGAGCATCTGGGCCATACTGTTTAATGTGTGTTTCAGTTCTCTATATTGCCAAAGGAATATTGTAGATAAATAATACTCAACATGCAATATCTCAAAACAATTAGTAATTCACCAATTTAAAGTATTTATTTGTTATTTAGTCCATATTTCAATAAGGCATCTTCCCTTTTATTTTTCAAAATTGGATTATTTCTCAACATCAATTTATGTGATTTGAGATTAAAATGTAAGCACTTAATTGTTAATTACCAAATACTGAAAGTTTTTGAAGCCAGAACTGAAAACTTTGCTGAATATACCTTGATCCTAAACTGGACAAAATGTCTGAAGCATTACACTTGGTCTCGAAATAGGCCCAAAGTGAAGAATAATCACAGTCTCATTCTAAAATAAATAATATAATAAATGTTAGAAATGTTTATTACTTTGAGTGATATATAGGAAAGATGGAATAAAAATGTAATAATAATAAAATGCAATAATATAGTTGAAAATCTGGTAGCCTGAAGCTACCACCAACTTTCAATCCTCTTAGTCTTGGGGCTACCCTTGAGGAGTATCCTGAAGTTACACCTGGTAAAGAACGCAGCAGAGTGCATTATGGGTTGCACATGGAACTCCACTGCTATGTGAGCAACATTGGATGCCAATCAGTGGTGGGTTTCAAAAATTTTTACTACCAGTTCTGTGGGTGTGGCTTGTTGGACATGGCATAGCTTGTTGGTTGTGGCAGGGGAAGGATACTGTAAAATTTCTATTCCCTCCCCACTCCAGGGGAAGGTTACTGCAAAATCCCCATTTCCTCCCAATCAGCTGGGATTTGGGAGAAAGAGAATAGATGGGGCTGGGGCCAGTCAGAGGTGGTATTTACCTGTTCTCCGAACAACTCAAAATTTCTGCTACCGGTTCTCCGAACTACTCAAAAGTTCCGCTACCGGTTCTCCAGAACTGGTCAGAACCTGCTGAAACCCACCTCTGATGCCAGTATACTTCCAGATCCAATTCAAGATGTCTGTTATCATCTTTATGGCTTTTTATGGCATGGGACCAGGTTACCTTAGGAACCATTTTGTCCCTATTTCATCAACCCATCCTTCCCTGTCAGGAAGAGAGATTTATATTGTGGACCTTGAAGGTCAAAAAATGTTTACAAACAGGCTCAAACTTTGTGTCCCCTGCCCCCCCCACCATGGAACATCTTGCCTTCAGAGACAAAGCAGACCCCTACTCTCTTGGCCTTTGCCAACAGGCATGGGGGTGGGGGGTCTAAGAGTGTCATGCAACTCTGGGGGTTGCTAGTGCAGCTGCTCACTTTCCCTTTTTCCCTTTTTTATTGTTCCATTTTTAATTTGGTTTTAATTCTGGGTGGTTTTTTTACATTGCTTTTTAACTATGTTGTTTTATATGATTATGTGGTTTTATGCGATAACCCACCCTGAGTCACACAGGTAAAATGGTGTATGTAGAAATTCAATAAATAAATAAATAATAAAATGCATTTGAACAAAAAATATTAGAGGAGGTTTAACCTGCCATAAAACAAATCCCCTTTAATATATTTAGTGTGTAAAGTATTCAGTGGGGAATTAACATTGGAAGCCCTCTTAGAATACACATTAATCTCAATGCAACATTCATTTGTGTAACATTAATCTTGTCCCAAAAACTAAATTGAGGATTTAACCATTGAATTATATCTCCCTGGAAATGCATCTATGCACTTAGACACATTTAATTCAACACAGTTTGATAAATTTTGAGAATGAGCGAGACCCAAGAATTTTCTAGTTTTTACAAACTGTAAATCCCAGACTCTTATAGATATCTGTTGAGATAGATAAAAAAGGGAGCAAATTAGATTTGTTCCAGTTATATACCAGGAGTATAAACTACATTTCTACAGTATATGATTTCAATAAGCTTTGGTAAAGCATTACATAATCAGCTGCATGGTACTACTTTCATTATTCCCAGTGTTAAAGTAGCTATGCCCCACACCTGCTATGTCATCCTTTCTCCTTACAATAAGAACTGCAGAAATTCAGATAAATAGTACATGGTAGTAAAAAGATACAGGAAAAAAAATCTAACTCTTGAAGATCCAGACTATTGTGGATCAGATCCTACAAGTCCTTTGACAATGATTCCCCACTGATCTTGGAAAGAAAGGTGAAACAGTAGCAGTAGGTTTTATACCTGCAGTCACAACTATCACCATTGCTAAAATTAGTATTAAATAAATAAAATCTCAGTTACAAGCAAGATGCATTTGTTTGGTTCCATCTGGTGGTCATCCAAATGTTTATAGCCAATATTTAGTAGCCTTACATCATTTTTTTTTAAAAAAAACCCTTTTGTTTTCCTCCTAGAGCAGGGCTGTGAAACTGGCGGGCCATGGGCCAAATGCATCTAGCAGAGGCCACACCCATCCCAGCTCTGCAAAGGCAAAAAAGTCATGATACAACGTGATATATCACGTAATTCGATCGAATTTGACACCCATGTCCCAGAGAAATGGTTGATTCAGCACCAAAAAATAGAAGTCAAAGAAGTAGGCATGATTTGCAAGCTTTCAATTAGAGATGCTTACTTAGATTGATTCCATCTTGGAAAGGAACACATGATTCCTAAATGTTAAGCATAATAATTACAGCCATCCCCAAAGTTGATTGGTGAGCATGAGCAAGTTACAATATTGTTGCAAATATATAATGGACATTAAAAAAAGAAGGACTTTGCTTGCTTAGTCTTGACATAACCAACAACTCCCCTTCCTTCTATAAGACATAGATAGCTCAAATTAACTTGCTCATTTCAGCCCAATTAAATGCACATAAAAAATGGTCCATTAGGAGAAAATGAGACTATTGTTAAAAATATCACCTTAAATATACAGTATTTCATTAAGAAAAAAATACCAAAATGTACAAAGTGTATTTAAAGATCTCATACTGATTTGGAAATGGGATGATCCAAATTGAAGATCGAGAATCTAAGGAAACTCAAAGAAACCCAAACTACTAGATTATTTTATCTCGACTTCATTTTGTGGCTGGGATAATGCTTAAAAGAATGAGTTTGTTTTTCCCCTAAATTTGTCTGACCCTCCCTTTTGTCAGAGTAGCTTGATGTGGGGGCAGAGAAAAACAGAATAACATTTTTTAGCTGAATTTCATTGGCAGGATAAATAATTGCAATTCAATAAGATAGAGTAAGATGATGGATGGACTGATAGCAGAAACCCTCTTCTGATAAACAATATAGCTGTGTTTGGTTATTCTAAGCATATTCATAATCATTTGTGCAGCTTTGTTGCCATAAACGGATCTGTTGTCTGAAAAGTGTTCAACCACATTAGATGGCAATATGTTACTTCAAAAGGAAAACATTTTTTTAAAAAAAAACCCATAGTTCAATGATGATTTGCAGAAATTCACAATCCACTATTCAGTCCAGCAACTGAGATGTAATAATGAACATTAACTCACCAATCAGAAGGTGCCACTTGAGGAAAGAAGTATTGACAATAACACAGCATCTAGATGTATAGAGGAGGGTTCCACAGCTGGATATCCGAACACTGAAGGAGAGAAGGAGAGAAACTGAGTCAATATAGTTACTTCTTTCCTTTTTAAATTAACATTTCAAAAGCAGCTCTATGGCTTCTGATCTCAAGTCTACAACCCATAGTCCCAGGGTCAGATGTAACCCCAAAGTTCCAGGGGTGGGCTTCAGATCCTTTAGAAATGGGTTTGCTGCCCCATTGCTGGGTGGGCGTGGCCATGGTGGGCATGGCCTAGTTGACTGCCTGTACCACGGTGGAGGGGGTCATCTTTGCCCTCCCCAGGCTCTGGAGGCTTTCCTCGAGCCTCCAGGTGGGCAAAAGCAGCTTCCCTTGGGCTCTGGAGGACCTCCAGAGGCCAGAAACAGGCCCATTCCTGGACTTCCGGAATCTCTGGTTGGCCCATTTTTTGTCCTCCCAGACCCTCTGCGCGGCTCAGTGGTGGGTTTCAAAATTTTTACTACTGATAAAAAATGTGGGTGTGGCTTTGTGGGAGTGGCATGGCTTGGTGGGCATGGCTTGATGGGCATGACAGGGGAAGGATACTGTAAAATCTCCATTCCCACCCCAATCCAGGGGAAGGTTACTGCAAAATCCCCATTTCCTCCAGGACGAAATTCTGGATGTTTTATGTCCTTCTCAGATACCTGTTCTAAGCCAATAATATCAGCTATGTTAGGAACTCTTTTTTGAATGGTACAATTATCTTCTCTTTAATTAATACCTATTTGAAATTGGACATCTAATTCAACATATATCATACATATATAAAAGCAATACCCAGTGTTACCAATTAATAGGTCAAGAACAGGGATGACTAACCATGGCCCACACCAGTGATGGGTTTCAATTTTTTTTACTACCTGTTCTGTGGGTATGGCTTGGTGGGCATGGCATGGCTTGGTGGGCATGGCAGGGGAAGGATACTGTAAAATTTCCATTCCCTCCCCACTCCAGGGGAAGGTTACTGCAAAATCCCCATTTCCTCCTGGTTAGCTGGGACTTGGAGGCAGTGAATAGATGGGGGCAGGGCCAATCAGAATTTTTACTACTGGTTCTCTGAACTACTCAATATTTCCACTACCAGTTCTCCAGAACTGGTCAGAATCCGCTGAAACCCACCTCTGGCATGGCCCCTGCACCTACCTGGAATGATGATTGGGCTGAGTGGAGACTTCTGGGACAGGCGGGGTGGGAGGGGCAGGCAGGGTGGGAGGGGCAGGCAGGGTGGGAGGGATGGGGTAGGCAGGGCATGGCCAGTCAGGGGTGGCATTTGAGGGTTCACCAAACCCCAGTGATCCTTGGCTAGAGGATCACCTGAACCCCGCCAAACCCCCAGAAGTCCATGCCTGCAAAGCTCCCTTTTTTTCTGTAGCCTGCAAATTGCCCTCTATTTAACACCCTTTTTCATCAATTTTGTTTCTCAAAATTCAGCAAAGAGCTTCATGACAGGACGAGATAGCAAAGTCATGAAAATTGTAGTTCTATTGAGATTCAATAACGCTTAGAAGAGATACAGCCCTTCAGGTTGGAAACTCTTAATCCTGTTCATCTGCATGGTGTGATTGCCAATTTTGTCTCATTGTTGCAACCACCAGGATCAATGTCCCACTCCCCTAGCTACTAAAAGGTTAACCATCTCTGCTGGAGAAGGAGCTAGAAAGGGAATGAATAGTGAAAGTTGATAGGTAAGTGAAAACTTGCAGCATTTGCGAGCTCAGAATGATGAAAGCCTCACAGGTTGCATTGTAAGCTTCATCCCTTTGAGCATATATGTGACATCATGAAACAGGTGAAAAGGAGCAGGGCTTGCATTGTAACACTGCTAGCATCAGTGTGTCCTTTCTCTCCTTCTTCCATCTGTGAATATTTTTGGCAACACTGATGGAGGGGAATAATTAAGTGATCTGTCTGTGAATAAATATTTTGTTGTAAAGAAATAAATAAAAAATATTTTTTTAAAAAAATCTCTCCAGGCTCAAGGTTGATTCAGCCTTCCATCCTTCTAAGGTGGGTAAAAGGAGGATCCAAATTGTTGGGGGCAATATGCTGACTCTGTAAACCACTTAGAGAGGGCTGTAAAGCACTGTACAGCAGTGTATAAGTCTAAGTACTATTGTTATTAAGAACTGAGATACATTTAGTCCTGCTAACTTCCTTTTTTAAGTGAATAGATGCAATAGGTTTCATTGTGTTTAAGGAAATTGTCTTAAACTCAAACTCTGTCACAGTCTGTAGCTATCCAGCCACAAGCACACAAGTAAATAATTAGCAGGATTCATTTATAGAAAAAATGTCTTTATATACAATAATATAAAACATGATGCATGTATACAATACCCATGCAGCTCTTGCAACGTGGTAGAGAGAAGAAATAGTAGCAAGGACAAGGACAAGAAGTAGAAGCAGAAGCAGAAGCAAGGAGTAAAGACAAACAAACTCTTATATACACAGAACAGTTAAGCTAATCCATGCGCAGGTTCTGAGCCATCTCACATGGCTCACAACAAATCCTGTGTCTCAGTCACAAAACAGTTTCCATTTGCTGACTCGTTGTTATGGCTATTCCAGATCATAAATTCTTATACACTAACAAACCCCACCCCTTAAGCCAGTCTAGAAGTATCTGCCCAGGCTTCCATTAGATTGATTCCTTCCTTCCTTCCTTCCTTCCTTCCTTCCTTCCTTCCTTCCTTCCTTCCTTCCTTCCTTCCTTCCTTCCTTCTATACACACACACACACACACACACACACACACACAAACACATATGACTGAGTTTGAGATAGGAAGAAAGGAAGGAAGGAAGGAAGGAAGGAAGGAAGGAAGGAAGGGAGGAATCTAATGGATGGATAGATAGATAGATAGATAGATAGATAGATAGATAGATAGATAGATAGATAGATAGATAGATAGATAGATAGAGATAGATAGATATTAGATATTAGATATTAGATATTAGATATTAGATATTAGATATTAGATATCTAGTGGTGTACCCAGTGGTGCAATTCATGGATTTAGTTACATTAACTAAATAATTTGTCTATCCTGAGCTGGAACTCCATTCTTCTATTACTGATGCAACAATGACCAACTGAGAAGTTGTGTCCCTTCTGAGACAGACAGATATTGTTCAACAAATCTGTTAAATTAACAAAACATGTATGGAATTAGACAGATTGATCCAAGTTGAATGTGCAGCTTTTTTGTGACTTGTAAGGATGGCCATATGCGAAATGGCTAGATACACTTTTGTATATGTTATTGTTGCTAAAGAACTAAACAGTGTTGATTCTTTTCCTACTTATGTTTGCTCTGGGCAAACAAAGGGTCAATTTCTAATCAAAGAGACTTACTCCATATAAATATTATTTGAGGTGTTGATTCAATTAATGTAGCTTATGTTTTTGTAACTGATTAGATTGTCTTGGTTCCAACAGGGAGATAAGGAAAAAATGAAATAACAAATTAGTGGATTAAATATGGAAGACAAAAAATTGATGTATGATTGGTAAGAATTCAAAATTAGAGGTTCTAGATACTGTATATATGGAAAATAAAATCTAGTATATAACTCCACATTTAAAACCTGATATCCCCCCAAGAGCCATGTGAAGTGATCTTTTCCAATTTTATTCTCAGGTAAGTAGAATTTGAAAGTAAATTTACCTGTGGAAGTGATTGGCTCAAAGTCAGCCAGTGAACTCCATGGTTGATTGAAAATTAAATCCTGAACTTCTCAGTTCAGCTCCAGCAACTTAATTATGCCACAATAGCTTGCTTGGAGCATTCATACAAAAGAGTGACATTATAGGTGATGCTACAAATACTTTAAACTGATAAAGTATATTACACCTGATAAATAAGTATGATAAGTATGCAAATGGGTTCAAATATATTTATATCGGCCGAATAATATTTAATAATTTTTAATTGTTTTTAACTTTTGTATACTATGTTTTATTCTGGCTGTTCACCGCCCTGAGTCCGCAAGGAGAAGGGCGGTTTATAAATTGAAATAATAAATAAAATAATAAAATCTCCATTGAACAGAATCACAACAATATGTTATTCAATGTAAATGGTTCATCTAACTAGGGAATTGAATTCAGTTAAACGATTCATTTAAATCACCTTTGAACTTAATCTCCTAAATGAAGTATCCATGGCCCTGATAGATTCAGGTTTGATTAACAAGTAATTTTGTTTGTTTGTTCAGAGGCTATATTGATTAAAGCTTCAAATTTCATACACAGAATGAGACCCAAATTTTATAACTTAACATGAGTCTTAATCTGATTTTTCTACAAAGGGAAGAAATATGGGATTTTCTATATAAGCGAAGATTCATTTTCTCACCCCTAAGATATTCACTTTATTATAACTTGTTTTGGTTTATTAAATTCACAAGAGGAATAAATAAAATCAATTAACAAATACTCCACTCATAGCAAAATAAAAAATATAAATGTCAAGCTTGATCTTTTTTTAATATTATCAAATTGTGTGAGTTAAATAAACAAAATATGGTTTGGTATTTTATAAAAGAGCCTCCTCATTCATCAAACTGTTTTTTTGATCGTGTCATTTAAATGATGGGTAAAATAACAGATCATTTCAAAGTGTATAAGCTATTCAACTGTCTGTTTCTCTAATTGTTAATTAATGACATCGTTTACATGAAGTAGATGGAGTTGAGATTGCTCTTCAAATCTGTTCCAGTATAAACAACATTTATTTGGTATTGGCATCCACTGTACATTCATTTAGGTCCTAGATGCCAGATTTTTTTTAATCACTGTTATTATATGCCACACGTTAAATTGTTAAGTGACATAAGCTTTGCAGGTGTGAAATCAGAAGCCTTGCCAGCTAGACAAATCGAGATTCTGAAGTCAGAAGAAAAACAATTAGTAAACTTATTAATGAACTTTGTAAAATAATAGTCAAAACTGACAGCAAACTGTTTATGGTAGTGCAGTGGTTAGCAGGCAGTATTGAAGGCTAATTCTGCTGACTGCCAGCAGTTCGATTCTCACTGGCTCAAGGTTGATTCAGACTTCCATCCTTCTGAGGTCTGTAAAACTAGGTTGGGGCAATATGATGACTCGGTAAACCACTTAGAGGGGACTGTAAAGCATTGTGAAGTGGTGTATACTGTAAGTCTAAGTGCAATTGCAATTGCTATTATTCTTCTGGCATTAATTGGGAATTTCAGTTGAAAGAAAAGAAAAGGGCCTGTCATCCCAAAAGATGCCAAATGTATATTTTTATCAGCTTAGAAAATCATTTATGTGAATATTGCTTATGGCCTTACTACCCCAACTCCATCAGATACAACTTTTGGTGTTAAAATAGTAACCTCTAAATGAGGACCTAGCTTTACACAGCACAGAAAAAAACAAAACAAAACCTAGATCCAGATTAGGATCTGTCTTCCCATGTCAAAGCTTGTTCACATTTTTTTTTTTAACATTGCTCAATGATATTCCCAATTTCTTATTTGGACAAATGCAGCTAAGTGGTCTAAATCTGAATTCTTTTGAAATGAAGATATTCTACTTGTAAAAACATATGTAATTGCATTATTGAATCTTTATGGATTTTTGGAACCTTCTATGATTTATATAGAATAGAATAGAATAACAGAGTTGGAAGGGACCTTGGAGGTCTTCTAGTCCAACCCCCTGCTTAGGCAGGAAACCCTATACAACTTCAGACAAATGGTTATCCAACCATATGATTATTGGCTCTTTATGTGATCATTGCTAACAACATTGTTGTTTTTTAATCAGTTTAGTAGACTTGTTATTATCCAGTTAGCATCTGCAAATATAAAATAATTGGTTTGGTAAACTTGTTGCAGTTTTTTAAAAAATTAATAGAAATCAATAATTGTTTGGAAAGGTTTATCTCCTGGAGTGATAAAGCAGACTAAATATTAATCAGTTTGTTAGCAGTATTAATTTGCATTTTTAAAAATGCTGGGTAAAAAGCAAAACCTTGACCTATATGAATAAGATGAGCCATGGGTTTTGTTTGTTTGTTGTTGTTGTAATACCTGATTTCAGGTACTATGATACATATTAAAATGATTTAGAAAAAGTATTTGCAAACTTTTGACTTATCAGGAATTCATTATTAGTCAAAATGGAGATCAAGCTGAGCGAAAATAGGGCTGGTATAGTTTAGTGGCATTGTTGTGGTCCACCAGCAGCCTGAAGAGCTGGCAATAGAGTCAGACAGTGAGGAGGCTGGGGAGGAAAATGGGCCAGTTGTGGAATCTGGGGAAGGCTCGGACAAGGACTCTGTGTCGAAGGCAGAGATGGGGCCCGAGCCATCTGGGAATTATTTGCGGACTCCAGAGCCTCCAGAGTCAGACATCAAAGAGACAGAGAAACAGGGGGAGCCTGTTCCTAGTGCGTGCTGCCAGAAGGCAAGAACAGTTAAAACAAAAGGGACGACTTAGGAGTAAGGCTTTGAGAGGATTGGCCCCTCCCATAAGACATAAAGGAAGAGCAAAGGCACGTGGGCCTTTGCAGGAAGCAACATTGTGGATGGTGTTGGTTTGTACTTTGAAGCTCTGTTTTTGACTCTGTGTTTCTGTGTGGCCTTGCCAAGATAATTGCAAATTAGGTCTTTGGCAGTGTGTCATAAAAGATAAAGGAAGACTATGTCAGAAAAGGCATCTGCATTCTGATACTGATTTTTGGTGGAATGTGGAAATTGTATTCAGATGTGCAAACTGAAGGGCAGAAATTGGATTAACACTAACTGCTATCCTAAAGCTTGCTGGGAAGAAGCAAGTTGGAAAGCCAGCCACGTTGTTCCTCATCCACCACTTTTTCTTTCCTGACAGAATGTTTTTAAACCCACTGCCCAAAACAATTTTATAAAGATAGGCCCTAGTTAGAAGAATTATGAAATATGGATCTTTGCCTGGAGCAAAAAGTCTAGTGAGAAGAAGGACTGGGGTGACATGATAGCAGTCTTCCAATATTTGAAGGGTTACCACAAAGAAAGAGGGGGGGGGGGGAGAAATCAATCTATTCTCCAAAGATTATGAAGGTAGGACAAGAAGCAATTGAAACTAATCAAGGAGAGATCCAACATAGAACTAAGGAGAAATTTCTTGACAGTTAGAACAATCCATGAAATAGCTTGTCTCCAGAAGTTGTGGGTGGTCCAACACTGGAGGTTTTTAAGAAGAGATTGAACAACCATCTGTCTGAAATAATACAGGGCTTTCTGCTTGAGCAGAATGTTGTACAAGAAGACCTCCAAGGTCCCTTCCAACTCTGTTATTCTGAAATTGAAATTGAATTAGTTTTTTTTTTTATTGGCCAAGTGTGATTGGACACACAAGGAGTTTGTCTTGGTGCATATGCTCTCAGTGTACATAAAAGAAAAGATACGTTCATCAAGAATCATAAGGTACTTGGTGATAGTCATAGGGTACAAATAAGCAATCAGGAAACAATCAATATCAATATAAATTGTAAGGATACAAGCTACAAAATTACAGTCATACAGTCATAAGTGGAAGGAGATGGGTGGTGGGAACGATGAGAAGATTAATAGTAGTGCAGACTTAGTAAATAGTTTGACAGTGTTGAGGGAATTATTTGTTTAGCAGAGTGTGTCAGCCTTGGAAGCCATTTTAGGCCGGAAGCTTCAATGCTGCCACCTGCTCATGTGTGGGAAAGTAGGAGGGGGGATTTAGGAAAGGGGAGTTAGTAGACATAATAGCATTCTTCCTATCGGTCAAGGTCAAGGCGAGCCAGCATCTGGAGGAGGAGTGGTCAGAGGCTGGGTCAAGGTGGAACATTGATTGGAGCATGTGATCGACTGGGGAGAAGGGGGATGGTTTTGGGAGCTTTGAATTACTGAAGGAAAACCCGGGCTTTTCAGATTCAGGATTTCCCAGATGTGCCAGTTTACCTATTCTAGTAAAGAGAACTTTGGAAAATGCCTGCTTCCGTGTCTTTACTGGGAGTTGGGGGTTTTCTGGAACACTGACAGAGTGATGGCGTTCGGGAAAAAAATGTTCTTGTTGGATTTTTGCCTTTTGTTATCCCAGTATGCCTGATTTTACTTTTTATACATAGGGCTATTTTTCCTTTTTAATATAGTGGAATTATTTCTAACTGGATAAAAATTACATTGTTCCTTGTTAAAAAGTGCTTTTCATTCTTTCGAATTCCTATTTTTGTTCATCAGTTATTCATAAAATATATCTGCCCTATTATTCCCATTGCTAACTGTTGTTAATCAGTGGAGAAACACTGATTCATAACATTTAGAATGAGTGTTCATTCTTGTTTAATCAAAAGTACAGAGTTTTGAAGAGCACACAAGCTGGGCTGCTCATTTATGAATTCCCAGCTATATCTTCTTCTGCTTAGTACCTACCAGGAAAAACTTTTCTAAATCACCCAATGAATCCCTGATTTTTATTTATTTTTATTTTTTTTTACTGCTGTAGCATCAATCATTCAGAATAGTAATCCTCAAATATTCTGCCTGCAGAGAAACATTTCCATATCAGAATGCCTGGTGAAGAAATGATTCACATCTGCTCCAGCACTCTGTGCTAGAAATTATCTCCTTGTGTCAGGGTTCCAAGGAACACCCTCAACAAAATAAAACTCTGAGGCCTGAGGTTCCTCAAAGTTCCAATTTATTAGAGATGTCATTTTGGCACATCTTCCTGGTTTTCCCCACCCAGCTAAGAGTTCACAGTCCTGCCCCACACCCACAAGGTCATCAAATTGTCCAATCAACTCTTCTCACTCCACCGGATACAATCTTCAGGCAGTCTCCATTAAACACAGGAAAAAGTCCTTGAATACGGAATGTCGTTATGACTAACTTTCTACTGCTCCAACAACAACCCCCTCCCAACTTCCCCAGCTAAAATATGTGGCAGTTTAGAAGCAAAAAGAAAATTGTCTTCCAAAATTGACACCTTGTAGAAAGAAAGTATTGCTCATCATCATCATCATCATCATCATCATCAATATAATATAATAATAATAATAATTTAAACTTTATTTCTTCTTTATATAATATATATCTTACCTGACCCAACAAACATTGGGTGACTTATACAATGAATAACATAAACATAATTAAAAATTTCAAAGCATCAACAAAAACAACAAAGTAATAGGCCCTTTGTTCTCCAAAAGCCTGATCAAATATTAGGAATTTTTCTACTTGCTTGTACTCTAAAAGTGTGACTGCTGTTCAAATCTTGGAAGGGGTGAAGAAATATATGTTTTAGAACAGTGTTTCACAACCTTGGTGACTTTAAGATGGGTGGATGTCAACTCCCAGAATTCCCCAGCCAGCATGTCTGCTTAGAGAAAGCAATTCTATTGGCTGATTGATGATATTTATATATCACATTTCTGGTGTAGGGGGTTAATGGATCATGCTAGGAACAGGGAGATCATGAGTTCTAGTCTCTCCTTGGGCACAAAGCCAGCTGGGGGACCTTGGGTCAGTCACTTTATCTCAACTCTAGGAAGGAAGCAATGGCAAATTACTTCAGAAAAATCTTTCCAAGGAAACTACAGGTATTTGTCCAGGCAGGCTCTAAGAATTAGACATGAGAGAATGGAAGGGGAAAAAATTATCCCAGTCCACTCAGCAGTTTACAATATGAAAGTAAAAATTAAAATTAAAAATACAAAATTAAAGAATAAGGGATAGAATCAAATGATAGAACCAAGATCACGTGAAGTGTTAATACCACTTTATAATGCCTTGGTAAGGCCACACTTGGAATATTGCATTTAGTTTTGGTCGCCAAGATGTAAAAAAGATGTTGAGACTCTAGAAAAAGTGCAGAGAAAAGCAACAAAGATGAATAGGGGACTGGAGGCGAAAACATATGAAGAAAGGCTGCAGGAACTGGGTATGTCTAGTTTAATGATAGCAGGGTTCCAATATCACAGGGGCTGCCACAGAGAAGAGGAAGTCAAACTATTCTTCAAAATATCTGAGGGTAGAACAAGAAGCAATGGGTGGAAACTAATCAAGGAGAGAAGCAACTTAGAACTAAGGAGAAATTTTCTAACAGTTAGAACAATTAATCAGTGAAACAACTTGCCTGCAGAAGTTGTGAATGCTCCAACACTGGAAATTTTTAAGAATATGTTGGATAACCATTTGTCTGAAGTGGTATAGAGTTTCCTGCCTGGGCAGGGGGTTGGACTAGAAGACCTCCAAGGTCCCTTTCAACTCTGTTATTCTATTCTATTCTATTCTATTCTATTCTATTCTATTCTATTCTATTCTATTCTATTCTATTCTATTCTATTCAAGTCAACAAAATATACATTTTAGATAGCATCTGACATCACAAATTCTCTTCAGTAAATTCCATTTTCAAAAACTTTCAGAAGGCATCTAAAGTTGGGACTAAACATATTTCTCACAGGAAGCAAAGCAGAATGGAAAAATACACCTCTAGGCCACAGCCTCCCCTTGTCCCTCCATCCCTCCCTGAGAAAACAGTCCACTGTTTCTCCTCGAAAGTTCAAAGTGGTCAGGCAGATTTCGGTGGAGTGATGCAGTCCTGAAGGCCCTCCTGCCCTAAGCCATTCAGGGCTTTATAGTTTCACATCAGCACTTTAAATTGTATCCAGAAACGGAAGCCAATGCATAAATGACATAGAGATAAGTCATCCTGGGTTTTATAGTTTAAAAACATCCGTGTGAATTGTACTTAGAAATACACTGGCTTCCAGTGAGGCACTAAATATAAATGCCCACGTTGCCGAAACTTCTCTTGCCCATCAACATATGGGCAGCTATATCCTGTACCAGCTGAAGTTTCCTGATTGAAAGGCAGCCCCAAAATGTGAACATTATGCTCAGTCTCTAGATAATGAGAGCATGAGTGATTTGTCACCAGGATATCCTGATCCAACCAGAGCTATTACTGATGCACCAGGCAAAGCTGCACCTGCTGATCATATAGAAGCCATGGAATCCAGGAGGACCTGGAAAAGTGTGTGTGTGTGTGTGTGTGTGTGTGTGTGTGTGTGTGTGAGAGAGAGAGAGAGAGAGAGAGAGAGAGAGAGAGAGAGAGAGAGAGAGAGAGAGAGAGAGATGAGTTGAGTTTATTATATTTCTATACTGCCCTTCTCCCGAAGGACTCAGGGCGGTTTACAGCCATATTAAAACAGTCCCACACAAAAATTAAAACTATTAAAATAATTTAAAGGTATTTGGCTGTAGTTTAAAACCCCTTACTAAAACCCCTTTAAAACCAATTAAAACCCATTTAAAATTTATCTATTCGGTCAGGCTGGCTTGGTGAAACAACAGAGTCTTTAGAGCCCTATGGAAGGCGCGGAGGTCGGGAATCCTTCTTTTATCCAGGGGCAGTTCATTCCATAGGGCAGGAGGAGAGAGAGAGAGAGAGAGAGAGAGAGAGAGAGAGAGAGACCATCACGCTAAGCAAAAAACAAAAAACAAAACAAAAAATGAGGCAGGGAGGGAGAGTGGAGGGAGGGAGGGAGGGAGGGAGGGAGGGAAATGTTAAATGGAAGTCATAAAATCTCCTTAGGTAGCCTTCAATAAAATTAAAATGTCATTAAAACAATCAAGCGTAACTTATTCACCCTTCTTTCTTAATGTTTCTGGTCCATATCTGTTTAACTCATCAAGACAAAGAATTTCTTTTCTCTTGGTTATGTGGTCTAACGTAAGCTATATTTTGTTATTTCCAAGGTTTGTTTTATGAAAAAAAAAAATAACATCAGTTAAAATTGGAAACATGCATCCCAGCTTCCCTCCCTCTCTCTCTCTCTCTCTCTCTCTCTCTCTCTCTCTCTCTCTCTCTCTCTCTCTCTCTCTCTCTCTCTCTCTCTCTCTCTATTTTTTTTCCATGTGGTTTTAAACTATCTCAGCAATTTGAAGAATTCTACAGGCAGTTCTTGACCCACTTGAGCTGACACTGAAGTATTAACCAGGCTCAGCTGCAGATGTGACTGGTTGGCTTGCCTTTAGGAGCAAAGGAGTAAGGAGCGTCAAATATTAATCAGAAATTGTATTATCTACTATTAAGCTCCCCAAATAAGCGACAATTTTTTTTCCTAAAAAGACTTCAATATTTGCCAGAGGGTTCCCCCTTCCAAATTATGTAAATAGTATTTGATCTCTGAAAAAAAAATAACCATAAATTGCTACTTTAGGAATAGAAATAAAAATGCATTAAAATGTATCTATATATCAGAATCTGCCAGTCTTTAACTTTCACAACTTCAGTAAAAATATATGGAGACAAATTGAGGTTTTGTTCGGGAGATGGTACCCTTTTTTTTTCTCTGTGGATTTTTTTTAAAAAAAATTTTTGGTCTATTTTGGGGGGAAGGGGAAGCCATATACATCTAAATAGTAAACATGCTCTCCCTTTATTCTTTAAAATAAGAAAAATCTTCCCAACATTTTTATGTACTTAGTATCTTTTCATAGCACTGATCCACTATTTCTTTTTATTTATTTATTTATTTATTTATTTTATTAATCATATTTCTATGCCGCCCACACTCTGAGGACTCTGGGCGGCTTACAACAATCGACAGTGTACTAAATAGCATATTGCCCCCAACAATCTGGGTCCTCATTTTACCCACCTCGGAAGGTTGGAAGGCTGAGTCAACCAGTGAGATTTGATCTGCTGATCTGCTGAACAAGCAGTCAAGTTTTTAAGTTTTTATTTTTATTTAATAATTTTGGCACTTTAGTAATTTGGAGACTGCCGCTTACTTAAGGTAGCTTACAATTTTTTAAACAAGAGGGGAAAAAACCCTCCCAAAATATCTTAGGTGGCCTGAAGGAAGAGACATACAGTAGTGGCCAAATTGTGGAAACCTTTTGGGAAAAGTGTATTTTTGAGGTTTGATAGCTAATAACATCACTTTTTTTGGGGGGGGGGGAGTTTCAAGATAATCCTATTCCACCTCTGGAATGGCCTGGGAATAGCCCAGACCTTAACCCAATTGAAAATCTATGGAGCCAACTAAAGAAATGTGTTAGTCAGAAGCGACCCAGCAATAAAACCCAGTTAAGCAATCATTAAATCTTGGTTTCACATTATAATAGTTGCAGACTTGGTTGACTCCATGGGAAGACATTGTAAGGCCATAATTCATGCTAAAGGTTACCCAACAAAGTATTAACTGACGTGATAATTCTCTATGAAATCCCCCTCCCATTTTCCCACAGTAGAAAATATGGCAGGACTGAAGGCCCAAATATAAAAGATGGCTTCCAGGTCTGACATTATTATTAAGTATAACTAAATTGACCCAGACAGTACACTGTTTACTAAGCACTTATGTATGTTAAAGAAAAATGTATAAATAAATTTATTTATTTATTTTAAAAAAGAACCTTGATTGCACCTGTGCACTGCTAACCAGTGTGGTTTGCAAATCATACTGGATCACATAATTGTTAGAATATTCATAACTGGGAAGACATGGTAACAAGGTCAGCCAATGAATAGGCATAGTAACTAAGTCAGCCAATTGGGAGGTGAGACAGACTGGAGCCAGGGCGTATCTTAGTCTGCAGCTTCTGATTCTGTGCAGAGAATTGAAACCCAACCAAGCAGTCTGTGCATGCTGTTTGCTTTGCTGAAATGAAACTGTGAATCTGCTGTTGGTATTGTAAACTTACTTCATATAATTTTGTGTATATAAAGAAGTTAATGAATCCAGCTGAATCAGTTATCCATGTGTACTTCTGGATTTGATTTTTGTAAGAAACTCTGACAATAATGATGCCACCACTGGTCACTTAATCCCATTTTGGACCAAGTTGTGTCTTGAGTGATCTTCAAGGACAGGACTAGGGAGAGTGTATAACAATAATCCAGGGGTCCCTAAACTTTATTTATTTTATTAGATTTGTGTGCAGTCCATCTTGTCACCTTTTTGCCATCACACAGTATAATGGTAATGTACAAATTTCCCTTAAATATTAAAAAAATCCCTGAATGAACATAAATGAACAATTGAAACAGTACAAGGAAAGTGTAAGAAATATGGATTTAGTCTAACAATGTAACTTAAAAAATTGTTCTTACTATCCCTGAACTCTGTCTGGTCCTCCTCAAGGGAGGTTCACAGTTATGGAAACCCTGCACTTGTCCATTTATTATTTAATCCTGGATTATTGTACAAAGTTTTAACAATGAAAGTCATATCAGAATTGGTTTTTAGTAAAAAAAAATAAAGGGGGGGGGGGGCTTAGATTTACAAAACTACAAGGAAATACAGAAATTCTTAGAAATTTTGACAGGCCTACGTTTTCTTAACTGTACTTAAGTTTTCCTCAAATTGTCTTCATTTATTTAAGTGACAGCTATGATGACTAGAACCCTCTTGTATAAAGAAGTGATAATTAGACTTCCAGAATTATCTTTCTCGATTGTACAATAAGCCCATCAGGCAGATATACAGTCCAGAATATAGATAATTAATACAAGTACACTTCAAATAAAAATACTAAATAATAGGATAAGGATTGCAGTTTTGTTTTGATAATTTGGATTTGGTATAGTCTATTTTAGTAGGAATTTAACCAAGTCTTTTATAAGAAAATGAAATTGAGGTTAACTTTACTTGTGTGTGAAAAATATTAAATATGAAAGCAAGCCAACCTGACAGATCCACCAATCCCTAAGAACAATATAGGAAGAACCAAAAATAATTGATTGAGGAATTTTAAAAAACAATTGATGTTTATCTGTAGACATAAGTATTCAATGTTATGTTTGTACCTGTGTCTAATCTTCACAGATAATATTTCTAGAGCTAATAAAAATTGGACCATATTAGCTATAGCAGTAAGCAATAGCAACAGAGCAAACATATATTATTGTTGGAAGACAAGCAAGAATTGTATAGTTATAATTTACATACTTTGTGTAGCAGTGCATCTTGCCTATATGTATAAGTACATGACAAGAAATAGGCAGCAGAGATATATGCTAATGTTAATATTTTTGTACATTTGTACTTTAAGTATCTTTCAACAAATTCTTGAGTATTACTGTTGAATTTAAATTTGTTTTCTGAATTTGCACTCTTACTAAAAGTATGTGTAAATCAAAGGCTCTATTTAGATCTCTGTTTCATCTTACAATTTTGACTTATGGATGCCACCACCTTCAAATTCTGTTCACGATTTGGTTTTGAAAGGTATGTAGCAGCCACTCCCGAGTTCTTTTCAGCATCACATTTTGCTGTCTGCATAATTCTGCAAGTCCTTAAAGTGTAAGCCACAATGGTGGTATGGATTCTACTCCCGCAATGTTTCAAGGGTTTTTGCTAATAATGAATTTCCCCAAAGGTGCTTTTTAGTGTTTTTCCTCGAGGACGTTTCACTTCTCATTCAAGAAGCTTCTTCAACTCTGACTGAATATTGGAGAATGGAAGGATTCATATTCCTTGCAGTCATCTGGTCGTTAGCACTCTTTCAGAGAGTCTTGAGGCCACTTGGAGGATTATCTAAGCCCTCAAGGTTACCTGAACAGTGCAAATGGCTGTGTGAAAGCTTTTTGAAACTGCTAAAAGGAACACAACAATACTTTACAGCAATACTTTCAGTGGTTCCAAGAAGGTTCCATACCCATTTGTACTCTTCAGGTGACCCTGGGGGCACAGATAAACCTCGAAGTGGCCTCTGAAAGGGTGCTAACAATCAGATGACTGCAAAGAATATAAAATCCTTCCATCATACACATTCAATCAGAGCTGAAGAAGCTTCATGGATGAGAAGTGAAACTTCTTCGAGGAAAAAAACAAAGTCCAGTTGCTTTTTGAAAAAGCACCTGTAGGAAGAAACATCCTTCTGGGTTCTGCTCCAAGTGGGGAAAAAGACACTGGAAATATGGAGACTGCTTGGAAAGATGGTTTAATGGTGGACAGGATCACATGGCTTGATTTCTTGAACAGAAAAAAGGCAGATATAGCGAATCCTTGGGTTTTTATGCTCTTTCTGGCTTTGCATTTCCTAGGGCCCCTAAACAGTATCCTAATTGGTTGTCAGACTCCCAGGGGGTGGGGGTCTTAGCTAGCCTTGCTGGCTGATGGTCACATGTGCTTTCCAGGTCACATGCTTCCCAAGTCACACGTGGTGAGTTTCTGCTGCTATTGTGTAGAGGGCTAATCCTATTTTTGTTGGATCTTTGCAATTCCTACTATGGCTCTGCCTGAAGAAGGTAGATCTTTGTTATGTAGAATAGACTGGCCCAGGCCTTAATGGCCCATTGACAAAAGGTGGGGGCAGGAAGATGGGAGATGCTTTAAAACATGCTTATCCATTTCTCATCCAGGGAAATATGATATTCTGCCTTTTTTAATATTTCCTAAAAATATTTCATTCCTCTAGGAAAGGGGTGGGTGCTAACTTCCTACACACCTTTGGGACAACCATGACCTGGATGTCTGATGATCTCCATAGACATTTTTGTTGTTGTTAGTTGCGAAGTTGTGTCCGACCCATCATGACCCCATGGACAACATTCCTCCAGGCCTTCCTGTCCTCTACCATCCTCTGGAGTCCATTTAAGTTCACGCCGACTGCTTCAGTAACTCCATCCAGCCACCTCGTTCTTTGTTGTCCCCTTCTTTAATTAAATGTTAATAATAATTAACATTTAATTATGAATTATTTTGTCAAAGCAATGCAAAGAAAATAAAATCAACTAGAGAGAGAGAGAAGAAAAGCCTGGTGGCACAGTGGACTAAGTGCTGTTAAAGTAGCATTTAGTTGCCAGTGCCTGCAATTACTGCAAGTTCAAATCTCATCAGGCTCAAGGTTGACTCAGCCTTCCATCCTTTCGAGGTAGGTAACATGAGGACCCGGATTGTGGAGGCAATAAGCTGACTTTGTATAAAAAAGAACACTGCTTTGGGGGGGTGGGGGAAGCCCTACTAAGCAGGTATATACAAAAGTATGAAGACTATTGCTTAATGCATTGTAAGCTGCCCTCAGTCTCTGGAGAAGGGCGGCATATAAATCAAACTAATAATAAATAAATAAATAAATAAATAAATAAATAAATAAATAAATAAATAAATAAATAAGAAGATAGCATTCAAAATGAAGGGTATCCCTTGAAAAAGATAAAGGTATGCTTCAAATTAAGATGGAAACTGGTTAATACAGTTTTATTGGTATCAGTAGGGGGCAGCTTTATCACAGCCTGTTTGTATAATTTTTTTCTGACTGCCTGTCTACCATACCATCTAGAGCTTATTGATTATATTTTTACCCAATCACTTACCAAGCCAGATTGTTTTTAGCTTCTCATCTCAAAGAAAGGTGGCTGGATGCTGGTTCAGATAAGAGCTGGAATTATTATTAAACTGGAAACAGCCATGGGATCTTAAGGTGTGTGTGTGGGGGGGGAGCAAGAAGTGAGCAAGCAAGCTAAGCTAACATGACATGCCTTTGCATATAAAAATTACAGAGCTCTTGTCAAGCTAGAGTGGAAATTGTACTTGGAAGACTCTTTATGCACATATTTTTTAACTTTAACTCAAGATTGATGAGTGGCAGTCCAGCTTAACTAATAAAATTGTGCTGACATTTTCCAATTCAGGAGCTTCAATTTTTCTATTTGCCATAAAACCCCAGTGATGGTTTTGAATATTCTGCCCAATCGTTCAGTGCTCATCACTTCCATTCCAATGTCATTTTTCTCAACTGTAGAATTCATCCAAGCAGCTGCCAAGCCCTTCCTTAAAATCATATGCCTATTACTCAAGAGTACTGGGGGGGAAATGCTGCTTTGTCTGACTCTGAAGGGAGAACAGACAAATCAAAGGCATACTGCATTTCTACATCCACTGACTATTGAAGCAATAAATGCATCTGTATTTATAATATTAGCTTCTCAGCCAGCAGTTAACATCGTATCCTAACTGTAACCAATTGCCATTATGGGAGCATTAAGAGGAACTTTCTTTGCAAATTGAAGGAAATTGTAAGGTTACATTAACCTATAACCACAGACCTGTGGTCAGAGTGACCGCAACTGTTTTCAAAAATGTTTGGAACACCCCTATTTCTAGAAATGGACCATTCTGGTTGCAAATAGCTTTTGTTTCCCCACCAATAGGAGTGTATACAGCATCGCGCTTATGTAAATTATTTGGTATTTTCTGTAATGGCATTTGACTTTGAATTGTGGTCATTTTGACTGCAGATCTTTGTTAACGTATATATTTTTTATAATGTCGGGGCCAGGGGTGGGTTGTACTTACCTTTATTACCAGTTTGCAATGGGACTGCGCACGTGCACTCACTCCGCTCGCGCATGGACCTTGCTTCTGCGCATGCGCAGATCACTTCTGATGATGTCAGGGTCAGTGGGTGGAGCCTCCCGCCGGTTTTACTACCAGTTCTATAGAACTGATCTGAACTGGGGGCAACGTACCACTGGTTGAGGCCACATTTTCCACCAAAAAGAGTGTAATTTGGTGACCCAATCTTCGAAGAAACAGTTCTAATATGGTATGAAGAAGCAGAGAGTGATCTGAGTGAAGTGGAATCAGATTGCAATTAAAATTTTGTAACGGATGATGAGGAACCCACACCGCCACCGATTCTGACATCAACGATGATGAAACTTCTGATGACCAGATACAATCTACTCCGTGCAATAATTTATATGGCAAGAACAAATTCATATGGTCTTCTGCACCTTTTGGAAGCAATAGATCCAGAACCACTAGTCACATTATTGTGGTGTGATTACCTGGATTACAGCCAGCAGCTAGAGTGGTCATTATGACCTCATCCAACTGAATTCAGCATAGCTGAAATAGTATGTCTGTGGTTAAGGGTTAACACATCCATCAACCATGCTATGACTGATGTACAATTGTTCAAAGTGACAGAGAGCCCGTAGGCCTATTGATATATGTCCATCAACCAGTTCCCATGCAAGGATGTGTCCTTGCAGATTGCCTGGGGAAAAGGTACAATTGGCCAACAGACACAAAGTCTAAACCTACAAAATCCCAGATGACCTGGATGGCGGTAAAAAGTTACCATATGACACGTGGAATCTGACAGCATAATAGGCAGTCAGTTGGATGAGGTCACCCTTTATCAGGATGCTGATAAAGAGACATTGGAAATAGAAGCTTTACAAATTAGAAGGTCAATTGGAAGCAACCAGAAAATTCCCTACATAATTTCTATTTGTGAGGAAAATAATTTCTACTCACAGGTAGGACTTTATGCCTTTAAGAAACACTAAAAGAGCAGAGGTGATTAGAATGCCAAGGTGGTTAGAGTGCAGCACTGCAGGCTACTTCAGCTGACCACTAGCTGCAGTTCGGCAGTTCAAATCTCACCAGCTCAAGGTTGACTCAGCTTTCCATCCTTCTGAGGTGGGTAAAATGAGGACTCAGATTGTTGGGGGCAAGATGCTGACTGTAAACTGCTTAGGGAGGGCTGTAAAAGCACTGTAAAGCGGTATATATGTCTAAGTGCTATTGCTATTCTTCTATAGCTAATAAGTAATGGCCTCTGTGCCCTCTGACAATACAACTTTCTTAGATAGGTGGTCTTCTCAGATGTCTCCTTTGCCTTTTACATCTTCCTTTGGAAAATGAATTTTTAAGAAAAATCTTAAAACTTTGGTTTATGGATGTGTTACACTTACTGGACTATTTTGTTACAATCATTAATTGCTTTGCATATTTCTGAGCTTTTTCTTTTGCAACCTTGGTTTAATCCAAGTAATATACAATAAAAGACATTGCAGTTGAAAATCAAATTATGAAGCCACTCTAAAACTTGAATTAATTTAAAATGGCACAATGTTCATTTTTAAAAAAATGAATCGGAGAAACATTTCTCTGAAAATACGATGTTTTAATATATTTCAGGTGGAGATTCCATTAGGTAAAAGTAAAGGTTCCCCTTGCACATATGTGCTAGTCGTTCTCGACACTAGGGAGCGGTTCTCATCTCCGTTTCAAAGCCGAAGAGCCATTGCTACCCAAAGTCGTCTCCATGGTCATGTGGCTGGCATGACTAAATGCCAAAGGCAAATGGAATTCTGTTACCTTCCCACCAAAGGTGGTCCCTATTTTTCTATTTGCCTTTTTTACGTGCTTTCGAACTGCTAGGTTGTCAGAAGCTGGGACAAGTAAAGGGAACTCACCCCATTACACGGCACTTGGGATTCGAACCATTGAACTGTCGACCTTTCGATCAACAAGCTCAGTGTCTTAGCCACTGAGCCATCGCGTCCCTTAGGTAAGTGTTTATTGCAAAGAATTTCCCCACTCTATTGCCTGAACACATCTCTGATCTTAGCAACAGGCAAGATGTTTCTTACAGCAAGTGTATGCAGATGCATTAGATGTGCATTTTACTCTTAATGTTGCAAAAATGTATCAATTCTTATGTGTGTGTGGATGGGTGGCAAGTGACATCACATGTGTCAGTTCCAGCTGAGGAATTCTGAGACTTGAAGTCCACACATCTTAAAGCTGCTGAGATTGGGAAATGCTGATATAGATGATGCAAATTATGTACTGTACATTATTCGCATCAAGAGACCTCTGATATAAATGTCATAAATCACACCATACAACACCATTGATTTTGTGGCCTCTCCCAGATGCGTCTGCTTCTTACTCAGAATAATTTTTTCCCCTGAAAGGCCTGCTTTTGTGCCACTTTAAAATAATTTTTCTGATGCGCTCAGCAGGCTACAAGGATAAGAGCTGTTTTCTTTTTAAATCTATCTCCAACTCTTAGACATTTGAACCAGTTAAACTAACAAAATTAGCATATTCCTTGGGCTACAGATCAGCAAAAAGCACAAATGTTGATGCATGTTTCTCCCTAGAGCTTTAAGCTATACATTTGCAAGCCAGCTCCTCCTAGTCCTTTGGCAGAGACCTTTCACATTTCTTCCAAACAGTAGAGAGACCATTAATCCTTGCTTGTCAACAACAGCCAGGCAGAGAGTGCAAGGGAGAAACTCAATAGCCTATTCCAGAAAACTATTCAGAATATGTGGTATTTTGAGATGGCATTCAAGCATGTTTTTGGTTGATCTGCAGCCCAAAGAACAGGTTTCCCATAGATGTTCACTGGTTCAACAATGTTAGGTTTAGTGGTTAAACATTTACAAATGGTTTGACAAAATGCTATCAACATTAAGCAGCCCTTTTGGGCTGTTGAAGCAAAGGTAGCAAATGTACCCTGATTTTAAAATAGCAATTCCAATTAAAACAGAAATGCAAAGATATTTGTTGATGGTTCTAGTAAGTGTGAATAGGAGACCAATGTCCTCATTAAACAAAAAAGTTGCAAAAATGTGATAGATTTGGGAAAATGTGTCAAAAGCATTCAATGGCATCCATTTCAAGAATAGAATAGAATAACAGAGTTGGAAGGGACTTTGGAGGTCTTCTAGTCCAACCCCCTGCTTAGGCAGGAAACCCTACACCACTTCAGACAAATGGTTATCCAACCTCTTCTTAAAAACTTCTAGTGTTGGAGCATTCACAACTTCTGGAGGCAAGTTGTTCCTCTGATTAATTGTTCTAACTGTCAGGATTTCTCCTTAGTTCTAAGTTGCTTCTCTCCTTGATTAGTTTCTACCCATTGCTTCTTGTCCTGCCCTCAGATGCTTTGGAGAATAGCTTGAGTCCCTCTTCTTTTTCCCCCCACCCCCCAGTCCTCCTTTTCATTTTCATCTCATTTCAAGAGAACCTAAAAGTAGGAGATATAAAGTAATTCCAGTACCTGAGTCAGAGGAGCAAGTTCAAACAGAAGGCAAGAATAAGGATGTGGAAATGGTGCAGAAATTAGTAGCCACAGCTGAAGCTGAGATGAAATTGTTTGGATCTAAAACTATCCTGTTCCTACCTCAGCAAAAGTGTTTAAGTGTCTGAACAAGCTAGAATTTAGTCTACATTGAAACTGAGCATTCCAACTTCATAGTTATAGTAGGCTGTTTCCAGATTAAAATTATTTTGCTTAGATTAGAATGGCTTGCTGTGATGCTGGTATATTTAAGATTGCCATGTCTTGTTTTGGGATCAGATTGGGGAAATCAGACCATTTTGATATGGAAATATATCACACACCTGTAGGATACAGGATGACTAGATACTAGTCTAGCAGCCCCTGATGGCCTTCAGCAAATCAAGAAGGATAACATACAAGGGTGGAATGGAGAACATCAAGTAATACAGTTCCTTCCTTCATTATTATAAGAAAATGCATACTTGCTCCACTAATTAAAGGGTACAGTCTCAAAGAGATGCCAACCCTTGAGAATAAATGCTTGCTTACTGCAACGCTAAACGAGCCAAACAGCCTGTTACCACCTTCTCATACGTCAAGATGAACAAACTACCTTAGTCACTTTTTTGAATAAAAAGGGAAGGCAGGTCAGTTGGTGGTAAGCATTGGATTTACATCAGAGGTGGTATTCAGATGGTTCAGACTGGTTCGCCCAAACTGGTAGCGGAAATCATGACCACCCACCAGTCCTGGCTCTATTTAGTCACGTTTTTGAGGCCGGGTGCATGTGCGAAAGGCACGCGTACAAAGCGCATACGCGGAAGGCTGGGTGCGTGTGTAGAAGGCAGGCGCACACACAAACTGGGTGTGTGCGCGTACAAAGCAAGAATGCACGGCGAACCAATAGTAACATAACGTGAAACCTACTGCTGATTTACACTGAAGCAGTCCTAATTCGATGGCATATCTATGATTAGAATGTCAGAGAACCACAAACTATCTCAAATTGTTGGGATAAAATGGTTCAGTGGTCTGACTCATAAAACAGCAGCTTATTTTATTCTTAATACCTAATAAAGGAAAATTGGGTGGGTTGCCTTCATTAGACCTAAAAGACTACATTTCCACAGATCTGGATTGAAGCCTTGGTTTCTTTGATTACTTAAAAATAGAAATAACAAAGCTAGATAGTTTTTTCCTTTCGTTTCTTGAGCAAGTGCTTGAGTTAATGAAACTGAGTTAGTTCATTCATTCAATTAAGTAAGTAAGCTCAATCGAGTTAAGTATATCTGTCGAGCCGCGTCAACACATGAGCAACAACACGAAATAGAAAAGCCGAAAAAGCAGAAGCCGGGTGGGTGTGAGGGCAAGCAACAGAAGACCGCCCGAGGGTGGGAGGAGAAACTGCAATGAAGACAGGACACATATGGTGGTGGTGACACAGGGTGATAACAAACTGAACTTAGAGCTCTAGCAAACGACACTAGGAAGCATGAGTGGGCGGATCGCTTCACCCCAACTGCAAAACAGCTGCAAAGACTGAAAGAGCAGCAGCCATGCGCCTAAGGCAATTGGAGTGCAGTTAGAGGGGCGGGACCTTGCCTTGAAAGCCAGCGCTGAATGGCAGAGGCTCTCAGCGCCGATTTTGTATTGTTAGAACTCAGCGTTACTTGTAGCTGGCTTGTAGCTGGAATAAACCTACTTCTGGCAAGCATTTCATGCATGTTTCAGTTTAATTCAAGGGTTCAGCACAAGTGTGGCCAGGTGGGCTGAGAATATCTGTACAACTGTTGTCCATTTCATAAACCACAATGCACCTCTATTATCCTGGTATTTGTCTGGTCTTATATAAATACATAATCAGCATACAAGTGGTGGATACTTAGTAATGTCTGATAGTTCCTTTTTTGAAAGTCTGATTATACTGAAATTTCATGAAGGCATCCACTTATCAGACTTGGTTTAAATTCAATTTCAATCTATTCAGATTACAGCCATGGACCAAATGCTTGGTTACTTTTTCTCCAATTAATTTTGCATGTACGTGTTTGTGTTTGCGTGTATGCCATTTTCCTTTTTAGTTTAGTTTTAGTTCTTCTGAAGCTATAAATGTACCACAGTACCATTTATATAAGCTATGCGTATAAAATACCCTCTTGAAAAATGTTACTGAATGAGGGGTTTTGTATGTTATTTTAGAAACCCCATTAATGAGTTATGTAAATTCACTTAGCGTTTCTGCCTTGGAGTGGTTTCTTAAAGCATTTTTTATTTTCATATTTGAAACAAGTCTTTATGTTCATCTTTTTTTTAAAAAAAAAACTGTTTTGAGCTGCTCTGGCCAAGCTAGACAAGAAATTTCTTGCATAAATGCAATTAAAGTACATGGCTTTCTATTATGTCAATAGCAGCCTAAGGGGAATGTGAGCTGCCAAGCAAACCCACAAGTCTTGGAATTCCTACAAAAATGGTCCTCTCAATGATCTGAAGTACCTTTCAGTTTGTGTTAACGGGGAAGCTTCCTTTGAAATATAAACAACAGCTTGGGCCAAAATTAAATTGCTCCTTCCCATCCAAACTGGTTCTGAAACTGCTATCCCATCCAAACTAGTTCTGAAATGTTTAATTATTTAAACAGCTAGCATTGATTGCATTTGTATGATTAATTTCAAATCTGATTTGACACCCCCCCCCCGAATAAATGTATACAAAGTAAAAGGTAAACGTTTCTCCTATTCAGTCATGTCCAATTCTAGGGGGCAATGCTCATCTCTGTTTCTTAGCCAAGAGAGCCAATGAAATGGATACAAATAAAAGGGAACATTAGGACAGGGATGGTAAGCACGTTGGTGCTCTTACGCATGCCCCTTACAGACCACTAAGGAATGGGGTGATATCCACAATAGACAGTCTAAGGTTAAAGTTGTGGGGGTTTAGGGATGAAACCACAGTCAGGTAGTGTGTTCCAGGCATTGACCATTTTGTTGCTGAAGTCATATTTTCTGCAATCGAATTTGGAACGGTTTACCTTAAATTTGTATCTATTGTGTGCTCATGTATTGTTGCAGTTGAAGCTGAAGTAGTCATTGACAGGTAGGACATTGCAATAGATAATTTTATGTACTACGCTTAGGTCAGACCAAAGACAGCATAGTTCTTTGCAAAACACACAACCCTGTTATCTTCCAACCAAAGTGATACCTATTTAAATGATACCTACCACTCTCTAAAGCCTTAGTAAGACCACATCTAGAATACTGCAGTTTTAATTACCACACCATAACAAAGATGTTGAGACTCTAGAAAAAGTGCTGAGAAGAGCAACCAGGATGATAAGGGGACTGGAGGCTAAAATATACGATGAACGGTTGCAGGAACTGGGCATGGCTAGTCTAGTGAAGAGAAGGACCTAGGAAGACATGATAGCAATCTTCCAATACTTGAGGGGCTGCCACAAAGAGAAGTGGTTAAGCTATTTTCTGAAGCACCTGAAGGCCAGACAGGAAATAATGGATGGAAACTGAACAAGAAGAGATTCAACCTGGAAATAAGGATAAAGTTTCTGACAGCGAGAGCAATCAACCGATGAAACAGCTTGCCTTCAGAAGTTGTGGGAACTTCATCATTGGAAGCTTTCAAGAAGAGACTGGACCACTGTCTCCTGCTTGGGAGAGGGGTTGGACTAGATGAACTACCAGGTCCCTTCCAATTCTGTTAATCTGTTAATCTATTTATCTACGTGCATTTTCATGCTTTCAAACTGCTAGGAGCTGCAGCAAGAATGGGAGCTCATCCTGTCACATGGCATTTGGGTCTCAAACCCGGGCTCTCTAGCTGACAAGTTTTGCTTTTTAACCACTGAGCCATTGCACAATATTATACACAAGTTTGTCCAGTAGCAGTTCCCAATTTTAAGAACAAATTGGACAATATTGTGCACAATTTGTCAAGAGAGCTCCACATGTGTGTGTACATGAGCATAAAAAATATGCTGTGCTTTAGGATCTAGCAAGCACTTTCAAAATGATTCATTTCCATCTACATTGGGCACAGCATAGGTAACTGGAAGTTTCAAAATCCACACATAATGTTACCTTCTTCTCTCTGACCTCAGTATGTGCATAATAATAGATTTTGCTGCCTAAATCCAGGTCCCAGTGGACTTGAAACATTTGTTCATTACATTGAAGCTTAATGAAGATAAATATTACCATCAGGTGTTACAGGATGAAATGTGGAGTTTGTGTTTTGTTGCGTTATTGTTTCAACCATTTTAGGTATTCAGGGCAGATATGATAAAGTAAAGCTAGCATTTTTTACCTGAATGAAAAATGACTCTGAATTTAAGACAATCCCCCTAGAAGTAGTAGTAAACTGCTTTTTTAAAAAAATAATGAACACAGGCATAAGCCTATGCAATGCATTATTTTCTAATTAACCCAATAATGTTAAAACCATTCCTAGTGATTATCACCACATTCAGTAAAAGTGTACTTCTGATATGCTTGTGTATACATGTATTCATACATGTAAATATGAGTGTATACACATCCGTAGACACTTGCCAGAAGCCACACACACACAATCCCAAGCCACACACACACACACACTCCCACAAAAGGAAAAGGGCAGCAGTTTTTTGAGGTCTTAATTTAATTCATGTTGTGGCCCACCGGCAGCCAGCAGAGCTGGTAGCAGAGTCAGACAGTGAGGCAGTTGGGAAGGAACTTGGGCCAGTCCTGGTGGCTGGAGAAAGCTTGGACAAGGGCTCTGTGTTGGAGGAAGAGAGGGAGGTAGACAGCAGCGAGGCAGAGGAACAACTGGAGCCTGTTCCCAGTGTGCGCATGCACAGAGCTGCCAGAAGACAAGAACAACTCAGAAAGCAGGGTCGGCTTTGGAGTGAAAGCCACACCTTGGAGGTGATTGGCCCCTCCCGTAGGAAATAAAAGAGGAGCGAACAGGGAGTGGGCCTTTGCAGGAAACCATTCATTCCGTCACTCTGAGAGACTCAGTTCCAAGTTTTGTCTTGTACTGCTGTTGGAAACAAGTTACGTGGCAGCTTGCCAAACGAGATAAGGTGTGTTCAGAAATATTCGTTTGAAAAACTGTTTGGACAAACTTTGCTGACTGTGAATGAACGTAATTTACAGTCGTGCAAATAAAAGAGGTTTTGCCAGTAATTCCTGCCTCCTGCTTGTTAAGGGACCCTAGGTCAGAACAATTCAATAGTGTATGAAATGTTATTACAAAATGAATTCATCCCTATCTACCCCCACCTATTATTCTTTTCCTCTCCCTGACAAGCACCAGCAAATAAACATAGATTGTCCTCCACTTATAACTACAATTGGGATCAGTATTTCCATTGCCAAGCAAGGTGGTTCTTAATTGAGTCACACCTAATATTACCATCTTTTCTCCCATGTTTGTTAAAGAAATCTCATAAGTTGTAAAGTGAATCGCACAGTTATTAAGCAACTCCGGTTTCCCTCATCCACTTTCCTTGTCAAAAGCCATCTGGGAAGGTCACAAATGTCAATCACATGACCCTGGGAGGTTCCAATGTTCATAAATTATATACCTGTTATCAAGTGCCCGGATTTTGATCACATTGTAACTTTGAGTGGTTGCTATAAGTGAATGGTTGTAAGTCAAGGACTACCTGAATACAACTATAAATGTGTAGAGAATGTAGTCTTTTCTCTCTTTTTAGCAGAAACAATGCAAAATAAGGAAAAACTGGGATTAAGGAAAAAAGGTAGCTGGATAGAGAAAAGGGCAAGCAAAACTTTGGTGAAGATGCCATAAAGAGAAAGAACTGGACAGGGAAGGAAAAAAGAAAGAAATTTGGGTGCTTTTTTTCCAAGAGGCAACTGGACTTTCTGTTTTTCTTTGAAGACATTTCATTTCTCATCCAAGTGTCAGGGTTCCAAGTAACACCCCCAATGAAAGAAAACTCTGAGACTAGAAGTTCCTCAAAGTTCCACTTTATTAGATATGTCATATTGGCACATCTGAGAAAACCCGAATCTGAAAGCTTCCTGGTTTTCCCCACACAAAAGAAAGTCAAAGTCCCTTCCCCTGCAGCCACATGTACATCACTCCAATCAAACCACTGTCCCACCTGGAGATGACACCTAGTCACACCACTCCAGGTGCAGGCTGAACGTCCTTGATTCCCATAGAAAAGACTGTTGTTATGGCTAGATATCTCTACAACTCCATGCAATTCCCCCTCTCAGCTTCCCACAGCACTAAGTGCGGCAGCCCTGAATATCCAAAGTAAAAGATGGCCTCCAGGGCTGACACCAAGATTTATACTCTTTGCAGACAGCTGGTCATTTGCATTCTTTTAATGAGTCATTTAGGCCACCTGGAGGTTTATCTGTTAGAGTCGCCTGAGTAGTGCAAATGGCTGCGGAGCCTTCTTGGAAGTGTTGAAAGGACTGCGTTGTAGACTGGAGATAAATGATGTGGCCTCAACAACTTGCTAAAAGAATGCAAATGACCAGCTGTCTGTGAGGAGTATAAATCCTTCCATTCCCCACCATCCAGTCAGAGCTGAAGAAGCTTTTCCAGCTCTGAAGAAGAAACATCTTCAAAGAAACATCAGAAAGTCCAATTGCCTCTTGAAAAAAGCACCTTTGGGACAACCATGACCTGGATGACGACTCTCCATAGAAAATGAAACCCAGGTTAGTTATTACACAAAGGGTTATTTTAGAAGATTACTTGATTCTCCACAGTCTCAGCTAATTTTTGATGAATTTTCAAATACACTTTTCAGCAGTTTTATATTTTTTGCTTATCCCTTTCCTTTAAAAACTTTTCTTTCTATCTGAATAAGATGACCCCTCTCCCAATTCTCATTTGAGGAGTGTAAAAAAACATGTAGTGATCAGGTAAAAACAATATATTATAATTAATACAGAATGATCTAAAGTTACTCAGCATGGGTTATACACTGAGTAACATAATCCTGTATGATTAAGTAAAAAAAAAAAGGATAAGTAAACTAATGAGGGATCAAAGTAAAATATTAGTCTACCATGAAGCTGCCCCACACAAGAAACTGCACAAGAACTATAAGTGACAACTTTTCACTGAAGCAACTTCAATTGACCTCATTCAAGCTTTTTTTAGGTCTTTCCAGATAAGAAAAGACATAAAGATGTTCATTAATTCAAAGGGGTATTGAACAAGGATTGGTGTTCCTTGGCTAGATGGCCAAGGATTGGCTATTTTTGGACTACCAGCAGAATCTTCAATCACCAGGTATTGTTGTCCATGGTCAAGCAATAACAGAGCAATAATGTTATTGAGTCCATCTACCTTTCCTCTACCTCTTCCTTTCCTCCAGATGGACAAGTGGCTAAGATGCTGAGCTTGTTGATCAAAAGGTTGGCAGTTCAGCAGTTCAGATCCCTAGTGCTGTGTAACAGGGTGAGGTCCCGTTACTTGTCCCAGCTTCCGCCAACCTAGCAGTTCGAAAGCATGTAAAAATGCAAGTAGAAAAATAGGAACCACTTTTGGTGGGAAGGTAACAATGTTCCGTGCGCCTTTGGCATTTAGTCATGCCGGCCACATGACTATGGAGATGTGTTCGGTCAGCGCTGGCTCTTTGGCTTTAAAATGGAAATGAGCACCACCCCTAGAGTTGGAAACGACTAGCACATATGTGCAAGGGGAATCTTTACCTTTACCTTTACCTTACCTTTCCTCTTGCCATCCTCTTCCTTTCTTTTCTTCCATCTTTCCCAGCATTAGAGTTTTAATACATCCAAGATATGGGAGTTTTGAGCCTACTCATTTGTTTTTTGATAAGAACACTGAGTTGATTTTTTTGATGATCCATTTGTTTATTTTCTTTTCTATCCATGGTATTCTCAGGAGTCTTCTCCAAGACCAACATTTGAAATCACTAATATTCATTCTATCCTGTTTCTTCAGAGACCAACTTTCACTTCCATTGAGCGTCACAGGAAAAACTATTGCTGTACAATAAGAATAAATTCTTATTCTTGCTGTACAATAAGAATAAATAAGTGTCAAAAATAAACACTGCAAAACATCAAAATAAATTACATACTTGAATATTTTGTTCAATTTCAATGGCATAATCAAAAATGTATTTCATGAAGAACTGTTCAAATAAATTTTTAAAAGGGAGGAAAGGAGACACACAGAATTGTTACTGACTTATTTTCTTCAGGATCATATATTTACAAAGAAATAAAGCATGTTTATCCTTTAGAAATAGTCCTTCAACTGTAGAGTTATTATATTTCCAGAATACATACAGTAGTGGCCAAAATTGTGGAAACCTTTTGGGAAAAATGAATTTTCTACAACTAGCTAACTTTTTTTGGGGGGCGGGGGGGAGTAGTACCATAAAATTATATATCAATGGAAAGATAATTTAATCAAGAATATAATGCAATAACCTTTATGAAGGATTTGCTATTAGAATAGCAGTTACAGTATAAAGAAGAAAAGTGAAATACGTAGAAAAAACGAGATATACTAAATTATCACATCAGTTAATACTTAGTTGGGTAACCTTTAGCATAAATTACAGCCTTACAACATCTTCCAATGGAGTGAGCAAAGTCTTTTAGTTCTGCAGCTGTTATAATGTGAAACCAAGATTGAAAGATTGCTTCTATTAACTGGGTTTTATTGCTGGGTCACTTCTGACTAAGAAGTTTCTTTAGTCAGCTCCATAGATTTTCAATTGGGTTAAGGTCTGTACTATTCCCAGGCCACTCCAGCAATGGAATAGGATTATCTTGAAACTCCAAGAAAAAAAAAAGTGGTGTTATTAACCATGAAACCTCAAAAATACACTTTTTCCAAAACGTTTCCACAATTTCAGCCACTACTGTCTAAGTGGTCCTCAATTGAGGCCAGAACTTCCATTGTTAAGGGATGTGATTAAATGTATCAGGCCCAATTTTACAACTTTTTTCCCCCACAGTCATTAAGCAAATCTGGCCTTTCCCTTTGATTTTGTTTGTCAGAAGCTGGGAAGGTTGCAAATGATGATCATGAGAACATTGCAACTATCATAAATGTGTATCAGTTGCCAAGCACCTGAATTTTGAAAACATCACTGCATGGATCTGCAATGGTTGGACTGGTTATAAGTCTTTTTTTTCCCAACACTGTCATAACTTTGAAGAATTGTTAAACGGTCATAAATCAAGGACTATTTATGCCTTATATTGCTGTTGGGATTGTGGTGTTAATGTTTGTGTCAACCCTGAAGTTTGCCTGTCCAAAGCCATTTTGTCCGTTTCAGTGTTGCCACACTGGAGCTGAGGGACAGGGAGGAGGGACTTTAGATAGAGGGAATTTTGTAGCCAAAACAAGACACTTTCTCTTGGGAACCAAGGACATTCTCACACCTAGTCATCATCTTTGGGACTCCGATGAAGAGGATCAGCTCCTAACGTGATGACACCCTGTTGTCAGACTGTACGGAGACTGGACCATGTGACTGATAGTTTTGAGAAAGTAGAAAAACTTTCACTTTTAATAAAGTTTTCAGAGCCTGTTTTCACCAGATATTTGTCAATATGATATTTCCAATACAAGTATCCTTTGAGGAATTCAATCACCTTGGAATCTTGCTTGCAATGGATTTATTACTTGGAACCCTGACTCTGTGTGTTTTGTGTGTGTGTGTGTGTGTGTGTATTTAAAGGTGCTTTTTACTATGTATTCCATCCAGTTTTAACTAGCAACACTTTTCAAGATATTTTGATATCTTTCATGCTGAAATAATATTGTTCTAAACGTCAAAAATGCCCTCCAATGTGATTGCACTAACAAGGCATGCTGAACCAGAAAGTCTAGCTTACATCACATCATGATGCAACACTGAATGATGCACCACGAAATATGGTCTACGTGTTGCTTGCTTCATGTCATGTCATATGCCCTCTATATTGCATGCTCATTCAGTTTCCGGGTCCAAAAGTGTTGCCTTGCATGAGCCCTGCAGCATCTTCTTCAGATCCCTCTCAGCTTTTGGAATCCTTTTCAGCTTCCTAAAGGACTAAACAGCATCTTCTTATTGGAGAAGCAACAAGAGAAGATGCCAATAATCTATTGATTTTAGTCATTCTCTCTTTGGTTTAATCCATAGGTTGTCCACAGCATTGCTAAATTTGTTACCTGGATTTCTTCCTCACTTTTTACATATATCCCATCTTCTATTTTCTTTTTATTGCTTCAGTTCCTTTTTGAAACAGATCTTACTTTCATTCACTGTTATGTCTATTCAATTGTAGTTGTCTTTCTGTAGTGAGAGTTCAAGCTTTTCTAACTTATTTCCCATATCTGAGCAAAGTCAAAGACTATGAACTTTATAAATGAACCGGGGTGGGCTGCTGGGGGTTCGCAGGGGTTCAGGAGAACCTCTAGCTAAGATTCTGGGCAGTTAGGAGAACCCCCAAATCCCACTCCTGGCTGGCCCTGCTCACCACGACCCTCCCCTCCCAGGAGTCCCCATGCGACCCATTTTGGATGCAGGTAAGTGCAGGGTGCATGCACGGAGGCTTGGGAAGGATGAAAAACGGGCCTACCAGAAGTTCGGGAAGCCTCCAGAGCCTGGGGAGAAGTTTTTGCCCACCTGGAGGGCCTCCAGAGCCCAGGGAATGCAAAAAAACACATACACCTGCCTTGCTAAAAATTTTGAAGACCACGCTTGAAATGAACATAAAATATTTTTGATTTTTACTTGAGTGCTTTAGTATGTCCCATTATGGCAACATTTCCCTTATCTTTCTACAACCTGCAAGGCCTTATCTGAATGTCTATTTCAGGCCTTTTGCTTCCACCCTCTTGAAGTTCAATTTAAAGTCCTCATATACTTTCACTAGTCTTCGTGATGTATGATTTATTCTGTGCCAGTAGTCCATCATCCAGATAACTCGGACCATGATCCCCAAATCCAAATCTCTCTCTTTCTGTTCAAGGACTGTATGATGTCTAAGGAGGTCACTTGAACCCTAGGATCTTGAGCTTCTTTCTGTTCTTCAAATTTGATTGTAATACAGTTGCATCTGTATTTGTCACCACATGGATTAGCAGAAAGGGATAATGGTCAGTGGACTTTATAAATAACAGAAGTTGTTGCCCCAAAGGTGCTTTTTCATAAGGCAGCTGGACTTTCTTTGTTTTTCCTTGAAGAGATTTGCCTTCTCATCTAAGAAACTTCTTCAATTCTGAAGAAGCTTCTTGGATGAGAAACATAACATCTTCAAGGAAAAACAAAACAAACAGAAATCCAGCTGCCTTTTGAAAAAAGCATCTTTGGGACAACCATGACCTGGATGATTGACAGTCTCCATAGACAAACAGAAGTAGTTCTTTCAGATCACTGATCTTCAGATTTGATAGGCATCGCACTTCATGAGCTAATGAATCTGGTCACCATAGATTTATTCTAGCTCTTTATAGCAAGCTGTGGCTCTTCTACTTGCACTTTTAAAGATGCTAATACATCTCCCCTAAGTTTCAGGAATCTACCATCCTATGTCCTATTCCATCATTTCTCTTTTTCCTCCTTGCTTTTTTTCCACAACAGCCTCAAACACATTTTAGAGTTTCTGAGTTCCAGCCGTTCAGAATATCTTCTACATTTCTAACTTGTAGTCGTTGCTTTCATTTATTCTCTTCGGGTCTCTAAAGTTGCTTTTTTTTTTTTTTTTTGGCAGTTTCTGTTCAGGTGTCTCCTTTCTTTGATCAGATCAATCCTCATTCTCTTATCAAATAGTAAGATCACTATTACTCCAATACTTGCACTGTGTCATGAAGGATACTTGTTGCAAATATATATCTGTTGGTTTTCAAGGAGAAACACAACTGCTGAGACCTCTTTGTTCATTTTCATTTTATTCCCTAATACTAGCTGGAAACCCGTTCTTCACTAAGAAACTATGCGATGGGGCTTTATAAATTGACACTTACAGCTTGAAAATTAATAAGTAGTTATGATTGGCCTCTCCTCTCTCCTACTCTCCCTCAGCCTTGCCCCACAGAAACATCTCCTATCCTATCCCCTTCTCTCCCTCAGCCTTGCCCCACAGAAGCCTTCCCTATCCTATCTCCTCTCCTTCAGGCTTGCCCCACAGAAGGCTTCCCCATCCTATCCCCTTCTCTTCCTCAGGCTTGCCCTACAGAAGCCTCCCTTATTTATTTTACTTTCACTTTATTTTACTTTTATTTTACTTTCACAGCAGCAACAAAATCCCCTGGTTGCTGCTGTGAAAGTAAAACTGAAACTCCTCTCCGCTGCTTGTGTTGCTTATGTTTTGCATTTGGAACAGATTTCTTTTCAGGTGGGGGAGGGGGAGTAGAACTCCTTAGCATCAGAGTCTGTTAATCATAATATAGAAAATACTAATGCTCTGATGGTCATTTCGAAAAATCCTTTCTTAGTGAGCACCTAGAAGCCAAGAGGAACATACATGGCAAATTTCAAGTTTGTAGGCTTTACAGTTCTGGTGATTTCATGATTACGACGTGAGTGGTTTTCACTTTTATAAATATAGATTTCAGCAATAGAGGGCTTAGGTGATAATGATTGTTTTGCATACCAGCCAAATGGTTTTCAATAATTATATGATTTACAGTATAATTAAAGCAAGCCTACATGAAACCCACATAACAGAAATGTAGAATGAAAACCAATGTATGTTTTTATTGACCTGATATTCAGATTTTTTGTTTGTTTTTTTATAGTGAGACGGTGACACAAAGTCAGAATTGACCCTGGGTAAAGACTAGACCTGGAATACTATATTTATAAGAGTACATCAACAATACATATGACATAATAAATATTTGAAATGATAACCTGTAGGAAAGAAATCCTTGGCATAACAATCTTGTCAAAGTCTAGAAATTTTTAATCAAGGAGAATGTATTTTTCTCATTGTATTCCTAGTAAGTAAATCATAGACTCACTTCATGAAAAGTGCTCACTCTAGAAAAGTATGTTCTTCTTTAATCCATCCTGGGAAATCATTCATCAAAGGTATTGTTGTGTGGATGGATTTGAGCAAATGTATTATAATCTGTTTCATAGGATACTTAACAAAGTCTGAATGAAGCAATTCATTCAGCCAAAACCACATTTTTTTCCTAACAAAGGAATTTCTCCATAGTAAAATTGAACAGAAATTGCATCCGAACTTTAAAGAGGTCCACATTTGGTTCAGCTGTTTGAAAAATTAGAGGATCTGTGAGGCTGCATATCCTCTGGCAACATCAATTACTTTTTTCTTTCCCAAATGAATTCTTTACTCTTTTTACCTGAAAAGCAACAGACACGTAGATGGATTCTTATCTTATTCAGAAATAATTAATTTTATCTCTTCAACCCCCAACTGTCCTAGGCAGTCCAAAAGATCAATGGTATTGAATGCTTCTGAAAGATCCAAAAAAACCATGATACTCTACCATCCACAAAACTGTGCAAATTATGTCCCATACTCACACCTGAACCCTGACTGAAAAATGTCTAGATAATCTATTTCACGTTGGGTAGTGGCTACGTGACTAAGACACTGAGCTTGTCAATCAAAAGGTCGGCAGCTCAGTGGCTCGAATCCTTAGTGCTGCATAACGGGGTGAGCTCCTTGTCCCAGCTTCTGCCAACCTAGCAGTTCGAAAGCACGTAAAAAAATGCAAGTAGAAAAATAGGAACCACCTTTGGTGGGAAGGTAACAGCGTTTTGTGTGCCTTTGACCACGGAGATGTCTTTGGACAGGGCTGGCTCTTCGGTTTTGAAACAGAGATGAGTACTGCCCCTAGAGTTGGGAAAGACTAGCACATATGTGTGAGGGGAACCTTTACCTTTACTCTTCAGATATTGTGCCAGCACTTTCTCCACAATCAACTGCAAGAATGATCAGTGAGATGATAATTAACTATTATACTTGGTTCTAAGGGGGATGGTTTCAGAGAGAGCAAATAAGCACTCTCTCAACAATTTATTTGATTGTTAATTGATTGATCATGCCCCCACCAGCTTCCTGAAGGACTTGGCAGGCAAAGAACTGATCACATATGATGGAGCTATCGACATCCAATCCATATAACAAGAGGGAAATAATCCCAGGTAACACTACAAGCTTCTATGTCGGTCACCATACAATTCAGATCTGGAATCCAGATCTAAGCTAATTTCAATGACTATCGGAAAAAAGTGTTGCCTAAATAAGTAACAAAGGCCTATAGGCAGTACTTTTTGTATCTCTTTTCCCAACAGAAAGTTTTTTTGTGGTCTAATGACTGTCCTTCTTAAAGTAGAATTCCTAATAGAAAGGATTTGGACAAAACAAGTAATTTTTTTGTCAAGATTAAACTTGCGGGACAAAATAAGACAAGAGGGATCTTGGAGTCTTAATGGTCAACCAGCTAAATATGAGGCAGCAGTGTACAGTGGCAGCCAAAAAAGCCAACGCAATCCTAAATTGCATTAATAGAGGGATACAATCAAGATCAAGTGAGGTACTAATACCACCCTATAAAGCCTTAGTAAGACCACACCTAGAGTACTGCATCCAGTTTTGGTCCCCACACTATAAAAAAGATGTTTAGACTCTAGAAAAAAATGCAGAAAAGAGCAACTAGGATGATTAGGGGACTGGAGACTAAAACATATGAAGAACGGTTACAGGAACTGGGCATGGCTAGTTTAGTGAAGAGAAGGACCAGGGGAGACATGATAGCAATCTTCCAATGTTTGAGGGGCTGCCAGAGACAGGAAGGGGTTAACCTATTTTCTAAAGCACCTGTAGGCCAGACAAGGAATAATTGAAACTGAACCAGGACAGATTTAACCTGGAAATAAGAAGAAATTTTCTGACAGTCAGAACAATCAACTAAGGGAACAGCTTGCCTTCAAAAGTTGTGGGAGCTTCATCACTTGAGACTTTCAAGAAGAGATTGAACTGCCATTTGTCTGTTTGGGCTGGGGGTTGGACTAGATGACCTATAAGATCCCTTCCAACTCTGGTAAACTGTAAATACAGCCAGAAGTAAGCTTCTCCAGCATCCACCAGACATTAGAACAAGTTTTTCCAGAAGATTAAACCTTTTAAAATGCTTCAACAATAAACTTTCATGAAGGAAAGTCCTGGTGGCTCAGCAGACTAAAGCATTGTGATTAACACCAGCTGTCTGCAATTACTGTAAGTTCGAATCTCACCAGGCTCAAGGTTGACTCAGCCTTCCATCTTTTCTAAGGTAGGTAAAATGAGGACCCAGTTTGTGGGGGCAATAAGCTGACTTTGTATAAATATACAAAAATATGAAGGCTATTGCTTAACATATTGTAAGCCGCCCTGAGTCTCCAGAGAAAGGTGGCATATAAATCAATTTTTTTTTAAAAAAAAGGAAAGTCGTATTTAGCCTAATAACTAGTAAATGAAATATCTTATGGATTGACACAATGGACATTCTTTTGACAAGTTGCAGAATATATTGATTACAAAAATCAGTCAAAGATTGTTGTTGTTGCTGCTGCTGCTATTGTTTTTTAAAGTTTCCAGGCAGTATAAGGTATCACAGTTGAGAATATTGCATGCTTTAGATATAATACACTTTTAAAATGTACAAAAAGCAAGAAAGATTAACTACCCAAAAGAAGTCCCCTGGGTTTCTTGAAATAGCAAAACAAAAAACAAAAAAGTTAACTCGCATTTCATATGAAAAGATCTTTGAGTTTCAGGGAAGAAAATATCAGCTACTACTTTAAAATAAGAATTAGAGCTGATGAATTTCTACCAAAGAAATAACTTCAGATATAAAATCCATGATCAGATCTTCCCATTCCCCCACAAAAAGCAATAAATACTTTGAGTTCTAATTTAGAAGCACTTAGCTCAATATTATTGTTCTTTTTCTTCAAGATTAAAGGGGGGAAAAAAAACTACCAAGAAAATTATTTAAAGATGTTTCAATTGGCCAATAATGATTGAGATAGTTTAAATACCTCCAATACCTATGGGGAGAGAGTAGAAAAAGGGAAATAACTTACTCAATATTAAAAGAGTTTCCCAATTAAATGTTTGTAATGTTCAGTTTTTAATATAAATCAAAGAAGCCTAACAGTGGAAGCTAAGGACAGAATTTGCCTACAAATGCTTTTGAGCAGGATTCAGGAGAATATAGTCATTGGTGAATCTGTCTAATTCCTTTTGTCAGGGTTCCAAGTAATAGAGCTAAGGGATATCCCCTCTCCAAAGTCTCATGGCCCTGTTAAGACAGCATCCACTAGTCTGGTGACAATATTCCTCCTTCCTCTGGCCCAATGTGAGAATGTCCTTGGTTCCCAAGAGAAACCAAAATAATAATTTATTTTGACTACATGGCCAAAGCTAGCTCTAACCCTCCCTTTCCCTCAGCTCTAGTGTGGCAGCACTGAAGCTCCAAGGTGGCTTCAGCCAGGCCAGCTTCAGGGTTGACACCTTTTTTTAGAGAAAGATGGGGGTGGGATGACTATTTGGAGGCAGTAAGGGATGGTCCTAGGCCAGTGATGATGAAGATGTGGCATGCAGAACAAAGGTAACCCACCCTGTGATTTTTAGCAACACACTAGGCCTCTGGAATTCATCCAAGATGGCCCTGCTGTTATGCAGTCTCTGGAGCCACCAAAATCGTGCAAGCATTATTGTGAGATTTTCAGAGGCTCCAGAGACTGTGAGGAAGCAGAGCTCTCTCATATGGCATGTAGAAGCTCTGGAGTCTACAAAAAATGCACGAGAACAGGTTGTATTTCCCCCCTTTTCTTGGAGACTGCAAGGCCACACAACAGTTTTCTCCAAAGTTTCCAGGTCTTGTGCGATCCGGAGCTGCCTCAGATAGGCAATTTTTGGGAAAAAAAATATTATAATTATATAAGTATTGTTTATTAAATAATACATTTAAATAATTTAATTGATTATTCTTTGTTATGAATCTCTTGGAAAATCAAAACTGCACCTGGGCATGTTTCCTGAACCTCAGTTGTAACTGATTTCATGGGTGACAAAGGTGAGGAAGAACACAGTTACATAATAGCAGTCGATGTACCAGTTCTGAGGTGCTTGGGTTTGGGCAGCTTTTCTTGAATATTACTAAATGTCCTACAAAATGCTAACCATAAAAACTGTCCAAAAGTTTCAGTTGCAAAACATAGTAGTTAACCTATTAAAAAGTCCAAGTGGTTGAGGATATGTGATATCTTCTTCACTGAGAAGGTTACACTGATTGCCACCTGCTTTACAGGCGTGATTTAAGGCAGTGTTTCCCAAACTTGACCCTTTGAAGATGCATGGACTTCAACTCCCAGCATTCCTCAACCAGCCATACTGTCTGGGGAATTCTGGGAGTTGAAGTCCATGCACCTTAAAATAGCCAAGTTTGGGAAACACTGATTTAAGGTATTGATATCAACTTTTCAAAATTAGGGCTTTTTTAAAGACTGATTTCCCCATTACAAACTTGCCTCACCATTAAGATTTGTAGGAACAACTTTTTTGAAGATGTTCCTTCAGTTGTATGATCATAATCAATGAGACAATTGATTATGTGCCATCAAATTGTTTTTGACTTCTAGCAACCACATTGATAGATTTTCTCCATAAGGATTTAGATCTAACCTGTTCTTTCAAGTCTTCCCAACAGGGCACCCATCACGAATGTAACTGAGTTGATCCATCTTCATCCTCTTCTTTCTCTTTCTTTCCACTTTTCCCAGCATTATAGCTTCTCCCCTCCCCCCCCAAAAAGCTGGGTCTTCACATATATCCAAAGTAAGATAGTTTGAGCCTGGTCATTTATACCTCAATGGAGAACTCTGGATTGATTTGTTCAGTGATCCATCAGTTATTTTCCTGGCTATCTGCAGTATTTGCAGGAGTCTTCTCCAGTTCTAAAGTTCAAGGGCATTAATATTTTTTCCTATCCTGCTTCTTTAAAGTCCAACTTTCGCTTTCATAGAGTGAGACAGGGAATACCATGGCTTATCCGATTCCAATTTTGTAAGTGGTAAATCAAATTATTAAACACCTTGTTGAGGTGAAATACAGTCACCTCACATGAACCTAACCATAGTGAACTCAGATCTGTTTTCTGTCACTGAGGAGTATAGGTATTCCTTTTAAATTAATTTATATCTTTAATTTCCGTATTTTTGAATTAAAGAACATAACCCATTGCTTTGCTCCCTCTTTCTCCTAGGAGAATTTTGCTAATTTTTAGAGATTTATGGTGGCCGCTCTTGCTTGAAAATAAAGAACTTCTACTCTTCTGTATCATGTAACTACTAAATATATTTCCAAAACCAGATTCTCTTTTTATTCTTTAAATTCTTCCTGGCGTCAAAGCAAGTAAGACAGCTTGTAACTCACCATCTGTTAGAAATTTGAAGGGATGGCGACCAGTGCTTGAAAACTGCAGGAAATTGCTGCCAACAGATGGGGATGTTGTCATTTTTAGCCAGAAAACATCTGTCCTTCCCACTTTCTCTGCCAACCACTTTGCCTCTAAAGAGAAGCAAAGGAAACATGTAACGCTGACAGCTTTCATTTTTCAAAGGCATTTGTATGTTAGTTTTCAGAAAAGAGACAGGAGGTCTGCTTGCAATGGAGTCCTGGAAAACCATCAAGAACAGAAAAAAGAAAATAGTTTTTTTTAAAAAAAAAATTCAGAGATGAATATTACAGCCTGTAGCAGCTCTACAAGTATAATCAGAAATTAGTTCCCAGGAAATAGAACAGCTGCTTTGATAACTTTCCAATCACCCCACCTACTCTCCACCTTGCCATTTTAATAAAAGCAATTTGCTCACTGCTGAGGAACACTTTAAACATTTTTTTTGGACTAAAGAATGAAGATTGTACGGTTATGTCAAAATCTAAAAGAGGTGCAGATATATCAATTCTCCTGTGTTTACTAGAAAAGCAAAAATAAGATTTACTTCATACTTTAGTAATCAAAGATGCAACTTTATTATCAAGACTGTAACAAAAGAGCAGAAAACAACCTAAGCTGTGAAACCTAAGCTAGGCTCAGAAGAGGTGGAGGTGGAGACAGGGGTGAAATCCAGCAGGTTCTGACAGGTTCTGAAGAACCAGTAGCAGAAATTTTGAGCAGTTCGGAGAACCTGAAAATACTAGCTCTGGCTGGCCCCAGAGTGGGGTGGGAATGGAGATTTTGCAGAATCTTTCCCCTGTCACGCCCACCAAGCCACGCACACAGAACCGGTAGTAAAAAAAAAATTGGATTTCATCACTGGGTGGAGACTGACGATCACATGCTCCTTAGATGTTCCTTTTATATGGAGATTAGGAAAAAAACATATTCTGCCAATAACTGCTAGGTATCCTGGCCATTCCAACACTACCTATCTTCAGTGGCTGCTTAAGGATTAACAGTCCATAAGTACAGCACAGGCCGATTCTGCGTTGCAGCACTGGAATGTTTGCAATGCAGGAATGTTTGCAATGTTTGCAATGCAGACACATTGCAAACATGTGTCTTCTCCACCATAGCAATGTTATATAACAATTGTAGCAAATCCTTCGCACTGCTTAATCATTTCCCTTTTAGTGTTGAACCTACAATGGCCCACGCAGTTTAGGGATTGCAACTATCATATAGTCAGACCATTTATAATTGACACTGGATTTTATTATAGAATTTAGTTGTTATTTATTATTTTATACTAGAAGTTTTAAGTGTATATATACTGAGTGCTTTTATTTGTTCTGGTCTAAGACTGTAATAATAAATTGAAATTGAAACCTAAACAAATATTGCACAATATTATACTTTTTCTAAGTTTCGTAACTATTATCTGTTCTTGAAAGTCAGCATGATTGGCTGTAAGAAACCTTTTAGTGGCTGACAATTTTGAATATGGACACAAATACTCTACAGAATGTAGCTTGACCATTTGCACTGTGGTGGCTGAGAAGGCGTTTTTTGACATTTTAACCGTCTATTGGACAGGTATGTCTTTCTAATGTCCTTAAGAACAAACAAAATGATTTTCACTTTAAAAAGAAAAACAACGAACAGTAATCTGTTCTGGGATTTTCATTATACCTGTAATCTTACATCAGCAATAAGTGCCACTGGACACACGGAACTCATTTCTGAGAAGACGTACAAATATAGGATTATTTTGCAGGCAGGAATATTAGAGAAATCCATTACTAATTTCTTTTCTGGCAAAATTGTGCAAAAAGAAAATGAGAAAGAACTCAAGGAAATCTCAGTTTGCAATTCTTAAAGAAAGCCTCTCTAGAGAAAGGAACTGCAGCATGGGCATATAGCTTCATAGAGCTGGAGAAATAAAAAGGAGATTAATCCTAGAGAAGAAGGCTATGACAAGCATGGATGAAATCATGAATGAATAAGGTTATTTCAATGACAATAAAAAACAGAATAGTTAAAGCAGTGGCCTTTCCGTCTTTATGGGGATGTAAGTTGGACATAGAGAAAGAGTGAGAAAAAGGTCGATGCCTCCAGATGATAGATCAGGAGATGATTACTGTTAAATATACAACAAACCTATCTATCTCTTGGTAAGGGTCAAGAAAATAGATGAGGAGGACATCAGATATGGATGTGAGTGGGTTCGAAGTAATTACAAGGATACAGAAGAGCTAGGAATTATTGTTGAAGAGAAAGCATGAAGGTGAATATTTAAATAGAAGAGGATCTATGATGCTCAGGGTGGAGTACTTACCTGATTAGGTAATAAACATCTGCAAGAAAACAGTTAAGCTCAGAGAGAACTAAGGACCCCATGGACAAGGATTCAGGCATGATGTCTGTGACTGTGAGAGGGATCTTAGAATCTTAGGGAACAATCACTTAAAAATGAGCCAGCAATGTGCTCAAGCTGCCCAAAAAAGCCAACATAGTTCTAAGCTGCATAAACAGAGGAATAGAATCAAGATCACGTGAAGTGTTAATACCACTTTATAATGCCTTGGTAAGGCCATACTTAGAATAATACATCCAGTTTTGGTCACCACCAGGGGTGGGTTCTAAATTTTTTTACTACCGGTTCTGTGGGCGTGGCTTATTGTGTGGGCGTGGCTTGGAGGTCATGTGACTGGGTGGGTATGGCTAGCTGGTCATGTGACTGGGTGGCCATGGCTATGTGTATAGGGACTACTCAGAGGGCTGAAAAAAGTCGTTTCTGACAGGTCCTCGCACTTTTGACTGGTCCTCACACTTATGACCATCCTCACATTTATGCCCGTGCAGCATTCTTAACAACCATGTCACTCATTTCACAACTGCTTCTCTTCATCATGGTGATAAGATAGGGCAAAAACGTAAAATGTGAGGACAGTCGTAAGTTTGAGGACTGGTCAAAAGTGCGAGGACCAGTCAAAAATAACTTTTTCAGCCCTCTGAGTAGTCCATATGCACAAAAAGACTACCTAGAGGGCTGAAAAAAGTTGTTTCTGACAGGTCCTTGCACTTTTGATCGGTCTTTGACTTATGACTGGTCATCATTTATGCCCATTGCAGCATTCTTAACTACTGTGTCACTCATTTCACAACTGCTTCTCTTCACTATGGTGACAAGATAGGGCAAAAACGTAAAATGTGAGGACAGTCGTAAGTTTGAGGACGGTCAAAAGTGTGAGGACCAGTCAAAAATAACTTTTTCAGCCCTCTGAGTAGTCCATATGCATAAAAGGATACAGCAATAGAGAGGGATGAAGGAAGGGAATGGAAATTAGAGTAGGGGTGAGGGTAAGAGAGGGAGGAAGAGAGGAGGAGAAGGAGAAAGGAAGAGGAAGTAGGGAGGAGAAGAAGACGGGTGAGGGGAAGAGAAAGTAAGAAGAAAAGAAAAGAGAGAGGTTTGAGGAGAAAGATTGCTGTACAATATTAATGATGAAAGAGAAGAAAGCCAACCCCAAACAAAACTAAAGATATTAAGATAAAGAATGAATTGTTAAACTTTAAAGAATAAAAGAAAACAAATATGAATAAATACCAATAATTAGAAACACACATACAAACATACAATGTATTTTCTTTGAACAGAGTATTTGGCTGGTTCACAAATTTAAACAGTGTTTAGTCATTTCAATTAAATTTACAATTTCTATATTTCCTTTTTGCCATATTTATTCCTCATCTATTTTTTTAAAAAACCAATATTACCCTTCATCCTCATCTCTAATCTTAATCAAATTCAATTTTTCCCTTCTATTCTATATTATACCCCTTCCCATTGTCATCTATTTTTATATCTTTCCTCACATTGGTTAATTATGTAATATTACAGTTGTTTAATACAAATTCAACATTTTAATATAAATCAATTAGTTATATAACTATATTTTTTGAATATTAATCAATATGAACAAGAATATTCCAATTATTTCCATGCAATCCAATTTCTTACAAATCAATTAATTATATTTACCAATAATAATAAACCAAATAATTTCCCCCATATATTCCTCCAAACCACAATTTAACCATTTCTGCTTTCAACACAATATACAATTAATAGTATCTCAATTATTACAATTCCCTAGTTAAATAGAGCTTTTTTTCTTTTGTATTTTAAAATCTTGAACTCTCCTCTTTTGCCCCTAAATTTCCCATTGTTTGCAGTTTTGCACCTACGTTTTTGGTGAGAAAAAAGAAAAAGAAATCTCTCTGCCTCATTTTGTCACGTTGCAGCAAAGACCCTGCTTTACTTTTATTTTCGCTTTTTCAGCTGGGGGGTGGGATCTGCTCCAGCAAAACAGACCCCTGCACAAAACAGCTCAGAGCAAATCAGCTGAGAGTCAAAAGGGGCTGTTTTTTCTATTTTTGCAGGCACCAGTCTACTCATTTGTTTTCTTTTAAGACTGATCAGCTGTAGGGTGGCCCTTTGAAGCCCTGCGGCAAGAGTTTAAACAGTTTTTTTTCCCTCTAGCCATCAGCTGGGACTCAGGAGGCAGCAGTAGATTGGGGGTGGGCAGGGTAAGCGACTGGTGACCGGGAACTGGTTCGGCGACATGGCCACCCAATCTTATTACCAGTTCTCCAAACTATTAAGTTTTTTTACTACCATTTCTTGCGATCCGGTGCGAACCAGGAGCAACCCACCTCTGATCACCACGATGTAAAAAAGATGTGGAGACTCTAGAAAGAGTGCAGTGAAGAACAACAAAGATGATTAGGGGACTGGAGGCTAAAAGATATAAAGAATGGATGCTAGAATTGGGTATGTCTAGTTTGATGAAAAGAAGGACTAGGGGTCCTATCTACATGATACAGTGGTGGGTTCCTCCCAGTTCGACTGGGTTCGGCCGAGCCGGTAGCAGTGATGATATGACATCACCGAACCGGTTCTGCTCCCTCGCCCCCGCCCCCCACCATGTTATTCTTGCCTTTTATTTGGCCCCACCCCAAATCTATTGCTGCCTCCTGAGTCCCAGCTGATGGGCTATAAGGAAAAACTGTTTAAACTCTTGCCGCAGGGCTTCAAAGGGCCACCCTACAGCTGATCAGTGATAAAAGGCAGTTTGGTGATAGACTGGTGCCTCCAAAAACAAATGAGTAGACCGATACCTGCAAAAATAAATGGGTAGACTGGTTCAGCTCTGCAAGCAGTTAAAAGCCTGGTAGACCAGTACTTCTGCTAAATCCTAAAGAATTGTCACATGACCATCAAGCCACACCCACAAAATAAGCCACATCCACAGAACCAGTAGTAAAAAATTTTAGAACCCACCCCTGACATGATAACAGTGTTCCAATATCTCAGGAGCTGCCACAAAGAAGAGAAAATCAAGCTATTCTCCGAAGCACCTGAGGGCAGGACAAGAAGCAATGGATGGAAACTAATCAAGGAAAGAAGCAACTTAGAACTAAGGAGAAATTTCCTGACAGTTAGAACAATTAATCAGTGGAACAACTTGCCTGCAGAAGTTGTAAATGCTCCAATACTGCAAGTTTTTAAGAAGAGATTGGATAACCATTTGTCTGAAGTGGTGTAGGATTTCCTGCCTAAGCAGGGGATTGGACTAGAAGACTCCCAAGGTCCCTTCCAACTCTGTTATTCTATTCTATTTTATGACTTCAAACTACTACATTAATTAACTAATATCTACTTTCCTTCCACATATGTGGAGGTGATTCAAGTATAATTCAATTTTCCACTGAATCAATGGGACAAATTAGTCAGGGGTCAATTCTATTGTATTCAGTGAAAAAAAAAAAGAAATTCTGCTTAGCTTTGTTCAAATGTACATAATAATAACAACACAGGCAGAAAATGGAGAGGATATGGTGTGGATCATGATCCTTGTGTTAAAAATTGGCATTCAGTTATAGATAATTCATTGGTCAGGGGAACAATACATATTTTGCTTGTAGAAAAGTCATGTTTAAATATTCTATAGCAATTGTAGGAGTTTAAATTGCAGTACAACTAGAGAGTGTCACGAAGTCTGCTACAGAAAACAGTTGTAGAAAAATAATAAAAGAACCACAACAAATGCACCTCCAGATAACTTTGCAAAGGAACCTGCAGGATCGGTTCATTTTACATAGCACTGTTCATTTCTACAGCTAGCAATATATATATATTGCTTTTGAAGTCCCTCTAATTTTATTTTTCTGCTTAATAGTTCTATTTTAGCATTTGAGGTCAATTCACAGCCATAAAATGGCAAATCTTATAATTACAATTCTGGAGATTGTAAAGCGAATAACATACAGCTGAATGCTGGTACCTTCTTCATAATGTGTATTAGCAAGCAAACAGATGCATTTCTTAACATTTATGTTTGGAACATACCCTGAATCTTGAATAGATGGATAATTTGCCTGCAGAAGGAAAGTGCATTTGAGAACCAGGCATTTAGTTAAGAAATTTTGTATTAAGAAATGTGTCTTTCCTTAAACATGGCATTTACTAATGTCTAAACACTGAATGCAGTTAAAAGATGAGAAATTATTTTTTCCCTGAAAGCACTACAAAGATTGTACAAATTAGAAATATGTTGGTAGTGGGTAAAAAAAAAAAACACCCTCAAATATTTTTTATTCTGTTTTTCTTTTCCTTCATATTTTCCATTTTAAATAGCCAGATGAAAACCATTTCCTTTAAATTCTAGCTTTTCAAGCATAAAAGTACTATGCTTAATGTATGAGGAATGATTTTGTGACTGTCTGGCTGGCTCAGCCTTTCTTACGTACTATTTAGGAACAAAAGAAATAGGTTGCAATTGTACAACCTTTTTCCTATGTCTCATTTCACTGAGATGGAATATTAGAAATAATATTTCAGGGGAATTTCTTGTTCCTTTTTTTTCCCCCAGGCTTGTGTAATTGAGGCATTAACATACTTAATGCAAACTGGTTTTGTTGTGTGTGAATAGAGCCTTCACAATTTATGATCATTGTTTTCCCCTCAGATGTGTCCTTATGCAATCAATGTAGAGTGGAGTGCAAAGAGTCTTTTGCAATTTCCAAATAAAGTCAAAGATGTTGGGTGGACAATTTCTTCAATTTTTCCCAGAGAAAGGACAGATTCTCCATTCGTTTTAAGGATGGGATTTCCCCTGGATGCCTGATAAATAAAAATCCATAATAAAATGCATAAACAAATACCAATATAAAAAAGGAAATAAAGATGTGGAAAATCTGGATAACCAATTCCAAAACATAAGCAATATGTGTCAAACACATCTAATGTTTTTAGAATTGTAAGTCATCCACAGTCACTTAGCTGAGTTGGGCAGCTATAGAACTTGAATCAATAAATGAGTAAATAAAAAGAGATCCCATCCACTCTAATCCAAAATATGGGAGAACAGCCATCTTTAAGGCCTTCCGGAATACCATCAGGGTAGTGATGAGATTCAGCCAGTTCGGGCCAGTTCAGGGGAACCAGTAGTGAAATTGCTGGCGGGCCCCACCCCTCCCCGCCCCTTCCAGGAGTCCCCACGTGCCCCATTTTGGCTCCCAGGTAAGTTGAGGGAGGCCTCCTAAGCCCAAAATGGGGTGTGGTAGGAGTGCTCCCTGTGGCCCACTTTTACTCCCAGGTGGCTGCAGGGAGGCCTACTAGGCCCAAATTGGGGTGCAGGGGGTTCAACGTCCCCCCTCCGTGGCCCATTTTAGCTCCTAGGAGGATGCAAGGAAGCGTATTAGGCTCAAAATGGGGCATGGGGCGCAGCACATCCCCGGGTGGCCCATTTTTGCTCCCAGGGGGATGCAGGAGGCAGAGTGCTGCCTGTCACACCTCCTGGCCACACCCACCATGGCCACGCCCACCCAGCCAGTCATTAAGGCAGAGAACTGTTTATTAAATTATTTGAATCTCACCACTGCAACAGGGAGGGAGCCATTCACATTTCAGGGAGTGTACTTCTGAGCACTAGGCAATGGTCGGATAAAAGTCAATTGAGCCTAGGAAGGAATGAGAACATGGCAAATGTCTCAGTAGGGACATTTTCTAGTTTCTTGGCCTGTAAAGATCTGATGGAAGAGATGTATTTTCAGATTTGCAAGGTTCTATTAATATAGCATTATAATAAAGTTAGAGCTAATACTTCTCTGGATGTCCTTCTTGTCTGGACTATCTCACAGGGTTGACATCAATCCTGCAAGTTTGGCCCCATTCCTTTCTCTGTTGTCTAGTCTATAACTTTTCAATTGGTTACCTTACCAAGTGGCTTCTGACAAACAAACTAAATTGGGGAAGCCAGATTCACTTACCAGTGAATCTTTTACCACACTTTTACTGTGGTAAAAAAATGGTCACAAAATTGTGTCCAGTCATGTGAAATACTGGTTCCAATTGTGGTTGTTAGTCCAGGAGAAAAATAAGGGGTTGCAACTTAGATATTTTTATTATTTATTTATTTATTTATTTATTTATTTATTTATTTATTTATTTTTAATTCAATTTGTATGCCGCCCCTCTCTGAAGACTCAGGGCGGCTCACAATGCATTTAAAATCATTATAAAAAACATTTAAGAATTAAAAACATTAAAAACATTAAAACTCCTTCACACCGTTCATGGCCGGATCTCGCCGGATCATATGAGCAAAATCAATGGCCCCAGGCCTGCCGGAAAAGCCAGGTCTTCACTGCTTTTCAGAAGGCCAATAGGTTCGGGATGATCTGGACCTCAGGAGGTAACTGATTCAAGAGAGCTAGGGCAGCTACAGAGAAGGCCCTCCCACACAGGCCTGCCAGCCGGCACTGTTTAGCTAACGGGACCCAGAGGAGACCAACTCTGTGGGATCTTACTGGTAATTGGGAGTTATGCGGTAGAAGGTGGTCTTGAAGATACCCTGGCCCTGAGCCATGTAGGGCTTTAAAGGTAATAACCAACATCTTGAATTGTGACCAGAGACCAATAGGGAGCCAGTGCAGCTCGTGGAGAATTGGTATAATGTGGGTGTACCTAGGTGCACCCACGACAGCTCGTGTGGCTGTGTTCTGGACCAACTATGGTCTCCGAACACTTTTCAAGGGTAGCCCCATGTAGAGGTGGTGCAATAATCTAACCGTGAGGTGACAAGGGCATGAGTAACCGTGAGCAGAGCCTCCCAATCTAAGTAGGGTCGCAATTGGTGCACCAGGCGAACCTGTACAAAGGCCACAGCTGACAGATGTTGCTCCAATCTTAGCTGTGAGTCTAGGAGGACACCCAAATTGCGAACCTGTTCTGAGGGGGGCAATTTCTCCTCCCCCAGAAACAAGGATGGAAAGTCAACATAGTCTTTAAGTCTTTAGTCTTAAAGGCCTAGAGAAAAAACATACGAAGAATGGTTACAAGAACTGAGTGTGGCTTGTCTAAAGAAAAGAAGGACTAGGGATGACATGATAGCAGTATTCCAGTATTTGAAGGGCCACCACAAAGAAGAAGTGTGTGGGGGTGTCAACCTATTTTCCAAAGCAACAGGAGGCAAATCAAGAAACAATGGATGGAAACTAATCAAGGGGAGAAGCAATCTGGAATTTTACAGGATACAGAGAAACAGAACAAGGCTTAAAGAGAGAAAACAAACCACAAATCTAATCCATTTCAGAGATTTTTCTGTAAGCATCAGTGAAATTAACTACCTGATTTATGCTAACAGAAAATAGCCTGTCTACTGTGTTGTACTTCATAATATAAAAGATGAGCGTAAAATTATCTGCCATAATTTCAATTTAGGAAAGGTTTCAGACAGGTCCATTGATACTTCAACATGCTTAAAATGCAAAAATCAAAGAAAGTAGTTTAGGGATCAGGTAAAAGTTGACAGGCCTATTCTGTAAAAAGAGGTCTTTTAGGATTGTTTTTTTTCCCCTCCTCCTCCATAACTTGCAAACTCAAAAGAGTGTCACTGGAGACTTCTAAAGAACCTGCAAAACTGATTGATTTTACTTCAACCCATAGTACTTTAACAACTGGAATTCAAAGTCATATTATTTTCCCCCCAGGTTATTTGAATTTCTATAGAAATATTTTTCATACCACTGATAACTGGCTAAATTGGGTGGGATCATTCAACAGGTGAGTGGAAATTCAAAGCACTGTAAGCTTCATGATGCGATCATTTAACATTTGGATACCACTTAAATTATTTAATATCTATTGATTGAGTGGGTTAACATATAGCACATGACTCAATTTAATCAGTTTAAATAAAACATAACAACAATAATAACTTTATTGTCATTGTATGTGTATACACAGTAAACACAGTAAGTCATTGTATGTGTATACACAGTACACTTAACACCCAAAGACTAGGTCCAACACACATAACTCGCAACTTGGGTGTCCTCCTGGACTCACAGCTGTCCTTGGAAGGGCATATGGCAGCCGTGGCCAGGGGGGCGTTCTATCATGTCCGCCTGATGTGCCAGTTGCGCCCCTTTCTGGATTGGGACTACTTATGCACAGTCACCCATGCACTCATCACGTCTCACCTGGACTACCATAACACTTTCTACATGGGGCTCCCCTTGAGGTGCACCCGGAGGCTCCAACTGGTCCAGAATGCAGTCACGCAGGTGATTATGGGAGCGATAGGGTGCTCCCACGTAACACCTCTCCTGCGCAAGCTGCACTAGCTCCCAGTGGTTTTCCGGGTGCGCTTCAAGGTGTTGGTTCTCACCTTTAAAGCGCTCCATGGCATAGGGCCGGGATACTTGTGAGACCGCCTGCTGCTATCGATAATCTCCCACTGGCCAATACGCTCACACAGAGAGGGCCTCCTCAGGGTGCCGTCAGCCAAGCAATGTTGGCTGGCGGCCACCAGGGGGAGAGCCTTCTCTGTGGGGGCACCCGCCCTGTGGAATGAGCTATCTCCTGGAATATGACTGATCCCGGACCTCCACGCTTTCCGAAAGGCCCTGAAGACTCACTTATTTCAACAAGCTGGCCTAGTTTAATTGGTTTTAATAGGGTTTTAAAATTCTTGATTTTATTGATTTTGGGTTTTAAATTGGGAATTTTTTGATTTGTAGATTTGGGATTTTAAATTGGTAATGCCGATGATTTAATATATTTTAGTTTTTCTTAACTTTTGTACTATATGTGTTTTAAGTTTGGCTGTTCACTGCCCTGAGTCCCGTCCCCCCCCCCTCTCCCGGGGAGAAGGGCAGTATATAAATTGAAATAATAAATAAATAAATAATAAATAACAATCCTCAAATACACTCCCACCCACCAAAATTCCCCACCCCTAAACCACCCAAACATCCACACAACAGACCAAGTAATACCGTCCAACAGCTCACTGATGGTGGCCCTTTAATTCATTGTTGAGTGCAATTATAGCTCTGGGATAAAAACTATTCAGAAAACGTGTGCTCCAAGTTTTAATTGTTCTGTATCTTCTGCCAGAAGGCAACAGTCCAAAAAGATTGTAAGCACGATGGGAAGAGTCTCTGAGAATGTTATGCAACTGGCTCAGAACAACCAGAATAAACTTTAATTTATGAATACAAGCACTGGCTTTTCATTATCTGTGAAGACAAAACCAAATCACATCTGGCTTGGGGTGCCTAAGAGGCCTTCATTTCCAGATGATGTCTGCCCACCCAATCCAGATGTTCAGAGCATTTGCTTCTGTTGTGTTGTCCTTCACAACAGAAGATCATCTTCTGTTATGAGGGACAACAGGGAAAGACATGATTGCCATCACAATCTGTGAGGTATTTCTCTTCTGAAATGAAGAGGAAATTGTCCACACTCACCCTAGGCAAGAATTATACTACTTTTTTTTTGAAGCTCATTTAACTTGGTTTCTTTTTTAAGGTTTGTAGATACTGAGTAGTGTGGACTTACTGATAGAAGAAATGGTCTTTTTATTCAATCAATTGTTATTGTGTATTATATTTAATATTATTTAATTCTGTTTACTACGCATTGCCTAGAGGCCTAATGGACTGAGATGGAAAATAAATCCATAAATTGTGCTTTAGTGCAATTTGTGTACCAAGTAATTAATTATTCTTATTAAATGAGACCAAAGTCCAACAAGCTCATTGTGCTTCAGTCTAATCCACCTCCCTGAATTATTGTATATAGAAAATTAGTCAAGAAAATATGGTAGAGAATGTATCTTGAAGTTTATGAAGAAAATGAAAAAAAATAATAATGCCTTAATGCAAGAAATGCTTAGTTTATAATTGCAATTGGGACTGGAAATCTGGTCTTATGTCATTACAGTTGTAAGTTCAGGCACCTTTGTAACTGAAAGTAATTTTACAACCTATTTCATGGTGGTTGATAAGCAAAAGTTGCAGTTGTTAAACAAACCTATTCAGTTTTTATCTGAAACTGGCAAAAAACATTGCGAATGGCAGTTATGTGACTATGGAATGTTGTGAAGCTGGCCCATGTGACCTGTGGGGCAAGCTGACCATCTACAGGCCCTAAAATACCCATAACTGTTTGAAGTTATGACAGCAAAGGAATAAAATATAGGTCATAAATCAGTGGTGGGATTCAAAAATTTTTAGTACTGGTTCTGTGGGTGTGATGTGGCTTGGTGGGCATGGCTTGGTGGGTGTGACAGGGGAAGGATATTGTAAAATCTCCATTTCCACCCCACTCCAGCAGAAGGATACTGTAAAATCCCCATTCCCACCCCACCCCACTAACCTGTTTTCCAGCTCTGTTCTCCTGTGCAGGGCAACAAAAGAATACCCAGCTGGGACTCAGGAGGCAGCAAATAGATGAGGGAGGAGCCAGTCAGAGGTGGTATTTGCCAATCAGGGGTGGGTTCTACTTACCTTTACTACCAGTTCACAGCGGGGCATGCGCAGAAGCATTTTGATGATCATTGGGGTTGGTGGGCAGAGCCTCCCACTAGTTTTACTACCAGTTCTATAGAACCTGTGTGAACCTGGGGCAACCCACTACTGTTGCCAGTTCTCTGAACTACTCAAAATTTCCACTACCGGTTCTCCAGAACTGGTCAGGACCTGCTGAATACCAGATCCTGTTATAAGTTGAGAACAATCTATAGATGTATGTATACAAAAATGTGCCAGTGTTTCCTCAACATACATTAATCTCCATGAGTTTGGAGGTAAACAAGAATGTATGTGTACACAAAAGTACAGTGTTTCTCAAACATGGCCATTTTAAAATGCATGGGCTTTAACTTCCAGAATTCCTTCAGCCAACAATGCTTATCTTAAAACATGCACATATTAAAGTGGCCAAGACTAAAAAGTGTCAGGCTTTCATTCCAGAGTGCTGGGTATGGAATAGTGGATTGGACTCATAAGAAGACAGATATTACCTAAATGTTAGATAAAAAGAAAACATTCCCAACAGTAAAAGAAACATTTGAGAACCAACCACCCAGAGAGATATTTGCCTACCTCCACATGGAAATCCTAGACAGCTTCAACACTTGGTATGTTTCAATATAGATTCTTACAATAACCAGAGACTGGCATTAACCAGAGACTCCCTTTGAACTCCATGGTTCTCTATTCAATGCGTAGAGCAAAGGGCCTGAGAAGGCTTTTGGACAAGGCAACAATAGTTGCACAAGCTCAAAGTTTTTGTTTCACTTCCTGGCTTTCTTAGCATTCCTTTAGGAGCCCAACAGAGTTCTTAGGCCAAGCAATGTTAAAGGGAGGATTTGTTGCTGCAACTCCCGACAGCAAGGCAGCAGAAGATAGCAGAGAAAAAGGCAAAAGCGGGAAAACTGGAATTACTTGCAGATAAGACCTTTGCTAGACAAATGGTGAGTTCTCGGTCAAACAGTCCAAGGTCAGGCCAAAGATTTACAGAGCCAAGTCAAGGGAAGAATGATGTCCAAGTCAATTAACCGGCCAGGGTGATAAATAACTGGTTCCAGGTAAGAAGCACTGAATGTGAAGCTAGATGTTTAAGTTTGCTTCTAGGGAGGGAAAACAGTCCCTACTAAGTGTGTGCCAATCTTCCCTTAAGCTTTGCTATTCAGTTCAGTGCAGTGGTGGGATTCAACAATTTTTATTACTGGTTCTGTGGGCATGGCTTGGTGGGTGTGGCATGGCTTGGTGGACATGGCAATGGAAGGATACTGTAAAATCTCCATTCCCTCCTCACTCCAGGGGAAGGTTACTGCAAAATCCCCATTTTCTCCTGATCAGCTAGGACTCGGGAGGCAGAGAATAGATTGGGGCAGGGCCAGTCAGAGGGGGTATTTACCAGTTCTCCTAACTACTCAAAATTTCTGCTACCGGTTCTCCAGAACTGGTCAGAACCTGCTGAAACCTACCTCTGGTTCAGTGTCTTGTTGCTTGCTTACAAGTCACACACTTTGGCAGATGCAATGATCCCAGAAGGAACTGGGGAGAGAGTAGTGAGTAGTAGTGAGGAGTGAGGAGAGTAGTGAGGAGTGAGGAGAGTAGTGAAAGAATAGTGAGGGAGCCTGACTCCCAGGATATAACATTTTGTCTTTTAATTGTAATACTGTGTAGTTTTTAATGCATGAACTCTTTCCTCATATATGGTACCGTCAGCAAATTATGCCGACTGGCGACTCCCAGGGGGAGGACCTTCTCTGTGAGGGCTCCAACCCTTTGGAATCGCCAGTCGGCATAATTTGCTGACGGTACCATATATGAGGAAAGAGTTCATGCATTAAAAACTACACAGTATTACAATGAATGAACTGCCCCCTGAGATACGAAATATCCCTAATCTCCATGCTTTCCGCTGTGCCCTCCAGACCCTGATGTTCAAACAGGCGGGTCTAAACATGTTAACATGTGAATGATTTTAAAATGTTATCTAATTTTGGGTTTTTATTTAATTGGGCCAAACTATGTTATATTTTAATTAGCAATTTATGATATTTGTGTATCCTTATTTTTCTTGACTGTACACCGCCTTGAGTCCTGCGGGAGAAAGGCGGTATAGAAATATAATAAATAAATAAATATATGGAGCTCACTGGATGACTTTAGATCTTGTTCAATATACAGCATAAGGTTGTTGCGAAAATATAATAGGCCAATAACTCCTTGAGAACTTCCTTGAATTCAAGAGAGAACTACTGAATAAACAATAAACCTGGGTGTATTAAATTTGTCTCAACCAATTTCTTTTTCTGTTTCTACTTTTAAATGAAAATATTTTTACACATACACACCTGGAGAAACACCATTTCCTAATTCTGTGTGCACACCAGAGATGGGCTTCAGCAGATTCTGACCAGTTCTGGAGAACCGGTAGTGGAAATTTTCAGTAGTTTGGAGAACCTGTAGTGAAAATTCTGACTGGCCCCACCCCCATCTATTCTCTCCCTTCCAAGTCCCAGCTGAGGAAGGAAATGGGGATTTTGCAGGAACCTTCCTCTGGAGTGGGGTGGGAATGGAGATTTTACAATATCCTTCCTCTGGAGTGGGGTGGGAATGGAGACTCTGGAGTGGGGTGGGAATGGAGATTTTACAATATCCTTTCTCTGGAGTGGGTGGGAATGGAGATTTTACAGTATCCTTCCCCTGGATTGGAGAGGGAATGGAGATTTTACAATATCCTTTCCCTGAAGTGGGATGGGAATGGAGATTTTACAGTATCCTTCCCCTGCCATGCCCACCAAGCCATGCTCACAGAACTGGTAGTAAAAAATGTTGAAACCCACCACTGGTGCGCACATATTTTATTAACTGGCTCACGTAACTTTTGCAGACAGGTCTATTACCGCTTTATAAAGCCTTAGTAAGAAAGACTACACTTGGAATATTGCATCCGGTTTTGATCACCATATTATAAAAATGATCTTGACACTTTGGAAAAACTGAAAAAACGAGCAGCAACGATGATTAAGGCTGGAGGCTAAAACATATTGAGAACGGCTGCAGGAACTGGGTATGTATAGTCTAGTGAAAAGAAGGAGTAGGTGTGACATAGCACTGATCCAATATTTGAGGGGCTGCCACAAAGAAGAGGGAGGTCAATCTATTTTCCAAAGCAGAAAAAGGCAAAACAAGAAACAATGGATGGAAACTAATCAAGGAGACAAGCAACCTAGAAGTAAGGGAAAATTTCTTAAGAGTGAGAACAATTAACCAGTGGAGCGGTTTGCCTTCAGAAATTGTGGGTGCTCCATCACGGGCGCTTTTAAGAAGAGACTGGGCTGTCAAACTCCCAGCCCACAGGCTGGATGTGTCACATCTGGCCATGCCCACTCCCAGTTTAGCGAAGGGGAAAATTGTTCCAATATGTCACGTGATGCCGTAGTAATGATGTGAGTTACATACCCCTGGTATAGGGTCTCCTGCTTGAGCAGGGAAATTGGATTAGAAGATCTTTAAGGTCTCTTCCAACTCTGTTATTCTTTTATCTGTTACCTCCTAGAGACCTGCTTAATATAATGATTGAATGAGTAGAAAGAAAGACTAGGCAACCAGTGGTGTTGTAATGCTTGCCAAGACCTTCCTTCTTTCCAGATTATAGCTAGCAATAGGGAGAGAGAGAGAACCGAGCCAGAAGATAGGCTGAGATCTCAACAAGCAATTAGCAGTATTGTGATGCCTATCAGAATCTTTCCTTCTTGGCAGTTGACAGTTAGTAATAAGGAACCAGGAAAAGCTGGGCCTTTAACATGCAGTCAGGCTGCAGCTAGGGTAATGAAGCAGGAGAAAAAAGTGCTGCCCTCCAATCAGGACACAGAGTTGCAGGCTAACCAGCATATGTCAGCAGCAGCGAACATAGAAAGATGACAACTCTGATCTCGCAGCATACCCACAGCTTCTAAACTGAAAGTTGGGGCCCGATGATGACAAGTTAGAGAACTTGTCAAAACGTTGCCAAAAAGAAAACTTTTAAAGTGTTGATTAGGATTTTAGCTAGAGTTTCAAAAGACTTTACAAAGTGTTTTGTTGTGATTTTGGAGGATCTTAAGGTGGGATTTTAGCCAGGATTTTAAGCATTTCAACTAACAGACTTTTAATGACACAGGAAAACACCCGAGATTTTAACTTTGTGTGTGTGTGTGTGTGTGTGTGTGTGTGTATGGTTCTAGTGTGTAGATGGTTCTGGTTACCAAAACTGAACACTTTAACAACAGAATAATCAGAGAAGCAATCGAGATAGAAAATCGCCCACACAGCATGAACAAACGAGACGATACCTCCCGCCTACCAGCCATTTGGAAATCTGCCCTTATTGACAAACGAGTCCCTAACACGAGGAATGACACCAGACCCACACTCACGAGAGCCACACAGGATGTCACCACCACATATCCACGCAGAAAGCAGACTCAAACCCACACTGCTAATGAGGCACGACCAAGGATCAGAAGCCAGACTGCAGCTGCATCATTAGCCACTTTAAACCCCTCCAATCCATACATGAAGCAGACTGATACCCACCATGAAGCGCTCTCACGGCCACAAACACGAACCCAAACAATAACAACACTGCTCACCAGCTCAAATCTCCCTGCAACTTAGACCAAGCCGAGCACAACCAAGCCCCCACCCAAACAGAACACACCCCCAGGCAATCAGAGCACAACCAACCACCCCATCCAATCAGAGCACAACCAAGCCCCTAACCAATTAGAACACACCTCCACCCAATCAGAACACAGCCAAGCTCCCACCCAATCAGCTCACATCCCCACTAGCAGTTAAAAGGAAGAGACAGCTGCGATCTCACATTGCTCCTGGAAGCACGAAGCCGAGAACACCAGCCTGAAGATGACGAATGAGACTTCGTTGAAACGTCGCCAAGACACTTCCAATTTTACGCAGCAGAAAACCTGAAGAACCAAAGACTTATATACAAACACTTGTAAAAACCTCAGAAAACATGTATGCATGCATGTATGTATGTATGTATGTATGTATGTATGTATGTATGTATTTCTCTTTAGCCAGGTTCTCACTACGTAAACCAATATTTTTTTGCAGCCCTAGTTCAGTGAAATCACAATTCACTAGTTTCTAGGCATTTTTTCTGGCAGCCAGCAGACTCTCTGCTGCCCATTGGGTGACTAAGATAAATCTATTTCAGGTTTATAAGCCCTCATCAGTTAGCCACACCCTCATCCCATGTATCCTCCCTGTAAAGGTACAGTATTTGTTTTCTTTCCTTTTTGTAGGCTTTATGTGTATTTCTCTTTAGCCAGGTTCTTCCTATGTAAACCAAGATTTTTCTGCAGCCCTAGTTCAGTGAAATCACAATCCACTAGTTTCTAGGCTTTTTTTTCCTGGCATATATGTAAATTGTATATATATATAAATTACAATGCAACTCTTGGTGTATTCGGGTCTCTTCCTGTGTAAGATTGAGAGTATCTTGGCGACGTTTCGATGAGGTCTCACTCGTCATCTTCAGGCGGGTGTCTTCAGCTTCGTGCTTGTGCGAGCAAAGCGTGATCGGAGATGCCGTCTCTATAACTACTGGTGGGGAGGTGTTGTTACATCTTGATTAGTAGATGGAGTTGATGTTTGCAGATTAGTTGGCTGTTTCATAACATCCTGTGTGGCCAGGTCCTGGCTGTGTGCCCATTAGCCTTTTGTGTTGTAATGACCTGGGTAACGGGTTGTGTGGTAGCATCCTGAGCTCTAGTGTTGTGATTATATATATATATATATATATGCATCAATATAAGCTTTGATCCAGTGTATTATATAATCTTGATATACAGATCCAAACAATAATCTTCAAATAATAAAAACGTGAAATATATAATCATTGAATTCTTGTTTTGGGCTTGCTCAAGCAAATATGATGACAGTTTCTGTTACTTTCTTCCAATATTCTTTCAAATACAGATTCACTTGAAGACATCATGCTGTCTTGGATGTACAATGATTGTTCTTTCAAAAGGTACAATTGTATATGGTTCATTACTCACACACCAAGTATTGCACACGTTTGCAGAGTTGCTATTGTGAGATGGATGATTTATAAATCGGAAAAATAAATAAATAAACCAATTAACCATTGTCAGTAATCCCAGGAAAGCAGAACTACGCAGTCTTGATATTCATTTCAAAATTTTCTCCCTGTAATCATCCTACATTGGAACATCTCTTTAAAAATAATGGTTAAATCAATGAATTCTGAATCAGGAACTTTATAAAGCTGAATGAAGCCCAGCAGCTGAATAGGGTGTCAATTGTTATGATTTTTGTCTGAATTCATTTCCCAAAACTAAATAAGAAGACTGCCTTCCTTTATTTTTGCAGGACAGGAGTAATTTAGGTTCTGACAATAAATTTGGGGCAGGAAAGAATAGATTCAACCCTTTGCAACCTGCTCAGGCAGTGATCCTGTTGTTGAGTCTCATTAATTCCTGCTTATAATACCTCTTGCAAGGTAACCTCCTATGAGTAACACCTGAAGTGCTAATTCCTCTTTGCTGAAATCATAGGAAGTGGATTTGTAAACTACTTCCACTTCTGTAACCTTCCAGTCAAACACTGGTAGTAGTTCTTTCTGTCACTCTCTTCAAGACTGTTTTCACAAGCCATGTCTTACTGCAGAAGAATAAATACTGCCTTTTTTATATGGAAATATATATTTTAAGAGCAGCAGAACTCATTGAATGTGAGCCTTTACCTTAGATGACTTGCATAATATAACAAGTTCTTCAACTGTTTCATTGGAAATTTACATTTTCTCTTATGACAATTGAAATTGCCCAAAAGGCCCAGGCTACCACAGTTTAAATATGGAAAGAATATTCACAAATGCTGTCATATCAAAAAAAAAAACCAAAAAAAAAACTTTTTTTACATTTGCTAGAGCAAAACATGCTCAGTTGGTTGAGCCTCATATTAACATTTTCCAAACAGCTCTATTATTACATAGCTCAGCCTTCTGTTACCTCTTTTACTTTCCATGTTCTCTGTCTCTCAGATTATTTATTATTACAGTTATTATTTTTACAGCCCTATATGTTCCATTCCTTTCATTTACATTCTCGGCTTTCTTCTCATTGTAGCTAAGGAGCACATAGTTAACTCTTTGGTGATTCTGAGCAGATACACACTTCCTAAACAACACAGAAGGTTCATCTTTCAGATTCATCTGCTGTGGCAGGGGTCATCAACCTTTCAGACCTCAGGGACCACTAAATTCATAATTTTAAATCTCACGGACCATTAAAATGATCTGCCTAATTACCGGCTTGTTGTCATGTGACTGGGTAGGCGTGGCCAACTCAATGTCACTCACATCGAGGGGCACCTCACCAGCCTCTACTCACCCCTCACCTCCCAACCACTCCTCGCCTCCCCGCCCGGGCTCCTTAGGGCCCCAACAGGAAGCAGTTGTTGGAGCTGAGCAGCCACCATGAGAAAGAATGGGCAAAACAGCTCAGTTCAAATTGGATCTGACTGAGAAAGAGGCTCAGTAGAAGCACCTTACTGAGGACTACGAGCATAGGCTTTCCAAGCAGAAGGAAGCCCTGTGGGAGTGCAAGGCCAGGTACGGGTGCCTGGAGGCTCAGTGGGCTGAGATTGTCAACCAGTTTCAGGCCATGAGGCAGTCCCACTGGAACAAGGTCCTCCGGCTCTTCGCCACCAGCGGCACTTCCCTCCAGCCTTCACCCAAAGCCCTGAACCAGGAGGCTGAAGCAGACTCCAAGTTGGAACTTCTGTCCCCCTCCAATCCACACAAAAAGACCCCGAAAGAGGAGACTCTCTGCAGCAACACAAACATTCGTTGCATGTATCCAGCCTAGGGGCCATAGTTTTAGTGATTTAATGCAATATAAAAAATGCAAATAATTTTTCTGCGGACCACCAAAATTTTCTCATGGACCACCAGTGGTCCATGGACCACCAGTTGGTGACTGCTGTGCTGTAGAGTTCAATGGAATAGTTGCAGTGGTGGGTTGCCCCCGGTTCACATCAGTGAAACTGGCGGGAGGCTCCGCCCACCGATCCCAACCCCATCAGAACGCTTCTGCACAGGTGCAGAAGAGTGCACACGAGTGAAGCAAGCACACGCACCGCCCTGTTACGAACTGGTAGTAAGGTAAATAGAACCCACCCCTGAATAGTCGTGAACTAAAGCAGAGTCTTTCTCTCCCCACACATTGCTCCTTTACATCCTCCTGAAAACGCAGTCTGAGTTTGTAAAAAAACATTTCACTCAAAAGACATGTAAATAAACTAAATTTTATCTCAGTCCTTTGTGCTGAATAATTTAGAGCCGTGTTGTGCTGAGCATACATCCTATCTGGAGATTTCAGCACAAATCCTTTTCTTAAATTCAGTTCATTTTCTCCTAGTATCATTTCTGTGAGGAGCAAGAAATGATACTAGGGATACTAGAGGAGGAGAACAAAGAAGCTGGAATCATTTAGAAAGCTTTGTCTTTACTCTAATTTGAACACTCTTTGAAGCTTACATATGTAAGTAAATCTCTGCAATGATATATTCAGTATTTCCATCCACTATGTGAATGCTGATTTTCAGGAACAAATCCACAAGATGGTTCATCAATCTTTGCCCTCACTCTTTCTGGGTTTTGTTGTTTATAAGGCACATTATTATATATTTAACTTTTTTTGGTGATAGCCATTAAGCAAATCCATGCATTCCTACGTATTCTGTGTATATATATTCTATGAAGAACAGTAACAGGAATTGGACATGGCTAGTGAAGAGAAGGACCAGGGGAGAGATGACAGCAGTGTTCCAATATTTGAGGGGCTGCCACAGAAAGGAAGGGATCAAGCTATTTTCCGAAGCACCTGAAGACCAGACAAGGAATAATGGATGGAAACTGATCAAGGACAGATTCAACCTAGAAATAAGGAGAAATGTTCTGACAGTGAGAACAATCAACCAATGGAACAGCTTACCTTCAGACGTTGTGGGAGCTTCATCACTGGAGGCTTTCAAGAAGAGATTGGACTGCCATTTGTTAGAAATGGTGTAGGGTCTCCTGCTTGAGTGGGGGGTTGGACTAGCTGACCTATAAAGTCCCTTCCAACTCTGTTAATCTCATCTCATCTCATCTCATCTCATCTCATCTCATCATCTATTTTTGTAAGTAAATCAGCCATAAATGCTGGAAACTGGCAAGGAAAATCATAAATCGTGATCATGTAACCACAAGAATGCTGCAGTCAGCTGTAAAGGTGAACCAGCTGCCAAGCTCCTAAAATGTGGCCATTTGACTGCAGAGCCGTAAGAACTCCAGAACTTTTTTGCAGTCATAAGAACTCCAGAACTGCATCATAAAGTGAGATGGGTGTCATACAAGTCTAATAAATACATAATAAATTAATCAATAGTAGCTTTTGGGGGGGAGGGGGTCCACCACAACTTCTAATTGTCATTAACTGACCAGTCATTAAGTGAAGAATACCTGTATGCTTAATCTGCACATAGCTAAAATCTTCATGTATGTTATGCCTGTTTTTTCTCTTCTGCTCACTAACACTATGCCTGTGTTAGTTTTAAGGGTTTTTTTTAGCTGCTTCTGTCTTTGGTTGCCTTCCCAGCTAAGAAATGTGGAGAAGTGTAGTTTTTCGATCCCTGTCCCATCCTTCAGCTGCCTTGGTTTGGCTGTGCTAAGGCTGGAGTTTTTGAGGTTCTCTGTCTGTTCTCTTAAACCTTGGCTTAAATCCTGAATTGGTACTGGGATTATAGCACCCCCTCATTTTTTCTCTTAGAGGGTTTGGGAGTGGGCACAGCGGTGGGCTTCAAAAATTTTACCAAGTGGTTCTCAGCCCGGTTGCTGGGTGGCGTGGCCATAGTAGCGTGGCCAATTCGTCCTCCTGCACTATGGCGGGGGGCATTTTTGCCCTTCCTGGACTCTGGAGGCTTTCTTTGAGCCTCTGGGAGGGGGGAAATGGCCTTCCCAGGCTCTGGAGGCTCTCTGGCGGCTCTTCCCGAACTTCTACTAGGCCCGTTTTTCACCCTCCACACGCATCCTGTACTTACTTGCATCCAAACCGGGCTGCATGGGACTCCTGGGAGGGGTGGGGTGGGTGGGGCCAGCCAAGAGTGGGATTTGGGGGTTCTCCAAACTGCACAGAATCTCAGCTAGAGGTCCTCCTGAACCCCTGCAAATTCCCGCAGCCCACCCCTGGGTGGACAGGGAGAGAGCATGTTCATCACCAACATGGGTTACCTGTAGCTTCTGTTGGATTTAAAATGCTGCTATTGCTCATGGTTTGGCAACTGCTTACATTCCTAAAGATGCCTCTATTGTGATCTCCTGTCCAAGTCCTGCCATATCAGTGTTCCTAACTCTTTTAAGGGGTCCTTGATGCTCTCTGAGCTTGCTTACAAGTAAGCAACTTAGCTCAGAGACCACCAAGAACTCCTCATTTCAACCCTGAGCTACAAATATTCTCCTTTATTGGTAACTCATTAAGGTCAGCAGCTCCCATCCTGCATACTCATCAGATGCCAAGGTTCCTCCACTGCAGAGTAACTCTTTCCACCTGCACTTCCATATCCATGTGTCTACAAGAGCAATTTTTGGAGGCTAGAGTCTTTAGCTTGTGGCTAGACTAACGACTCAGAGTTGCAAACTAGGGAGGGAATGCTAGTGCTTAAAATGTGGAAATATTACATTTTAAATTTTTGCATTAAAATTCATATAAAAAAACATTGGAAATGTATGTTAATTAAAATGTTTCCATGATACATTTCATTAACAACTATATACAGTAAAGGAACCATATGAAAGCTAGATGTCATGAATTAAAATGAAGGTAGATTGTTGTACCTTTTTAAATTTGCAAAAGAAACAATACCTTAAGGGATCAGACTTTAAACTAATTTGGACTGTAAGATGCATAGAACATTAAAACTAATTTGTCTATCTCTAACCGCAACACATATAGCAATGGTGTTTCGCAAATAAACCCGAGGGCAATTTTGTGCAATATGGTAAGTCAGATCAGGAGGTGATTTCAAGCATATTGCAAAGAAGGAATATGGTTGCATGCATGAATTGTTTCTTTTTCCCATCAGAGATGAGAGCAAAGATGATCTTTAATCAGCAGATCCTTCTTGTGCCTTGCTCCATTTGTTTCCTGTCATCCTAATCATTGGGCTTTGTGATGTAAAATAACTTTGATGTTAATCGCACAATATTTTCTCCTTGACTTATTTCCTCAAGTTCTGATAAAGATCGCCATGTGACAATTAAAGGATGTGGCATCTTAGTTTATTTCAGTTGTGTCAAAAAACCAACAACTCTGGAGTGCCTTACTTCAGGCTTAGCAGTCCAACAAGAACTTCTTATTAATTGGGGAAATGAGAACCTTTATAAGAGCAAACAAAATCATAACATAATATGCACACAATATGGGAAAGTGAAGGAAAGCCAGAGTGCTTTTCAAGAGTAGATTGAAATATTTCCACTGAATAAAAGTTAGGTGTTATCACAGTGTTCTACAAGCTGGTGTCCTTCAACTATATTCTGTAATTATAACTTTAATTCACCAAAACACAGTAGTTTATTTATTTATTATTTATTGATTAATTATATTACTATACCGCCCTTCTCCCGTAGGACTCAGGGCGGTGCACATCCAAGATAAAAACAAAAACACAGAGACATCATAAAATTAAAAATTAAAATTATTAAACAATTTGGCCCAGTTAATTTAAAAACCCAGAATTAAAATACCTAATTAAAATCGTTTAAATTGTCAGCCCTGCCTGTTGGAACAGCAGAGTCTTGAGGGCACGGTGGAAGGTACGAAGGTAATAGTTCCTGTCTCCATTTTTCTAGAAATTGGTATTAAAAATGTAAGAATATAATAAGAGCATTATTGAATTAGTGTTCTAACCTAGGCTTCCCAAGATCATGAAGCAGACTCCTCGTCCCGATAAAACCTCTTTTATTTAGGTTAAAGGGAATTCCTCGCCAGCAAAGTCCCGTCAAACAGTCTTTCATGAGATTTCACAACTACAGACCTTTATCAGGCTTGGAGAGTTGCCAGGCTGATATCTTCCAAACACCATGCTGTAGCAGCAATTACATGGCAAGAAGTCAGGAACAGATCTTCACCCTAATGAATTGAACTAATTGTTTCCTGCAAACTCCCCTTCCCTTCATTCCTCTTTATTCCCTATGGGAGGGGCCATTCACTATCCACCTGTGCCTTTGCTCCCGAGTTGGCCCTTGTTCCTTAACTGTTCCCGTCTCCTGGCAGCTCTGTGCATGTGCACATTGGGAACAGGATCCAGCTGTTCTTCTGCCCCACTGATACCCAACTCCAAAGGCAGCTGATAACTGTCTGATGCCCTGGCCCCTTCTCTGCCTCCAATGCAGAACACTCATCAGAGCCTTCCCCAACTCCAGGATTGGCCCATGTTCCTCCCCAACCTCCTCACTGTCTCCTCACTCCTCCCCACGGGTGGGCCACAACAATTACCATATTTTTCGGCGTATAAGATGCACCTTTTTCCCCCAAAAAAGAGGGTGAAAATCTGGGTGCATCTTATACTCTGAATGTAGCCCCACGCAGCTTCTCAAACAAAGGTTTCAGAGTCTGAAAAAAGCATCAGAAACAAAGCTTCAGAAAAGAAGCCCCCAAACAGAGCTTTAGAGGCTTTTTTTCTGAAGCTCTGTTTCGGACGTTTTCAGAGGCAGAAAAGAAAGTTTTTTTCTGAAACAGAGTTTCAGAGGCAGAAAAAAAGCAAAAAAAAAAAAAAAAAGCAAGGCACAGAGCTCAAAACCGGCAGGCCTGGGGCCGTTGATCTCGCTGTTCAATCTCGTGAGATCCGGCCATGGATGGTGTGCATGTGTTTTTAATGTTTTTAAAATGCTTTTATAATGTTTTTTTTAAATGTCACTGTTTGTATTATTTCTGTTGTAAGCTGCCCAGAGTCCCTTGGGAGTTGGGCGGCATAGAAATATGATTAATTAAATTAAATTAAATTAAACCAAGGAAACTGTTGCTAAAATTCACCTCTGAGAACAGCTGATTGGGGGTATTCCGGGAGGCCAATCCGCCTGCCAATCAGATTTTTTCTTATTTTCCACCCAAAAAACTAAGGTGCGTCTTATACCCTGGTGCGTCTTATACTCTGAAAAATATGGTAGATCTCTGATGTATCTAGTCCAGTCCAACCAACTGCATAAATCTCCCAGCAGATGGCCTTCAAAGGAAGTCATACTACCATTGAGGCTAATAGCTTTTAATCCTTATGACTTCCTTGAGTTGATCCAACTCTCTTTTGAAGCCCAACTGGTGCCAAACCACAAAGTTGATGAATTGTGCAGGAGAAAAAAAAATCCTTTTGTCTTTCCTGATTCTTCCAGGATTTAATTTCATTGATGACTTCCAGCTCTAGTATTTTTGGAAAGGAAAAATAATAGTAACAGCACTTAGACTTATATACCACTTTACACTGCTTTACAGCCCTCTCTAAGTGGTTTATAGAGTCAGCATATTGCCCCCACAATTTGGGTCCTCATTTTACCTACCTCAGAAGGCTGGAAGGCTGAGTCAACCTTGAGCCTGGTGAGATTTGAACTGTCAAATTGTAGGCAGCTGGCAGTCAGCAGAAATAGCCTGCAGTACTGCACTCTAACTACTGTGCCACTATGGCTCAAAATAATTCTTCTTGTCTCTTCTTGTCAATCATCTCCCTTCTCTGCTGCACATTATGATCAACTCAGCAACCTACTTCTCAGCTATCTTCTGTCTAGATTAAAAAGCCCCCAAAGTCACAACCTTTTCTTGGAGAGGCGGAACCAGTTCATGACATCATATCGTCACCGCTACTGGCTCAGGAGAACTGGGCCGAACCGGGAGGAACCCACCACTGCATCACATCATCGATTTATATAAGGGTTTTCAGACGTAGGCTCATCCTATTCTAATTACAAATACAAGGGGATTGTTTTTCTTTTTCCTATCTTGAATATGAGATGCATATTCAATTGTGAAAATGAGAAGTTTCTTTGTAGAAAGCTCTTCCTTGTCAGAACATGTTGCTCGGAAACATTTATCTCAACTCCAGACCTGTATTCTTGTTGCTCTTATTTTATTTTATTTTTTGCTTGTCTGGTATCCTATTCTCTGTCTAAACTTGAAAACAACTAAAAACAACTCTCCATTTCTTGGCTTTACTTGAGGTTACCCAGTGCTCCTCTCCCCATCCACGACTCCAGTGCCTTCAAACAAACAAACAGCTCTTCCCACACAAAACCTGACCCCTTTTTCATTCTATTCTCACCCAGGTACAAGGTGACTTGTCTCTAGATACACTGTTATTTAAAGGTCCAGCTGTTCCCTATTGCAAGTAGGGAGTATTTATTTTACTTACACACACTTCAACCCCCACACACTCCATATATCCACTGCCCTAGCAACATAATACAATGAGTTTGGAAAGGAATAAGAAATAGTCAGCTAAAGAAACTAAAGTCATTGGATAAGAGAAATAAAAGAAAGTGTGGCTAAAATTAACATAGCTAAAACTAGTTAACACCAACACCATTTAGATACTTTCCTTGTTTCCACCATACTTATATAACTACTTTGTATATTGCCATTTTTTTTATTCTTTATATATCATTTCCTGCTTTTTAAAAAAAAAATCTCAGTGCAGTTTATAATAAATATATGCCTTTTGACAATTTGCAACTGTTAATAAAACAGGCATCCAAACATTAAATACATAAATAGAACAAAGAGTAAACTAATTGAATGATTAGTTCGATTACATGCCTGACTCATTGAGTAATATTTATTTATTTAATTATTTTATTTTATTTTATTTTATTTTATTTTATTTTATTCAATTTATATACTGCCCTTCTCCTGTTGGACTCAGGGCGGTGAACAGCCAAGAATAAAAAATATACCCATACAAAATCTAAAAATTATTAAAAGAATTACACAACTTTGGCACAAAATTTAAAAATATCTCAACCTAAAACCCATTAACACTTTAAAACTAAAAAGGTTAAAATAGGTTAAAAGGTTAAAAAAGGTTTTAAAGGGTTAAAAAAATAGGGAAAGGCGATGCTGTGAATATAAAAATAACGGTAGCAAACCAAAATGGAGACTGCTTTCTTTTTTCACTCTGTCTTTTGGAGGTGATCAGAGCCAAACCGAGCTCCTCTCTCTGCCTGCTCCTATCAGACCCAAGTTCATCACACCTGCCTGCAGACAAAGCTCCCAGCAAGCCTATCTAAGCCAAAGAATAGAAATCTTACTCACCTGCTCTCAGTTCAACCTGAAGACTTCATAAGTTTCAACTCACAAAGCATCCCTGGCCTGCTCTTGAGTTGCCATAGACAAGGGGGGATGGGAAAACCGGTGAAGCAGCATGGCAGCCAAAAACAAAAGCACATTTCAGACATATCTCTCTCAAGGCTGTCTCCCAGGTTTACCCACAGCGGGAGAAGGAGAGTGATCTCTACAATTCACAAAATTGTTCTGTTGACGAATGTGACTAATGACACACCCTGGGGGGAGGGGGAAACAGGGTTATGCCTGGGTTGTAAATTATGTGGGGTCAGAGTTGGCTTCACTTGGAACATGCCAATGTAAATAACTGGATTTCTTTTGAAGCTTGGCTTGAGGCTCATGATTTAATTAGGGCATCCTTCGGAACCCTGATACTAAGTGTGAGAAGTAGCACAGTAAAAAGCTGAGAATCTACAGTGCTCTGTTCTCAATCAAAGATATACAGGTAGTCATCTATTAATAACCTTTTTTTAGTGGCTGTTGGAAGTTACAACAGCACTGAAAAAAAGTTACTCATGATCGTTTTTCACATTTATGTCCATTGCAGCATCCCCATGGTTACGTGATCAAAATTTGGGCACTTGGCAACCGGCATGTATTTATGTTGGTTGCAGTGTCTCAGGGGTCATGTGATCTTCACAATCTTCTGACAAGGAAACGTAATGGAGAATCCAGATTCATTTAATAACCATGTTGCTAACTTAACAGCGGAAGTGATTGACTTGACAATTGAAGCTTCACTTCACTGCACTCCCCCCCCACATACACCTTTCTTCTTCTTCTTCTTCTTCTTCTTCTTCTTCTTCTTCTTCTTCTTCTTCTTCTTCTTCTTCTTCTTCTTCTTCTTCTTCTTCTTCTTCTTCTTCTTCTTCTTCTTCTTCTTCTTCTTCTTCTTCTGTTTTTCCTTGAGGAAGAAGAACAAAATGTTTCATTTTTCATCCAGGAAACTTCATCAGTTGTAATGGGGCAGGGGGGAGAGGGGGGTTCTGGCCAGATGGTCTATCCCTTCATCCACCACCATCCAGTCTTAACTGCCAGTACCTATACACCCCCCTCCCCCCCATCACAACTGATGAAGTTTTTTGGGTGCGAAATGAAATATCTTCTTTTTCATCAAGAAAAAACAGTCCAGTTGCCTTTTGAAGAAAAAAAGAAGAAGAAAGACACTTTTGAGATAACTATGACCTGGATGACTGAGAATCTCCACCATCATTTCACTGTCTCACTTAACAGTGGAAATTTTGGGCCTAATGGTAGTCATTCCTTGAGGATTACCTGTATTTCTGATTACTTCAATGTTCCACCTCCATAACAGAGGACTTCCCCAGCTCTGAATGCCTGGCTTTTGTCTAACAACATAGATATCCCAATTTTCAAGGACCTGCCTAGCTTTCCCAAAAGTTACATGGAAATCAAACCCTCTGATTTTGCCTCCTCACTTCTTTAAAAACCTTTGTCTTCCTATTGTTTGGAGTTCCTTTTTCTTGGAAAGCTGGAATCCAATAATTATCAAATAAATGATTGATTTTTCCCCTTCATTGTTATATGCCTTTGTTCTGAAGTTTCCAATGCAATATATGTTCTAAGGCAATGGTCACCAACTGGTGGTCCATGGACCACTGGTGGTCCATGAGAAAATTTTGGTGGTCCGCAGAAAAATTATTTGCATTTTTTATATTGCACTAAATTAGGTGTCCTCAAACTACTGGATACATGCAATGAATGTTTGTGTTGTTGCAGAGAGTCTCCCCCTTCGGGGTCTTCTTGTGTGGGTCGGATGGGGGAAGAAATTCCAACTTGGGATCTGCTTCAGCCTTGATCTTACAATTATGAATTTAGTGGTCCCTGACGTCTGAAACATTGGTGACCCCTGTTCTAAGATATACTTATCCTTATTTCATGCTCTAGAATTGAACTTTGGCAGTAAAATAGATTTTGGATTCAATTCTTGGTGTGTCTTCCCTCAGATGTGCAATGTGTAAGCTAATGAGTAAGCTGGCAGAAGCTGCATTATATTATATTATAGGAAGGAAGGAAGGAAGGAAGGAAGGAAGGAAGGAAGGAAGGAAGGAAGGAAGGAAGGAAGGAAGGAAGGAAACCAGTGCCAGCTGTCACCCATCTATTCCTACACATACTGTAAAAAGTTGCATTGAATGACATATTTTAGGAAAGTTGTCAGTATACATTTTACTGAATGTGGAAAGCTAGCATGCTCTGGGGTTCCCTGTATCCCTTCACTGGAAATTAATAGGTTGTTCAACATCAAATACAACAATAAAGTGGAAGTGCCAATATTGGTAGATTTAGAAAGGATATTAGACTTGACCGTTGCATTGCTCTAAGCTTCTTAAGGTTCATGGTTATTATCTAGCAAAGGGAGTAAATTCCAGAATGCTTGATAAGCACTGCTTTTAATTTTTTAAGTCTGAATTTCGTATCCCTTTGGCTGCAGTGCCCAGTCAAGCTCTCAAAATTAAGTCATAGTTAAGCTAGACCTATGATTAGGGGACTGAATAGCAATACAAGGATAGGTGAACTCCAAGTCTCCTCAATAAAATGTTTACACCTTGTGGAACCTAGGACCTATACCTTCTCTGTGATAGTCCCTGTCCCTGAAACTGCAGTCCCCCAGACATATGTATGTCATCTTCTGGGGTTCCAGGCAGTGGTGGGATCCTTCTGGTTTAACAACCGTTTCAGTGATTGTGCGCTTCGCTACGCGCACGTGCGCAGTTCAACGAAAAATCACCATCAGCGTTAGTGCTAGGGAATTAAAACAGCTGAGGTGCAGCAATTTGCCATGCTATGCTAATCAGCTATAAAGACAAGTAAAATGCAGGGGTGCAGGGGCGGGCCCAGTTGATCGTCGGAGCAAACCGGTTCACTCCCAGCTGGTTGTCAGAGCTACCGATTCACCCGAACCGGTCCAAACCCCACCCCTGGTTCCAGGAGATTTTTAAGATCTAGCTCTGTTCTCAGGCCTGGTGCTGATGTATCTGTGTCACTCTTGTTGTGTTTATTAGTTTTGCTATTTTATTGTTATTTACTGGGCTTTCAGATTTTGTTTCATGCTTCTGTCTTAATTGTATATTTGAATATCGTAAGCCATCAGAGTCTTTTAGAGTGAGTAACCATCATAAATTTAAATAAAAGGAAAAGCCTAGAAGCAACTCTTTTTTAACAAAAACAATTTAAATGTTGACAAACAAATTCATATCAGCAGTCAGTTTCTCCAAATGAGATGCAGATTTATTTTTCCAGTGTTGTTTAACAATTCTTTTGGCCATTCATAGTTTGGAAAAAAGCAAACAGTTCTGGGGATATAGCCAAGAAGAACATATGTATCGTTTGAGATTTAGCCATCCATTTAAATTTATATTAAAAATCCTGTCAGTTTCAGACAAAACTCAGACTGCACTTGTTAGTTTCCAATTGCTGAATTTTATCATCAGTAGTAATATGAGTGTGACCAGTCTTTATTAAACATTTTCTGAGGTTCCCAAAAGCATGAAACATTTTTTTATTTAACTTTCCATTCATTTGCAAATAAAACAGAGCATCCAAATTTGTTCCTCCAGTTGCTATATAAATAAATAACTGATATCAATTTCAACCATTTTTTATCTCTTTTTATAGCAAGCCTTACTTCCTTCTTTTTGGAACTGACTTCATGTGCCAGAGACTCCTGATTTATCTTCTGTCACCTCGGGTGATAGGAGCTGTGGTGGTGCAGTGGTTAGAATGCAGTACTGCAGGCTAACTCACTGCTCACTCCTGTCAACTCTGAAGCAAACCTGGCTGAAGCCATCTTGTGCTGCCTTATAGTTGCCATGAAGCCTGAGAGAGGGAAGGGAGTGGGGAAATAGATAGCCCAGCTAATAGCCAAAATAAAAAGGTTTTCCTGTGGGAACCAAGATCGTCGTAACAGGTGGCTTGTGAAGGAGGAGAGAAGCCTACCAACTGTATTTGTTGGACAATGTGACTGATGACAACTGGGAGGGGTGAAGTTTTACTCTTTAAATTAGGTGAAACCATGGGAACTTTCAGAGTTGGTTTTCACCAGCTGTGCCGATATAATATATCCAATAAACATGTTATTTGAGGAATCTACCTGCCTCGGAGTTCTGGGTGTGTTATTCGGAACACTGACAACTCCAGGAGTTCGATTCTCACTGGCTCATGGTTGACTCAGCCCTCTAACATTCCGAAGTCAGTAAAATTATTGGAGACAATATGCTAACTCTGTAAACACTTAGAGTGGTCTGTAAAGCACTATGAAGCTGTATAAGTGTTATTGTTATGATATTGAAGATGGTGGTGATGATAGGAAATAGCTCAGATCTGATATTAACTGGAGAAACCTTCACTATTTTTGCAATGTAACTAGCAGCTTCAGGGAAATTGGCTATTTTTCTAATAGAAATCCATTGGGATGATCATTGGGATGTTGTCTGCATATGGCACTTGAAGGGATCTGCATAAGGGACCGCATTAGAAGTATACAATAGCAAGCTTAATAGCAAGAGCAGTAGCACTTGGAATTATATTACCTGCTCCATAGTGCACTTGCTGGGCAGTTTACAATGTCAGCATATGTTGTGGCCCGCCAGTTGTCAGTGGAGCTGGCAGCAAACTAGGTCAGGGAGGGTTTGGGGAAGAACCTGGGCCAGATCTGGAGCCTGGGGAAGGCTCTGATGAATGCTCAGTGTTGGACACAGAGATAGAACCAGAGCCATCCAGCATTTTTCAACCAGAGAGGCAGCTGCCTTTGGAGTCAGAGATGAGTGAGGAGGAGGAACAGCTGGGGCCTATTCCAGATGCACGTATGCGCAAAGCAGTTAGGAGAGATGAACAACAGAGGACAATGAGTCGGCTCAGGAAGCAAAACAAACATGGATGCTGAATGGCCCCTCCCTGGCTGGGAAATAAATAGGAGGAAAAGGAAGGGGTAGTTGTAGCAGACAATCATTCACATTTCTGGAAAGTTCACTCCTTGTGTGTTTTGTGTGACAAAGACCGCCTTGCCAGAACTGAGATTTGTCTATTTCTCTGATTTAATTTGCAGCCTTCCGGCTGGGAGCTCACAACCTTGCAATTATCGTAACAAGCTGATAAGGCCTATTGCTTCAGTTAACTCTTAAGACCTTTTTATTTCACCATCAGAAGGTAAATGAAATAAACCTTCTTAAGTAAAACCCAGAAGCTCAACAAGGAAAATAAAAACCCAGAAGTTATCTATAACATATTGTGTAAGCATTGCAACAGCCACTATGTAGGAGAGGCAGGCAGAAAAGTAGCAGAGCAGGTCCATGAACATCAACCAGCAATCAGAACATGTAATGAAAACTCCTTACTTTTACAATATATAGACAGATTCAGCCATAATTTCAGCTGGAAACTGTGAACATAGGAGCCTGGATAGCTCAGCAGACTAATTCATTGTAATTTAACTCCAGCTGTCTGGAATTAGTAAGTTCAAATCTCACCAGGCTCGAGGTTAACTTAGCCTTCCATCCTTTCTAAGGTAGGTAAATTGAGGACCCAGTTTCTGGGGGCAATAAGCTGACTTTGTAAAATATACAAAAGTATGAAGGCTATTGCTTAATGCATTGTAAGCCGCCCTGAGTCTCCGGAGAAGGGCGGCATATAAATCAAATTTAAAACAAAAAACATCACAGACTAAGCTAAAAATCCCAGAATGCTAGGAAATTCCTGGAAGCTTGGCATTCAGGCAAATTCAGACACATAAAAATAATTTACACAACATTCAAAATAGACAATAAAAAAGAAACAAAAAGAGCAGAAAACATCTTCTACAGCAGCCTACACCCAAATAACCACTCATTAACACCAGGCTAATAATCAAGCATAAAGCAATATCCTAATCAAAGAACTGCCAAGGAGAAACCCCAACCCTACCAAAAGCAGCAAGGCAAGCTACTGCCCATAAACCAAGAGTAAACCCACACTCAGTAGTACTGATGATGTGATCTAGTTCACTAATGAAACATCTGCAAGCAAACAAGGTCAGAGAATAACAGAGGATATATTTTCAAAACTCAGCTCCTCTTTTTCTCAGCATTGCACAGCTATTTAGTAGCTCAAAATCTGAGCTCTTGAAAATCACATTTAATTTTCCACAACAGCAACCCAAAGGCACAAAGTCAAGAGTTTGTGAGTTGTAAGCTCTGCATATGGAGCCCACTTTGGTTAAACTGTCTATTGTATAGATTATATCTATTAACAATTTTCTCTCTTCTCCACTTTTTCCTTAACCTGGACCAGATGTTTCATCATTTTCAAGTATGAAACAATGCTGATACTGTTATAGAAACCTACTTAGCTTTTTATCCTTTTGATTATACTTGCCTCATTTAATGTGGTTCAGGTTTTCAATCTATATCACTTGGAGAGGTGCTCCTTTAAAATAGGCTTGACATGGCATCCAGTGCTCAGAAATGTAAAAAAAGTGATCTTTTTAAAAATCATTTTTCCTCTCAACACAGATGTAGGTTAATACAATAAAGGAAAGAATAGTTATATGGATTCTCACAGTAGGATCTATCTAAGAAATAGCAGCATTTGAAGACCCTGGAGATTAGAAGCAATGATCAACCCTAGAATTCAGCATTTCCATTTTTTTTTTAATAATGGGAATCTGCTCCTGAATATTCAAATTTGAGAAATCTAAACCTGGAGGCTTTTTTTTAATATAATAAGAATGAAGTTTATTTATTTATTTGTTTATTGCTGTACAACAGATCATTTAATGCAAAGATGATATTCATATGAATCAGCTCTTAAAATAATGTGTGCTATTAAATATGAAACTGTTTTAAAAGGAGCACGTTTGAATTTATATGTGTGTGTGTGTGTGTATATATGATTATATATATATATATATATATATATATATATATATATATATATATATATATATATATACATACATACATACATACATACATACATACATACATACATACTTTTCATAGGTCTTGTGTGTGTTTTTCTTTAAGCCAGGTTTTTCCTACATAACCAAGTAGTGAATGTGATTTCACTCAACCAGGGTTTGCAGAAACATCTTGGTTACATAGGAAAAACCTGGGTTAAAGAAAAACACAAATAAAACCTACAAAAAGTAAGAAAATAGATATTGTACCTTTACAGGGAGGATACATGAGATGTAGGTGTGGCTTACTGATGATGGCTAATGAGCCAGAAATAGCTATATAAGTCTCCAAGTCTCCAAATGGGCAAGCACAAAATCTGCTGGCTGCCGGAATGAAAAGAAGGAAAAAACGCCCAGAAAGTAGTGAATGTGATTTCACTCAACCAGAGTTTTCAGAAACATCTTGGTTACGTAGGAAAAAACCTGGCTTAAAGAAAAACACACACGCATTCAGGTCTTTTCCCGTGTAAGATTGAGAGTATCTTGGCGACATTTCGATGAGGTCTCACTTGTCTTCTTCAGGCTGGTGTCTTCAGCTCTGTGCTTGTGCGAGGAAAGTGTGATCGGAGCTGTTGTCTCTCTATAAATACTGGTGGGGAGGTGTGGGGTGCTGGCTTTGTTGCTGTGAGCAGGTTGGCTGCCTGTGTTGTTACATCTTGATTAGTTGATGATGTTTGCAGATTAGTCAGCTGTTTCGTAACATCCTGTGTGGGTGAGGTCCTTGATGTGTGCCCATTAGTCTTTTGTGTTTTAACGACCTGGGTAATGTGTCTTAACATCCTGAGTTCTAGTATTGTGATATCCTGAGTTTTTTGATGTAATATTGTACATCATGGCTGTGATGCTCCATCCCGGGCTTTGGTTTGGCTCTGAGTTTGAGGTCTTGCCATGTGTTCATGGCATGTGTCAGTTTGCTTCACAGCAACAAAGCCAGCACCCCCCACCCCCACACCAGTATTTATAGAGAGACGGCAGCTCCGATCATGCTTTCCTCACACAAGCACGAAGCTGAAGACACCAGCCTGAAGATGACGAGTGAGACCTCGTTGAAACATCACCCTGATGTCATGCTCTGAAGACCCTTTTGTTCTATCAGGCCGGTCTGATGGGTCAATAATTTTAAAGGGGTTTTTAAATGGTTTTTAGCTAGGGTTTTAATTGCTGCCAGACACTGAATCTTTTTTAATGGTTTTTATTTTTTGTCTTGTCATTGTTTTAGTATGGCTGTGCACCGCCCTGAGTCCTTTGGGAGAAGGGTAGTATAAAAATACAATACAATACAATACAATACAATACAATACAATACAATAATACAATACAATACAATACAATACAATGCAATACATAAATAAATAAAAAATAAATAAATAAATAAATAAATAAATAAATAAATAAATAAATAAATAAATAAATAAATAAATAAATAAATAATAAATAAAAATATTCTCAATCTTACATGGGAAAAGACCCAAACACACCAAAACTTGCATACCTCTACCCGTGAAAATCTACGAAAACAAATATTTTACCTCTATGGGGAGGAAATCTTCTTGCTGACCAGGACTTATGAGAAACTTGAAGTCCGAAGAGCTACCATCTTATGTGACCTCACATTCCTACGCAACTGCTGAGACAAAAATGTGATCTCCATATGCTTCCAACTAAAATCCCATTCTAAAACCTCAGCCACTGAAAGGATCCTGAAAAGAACCAAATTAGCACTAGTCTGAAACAAACTCCACAGGAAAAGATTCCTACTAGACCAAACCAACAGGAACCTACTCACTCTTCACCTCAAGCTCAGTAAGAAAATCCACCCAGCACTCTGGGACAAATCCAAACAACTAGCCCTCTGGAGGGCCAAAACAGAAACCTCCCACAAGACAGACACACACACCAACAAACTCCACAGACTAGAAAAATGCCAGAAGCCCAACCCCCCTCCACAGCAACTCATGAAACAAACAGTACACAATGTATCAGACAGGACCCTCACCATAGCAGAAACCAATGTCCTTTCCAAAGGATTCAACTTTGCAGTCGCTCCCAAACGCATCCCCACTGAAAACAGCATATGCGGAGTTGAAGCTAGCCTAACCAAAATCAACCCAGATGAAGCCAATAAAATCAGACCTGAAGTCACCAACGTCATCTGCTCCAGCAATCCACCCAGAAACAACTTACACAAAGAAGAACAAAAAGCACTCACGAACTTGAGGAAAGACAATAAAAATAATTCTCCCAGCAGACAAAGGTAATGCCACAATGATGATGAACACCTCTGACTACCAAGCTAAACTATCCAACCTACTCCAAGACCCTCTTACAAACCCCACCACCTACCTGGAAAAAACCACCAAATCTAAAATAAAAGCCTCTCCCATCAGTAAAGAGATCCAGCAAAGAAACATCCCAGAGAGAAATCATCCAGTTGCCCCAAGCTCTATGGCCTCCCCAAGATACACAAAGAAGGAACACCACTCAGACCCATAGTCAGCTCCATAGGCTCACCTCTATAGAATCTTGCCAAATTTCTTGCCAAACAACCTCAGCCCTATGCAGAATCCATCACCTCACACATACAAAACTCATTCCACTTCATAGAAACAATAAACAACCCAACAACCTACTCGTGAGCTTCGATGTCATATCCCTCTTCACCCAAATGCCTATTAAAGAAGCCTTGACAGCTATCCAAAACAAATACAACCCCCCTAAGCACATCCTAGATCTGATCAACCACTGCCTAACCAACACATACTTCATCCACAATGGACAAAGATACAAACAGATAGAAGGAGTACCTATAGGATCACCCCTCTCACCCTTCATCGCAAACCTATACATGGAACACTTTGAAACCAATGCTTTAGATAAATCTTAACACAAACCCAAACTCTGGCTTAGATATGTAGATGACACTTTTGTAATTTGGCCACACCGAAAAGAAAAACTGGACAACTTCCTCACACATCTCAACAGCCTACACCCCAAAATACAATTTACTATGGAAATAGAAGCTAACAACCAACTCCCCTTTCTGGATGTCCTAATCTACAAAAAACCCAAAGGCTCCCTAGGACACACCATCTACCAGAAAAAAACACACACCAATCTCTACTTAAACGCACAATCACATCACCACCCTGCACAGATCAACTCCGTAGCCAAGACTCTCGTCTCCAGAACCTGGCTAAAGAGAAATACACATAAAGCCTACGAAAAGGAAAGAAAACATATATATGTATTTTTTTACATATATATATATATATATATATATATATATATATATATATATATATATATATATATATATATATATATAATGTGTGTGTGTGTGTGTGTGTGTGTATATATAATATTTATATTTCGCTGATAAAGAAATAAAGGGAGACTAGTATAGGGTTGTACAGCTCATTTTCCATTGCTGCTCCATCATTCACACATCAGGAAAGAGACAACAATTTTAAACTTTCCTCTTTTTCTCAAATGGTCTTTATAAATGCCAAATGATACTTATAAATGAGAAGCATACATCAACATGGTCACGGATGGGTGTGAGTTTGTGTGATATCTATAGTACTTTTGGAATTTTTAAAAGAAAAAAAGTTAATGCAATAATGAGGCAAATAAGCTCTGTTTTTATGGCCTCTCCTGAACTTTATCTTGATAATGAATGACAGAAAGGATAGTTGACAGTCTAATAAATAGATAACACAAAATGAAGTTAATTGGCTGAAGAGAACTGGTTTCCCGCAGGTTTTCTCCAAAGTAACAGTAAAATACTTGGAGCTAAAATTCCCCCTCTGAATTATTTCCCTGACATGCTCACATGACATGCTGAATCTTGACCCAATTAGGCAGGTTATATGTATGGGACCAGCATCAATAACTCTCCTGGGATTCAGTAGAAAATTGTAAGCCAAACTAATCCGGTCTCCAAAATCAACACCATGTCATAAGGTCACTGTGAACAATAAAAGTGACTTTCCAGTTATAGAGTCTGGGAAGAGGATGCTTATAAAAGAGAAAATCTACCAGATATACCTTTCTCCCAGCCATAAAGTTTGTATTGGTTTTATCCATCATCCATCAACTTTCATCAAAATGATCCTCAAAATTCTCAGACAGAGACAAGCCCCAAAAAATGGGCCTTGGGACAAATGCAACTTGCCACATCTGCTTTATGCCATTGTACTGTCCTTCAGTCTTTTTATTGGCATTATTTGGCCAATGTGGTTTTTGGACTACAATATCTGCAGGGCTGGCTAATGTCCAGTCTGACAAATTTTAGTCCCGTTTTAATGTAAATTCCCCTTAGAAGAAATACACAGCAGGAATAATAAAATAAGAATGACTGTTTCTATTCCCAAAAGATAGGCTCGAGATCCAAATGGATGTCGAATATTGGGCCCTATCTAACAAAATGAAACTCAATGTACAGAAAAGTGAGTTTTTACAGTTAGGCAAGAAAAACCAAATGTACAGGTACAGACTAGGTTAACCCTGGCTCAAAAGGGATCTTGGAGTCCTAATGGACAATTGCTTAAATATGAGTCAGCAGTGTGCGGCAGTGGCCAGAAAAGCCAATGCAACCCTAGGCTGCCTTACCAGAGAGATAAAATCAAGATCACATGAAGTATTAGTACCACTTTGTAAAGCCTAAGTAAGGCCACATTTAGAACACTGCTTCAAGTTTTGATCACCATATTATTTAAAAAAAGATGTTGAGACTCTGGAAAGAGTGCAGAAAAGAGCAACAAAGATGATTAGGGGCTGGAGGCTAAAACGTATGAAGAACAGTTGCAGGAACTGGGTTTGTTTAGTCTAGTGAACGGAAGGACTAGGGGAGACATGATGGCAGTATTTGCCACAAAGAAAAGGTCAACCTATTTTCCACAGCACCAGAAGCCAAGACAAGAAACAACGGATGGAAAATAATCAAGGAGAGAAGGACAAATAGAACTAAGGAGAAATTTCCTAACAGTGAGAACAATTAACCAGTGGAAAAGCTTGCCTTCAGAAGTTGAGGATGCTCCATCACTGGAGGTTTTAAAGAAGAGACTAGACAGTCATTTGTCTGGAATGGTATAGGGTCTCTTGCTTGAGCAGGGGATTGGACTAGAAGTCCTCCAAAAGTCCCTTCCAATTCTGTTATTCTGTTATTTATCTGTTATTGTTTCTGTTTTCACAATTTAAAATAATCTATGCAACATTTTCTTTATTCTTTTCTTTAAACAAGCATTGAGTTGTGCTAATATTCCTCTGGATTCTAAAGGAAACACCATTATGTTTTTGAAAGAATTTTTGCATTCTCATAGCACTTTCTTTTTAAGGCCACAACTGCAGCTGAATGCATAAAGAATGCATTCTGATAAAAAGTGTGTTCTGATAAAATGTTTTGAAGAAAATGTCCTTCCAATTACAAAAGATTATTTATTTACAATGTGCTTTCAATCAATAGAATATGAATTTACTGGATCTAAGTGAATTTAAGTGAAGGTTCCCAAGAGGTGGTTTACTCTGAAAATAGTTGTGGCCTAATTCCCAACCCATTTTTCTGGAGCAAAGTCTCACTGAAACCAATGGAATTTTCTTCTAAATAGAAGGTATTGGTTGCCAATATTAAAGAGCACTATTGTTTTTCTTGGTCTTTTAACTCCTTCAGTCTTCTAGTGGCAGATTTCATTGTGTCTGCTGAAATGGTGTTGTATATCCAAGCTTCACCAGCCATTATTTTCATACCTGAACCACGATGCCAAATGCCTGGTTTTGTTCTTTTCATTTTGATCTTTCCACAGAAGGAGCATGTTCAACATTTATGTAAAGCCACTGGGTGAGATCATTCGTAGTTTTGGGGTGGAGTTCCATCAGTATGCTGATGATACTCAGCTGTACATCTCCATCCCAGGGGAGAAACAGGCTTCGACTCAACCCCTCCAAAACCGAGTGGCTGTGGCTGCCGGCGTCCCAGTATAGCCAGCTGGTGCCATCGCTGGCTATTGGGGACGAATCACTAGACCCCACGGAAAGGGCCCACAACTTGGGCATCCTCCTGGATGCACGGCTGTCTTTAGAAGAGCATATGATGGCCGTGGCCAGGGGGGCTTTTTATCAGGTTTGCCTGATACACCAGTTGCGCCCCTTTCTAGATCGGGACTCCTTACGCATGGTCACTCAAGCACTCGTCACTTCTCGTCTGGACTATTGTAACGCTGTCTACATGGGGCTCCTCCTGGGGTGCACCTGAAGGCTCCAACTGATGCAAAATGCGGCCGCGCAGGGGATTATGGGAGCGACGGGGCACTCCCACATGACACCTACCCTGTGTGAGTTGCATTGGCTTATTGGTGACCACCTTTAAAGTGCTCCATGGCTTAGGGCCGGGGTACTTATGGAACCGCCTTCTGCCACCAATTGCCTCCCACCGGCCGGTTCGCTCCCACAGAGAGGGCCTCCTCAGAGTGCCGTCAGCCAGACAATGTCGGCTGGCGACCCCCAGGGGGAGACCCTTCTTTGTGGTGGCACCTACCCTCTGGAAGGATCTACCCCAGAGATACGAACGATCCCAGACCTTCGGACTTTTTGTCGGGCCCTAAAAACTTACTTTTTTCAGTTAGCTGGGCTGGCCTGATTTTATGTTGATTTTAAAGTTTGATACTGATTTTAATTGAAATGTTTTAAATTATGGGCCAAATTTATTCAATTATTTTTAAAATTATTTTAACTTTTGTTAAAACAAATGTTTTTACTCTGGCTGTTCACCGCCCTGAATCCAAAAGGAGAAGGGAGGTATATAAATCTAATAAAAGATAAAGATAAAAGAAGATGTATACTTAACATGTTGGCAAATTACCATACTTACTGGCAATCCCAGCCTTCTTAATATGCTTATCATTAAGAAACATGAGAAAGCCACACAGTTGATAATTGTTTTACTTACGAAAGCTTTTGTGTGAGTTTCACTTTTGGTTGTATTTATTTCTCAGAAAAAGACCCACACAGTACATGAGACTAAATTCAGGGATGGGCTGCTGGCGGTTCGCAGGAGTTTGGGAGAACCTCTAGCTAAGTTTCTGTGCAGTTCAGAGAACCCTCAAATCCCACTCCTGCCCACCCCATCCCACCCCTCCCAGGGAATCTCCATGTGGCCCATTTTGGACGTAGGTTAGTGCAGGGTGCACACAGAGGCTTGGGGAGGGGGAAAAACTGGCCTACCAGAAGTTCAGGAAGGCTGGAAACAGGCCAATTTCTGGTCTCCAGAGGGCCTGGGAGGCCATTTTCACCCTCCTGGAGGCTCAAGGAGAGTCTGCAGAGCCTGGAAAAGGCAAAAACGCCCCCCCCCCCCACGGGGCAGGAAGCCGAATGGGCCACATCCACCATGGCCATGCCCACCCAGAAACCAGGCAGAGAACCCCTTGCTAAAATTTTTGAAGCCCACCCCTGACTAAATTCCTTAGAGAGCAGTACTTTTTATTTTTTATCAAATGAAAATTTAATTAGAATCATGTATGTTCCAAAGAAAGTAAAATAATGAAAGACTTCAAGTAGCAAGACTTGATGCCACATATCAGTGAATAGATTCTAAGCCTTGTATTCTAAATTAATTCCACATCAGTAAAAAAATAATAATAATATTCCCCACAATAGAGCACAACTGTATCGAACAGTGCCATAAATGTTACAGCTTCACCTTTTTGTAACCCTTGCCATTCCTTCCTTTTTATAATTGATTCAAAGAAAATTTCAGCTCTCTCTGTGGAAAATTTGCAAGCAGAGATAACTCTGAAGGAACTTTAAGTGTTTACCTGGAAAAGGCAAAGTCAGTTTTCTGGCTCTCCAATGAAGTCTATATACTCTGATGATTTCTGCTTGGGTTGTTATCCAAGCAGGCTTGCTGCTAGACATTGTAACTAAGTCAGTGTGCTGTGTTTCCACACCTTTCTTATCAAAGAGCTCCACAGGATTGTGTCTGCTTTCCATAAAAACCAATCACTCAACCTAGCTGGTGCTTTAGAAAATGGTTGATGTATTGTCTTTTTGTGAATGATATTGACAGCGTGTGGAAGAAGAATCAAACAACTGAAGACAATAGTTTCCAAGGATTAAGACAAGGCTTCTGCAAATAGTCAAAATGCAGAAACAGTGTTATTGACCCAATAGAGCTACAGCTCTGAAACTACAAAAGTAATACATTTATTGATTGATTGATTGATTGATTGTGATTTATATGCCGCCATTCTCCCGAGGGACTCATGGCAGCTTACAACAACGATCATCAATACAAATCACAATTAGATTAAAATAAAACTAAAATTAAAACATCAATTAAAACCACATTAAAATTATAAAATCATGCAACATCCCGATCAGGTTAATACTGAAACTGCCACATCTTAAGTTCATGGCGGAAGGAGAGGAGGTCAGGGGCCGTCCTGAGCTCGGTGGGCAAACCATTCCAGAGGGTTCCAATAGAGAAAGCCCTCCCCCTGGGGGCCACCAGTGAACATTGTTTGGCCGACGGCACCCTGAGGAGGCCCACTCTGTGGGAACGCACAGGCTGTTGGGAGGAGGGCAAGAGATGATCCTGTAAATACCCCGGGCCTAAGCCATGTACGGCTTTATAGGTAAGCACCAGCACCTTGAAACGGACCCGGAGAGCAACCGGTAGCCAGTGTAGCTCGTGCAGGAGTGGTGTAACACAGGAGTAATGAGGAGCCCCCATAACAACCCACGCGGCCGCATTCTGGATTAACTGGAGTCTCCGGATGCATCTCAAGGGCAGCCCCATGTACATGTTATGGTTTTACAGTTACTCACTGTAAAAATGAGCAATTTTATAAAATTACTGAGTAGTTTATAACTTCAACGGAGATCCCAGTTTTTCTTCTTGGAAAGTATGACTGGTTTTATCAATGAAAATATTCAGACCGCTCAACAGTCCTGGACGCCCAATGAATGACACTGCAGTCGGGTATGCTCCGTAGCAGGATCAAGGTTTATTTCGTGCTCCAGGCTGTCGCAGACATCGCTGAGTTCAACCAAGATAACATAAAGCCGGCGTCGATGGTTCCTGCTTCCCACCCCCTTTTTAAAGTAACGCGCCGCAGCGCCCTCCTATCAGCGATGCTTCCGGGTTTGCTCCTGGCGTTTATTATATATATGACATCACCCGCCAAGTCTAGACTCCTCCCTATCCCGGCCGCAGTGTGACCGTCCGCCTAAACCCTGCCTAACACCCCCACCACCGTGAGTATCCCCTCCTTCTATAGTAGCGTCTTCATTTCTTGCTGGTTGCCCCCTTTCAGCTCGTAACGTGCTTCTATGCTTTTTCCCCCCCGTTCTGGTATACAGCCGTTTTTCCCCCTGAAGTGTCGAGCTGGGTGGGTCTCGACAGGCGGCTCCCCCTACCAGGCCTCTTCCTAGAAGAGAGAAAGACACAGTTATACCCAGACATAGAGCTTTTCTGCAACGTTATACGTTCCCATTCCCCCCTGGCTTCTGAGGATATTCTCTATGGAATCTGCGCCGTAGCCGCTCGGCGTTCATGTTGGTAACTGGTACCCAGGATGCCTCTTCTACTGGATATCCTTTCCATTGGACAAGATAGTGTAGTGTCCCTCTGCGTACCCTTGAATCCAATATTTTCTCCACTTCATAGGAGTGTCCGTGTATTGGTCCGGGATATGTCAAGGGGTCTCGTAGCACCTCCACTGGTTTGAGAAGGCTACTGTGGAATACGGGATGGAGTTTGCCTAATAAAGGGGGTAGTTTTAACGCAACGGTTATGGGGTTTATTACCTTTGTGATCTCAAAAGGACCAAGATATTTCGGTCCCAATTTTTTGCTAGGTATCTTGAGCTTTATGTATTTTGTCGATACATATACCCGATCGCCCACCCGGAAAGGTTTCTGTCCTGCTCTTTTCCTATTAGCGTATGTTTTGTATTCTTCAGAGGCCTTGTGTAAGGCATCTCTGATCCTGGGCCACGTCTGCCCGATCCGAACGCCCCATTCTCTGGGCGTTACCTGGTCCTGCTGAACAACATCCAGTTCAGGGATGGCTGTAAACTCTTGTCCTGACACTACCTGAAAAGGGGTAAGTCCTGTACTGCGGTGCACTGTGTTGTTATATGCTACTTCCGCGAACGGTAAAAGGGTTGGCCAGTCGGTTTGCTGATATGAGACGTAACACCATAAGTACTGTTCTACCATGGCATTAACCCTTTCAGCTGTGCCATTAGTGCTTGGATGATACGCTGAACTCAACCCTTGTGAGGACCCAATTAAGGTGGTAAAGTCCCGCCAAAACCGTGCAGTAAATTGTACTCCTCTATCGGAGATGATTCGTTTAGGCACTCCATGTAGACGGTAAACATGTTGTATAAATAAATGTGCTAATTTCTGTGCAGACGGTAACCCTTTACAAGCAACAAAATGCGCTTGTTTTGAGAATAGATCTACTACTGTCCATATTACTGTGTACCCCTTACTCTCGGGAAGGTCAATGATAAAATCCATCCCAATTTCTTCCCATGGTCTACTGGGCTCTGCTACTGTTTGTAACAGTCCTGGTGGCTTCCCGGTTCTTGCTTTTGCTGTCATGCATACTTTACAACTTTTTACATATTGTTCCACCTCCTTACGTAAACGAGGCCACCAAAACTGCCTACGTACTAGATGCAAAGTTTTAAGGAACCCAAAGTGACCGGCTGTCTTTGCATCATGACACCGGGCCAGGACTGCTCCCCGCAGGGGTTGCGGGATGTATAACTTTGACCCCATCCATGCTAGGCCATCTCTCATAGTTACTGTTATTCGGTGTTCAGGAATCCATGGATCGCGACTGACCTCTTCTCTCACAGTTTCTTTCCAGGTAGAGGCCGAGGTCTTGGTGGCGTACACACAGGCTAAGTGTTGGGGTTTTGGTATGATGGCCTGGATTATGTTGTCTCACTTACTATTAAACTGCGGCATCCGTGACAATGCATCTGCTAAAAAGTTCCTCCCCCCTGGCACATACTTTAATCGGAAGTTAAAGTGCTGGAAGTATTGTGCCCAGCGGACCTGCTTTGGTGATAGCTTTCGAGGGGTTTGGAGAGCCTCTAGATTCTTGTGGTCTGTCCACACTTCAAATGCGTTTGGGCTCCCTTCCAACAGATGACGCCACGTGACCAATGCCCACCGAATGGCAAATGCCTCTTTTTCCCACACCGCCCAACCCCGCTCTGTGGGGTTTAATTTACGAGAGGTGTATGCACAGGGATGTAACTGGCCGTCCTGGTGTCATTGTAATAACACCGCCCCAACAGCGACATCACTAGCGTCTGCCTGCACAATAAACGGTAGTGTTGGGTCTGGGTGTTTAAGCACCAGTTCCTGAGCAAATAATGCCTTTAACAGCTCAAATGCTTGTTGGCATTCGGGGGTCCATTCCAACGGCTGACCAGGGCGTATTTTCCCTACCACATGTTTTGTTTTTAACAACTCGGTTAACGGGAGGGCCACCTGGGCAAATGTGGGGATGAATTGTCGGTAAAAGTTAGCAAAGCCGAGAAAACTTTGCAGTTGCTTTCTGGTTTTCGGTGCTTGCCATTCCATGACGGCAGCAACCTTCTTTGGGTCCATCTCCACCCCATCGCCCGATATGCGGTATCCTAGATAATCCAGGCAAGTTCGATGGAACTCGCATTTTGACAATTTCACGAACAATTTGGCATGTAACAACTTAGTCAAAACCATTCGTACCAATTGTATATGTTCGTCTAGCGTCTGCGAATAAATGAGGATGTCGTCCAAATAAACGAGCACCCCTCGGTATAGATGTTCATGTAAGACTTCATTTATGACCTGCATAAAGACAGCGGGTGCCCCTTGCAGCCTGAACGGCATGACACGGAATTTAAAGCTACCTAGAGGGCAATTAAAGGTTGTTTTCCACTCATCTCTCGCACGAATACGCACTCTGTAATATGCCTCCCGTAAATCTAACTTCGTGAATATTCTACCAGTGGACAATGTGGCCAAAAAGTCTTTCATCAATGGTAGCGGGTACAAATGTTCTACGCATACGGCATTCAGGCCCCTGAAATCGACACACAAACGAAGCCCTCCATCTTTCTTCTCCCGGAAAAGAACGGGTGCAGCTATGCGCGCCCGACTAGGTTGGATAAAGCCTTTGGCCAGGTTTTTATCGATATAGCGTCTAAGCTCTTCCAATTCAGGGTTTTGTCATCGCATACATGCGTGGTTTTGGATGTTTCGCCCCCGGTATTAACTCTATTGCACAATCGGTCGCTCGATGCAGGGGTAACACATCACATTCTCCCTCAGCAAATACCGCTTCTAGATCCTTATACACCGCTGGATATTGCAACTGTGGGGAATCATGCTTACTGTCTTGACCCCCGACACAGGACTGTCCCTCCGAGTTGGATTCTTTGTTCTCTGGTCCTGGTTCGGGGCCGATTTTCATTCGCACTTTACGGAATCCACTCTCCCACCAGATTACAGGCTGCCGTTTATCTAACCACGCTAATCCTAAAATCAGGGGCTCAACCATGCGATCCACTACGATAAAGCGAATCTGTTCCATATGCTGTCCTATTTCCAACGACAGCAGTTCTGTAACCTGTGTGGCTGGTGATCCCCCCAATAATGACCCATCCATCTGTTCAAAGCGGATAGGTGTTCGCAAAACATAGAGACGCAGACCCAGTTTCTCCACCACATCTCTGCGAGCTAAACACCGAGTACAACCCAAGTCCAACAATGCCCCATAACAGGCTTGAGCCCCTGTGCGTATGTTTCGCAGAGCGACAGGGATGATAAAAGGGTGTATGGGATCGCTTACCATGGGGTCCTCTGGAGCGCTTTCCTCGCTGCCCTCAGACCGCGGCTCGCTCCGATCTCCAGGACTCTGGGCCTCTGGTCCGATGGTTCTAGGCCCGCTGGCGGTTATGGCCGTGGCTTGTTTAACCCGTTCGGTTGTGGATCGCACTTTCTCCCGTGCCTTGGCCCCTGGTGACTGGCCTTTCATAGGGGTTGTTAGAGGTGCGGGCATCAGGCATTCAGCAGCTCTATGCCCCAGTTGACTACAATGGAAACAACGGAAGGGGCCCCCCCGCCCCCCAACCGGTGTCTGCCTACCGCTAAACGGCCCTCCTTGGGCCAGTTCCTTCACGCCTATTGGCCGCAACCCCTCCCCCCGCTGTGGTGGGCTGCTTCGTGGGCGGAATTCTCTTAAGCCCACCTCTAACTCTACTGCTGCCCTATACCATTCGGCTAGGCGCGGTGGCAAGCCCCGATAAACACATGCCTGCCTCACCTCTCTGTCTAGCCCCGCATGAAATTGATGAACCAGCAACCGCTCCGGCCAGGAACAGAGCCTTCCTGCAAGCGTGCAGAACTCTTTGATATAATCTTTCATGGGACGGCCCCTCTGCTTTAAGGCTAATAGTTCACCTTCAGCCACTTGCACTAGTGTGCTATCTTCGAAGCGCACCCGTAAGGCCTCCAAAAACAGGCCCACATCCGCTAGCTCCCTAGCATGTTCATTATGTAAATCTGCAACCCAATTGGCCGCCTCTCCACGTAGCACTGCCGTTATGGCAATAACCACAGCCCATTGTGATGGATATAGCTGCCCATATAAATCCACATGGCTCAATATTTGACTTAGGAAAATGGACACCCTATCTGGGCTACCATCGAATGAAGCCTGTATGGGAGGAGGTCCCCACAGCTTCTGTTGTTGGCGAAGGCCCCCCCCCGGTGGCCACAGGGGCCCTAACCCCATGGTGCGCTCTGCCACCGACGCACGCCCCTGTACTCTGCGTGCCTCTTGACGCCCGGTGGGATGAGTCTCAAGGGGAACTGCCGGGCGCGGAGGGTCCTGCACTTCCCATCTAGGAGGGGCCCGGGGGACCTGCGTAGTTCTGGAGCGCTGCGCTCCTGGGCTCCCCCCCCCCGTGCGAGCCCCGCTCCCCACTCGCAATTTAGGGCTCGCCAGCCGGAAACATGTATTGGAGCTGGACCTCCCTTTCCACGAGCTGCTAGTTTCTCCCTCCTCCATCCAGGGTTGCCACAATGCGGCGTCTCGGAAGCTGGCTTCACCAAAACACTCCTGTAACACCTCCAAGGTTGACGCCCCCAGTCCTCCAGTTGAGTATGACCACTCCCCGTCTTCGTCCTCCACCCACTTTCGCTCCCTCCAGCCCTGGAATGAGCCTTCTGAGGGATACAGCGTTGGGAGCTGCCTCGTCCCAGTGAGGGCGGGGCTGGTCCACCAGCCTCCCAACGAACTCTTCACCAGGCTTCTCCCCTCTGGGCTCTGCTCCTCTGCTCTGCTTTCCGCTGCTGGTGGGAGACACGGTTCCTTCGGGCGAACCACCAACTCCTCCCCTGTGCCTGGTTCCTCTGCAAAGGCTGTATTGGCGGGTGCCTCCTCCGCCCCCCCCGGCTTCTGGCAACTCCTCTAGCATGCCCTCAGCCATTCTGTTCCACTCGCTGCCCGTGGATACTGCAAGGTAGAAGAGACGCCGGCTTTCTCTCAGACCGCTCAACAGTCCTGGCCGCCCAATGAATGACACTGCAGTCGGGTATGCTCCGTAGCAGGATCAAGGTTTATTTCGTGCTCCAGGCTGTCGCAGACATCGCTGAGTTCAACCAAGATAACATAAAGCCGGCATCGATGGTTCCTGCTTCCCACCCCCTTTTTAAAGTAACGCGCCACAGCGCCCTCCTATCAGCGATGCTTCCGGGTTTGCTCCTGGCGTTTATTATATATATGACGTCACCCGCCAAGTCTAGACTCCTCCCTATCCCGGCCGCAGTGTGACCGTCCGCCTAAACCCTGCCTAACACCCCCACCACCGTGAGTATCCCCTCCTTCCATAGTAGCGTCTTCGTTTCTTGCTGGTTGCCCCCTTTCAGCTCGTAACGTGCTTCTATGTTTTTTCCCCCCCGTTCTGGTATACAGCCGTTTTTCCCCCTGAAGTGTCGAGCTGGGTGGGTCTCGACAAATACATTTTAAACTCTCTGGTGCTCACATCCAGTTAAACAGATTAATGGCACTAGGTTAAGCTTTCAAGTTATAAATTTAACTTGATTTTTTTACAAGTAGTTTGTAAACACATGGTTATGATTATGATCATCATCATCATCATCATCATCATCATTTAAATTAATTAAATTATCTTGATATTTTAGGTCATAAACTAATGATATAATTGAGCTCAACAAATAGATAAAGTTGAAAAGCACTGAGCTCAAGTGACACATAGACCCTCCTCCAAAACCCTTTAGAGTATGTTTGATACAAGCCCAGAAATGTATAATTTACCATCAGTTAAACAATGGATGAGGTACTTTTATTACATTTAGAATGTCCAACAAATACATTTTGTTTGCTCAGTGTTTTTCAATGTATCATTTGATATGGGACTTTTTTTCTAGAATTGGTTCTTCAGCCATAATTGCAGATTAAATTTGGTAACCTCTGGAAGTTATTTGAATATACTTTTCTTCCTAATAACCTATTTGAAATACCTCAAAATAATCTAACAAAATCAATGCCTAAACATGTATTTTCTGCTTAGGTAAAATAAAACATCAGTCAATTATTAGATATTCTGGATATGGCCTTCATTGGTAGCCATTTGGTATCTTGTCCTGTTCCAATTTGAAAGCATCTCCAAGTTCTGAGATCCCATGGGACCAGATGTGATTGGCAGTTAAACTGATTTTGGTTGAGTCACACTGAAACCTGAACTGCAAAAGTAATTCTGTAGCTAAACTTACACTATAATTTTCAGATAAACCTACAGTGGGAAACTAAAGTGAGACTGATTTACAACTGTATATTTTCTTGTAAGTGAAATGACATTGGGATGGAGTTTGTACTAGCCCTATCATGCCACCAATCAGTCTTTCCATGCAAGAAGAGACGATGATATGTTCCATGCAAAAAGAGACAATGGTATGTTTTACTAGTATGGAAAGAGTGGGGGGAGGGAGGAAGAAGGAGGGAGAGACCCTCTTGTGCGAGACATTGCTGTTTTCTTCATCTGCATGAAGATAAACTGGCTTATCTGTAGATGTTTCCAGCCTTTCTTTTTACAGTGTAGGACCTGTTTTGGTTACTCCGTTTTTCTTACACTGGGGAAATAAACGAGGCAGTTGGAGAAGAGTTTATGTAGAGTCTCTTATTAGAGTAACTGCAAACACAATCCTTGCTTAAGCTACTGATGAAAGGAAAATTGAGATTGAATGTGTCAGAGAGTTCTGTTGATTGGAATATTCATGTCCCCAATGTAGACTACATACTCAAAGGCAAGGATAAGATAGAAAATTGTGTCATTCTATCAGTTTTGTAAGGACATCAACTCCATTACTTTCCTCACCAAGTATGATGGAATTTCTTCAAGGTGCTACAGATAAAGATGACATGAGAAGCCAGCTCATTCCACCCCTTCTTCTGAAAGACCAGTTCCATGAAGCTTCCCTTTTCTTTGAATTGTATGTACCATGTTTCCCTGAAAATAAGACCCTGTTTTATATTTTTTTGAACCCCGAAATAAGCGCTTGGCCTTATTTTCAGGGAGGTCTTATTATTTTGGGGCACATAGAGCCGTCTTACCTGATTTCCAGCTCTGTCTCCCTAACCCTATTTAGAGGAAATGGTGGGGACCAGCTGCGCATGCGTTTAAATATTTTTGGGGAGGGCTTATTTTTGGAGAGGGCTTATTTTGGGGGGGCAGCTTTTTAGCACATGCGCTCAAAAGCCATATTGGGCTTATTATCAGGGGATGATAATAAGGGTAGCTGGGCCCACTAGTACATGACATCTTCGTACTGATTAAGAATTGTATTCATTTTTCAATTATTTCTTTTACTAGCTCTTATGTATATGGGAGTAATTCATTCTTGTAATTAGGTACTTTTCTCTTCTGCCCCATGGTGCACTTTTTGTGATGTGTGACTTGCTTAGTTAGTTAGTTAGGTTTTTTTTAAAAAAAATTAAGAAATCTATTTAACACAGAATTCTAGGAATGATTTATTGTGGACAAGTACTGTTGCTGTTAATAATAGTGTATTCTAACACATAATAATTATTCAAAGTCAGCAGGAAACCAGATCATGGTGATGGCAAATTATCCAAGAAAATAAATAGAAGAAAAGTTGCTGGCACTGCTGATGCCCAATTGAGCAGTCTCTTTCTTCCAAAAATAATCAATGGGTCAAATGGAATAAGTAGGAATAGCAAATCCACCCCCACCTGATATTGTGACTATGGTTCTCACCTTCCACCAGTCCATCTGTTACTTGGCAAATTGGTGCTATTGCAATTTTTTCCCCCTCTCCTGCTTCTGGATCATGTGCAGGCTTTCTGTATGGAATGTACTTCTTAATGGCAAAGGGTCTGCAGAAATTTTACCCATAACTATGAATCAGTTGAATGAATGACATGACACAGGTGATCTTACAGCATAGCTACAGATGTCACTGCTCCTTTCTCCCATATTTCACCATTGAATAGTTGAAATAACAACCCCAGAACTAATTTGACTTTCAGTCAATTAACTATGTTCCTGTTGTCACCTGTTGGCTGCCATCCCATCCCTCAGCCGAATCAGATGAGGAGGCAGCATGGGAGTCAGGGCCAGCAACCTGAGAGCTTTGAAGGGGAAGAGGGATTGGAGCTGTCAGAGATAGAGACAGAGGCAGCCCCCAGATCTGGAGGTGACTGATGAGGAAGAGGAGGAACAGCTGGGTCCAGTGCTTGATGTGCAGATGTGCAGAAGGCAGAGGAGAGGAGAGCAGTGGAAATCTATGGGCTGATCCTTGGGATGGAAGAGCCACCACTGCTAGCAAAGCCCCTTTTATCTCCTAGGCAGGGGGAGGAGATGAATATGGTGGCAGACAACTATTCATCTCCCTGTCTGCCAGACAGACTTGTTAGTCTGCTGTGTGAGAGAGAAACTTTTGCCGGGGCTGCTGGTGCTCCTAATAAAAAAATAATTGATTTAACTACAGAGGGTTTGTGGTGTTTGGGAGCCAGGTCAGAACAGTTTCATCTAAGATTTAGAGAAATCATGATTCTTAAGATACAATGGACAACCTTTAAATGACCGGGGACAGTACATAACATTTGGTGGAAAGCAGATCATAATGGGTGGAACAATGATGAAAAGTAGATATGAGTCCAATAGATGGATGAGTCCAATAGGAGAAGGGTGGTATGCAAATTGAATAAATAATAAATAATAATAGTAATAAAAAGATATTTCAGTGAGTAAGGTGATTTAAAAAAAATAGAAAGATTTGTGTTCACAATTTTCTGGGAGTAGAGTTAGCCTGAGTTTGGGGAACTATGTGTACTTTGTTCCTTTCATTTTAAAATGTATTTATGCATCCTAAGCCTGTGGCAGTTGTCCAGTATTTCTAAATCCAAAATGGTGGTAGTTGTACTTAGAAATAGTCTAAATAGATTGTTCTTCCATCTTCCCTTACAGGAAATGCTCCCTGTCCTCCCCACTTCCATTTGCAATGAAAAAAAAAAGTTGGACTTCCTGAAAAAATGTTACTTCTTCACCCAACAATTCCATCATATTGCTCTATCCACTATCCAAGATTGAAATGCCAGCACCCAGCTAACCTGGAACCTAATGGGCATTGAATGGAGAGAAATTATCAGAAGTTACCTTCTGATAATTTGGCAGTGGCAGTGTATAACTGCCACTTTCCTAATGCTGATACATTTTTGCAGATATGAACTTGTCAAAAGAAAGATGATAATTGCTGCCAAGACCCAAAGCCTCTTACTGTGAGGTAAAGCATGTCTGTTGTAGAAAATATTTCAGTCATTGCTTTTTGTGAATATCAAAGTAAAATTTGTTCCTTTTCAAATCGGTGGCTCTTAGATTATTCTAACATTGAAGTAGTCATCCAATTTTATAACCTGGACTTAATGCTTTTATTGGGACTCCCTTTAGACTTTTTTCTGTATGTCATGTTTTGGTATAAATATAAAATTAATTTTACATAATTTGATCTACAGTTGTGTAACATGATTGAGAGGGTTTAGAGGTATTTTATGAGAAGAGTACTCCACTCCTCTACTCACAATAAAATTCCCTATGCCACCAGGCTTAAAATTTTGGGCTTGGACAATCTGGAATTGCGCTGGTCTGATTTAAGCATAATTGCGATCCGATATAAGCGTAGTACACAAAATTGTCTGCTACAACATCTTGCCTGTCAACAACAACATCAGTTTTAACCACAATAGTACACGGGTGAACAATTGATACAAATTGCAGTCTGATTTAAGCATAATATACAAAATTGTCTGCAACAACATCTTGCCCGTCAACAACAACATCAGTTTTAACCACAATAGTACACAGGCAAACAATCGATACAAACTCAACGTAAACCACTTCAAACTCGATTGAAGGAAATATGATTTCAGCAACAGAGTGGTCAATGCCTGGAATGCTCTACCAGACTCCATTGTTATAGCCTCAAACCCTCAGAGTTTTAACTTCAAACTGTTAACGTGGACCTCACTCCCTTCTTAAGAGGTCCATAAAGGGGGTGTGCATAAACATCCCTGTCCTACTGTCCCCATTTATTTGTATTTACTTCCTTTATTTATGTTTATATTCATATCTATACTTGTTATCTTGTACATGTTTGACAAATAAACGAATAAATAAATAAATAAATAAATAAATAAATAAATAAATAAATAAATAAATAATATAATATAATATAATATAAAATAAAATAAAATAAAATAAAATAAAATAATATGCCTAGCCATTTGAAGCCCTACTATAAAATAAGATGGGGAAAAAATCTCATTCAATTGAATCTCATTCAAAGTATTTATTTCATTTGAAAAAAAATCGATCTGATTTGAACAATTCAAACCAATTCAGTTCAGACACTTAAACTGAATCATGAAGCTGAACCAATTCAGTTTGGACTTGGATTTCCAAATCTGTTGAGAAAAAGCCATTTTTCATGTTGTGCTGAAACATCCAAAATTATCCTAATTAATTTAGGGGCATCCAGTTTGATTTAGTCAGCTTGCCAATTCAATTCTAAATGCCAATTTGATTCAGAGATACATTTGAATTGCTTTTTTAATCAAATCTCCATCTATTCTCCCTGCACAAGCCTATGTTGTGGGCAGAGTAATCCCATTTCAACCCAAACTATCAACAAAGTGATTGGCATTTATTCTCTAAAGAGTAATTTCCCCTGCCCTAAACTGAGATCACAGCCAAGCTGCCAAGCTACTATCTATCTATGTACTATTTAGACATGATGATAATGATGCTTCTGAATCAATCTATTGCAGGATAAATGTTATGGACTATAACATGCTAATCCAATGCAGACCGGTAGATAGTTTTTTGTTTTAAACTTCCCAGTTTTAGAGAGTGTTTGTGAGCATGTGCCTGCGTATCCTTTTGTGTGTGTGTGTGTGTGTGTGTGTATGTGTATGTGTGTGTGTCAAGTGCCCTCGACAACTTATCAAATAAGAGGGGCACTCCATGTGGAAAATCAGCTAGCCGAACATATTAATGCCAGAATAATAAACACGGGTGTTGGTGACGGTGGCGAGAATGGAGCGATAGAGGTAGCAATGTTGGTGATGGGATTAGTGGAGTTCGGTACAGCTGTTTGTGGGATATTGGGAGGTAGGAATAGCCCGATCTGAAGCTGTACACTCAGACCAATGATGTCATATGCCAGCAACCCGAGGAAAGCTCCAGCAACTTCAAAGCAGGGAGGAAAGCATGCAGCTTATCAGCTGACGCTGATTGTGGACTATTACAAAACAGCTGGTAGCTTCAAAGCGGGGAGAAAAGCATGCAGTTTATCAACTGACGCTGATTGTGGGCAATTATTAATAATGAGCCGGGGTGGCACAGTGGTTAGAATGCAGTACTGCAGCTACTTCAACTGACTGCTAGTTCAGCAGATCAGCAGATCAAATCTCACCAGCTCAAGGCTGATTCAGCCTTCCATTCTTCTGAGATGGGTAAAATGAGGACCCAGATTGTTGGGGGCAATATGCTAATGCTAGTGCAATATGATAATAGGCACTATGCTATATGATAACTTTGTAAACCGCTTAGAGAGGGTATAAAGCACTATGAAGCGGTATAGAAGTCTAATAAAAAAAATTTACAAAGGAGCCAGCAGGATAGCCTATAAAAACTGAGTAGTGGCCACTCTCAGCTCCAGCTTTATTCTTGTATAGAGAGCTGGCATTTGCTTATCATCTGTCTAGTAACTGTCATTAAACGAGTTAAATCATAGTTTGAGACGTGTGTTTAATTCGGCCAGCATAGGCAGGAAAGAAAAGTTGTGTGTGTGTGTGTGTGTGTGTGTGTGTATGTATGTAGGTCTTTGGTTATTCGGGTCTTCTCCCACGTAAAATTGGAAGTGTCTTGGTGACGTTTCGACGAAGTCTCACTCGTCATCTTCAGGCTGGTGTTCTTGGCTTCGTGCTTCCACCTTGCTCCTGGAAGCACGAAGCCGAGAACACCAGCCTGAAGATGACAAATGAGACTTCGTCGAAACGTCGCCAAGATACTTCCAATTCTACACGGGAGAAGACCCGAATAACCAAAGACCTACATACAAACACCCGCGAAAACCTCAGAAAACATATATATATATATATATATATATATATATATATATATATATATATATATATATATATATATATATATATATATATATTATAATACATACATACATACATACACACACACACACATATATATACATACATACACACAGGTGTATGTATACACACACACACACACACACAGATATACATATACATATTGGTATACATATACATACAATTTTCAAAAGGATATGCAGCAGGGGTGCTATTCAGCAGGTTCTGACTGGTTCTGGAGAAGTGGTGGTAGAAATTTTGAGTAGTTCGGAGAACCGGCAAATACCACCTTCGGCTGGCCCCAGAGTGGGGTGGGAATGGAGATTTTGCAATATCCTTCCCCCAGGAGTGGGGTGGGAATGGAGATTTTGCAGTATCCTTCCCCTGCCACGCCCACCAAGCCACACCCATAGAACCAGTAGTAAAAAAAATTGAATTCCACCACTGATATGCAGGCACATGCACACAAACTCACCCTTAAATTGGGAAATTTAAAACAAAAATCCTGACCCAATTATTCCATATGCTGCTTGTTTAAAAGCACTTTCAGCAATGAAGATTTTCTGAAAAGGGGAAAAAAAGATCTTGTTAATTTAGAATTGTACACAGTTTATATTGAGCACGGATGTTAATTTTCTTTTCCTAATGTGAACTTGAAAAAAAGCACTTTTGATTTCACTTTGGCTCTAAATGAGACAATAAAATAATAAAAACATTCTCTCTCTCTCTGTGTCAATTGCATTAGTGAATCAGAAGGCAGCGTTAAATAGCAATCAGCAACAATCAATTTGGATCGGTTCCTAACTGCTATTAATTGGACTCCTACTTCTTAGAGGCTTTCTTTAATGAACTTTTAAATATCAAATGGTGAATTTTATTGATTGTTTAGGATCACGGAACTGTAGGATAGAGATTCTTTGCCCTAGCGAGAACCAGAGACAAATATGCGGTTCATTTAGCAAGCTGTCAACTGGTGGCTTCTAAGCCAATTAGTTTTTCTCCATGGAAGTGTTTTTTTTGCAAAACTGATATAGATTTTATGCAATGTAAAAATTCAACACAGGTAGTCCACCAAAGTTCTTAAGGAACTGAACCAGTGGCACTGATGACCAGTCCTTGAAGCTGTCCCACCACACATGATTCAGGCATTTGACAACCAGATTTCACTTATGATGACTGCATGTCCCACAGTCACATGATCACGATTCACAATCTTTCATTGATAAACACAGTCAATGGGGAAGTCGCAAATCACTCTGGTAAGTCCCGCCCCCCTGCCCCCGGCTTTCTTGCACACCATATCATACCCTCCTTTCCTCAGCCTCCCTGCATTTGCACCAGAGTATTCAGCCAGTTTGAGCAAACAGGTAGTGGCAACCTGTCCGTGAGGCTGCCTACCCGCCTGGGTGCTCTCACATTTCTGGTTCTGGCTGAACTGGTTGCTACAGTATATGAAGCCTACCTCTGATTCGCACGTACCTGCACCCTTCTTCCTTCTGGCTCCTTGCAATCAAATTCACCCACATCCTCCTTCTCTCAGCCACTTCACCAGAAACCCTGCACCTTGCACCCAGGGCCTTCACTAGACTTCCTAGGAGTCTAGTGCATCACCCCCACATTATCTGGAACTCTTGACCAGTTCCCACTTAGCAACCTGTGTGTCTTGGTGTTACAAAGTTGACCAAGCTTGACAGAATTGGTATTGCTTGGTCACATAATCATGTGATGCCATGCTTTACAATAGCATTGCTCAGCGATGGCATCCCAGTCCCAATTGCTGTCATAATTCAAGGGCTACCTGTAAAGCAGAGGAGAGATGAAGAAATCTAGAAAAAAAAGAGATCCCCAATTAGCAAACAGATTGAACGGGAAGCAAAATTCACCTTTATAGTCGTTTTAATCTTATTTTTCCCACAATCCTTTGTTCCTTAACAAATAGCTCACAATGGTCTTTTTAACCAACCCACTTATTTTTAACCAACCCATTTTTTTTAAAAAAAATATATATTTTCACCAACACTTCACTCCCTTTGCTATTCACAACTATTAGCAGCCAATCCAAGATCAGCAGGGATTAGCATTAGTTGATCAAACAGAATACAATGCCCTAATCAAGAAACTGCCAAGGAGAAAATCACCCACCCACCAACATTGGTAGGGCAGGCTACTATTTATAAAAAGAGAGAAAAACCCCCATTCACCAACACTGATGATGCTACCCAGTTGGGGAACAAAATGTCTACAAAATAACAACCAAACTCGGCAAGAAGCATGGACTCCATATTGTCCTTTCAATTTTGTCCTGTCAGCAATAATTCTACAGTATGAGATAGTTTAGTCTTGTCCAAAGTCAGGATACAACTTTTCTTTGACATTATATCTATGATAGATCTGCAAGATGGGTAATATGTCCTTAAATGTTAGGTCATGTATTAGTTCTATAGGTTGAATCAGTGGTGGAATTCAAAAATTTTTACTTTTGGTTCTGTGGGTGTGGTGGGCTGGCAAGGAAAGGCTACTGTAAAATCTCCATTCCCTCCCCATCCAGGGGAAGGTTACTGCAAAATCCCCATTTCCTCCCAATCAGCTGGGACTCAGGAGGCAGAGAACAGATGGGGGCAGAGCCAGTCAGAGATGGTATTTACAGATTCTCCGAACTACTCAAAATTTCCACCACGGTTCTCCAAAACTGGTCAGAACCTGCTGAAACCCAACTCTGGGTTGAATTAAAGAAAAATCTGAATCATTTGGGACAATGTCTATGTTTCCAGAGCTTTTTTTTTTCTTCAATAATGCAAAATAAGAAATATGAAACTTAAGCATGCTTATATACAAATAAGTCATACTGAAATCAATTATAATTGATTTTGTTTTACAATATTTATAAAGAGACATCCATATTGAGTTAGATCTTTGGTTCATCTGGGTTAATATTGTCAGTCAATTTTTTTTCCCCTGTACTTTCAGATGAGAGTTTTCTCCACTCAGCTAGGAAATATCAAGGAAGGATGTGGGCAGATATAGACATACACACAAACGTGTCTATAAGACTGATGGTAGACCAATCAAGCAGAAAAGGTTCAACATCAGTTCAGAGAAAAATGTAGCAAGAGAGGAACAACTGACTGCATGCCTTCATATAACTTGCTCCAAGGGTGGAAGTGAGATATATCAAGGTTGTTATTCATGAGGAAGATAGAATTATTTAAAAAAAAAAAACGCTAGCAAGAAATAGAGCTTTCTCTGAAAATAACAATGTCAGACCCAAGAGATTATAAATTAAGCTTCAGAGTTTTGCCATTTGAATGGTGGTATGTACAAGGTATGATTAATGTTGCAATGCTGGCTGCCCATGCCATGTTTATATTTTTGCAATTTATAATGACTAGTTGACTTTGGTTTGAACTGTGAAGGACAGGAGAGTGACAACTTCCTTTAGTGTCAAAAAAGTAACAACAGAAATTAAAGATTGAAGAAGACAGACCAGCAATCAAAGATAAAGTCTCTGACTGACCTTGTTATTCCTTAAATTCAAAGCTTAATGGTTTGCTTAAAATGAATTTAATTAATTAATAGTTGTATTCTTAGCACTCTTATTTGCAGGAATGTTCAGGAGGCAGCTACTATTTAGGGTGGATGTCATCACTGATCTAAAGGATTAAATGAATAGTGCATACCATTTTACTTCATAATTATTATTTTTTCACTGCTATAATACTTTATGCAAAGCTTTATGATATTCGGGGTTTATTTATTTTTTCCAACAGCCTACTTTGACATCATTATCCTGTGCCGTTTGCACCTCACTTTCAAAACCTAAAGCAAGTGCAGCCTTTGTGCACTGAAAGGTTGACCATTAAACCATCATGATGTATTTTAACTGAAAAGCAAAAATCACAACTAATGAGGGTAATTTAGGAAACAAGAAAAATGCATCATTCATCTGTAAGCAACTAGAAACCAATTCTTCACTACAAAATGTAGCTGAATAAAGGCCAAAGTAATTACATCCGTGTCTGGGGTAAGGGTGTAAAAGGTTGGACTGGCTGCCATTCATTCTGATGTGGTGATATAAGCTTATCTAACTTACCTCCTCTCCCTTAGCAGCAGAAGTATCCCAGGATGGGGCTTCAAAAATGTTAAGATAGAGCTACAACCTGGAGCTTTGGGCCTGATCAGTTTTGGTCGGAGCAGCATCTTCCCAAACTAGGTCCCACCAAATATGTTGGAGAATAATTTCATCTAACCTTATCCATTTATCTTTCTATAAATGTGGTAATTTGTGACTCACAACATCCATCCCATCCTGAAGAATCCGATATTACTTGAAATTGAAGAGATGGTTTTCCTTGCTGGGTACAGGGATTATTGCAACTCAATTTTAGAAGGCCTCCCTCTTAACATTCATTTCAAATGGATCTCCACATTTGGTTGGGAAACACCCAACCAAACAGGGGTAGGAATCAAGCAGGGAATTAGCCTTGAATCTTTGCACAGTTGCAAGTGATCCACAGTTGCAAGTGACTGGAATTTTATCTAGCTGTTCTCATAGGAATGCAAGCAATCTGGGGAGATTCCTGTATTACAGGCAAAATGCAATGAAGTAGATAGTTTGAAGCAGTGGTGAAATCCATTTTCTTTTACTTCCAGTTCTGTGGCTTGGTGGGCATGGCAGGAGAAGCATACTGCAAAATCTTCATTCCCACCCCATTCCAGGGGAAGGATACTGCAAAATCCCCATTCCCTCCCCACTCCTGGGGGAAGGATATTGCAAAATCTCCATTCCCACCACACTCTAGGGCCATCCAGAGGTGGTATTTGCCAGTTCTCAGAACTACTCAAAATTTCCACTACCAGTTCTCCAGAACCTGTCAGAACCTGCTGGATTTCACCTCTGGCTTGAAGTTTACATATGTGAATCTAGTCATTTGTGCCTGACCTATTCTGAGCACTTGTAACAAGGAACTTTAGGAGAAAGGCATTTATATGTACCAGCCCATATCAATTTAATGGTTGATCAAATGTCATTGACTTTCTTTTTAAACCTTAAGGAAAAAAATAGGACAGAAATACATTGTAGGTTATAAAATATTTATCTCAGAGAAATAGTTCCATTACAAAATAGGACTAAATAATAGTGAGGGAGCTCCCAGGCTTTTAAGAGAACATCTTTTGCAGGATCCAATCAGTGGTGGTCACTGCTCTGAATAGAATAGCACTGCTAGAGAACTTTGCTAGAGAGAAGTTCCCTGAAGACAGGCTCCAGCATGAGTTTGAAAGCTCAAAAGACAAAACCTCTGGTCCTGGTGACCAACCCAGATTATCCTGGGACACATATATTCGCCTTCAGAACATTTCTTCAAGCAACTCTGGAAATTGTCCTGACCTAGGCTTCCTTAGAAAGTGAACAGCACAAACTTAGTCCCGGCAAACCTCTTTAATTCAAACGGCTGTGAATTATTGTCATTCCCAGTCTGAAAAGCTTCTCAAACAGTCTATCAGATATATCAGTCTATCAGGTAAACTAATTGCTTCCTGCAAAAACTCACATCCTGTTTGCTTCTCTTTTATGTCTTAGGGGAGAGGCCAATCATCTCCAAGCCTTACTCCCATGTCGACCCTGTTTCCTTAATTGTACCTGTCTCCTGGCAGCTCTGTGCATGTGCACACTGGGAACAGGCTCATGCTGTTCTTCTGCCTCGCTGATGTCAGACTCCAAAGACTTTGAAGGCAGCAAAGAACTACCAGATGGTGTTGGTCCCCTCTCTGCCTCCGACTCAGAGCCATTGTCCAAGCTTCTTCAGATTTCAGGACTGGCTCACGTTCCTCCCCAACCTCCTCACTGTCTGAATCTGCTGACAGCTCTGCTGGCCGCTGGCGTGCCACAACAGAAGTTGGCAAAGTCACTTCTGTCCTTAAAATGCCAGACCTAATATCAAGACTCCTAAACGGAATACTGTTGCAAGAATATATCATGTTAACTTAGGGAAGAGCATTTTAGTGGTAACTATGCAACCTCTGCCTTGTTGGGTCATTGTTTCAGATAGTTCCTTATCTAAAGAGAAAAACAGAATGACCACAGATAGGCATCAGTGCGATGACTAAATGAATGATGTTAAGTTGAGGGCTACTTGTGTCAAACGTTTGATCAATCTGTCCATGTAGTTGCTGGGATTCAAGTCTGACTTGAAAGCTATATTTATTTCAAGAATCAATATAAATAAACTGTCCCATGCATGACTAAACTAAGCTTTGTATTTACATTCTGGTCATATTGGGGTGGGTGGGTTACATCAGTGCAGCATTTTTATAAATTACACCATAAAAATAGATACCCAAACCAAAATTAAATTATAATAATCTATTTTCCAACATCCCTCCAGTTTAATTTTTCATTAAGCCTCTCTATTTATCAGGAACAAAGCTAAGATCAAAACAGTCAAAGGTGACAGGAGAGAATAATCATAGCAATTAAGTGATATTATGGTGAGCCTTTTTGTGGCGCACATTGGGTGCAATTAATTATTTCTGCGTTTAGAGTTTTGCAGCAATAAAACTGTCATTTTTGAAGCGTTTTGCTGAAGGAGCCTTGGGTCTGGATCAAAGATCTATTTATTCAATGTTTGCAACAGAAACTTTAGTTTGCATCATTAAAGTTATCTTGTTAGCATTATAACATTTCCACACAACCAAAAAAATTGATATATAGAGCCTTTTTCTGTGCAAAAGTAAAATACAAAATAGAAGTCAATCCATGATCAAACCACAGAAATCAATTTTGAAATGGCAGAATTGTATTTAGGATCTAATCCAGACTTACCTGGCCTTGACTGATCCCAAGAAAGGTAAGTACTTAATACCACAAGTAGTCCTTGACTTACAACAGTTCATTTAATGATTCTTCAAAATTAAAACGGCACTGAAAATAGTGATTTATGACCATTTTTCACACTTACAACCATTTCAGCATCCCCATGGTCATGTGATCAAAATTCAGATGGTTGGCACATTGATGACAGTTGCAGTGTCTGGAGTTCATATGATCACCTTTTTTGAACTTCTGACCAACAAAGTCAATAGGAAAGCCAAATTCACTTGGCAACTGTGTTACTAATTTAACAAATGCAGTGATTCACTTAACAACTGTGGCAAGAAAGGTTGTAAAATGGGGTAAAATTCACTTAGCAACTGTCTCGCTTAGTAACAGAAATTTGGGGCTCAGTTGTGGTCGTGGACTACCTGTATTTAGAGGAGATACCACCAGTAAAAACAAGGACTGGGAGTTTAAGGCATTTCCTCAAAGACAATTACAACCCAAATAGCAAAGAAAGCTATTTGAACACATTCATAAAGTTATCAAGAATCAAATTCAGCTCAAAGGAGTCTCTGTCTTACTTCAGTGTACTGCAATGTATTTCAGCTAAAATACATCATGATGGTTTAATGGTCAACCTTTCAGTGCAACAAAGGCTGTAATTGCTGATGGTCTTGGGAAACTAGGTAATTTATAATTTTTGTAACTTATTTATTTTGTCAAGCATATATAAGATAACAGATAAAAGTATAAACATAATTTGAATACATGAAAAGTATAAGAGTAAAAAGAAATACAAGGACAGGGTTGGTAGGCACGCTGGTGAGCTTATGCATGTCCCTTACAGACCTCCTAGGAATGGGGTGAGTCTACAGTAGACAGTCTAAGGTTAAAGTTTTGGGGGTTTGGGGAAGAAACCACAGAGTCAGGTAGTGCATTCCAGGCATTGACCACTCTGTTGCTGAAGTCGTATTTTCTGCAATCGAGTTTGGAGAGGCTTACCTTGTATCTATTATTTGCTCATGTATTGTTGTGGTTGAAGCTGAAGTAGTCATTGACAGTTAGGACATTGTGGCAGATAATGTTATGCACTACGCTTAGGTCAGACTGAAGTCGGCGTAGTTCTAAATTGTCTAAGCCCAAAATTTGAAGTCTGATGGAATAAGGTATTTTACTGTGGGTAGAGTGAAGAGATGCTGCCTAGGGAATGGTCAGATGAGATGCAGCATAGCCCAAGCATGTATCATAGGCAGAAGGAGGAGGTTCAGGAATGAGTCTATGTCATTGGGCTGTAAAAGTGATACTGAGAGAATTGTACTTTCAAACTGTATTGATGTAGCTTTACAATGATACCACTCTAATGGCAGAAAGTGAAGAGGAACTAAAGAGCCTTTTGATGCGGGTGAAGAAGGATAGTGAAAAAGCTGGCTTGAAACTCAACATTAAGAAAACTAAAATCATGGCACTCAGCCCTCTCAATTCCTGGCAAATAGATGGGGAAAAAATGGAGATAGTGACAGATTTTATTTTCCTGGGCTCCAAGATGACCACAGATGGGGACTGCAGCCAAGAAATTAAAAGATGCTTGCTCCTGGGGAGGAAAGCCATGCCAAAGCTAGACAGCATACTAAAAACCAGACATATCACCCTGCCAACAAAAGTGTGTATAGTCAAAGCTATGGTTTTCAAAGTATAATGTATGGTTGTGAACGTTGGACCATAAGGAAGGTTGAACACCAAAGAATTGAGGCCTTTGATCTATGGTGCTGGAGAAGTCTCTTGCGAGTCCCTTGGACTGCAAGGCAAACAAACAAGTCAGTCCTAGAGGAGATCAATCCTGACTGCTCTTTAGAAGGCCAGATCCTGACGATAAATCTCAAATAATTTGGCCAACCCAATGAGAAAGAAAGATTCACTGGAGAACAGCCAGTGGGATCATGCTGGGAACGATTGAGGGCTAAAGAAAAAGGGGACGGCAGAGAACCAGGTGGCTGGATGGAGTCACTGAAACAGTTGGTGTGAGCTTAAATGGACTCTAGGGGATGGTTGAGGACCAAAAGGCCTGAAGGAACATTGTCCATGGGGTCGCGATGGGTCAGACATGACTTCACAACTAACAACAACAGCTTTACAATGATTAGCTCATCTGGTTGTGTTTCTTATCTGTTCTACAGGGGAGCACTGACAGAAATGGATTGAAATATTTTCCGATAGATTAATGTACTCAGAAATAACAGATTAACAGAGTTGGAAGGGACCTTGTAGATCATCTAGTCCTATGATGGTGAACCTATGGCACACGTGCCATAGGTGGCATGCAGAGCCATCTCTGCGGGTGCCTGCGGGCACCAGAGCCAATGTCCAGGTCAGCTCCACTCCACATGCCTGTGTGCCTCCCGCCAACCAACTGATGTTTGGGTCTCTGCCGGGAGATGCACATGCATGCGCGGGGGAGGGGGAGGTCATGCATGCATGCGGTGTGTGTGTGTTGAGTGCCTCCTCACCCCCTGTTTTTGGTTCCAGGAGGCTTCAGGAAGGCCTGCTACCACAAAAATAGGGGTCACCTGCATGGGGGCGGGAGGAGCATGGGGGTCACGTGCACATGCATGGGGGCGGGGCCTATGGGGGAGCATTGTATTATGGGTGTCAGGACACACACGCATGTGCTTTCGGCACCTGAGGGAAAAAAGGTTCGCCATCACTGATCTAGTCCAACCCCCACCCAGCAGGAGACCCTATACAATTTCTGACACATGGAAGTCCAATCTTTTCATTAAAGTCTCAAGTGATAAATCTCCTACAACTTCTGAAGGCAAGCAGTTCCATTGGTTGATTGTTTTTATTATTAAGAAGTGTGTCAATTTTATTGAAAAAAAATAAATAATACCTCCAGAAGTCTATGCTCATTGTTTAATATTTGATTATTATATTTGTTGTTCTATCTTTTCTGGCACAATCTGTTAATACAAAGAATGAAAATAAGGACATGTTCTTAGTCATTTCCTCCATCTTCTTACCAGGTCTTCCACTGGAGGTCAGTTTCTTAGACAATTTTTTCAATCCTTCTGCAGAGGACCAGATGGGCATATAACTGATAGCTGAGATAAGAATATTGAAAAATACCGAGGGAACATTTGAAATTTCAGGATACTCTGTTTTTGATATCAAAGTGGACATTTTTGAAAAAGAAATGGCCAAATCCTTCACAAAATAACTAAGATAGACTTCATCCAAAGATATGACATTATTGTCTGGGGTTTTAAAAAATCCTGTCTTTTTTCACTATGTTAATCAGCTCATAAATGCAATAAAGTCTATGATACTCCTTACTGCTTTTTTAATGACCTTCCTGTTCTCATAGTCATTTATGGAATAACTATATTCCATAAATCTAATGAACTGTGTGTTAATTATGATCCATAAAAAGTTATGCATGGTCACTTTTGTTAGTCCTAAAGAGCTGGTAGACTGCAGTTTCTATCTGCAGAAACTCCTGCGTCTATGTAACTATGAGGCTTCTGCATGATTTCAGAAACTTGAAAAAGAAGTTGTTAAAACAATTTTTAATAAATGTAGGTAATTTAGTTAGGTCCAAGACTTAATTGTACTAATGCTCTGATTATATTCTTTTAATATGATTGTGTATCCATTTATTTCAAAATACCAAATTTGCTGCATTAATACCTCTCCTTTGTTCTAAATGCAAAACTAGAGTTCACCCAAAGATTCTATCTTGATTGCCCCACTGCCTTCACCAATAGATAACTAATTTGTTATTTATTGGTTTGATTTATATGCTGCCCTTCTCCGGAGTCTCGGGGTGGCTTACAATGCGTTAAGCAATAGCCCTCATACTTTTGAATATACCTGCTTAATAGGGCTTTTGCCCCCCCCCGTCCCCAACGGTGTTCTTTTTTATACAAAGTCAGTTTATTGCCCCCACAATCCGGGTCCTCATTTTACCTACCTCGGAAGGATGGAAGGCTGAGTCAACCTTGAGCCTGGTGAGATTCGAACTTGCAGTAATTGCAGGCAGCTGGCAGCTAAGTGCTATTTAACAGTGCTTTAGTCCACTGCTCCACCAGACTCTTGTTGAAAGGTTGTTGATAAATATGAGCATATGATTAATTCAGAGACTTTCCCTGACCTGAACCCTTCCAGGTATATTTGGACAATGCTAACAGAATTCCATCCAGAAGTAAGACCAGAAGAAAAGTTCATTGGTTTAACAGGGAAGAAGGGAAGGGAAGGATTAGAGGAATGGATAAGGACTAAATAATAAGCAGGGTGGTGCAGTGGCCTAGAGGTGGAGCTCTCACCTCACAATCAGGAGGCTGTGAGTTTGATCCTATGTAGAGGCAGATATTTCTCTCTCCGAGCACAGTGAGAATATATCTGCTGAGCAAAGGTCTGCATTGGTGACAGGAAGGGCATGCGGCCATTAAACGCTCAGCTAGTTCCATTCAGTTGCCCAGACTTCAACCCGCAAGGGATTATGTGGTCATTAAATGATGATGATAAGGACTAAATAGAATAGAATAGAATTCTTTATTGGCCAAGTGTGATTAGACATACAAGGAATTGGTCTTAGGTGTATATGCTCTCAGTGTACCTAAGGGGAATAAAATACATTCATCAAGAATAAAAAGATACAACACTTAGTCATACTCAAGATTACAAATAAGCTATCAAATTGTACTAGGAAACAAATAAGAACAATATAATTGAAAGATACAAGCAACATGGTTATAGTAATAAGTGGGAAGAGATAGATACTAGAGAAGAATAATAGTAATACAGTCTTAGTAAATTATTTGACAGTGTTGTGGGAAATAGTTGTTAAGCACAGTGATGGTGTTCGGGAAAAAATTATCTTTGTGTCTAGTTGTGGTATGCAGTGCCCCATAGCATCTTTTTGAGGATAGAAGTTGAAACAATTTATGTCCAGGATGCAAGGGGTCTGTAGATATTTTCACAGCCCTCTTTTTTACTCGTGCAGTATACCGCTCCTCAATGGAAGGCAGGTTGGCAGTAATTGTTTTTTCTGTTGTTCTAATTATTCTCTGAAGTCTGTGTCTGTCTTGTTGGGTTGCAGAACCAAACCAGACAGTTATAGAGGTGCAGATGACAGACTCAATAATTCCTCTGTAAAATAAGGACTAAATAATAATAAAAACTCCATTCAATCACAAGTTTCAAATGACTGCTTTAGACCTCTCCCAGCTCTTTAGTGTTCCCTGCCCAGAACTGTCATCAGGATAAAAAGAAAGATGAATCAGAAGTGTGTATGGTACCTTATTGCAGAAGAAGGTTGTGTGTTTTTTAATCATAAATGAATTAGGCCACCCAGTTCTGTTCTACCATTTCAGCTAGCATGTCAAAAAAGTAGCAGACAAAGTTAAACCATTGAATACCTTTCCCGAGCCCCAAATATTACTGTCAATGTGACCATGAGTATCAAAAGAGCTGGATGGTTGCGATCCATATATTACCAAACCCAATTCATGATAATGACAGCTAGTATAGTGAATGGTTAAGGCAACTTCCCCAAATTTCTCAACAAGAGCCATAATAGGTGTGAAATTCAGAAGGAAAAATCAAACATATCTGAAAAATAACTCAGTTGCACAAGACTGGGATAAAGTACTGAACTGGGATTAGGGAATGCTGGAATATTGAGAGCTGGGGAGTTGTAAATAAATACATACTTCCAAATTTTCACTCGACTGCTCAAAAATTGAGCCTAATAGACCAATAATCTGGCAGTGTGCTATGTTCTTGCCCAGCCCTTTACAAGAGATAAAGTCAAAAGATGGGCCTCATTCACTGCAGTCATAATCACTAAGCTTTTAAATATTCTTAGGGTTTGCAGCAAATGTTTTCACAGAGGAATCTATTTTGATCAGCTTTTCACACAATGATTTAATACCCCTATACAATTTATACGGATGAACACCCTTTGAATGGGATGGGAGTAGGAATGGCTTTCCAGAGGAAAAATGGCAGACTGCAGGAGCCGGGAGCACTACTCAAGTGACCCTGAGGACACAGATAAACCTCCAAATGCTTCAATGACCCTCTAAAAGGATGCAAATTACCAGCTGTCTGCAAGGGGTATAAATCTGTCCATTCCCCACTATCCTGTCAGAGTTGAAGAAGCTTCTTGGATGCTTCACTTCTGAGAAGTGAAACGTTTTCAAAGAAAAAAAAACAAGAAAGTCCAGTTGTCTCCTGAAAAAGCTATGTTTTTATTATTTTGCCTTTTTATCTTATTAGGATTTATGTGTTATGTGTTCCATGAAACAGTGCTTGCCAAAATGAAGATAAGAATGACATTTCTTTATTATTTTCAGCCCGGTTACCATTTGGCTAGCTTAAAAAGAGGTCTAGTAATCTAGTAGAGGTCTATCTTAAAAAGAGGTCTAGTAGCGTAGAGGCACTAGACTGGAAGACTAATCTTTTTGCAGGCTCTAATCCTGCTTTATACACAAAGCCATCTTGGCCAGTCTTTCTCTCTCAGCCCTAGGAAGCAGTCAAGAGGAAACCATTTTGAAAGTGTAAAAAAAAAAATCCTGTAGGGACTAGTGTTTTTTTTTTAAATTATTTTTCAAGCATGTATACAGATATAAATATAAACACAATTATGAATACAGGAAATGGATATGAATAAATGGGGACTTGCTCAATTGTATTAGAGGAGGAGTGTGAGAAATTGTTATAAGTCAAGGACTAGGATGTGCAACTTTCAGATTTGGGTTTTCCCAGCTGTACCAATATGACATCTCTAATAAAATGAAACTTTGAGGAAACTCAAGCCTCTGAGTTTTCTTTCCCTGGTGGTCTAGTGGTTAGGATTCGGGTTAATGTCAAGGTTCCAAATAACACCCTGAATGAAAGAAAACTGTGAGGCCTGAGTTTCCTCAAAGTTCCATTTTATTAGAGATGTCATATTGACACATCTGGGAAAACCCAAATCTGAAAGCTTCCAGGTTTTCCCTACTCAAAGAAAAGTTCAAGTTCCTGCCCAACACCCACATGTCCATCACATGGTCCAATCAAAGCACCATCCAAACTGGAGATGCCTCCCAGTTCCAGCCTTCTAGGTGCAGTGCAAGATGTCCTTGACTTTCTGTGAAGGGAATGTTATTATGAGTATATATCACCCCAGCTCCATACAATCCCCCCACCCAGTTTCCCACAGTCGTAAACGTAGCAGGCCTGAAGATCCAACAAAAAAATGGCTTCCAGGCCTGACACAAGGATCTTCTACCCTGTTTTATAAAACCAGGAATAGCAAGGCTTGCTCACATGACTAGTTATATTATCACTTTGTCCCTTCCTTTCTCTTCTGGGAAATGCAAATTCAGAGGTTAAAATGTATACCTAATTGCTCACCATCTACACTTACAGCTTGTAACCTGAAATAAATCTGTCAAGTACCGTATTTTCACACAACCAACTCAAATCTCTCTTGTTTTTCCAGCTACAAGTATTTACAAATTAGGAAGGAAAAAAAAACCCTGATTTTGGTTCTTCATGTTGGAAATGAATTCAACCAACAAGCATGGGTTGATGAAAACAAAGAGACTTTATTAAAAGAAAATAATAAAAACAATTTTGCAAAATTGGTTGGTATCCCAGCAGATCTCAATAAGGAGTTTGAGCCAGGAAGCCATACCTAAAGTTTCAAAAGCATTACATTTTATAGTTCCCTATCCTGATGCCCCTTCCCCATGCCCCTCCTGCATCGCATCCAGTGACCGATCACGGCTAATCCAAAGCAACTTTTAGAGAGAACATTGTCTCTTTCTCTAATTACATGTTCATCAACACCTCCCTATAACTACCCATAAAATATTTTGCAAGCATGGCTCTTTCTTATCTCTATTGCCTTGGCATTAAACAGTGGGCCTCTTTCTAAAGGGCCTCAAACAAAAGAAGATCTATTCTAACACACCATTGTTACATATTGGTATGCTTTTAGCATACCATTTTTACCAGCCGCGCGAGTGATTATAGATGTGTCTCGACGCACCCATGTGACAACTCTCCTGCATGAACTGCACTGGCTCCCAGTGGTCTTCCTAGTGTGGTTCAAGGTGCTGGTCACCATCTTTAAAGCGCTGCATGGCTTAGGGCCCGGATGCCTACAGGATCGCCTTCTGCCACTGATAGCCTCCCACCAAGCAACATGCTCCCACAGAGAAGGGCTCCTCAGGGTGCCATCGGTAAAACAATGTAGACTAGTGACCCCCAGGGGGAGAGCCTTCTCTGTGGGGGCACCTGCCCTATGGAATGAACTACCGCTGGGATACGTATGATTCCCGATCTCCGTACCTCTCACCGGGCCCTTAAGACCCTGCTATTTCAACAGGCTGGCCTGGCTGAATAAGAATCTGGATGGGGTATTTTAGATTTGTGGGTTTTTAACTGACAGGGCCAAATTTATTTAATTTGTTTTAAATTGTTTTTTTAAATTTTGTATCGTATATTGTTTTAGCATGGCTGTGCACCGCCCTGAGTCCTTCAGGAGAAGGGCGGTATAAAAATCATGATGATGATGATGATGATGATGATGATGATGATGATAATAATAATAATAATAATAATAATAATAATAATAATAATAGCACAATAATGTCTAACAAATTTAACAGAGTAGCAGAGCTGGAAGTCCAACCCCTGCCTGAGCAAAATTGAGTCTTCACTTATATCCATTTTTAACCTATATACCTACATACTATTTTATGTTTGAATTTTCTCATATCCTACATTCAAACATCTGGAAATAAAGTAGCATAAAACTGAAAAAGTTTTACTTTTTTATAAATTTACTCTGGCAAATTAATTTGCAGCTTACATGGTTTAAAAAGGATTATTCACCTTTTTTTTAAAAAAAGAAAGAAAGAAAGAAAGAAAGCAATCTGTTCTGAGAAACCATAAAATTTGTTCCCCTTTCCTGCTAAAGGTAGAATAGGGTGTAAAATGGATTAAAGTGTTCAGTATAAATCCTGACATTTAAACGACTGTGAAAAAGATCTTGCAAAATCGATGCATTTATAACTTTATTCCCTCACTCCTTGGGTGCAGTTAGAGAAACCATTTTTTTTCTATGCTTGTAAAATGCAGAACAATTTACTTCTTTTGGCAGGTAAGGTCAACCCAGACCTAATCTGTTTAAAAGCACATAAATCTAGATTTCTTTCTGCTTTAGTTATCCAAACAGATACCTATTTGCTCACAAATAAAGGTGAATGGACTATAACAATCTTTTCCATTTGCAGAATTGCTCACATATAGATTTCATGTAAACGGTCTAGCAATAAAACACCACTATTTAAGCTATCCCAAGGCTGACCAAGTGGTTAAGCAATCATACAAGATCACAACATAATTTAGACTGAAACAGCAGATAATCCACATGCTGTTTGCTAAGAAAGAACAAACAATAAAGATGAACATTTAATTAATCAATGGTCTGGGAAATAATTATCCAATGGTCTGAAAAATAGACTATCCCAATGATTGCAGAAAGCGGGCATCAAGGAAAGGATGTTTGCTCAAAAGAAGATTGGGTTAAGAACATTGTCCCACAAATATTAAAGACAAAAGAAGATCTGTGTGTTCTTGTTTCTCTAATTTAACCCTATTTTCTTAAAGCACATGTATGCAGATATATACAAATAACACTAGTAAACCATGTGACAGCTGTATAATTACTTCTGTAGTTAGTGAAGTTCATTGTGAAGAGCTAATGGTAAAATGTGATAATGAAGCAATTAACATTTTTCTTGCATGTTTTAGCTTAAACGAACAGCCATTTTCTTTTTCTTGAGATTGGTGAAAAATACTACGTAGGAATAAGATACAAAGGTGCACGGAAGGGATAAAATTTAGCACAGATTATTCCATGTAAGATTATTGAAGAGGCCTAGCACAAAATCCCTGCTGCCTTGTCCAGTTTCTTTTCAAAGGAAATATTGACAATAGTTTCTATTTTTATAACAATTGCTATAAAAACAACGGGTTGATTTGTTGTTGTTGATTTAAAAACATATTGTAACTGTTAAACAATAAACCAATACTACATATGTAAAAAAATTGTAACTTTATCCAGATAAGCAACTTGACGTAAAAGTACCATCGGCAGAGGCTTAGAAAAACATTAGAAAAAATGTTTTGAAAAGTTTTTTTTAAAAAAAGTTGGCCATGCCCACCCAGTCATATTACCCCCACCATCACCAAGCCATGCCCACAGAACCGGTAGTAACAAAATTTTACATTTCACCCCTGGTTACAAACAAATAATTCTTCAACTCATACTCTATTCTTTATGTATAAGCAAATCCATAAAGCATCAACAATTCAATTTCAAATCCATAAAATATTGCCAGAAGTTTGCAAAAAAAAAAAAAGTCTTTTTTAAATACATGCTGGTAGCATGTGTCCAAATTTTAATCATGGGATTGTGGGTATACTGCAACAATTGTAAGTGCAAGGACTGATTGTAAGGTACTTTTCTAAGTGCCATTGTAACTTCAAATGCTCACTAAACAAATGGTTGTAAGTTGAGTATTACTAGTAAGGAACCAAAGTATTTAGTGATAGATGTCACAACGTATCTTTTATTGGCATGCACACTATACAGTAGTGATCGCTAGGCTCCCAGCCAAAAACAAAATGCCAAAGAACCCGAAACTAAAAAAAGGTTGCAGGTTTATATACCATCCAAAATGTTACATAGGAATGACAAAAAAAAAAAAAAAAAAAAGTGCAAATCATACTGTGACCTTTACTGAATTATCTGATGTCGTATGGGCTGACCTACTCTGGCTATCCAAATTAGGTAGCTATCTCTCTACTAACAATATTGTATACATGCCCTGGATATAATTGCACCATGGACCATTAATAATGATATTGTTTCCATATACCTCCCAAGGAAAAGACAACAATCTGGTTTCTACCATATTTTATTTTTTCTCTGCAAAGGGATCAAGGGATTTCAGTTTGCCTGCTACTTTTGTTTCTGTTCCCTCATTGGCTTATATCAGGGGTGTCAAACTCGCGTTGTCATGACGACATCACATGATGTATTGGGACTTTTTTCCCCTTTGTGAGCATGGCCAGCTCATGATGTATTTGGCCCACGGGCCGTGAGTTTGACAGCCCTGGCTTATGTCATATGGTCTCTTTCTCTTTCTCTCTGTCTCTGTCTCTGTCTCTGTCTCCCTCCCTCCCTCTCTCTTTCCCCCCAACTCACTCTCTCTCTCTCTCTCTCTCTCTCTCTCTCTCTCTGTGTGTGTGTGTGTGTGTGTGTGTGTGTGTGTGTGTGTGTGTACAAGTACACTCACTTGCACCTTTGAGTCAATCTGTTTGGTACCTGGTACTTCCTGGACCCATCTCTACAGTTCTCTTGGCAAGTTTTTTTTCAGAAGTGGTTTGCCATTGCCTGTTTCCTAGGGTTAAGAGAGAGGGACTGGCCTAAGGTCACCCAGCTAGCTTTGGGCCAAAAGAGTTTCTGGCACACTGCCTTAACCAATATACTGAACTGCTTTTCTCGTTTTGCCTTGCATAAGTCATCCTATACGATGTTAATCCTCCACATTTTTAACTGTAAAGATCTGAGAGAATGAGTGAAACAGAAGAGATGATGTCTAATGATGAATTATATTTTAAATCAGAAGAAAATAAAGGTACACTTCTTATCTAGGCTTGGTTTACTATATTTGGAGAGACCAATGCACTTAAGTAGCTGACAAATTCAATTTTCTCCCAGCTTTATTAGACAAATTGCTTCGTGCAAAGGAAAATGTCAAGTGTCATTGTTTCTGAATGATGAACATGACTTTTGAGCAAACCTTTGAGATGCTAGTGGGCAAACCGTGTAGCTTTTATCATTCTGCCCTGCATCAGCAGTCCAGCAATTGGGAATTAGTGAGAGAAGATGCCTTACACATCATCTTGCCAAATGACAATAGCTTGATCTTTGGCTCATCTGGACAAAGGCAAACACAATGAGATATTTCTCCTACATACAACTCCTTTCAAGTACAGTCTTATACAAAAGGATGCAATCTGTGCTGACTTCAAGATGTATATTTTAAATTTCCTACAGAACTCAAGATTTCCAAATTATCATAAGAGATCATTCTTAAAACAGGAAGAGGTACCAAGTGTACTAGATGACTACAGTCACTCAAATGGAAAGGTACTAAGAGGCATGAAGATGATTAAGATGAGACTAGACACGATTTTTCAGACATTATAAAAGTGGATTGGGTCTGTAATAATCTTACAATGATAACTCAGAATAAAAGAGTTGGAAGGGACGTTGGAGGTCTTCTAGTCCAACCCCGTGTTTCAAGCAGGAGACCATATATTACTCCAGACAAGTGGCTGTCCAATCTCTTCATAAAAGCCACTAGTGATGGAGCACCCACAACTTCTACTAGTTAATTGTTCTCACTGACAGAACATTTCTCCTTAATTCTAGGCTGTTTCTCTCCTTGATTAGTTTCCATCCATTAGTTCTTGTCCTGCTTTCAGGTACCTGGGAAAATAAGTTGACCCCCTCAAATATTGGAATATTGCTCTAGTCATTTCAGTTCCCTGGTACTCTAGGGAGCTTGTGTGTGGAATTGGATCACAAAGACAAGCTAAGGCTCTCAGTATACTGACTGCCTATCTAGCAGCAATCCTTTTAAGGAACACTGTCTTTACAGCCACCATGCTGTCAGGGTTCCAAGTAATAGACCCATATTAAGCCAAACTCCAAGGCAGATGAATCCCTCATATGAATATGTCAGGGTTTCTATGGATGCCCTAATTAAATCATGAGCCAGGCTTCAAAAGAAATCCAGTTATTCATTAGGAGCTTCATGTCGGCATGTTCCCAAGTGAAGCCAGCTCTGATCCTATGTAATTTACACCCCAATCATGACCCTGTTTCCTCCCTCCCCCCCCCCGCAAGGTGTGTCATCAATCACATTTGCCAACGGAGGAATTTCACTGGTTGTAGAGGCCGCTTCCCTCCAGCCACTGTGGGTTACCCTGGGATATAGCCTTGAGAGAGATAAATCTGGAATGTGTATCTGTCTTTGGCTGCCATGCCGTTTTGTCAGTTTCCAATTCCCTCCTGCTTATGGCAACTCGAGAGCAGGCCAGGGATGCTTTGTGTGTTGACAGAATAGCTTTATTGGATATATCATATTGGCACAAATCTGGTGAAAGCCGACTCTGAAGGGTCCCACGGTTTTCACCTTGTTAAAAGTAAAAGTTTTCCCCTCAACGCCAAACAATCAGTCACATAGTCCAATCATGGCACTATCTGGTGACGTCACTCCTCCTTCCTCCGGCCAGATGTGAGAACGTCCTTGGTTCCCAAGAGAAAGTACTTTATTTTGACTACATGACCCCAGCAATCTCTAATCCTCTCTCCCTATCCCTCAGCTCCAGTATGGCAGCACTGAAGCTCTGAGATGGCTTCGACCAGGCCAGCATCAGGGTTGGCACATGCCCTGCAAAAATATTGAGTGGAGCTCATAGATTCCTGATGTCCACTGAGGCCATGGACTTGTCACAAGCAATTGCAGCCCTGGATAGGTAACTTGTATTTATTGTGTCTTCAGATTCAGATGCATCAACCCCTATTCGGAGTAATCTAGATATGCAGGAAGAGATGCCTGCAGGCTTTCCAGATGATTTAGTAGGCTTCTTGCAGATAAAGTCCCTTGTATTTGTTCTTGCCATCTTATCTCCTTCAGGATAAGGACCCACAGCACCCTCCTCTCTGCTTATCCATATCAGATGTACAGATTCTGTCTGACATAGAAGTCCTGGAGATATCCCAAGCCCAAGCCATATATTATGCTGTAACTGAGTACTGGCATCTAGAACAGCACATAGAAGCAAGCTGCTAATCGGTTTATTTGCAGAAATGTCTACAAACGTCCATTTGCATTTTCACACTGACTTGTATTTTCTCATTGGTCATGAAGTTTCATATGCCTGAATGCACACAAATACAACATTCTGCCCCCCCCCTTTTTTTCTTTTTTTTCTTTTTCTTTTTCTTTTTTTCTTTCTTTCTTTTCTTTTCTTTTCTTTTTTCTTTCTTTTCTTTCTTTTTTTTTTTGCAGGTAGAAATTAATATATCAGTAGGAACTTAGATTAAAACATTTTCCTCTTACATCTAGTTTTCTGGTCCTTTGCTACACCAGCAGTTTTTGGGGCAGCCTTCCATCTAAAGAAATTGAGTCCTGATATCTTCAAACAACCAGGCTGCCAATTCCCTAGTCCTCAAATTTATGTTTATCAAAGGCATTTGTTTTAATTACATTTGTACTTCTCTTTCTGAAGGAGCCAGCAAACAGTATTTGAAATATTATCCCACCTTAAATCCATTCCTTTTCTTTTGTGTTCTCATTCTTCACAAAACAAGATCTGCAAATTTGAAATAAAATCAAATTTGCAGATCTCATTTTGTGAAGAATGAGTCAAGCTAATATGCACGTACAGCTTCTTCTCCTCCAGATAAAACAAAGTATTAGAGTTGAATGCATACCATTTCCCTTTAACAGTCTAAGAAAATGAATCCTCCCAAATCTATTTGCAAATGGCTCTGGTGGGAAAGGGGGGGAAAAAAGAACTCTACTCGTTTCCTGAAAAGAATGTTAAAGCTGAGCTTGCAATAATACCTTCATTTTATTTGAAGAAGGCACCCGTCTGCCTCAGCATTTGAAGTGAAGTGCTGTAAGAAAGGCTCTGCCTCATAAACTGTCACAATAAGGTGGATTTGTCTTCAATTGTCTGCTTTTGCTTCCAGGCAAATAGTGTGGCACTTGTGTGCAAGAACACGAAATGGGCAGAAAAATGTGCAATTTTTTTTTTAAAAAAAGGTCTTTTGGGGGTGGAGGGAAATGGTAAGTAAATATACTATGCCATTAGCTTTCCCCTATAAATATCCTTGATGGAGTAATTTGATCAAATCATCTTCAAACTGATTTTTTTTTCATAACTCTTTTCACTAGCAAAGTCTACCTTTTGTTGCTATGAACAATCACAGGACTTACATTTAAATTTTATCTGAATTGATGTAGATTTATCTGTCTGTCTGTGTCTCTCTCTCATCTATCTATCTATCTATCTATCTATCTATCTATCTATCTATCTATCTATCTATCTATCTATCTATCTATCTATCTATCCAGTGGTGGGATTCAAGTAATTTAACAACCAGTTCTCTGCCCTGATGATTTCTTCCAACAACATTTTGCCAAAATGCTCAGAAAGTTAACTACTGGTTCTCCCGAAGTGGTACGAACTGGCTGAATCCCATCTCTCTCTCTCTCTCTCTCTCTCTCTCTCTCTCTCTCTCTCTCTCTCACTCTCTCTCTCTCTCCCTCTCTCTCTCTCTCTCTCTCTCTCTCTCTCTCTCTCTCTCTCTCTCTCTCTCTCTCTCTCTCTCTCATGTTTCCCCAAAAATAAGACTTGGTCTTATATTGATTTTTGCTCCAAAAGACGCATTAGCACTTATTTTCTGGTTAAGTCTTATTTTAGGGGAAATACGGTACTAAATGCACCCATCTGGCTTACAATCTTAACTGGGGCTTATTTTGCAGTTAGGACTTATATTACGAGCATCCTGAAAAATCATGCTAGGACTTTTTTTCCAGTTGGGTCTTATTTTCAGGGAAACAGGATATCTATCTCTCTATCTCTCTACCTACTTACCTACCTACCTACCTACCCATCTATCCATCTATCCGTCTCTCTCTCTCTCTCTCTCTCTCTCTCTCTCTCTCTCTCTCTCTCTCTCTCTCTCTCTCTCTCTCTCTCTCTCTCTCTCTATTATGCTAATGTTAATTCCTGCAGTTTTCTTGGCACAATTTTTCAGAAGTGGTTTGCCTTTGCCTGCTTCCTAGAGCTGAGAGTAAATGACTGGCTCAGTTGGCTTTGCACCTAAGGTTGGACTAGAACTTGTGGTTTCCAAGTTTCTAGCCTGATGCTTTAACTACTGCACCAAGTGTACTCTCTTTTTCACATTCCATTTCCATCTTAACTCCATTGCTCCTTTCTATACTTTCTATGCTAGGAATGCAAAAGGAATCTGCTAGCATTTTGTGTGCGGTCAAAATAGTCCGATCTGCTAATATAATCTCCCTTGTAATATACTTAGATTGCAGTTATTATTGACTGGTTCAGCCTGTTTGAATTCTTACTTGATAACCTCAGATTCTGTACAGTATTATATCATACTTTTTTGCAGATTTGCTGGAATTATTTCTAGAAGTTTCAATAAAGTAAGCAGCAGGTAAATCTACTCTTGACCATAGGAACTTTTGTTTGATTGGTAGAAAAGGCACAACAGTGGAATGAAAAATAAGAAGGTGCTCAAGACTGAACTTGTTTCCAGATGGGGAAGAAACAAACAAAATAAGGATAACACGAAACTGGTTGCAGTAAACAAGAGAAAAAAGCACAGCAAGATGGCTAGCTTTATTGAAAAAAGTAATGTAGCCGATAGTTCTTTGATTTAACATTTAAGAGAGCTATGGAATCTTTGGTGCTCTCTGAACTTGGTTGTTTGCTTGTGGATGTTACTTAACTAGGTACCATCTTCAATGCTAGTTGTTTAAGATTTAAGAGAGCATATAAAATTGCCATCCCCATGGAAACTGCTGCTAGAGATACTATAAAAGCTGTAGTCAGGATACAAACACAAATGTGAATAAGCTTGTAATACTGTAATATGTCAACATGAACTATGTTATCATCGTGGCAGAAATTCACAACCACCAACAAAATGCAGATTTAAAGGAGAAACTTGTAGGAAAAGGAAAAGCAATATAGTGTGGCGTATTCACAAAGTTTGCTGCTCATAAAAAAAAAAGCAAATCATTTGATAAATAACTTAAGCCACTGTTCAAAAAGTTATACTGCTGCAGTATATATGAAGAATTAGATAATGAAAGTGGAACAAGGAAAGATAATCTGGAAATCCATAGCATAAAAGGTGAAATCTGTTCAGCGATAATGATAAACTGTAGAAGTGAATGGTAAAATTAGGTCAATGTAATTGGCTGCTGGACCTTCTGAATCAGTGATATCGTAGCAGAAATTGGGCATTTCAGAGATGTTAAATTAAAGCCATTAGAAATACAATTTAAATGTTACACTGGAGAAGAAAATAATTCCAATCTAAGTGAAAATACTTAACTGATAAATACAATAATGAGCAAGATGGATTAATAAGTTGTGAAAGTAGATAGAACAGCAATCTGGGATTGTGATTGGTTGAAGAAAGAGTCACAAGCTAAGAGTTATAAACCTGTGTTTCTCAATCTTGGCAACTTTAAGATGCATGGATTTCAACTGTCAAAATTCCCCAGCCAGACATCTTGATTGGAGAATTCTGGGACTTGCAATCCACACATCTTAAAATTGTTAAGGTTGAGAAATACTGCTCTAAACATTTGGAAAATTATCATGGACCCTGGTCTACAAGGTTATCCAGGTATCCAGGGATACTTAGAGGACAAAATTCATGAGGAACATCTACAAAACCTGAAGAACTCTTACATATTATATTTATACCATTGACACACAAGACCTACAGCAAATGCAGAGAGAGAATTCAAACACATCCCAAGGCCATAAAATGTGCCATAGAATCTATGATCGTGTTTTAGGATTAATTGTAACAGATTCTTGCTAAATTTAACCACATTGCTATATATTTTGAACACTCAGCTACAAGTGGGAAGAATGTGGCAATGGACAAAACAGTGTCACAGAAATTGTGACAACAGACTAACACTGATAGATAATGTGTGCATTTAGCAATGAAATTGCCTTATGATGACTCACAATATGGCATCAATATGGTAATTACATCATATATAATGAAAAACAGGAGTGAACCCCTGATTTGCATTTGCATCAAGCTCACAGCTGCAGAGAATAATTATGTGTAAATAGAAAGGAAGCATTAAGCTTGGTTTGAAAAGTTAACTGCTTCAACCAGTATTTGCACAGAAGGGAATCTATCCTCATCACTGATCATCAATCACTACTATCAATCTTTAATCCTCAAAAAGGGATTTTGATGAAAGTCCCTGCTCTTTGCTTCTGGGAAGTTAGTTGTGCAAAATGTGTAGAGGAATTTAGTCATGCAAGGCAGTGGTGAAATCTAACATTTGTTACTATCGGTTCTGTGAGCATGGCTTGGTGAGGGGGGGGTAATGTGACTGAGTGGGTGTGGCCAACTTTTTTTTTTTTACTTTTAAAACTATTTTTTCTATAACCTCTTCGGCCGAACAGGCTGTAAAAAATTGCTTTCAAAAGCCTCTGACGATCTCAGCTGAGTTGCCTGATCGGCAGAGGCTTTTTTCTTCTTTTAAAAGCATTTTTTTGGCTGAAGAGGTTGTAGAAAAAATGCTTTTAAAAATAAAAAAAAAAGGCTCTGATGATCGCGCATCTCAGCTCGGCATGGGGGAGGGCAGGGATTTTTGCTACCGGTTCTCTGAACCACCCACCTCCATTGCTATCGGATCGGGCAATCCGGTCCAAACCAGGAGCATTTCACCCCTCGTGCAAGGACATACAATCATGGAGATGAAGGCAATTTACCATGCTTATTTCTATAGGGTTAACCATGAAAAAGCCACATGAGATTGGGATCCCTTTAATATGTTTTTTTTTTCTTATAGAAATGGAGATTCTACATAAACTAGATCTTGAAGTCTCAAAAATCAGGGTAAAGATTGGAGTAGGAAACCTCAACAATCTTCGATATCCTGATGATACAACTCTCCTCTCAGAAACCAAAGTAGGCTTGGAACATCTGATCAAGAAAATCAAAGAAGAAAGTAAGGATTTTGGTCTCTTTCTGAACATCAAAAAGACCAAGCTCATGACCACTGCAAGGAATGGAAGCATCAAAAAAAGAAACTGACAATGAAGAGAATGTGTGCAAAATTTCACTTTCCTAGGGTCACAGATAACTCAAAGTGGTGAATGCAGCCTAAAAATAAAATGTTGGATTGCATTGGATCACCCAGCAATGATGAACATGAGCCAAATATGGAAGAGCAAGGACATCAGCCTGGCAATCAAATATAGGTCAATCCATTGTATGAGCCATGGTGGTGCAGTGGTTAGAGTGCAGTACTGCAGGCTACTTCTGCTGACTGCTGGCTGCCTGCAATTTGGCAGTTCAAATCTCACCAGGCTCAAGATTGATTCAGGCTTCCATACTTCTGAAGTGGGTAAAATGAGGACCCAAATTGTTGGGGGCAATATGCTGACTCTGTAAACTGCTTAGAGAGAGCTGTAAAACACTGTGACACAGTATAGAAGTCTAAGTGCTATTGCTATTTATTGTGTTCCCCATAGCTACCTATGGTTGTGAAAGTTGGACCTTAAATAAATAAGGCAGGAAGAAAATTGGCACATTTGAGCTGTGTTGCTGGAGAAGGCTCCTGCATATTCCTTGGACAGCAAAGATGCCCAAAAAGCAAATGCTGGAGTGCATGATACTAGATATGTCACTACAAGGAAATATCACAAAACTGTGTCTTGTTATTTTGGCCATGTCACGTGGGGTAACTCACTGGAGAAGGCAATTATTTTGGAAAGAGTTAGTAGTAAAATGCCTCCAAAGAACACAATGGCTGGACACCATTAAAGCTGACAGAGTATAGAAAAATACAAAGAAGCAGTGGAAGATCAGAAGATGTGAGAGCTGACCCATAGAATTGCCAAGAATTGGACACAAATGAATGGATTATCATCATCAACACCACCAACACTAACACCACCACCATCATCATTATCCCAGAGCTGAGATCATTCAAAGAAAAGTTACAAGAAATCCAATAATGTTTCAAGACTATAATATAGTTTATGGAGTTTTATCAATATATTATGCTGAACTCACACTTGAAAGTATTACATGGAGTTGAGACTTACTGTTCTGTCAAAGCTGAGAGCTTATTAGAGGAGTTATGTATCTTGGTGTAATAAATTAAAAGTTCATTGTTGTGTAGTTTTGTTTGGTACCTGGGAATACATCAATAAGTCAAACACCTTGCAAAGATCTGATGAGGTTGCCAACATGTTCAAAAGATGCTCCAAACATCATTAATTTCAAATGTGTTTAAAATATGTTGCAGACTTGGGAGTTAGATTTCAAAATGTCAAGAAAACAAACAGCTGAAAATGTTACTCCTGTTTTTTATACTATCAGTGGGAAAAACACCTACACAACACTCCTCAAGATGCAAATAACGTTAATACTAAGAATTGTTTATGATAGAATCTTAGCTCAATTACATTAAAAACATATATTTGTGGAAGACACATTTAAAATATTTTTAAAGTTGCATTCAAAAAAGCATAAAATTGAAAGTTACCCATGAAGGATATGGTGTGTATATAACAAATATTAACATAAATTGTGCAGAAAATGTGTTGATAAAGCAAAATTATATACTATACTGTACAAGTTGAATACAAAATAATGCCTGCTACAGGAAACTGAATATTTAAAGAAAATCCACATTTCTTTATGTCAGAAGCAAGTCTTTGTTTTAAGAAGTAATAAATTGTAGAAAAGTTTGTTGCCTGGGCTCACTCTTCTTTTAATGTAGAAGATTAGGCATGATTGCTTATCTAAAACTGAAGAAAACCTACCACCCTTGAATATTTGTTGAAGACAATAGTCTTTACACAGAATATTTTTTATCCCACTTTTACTGTTTTTATAAATAACTCAAGGTGGTGAACATATTCTTCCTCCTATTTTTTTTTGCCAAAATAACCCCCGGTGAGCTAAAGAGAGAGGGGGAGGGGACTGTCCAACCCAAGGTTACCCACTTCCATTCCTGGGACTAGAACTCATTGTTTCCTGGTTTCTGACCTGATGCCTTAACCACTAGGCCAAAATTGTTTTCCCTGTTTTCAATAAGCAGACGTGCTCTTGAGGCAATGCCATAAAAGAACTGGCACCCTTTGTTCCTGTCTACCACTGATCTAGTCCTAGAAAAGAGCAATCTGAAGACATTTACTTCTATATCTTCATTAAGTTTCATACGGGGGGAGACAATTCCTCAGTGAAATGTACAAAAGGATTTTATTTATAAAATAATGGCATAAATTTATTTATTTTATTATATTTATTCATAATTATACAATTACATGTACTGTTAAATACACAGCAATATTTCTGTGCCACAATTTTCTGGAACCACAATACAGCACAAAATTTTACTTGCTGCCAGAATGAAAAAATGGAGAAAGAACCAGAAAGTAGTGAATGTGATTTCGCTCAATTGTGGTTCCAGAAAAATCTTAGCTATGTAGAAAAAACCTGCCTTAAAGGAAAAACATACATTAAACCTACAAAAATATACAGAGTATGTATGTATACACACACACACACACACATATACACATACAAAAACATACTGTATGTATGTATGTATGTATGTGTGTGTGTGTGTGTGTGTGTGTGTGTGTGTGTGTATATATATATATATATATATATATATATATATATATATATATATATATATAGGTATGTATGTGTATATGTATATATATATATATATATATGTATATATATATAGGTATGTATATATATATATATATATATATGTATGTGTGTATATATATATATATGTATGTGTGTGTATATATATATATATATATATATATATATATATATATATATATATATATATATATATATATATATGTAGGTCTTTGGTTATTCGGGTCTTCTCCCGCATAAAATTGGAAGTGTCTTGGCGATGAAATCGAAGGTTGAAGTACCAACCCCCCATCCAAACAGAGCACAGCCAAGCCCCTAACCAATCAGAACACACCTCCACCCAATCAGAACACAACCAAGCTCACACCCAATCAGCTCACACCCCCACTAGCAGTTAAAAGGAAGAGACAGCTGCAATCTCACATTGCTCCTGGAAGCACGAAGCCGAGAACACCAGCCTGAAGATGACGAATGAGACATATATTTTCTGAGGTTTTCGTGGGTGTTTGTATGTAGGTCTTTGGTTATTCGGGTCTTCTCCCACGTAAAATTGGAAGTGTCTTGGCAACGTTTCGATGAAGTCTCATTCGTCATCTTCAGGCTGGTGTTCTCGGCTTCGTGCTTCCAGGAGCAAATTGGTTGGAGGCTTAGCTGTGCACTGATTGGATGGGGGCTTGGCTGTGCTCTGATTGGATAGGAGTGTGTTCTGTTTGGGTGGGGGCTTGGTTGTGCTCGGGTTAGTTAGGATGTCACCACCACACATCCACACAGAAAGCAGACTCAAACCCACACTGATGGTGAGGCACAATCATGGACCAGAAGCCAGACCGCAGCTGCATCATTAGCCACTTTAAACCCCACCAATCCATACATGAAGGAGACTGATACACACCATGAAGAGGTGGCACGGTGGGCCAAACTACACCAATGCAGCTCACCAGCTCAAATCCCCCTGCAACTCAGACTAACCCGAGCAAAACCAAGCCCCCACCCAAACAGAACACACTCCCATCCAATCAGAGCACAGCCAACTCCCTATCCAATAAGAGCACAGCCAAGCCCCCAACCAATCAGAACACACCTCCTCCCAATCAGAACACAGCCAAGCTCCCACCCAATCAGTTCACACCCCCGCTAGCAGTTAAAAGGAAGAAATAGCTGCAATCTCACATTGCTCCTAGAAGCACGAAGCCGAAAACACCAGCCTGAAGATGACGAATGAGACTTTGTTGAAACGTCACCAAGACACTTCCAATTTTACATGGGAGAAAACCTGAATAAGCAAAGACCAATGGGAGACTGCCAGAAGAAAAAAAGCCCAGAAAGTAGTGAATGTGATTTCACTCAACTAGGGCTGCAGAAAAATCTTGGTTACATAGGAAAAACCTGGCTAAAAGAAACACACACACACACACACACACACACACACACATTTAGTTGCACTTAGAAAACAAAATATCAAGGGGACTAGGAAGAAAAGAAGCAATTTTACAGGTTGCTATGTTGCCAACAACAAGCTACATTGGCTAATGTCAGTTGGGCAGGAGGTTATATAGTGGAATTACCCCTTTTTCAAATTATTTTGAGGAGTTGTATGAAGTATGAAAGGGCAATTTGATTCTTTGACTGAATCGCCACTTTGAAGCCAACTCACAGATCTAATGAGAGACAGGCTTTGAAGCAACAAGTCAAATTAGGTGGCTCTAAAAGTCTTTGAAGACTTCTGAGGAGCCTTTGGAGTTTTAATGGCTTTTCTTTTGCTTTAGGTATTCTGACATGCAAAATACAATATTCCAAATTCTATTCAATTTTTTTTCTCTTAATGACCCTGCAATCCTTTATTTGTGGTGGAGTCGGGATGACTGAATGGAGCTGAATGTTTACTAGCTGGATGCCCTTTCTGACGCCTAGATGGTATTCACAGCAGATATTTTCTCTTTACGCCCTGGTAGAGAAACATCTATCACTGCCTAGGATTGAACTCTCAACCTTCTGAGTGGGAGGTGAGCATTTTCACCACTAGGCCAGTGGTGGGTTCTTCCCGGTTCCGCCTGGTTCCCCCGAGCCAGTAGCGGTGAAGATATGACATCACCGAACCGGTTCTGCCCACTTGCCCCCCCCCTGCGTTATTCTTGCCTTTTATTTGGCTCCACCCCGAATCTATTGCTGCCTCCTGAGTCCCAGCTGATGGGGTATAAGGAAAAACTGTTTAGACTCTTGCTGCAGGGCTTCAAAGGGACACCCTACAGCTGATCAGTGATAAAAGGCAGTTTGGTGGTAGATCCGTGCCTCCAAAAACAAATGAGTAGACCGGTGCTTGCAAAAATAAATGGGTAGACCAGTGCCTGCAAAAATAAATGGGTAGACCGGTTCAGCTCTGCAAGCAGTTAAAAGCCTGGTAGACCAATATCTCTGCTAAATCCTAAATAATTGTCACATGACCATCAAGCCATGCCCACAAAATAAGCCACGCCCACAGAACCAGTAGTAAAAAAAATTAGAACCCACCCCTGCACTAGGTCACCATAATGCTCTACAACTTCTATTCAATATAGGAGAAAAATGGAGAGGGGTGTTGAAATACGTGATGGTGTTTCTAAGCATTCATTAGCCAGAATTATATTGCCTTATTAAACTCTACACCTATCAAAACTATTTTGGCCTGGAAAAGGTGATCTTAGTGTAGGCTTCATTCATCTCAACTCTTGGCTTCTTTAAGTGGCCACACATAAATATCAACTTTGTCTTATCTTGCGCTAATAGGGTTTTATACTGCTCTATTGGTCCTGAAATCACAAGTTTAAAACAGATCTTGTACCTCTGAATATGGTTGAAGCCCAGTAATATGCATATTTATGTTAAAACTGTCTTTTAAATTCTACACTACTGGGGCAAATTGAAATATTTTCCCATTACAGTGAGTGATCTGGGCCAAACTTACACCAACTGGTCCAAATATTTACTTACTTTAACATCTGAAGGAACAGCATAGCTACAAATTTCAATCGTTCTATCCAAGCTTCTTTCTCTATGTCTTCTTATCTCTATGGCTTTCTTGATCATTTTGACACTCTGATTCTCTTGTTTCTATTAATTTCTGTTCCTGCAAGAAGCCAAGCTTTCAAGCTGTTATTTCAAGGAGCTCCTATTCATTTCTTGTTTCATATGCCACCCAGACTCCACTGGCATAGAGGGAAACATGAATAAAGATAAAATCTAACAATGGTTTACAACTGGAACATTTAAAGGAAAAAAACCCTGAAGGTTTGATTTTGACTGCTCAAGTGCAAACTATTTGAACTAATGCAATCATGGCCAGAATTGAAAAATCATTAAATGATTCAAAGTGCAGAGTGTGCAAAGAAGCAAGAAACAATACAGCATAGACTCAGTGTCAAGCTTCAAAAGGCGCTTTTGCTGTTGCAAGTATTATCACTTCTCAGTTTGCCAATGAATTATGGAGGGAGGGAAGGGGTAGATAGAACTTAGGTTCCAGACATAAAGATGCCAGCCATGAGAACCAAGGACAATTTGGCAGGTACATATCAGAATCAAAAAACTTTCTCAAAACAATACCAGGAAACTCCATTGGACAATGTAACCTGGTCTAATAGGAGGAGGGAGAACCTGAACTTTAACTATGTGGGTTTGCGTGGGAAATAGTTGGATCTGGTTTTGTCCTCATCTTTGCCGATATAATGTACTCAATAAAGTTTTGCATAAAGAGAGTGGATCATCTCAGCCGTGCTTGCTTTGGTTGGGTTCATCAGTTGGAACATTGACATTCAGCTTGTTCAAAAAGTCATTCCAAATTGATTATAAACTATGACATAATACCCATCAAGAAAATGGTTCACTGGCACATCTGTAAAGAAATATTTTGTCTCGGCAATGAAAAATTGGCAGGAACATATAGGTGAAAAAGTAGTTGAAAATGAGCACGTTAAAATAAAGTCTTGGAATATAACACACCAGATTTAGAAATTGACATGAGATTTGTGGTTGGAAAAAAAGAAAGTAAGTGTGGGTAATTGCAGTGGTGAAATCCAATTTTTTTTACTATTGGTTCTGTGGACGTGGCTTGATAGGCATAGTGTGGCTTGATGGGTGTGGCTTGGTGGGTGCGGGAGGGGAAAGATACTGCAAAATCTCCATTCCTACCCCACTCCAGGGGAAGGATACTGCAAAATCTCCATTCCCAATCCACTCTGGGACCAGCCAGAGGTGGTATTTGCTGGTTCTCCAAACTACTCAAAATTTCCACTACCGGTTCTCCAGAATCTGTCAGAACCTGCTGGATTTCACCCCTGGGTCATTGATGTAGCAATACCAAGAAGTAATAGAATAGAAGACAAAGCATTGGAAAAGATCAGAAAATATCAAGGTCTCAAAATCAGCACTGAAAGATTATGTCATAAACCAGCTGTGGTGGTCCCAGTGGTTATGAGCATAGTCCCATAAAAAAAAAATCTTGGATGACACTTAGAAAAATTATGCATTGCCAAAAATTCCTATCTGTCAATTGCAAAAGGCAACACTGCTTGGATCTATACCTATGTTACATTACAACATCCTAGCTTCTTTGGAAGAACTTGATGTCTATGAAGATGTCTATGAAGGCCACAGTTGCCAGCTAAAGAACTGGCAACTGTGATTTCACATTGTTGTATATTTAACAACAACAACCTTTCTGGCACCAGAAATCAGAGGCAGCAAAGCTACCCATATCCACACAGGAAAGTTATTTTCATTCTACATCCTACCCAGTTGAAGTCATGCTTTGTCAATGGCCTGCCTAGTCTGTCATCTATCAAAGCCATTAACTAAGGCAGGGGTCTCCAATCTTGACAACGTTAAGACTTGTGGACTTCAACTCCCACAATTCCTCAGCCAGCAAAGCTGGCTGAGGAATTGTGGGAGTTGAAGTCCACAAGTCTTAACGTTGTCAAGATTGGAGACCCCTGAACTAAGAAGTCCTTCCAAAAATGGCTAATCCAGTGTGACCTCTAAAATACTTGAAAGTTATATCCAGCAAGACATTTGTAACATCGACGTTGCAATGTTGACAGCTGTCTACTTACTAAAAAAAAAAAAAAAAAAGTTAATTTCATTTCTCTTTGTCATTTCCTCTTCTTTTTTTCCCTCATGACCCACTTAGTACATTTTGAGTCCTTTCTTTTAAGTCACTTTTGTGGCTGTTTGTATTTGAAGTTGGGATTTGAATGAAATTGATTGGGTTGTTTCTTGTTCGTTTGTTTTTTTGTGCAGCTGTCATACACCAAAAGAAACCTTGGACCGCTTTCTTTAAAAGAATCAGTAGGTACACTTTGTGTGCAACCGATATGAAGTATTGTCTGCCTGGTGCTTGGTAATAACAGTCATTGCGCAAATATCTCTTTGCTTCCATTATTTGTTTGCTAGTTATGAAACCTAGTTGATGCAACCCATTCTCTCTGAGGCTCTCAGAACGCATTGTTTATCTGTAGTTTGAGTCAATATTCCAAACCATCATTTATAGATATGGTGGATACAACCCATTACTTAAGATCAACATTCATTGAACTGGGTGAGATACATTTCCAAATAAAAATTCATCCCATTGCTTGGATGTCTTGCTGCCCTTTTATGGGTTGTAGAAGTAAGCATGATGTCAGATGAATGCAGAAAGATCGTGTTTCATTACCAAACTAGGTAACATCATCAGCTCTAGACCTGATGATGTTACCTAGCTTGGTAATGAAACGTTTGCAAGAAAGTCACCAAGCTCAAAGAGCACCAACTACATCACAGCGTAAGGCCTATTAGAAGCAATGGGAATGACTTCTAAATAAACAGGCATAAACAGCAGTTGCTGGTGGCGCAGCAGGCTAAAGCACTATAATTAACTGTTATTAACATCAAAGCTGCCTGCAATTACTGCAAGTTCAAATCCCACCAGGCTCAAGGTTGACTCAGCCTTCCATCTTTTCTAAGGTAGGTAAAATGAGGACCCAGATTGTGGGGGCAATGAGCTGACTTTGTATAAATATACAAAAGTATGAAGGCTATTGCTTAACACATTGTAAGCCGCCCTGAGTGTCCAGAAAAGGGTGGCATATAAATCAATTTTTTAAAAAAAAGCTGTATTCATCTGTCTTTAAAATGATAAAGCCAGAGTAGGACTTACTCTTTCAAACAAAAATAACTATTTATTTGATAGATTTATCAATGCCACCCAGTTTATCCAGGAATCCAAAACAGCTTACATGGAGATCCATTGCAACACTCCGCTGTTATACCTGGAAATCTGCAAAAAAATTGGGCTGAGAAAGAGCAATCAAAATCTCCCCATGCGATTTCCATGGTTGAGGCTCAACTAGAGCCTAGTTTTCCCCCAAAGATTTGCAGAGAATTGTGGGCCTTCTCAAGTGAAAGAAAGCAAAGATTTCCCTTGTCTGATCACCCTAAACAGATGTCTAAGCAACTTTCAACATTGTGAAGCAAAAATTACAGTTGAGAGAAGATTTCTCATTGATGCAATATTCAAAGAGGACTTTTCATCTTTCTCTTTGAACAACTACAGTATCAAAAAATTGGAAGAAAATGTTTGACTCTCTATGCCTTTACTTCGAGTTCAGTTGTACTTGGGGTCTCCCTCTGGAAGTACGACTGAGGCATTTTGTGTGGCAACAAAGGAGGAATATTTCTCTGAAGTGATACCACAATATAGAACAAATCCAGGCTCTGTATGCCTAACCTCATGATTTTTCTTATTTTCTTCCTCAAAGGTTTTACTTCCTTTGTAACCTATTGGAGTTGCAATGCTGGGGATGAGGTGAAAGAGCCCAAGGTATATGTGGTCATCCCTTTTTTCTGTTTCTTGAAGATTTATTCCTTTTTTCCTGGCATCCCATTTTCTATCTTAAACAGTCTTTTCTTTGTCTTACAAAACTGATTCAGAGAAGGGGAAAATTGGTCTTGCAAAAGGTCAGGATTACTTACATTCGGAAAACTTTTAAAATTAGGATGAAAGGTATAGGAAATACTTCCCAAAGCTACATCTGGCTGACAGTTCATTTTTTTTCAGACATCTTGGGAATATCCTTCAAGTTGGGTTACTTCTGAAGAATTCATGGATACATCCATTTAGTTTTCTTACAAGCAATAGCATTTTGTCTTTACCTTTGCCTCGGATATATATTCATCCTTGCAACCTAGCCTACAATCCTGGAATTTCTCCAATGCTTTCATCCAAATATTAACCAGGACTGACCCTGGTTTTGAGATCTCCATGTTCAATTAAATGCTGCCATCTGTTTTAACATCCTAGACATATGTGATTGTTGTTCCATAAAGCAGTTCCATAAATTGCATAAGTTCCATAAATTGCAGATTGTAAAAATAATGATATCTAAATTATTGAGTCATGTGAGGGTAGGAAGGCATTTTTGATTCATCAGATTTATTCATTGCAACATTAGCCAGGTTAAACATTGCTTGGACAATGTGACAATATAATTTTTAATGGGGCCCTCTTTATGTTGTTAAAACCTCTGTATATTTATGTTTGTGTTTTCCTACTATAAAATCCCTGTTTAACAAGCTAGTCTTTATTTGTTAAGAATGATATCCATTTCAGCTTCATGTAACCCCACAGTTGTCCTTTATTCCATCTCAGAAAGAATTGCCTTACTAATAGAAAATTCCAAATTGTCAAATACACAATATCAGAAAAGTGCTGAAGGAGCAAAGGCAGACTGAAGTATTGCTACTCACATCTCTTAAAACATACAGCTATTGTCATCTGGCATATTCTTGCCAGTCTGCATCCTAGCAACGTATTTATTAGATGCATGAAATCTGATCTTTGCTAATAAACCTGCAATACTTTTTTTTAAAGTATGATCTTTCTTGAAATCATCATAACATAAGCTGGTCATTTCAGTCCTACAATAACAAAATTAAAAAAAAAATCTGGATATGATCAATATAAGACAAAATGTTATAGGTCTCTGTTCTTTACTAAAATAAGATATTAATCCTACATGATGAGATTTTATTACAAGCACTGACAAAAGTCGAGAGAATAGTATTTTATGCACTACAAATTCTGCAGTTCATCCAATGATTCCCTGTACATTTTTAAACAAGCTGTACCATACCATCATTCAAAACGTGATACAGAAGTCAGCAAACATGTATTAAATAGCCAGGCTCAAGGTCGACTCAGCCTTCCATCCTTTCTAAGATGGGTAAATTGAGGACCCAGTTTGTTGGGGGCAATAAGCTGACTTTGTATAAATATACAAAAGTATGAAGGCTATTGCTTAACGCACTGTAAGCCGCCCTGAGTCTCCAGAGAAGGGCGGCATATAAATAAATTTTTTAAAAAAAATTATACTAAATACATTTTAGCAATTAAAAAAAGTTATAATAAATGCATGAATCAAAAGTATACTCAATATTGTACTAAGGTACCATGAAATTGAATAATAGGGCTTTTTTCACACTCCCTTTTGCTTATTCCCCTAGAAAAAGGAGTGAACCCTGTTAAACATACCCAATTTGCAGGAATTGGTTATGTCTAGTCTAGGGAAAAGAAGGCCTAGGGGAGACATGATAACAGTGTTCCAATATTTGGGGGGCTACCACAAAGAAGAGGGGGGCAACCTATTCTCCAAAGCACGAGGAGACATGACAAGAAATAATGGATGGAAACTAATCAAAGAGAGAAGCAACCTAGAACTAAGGCAAAATTTCCTAGTGGCAAGAGCAATTAACCAGTGGAACAGCTTGCCTTTAGAAGTTGTGGGTGCTCCAATACTGGAAGCTTTTAAGAAGAGACTGGACAACGATTTGTCTAAAATGGTATAGGGTCTCCTGCTTGAGCAGGAGGTTGGATTAGAAGACTTCCAAGGTTCCTTCCAACTCTGTTATTTTATGTTTTATGTTCTAAACATTTTCCAATATTTCTTGGATAATAGCCATGTTCCTCGCATCATCCCATTGAGTTGCTTGACTTTGGATTGGAAGCTGTTCCTGTTTCTCTGTAGTTTTCTTGGTTCAATTCTTTGTTGCCACCTGGGCATTTTCTTTTGCCCATTTTATTAACATTCAAAGGAAGAATGTGTTGATTCTTTAAATTTCTTCTCCAGGCAGTAGTGAAACTCTGAATCTCAGAAGAGAAGGAGAAATATCTGTTCATTCAGGATAGTGAATATATTCTTTCATACTTTCTATTACCAGGATGTAAACTGGTAGAATCACTCCCCTAATTTATAACTCCCCAAATTTTAAGATTCTTTTTTTCAAGCCACCTATTGGTGATGCTATCGGTAATGCAGACCAGAGTTCACTTGACTGATTTGTTTCATTATGGAATTTCTGGCCTTTGGAACAAGCTGAACATTAAGCACTAGGATACCTGTCCTCATCTACCTGTCTAGTTTCCATGAATAACTCACTGCTGGTTACATACTCTGCTTTGATGACTAGAATGTCTGTGAAGTTCTGTAACTCACTAATACTGGATGCCAACCAAGGTAGACATTTTTGATCCACCATGCAAGTTGATGCACCTGTAGAACTGGTATTGCAGGGAGTTTATCAGTTAAATTCCAACTTCCAACTCTGTTAATCTGTAAATCTGTAAAATAATAATAAACCAATATGCACTTTCCATTCTATTGATAATGCTTGAGACTGCAGGCATAACTCCATAAACTGCTTAGTTTAGTTCTGTAAAGACAGATTTATCATTTCATTACCTTGCAGGAAAACTGTAACAGAATAACAGAGTTGGAAGGGACCTTGGAGGTCTTCTAGTCCAACCCCCCGCTTAGGCAGGAAACCCTATACCACTTCAGACAAATGGTTATCCAATATCTTCTTAAAAACTTCCAGTGTTGGAGCATTCACAACTTCTGCAGGCAAGTTGTTCCACTGATTAATTGTTCTAACTGTCAGGAAATTTCTCCTCAGTTCTAAATTGCTTCCCTCCTTGATTAGTTTCCACCCATTGATTCTTGTCCTGCCCTCAGGTGCTTTGGAGAACAGCTGGATTCCCTCTTCTTTGTGGCAACCCCTGAGATATTGGAACACTGCTATCATGTCTCCCCTAGTTCTTCTTTTCATTAAACTAGACATACCCAGTTCCTGCAACCGTTCTTCATATGTTTTAGCCTCCAGTCCCCTAATCATCTTTGTTGCTCTTCTCTGCACTCTTTCTAGAGTCTCCACATTTTTTTTTACATTGTGGTGACCAAAACTGGATGCAGTATTCCAAGTGTGGCCTTACCAAGGCATTATAAAGTGGTATTAACACTTCACATGATCTTGATTCTATCCCTCTGTTTATGCAGCCTACAACTGTAGCTGCACTTCTGCTAGATAAATAGATTGTTAGAAAGTTGTAAAATAATTATGATCTCCTGTCACCTTGAATAATATGCAATTGATTAAATTGCTATGCACGGCTGAAGTTTAAGGAGATGGGGGATCAATTCCTATCCTTGTAGTATTATTTTTATTTGCAGAATGATTGCCCATCTCATGACTCTACAGGTGCTAATTTGTCAAATGCTGTTATTATCCTATTGCCTTGACTGTTTTGTCTCCATCTTGAGGAACTAAAGAAAAAAAGACTGTATAAATTGGATCTGATCTTCTAGTCAGTCTGATTCTGGTTGTTGTTTCAATTCCAGAAATAGTTCCAATCCAAATGTCTGAACAGTTCAATTCAGTTGTTCCCATCATAATTATTCAGTTGGATTCCAATGAGCCTGGATGCTAAAGATTTATGTGCACCTGCGTGAAAGCCATCTCAGCTGGCCTGAATTTAATGAAAGTCATTTTAACTGGCCTGAATTGAATGAAAGGCATAGCTATTGGTCTTAATTTAAGTTAATTAACTGAATATTTGCATCACCTGACAGAATTTGGACTGGCTAGTTATAAAGTTTCAGGCAAGCAGTAGGATAATATCAAATCCAGCACAGAATGGAATGAGCTGAAAGAGGCATTTTTAAAATAAAATTGAGATAATAATAGCAGAATGTCTAGAAGTGAGTTTGAATAATATTAAATAATGCTAATTAATATTTTGGGTGCATGCATGTCCGCCGGCCGCCTAGTCTTCTGGTTTCTGGTGTGCATGTGCGTGCAAGGACCAGCTGGCCAGTGTGCATGTGCACGCTGTAAATTGGAAGAGTGTCAATGAAGCACCCCGCCCAGCCCGCCACCAAGAACAAGTAAGAGCAGACCCCCCCTCCCACCACTTCTGCCAAGGGAGCATGACCACTTCCCGGCTGGTGCACCTCTTACACCATGTCTGTGGTCCAGACCACCTGGCCAGCTTGAGCGCCCCAGAAGAGCAGCAGTGAGAGCCACAGGATGAAGGGCAGGAGCAACTGGCCGTCCCCCGTAGCCACTCCCCCACCAGTGAGCTAGGCCCTCGGTGACATCTCCATGTGTGAGGAGCTGCGCACTCCTCTGGCTCTCCTGGGGCAGCTCGCCTCCCTGACGATGGCTACTCCTCATCCTCCAGCATCCCAGGGGCAAGGAGGCTGTGGCAGTTCTCACGCTGCCACTTCTGGCCATGATGCTGGAGGGGGAGGAGCTGCCATCAGGCTGGCGAGCTGCCCCAGGAGGGCTGCAGGAGAGTGCAGCTCCTAACACATGGAGACACCACCGAGGGCCCAGCTCGCTGGCAGGGGACTGGCTGTGAGGACCGGCCGATTACTCCTGCCCCTTGCTCTGTGGCTGCCACTGCCGCTGTCACTCTTCTGGGGCACCCAAGCTGGCCAGGCTCCCTGGACCACAGACATGCATCTGGAGTGGCTGGGGCCATGCAACTAGCTTGCTCAGGCAGGGAGGCAGGGAAACTCCAGCTTGCCCATCGTGGCTGACAGCTCTGCTCCCATAGGAAGCGACTGCTGGAATCCCCTCTCTGTGCATTTGGGCATGCAAGTCATTGCCCATTGCTCTCCCAGGTTCCGGTATGCTGGCCAGCTGGCCGGCTGGTTTTAATGCACGTGGAGCAATGGAAATTGGAAGAGAAGCTGCCCAGTACATCTGCCCTCATGAAAACCAGCTGGCTGGTGCGCCGGAACCTAGAAGGGTGACAGGCGACAGCTCCATGTGCCCGGAGAGATGGCTCTGCATGCCACTTCTGGCACGCATGCCATAGGTTCACCATCATTGTCCTATACCATTTTGGACAAGCGACTGTCTAGTCTCTTCTTAAAAATCTCCAGTTATAAATTACTCCTAATGTCTGAAGGCAAGCTGTTCCACTGGTTAACTGTCCTCATTGTTAGAAAACCTAACCGTTCTGAGCAAATCTTTCTTTAAAATTTTATTAAATAGTTTGAATTTTATAAAACCAACCAATCTCATTACAGTTTGATGTTTTTGTCTGAACACATGCAAGATCTGAGACCAAAAAAGAAAGCAAAATCTACCAATTTTATAATGTGAGAATGCAAAAATCCTGTGAGCTTTGGTAACCTTGGTAAATATTCCGGCTGTATATTTAAATTCACACTGGGAATACTTGCAGAAGCCTTACAGATTACTTGTAACTCAAGGCAATCATCTGGATACCATCAATCTACCCCAAAAAGTTCAATGAAAGCATGATTTGCCCATCTTTAATGCAATTATACCTATGTTATGATATATGTTTTCCAGTCTTAGAAACCAAATGAATTTACAACTGATGTGAAATAGCTGGGAAATAATCTTTGCAAAAATGGACATTTAAGTTATACAGAATTATTTTCCTTGCAGACCTCTATTGCACAAACTTTGCTGGAAGCTTAGAACATTCTACCATGACCTTTAAGAAGCATTTTCCTTGCTTGATTACACTTGGCAAAATGGCTATGGGTTCACTGCACATAAACTGCAGTCAGCTGAGACATTAATTATTGGTTATTCTTCATCTTCATTGTCTAAGGTTTTGTCAGTGTTTGGTATCCATCTTTTAATCACTTCTTTCATGATATTATTCAATGTTACATCACGGCAATGAACACTGTACAAACACCAGCTGTTTGTTTGTATAATAACTGAAGGATCTAAATACGTTTCTGTCTGTTGCTAAAGCAGGCAGATATTTCCCTGGAGCGCTAAAGGACTAATCCAGCATTCTTTGTGCCTTGTGGCTCCAGATTATTTTGAGACAGCAAATTGGATCATTGACAGATAACATTCCAAATTCTGTTCATATTCCTTATGGGAAAATGATAACTGAAGCTATTCTTTGCAGGGAGTAAAAATAAAATCCCAGTCCTTTTCTGGATACCAACAAAGGTGTCCATTTAAAATGGTTGAAATGTGACCAGGTTAATTCTCTGTAACATTTCTATAATTGGACATTTATCATAACAACTAAAAATACAAGAATTGGCTTTCACTTGGTTTATTATAGGATATATACGATATATTTGGAATGAGTCTTTTAAACATTCTATTCAATCACATTTTTGTTATTTCTTTCACTATTCCTAATTTTTTTTGGTTACTTCTCAAAATCATTTTAGGATTTTTTTTTCCTAAGTGATACCTCACACAAAAACTATATGATATTTTGGGCTGTGCTCATATCTTACAACAAGCCATGATGTTGTTTTTCTGCTTTCGGCTCAGTATATTTATGAACCCAACCAGTGATGGAATTCATACTTTTTTACTACCGGTTCTGTGGGCGTGGCTTGGTGGGCATGGCAGGTGAAGGATACTGCAAAATCTCCATTTCCACCCCACTCCTGGGGGAAAGATATTGCAAAATCTCCATTCCCACCCCATTCATTAGGTAGCATTTGCCGGTTCTCCGAACTACTCAAAATTTCCACTACCAGTTTTCCAGAACCTGTCAGAACCTGCTGGATTTCACCCCTGAATCCAACAATTGAAGTTTGTCAAAACATAGTTTACCTCATACACTTTATAGTTTAGCATTACATATGGATCTAATGTGAAGTAGATGGATCTCTCTCTCTCTCTCTCTCTCTCTCTCCCTCCCTCCCTCCCTCCCTCCCTCCCTCTCCCTGTCTCTCTCTCTCTGTCACACACAAGATATCTCAACAAGAAAGGATCAGCCCAGTTTTCCTTTTTATTCCTGTGGGAAATGCAAATCCCATCCCAGTGTGACATTATATAATATAATGTCTTTATATATAATCTTTATATAAAAGCAACCCCCAACCTTTCTATCCCATATGGCTAACAGCAGTTAAAATCAGTATAAAACATAAATACTTTAAAAGTGTGTGGGAAGCCTCAAAGGTTAAAAAATGATGCAACAATTTTTTAAAAAAATCAAGAAGGCAAAGCAAGTAACATAAATAAGTATTTCCTAGGAATTCCAAAGGCGCTGTTCAATTGCAACTGGACTTTCTTGGGTGTTTTTCCCCCTTGCTTCTCAGACAAGAAGCTTCTTCAGAACTTCAGAACCAAATCAGCTTCTTGGATAAGAAGTGAAACGCTTTCCGGGTGGAGAAAAAAAACCAAGAAAGTCCAGTTGCCTTCTGAAAAGCACCTTTGGGACAACCATGACTGGATGAGTGAGACTCTCCGTATGGGAACAAATGAGATCCAACAGAAGACTGTATTCTTGACCCATTGGTGGAAGACCATCTATGAAGGTGTCAACTGGAAAGCCCTTTTCTGATGAGTTCTCAGTCTGAACTTATAGCATGAAAAGAAGGGTGCAAGAGAAGGACACTTTACAGACACTTTATATTTACAGACCCTTCGCATCCTGGACATAAATTAATTCAACTCCTACCCTCAAAACGATTCTATAGAACACTGCACACCAGAACAACTAGACACAAGAACAGTTTTTTCCCGAATGCCATCACGCTGCTAAACAAATAATTCCCTCAACACTGTCAAACTATTCACTAAGGCTGCATTACTATGACTATTAATCCTCTCATCATTCCTATTACCCATCTCCTCCCACTTATAACTGCATGACTGTAACTTTTTGCTTGTATCCTTACGATTTATATTGATTTTGATTGTTTCCTGATTGCTTATTTGTACCCAATGACTATCATTAATGATTCTTGATGAATGTATCTTGTCTTTTTATGTACAGTGAGAGCATATGTACTAAAGACAAATTCCTTGTGTTTCCAATCACACTTGGCCAATAAAGAATTCTAATCTATTCCGTTCCGTTCCATTCCGTTCCGTTCCGCTCCGTTCCGTTCCGTTCTGTTCTGTTCTGTTCTGTTCTGAACCTAGCCCTTTGGAGAAAAAAAACCCCTTTCTTTTCTTTTTCTCAGCATATAGACTTCTTAAGGAGCAGGTTTTTCACATAATGTGTCCAAAACATGTTCGTATGTGCCTCAAGTGAGAACATGTGGTACTCGGATATGATGCTTCTGTGGTGTCAGCTGGCTCTCAGTAAACGTAGCATAAGCTAATTGCTCTGCGGGTAGCAAACAATCAATCATAATATGTTGGCTGGCTATGTAAAGGGAACTTTTTGGGTGATGCAGAAAACATTTGTGCTTTTTCCTTTTTCCATTTCTGCATAGTTATTTCCATAATTGTTGTTTCGACCAGCCCATTTGGGTTAGAAAAAGCAGGCATACCATCTTTTATTGCCTGGCTCTATCAAAATGTTGTTTTGTTTTTAATTCACCTCCTTTCAGCACATCTGTTCCTTGTAAAATAATGCCAACACTCCAAGTTAATCTGCAATTTTTCATCTTGCAGGAAGAGTTGCTCATTTATTTCTTTAGAGAATACCTGAATTGGAATTTCTCAGCAATTTTTTTTTAAAAAGTTTTTATTCCCCAATATAATCCATTTTAGTTGAATGAACCTAATTCGCACAAAACCATACTGATATCTTGTCTATGGAGATTCTTAATTATCACTTTGGAAAAAGTGCAAAGAAGAAGAGCAATTAAGATGATTAAAGGCCTGGAGCAGTGGTTAAATTCTTTTTTTCTTTTAATACCGGTTCTGTGGACATGGCTTGGTGGGTATGATGTGGCTTGGTGGGTGTGGCTTGGAGGGCATGGCAGGGGAAGGATAATGCAAAATCTCCATTCCCACCCCATTCTGGGGCCAGCCAGAGGTGGTATTTGCCGGTTCTCCAAACTACTCAAAATTTACGCTACCAGTTCTCCAGAACCTGTCAGAACCTGCTGGATTTCACCTCTGGCCTGGAGACTAAAACATATGAAGAACAGATTTGAGTTGGCTAGTTTAAAGAAAAGAAGGGCAAGCGGGGGACATGATAGCAGTATTTCAGTATTTGAGGGGCTGCCACAAAGAAGACAGGGTCAATTTATTTTCCAGAGCACCAGAAGGCAGGACAAGAAACACTAGATGGAAACTAATCAAGAAGAAGCTTCCTAACAGGACAACTAACAAGCAGAACAACTTACCTTCAGAATCTGTGGGTGCTTCATCACTGGAGGTTTTTAAAAAGAGACTGGACAAGTCACTTGTGTGCAATGGAATAGGATCTCCTGCTTGAGCGGGGGGCTGAACTAAAAAACCTCCAAGGTTCCTTTCAGCTTTATTTTAATTCTGATCCAGGTCATGGTTCTCCCTAAAAGTGCTTTTTCCAAAAGGCAATGGGAGTTCATTGGGGTTTTTTTCCTGGAAAATGCTTCAGTTCTCATCCAAGAAGCTCCTTCAGAACTGGATGAGAAGTGAAATGTTTTTAAGGAAAAAATCAAGAATGTCCCATTGCCTTTTGAAAAAACAAAAAACAACCATTTTGGAGGCAATTCTGATATCTTCTACACATACATATCCATTGTGACTATCAAAAGTTCTGACAGGAAATTTTACAACAATTTTACTACTTCTCAATTTCTCCTTCTGGAATGCCATTCTGGCATGCATGCATGTATGTATGTATGTATGTATATGTGTGTGTGTGTGTGTATATATATGTATATACATATATATATATATATATATATATATATGTATGTATGTTTTCTGAGGTTTTCGCGGGTGTTTGTATGTAGGTCTTTGGTTATACGGGTCTTCTCCCGCGTAGAATTGGAAGTATCTTGGCGACGTTTCGACGAAGTCTCATTCGTCATCTTCAGGCTGGTGTTCTCGGCTTCGTGCTTGCTCCTGGGAAATTATTTCTTAGTTTCTTCTTCCTTAGACAAGGTTTTGATAATTTCCTCCTTTTTTGCTTGAAGACATTCTTCCCGGCGCTTACGGGCCTCCTTGGTCTTAGACCTGCGGGCTTCAGCCTGGTCAGCCAGAAGCTTCTTGCGAGCCTTGTCTGCCTTCAGTTTATGGATGTGCTCCATCAGAATACGCTTGCTCTTGAACACATTACCTTTCACCTTCAAATACAAGCTATGGTACATATGCCTGTCAATCTTCTTGGACTCCCTGTATCTACGTAAAAGACGCCTCAAAATTCTCATCCTCCTCATCCAGGTGACTTTTTCTGCCATACGAGCATTAGCTGTACCCTTTCTTTTCCCAATGCCCATGTGCCTGCCCTTTCAACGAGCCAAGGTGTTTTTCCTGCATCGAGCTCTTGAGTGAACAGTCACAGGTTTACGGATTATTAGACCATCTTTTATTAGTTTTCTAATCTGCTGTCGAGAGTTGGCATTAGCAATTTCATTGGTCTCATTAGGATCCAACCATACTTTTTTCTTTCCACATCGCAAAATGCTGGAAGCCAGCCTCTTCTGCAGCCTTAACATATTCATGGCGGCAAGGCCGACGGCACTGAAAAGAAAGGCTCTGGCATATATTTTTCATTGAGAACATCTGAATGTAACTATCTTTATGTGAGTATCAGCCTTCCATCCTTCCAAAGTTGGTAAAATGAGGACCCAGATTGTTGGGGACAATATGCTGACATTGTAAACAGCCTAGAGAGTAAAGCACTATGGGGCAGTATGTAAGGCTAAGTGCTATTGCTACGCTATCTTTTTGCTGACTTTAAGGAAGCTCAGAAATAATTACCAATGTGGTTTTATATTACCATCATTACTGTGTTCTTTGATTTAAAAATATCAAAAGAAACTTAAGAACAATAATAAAACCATGAGAGACAAGATGTCCAACAGTGCTAGAGATGGGGTTGCAACAAGCATATTGATCTTCATAAACAGCATATTAGAAAATCAAGCTGTTAAAACAGTAAGATCCTGTCTTGGGATTGTGGAGAAGGACAAAAGGAGGAGATTCTGCTTATTTTTAAAGAGCTGTCAACTACAATTACTACCTGGATAGATTATCTGAGTTGGATTTTTTTTTTTTTTAATGAGAAGAGCAAGAGAGAAATCAACTAAGAGTATAAACCCTGCTTATTCCTTTAGATCTTGTAACTTTTGATAACATTGGCTATTGATTCCTTCCTGGAGGGATGATCTAAGTTAGATATTGTTTTTATGGTTCAGTTTCAACCTAGACCGGTCAATGATGAAAAGTAATATAGGAAACAAGTATTTGAGTCATGGGCATCCACAAGTTCTTTGCAACTGAATCATTTATCTGATTAGCATTGTCCCAATAATCTCATCACTTTTTTCTAATGTTGTTCAATTTGATATGAAGCAAACCAGCAAAAAAATAATAAGATTTTGAATACTTTCTCAGTGGAAAGGAGGTGTGATAGCTCAGTGGTTAAAGATGCTGAGCTTGTCAGCTGGAAAGCTGGCAGCCCATGTTCAAGACCCAAGCTCCATGTGATGGAGTAAGCTCCTGTTACTTGCCCCAGCTCCTGCCTACCTAGCAGTTCGAAAGCATGCAAATGTGAGTAGATAAATAGGTACCATTTGCATGGGACAGTAACAGTGTCTATACACCTTAGCATATAGTCATGCTGGCCACATGACCCCGAAGTCTCTTCAGACAATGCTGGCTCCCTCAACTAAGAAATGGAGATGAGCACTGCCCTCAAGAGTGGAATATGACTGGATGGGGAAACCTTTACCATTACCTTTTTTCTCAGTGGAAGAGAAAAATGAGTTAGAATTCCCATGACAGGAGAACAAGGTTCTTATATTGGGGAGGAAGAGTGGCACATCAGATTATAATTATTATATACTATCTGTTCTGTCTGTACATAAGCAATACTATTTTTAATCTATAAGATTAGTGATGGTGCAGTGGTTAAAATGCAGTATTGCAGCTACTACTGACTGCTGGCTGCCTGCAATTTGGCAGTTCGGATCTCACCAGGCTCAAGGTTGATTCAGCCTTCCATCCTTCCGAGGTGCGTAAACTGAGGACTCAGATTATTGGGGGCAATATGCTGACTCTGTAAATTGCTTAGAGAGGGCTGCAAAAGCACTCTGAAGTGGTATATAAGCTATTGCTATAAATTTCTTAGTTTCCCAGAGTAGCATAATTTACTGGTGTTGTTCTCTGGCTCTATCTAGTGGCTGGGGCCAAATAACAATTTGTACTGTTTGGAAGCTGACCCGGCCTTTTACCCATAAATCATCACTCCCAAAAGAAATGCATCTTGGGAAGCCAGGCTCTATTTCCTTTAGCATCCAGAAGGAAACAGAAGCACCAGGAAGAATCCAGCCTAATATGTAGCACATGTTCATCTGAGGACAATAATCCACATCCCATATACACAATATCACTGGTGAGATTTAGATTTATCTGTATTTGCTAATTGTTACGCTCACCAGTCATTCAACACTGCTTATTTTGTATCTCTTATTGTATGTATTTCTATTTTTTCTCAGTTTCACCATCCTGTACCTTTAATAAAGCACCCAGATCTATGCACACAGTCTGTTTTATTGTCCGATAGGTGGGTTTAGCTCCTTGGTGGTATTCAGCCGGTTCTATCCAGTTTGGGTGAACCAGTAGTGGCAGCTGCGGGAGGCTCCGCCCACCCACCCGGACGTCATCATGTCCTGTTTGTGACACTCTGCGTAGGTGCAGACAGGTCTGTGTCAGGGGTGGGTTCTACTTATCTTTACTACTGGTTTGCATCATGCTAGTTTATGCACACTCTTCTGCACATGCGCAGAAGCTTCTGTGCATGTGCAGGTCACCTATGATGACATCCGGGTCAGTGGGTGGGGCCACCTACTGGTTTTACTACTGGTTCTTGTAAACCGGTCCGAATCGGGGCAATCCACCATTGGTCTGTGCATGCAAGGAGGTGGCACATGCGAGTGAAGAGAGAGAGCACGTGCACTCACATTTGTGAACTGGTAGTGAAGGTAAGTGAATACCACCCCTGGTTTTGCTGCACATCAAATTGCACACAGAGCATGATGTGTAGTGAGGACAGAACAATCATAACGGGGAACCTAATAAGGATGAAGCAGTATCAACAGCCAGGAGTCTACCAAAAGATGGAACAGTCTGTAACCAAAACCAACAATAAAGACGAGAACATGGCTTCAAAAATAGGAATCTGAAAGTCTTCAGGCACTCTAGGAATAAGGCAGAAAAATAGGGATTTATTTCACAGGATAAGACCCTTTTCAGTGACTGGAGGCAGTGACTGGAGGCAGATATTGACACAGCTGAATTAAAGACAATCCAGTTTTGTCACAGGACCAGAATTTTTTGCAACTGCTGAAGCCGATGCATCTTCAAATGAAAACTGACTGATGTGAGGTTCATTCAAAGCTCTGATAGTGACTGAAGGGCACATATAGTAACCTCTCTTTGGGGGTTAGGACAGATAACATCTTAGGCTAAGTAGATGGCTCCATCTAGCTTTAGTCTATTAGGTGTGCATGGCTTTCTTTTATGTCTGCACCGTATTATGTTTCTGATTATTACTTTACTCTTTGATAAAAGCCTGCCTGGTAGAGCAGGCAACAATATTATTGAGCTACATGGCAGAATTCCAGGAGTCATTGGTGTGAAATTGCTGGGTTTGGACCTACAGCAAATAAGTGAGTCAGCTAATTTGGAAGAGAAATCTACTGGATTTGTACCTAGGTGAAAAAGGGAAAAAAGAAAAACAGACTTGCAGGTTAAAGCAAGCTAGATCAGGATCTTTTGAAAGAAACATTCCGGTCAAGAAAGAAGGTCAGAAACCAGCTTTACTGAGACCTACACTGGCATTTTATTTCAGAAACAGTTGTATTCAGAAATCAGTGGGAAACATTTTATTTTCTAGACATCCTACTGCTCACTAGTGTTGGAAGAAATATCTATCTGTTTCAGTTCCAAGCCAGGAGAAAGGTTCTGGAGACAAAATGGAGGCTGGAGGAAAGAGGGTCCATTTTTTGATAAAGCAGAACCACCAAGCATGTATGATTTTTGGTAGCTGACTACATGGAGTTGAAAGTGAGCCGTTTTTATACCTTCTCTTGGGCTTTGCACTTGAGCTTCCGGTTCCAGTGCAAGAGCATATATTCTATTGGCTGTTGTCAGACTCCCATGGGACCATGAAGGGGTTATGTAGGGGTCATAGGTTCTATAGGTTGTCTGAGCTAAGTTTGGTTAAAGTTTCTGAGGGTGATTCAATGTCCTTAGGAGATTGTGCAATGTAGTGAACTCTGTGTCTTAGTGGGTTAATCCTATTATGTCCTGAAGGGTCATGTCTTAATTCCTTCACCCTAGAGCTGAAGGTCTGTTGTTTTGTAGTTAGGCTGGCCCAGTCTTTCTTAATGGGCACAAATTATCTGCTGGGGGCAGGGAGCTGAGGCTCTGAGTTTCTGTCACCCTTAAGATTTTTTTATTATTATTTCTCTTTTAGGGGAAATATTTTATCCTGCCTTTTTAAAATATCCCTCAAAATATTTCATACTTCTAAGAAGGAAAGGGTGGCTTTCCACACTAGGAATAATAAATATTGATCCATATTTATTAGGAAACTGATAGCCCCTTTTCTGAGATAACACATTTTATTAAAAGGCATAAACTTCGTGCGCTGCAACTCACTTCATCAGATGGTTACGGTCTTTAATAAAATGTGTTAAATAAGAAAGGTGCTATTAGATTCATATTTTTGCTATCATAAACTGTCATGGTTCTCCTCTTACAAGGTTAGTCCATCTTTTTTGGATGGGGGGATGAGAGAGAGCAGTCATTTACTTTGCACCACACTCTGTGTGTGTCTTTCTCACCTTCTTTCTATTTAACACAAAACCCAAGACTATAACAGAGAGCCAGTTTGGTCCAATAGTTAAGGCATTGGCATCCTTCAGTCTCAAGAGACTATGGTATCATGCTCTGGAAAGAGGTCCTAAAACAGCATCTAGTGTAACTAAAAAGACCAATTTGAGAGTGGCAATCCCTTCCATGCTGAGGGCAGATACATTCTGTCCCCTGCCCAGCCCCCAGATTTCGCTGGTTCTGGGACTGTCTCTTTGCCTCAGCCTGCCGAACAAGTGTCTCTTTGAATTGGAGAAGGCCATGTTGTGTCTTTAGCCTCCAAGCTGAACGATCAGAGGTCAAGGTTTCCCAGTTGTCAATGTCCATTCCCAGGGCCTTTAGGTCCCTCTTGCAGATATCCTTATATCGCAGCTGTGGTCTCTCTCTGAGGCGCTTTCCCTGCACTAATTCTCCAAACAGGAGATCTTTCAGAATCCATCCATTAGCCATTCTCACGACATACCCAAGCCAGCATAGATGTTGTTGTTTCAATAGTGTATACATGCTAGAAATTCCAGCACGTTCCAAGACTGTGCAATAGTTAAGGCACCAGACTAGAAAGCAGGAGAGTATGAGTTCTACTCCACCCTTAGCTATAAAAAGCCAGCTGGGTGATTTTGGGTCAATCACCAGGAGATTGTGAGTTCTAGCAGTCCCGCCTTCGACACGAAAGCCATCTAGGTGACCTTGGGCCAGTCACGGTCTCTCAGCCCAACTCACTTCACAGGGCTGTTGTTGTGTGGAAAATAGGAGGAAGAAGTTTTATTTATTTATTTATTTATTTATTTATTTATTTATTTATTTATTTATTTATTTATTTATTTATTTATTTATTTATTTATTTATTTATTTATTTATTTAATTGAATTTCTATACTGCCTTTCTCCCGAAGGACTCAGGGAAGTGCCAGGTTTATAAAATTTAAAAACAATTAAAAACTAATTAAATACTTTGGCTCCCCAAATTTAAAAACCCACAAATTTAAAACACCCAGTCCGGATTCTTGTCAAGCTAGTCCAGCTTGTTGGAAAAGTAGGGTCTTAAAGGCACAGCAGAAGTACGCAGGTCGGGGATCATGCGTATCCCCGGGGGCAGTTCATTCCAGAGGGTGGGTGCCCCCACAGAGAAGGCTCTCCCCCTGGGGATCACCAGTTGACATTGCTTGGCCAATGGCACCCTGAGGAGCCCCTCTCTGTGGGAGCGTATTGATCAGTGGGAGGACTTCGTTGGCAGAAGGCGGTCTCATAAATATCCAGGTCCTAAGCCATGGAGCGCTTTGTACTGTACTGAAGTTGTACTGAACGCATATACTACCTTGAATTATTTGTAAAAATGATAAAGAGTTACAAAGAAATAAAATAATTATTCTCTATCAGATATTTCTGTATGAATGGCAGAGCATAATAAGAAGCATTTCTGTATGAATGGTAAGGTATAACTCAAGTCAATACTCAATGAGCGGTTTTATTTCTTTTCCCTCTTTTTTTAAGTAGCGGCAGCAGTATTTAATACTAGCAAATTTATTCTCATGAATCACAGCTCACAAGCCAAGCACTTTTTTCCATAGTTAATGTGTTAAGTCTTTAAAGTGCAAAAAGATGTTATCTCTGCAGCAGGCTAATATAAATATCCTGCTGGGATTTGTTGTTAATCATCACTCTATCAGTGCAAGAAAGTTGGTTGCACTGCTTAGCCATTTCCTTTAGTTATCGAAAATGAGAAATCGTCTTAGTTCTCAGGATTTCACAGAAGTATGAAAAAAAAAATGAGAATGTAAAGCTAAGAAATACATGGCCAGGTGCTTGGTGTTTGTGCAAAGCATTTTCAATTATGTGTTTAGCATTTTCAATTATTTGCAGAAAACTTTAATAGCCAGAAGTTTGGGACTACAGGTGATCCATACAGTGTACCTTCAAAATTTCAATTAAATTCTAGAAGCTGGCAAAAAAACAAAATTTGGTTTCATGGCTTTGCATGTCAAAAATTCTTTTCCATCCCTTCTGCTGATAATGAAATATGTTACTGGAGAATTCCCCTGTTGAGCAATTTAAAAGTAATAAAACGAGTAATGACGTTTAAATCTATTTGTTTAAGGTAACATAAGCTTGAACTTGGTGGTCTTTTCTTCGCAGTAGACGTAAATAGGACGCTGCTGCTGAGATTAATATATTTCATCTGCCATTCCTGCTGTCACAAATGGCCACTCAGCTTCAACTATCTGTTTAATCTTTAATTCAATCGCCAGATATTGTACATTTGCATTTTACTGCAGGATTGTTCCAGTGCTCAGTGCTATCTGCCAAAACATTTTTCAAGGTACTACAGTGTCAGAAGTTTGCGGAAGTTTGTTGACCCTGGGAGGATATTCTAGGAAAATACTTGGCATTCAAATCATTATGCTACTGCCACTATATAAAAGTTATTTCTATTTCTTCTTCTACTCTCCATCTTTTTAAACAGATTGTTACATTTCTGTGATTTCTCTAACAGAGTTGGAAGGGACCTTGGAAGTCTTTTAGTCCAACCCCCTGCTCAAACAGGAGATTTTATACCTGTGATGGCGAACCTATGGCACATGTGCTGGAAGTGGCCATATCTCCAGGTATGCCAGCTGTCCCCTGTTGCTCTTCCGGGTTCTGGCGCGCACTTGCGTGCTGGTCTGCTGGTCTTTGCGCGTGCGAGAGCACCAGAAACTGGTGTGCATGTGCATGCCGGGAAACTGAGCTTCTGGTTTCTGGTGCATACATAAGCGACAGCCAGCTGATCTTCACATGCTCCTGCATACCAGAAACCGTAAGCTAAGCTTCTCCAGTTTCTGGCGCTCCTGTGCATGCACACCGGGGAACGTTTCCAGCACTCCCCCCCCCCACAAGCCTACTCCCATTTCAGCACTCAGTGCCAAAAAGGTTTGCCAACACTGCCTTATACTATTTCAGATAAATGGCCGTCCAGTTTCTTCTTAAAAGCCTCCAGTGATGGAGGGCTCACAACTTCTTAAAGCAAGCTGTTTCACTGGTTGGTAGTTCTCACTGTTAGGAAATTTCTTCTTAGTCTCAAAGGTCTGAGCTCCGGACCTAAACCAGTATGAAAATGCTGCACGCTTGTAGGCTAACTGGCTTTATTCAGCTGGACTCTGGCACACAATGAGTTCTAGCAGCAGCAAAACAGCAGAATGCAAAGATGCAAAATCAGCGCTGGGAGCTTCTGCCTTCCAGCACAGTTTATTTAGGCAAGCAATGCCCTCTCCCCCCCCCCCCCAGTGCTGGCCTCGCTCCTTTGTCAGCTATGTGTTAGCCTGCCTAGTGCGGCTCTACCCAGCTGTCTCTTGACCCGGTACAGCTGATTGTTGGGCCAGAACAGCTGGTCATCTTGTGGAACTTTGAATCCCAGCCGGTGGCTTCTCTCGTGTCACCACGCCTCCCCGCTTCACAGCTGATCCCCATCACTGCCTCCCTCGCCACTGCAGCCTTTCCTATATCGCCTCCCATCACTGGTGCTTTGGTGCTTCTGTCGCTACAGTTCCGATACCCCCCTTCACCAGTGTTCCATCCCGCCCCGGCATGGCAAACCCCAGACTTTAGGATTTGACACTTAGTTCTAGGCTACTTATCTCCTTGATTAGGACATTTAGTCTTAGTTCTAGGTTACTTCCCTCTAAGTTCTTGACTTGTCTTCTAGAGCTTTGGAAAATAAAGCTTTGATCCCCTCGTCTTTGTGACAGTACCTCAAGTATTGGAACACTGCTATGATGTCACCCTTAGTCCTTCTTTTCACTAAACTAGACATACCCAGTTCCTGCAACCGTTCTTGATATGTTTTAGCTTCCAGTCTCCTAATCATCTTTGTTGCTCTTCTCTGCACTCTTTCTAGAGTCTCAACTTCTTTTTTATCATATGGTGGCCCAAACTGGATGCAATATTCTAAGTGTGGTCTTAACGTTTTTTAAATTTCTCTAATACATTTAAGAAATGCATAGAAAAATACTTTAATGTATTCCATTCCTCACAACTCCTAGTTTTGTCTGAAAATTAGCAGATTTCTTACTGAGGAAAGAAGGACAGAAAGAGAAGTTAACAACTTCCTCCACAAATCTGAAAATTGTTTTCTGTAACCTACACATCAGGTTTCTTGGCTGTGATTATTTTATTCTGTATGGTATTTTCATTAGAATTCTTTCCTCATACAAGAGCATACTTATCAGATACTACCACACTCAAAGTAAAGTTCATGCACAAAAATCCATGAGCCTTATCATATAAAACTTGGCAGATTTCATCACGTCAGAAGTGTCAATACTATATAAATGTCATCCAGTTCTTCCACCAAGCACCCACAAAAGCTTGAGTAAAATTTCCAGTTTTCAAAAATCAAAATGTAAAAATCCCTCTGTATCGGTTACTCTTGTTTCTGAAAACACTATAAAACTGTATTATGCTATAGAGGACAGTAACCATTTATTCAATTCTAATCAATTATAATCAGATAATCGGATTTCAGGAACAAACAAAAATGTAGAAGATTTTTTCTGAATCACTGAAGTGGAATCTAATGTACATATTCTGGAACAGTGGTCGCAAACCTTTCAGACCTCAGGGACCACTAAATTCATAATTTTAAATCCCGCGGACCACTAATAGGAATTTTTTTAAAAAGATAAGTAGTGTTTAGTGCAATATAAAAATGCAAATAATTTTTCTGTGGACCACCACATATTCCAGCTGTTCTGGAATATGCACACACCAATTCTGTACCCCAACTTTGCATCTTGGGTGCCATCACCTTGTACAGCTAGAAAATCTTCCTGTTTGTGCATCCAGAAAAGTAGATTCCAAACTATTTGCCAAATGTATCAGTATTTATGGTATTAAAGCTTGCTTCAGAATGCACAGGAGTATGAAGGCATCACCTGTCACGGAGTCATTAAAGCTCCCACATGAATCCAGAGACAGATGCAGTTGCTTTAATGAGTTGCCAACCAGAGCTGCATTCCAGCATTCCCATGTGCACCAAAGTACATTTTGAAATCAGACTTAAATCTTCATGTCATAAGACTCCTTTGACATTTATTTCCAGCTATGATTTAGCCCAGCAACTACTTTAGAGGAATATTGTGAGAAAGTAGCACAGTGTTCCTCATTTCTCAGATATGAAGAACATATTGCCTTGAAGAACATATTGCCAAGACATTTGCTTTAAAAATACTATGCTACCATAGTAGGTACCATATGCTACCTTTCCTTCTACAATTAGCAAGAGGGGCATCAGATGATTCCCTTGGAGAAAGAGATTTGCCAAAACCATGATTACGTTTCAAGATTTTTTTCTTTTTTTTATTGAAAAAGTTTTACAATACAATTTTTTCATTCCGCCCCCCCATTTTCCCCCTTCCCACCCACCCCCCTTCCCTTCCCTTCCCTCCCCTCCCTTCCATCCCTTGGCTTCCATAACAATATAATAGATGTATATAAAATTATTCTATCAAATATTTGCTAACCATAAACTTATCAAATATTTTAAACACCCCAAATCCGCCTCACCCCCCCTTGACCTCTGCTACAATTTTTTTTAAAAAAACCTTACTTATATTAACCTAAAGAAAATACAGTGAAACTTTTAATAGTATAGTAAAGAGACTAGTAATAAAAATATTTACCTCAATTACCAATTTTACCTCAAATACTCAATTATCCATCAATACTACTCTTTTAATCTTTAAACCCCACTACAAAATGTTAACATTTCTCTAATCAAATATTAATTACCTAAATCAATCCCCCTAAATATAATATATAACATCCATATCAAATAATTTTCTGTATCAGGCATTCAATTCTTGATCTTTTTCTTCATCTTGATTAAAATTAAATACATTCCAAGTACCTCCCTCAACAAAAAAAATATTAATAATTATTTACGTAAATCAGACCCCCTTAATATATACTAATAAAATATATAACAATCATATCTAATATTTTTCTATCTTAATAATCCAAATTTTAATCTTCATAAATATAGTATCCAACATATTTTTTATAAACTTCATATTCTTTCAAAGTGTATAACAATTATATCAAATAATTTTCTATCTCAGTAACCAAATTTTTGTCTTCTCTTCATCTTCATCTTGATTGAAGTTAAATAAGTGTCTTCTAGCATAATTTTTATAAACTACTTCTTATTCTGGCTGCCCCCATCCGCAACAAACTTCTCTTCATATATAAATCCCCCTGAGTGACTTTATGTTTATAAAATCCAACCACAAAGGTATCTTATAATCCTCTAGGTAGATCATTCAACCTGGCTCCTGGTGTATCCATTAAAAGAAAAACAAATGCAGCTCATACAAGCTGCACTCCCAGATGTTCCTTTAAAACTCTTTCAAATCCTGTCAATCTTTCCACCTCCTTCCTTCGGGTTTCCAAGATGTTTTCATCTTCATTTTCATCATCTAGATAATTAATTCCAATAAATTATAATAGGGTAACCACAGTTCCTCTGCATATATTGCAGTGATCTGTTTACCTTTCTCAAGACGTCAAATCCAACTCAGGATAAGTTTTGTAACAAATTTTTAATCCATTTTCATGTAAAAGTCAGGTATAACGATGATTATCTTTTAAACTATTTCAAATAATAAAATATCTGGCATCCTTTCTGTAATGGATTCCATCTATTCATAAATATCCTTTAGGTTTCACGAATCGATTCCGTCATCAGACGCAGTATCCGCTGCACTTCAATTTCAGTGGTTTTCAGATTATTTCCTCCCTTAACTTCTACTTTCTGTTGCTTATCCTCCTCATGCTTTTCCACTTGTGGAATACTGGGCCTCTCCTCTTTCACTAATATTTGTTTCTCATCTCGAATTATATGTTTATCTTTCAATTCTTGCTTCAACAGTTCAAGGTCCAGCTCCTCATCTCTTGATCTCTGAAATGCTTTACTTTCAGATCTGGAAAGTCCATAATGAAATCATCTGAAAAACCACCTAATACTCCTTTTTCTTCTGACACACTTTGGTTATTTTGATTTTCTAATTCCATCTGCATACATTGTTCCTCAGTCTCATCTTCAGACTCTTTGTCCTTAATGTCTTCTTCTGTAGTTGATAACATAGAAGAGGATGAAAATATGGGGGCTCCCTTAAGAATATTATTATAAAAATGTTCTGCTTTTTCAATAGTATTTAAACAATATCTCACATCTTGATATCTCAAAATTACACCAACTGGTACATCCCATCTGAATGGAATCTTGCTTCTCTTCAATTCCTTCACCAGAAATCCAAAATCTTTTCTGTATCTTAAAATCCTAGATGGTAACTCTTTATAAACACTAATTTGTATATCTTCTACCTTCAAAGTAGCAGAATAAGACTTTTGCAGGATATCATTTCTTAATCTTCTATCAGTAAAATATACAACAACATCTCTGGGCAAATTCCTTTGTCTGGCCACACGTGAGTTAACCCTATAGACTTTTTCAATACAACCAAGAATTAGATCATCTTCCAAGTTTAATAATGCCACTAATGCCTTAGCACAAAGTGTTCTTAAATTTTCTCTAGTATTCTCTTTTATACCTCTTAATCTTAAAGCAGATTCCATAGCTTTAAATTGAAGCATCATCACATCATTTTCAATTTTCTGATTTTTGGCATCAGCTTCAGAAAGTTTTTCCTCTGTATCTTTCATCTTGGAATCAAGCTTGGTACTAATTTCAGCCACTTTCTTCCCCATTTCCATCACCAATTTGAAAGATCAGAAACTACTTTGGTAATAATTTGATTCAATTTATCGTATTTTCCCTGTACCAGTTCCTCAAGATGCTTCTGTGAGCTTTCTATCTTATCAACAACACTTCCCAGAGACCTAATTATAAAATCTTTTAAGTCCTCCTTTGCAGTTCCCTGCAACTGCATTTGAATCTTTTCAGCTTTTTCCTTTGTCTGGCTTGTAAGGGAGCCACCCCTTGATTTTTGTTTAGGAGTCATACTTCACAAGTTTAGACTTTTCTCAAAAAGAACAAAGAAATTCTATTTAAATCAATTTTATTTCTTTTTAGAGTCCAGCTAGAATGTTTCTTTTAAATACTTCAGCGCAGGCTTAGCTCTCACTTTCACTTTCCACACTCCATTTTCTCAAGCATTTTCTGAGCACAGCCAGTCGCCATTTTCCAGGACATTTTCTAAAGTCTCTTTTTTTTCTAAAAATTAGTAAAAAAAACAATACTTGCATTTTTTCCTTTTTAGTTAGTCCAAGTTTCACCAGCTTACTTGCTTGCTGTAAATTTCAGTTTTTTCTAGTGGTGTTGCTCACGACATCTGGCTCTGCTGCTGAGAGCAGAGATCCCTCGCTGTGCGGAGCTTCTCTGAGGTGAATAGGGAGCCATCACCCTGAGCCCTCTCCAGGACAAAAAAAAAGTCCTGGGGGCTACTCAGGGGGCTCTACCACACCCCCAGTTGCTCTACCCGCTCTTCCATTTGAAGAGCGGGTTTTTCAAGCCGCCTGCCAGCTGTAAGGTGGCTCTTTACGCGCAGCGAGGCCGGCGGTCATGGAGCGACCGTCCGACAACAACAGAGGCGCCACCGGAAGTCCACATTTCAAGATTTTTTTTCATGGTGGCTACAAGACGATGATGGTTTTGAACGCATTGCAATTACACAGCTAAAGTTATTTCATGAAGGAGAATCTTCCCACTGTGATGTAGACTTTTTTTTTTCAATTTAGTCATCTCTCAATCAATTAAACTCTCCGAAATCAGTGGACCTTGTTATTCTATTATACTGTAAGCCACAATATATACACTAATAGTTTTGCTGCTCTTTTGCTCATGTTTTACAATGAAAGAGGGAATATGAGCCAGTACTGCTATGTCTTTTATCAACTGACCTTAGCTTCTCAGTTTGATCTGGTGTTAAGGTTAGTTAATAATAATAAAAAAAAAAAGAATAGCAATAGTCCAGCCCTTTTATTGGTCTGTCGATTATCAGTAGAAAGCACTGGAAATGATTTATTTCTGGCCAATGACAAAGCCAAAAAAGTGGTCTCATCTTGGCAGTTTGATTTGGACAATAAATAAATAGCGATAACAACAGCACTTAAAATTATATACTGCTTCACAGTGCTTTACAGCAGTGGTGAGTTGCCCCCGGTTCGGACCGGTTCGCAAGAATTGGTAGTAAAACTGGTGGGAGGCTCCACCTACTGACCCGGATGTCATCATAAGTGATCTGCATGGGCGCATTGCGAACTGGTAGTAAAGGTAAGTGGAATCCACCCCTGCTTTACAGACCTCTGTAAGCAGTTTACAGAGTCAGCATATTGCCCCCAACAATCTGGGTCCTCATTTTACCCACCTCAGAAGGATGGAAGGCTGAGTCAACCTTGAGCCTGATGAGATTCAAACTGCCAAATTGCAGGCAGCCAGCAGGCAGCAGAAATACCTTGCAGTACTGCACTCTAACCACTGTATTCTAATTTCTAGTAGGAAGAAAGCTGGTTTCTTCCTACTAGAGAACAACCTACAAATGGTTGTTGGTTGGCAATCATACTTTTGTTGATTGCCAGATCTACCAATGAACAAGCATTACATTCAGCATGCAAACTTCTTAGAAGACAAAGATGTTTCAGGGCTTAATAAAGGACTTCAGAGGAGGAAATTTCTGTTATACTTTCATTTACATCAAATATTTATAGACCCCTCGCATCCTGGGCATAAACTGTTTCAATTCCTACCCTCAAAGCTACAGAGCACTGCACATCAGAACAACTAGACACAAGAACAGTTTTTTCCCCGAATGCCATCACCCTGATAAACAAATAATTCCCTCAACACTGTAAAACTATTTACTAAGTCTGCACTATTATTAATCTTTTCATCATTCCCACCTTGATGGGAATGATGAGAAGAATGTTGGGAATGATGAGACAGTCATATGACTGTATGACTGTAATTTTGTTGCTTGTATTCTTACAATTTATATTGATATTGTTTCCTGATTGCTTATTTGTACCCTATGACCAGTGATGGGATTCAGCCATTTCGCACCACTTCAGGAGAACCGGTTGTTAACTTTCTGAGCAGTTTGGCAAACTGGTTGTTGGAAGAAATCATTAGGGCAGAGAACCAGTTGTTAAATTACTTGAATCCCACCACTGCCTATGACTATCATTAAATAGTATACCATATGATTCTTAATGAACGTATCTTTTCTTTTATGTACACTGAGAGTGTATGCACCAAGACAAATTCCTTGTGTGTCCAATCACACTTGGCCAATAAAAAAATCTATTCTATTCTATTCTATTCTATTCTATTCTATTCTATTCTATTCTATTCTATTCTATTCTATTCTATTCTATTCTATTCTATTCTTTTAAAGAAAGATTTTTACAAGGCTTTTTCAATAATTTAATTCTCTCTCCCTTTCCCTCCTTTCTCCTGATAAGTTGATTCTTTTCATCAAGAACCCATGCAGGATCAAATTCTTCTCTACTTATCTCTGCATGCAACATATACTCCAAATGGCATACTGAATGATCCAGCCAATTAAAATCACACTGGGTAAAAAATAAGGGGGAAAAAAAGCTAAGAAGCGAGTTTGGACATGTGTTCTTAAATGAGTTTGCTGTACAAAGTATGGTGCGTAACTTCAATAGGTTTCAGTAATTTACCGAATCTTTTAAATAGTTTTTTTTTCCTTCATAAATCTTTTATTTTTAACTACTTGGACATGCAAACATATCAGAAAGATCAAAGGCACCATAAAGCTTTTATGTGCTACTTGCTTATCTTTAAACATGTTATATAAAGCAACATCAGAATTATAAGCAGAATGGAGAGGTTGGTAAAGATATTTATTAAGCATCTACAGCAGTGTTTCTTAACCTCAACAACTTTAAAATGTGTGGACGTCAACTTCCAGAATTCAGTTTTGCAATAAAATACCTCTTTGGAGCTTTGCACAGTCCAATTATTTGGAAAACGTCCATAGAAGTAACTCCAAAGCCTAGGTAAATCTAGCCAGCACACTGGCTGGGGATTACTGGAAGTTAAAGTCCACACATCCTAAAGTTGTTGAGGTTGAAAAACATTGATCTATACTAAAGTTAAACTCCTATTGATACATATGCATTCACAGTCTGGTCATGGTGAACTTTAAGTTGTAAGTTATTTAGAAACAGTCCTCCCATACAATCACTAAGAAAATAATATGGACCCTAAATTGGTGTCACCTTTACTTAAGTGGTGGGTTGCTACCAATTCTCTCCGGTTCTTGCAAACCAATAGTGGAAATTTTGAGTAGTACAGAGAACTGGTAAATACCACCTCTGCCTGGCTCTGCCCCCAATCTATTCGCTGCCTCCCGAGTCCCAGCTGATTGGCTAGAAGGAAAAAAACTGTTTAACTTCAAAGGGCTGCCCTACAGCTGCTCACCAGTAAAGGGCAGTGTGGTGGTAGACCAGTGCTTCAAAAACAAATAGGTAGACTGGAACGCTCCAAAAACAAATGGGTAGACCGGTGCACTCCAAAAACAAATGGGTAGACTGGTACAGCTGTGCAAGCAGTTAAAAGCCTGGTAGACCAGTACCTGTGCTAAATCCTAAAGAATTGTCACATGACCATCAAGCCATGCCCACAAAATAAACCACACCCACAGAACCGGTTGTAAAAAAAGTTAGAACCCACCCCTGCTTTACTTGATAGTTGATTGGTTAATGTAGTCATATACCATCCTCCCTCCTACTTTATTTCAAGGGGCACATAAGATATGGGTGAATTCATGAAACAGAAGAGAGAAAACTACTATTCTGTTTGGACAATATCTTCTGAAGGTTTACCTAGGCTTAAACTATCATCCTCAGAATTCCTTCTAGGGATGTTTTCCAAATAATTGGACTGCGCACAGCTCTGAAGAGGTATTTCATTCCAATACGTCTTTGAGCAAAACACCCCTGTGAACCTGTTTTGTGAAGCGATATTGTTCCCTGCCTCTAAATCTATGGACCGCTTCACTTCATATTGTTTCTGAGAGTTACTCTGGCCACCTGCGCAGAAGCTGTTTCCAGCTATTGGAGGTGTCAAACGAGACCCCAGAGAACATGACATAAAAGTACATCAACCATGCTGCGTCTCGGTGGTGAATACTGGCAAAGATGGAACAGCACAAAGAAAGCATCTTTGCTGGGAGCAGCAGTTGTGGATTATCTTCTCCAGGGAATTTCATCTGGCAATTAATCTGTGGTCCTTTCATCAGCCAGCCCAAGAGCTGTTTATTATTTCAGCCCTTTAAGATCTCTTAAATCTTTCGTGTTGTGAAGAATATGTTGAAATCTGCTGTGGTTTCATTTCTTTGGGGTTTTTTCCTCGTTGTTTGGTGCTTATATTTTATTGTTTCTGCTTTTGTAAGGAAGCCCAAAATGCATTTGTCATTGGGCAGCACATAAATACATTATTGATATTCATCTCCATTATTCTCTCTGCACTGAAAGAAAGCTATTTCTCTTTTTACTAAATAAACTGACATAACATTACAAATGCAGATTCTCGGTAGATAAAGCTGAAGCTTAAAATTATACTAAATGATTGCCACACAGGGATGTATGTACATGTGCAAGTGTGTATGTGAATGAACATTATAAAAGCAAATATGCACATCTATGAGCCTATAGCCACACTATTACACATTTGTGGAAAGCTGTTTTCTGTACTGTTTTTTTCTTCTGTTCAGTCATGTCTGATTCTCAGAGACCGTGGACAAGTCACCACAGTTTTCTTGGAAGGTTTTTTGGAAGCTAGCTATAGAGATTCTCAATCATGCAGGTCATGGTTGCTCAAAGGCGCAACTGGACTTTCTTTGTTTTTTCGTTGAAGACATTTCACTTCTCACAGGGGTGAAATCTAGCAGGTTCTACAGGTTCTGGAGAAGTGGTAGCGGAAATTTTTAACAGTTTGGCGAACTGGCAAATACCACCTCTGGCTGGCTCCAGAATGGAGTGGAAATGGAGATTTTGCAATGTCCTTCTCCCAGGAGTGGGGAGGGAATGGGGATTTTGCAGTATTCTTCCCCTGGAGTGGGGTGGGAATGGAGATTTTCCAGTATCCTTTCCCTGCCACACCCACCAAGCCACACCCACAGAACTGGTAGTAAAAAAAATTGGATTTCACCACTGACTTCTCATCCAAAAAGCTTCATCAGTTCTGGCAGGATGGTGGGAGAGATGGAAGGATTATTTCGGTGGCCGGGGGGGCGGGGGGGGCGATGGAAGGATCATATTTCTTTGCAGTCATCTAATCATTAGCACTCTCTCTGTGAGCCATTAAGGCCACTTGGGGGGGGGTTATCTGTGCCCTCAGGGTCACCAGAATCAGTGCAAATGGGTATGGAATCTTCTCAGAATTGCTGAAAGGATTGTGTTGCATGTGTGCGAGAGGTGGCACTCAGAGCCCTCTCTGTGGGCGAGCATCCCGTCGCCAGCTGCTCTTCTGGTTTCCAGCGTGCCAGCTGGTCTTCACAAGCACCATAGCACCGGAAAATGGCCAGAAAAACAGCCAAAAAACAGGCTGTTTTCTGGGCCATTTTCTGGTTGGTTTCAAGCTGTTTTCAGGCCAAAAATGGCCTGAAAAACAGCCTGAAAATGGCCCCAAAACAAGCATGCATGCATCGGTCAGCTGGTCTTTGGGTTCCCGGTGCTCCGGCATGCACACATGCACACATATGCATGCGCATCCATGCATGTTTTGGTTTAGGCACTCAGTGCCGAAAGGGTTTGCCATCACTGAGATAGGGGATGTCTTATTCCTTCCAGAGGTGAAATGCTCCCAGTTCGGACTGGATTGCCCGATCAGGTAGCGATAGCGGCGGGTGGTTCAGAGAACTGATAGCAAAAATCCCTGACCCCCTCCCCATGCCCAGCTGAGCCGCACAATCATCAGATGCTTTTTTTTTTTTTTACTTTTAAAAGCATTTAAAAGCATTTAAAAGTAAAAGACAATCTGGGATTGTCAGAGCCTTTTAAAAGCATTTTTTCTACAAAGAATTCTTTTAAAAGTAAAAAAAAAAAGTTGGTCATGCCCACCCAGTCACATTACCCCCCCCCCCCACCAAACCACTCCCACAGAACTGGTAGTAACAAATTTTACATTTAACCACTGATTCCTTCCCCTATGTTGAGAGAAGTTGTTTTTCACTGCCTCCATTTTAAGGCTGAGAGAGAGGGATTGGCCCAGTCTCCAGGTTTCTAGCCTGATGCCCTAACCGTTACCACTAAGTAGCTTTCCAGTTGCTATTAGTATTCACTGTTTCTAAAAATTTATAACCTAGTTCCTGAATTCCATAATCAAATTGGACTTTGTGTGATCTTAAGTGACTTCCTGATCTGCTTTCACCATATGAAGGCAACCTTCCCGCTCCAATTAGGATGAATGAAAATATTCAACTTTTTCCACTTCTGTACCTCTTGACCTAATGTGAATCCATGCTGTACATTTTTACCCTGAGAAATATTGGACTAGATTGCCCCTTTCAACAAGTGCTTCGAAACAAGTGTCCTTCTGAACTCAAGCCCCAAGAATGTGCTTTTTCAGGTGATCCTAGAAGGAATTCCTCCATCCGGTTTTGCGTGCTACAAAATATCATCTGTAGTGCAATCCAGCAAAATGTATAGAATGAGACCCAAAAGACAAAAACAATCAAAGCTTTTTTCTTTCTCTCTCTCTTTCAAATCTGACACCTGCTGCTTATTCAGACAGATTGGATCTCACACAGCAGATGGAGCGGAATGAGTTAGCCATTTTTTCTCTGCATGTTTATTGCACTGCTGTCAACTTCCTTAATATACATTAGTGGCAGGACTTTGATCCATGTATTCCGTCCAGAAAGAACCTGGGTGAGTGTGGCTTTTAACTGCTTATCAAGCATTACTCAGAAGGGATGCATTTTTGTCCTCAAACATTTTTTTTAAAAAAAATGAGGCAGGCATAATTTCAGAGAGCTAGTTTGATGTAATAAGGCAGCAGGATAGAAACCAGGAGTTCAAGAGTTCTAATACGGCCTTGGCCATAAAGCCAGCTGGGTGACCTTGAGCCAGTCCCTCTCACTCAGTCCTAGGAAGAAGACAATGGCAAACTACTTCCGAAAAACTTTGCCCAACCAAACTGCAAGGATTAGTCCAGACCATCACCAGGAGTTAATACTGATTCAAAAGCAAGCACGTGTGCGCCCACAGACACTTATATGGCAATCATTAACTAGGTAGGTAAGTTGGGTCACTTACAATCCCCCTTCTGCCTACATCAAAGGGACAAAACTGAGATGATGATGTAATGGGTCACTAGAAGCACAGAGTTGAACCTGAAGAAATGTATATTTATTTATTAGATTTGTAAGCGAGTCAAAAAAGATTCTCAGTTGCATATCTACTGTATATAAATATAAATATAAATAAATATAAATATAAATATAAATATAAATATAAATATAAATATAAATATAAATATAAATATAAATATAAATATAAATATAATAAAGTATTTATGATAAAAGAATCATTAATTACTAATGATTTGTTTCAATAATGGTGGGAAAAAAACTCTCTCTCTGATGATGTCAACTCCTCCTTCCACCTCTTAGTTCTCTGAAATAACTCACTTTTAATAGTCTATGGAGATTTTCAGCCATTCAAATCATGGTTGTCCCAAATGTGCTTTTTCAAGAGGCAACGGGATTTTCTGGTTTTTCTATGAAGTCATTTCGCTTCTCATCCAAGAAGGACAGAGCTGAACAATCTTCTTGGATGAGAAGTGAAATGTGAGAAATCAGTTGAGTGGATTAAATTTCTGGGGAGATTCTTTTCTTCTTTTCCAAAGTGTAGGAATATAACCTCATCCCTCCAAGAGCATCAAGGACCCCTCTTAATTTAAAGAATCACCAGATAGCAGCAAAGAGATAGGCAACTCTTTCAACTGTAATCAATTGTTAGTCTGCATTGCTACAGCCCAGATATGATAACTGAAAGAAGAGATCCACCTTCAACCTAACAAAAGCCTTCAACCAACCCTCTAAATGTGAGCAAAAGCAAGTCTTTGATTATGTCACAGTCTGCAATATCAGATTTCCAAAACTAGAATCACTACCTGGATAACAAAAACTGTTAGACAGTCACTGATGTCCTCCTGACCTTAAGATTAAACTATTGTAACACTCTACATGAGGTTGTCCTTGAAAGCCATTCAGAAGCTGTGGATGGTTCAGAATGTGACAATAATAGGCATGTCACCATATGCTGATATGACCCCACTGCTCTATGAGCTGCGTTGGTTGCCAGGTGGCTTCTAGATACAATTCAGCTGATTATTATCTATAAAGTCCTTCATGGCACAGGGACAGGTTTCTTGAGGGACCCCCTACCTCTGACATTTTCTATTTGTCTGGCAATAATTATATGATTCCTTCAAATAATATTGTCTAATAAGACACTGGAAATATGTCTTCTCTGTCACAGCACCTGCCCTCAAAAATGGGATCAAAGCAGTAGCGAAATCCTCCAAGGTTTGCCACTGGTTCGCTGCGCGCACATGCGTGGTGCATGTGCATGCACATGTGTGGTGCGCACCAAATGCACTCTGCACGCACAGTGCACACCCAACTCAGGCTGTGCACACGCACACATGCACAGTGCACGCAAAACACGTGCACCACGGAAAAAGGTTTAAGAAGGTAAGTAGAACAGCGGGGGTGGGGAACAGCTGTGCCACGTGATTTAGATTCACTAGAAAGCAGGATTTCTAGCTGCGGCACAGCTGATCATCGGAAATACAAGTTTGGACAAACCGGAAGCATATTTTTACTACCAGTTCACCCGAATTGGTGCGAACTGGCTGAATACCATCACTGGATCAAAGATCCACAAAACTTCCCCCATGATGATGTTTTGGAATGTACTGAAAAACTGGTCCTTCTCCCAGGCTTTACAATACAATGTTGGTAAAGCCCCATAATATTTGGTTTTGTTTAACATAGTTTTTCTTTCTCTGGATGCACACATGTCTTTGCTCTTTTATTTTATTGTTCTGCTTTTGATGGGTTAAAGCATCCAGAGATGCTGGGAGAGAAAAATAACCATATCAAAAGGCTATCAACAATCATCAGGTACTAAAAGCAAAGTCGAAAACCAAATAAGCTGTTTCCATTCTCTGCATCATACTTAGTACAAATGTTTGTTTGTTTAGGGAGATCCCAAGGCTGCCAGATTCATAAAAGTTCTGGGCAGGCCAGACACTCAAAGCCTTCTCTGTATTCATAAATGCACAAACACATTCATGAGCTGGTTGGTGATTTACCCAGACAGGACTGCGCATGGGAAGGACAATTCCAGATGCCATTTTCTCCCCCAAATCATGCTCCTGTGATCCATTAAATAATGCCAAGCAAAACTTGGTACACAGTGGTTATTTGAGAAGAAAAATAGTTGAACTCTTCCCTGCAATTCTCAACAATGCAATTTCTCCGTTGTGGAGGCACTTCTGTTTTATGGTGTTTTGGGCTATCCTTACAGGTTACTTGAGAATTCCTTTTGCATTCATCTTGGTGGTAATGCTGAGATTGCTTTTACTGCTAGCATTGGCTTCTGTGACATATAGTCACACCCTCTGAGTTTAAAAATAATATAGGAAGGCTGCAGATTGCTAAAAAGCCGATTGTGCCGTGAAAGACATTCACCAAACCTGGAGCACATTCATACCTAAGTGAATGTAGAATTATGATATGTCACCTATATATATAAAAAAAAAAACTCAGTGAAAGTATCTTTTCCTCTGAGAATTTTTTTAAAAGAAATATACAGCATTCCACCACATTAAATGAGAATATCTTTGTGGTATTATTATGCATCAAGGAAGGACCTTAGGAAGAACCTTGAAGAACCTCTAATGGACTATGAATGTTAACATGCTTGTGAAGAAGGCACAGAGGAGGCTGTACTTCCTGAGAATGCTAAGGAAGATAAATCTATCTCAGCATCTACTTCTGTCCTACTATTGCAGCACCATTGAGAGGGTCCTGACATATGGCATTCTTGCATGGTATGGGATCAGCTCTGTAGTGGACAAAAAAACTCTACAGACAATCATTAAAACTGCCCAGAATATCATCAAGCTCCAGCTACCAGCCCTGGACAACATCTTTGAATCTCACTGTTTGAGAAAGTCACATAACATTCTTAGAGACTCTTCCCATCCTGCTTACAATCTTTTTGGACTGTTGCCTACTGGAAGAAGATACAGAACAATTAAAACTCGGACCACACATTTTCTGAATAGATTTTATCCCAGAGCTATAATTGCACTCAACTATGAATTAAAGGGCCACCATCAGTGAGCTGTTGGGCAGTATTACTTGGTCTGTTGTGTGGATGTTTGGGTGGTTTAGGGGTGGAGAATTGTGGTTGGGGATTGCTATGTGTCTTGGACCTGGTCTTTGGGTGTTATGTGAATTTCGTTGTATGGGTATACTGTGTATACATGTACAATGATAGTAAAGTTATTATTATTATTAGGAACATTTTGGACATTTTTGTGGGTAGCTCTGAGGGCTTCCAAGCAATTTATGTTGTCCTAGACTCTGTTAAAGTAATTCCAGGGAGTTTTAATTACCCAATATCCAAGATACTCAGTTTAAACTTCTTGTACTTCTTTGTGTTGCTGTTTTGCTTTACACGATCTTGAAGTTGGGCAGATCACTATGTTTTCAATGTGTTTACGGATACATAAATTTGTCAGAGATAGTAATCAATCAAATAGTGATAGACTTTATTTCTTGAAAAATGGATTGTTTGGAGCCTGATTGCAGTTTTATTTTAATTTAGTTATGATGTTTATATACTGCCCATCTATATACTTACAGTACAATAAAAAAGAAACCTAAAATTAGCAAGAATCAGATGGAAACTGCAAACCAAAATCATGAATGATATGGAGACAGAACTCCACCAGCCACTTCCGAGGCCCCAAGCAAACCAGCAGAGCCAAGTTCTAATGCCCTTCCAAGAGGATCAAGAGGCTGGGCAACAGATCTCATCTCTGGTAGCAAGATGTTCCAAAGGGCAATGTTCACAGCAGAAAATGATCTTCTCCTAGACCAGGGTGTCAAACACAAGGCCCGCAGGCCAGATCCATCTTGGATCTGTCCCGCGGGGCTGTCCTGGAAAATGCAAGGGGCCAGCCCACATTACTTTGGCCCAGTCTACCCAGTGCGAAGAGGAAATATTGGGCCCATGTCACTTCGGCCAGGTCTACCCAGTGTGAAGAGGAAACATCCGGCCAGTGTGGCTTCAGCCCGGTCTCCCCACTGCAAAGAGGAAACATCTGCCCAGTGTGGGTAGACTCGGTCTACCCAGTGCAAAGAAGAAACATGCCAGCAGTTTTGGAAGTGGTGTCAAGCTGGCCATGTCTACCAGTGGTGAAATCCAATTTTTTTTACTACCGGTTCTGTGGGCATAGCTTGGTGGGTGTGGTGTGGCTTGATGGGAGTGGCAGGGAAGGATACTGCAAAATCTCCATTCCCACCCTACACCAGGGGAAGGATATTGCAAAATCTCCATTCACACCCCACTCTGGGGCCAATCAAAGGTGGTATTTGCCCATTCTTTGAACTACTCAAAATTTCCGCTACCGGTTCTCCGAACTGCTCTGAACTGCTCGAAAACTGCTACCAGTTCTCCAGCACCTGCTGGATTTCACCCCTGATGTCCACCCAGTCAGCTATGCCCATTCAGTCAGCCATGCCTAGTGAGTGGCATCAAACTGGCCATGTCCAGCTGGCCCACCGAGGTCAACCACAGCCCTGATGCATCCCTCAATGAAATTGAGTTTGACACGCCTGTTCTAGACCCTGCTAGCCAAACTCCTTGACCAATGGGGTTTGCAGGAAGCCATTTCTGCTGGAGTGAGTGGGGTGGGCCAATCCCTTTGGGGTGAGATGGTTCCTCAGATAACCTGGTCCTATGCCATGAAGGACTTTAAAAATTATAACCACCACTATGAATTGAACCCAGACCAGGAGGAGGAGGAGGAGTCATCTCTCCCTTAACTTTCCCACACAACAAATTGCCCCACTAGCATCTGCTGTACCAAGATTTAATGAAGTATGATAAGGAAGTTCATTGTTTTTAATGAAAAGTATGAGTACATTCATCAAAGATACATTCAGAGCCATGTGTCTCTGTTTTATTTGAGAGTTTCTTTTCTTTATTCACTTAGACTAATTGTTCCTAAATGAATTGAGAGGAGAATTCTGATACAGTGCTGCATTTAAATATAATATTAGCATTATTCTGTGAGTACTATAAAAATTTCCATGCTGTAACTCAGTGTTTTTCAGATTTGTCATCTCTGAAATGAGTGGACTTTAACTTTTAGAATTCTCCAGCCAGGATGCTACCTAGGGAACTCAGGGAGTTGAAGTCCACAAATTTTAATGTTGTCAAGTTTTTAAAAAACACTGCTGCAATTTCAGCAAGTCAATGTGGCTAGTGTTAAGACATTAGATGAGAGCTACTGGGACCCAGATTCAATTCCATCCTCAGACATAAAGCTAACTGGGTAAATTTCGGTCAGATATTTTCAGACTCACCTACATTACAAATTGTTAGGAAAATAAAATGGAAGATAAGGAACCAAATATATTATACTGAATTGCTTGAAGGAAAGCTTGAGTATGAATATAATAAACCATATTGGCAATATTATTATAGTAGCATTGTGTTCCAGGTAATTGAATTCTTGAATCTCTACTTTCCGAGGCAAAAAGATAGCGAGGAAATAAAGATTCAGTTTAAGAACAAAAGAGCTGCAGCATAACAGAACTAATACTATGTAAATATAATTGCATCAAAGCAATATAATGTATTAAGATTTACAACAAGATAATAATAAAAAAAACAATTTGGGCAGGACCCTCTTCTACGTGAGTTCTTTAGATTCTCATTTAATATGATGAAACCATCCCTTCTAAGGAGTAAGGATAGGATCCTGAAGAAAACCCCTTATCCCCCCATTGGAAGACAATCTAATTTCTCCATGAAATGAGTTCCAATTGCAGCTATTCTCTTTTGAACAGTTTGCTTTCCTGAACTCTAGGAATTGAGTCACTAGCGTTTCTAATGGGAAATCATGTTAGACCACTTCCCCATCAGGTGTCCCCTTCAAACAAGGAGTCTGATTTTTCCTTCAACAGATAACCAAGAAAAGATAGATAGATGGAGAGAGGGAGGGAGGAAGAGATATAGATAGATAGATAGATAGATAGATAGATAGATAGATAGATAGATAGATAGATATAGATAGATAGATAGATGATAGATAGATAGATGATAGAGATAATTATCATCAAAGTTGGAACAGACCTTGGAGATCTTCTAGTACAACACTCTGCTGAAGCAGGAGACCCTATACCATTTCAGACAAATGGATGTCCAGTCTCTGCTTAAAAATCTCCAGTGATGGAGCACCCAGAACTTCTGAAGGCAAGCTGTTCCATTGGTTGATTTTTCCCACTGTCAGTAAATTTCTCCTTAGTTCTAGGTTGCTTCTCTTCTTGCTTAATTTCCAAGGAGAAATTATTGCTCCTATTGCTTCTTGTGTTGCATCTCTTGCTTTGGAAAATAAGCTGATCTCTCTTCTTTGTGATGGCCCCTAAAATATTGGAACATTGCTATCATGTTACCCCAGTCCTTCTTTTCACTAAACTAAACACTACCCAATTCCTGAAACATTCTTCATATGTTTTAGTCTCCGGCTCCCTAATCATCTATAGATAGATGGTTAGATAGAAAGTCAGACACAAGCAGACAGATAGATAGACAGACAGACAAAAATAACCTCAACTGCTATACCACAAATGAGTCACTTTTCATCCTGTTTCTGTACTAGCTGCAGCAGGTCAAAAAAGCTGATCTTACCTTAACTCAAAGAAATGCTTTTTAATCCATAGGAAAAAAAAAAGACTGACTGTCTCCTATGAGTGTAAACAAATTTGCAAATTCATTAAATGAAAATGCCATTTAAAATTAATTTGACTAGCAGGATACCATCTGGATAGTATCAGGTTTGGAAAACTCAATATAAAGGGCCAGTCTGAAATGAGAGTCTTATCCAGCTATCCGACAATTGTCTTTGAATTTTTCTGCATCAAAAGGCTGCACATGAATAGAGACAAGCAAATAATTGAATTTGGAGGGATTGAAGAAAAGCTGTTATGAGATTTTGAGTGACAAAAACTGCTGGAAATACTAGGTGCTGTATTGACACTGCCTTGGGATAGCGTAGTGCAGATCTATTTTCTTTTCAAGAGGTAGTTTATTATACTAGACAATAGGGATTTCCATTTCTTTTCCCTTTTAACTGACTGCTCTAATGGTTTTGAAAGTGTGAATTTTGTCCCATCAGTAACAAAGACTCCTTTTCACTTTGATGGAGAGGTTTGCAGTGCCGGTCTTGCGACATCATCATCAGCATCTAAAGGTAGCGATCTCACACTGCTGTTCAGAGCATAACGCACTCAAACCTATAAAATATCTCGCAAATTGATTGCACTGCTCTATGGCAACTTAGCCTCCTGCTCGCCCAGTAATTCCTATAGAGTAAGTGTGACATACAAAGGAGGTCTCAGTAGGGAAGGTGTGAAATACGAAGAAATCTCACATTGGTGCAAAGAAGGTTCTGCTTACTGTATTCGAGTTCTTTTATTGGCCAAGGAGTTGCATGGCATGCTTGCACTCATAGTAATGTGATCTGTTTTTACAGAGGCTTGTGCAAAAGCAGCACTTTCTGACGTGACAATAAGATATCCCCAGACTGGGTAAATGACATGCACTTTCCAGCTTTGCAAATGTTGTCATAGTAATGATGATTTAAAACTGACCAGCCAATGTAAGGCTAATGCAGCTGTAAAGCTGATGAAATGTAAGGCTGATGCAATGAGAATGAATCAACATTGCTATAGCCAGTTTAAGACTCTGAAGAGGTCCACACAAGTCTTTTACCCCTGTAAGAGGTGTTTATAAATTTCAAGAGAGGGCATATTCTCTCCCCTTGTGTCCGGTATTCATTGCTGAGTTCTCTGTGTACAGTTAAGAAGAAGATTGATCGCCTATAAGGTATTCGCCAACCACGTTTATTTCTGTATATGAATAGGCTAGGCTAGGCTAGGCTAGGCTAGGCTAGGCTAGGCTAGGCTAGGCTAGACTAGACTAGACTAGACTAGACTAGACTAGACTAGACTAGACTAGACTAGACTAGACTAGAATAGAATAGAATAGAATAGAATAGAATAGAATAGAATAGAATAGAATTCTTTATTGGCCAAGTGTGATTGGCCAATAAAGCCAATCACACTTGGTGCATACGCTCTTGGTGCATACGCTCTCTGTGTACATAAAAGAAAAGATACATTCATCAAGAATCATAAGGTACAACACTTGATGATAGTCATAGGGAACAAATAAGCAATCAAATCATATTAGGAAACAGTCAATATAAATCGTAAGGATACCAGCAACAAGGTTACAGTCATACAGTCATAAGTGGGAGGAGATGGGTGATAGGAACAATGAGAAGATTAATAGTAATGCAAACTTAATAACTAATTTGACAGTGCTGAGGGAATTATTTGTTTAGCAGAGTGAAAGTGTTCAGGGAAAAATGTCCTTGTGTCTAATTGTTCTGATGTGCAGTGCTCTATAAAGTTGTTTTGAGGGTAGGAGATGAAACAGTTTAAGTCCAGGATGTGAGGGATCTGTATATATTTTCACAGCCCTCTTTTTGACTCAAGCAGTATACAGGTCCTCAATGGAAGGCAGGTTGGTAGCAATTGTTCTTTCTGCAGTTCTAATTATCCTCTGAAATCTGTGTCTGTCTTGTTGGGTTGCAGAACCAAACCAGACAGTTATAGAGGTGCAGATGACAGACTCAATAATTCCTCTGTAGAACTGTATCAGCACCTCCTTGGACAGTTTGAGCTTTCCGAGTTGGCGCAGAAAGAACATTCTTTGTTGTGCTTTTTGGATGACGTTTTTGATGTTAGGTGTCCATTTTAGGTCTTGAAATATGGTAGAACCTAGAAATTTGAAGGTCTCTACTGTTGATACTGTGTTGTGTTGTCTTGTATTGTAAGAGGTGGTAGTATGGGAGGGTTTCTCCTAAAGTTCACCACTATTTCTATGGTTTTGAGTGTGTTCAGTTCCAGATTGTTCTGGTTGTACCACAAGGCTAGTTAATCCGTCTGTATGTGGATTCATCATGGTCTCAAATGAAACTGATCACTACTGTGTCATGTGCAAACTTCAGGAGTTTAACAGATGGATATATCTTGTATATAAACCACTGTTAAATATCTAAGTCTCTGTGTCCTGTGTTTTGTTCCTGGGCTGTCTCCTAATAGTAGTCATGCTGCAAACGCTCTGACATGACACATTTAAAGGTGAAGAGAAGTAAATAAACAAAGAGACAGTTGCACTGTCCTAGACTCATGTGTGATCACTTTTTGCGTCCTTCTGATAAGCAAAGCCAGATTCACTTAACAACCATAGTATAATTAACAACTGCAGTGATTCACTTATCATTTGTGTCAAGAAATGTCATAAAGTGGGGCAAAACTCACTTAACAAATGTCTCTCTTAGCAACATAAATTTGGGGCGCAATTGTGATTGTATGTTGAGGGCAAACTGTATAAGATCTACAAACAATAAAATGTTTGCTAATAATTTTTCATACAGTGCTATTTCACTCTAGTTTATGACTAAGCCCTGGTGGCACAGTGGTTAGAATGCATTATTGGAGGTTAACTCTGTCCACAGCCAAGAGTTCAACCCTGACTGGCTCAAGGTTAATGTACCTTTCATCCTTCCAAGACCAGTAAAATGAGGACCCAGATTGTTGGGGGCAATATGCTTACTCTGTAAACCACTTAGAGAGGGCTGTAAAGCACTGTGAAGCGGTATATAAGTCTAAGTGCTGTTGCTATTATTATTAGTTTGAAAATTAATTAAGAAAATAGAAAAGCACCACCTGGAAACTAAACAGTGCCCATTTAAATTCTGGTAAGATCAAGTCTATCTGACCAACTCAAACTTCTATCTGGCTCAGTCACTATCCTCTTTCTTGTGATTAGAGCTGCCTTCCAGAGGTCCCTTCCCAGTAGCTCCCCTTTCCATTGACTGTATCATTCTAAACAACAGTCTCTGGCCCTGGCTCTTTTGTTTATAGCTGATGGAATTGGATGCAACACCTGGAAGCTGGCTGACTGCCATGCTTTGTAATAAAGATCTTGGGTGACAGGGCAAAGAGATACTGCTAAAGAAACAGTCAGATAAGAGACAGCTTAGCCCACAACTGGATAGTGGATGGGGCAAGAACCATAGAATATCCCAAGGGTGCTTTTTCAAGAGGCAACTGGACTTTCTTGTTTTTCTTTGTTTTCAAATAACCAAGGTGGTGCAAAGCAGTACTGCAGGCTACTTCAGCTAACTGCTAGCTACAGTTCGGCAGTTCAAATCTCAGCGGCTCAAGGTTGACTCAGCCTTCCATCCTTCCCAAGGTGGGTAAAATAAATTTTCATACAGTGCTATTTCACCCTAGTTTATGACCTAGTTATTGCAGGCTAACTCTGTCCACAGCCGAGAGTTCAACCCTGGCTGGCTTAAGGTTAATGTAGCCTTCTATCCTTCCAAGATCAGTAAAATGAGGACCCAGATTGTTGGGGGCAATATGCTGGCTTTGTAAGCTGCTTAGAGAGGGCTGTAAAGCACCGTGAAGCAGTATATAAGTGCTATTGCTATTCTCCTCCAAGAACCTTCTTCAGCTCCATCCCCACCACCCAGTCAGAGCTGAAGAAACTTCTTGGAGGAGAAGTGAAATTTCTTCAAAGAAAAACAAGAAAATCCACCTGCCTCTTGAAAAAAATACCTTTGGGACCATGGTACCAGGATGCCTGAGAATCTCCATAGACAACCATAGAATATATTTTCCCTACTTTCTTAGACTATAAAGAAGATGGCGGGTGGTGTGGGGGAGAGTGTATTTTCATACTTGAAAGATTCTGTCAATGTAATGTCAGAATGACACTGAAGTAGCCCACCTGATTGCAGTTCCTATCTGATTTACCCAACACTGGCTTAGAGTCCTGTTAGTCAAACTGAAAACAAGCAAGACAGCATTAGTCATGCAATTGTAAGTTGCCTTTTGTTGAGAGAGGCAGCTGTACAATGAGGGTTACTTTAATAATACGTATTTTCTTTTTAAAAAAAAAAGTTAAAAAGAATCCCAAATGTCATGCTCTAGAATTCAGAAAAGCAAGTAAACAGCAAACTCATTTTAATGGATGCATGAGTCTAAAGAAATGGCCACGCTAAAATCCCACAGCATGATGAGTATTATGCTTCATGAAATATTCACCCAGTGAGGGCCTCGAAGTTCTGTGATTGTACTGTCAAGTTGCCAAAACATCTGGAGAATGTTCCACTGGAAAAAATATGAGAGAATATGTGGAAGTTGGATTACTTACAGCCATGAAATAGGTGGTGTATCACATTAACATGCCAAATTGCACATAATACATTTTATAGTAGCTTCATGCACATTCATTAGTGTGCTGTAAAATTAAGAAAATGTTTACATTTCTGTTTTATTTGCAGGATATTCACTTGGGTGCACTCACCTTCCTATGCACACATTTGAACTCTGGCTCCAAGCCATTGCACGCACGCACGCACGCACGCACACACACACACACACACACAAATGGTTATGCAAAAAGGCTAACAAATCCTAGAGGGAATATTTTCTCCTTCTCTCTTCTCACTCTTGTCCTGTTCATTTCAAGGTGGACTGCAGGGAGAATCCCTAAGTTCATAATAGGTGTCGGGAGCGGCCCAGGAGTTAATGGCTTCCATGGCAGCCATGGTCCTGACTCAAATAATTCAGGACCCAACTCATGTGGGGGGACACACGCCTGATCTGGTTTTTATCTCGGAACAATGGCTCTGTCATGGACCGATCACAATCTCCTTTGGCTGAGCTTCCATTATGCCACCCCCCAATGCTGGGAGTAAAAACCGACCATCTGGTTTCCCCCCAGGCGCCTGATGGACCCTGAGCAGTTCTGGACGGAGCTTGGGGATATCGAGGCCCTGGTGCATGTCTGGGAAAAGGCGGCCACTGGGGCTCTTGACCAGGTCGTGCCTTTGCGGCCTCTGACCCGACGTAGCTCCTGGCTGGCTCCTTGGTTTACACAGGAGCTCCAGGAGATGAAACACCGGAGGAGAGGCCTAGAGAGAGGTTGGAGGTCCAGCCGTTCCGAGTCTGACTGAGCCCAGTTGAGATCTTTTTCACAGTCTTATCTGGTGGCAATGGAGGCAGCAAAGCATTCTTACTTCACTGCCCTCATCGTGTCCACAGAAAATTGCCTGGCCACACTGTTTAGGGTCTCCTGCTCTCTTTTGAACTGGAGGGATGGGGAGAACCCTATGCAGGGACGGGCCAAGAAGTACAGCCAATTTCTGATGGACAAGATCGCTCAGATCCGGGATGGGCTGGACTCTGACTGTGCGGGGTCGATCGGAGAGGTGGCGACGGGTCTAGTTGTTTGGGATGAGTTCGATCCTGTTACTCCCAAGAAAGTGGACAGGATCATGCCTAAGAACCACCATGTGTTTGTTGGACCCATGTCCCTCCAGGCTCGTTTATTCGGCCCCGGAGGTTACACGTAGCTGGATCCAGGCAGTGGTTACTGCATCATTGGCTGAGGGGAGTTTCTCTGCCACCTTGAAGGAGGTGGTGGTGAGGTCTCTCCTCAAGAAGCCCACCTTGGATCCAGTTATTTTAAAAAACTTCCATCCTGTCTCCAACCTTCACTTTATCGTGAAGATGGTTGAGAGCGTGGTGGTACATTAGTTCCCGCTGGTCCTGGATGAAGCATCATACCTAGACCCATACCAGATGGGCTTCAGGCCCGGGTACAGCACGGAGATGGCATGGGTCGCACTGGTGGATGATCTCTGGAGGGTTAGGGACAGAGGATATTCCTCTGCCCTGCTCCTGTTAGATCTCTCGGCGGCTTTTGCTACCATCGACGATGGTATCTTGCTGCAATGCCTCGAGGGTTGGATGTGGGAGGCACTGTTTTTCAGTGGTTCTCCTCCTATCTCTCTGGGCACTTGCAAGCAGTGTTGGCGGGGGGCAGAGGTGGATCCCTAGGCCCCTCACATGTGGGATCCCCCAGGGGTCGGTTCTCTCTCCCCTGCTGTATAATATCTATATGAAGCCACTGGGGGAGATCATCTGTGGTTTTGGGGTGGGGTATCATCAATACACTGATGATACCTAACTTTTTATATCCACCCCAAATCAGCCCAGTGATGCCCTTGACATGATGTTCCAATGCCTGGAAGCGGTGCAGCTCTGGATGGGGAGGAACAGACTCTGACTCAACCCTGCCAAGATGGAGTGGCTGTGGGTACCAGCGTCTCGGTTCCAAGGGAATATTCCATCTTTGGTCATAGGGGGAGAGGTGTTGCCCCATGTGGCTAGGACGTGCAACTTAGGCATCCTCCTGGATGCACGGTTGACCTTAGAAGACCATGTTACGACCATGACCAGGGGGGCATTTTCCCAGATTTGTCTGGTGCGCCAGTTGCACCCCTACCTGGACCGAGATGCCTTACACATGGTCACCCATGCGCTTGTCACCTCCCAGATTGACAATTGCAATGCTCTCTACATGGGGCTACCCTTAAAAACCACTTGGAGGCTTTAGCTGGTGCAGAATGCGGCCACACAGATAGTGATGGGAGTGCCCTGATGCTCCAATGTCACATCCCTCCTGTATGACCTGCATTAGCTACCGGTTGCCTTCCGGGTGAGGTTCAAGGTGTTGATGATCACTTATAAAGCCCTACATGGCTTAGGTCTGGGGTATTTGGTGGAACACCTGCAGCCAGCAACAGCTCCCCATCGCCCGGTGCGCTCACACAGATAGGGCCTACTTGGGGTCCCGTTAGCCAGGCAATGTCAGCTGACGACCCCTAGGGAGCAAGCCTTCTCTGTAGGTGCACCTAACTTCTGGAATCAGCTCCCCTTGGAGCTCTGGGTAGCCCCCGGACCTTCGCTCCTTCCGCTGTGACCTTAAAACATGGTTGTTTTGTCAGGCTGGCCTGGACTGAATGGGGTTTTAATGGGAATTTTAGTTTTTAGTGTCTGAATTTTAATCTGGACTGGTGTTTTATTGTTGTGAGCCACCCTGAGTCCTTGTGGAGAAAGGGCAGCATATAAGTCCGATTATAAATAATAGACCATCTTAACCTGTTAGACATTTGAACTTAGCAGGAGCCCTTGTAAGAGGATGTGCTTCTAAGACTGCTGAAAGAATACTGAATCCCAGTAAAAATGAGTAAAATAAAATGTGCTCAGTAATATAGTGGTCTTACATATCAGGTATGGGCTTAGCCCTGTTAGAAGCTAACGTTAGATTAATGAAGTAATTCATAAAATAGGGAACGTTTTTTCCCCCCTCTAAACTATGTTTTGAGGAAAGGGGAGGGGAGGAGACAGAAGAAAAAGGGAGGGGAGGAGAAGAGAGGAGAGGAGAGGGGGAGAGGTCCCAAGGGAAGAAAAAAGGGAAGGGAAGGGGAGGGGAGGGGAGGGAAGGAAAGGAAAGGAAAGGAAAGGAAAGGAAAGGAAAGGAAAGGAAAGGAAAGGAAAGGAAAGGAAAGGAAAGGAAAGGAAAGGAAAGGAAAGGAAAGGACTCATTTAATTTACAAGCTAGGTGCGAAACGTGAACAATGCATGAACCTCTTTCATTTTGATAACTATACGATAACACAGTCTAACATAACACGTAGGGGGAACATTTGAATGAGTGTTGTTTGGGGAAAAAAACTCTTACTCACTTTTATCTTCATTTCTCTCTCCATCTGACACCATCTTTGGAATGTGGCATATGTAGTTATGAGAGATTGACAAGAATGCTTGTCTTTCCATTTGCAATTGTCACTCTAATAATCTGCAACATTTCCTTGAAATCCCAAGGAATAATGCCATGTGGGAATCCCCTTGCAGATGGAGAAGTCTAGATAGATAATAGAACAGATAACAAAATAACTTAAAGGCCTTCTTCCTAAAAGCCTCCAGTGAGGGAACACCTAACAACTTCTGAAGACAAGCCATTCCACTGGTTGATTGTACTCACTATTAAGAAATTTCTCCTTAGTTTTAGCTTGCTTCTCTCCTTGCTTAGTTTCCATCCATTGTTTCTTGTTCTGCCTTCTGGTGCTTTGGAGAATAGGTTGACCCCCACCTTCTTTGTGGCAGTCCCTCAAATATTGGAACATTGCTATCATGTCACCTGTAGACTAGACATAAGGAGACTTTAGAAAGATGGCTTCTTGCCTCTTAGGCCAGGCTTCCAAATTGTTTCCAGTGAAATAAGATAGCTTTTTATGTCACCTCACTGATGTAATCAGCTTCTCTCAGGCATCTGTGACAAATCACTTTATATGAATGCATTCTTTTCAAGCAAAATGGTAATGATCATAGTGAGAGATGCAAATGTCACAATGAGATATCTATCAGAGCAATGGCTGCCAAAGGAAACACTTTTTCTTTAGTCAATAGCATCCGTTTTTGCATCCGTTTTAATGTAATGAAAGAACTAACATAGAGCTAGCCAGCCTGACATTTTCCTTGATGGTTGCTTCACAAAACAGTTTCACATGCAACTTCAGAAAACAGTCTGCTCAGATCATTGATGCTTATGTGAAAAATAATTGAATATCAATCAGAGTTTGCTACCAGACCTCCGCAGCTTCTGTTCTATTATAATTCATTGAATTAATCAATCCCTTGACATCCTGATAGGTTATTATCAAGGAAAAAAGCTAGGAAAATATAAATTTTGGTTTAAAAGACACCTCTGGTCTCTAGCGAAAAGTTTCCAATGAAGAGAAGTAAGGCAAGAATGTTTGAAAAAATTTATCTTGCAGCTTTTGAACGACCAAAGTAGGGTCCCCCCCCCCTTCTTCTTTGCAAAACAAAGAGTTCGTGTGCTATTTAAATCGGGGGGGGGGGGGACCAATTCAACCCAGGGGGAATTTTTGAGAGCATCTTATGTAGGTAATCGGACAACATGCTGACACAGGAGGCTGCTTGAACCCCAAATAGCTGTGATAGCAGGCATGGGGATCTCCCTTATCTGAATGCAGATTGGTGATATTGCTCTATGCCTTCGTATTCAGTTCTCTTCCCAGCTTGCTTACTTGATTCCTTGAACAGGTGGACACCTTTCTAAATAATACAACCCAATGGAGGGTTCTAAAGTTTTTTACTACTGGTTCAGTGGGTGTGGCTAGGTGGGGGTGTGTGACTGATTGGGCGTGGCTAACGTGATATGACATCATTCACACACTCAGTCAGATGACTCCCCAAGCCACGCCCACCAAAAAGGTGGCTAAAATTTTTGGGACTTTTTGAAACTTTTTTGGAAACACTCTGGCCCCATATCCAGGTCGGGACATGGTGGGGTGGCAGTGGTCATCTCGGCTTTCCCTCCTTGCCCTTCCTGGCTAAAAAGTGCCCCTTCTGGCCTCTGACGGGCCTTCCTCATGGTTGCAGCTGGAGCAACCCACTCCACCAGCTCAGGGCAGCGGACTTAGCTGCAGCCCAGTTGAGCCAAGGAACAGCGGGGAGCCTCCTGCATGTTGCACCCCCCCCAGACTCCCCCCCATGCCTCCGCACCATTTTCGGGCACTTAGCTTACTGGGCTACCCCCATCCCTGTCGCGGCTCCAACAGCAGCGGCTTCGGGAGATGCTGGAGGCATGGAGGCGTGGGCGAAGGCTGTGAGGGGAGTGCAACACATGGGAGGCTCCCCGCAGTTCCTCAGCTCAGGGGTGGGTTCTAACCAGCTTTACTACCGGTTCTCTTTGTGTACATGCTTTGCGCGCGATCACCTCTTCGGTCACGTGCTTTGCACGCGATCGCCATGTGCATGCTCGGTTTGCTCGCCTGTGCACCAAACTTGTGCTGTGCGCAAGCGTGTTGCGAATCTGGCCAGCTGAGGTACGGCAATCTGCTCTGCCGTACCTCTCAGCTGGGTGAAAAAAGAAGAAATATAAGGTCAGCATAACTCAGGGATGGGCAGGAAGGCCCAGCTCCCAAAAACAGAGAACCGGTTCGGTGACGTCATATCATCACCGCTACCGGCTCTTGCGAACTGGGCCGAGCTGGGAGGAACCCACCACTGCCACAGCTCGTCTGGGCTGTAGCTGATTAACATGGTTTAGCAGCCATGAGCCGTGCTTTCCTCTAAGCGCTGCTGCCCACAGCGCAGGTCATGGCTACTACATTTCGTTGTGCTGCGCTAGCGAAGGGGAAGAAACAGCCAGTGGGGAGCACCCAGAATTGCTCCAGTCCACGTGTTCTCCAGGTCAACAGCTGTTTCTCTCCTTCGTTGCTCTTTATGGGAAAGTATTTGGTGCAGCACATTGAAATTTAGCAGTCATGAGCTGCGCTTTCCTCCAAGTCTCATCCGGAAAGCTCTGTGCAGAGAGAAGCACCTGTTTCCCTCTGCTGCCCACAGCACTTAGAGGAAAGCACAGCTCATGCTGCTACTGGGCTACCCCAGTCCCTGTCGTGGCTCCAATGGTGGCAGCTTCAGGAGATGCTGGCAGCATGGAGGCGTGGGCGAAGGCTGGGAGGGGGATGCAACACGTAGGAGACCAAGTTCCCTCCTCTTCACCTCCCCACAGTTTACCCATCCCAGAGAGCTCGGGCTATGCCTCTCTCCAACCGAGCTGCCTTCCTTGCCAGCATCGCTCCTGAGCGAACCCTTCCATCCTCGGCTGTCGCAAAGAAGCACAGCTCTGGGTGCACCATGCCTACTTTGTTCTCTTTGAGAGCTGCCTTGCACCTTGTTTGCAAAGTGGCTCTCAAAGAGAAAGAAGTGGGCATGGCACACCCAGAGCTGCCATTTCTTCGCAACAGCCGAGGACCTCTTCTACTTGGAGCTCCAAGCTGCAGGGAGGGGGGACGGCTGCAACACCAGCAGTTTTAGCTCCTTCCCTCAGTGGTTCATTTTCTTAAATCTTGTCTAGGTGACTTTGTCATTAAAGGCTGATCCATGCCTTTTGATCTTTCTTGGTTGCAGAGAAAAGTGACCCTGTGAAGGGACTGAGCCTGCTGCTGAACTTGGAAGCTGAGAGTCTTTTTTTTCCACCCAGCTGCTGGCACACAGTGCCGGAAAGACCTCCGGTTGCTGCCACCAACTTGGCTCTCCAAACACTCCCTCTGGTGGGTTTCAAAATTTTTTACTACCAGTTCTGTGGGTGTGGCTTGGTGGGCATGGCATGGCTTGGTGGGCATAGCTTGGTGGCCATGGCATGGGAAGAATACTGTAAAATCTCCATTCCCTTCCCAATCCAGGGAAGGTTACTGCAAAATCCCCATTTCTTCCCAATCAGCTGGGACTTGGGAGGCAAAGAATAGATGGGGGTGGGGCCAGTCAGAACTTTTACTACCGGTTCTCTGAACTACTCAAAATTTCTGCTACTGGTTCTCCAGAACTACCAAACCACCTCTGCTCTGTAGTTAAATCAATGATTCTTTTATTAGGAGCACCAGCAGCCTTGAATAACATCAACTGAATAACATCAACCGTTGAAGTAAAGATTGCTCAGTTTGAATTTGTCCTTAGAAAGAAGCCTCTGTTCTGTGAACTTACTATGCCTTTAACCAGCAGAGGGCAAAGGCCAAATCCTAGTTCAGAGTCCTGGGGAACTATCTTGTAAGTAAAATCCAAGAATAAGATTCTTGATATGTTCCAAATTGTGGAAAGTTTTAGTTGGCCAATTCTATGTATGTGGGAAAGACCTTGGAGACAAAGTGAAGAGATGCTATTTAGGGGATTATCAGATAAGAAAGGGCATAGCCCAGCGGTGAAATCCAGCTGGATTTACCCAGTTCGTGCAAACTGATAGCGCCAGCGGCGGGAGGCTGCACCCATCCACCGGGACATCATTACGTCCCATTTTTGACCCTCTGCACATGGGCAGAAGAGCACTTCTGCTCCCAATTCCTGACCCAGTAGTGAAGGTAAGTGGATTTCACAGTTGGCATAGCCTGAATCTGGATAATGGATGGGGCAATAGGCTCAGAAAGGACCCTCCCTAGTTTCTTCATCTGTAAAGGAGACAGTGAGAGAATTGTACTTTCAGACTTATGCAAGATTGGTATCATCCTCATCAGGTAGACTAAAGAGGAAACATGACCAGATAGCAATAGCAATAGCACTTAGATTTATATACCATAGTGCTTTACAACCCTCTCTAAGCCGTTTACAAAATCAGCATATTGCCCCCAACAATCTGAGTCCTCATTTTACTGACTTCAGAAGGATGGAAGGCTGAGTCAACCTTGAGTCTGGTGAGACTCAAACTGCCTAATTGCTGGCAGTCAGCAGAATTAGTCTGCAATACTGCATTCTAACCACTATGCCACCCTGACACAGATAAGCTAATTTCACTTTATAGTAAAGCTCGTTAACAGAATCTTGCAAGTCTGGAAGTGCTGTACAATCCTCCTTCCATCTCCTTTACAACCAGAGAAACTGGGGGGGGGGGGGGGGGGGTCACTTCTGAGCCTCTTTCCCTGCTCATTAACCAACAGCAGGCTCTGAGCTCTCTTATAAGACCAACCCCTAGGCAGCATCACTTCACTCTGTCTTTCCCATATACCATTCCTGTATGTATGTATAAATGTACACAGGTGTGCATTTTTTTACATTGCTCCTTCAAGAATGTGATTTTACGTGGCCTACAGAAAAACATGCAATATTTATAGTACATTAAAATAATTCAGAATTATCAAGTTGATTAAATACTAAAATCAGAACACCCTTATCAACATAAAGTGAATTATCAACATTCATAATATTAAAAATATATATTTATTATAACTGATAATTTATTATTTGTGTCTGTTGAATATCCTAATAAATATATTTAATTGAGAATGTGGTTGATTTTAGCTATGGGCTAAAGTTGAGTGCATTCATACCTAATTCAAAATAGATTTACAGACCTTTAAATACTAATAATTATGGTTTTAGAAGTGTTTGATAATTCCCTGATCTTTATTTAAATAAAGAATCATTCTTAAAAGGATGAAAACAAACAGGAAACAGTGAGGGTGAAATTCTAAAAACTAAATCCTCAAATGTTTTATTGAAAGTCTTTGAAAGCTGGTTTCTTTCATTCCCTTAATCCTGAGTTCCTCTGGGGATCTGATGGAAGATAACCTTTGAATAAGAAAAGCAAAAGCAAAATCCAATTAAAACATATAAGAATAATAAGGGCAGTTATTAAAAAGTGAAAATGGGATATAAAATGGCCCATACATATCACAATAATTAAAGTATAAGTAAAATTATTTAGTTATTTGATTCGCAAAAAAAAATCTGGGAGGCTTAGGAAATATCAAAAATATAATTAAAGTTAAAAACATAACTGCCCAGACAAAACAACAGCAATATTTAAAAATATGGTTATATTGATAGCTTTGTTTATATTTTTTTTCCTCAGCTGCTATTTCTACAATAGAGAGAAACAGAGAGATGAGAGAGATAGAGAAAGAGAGAGAGAGAGGGAGGGAGGGAAGGAGGGAGGGAGGGAGGGAAAGGGGAGAAAGAAATGATAGATAGATGATAGAAGATGGAGAGAGGGGGGAGGGGGAGGGAGGGACGGAGGGACGGAAGGAGGGAAGGAGGGAGGGAGGGAAAAGAGAGATAGATAGATAGATAGATAGATAGATAGATAGATAGATAGATAGATAGATAGATAGATAGATAGATAGACAGACAGATGGAAAGAGAGAGAGAGAGAGAGAGAGAGAGAGAGAGAGAGAGAGAGAGAGAGAGAGAGAGAGAGAGAGAGAGAGAGAGAGAGAGAGAGAAATTGAAATTTTACTCGGTTTTTAACTGACTTTATGATGATGAACAAAGACAAATATATGTGTTCCAAAATAATGTTGCAGGATGCAATTTGGATCAGTCACCGGGACCAGAGATTTATTCTTCCAAGCTTTCGGACTCGTGCGGGAGCTCATCCTCAGGGAACATCTCTCTACCAGAATGTGTGCTTTGGGCTATTCTATATGTAGCATTTATAAATACCAGCTGTAGCTTCTGGATGATCTTCAATGTGCCTATGTGAAGCAATTACAGTAGTCCCATCACAAGGTGCTCAGGGAGTGAGCACCTCCCGGAGTGAGAAAAGGATGCAGCTCATGGACAAGATGAACTTGTGCAAAAGCTCTCATTTTTTTTAGGAAATTATAATAAATGATAAATAAATTTGATATCTGTCAAGCAGCCTGGGTGACACAGTCCTCTGAGTTTAGATCTAAAACTAATGGTTGGGAATTGCAGGAAGCTAAAGCTGCCGTATATTGCATCCAAAAACCACCACTAGAATGAAGCAAAAAAAGTGTTGTGTATCTTTTCTCTTTTTGTTGCTCTTTTGTGGTTATCTAGATTTCTTTCCCATCCCATCTGATCTCCATAAGGGAAAGAAACTCCTTTTGACTAAACATCAGAAGAAAGGTTTTGTACAAGGGCAGCAGTTAGCTGGGTAACCAAGAAACGGGTGCAGTGGTGGTATTCAGCCGGTTCAAGTGAATCGATAGCAGCGACCTGCCATCCTATTTAGCCACATTTTCTAAGCCGCGCACATGCATGCAAGCCACTCGCATGAGCAAAGCACATGCACAGAAGGCACACTCACGAGTGAAGCAGGCATGCATGAGCATGCTCACATTTTTGGTGTGCAGAGAACCGGTGGTAAAATTATGTGAAACCCACCTCTGAGTGGGTGGATTCTTTCTTAACTGCAGGATGTCAATGTTGTGACCTAGGCTTCCTGAGTCATTAAAATACACGATTAGTCCCAAAAAAGTCTTTTATTGCAACAGCTGTGAATTACTTTCATTCACAGCTGAGTCCCAACTAGTTGCAAAAAGTCATTCAGGAGAAGTCCTTCAGGACAATCACCAACCTTTATCTCCTTTGACACACTGCCAAAGGCCTACTTGGCAAAGCCACACTGAGTCCAGAATCAGACAGAGATGCCGACTGGGAACAGAATTAAAAATGTTGCTTTCCTGCAAAGGGTCCATGTGCCTTTGTTCCTCTTTTAAGCCTTATGGGAAGGGCCAATCATCTCCAGGCCTTACTCCCGAGTCATCCCTTTTGTCTTAGCTGTTCTTGCCTTCTGGCAGCTCTGCACATGCACGCATTAGGAACAGGCTCTTCCTGTTCCTCTGCCTCTCTGCTGTCTGACTCTGGAGGCTCTGAAGTCCGCGCATAACTCCCAGATGGCCCTGGCCCCATTTCTGCCTCTGACACAGAGCCCTCATCTGGGCCTTCCCCAGACTCCAGGACTGGCCCATGTTCTTCCCCAGCCTCCTCACTGTCCAACTCCGCTGCCAGTTCCGCAGGCTGCTGGTGGACCATAACAGTCTAAGGAGATGTTCCTTGTAATTAAACAAGGCTTCATAGAGCATGGATGGACTGAATAACACCAAATTCTTTTCAACTATAAAACCAATACAGGAAAATATTTACAGAATAATTGGTCCTTCATGTGGGCAGATGTTCCTCACTCCATTTCTGCCCTTGGCACATGAAAGCACATCTGGCATTTTCCTATCCTGCAAATGTGTTTCCCAATGTGAGTAGCCAAGTTGCTTACTTTTGCTTTGTCATCATCTTGAAATAAACGTCTAAATTGTCAACGCCTTGGCTTTTTCTTGCTTTGACCTCCTTGTATCTAATTCTCTTTTTATTACTCCTTTTTTATTTTACTGTTATATGTCCTTATTGGATTTTGGGTTTATTGTTGCATTGTCGTGACCTATGTTTACCACAATAAAACTTATTTACTTATTTACTATCCTGTCAAGATCATTTTTTACATTGCCTTCTCATATTCTGTGCATTAGCAGCAAAATTCCCTACCTAATTTTGCACTTGTACATCTGGTATATTATTTTACATCCTTGCCATTCAACTCATAAATAGCATCATCCATAATTAATATGTTCTTCATTTGTAAAAAAAAAATCTTATTGATGTGTTCATCCTGGTTCTAGATAGTTACGGAAATGATCCTTACAGCAAACTTACAACTAACTTTTAAACTATGCAAACCTCATGCCATAAATGGTGAATGAAAAGGTGATTCTCTCTTACACAGAATCAGAAAGCACTAAAATATACTTTAGGGATCAGTCATTACAGTAATTATTAGCCAGGGAAGGCTGAGTTACTTAATAGCTACCCTGTTTCCCCGAAAATAAGACATCCCCTGATAATAAGCCCAATCAGGCTTTTGAGCACATGTGCTAAAATAAGCCTCCCCCCAAAAAATAAGCCCTCCCCAAAAATATTTAAACACAGAGCTGGAAATCAGGTAAGATGGCAAGAGGAGCCCCATCTTGCTCATGCACCCCAAAATAAAACCTCCCTGAAAATAAGGCCAAATACTTATTTTGGGGTTCAAAAAAATATAAGACAGGATCTTATTTTTGGGGAAATATGGTACTCTCACTCCTCCAATCATCAACACATTTTGTACTGAAAGCAGAGACAGCAAAACACAATCCTAAATTGCATTAACAGAGGGATACAATCAAGATCAAGTGAGATACTAATACCAATCTATAAAGCCTTAGTAAGACCACACCTAGAGTACTGCATCCATTTTTGGTCACGGCACTATAAAAAAGATGTTTAGACTCTAGAAAAAGTGCAGAGGAAAGCAACCAGGATGATTAGGGGACTGGAGACTAAAACATATGAAGAATGGTTACAGGAACTGGGCATGGCTAGTCTAGCAAAGATGAGGACCAGGGGTGAGATGATAACAGTGTTCTAATATTTGAGGGGCTGCCACAGAGAGGAGGAGCTCAAGCTATTTTCCAAAGCACCTGAAGGCCAGACAAGGAATAATAGGTGGAAACTGACCAAGGAGAGATTCAACCTAGAAATGAGGAGGAACTTTCTGACAGTGAGAACAATCAACCAATGGAACACCTTGCCTTCAGAAGTTGTGGGAACTTCATCACTTGAGACTTTCAAGAAGAGATTGGACTGCCATTTGTCAGAAATGGTGTAGGGTCTCCCGCCTGAGTGGGGGATTGGACTAGATAATCTATAATGTCCCTTCCAATTCTGTTAATCTGTTAAACATAGCCATATGCTCAAAAGTGCCCACAGTTTGTAAAAGATAAACGGCAATATACCATGGATCTTGTTTCTCTTTACTTCTCAGGAAGTACAGCATAGGACAAGGTGAAATGTTTGCCTGTTCAGTAAGTATCCATCTGCAATGCCCTACAGTAGAAGGATTGTGATTTATTTTACAAAATGATGTTTACTCCCACACAGTCAATCATTATGTCTCTATATCAAGAGAATAGATTATATACCTTGGCCATCCAGGTAAGACCACACACCTATAATACTGCATCCAGTTTTGCTCACCACACTATAAAAAAGATGTTGAGACTCTAGAAAGAGTGCAGAGAAGAGCAACCAAGATGATTTATAAGTCATAAGATGGGTCATAAATTGAGAAATTTAGATTCAACTTAAAATTTGTAAAATGTAAAACTATCTTCCCAAAAGGGTTAGTAATTTTTCTTTAGACATACTATGTTTCTATTTGAAATTCTGGTCTTTTTGAAAGGTTCATAAATTCATTTCTTTTTCTAAAAAAACTATTTAGATATATTTTACTAAACAGTGTGTGCATATGTATATATGTGTGTATATGTATGTACGCATGTATATGTATATGTATATGTCCATAGGGTTCATTCAGAGCACATCATGAGAAAGGCGGGATGAATCACAAATTGGAATTAAGATTGCCGGGAGAAATATCAACAACTTCAGATATGCAGATCATACCCCTCTAATGGCAGAAAATGAAGAGGATGGAGTCACTGAAGCAGTAGGCGTGAGCTTAAATGGACTCCAGGGAATGGTAGAGGACAGGAAGGCCTGGAGGAACATTGTCCATGAGGATGTGATGGGTTGGACATGACTTCATTAACAACCACATAGGATTCATAGTTTTTTTAAAAAAACTATGGTCAAGTTTTCCAAAAGAAGCAATAGAGTTCTGGAAGCAAGTAATGGTAACTAATTAATAAACAAAAATTATATTCTAATGCAACTAAGAATAATGGAAAAGGATGCATTCTATTCAGGAAATTAGTTAGGTAAGGAAACCTACGAAACCTGAGAAAATGCTGGTGCTGCATCTAATATTCTCTGGTTTTATTGTATTTTTACTATTGTACAGTGAAATCAATCTTCTCTTTAAGAAAAGAACTAATAATACAATAAATAAATATACCAAAACAGAACATTCAATATGATTATTTCAGTGAGTTTTCTTTCTAGAAATGCCGGACTGTTTGGTTATCAGTAATTCATGTAATTCAAGAGTTTTATTATTTTCTTGCCCAAGAGGACTGGGTTAATTACTGCAATTTAAAAAAAAAAACCTTTAGCAGTATGGAATTTGTAATAGCTATAGTTGACAGACTGTGCCTTTATATTAAATAGTTTTGCCCTGTCTGCATATTCACCTGTAAAATTAAGATGGGAAATTGCTCCCTGGAAGAAGAAAGGGGGAAGGAAAACTTTTAGTATCTTTTGTGCAATTCCTCTCCAGCCTGAGAATAAAACTAGGAATATTTATCCTCTGTAAATTTCCTTTGCGAATGTTCTGATCAGCAATGAGCATTATTTATAAAAGAGAGAAATATCAATATCGCCTAACCACTGACAATGCTGCTGCCCTACAAAGTGATCTTGAATATGTGTCAGAATGGGCACGTATTTGGCAACTCCAACTCTCAACTAATAAATGCTCTGTCCTACACATTGCCCCCCCCCCAAAAAAATCAGAACACCAAATACAAGTTGGGCAGAAACGATCTCGTAGACGACCCTAGGTCAAGGACCTAGGAATACTCATCTCAAACAATCTAAGCCCCAGAACTCACTGTAACAGCATTGCCATAAAGGTATTAAGAGTTGTTAACCTAATCTTCCAAAACTCTTTCTCTGGTAACATTGCATTGCTAACTAGGGCACACAAAACCTTTGCCAGACCAATTCTTGAATACAGCTCATCTGCCCAGAATCCACACTGCATATCGGACATTAACACGATTGAGCGGGTCCAGAGGTATTTCATGAGAAGAGTATTCCACTCCACTACTCATAATAGAATCCCTTATGCCACCAGACTTGAAATTCTGGGCTTGGACAATCTGGAACTGCACCACCTGCGGTCTGATTTAAGCATAGTACACAAAATTGTCTGCTACAATGTCTTACCTGTCAACGACGTCTTCAGCTTCAACCACAATAATACATGGGCAAACAATTGATACAAACTCAAGGTAAACTTCTCCATACTCAATTGCAGAAAATACAACTTCAGCAACAGAGTGGTCAGCGCCTGGAATGCTCTACCTGATTGTTATAGCCTCAAACCCTCACAGCTTCAATTTCGAACTGTCTACTGTGGATCTCATCCCATTGTTAAGAGGTCCGTAAAGGGGGTGTGCATAAGCGCACCAGCGTGCCTACCATCCCTGTCTTACTGTCCCCATTTATCTGTACTTCCTTTCTTTGTTGATGTTTATGTTTATACCTATACTTGCTATCTTGTACATGTTTGACAAAGAAAATAAAATATAAATAAACAAAAATAGAACAGAATATTTGTAGCTCAGGGTTGAACTGTAGGATCCTCTCTGAAACTGGTCTTTTCCTTGCAGACATTTCATTGCCAAATTAGGTAACATCATCAGTGTTATCATGCTACAATGGTCATCAAATAAATATACAATTTACCCAATGTATAAATGTACAATACAAGTAGGCCTTGACTTAACGACTACAAAAATTTGAGCGCAGAATTTCTGTTGCTGAGACACTTGTTAAACGAGTTTTGCCACGTTTTACTACCTTTCTTGCCACAGTTGTTATGTGAACTACTGCAGTCGTTTCATTAATAGCACAGTTGTTAAACGAATCTAGTTTGCTCATAGACTTTGCTTATTGGAAAGTTGTAAAAGGTGATCACATGACCCCAGGGTACTGCAACCATTATAACTACATGCCAGTTGTCAAGTGCCTGAATTTTGATCACAAGACCATGGGACGCTGCAACCGTTTTAAGTGTGAAAAACAGTCGTAGGTTTCTTTTTTCAGTGCTGCTGTAAGTTCAAACAATCACTAAATGAATTCTTGTAAGTTGAGGTCTACCTGTAATCATTAGATAATATTGTCCAATGGAATTGGAAGGGAAAGAAAGGGAAGGGAAGGGAAGGGAAGGGAAGGGAAGGGAAGGGAAGGGGAGAGGAGAGGAGAGGAGAGGGGAGGGGAGGGGAGGGGAGGGGAGGGGAGGGGAGGGGAGGGGAGGGGAGGAGAGGAGAGGAGAGAAGAGAAGAGAAGAGAAGAGAAGAGAAGAGAAGAGAAGAGAAGAGAAGAGAAGAGAAGAGAAGAGAAGAGAAGAGAAGAGAAGAGTTGGAAGGGACCTTGGAGGCCTTTCAGTCCAACTCCCTGCTCAGGCAGGAAACCCTGTATTAATTTAGACAAACGGTTGTCCAATCTCTTCTTGAAAACTTTCAGTGTTGGAGCATTCACAGCTAGAGACAAGTTGTTTCCCTGATTAATTGTTCTAACTGTCAAGAAAATAATATACACTTTTTCGCGTCCCCCTCTCTAACCTTTAAGAAGGTACTGGAAATATGAATAAAAATACATTTTTCTCATTTCTCCTTTGACTCCATATTGAAGAAGATATATTAGAGGACACTGGGTAAACCTATTTGCAGGACCAACTGTCTCCAGTTGTTTTTAACCTGTTCTGCCAACGTCGACAGAAAAAGTAAGGAGATCATAAAGATAATTTGAAGAGCATTTCATAGAAGTTGTTGTTGTTAGTTGCGAAGTTGTGTCTGACCCATTGTGACCCTATGGACAACGTTCCTCCAGGCCTTCCGGTCCTCTACCATCCTCTGGCGTCCATTTAAGCTCACACCTCCTGCTTCAGTGACTCCATCCAGCCACCTCGTTCTCTATCATCCCCTTCTTCTTTTGCCCTCAATCTTTCCCAGCTCTTCTCCAGTAAATCCTTCCTTCTCATTAGGCTCTTCTCCAGTAAGGCTCTTCTCCAGTAAGTCCTTTCTTCTCATTAGGTGGCCAAAGTATTTGAATTTCATCTTCAGAATCTGGCCTTCTAAAGCACAATCAGGGTTGATCTCCTCTAGGACTGACCAGTTTGATCACCTTGCAGTCCAAGGGACTCGCAGGAGTCTTCTCCAGCACCATAGTTCAAAGCAGGGTTGGGTTTCAGCAGGTTCTGACCAATTCTGGAGAACCGGTAGCAGAAATTTTGAGTAGTTCTGAGAACTGGTAAATACCACCTCTGACTGGCCCCGCCCCCATCTATTCTCTGCCACCTGAGTCCCAGCTGATCGGGAGGAAATGGGGAATTTGCAGTATACTTCCCCTGGATGGGGTGCGAATGGAGATTTTACAGTATTCTTCCCCCTACCACGCCCGCCAAGCCATGTCACATCCACCAAGCTACACCCACAGAACTGGTAGTAAAAATTTGAAACCCACCACTAGTTCAAAGGCCGCAATTCTTTGGCGCACAGCCTTTCTTATGGCCCACTTTTATAGAAGAGCATTTCATAAAAGAACCAAAAAAAAAAAAAAAAAAGCATAAAGGGGAATAATCCAAATTTCCTTAAATACATCCCTGGTAGAAAAGTAGTCAAGCAAGCAGATGGCTTGCAAAATGAGAATGAAATGAAAAGATTCCTTGGGGTGGATAGGAAGCCCACAAATGAACTGAATGAATTCTTTACATGTATCTTTACTGCAGAGAATATAGGACAGGCATTTGAAAATCTATATTGATTTTCTGAAGGAGGGAATCAAAATATAGAGCAAATTGAAGTAACAAGAAAAGATACGTTGGGACATCTTGAGAGACTATATTATAACAAACTACCAGGTTCTATTGGCATCTCTCCAATTCTTCTTCTTCTTTTTAAAGTCAGTGTGAAATTGCTGATCTCCTGCTAAAAATATGGAACTTGTCACTCCAACCAGGCCTTCTGCCAGAGGATTGGAAAGTAGCCAGTGTGACCCCAATTTTAAAAAGGGACACAGGGAAGATCTGTAAAATTACAAGCCAATCAGCTTAATGTCCGTTGCAGGCAAGTTAACAGAAACAATAATAAAAGGGGGAAAAATAATTAGACACAAAGTTGAAACCCCTCTTTTAAACAAGTTCAGGGAGCTGATGGAGGTCAGCAAACGCTAGCCAAGAAAAGTTGTTAAGCTGAATTGCAGAATATCAGAAGTAAGTTAGAAGTGGAGATTGATTGCCCTTTCTGCTAACCTTCCTAGCATTGTCCAGAGTTAAAGATTCAATAACCCCCTAAGAGTCAGAGAGACGGAGAGGGAATGGAATAAGAAGGGATGGGACTAGATAGGATAGGATAGGACTAGATGGGATGGAGTGGGGTGGGGTGGGGTGGGATGGGACGGGACGGGATGGGATGTGGTGGAATGGGATGGGATGGATAGGATGGAGGGTAGAAAGAAAGGAGTTGGGAGGGAGCTGGTTTCTGGGAGGCAGGAGAGAACAGTGATAAAGATATAAAAACTCAGGGTTGGGTGTAACAAGCCAAGATAGAAGAAAAGAATAGCATTTGGAGCCAGCAAAGCATAGAGGGTCTCTCCCTACACTCCAACCACTGAGCAGAAAAACTACTGATTAATAAGCAGTAACAGTCTAGAAAAAAGCTGAGGTAGAGACTTTGATCTCAACTGCAATCTGCTGCCCAGGTATTATGTGGTATAGATCTTGATGCCAATTTTGTATGCTATACATGTGCAATCTGGATTTCTTGCTTCTCTGCTTGTGAGACCCAGATATGTACTCAATGCAAATAGGACTATCCAGGAGGAAGGCCACAATTTCTTGATTAATTTTGTTTATATGTCTAAAGATCAACCTGGGCCTAACTGAGTTGATTTGTTTGATTATAAGGAATACTCTGAAATCTAGATAACGGAAATATGTGATAAGTAAAATACCCTTAACAGGTTTGTCTCTATTAAATTTGGTTTGGACAAGGACAACAAATTAATTAGACAATGGACCAGGAGACAGAGCTACAATGAGAACTAATACATCTCACACAAAAAAATTCATGGTCACTGAAAGAAGTATTGAGGCTTACAAAAATAAAATTATCTATTATTCAGTAATAAATGAGCCTTTGCCAAGGCTATTTTAACATGCCATCTTCTGGGGACAAAATTCCCCCCAAATCCTAGCTAGCATGGCAGGGATAATATCCATGTGGACCAGGTATAAGTGAATCTCTAGAGAATGGTTTTTATGACTAATACCAATACGGGAGAATATTTGTAGCTCAGGGTTGAAAGGCAGGGTCCTTGGTGCTCTCGGAACTTGGTTGTTTTCTACCAGACATTTTATTACCAAACTAGGTAACATCATCAGCGCACATTCCTAATTGGATTCTAGAATGTCTAGAATCTAGAGAGCCCCCAATGAGAAAGATGGGCAGTTAAGAAGTGATAGCTATGAGAGAGAGAGAGAGAGAGAGAGAGAGAGAGAGAGAGAGAGAGAGAGAGAGAGAGAGAGAGAGAGAGAGAGAGAGAGAGAGAGATGATAGGTAGATAGATAGATAAATAGGTGTGTGTGTGTGTGTGTGTGTGTGAGAGAGAGAGAGAGAGAGAGAGAGAGAGAGAGAGAGAGAGAGAGAGAGAGAGAGAGAGAGAGAGAGAGAGAGAGAGAGAGAGATCTGTTTTATAGCTGACCGAATCCTCTATTCCAGGGCTGTCAAATTCCTGGCCCGCAGACGGAATGTGTCACATGCTGGCCATGCCTACATCCAATTTAGCGAAGGGAGAAAAAGTCCCAATACATCATGATACAAACACCCCTGCTCTAGTCCTTCAGAAGATACCAGCAGCTAGAGGGCTATAGTGTTCCAAAATGGAAAGGTTTTGCATGACCCACAATGGAGGAATGGTTGGTGAAGATGATGGAATGATTAAATTGACTTTCTTGATTATAAAATAGACCAGGGGTGAAATTCTGACAGGTTCTGGAGAACTGGTAACCGAAATTTTGAACAGTTCAGAGAACCAGCAAATACCACTTTTGGCTGGCCCCAGAGGGGGGTGGGAGAGTTTGCAATATCCTTTCCCCAGGAGTGGGGAGGGAATGGGGATTTTTGCAGTATCCTTCCCCTGGAGTAGGGTGGGAATGGAGATTTTTCAGTATCCTTTCCCTGGAGTGGGGTGGGAATGGAGATGTTTCAGTATCCTTCCCCTGCCACACCCACCAAGCCACACCACACCCACCAAGCCACGCCCACAGAACCAGTAGTAAAAAAAATTGGATTTCACCACAGGAATAGACAATATCTACATTTATGGCTGACTGGAAGCCCCTTATTGATTTGAAAGAGAAAAAAATGCACTTATGATCTGTGGCTTTGGTGATTAGAAATAAACTAGATAATACAAAAAAAGTGAGCATTTCTTCTTATAACCATAGAATAGGAGATAAGTTTGTAATCCTAGTTGCATTTGCTGCGAAAAAAAATCAGAAAGTTCTTTTATTCTTTTTTCCTGCCCCTTTTTTCTTTTTTCCCCTTTTTTTCTTTCTTTACTTTGCATGCACCCTAATATACAATCCACCAAATCAGATTGCTGCTTCAGACTTCAGCCAGGTTTCAATGCTATGCATTGATGAAAGAGAAGAGTGAAACAATACAATGAAGTTGATGTATTGTTTGTAACCGTATAAATTTATGCATGCCAGCTCAGAAGTCAAACTCATTGCAATCTATGAAAACTATTCACAGGTCATTGTATATGTTTTATAGCCTAAACTCAGATTTAGAATGAATGCATATACAAAGATTAATATTATTAAACACAGTATTACATATTATGTAAACACATTTAGCAGTTCTGTTCAAATGTTTTAAATGAACATGGTAAAATCTTTGGTCTCCATAGAAACAGGCAGCCTTGGCCCTTATCATAATGGAAAGTAAATTATTTTTTTTTCTCTCCATCACAGTTCCTAAAACTGTATTGGAACAAGAAACCAGACTATCTTCTAAAGGAATTGAAATAAATTATTCATTTCAAATAGGATACTTTCGATTAAATTACTTCTCTTTTTTTGGGGTGGAAAAAAAGGAGGTTTGGTCTAGAAACGTTTGCAAAATAATAACCAAAGTTATAATGAAATATCTTCCTTGCTCGAGCAGAACTTGCTGGTAAATGCTGTGTTTGTGTAAGTGCTACAGAGAAAAATTCTCTGTATTTATTTGCACCTGTTCTTGTTTAATTTACTGTGTAAGAATTTGCTTTTTAGAAGTTTATTTCAGAGGAGAAAAAAGATCAATAATATTTTCATGGATAAAATGAAATAGTCTTTAGTTACGATGCAACAAAGTTCTCTCTCTCTCTCTCTCTCTCTCTCTCTCTCTCTCTCTCTCTCTCTCTCTCCGTCCCTCCCTCCCTCCCTCCCTCTGCCTCTGCCTCTGCCTCTGCCTCTGCCTCTGCCTCCATCTGTCTGTCTCCCTCTGTCAATGTGGAGGTCCTTTCTTAGTCAACCTCTGAGTGATTTCTGTCTTCTTTGGCTACTCTCACTTCATTTCAATCCTAGGAGAAAAGAAAATGGATTGGATAGTGAATTTTGAAAGACCATTTTAAGTCTAGCTGTAGACCAGAGAGTAAGGCAACTTGGAATCTATTAAGGCCAGTTTCTGAGGGAATCATGCAAGAGAGTGCTCTTGCATGATTCAATCATTTGGCTTTCCATCCACTTAACCAACTGCTTGCTAAACAATCTCATCCAGTCCAGCTCTTAAATTCTTATGGAAAATTAGAACTCTTTAACTACTTCATAATAATAGACCATTTTAGCACATGTGTCTCAAGTATAAAAATAAATCCATTTTTGAAATAGAAGGGTTTCAAGCATCCCCATGCCAAAACATTATTGTGAACATGAGAGCTTGCATTTAGTGTTAGCTTCAATACATAAATTATAAGTCAACTGAAACCAAGGGGAAGTAAATTTGTGACAGCCACAAAAAAGGAATTGATAAATTGGTTTTCAGGTAGACAACTCATCCCATAGCTTTCTCTACAGCTATCACCTGAGAAGTGGGCATAAGACCATAAAATAGAAATTAAGGATGGCTGGGTGTAAAGTTATTTTTCTCCTCTGGAATACTATGGGACTTTTGTTGTGGCCCACCAGTGGCCAGCAGAGCTGACAATAGATTCGGACAGTGAGGAGGTTGAGGAGAAACATGGGCTGGTCCTTGAGTCTAGGGAAGGCTCTGATGAGGGCTCTGCATCAGAAGCAGAGATAGGGCCAGGGCCATATGCCAGTTATCAGTTGCCTTCAGAGTCAGACATCAGTGAGGCAGACGAACAGCTGGAGCCTGTTCCCAGTGTGTGCATGTGCAGAGTTGCCAGATGAAGGAACAGCTAAAGAACAAGGGTCGACTTGGGAGTAAGGCCACAGGTGGATGATGAATGAACCCTCCCAGAGGAAATAAAAGAGGAACAAAAGGGGAGTGGAGTTTGCAGGAGACAATTAGTTCACTTAATTGGTTCGTGACTCCTTGCCAAGTTTTGAAGATATCAGCCTGGCAGCTCTCCAAGTCAGATAAAGTCTGTGACTGTAAATTCTTCCTTGAAAGACTTTGCTGGATATGAATGAGAAGGATTCACAGTAACTTAATAAAAAGGGGTTTTTGTTGGAACAAGGAATCCATGGTTTCCTAGGTCAAAACAACTTTCACTTAGAGCAGAGTTACCTAATTGTTGATCCTCCAAGACATGTGCTGTACAAACAATGACTTTTAATCTTGGCTATAAACATCGCCTCCTCTTTTCCTTTCTAGACTGGCAAACGTCAATTTAGCATTAATTGTTCATAAACAATTCCCAGATGGGCAGATTAAAGGATGTATCCTGTTACTGCTTTGCTTAAAACATTTCTAGATCGGTTTCAATTAAACGAAATCTCAGAGTGGTTTACAATTAAAATTGCTTTTCAATTAGATTAAAAAGGACTGGAGGAGATTACTTTCTAGTTCCACCCACTTCTGTGAGTAAGTGAAAACCTTGACAAAAATAATAGATAATTATGTCTGAGAAATGGGGATAAGAGAGGTTGAGTCTCTTGAAGTCACCATTGACTCATTCATTAAGGGATCTTTGTTGCTTTTGCTGCAGGAGACTAACACAACTGGGGAGAAGGAAAATCTTTTGATAGGGATGATGCTGATATGAATGTGATAATGATTAGTGGTTAGGGAACAACTAGAATTATAGCATAAACATAATTGAATGTGTTATGTCCTTATAAGGACATCCGCCGGGGGATTGGTCGATCCCACCGGCGGGAGGTTTAAACTGTTGTCATTGGCCGGCGGGCATGCCTGAGCAGGATATAAGGAGGCTCAGCAGCCCAGCCGGCAGTTCAGTTTGCACTCTAAATAAAGGTTCTGAACGAACAGCTGAGTCGCGTTTCTTTCCGGCGCCGAGCTAACACTGGCGACGAAGGACTGAAGAAGAACCGACGAACAACAGCACGACCGCTACCGCCATCCAAGAGCTGAAGCACTTGAGCAAAGTCACTGAACCATGTCTGGACCCCAAATTTCTCTGGCTCCATTCAATCCAAGCCAGGAAAAATGGAAGTCCTTCATGGTGCGATTCCGACAATTCCTGGCGGGCAGCGGCTTCACCGACTTGGACGACAACAGGAAGAGGGCTCTCTTCCTGGCCCACTGCGGATCCGAAGTTCTGGAGATGGCGATGGACCTCGTGGCACCCAGAGACATCGAACAGATGCCATGGTCCGAGCTCCAAGACGTCCTCCAGGAACACTACGGCCCACGAGCACTCCCCTAGCCAACCGCTTCGAATTCCATCAACGGAATCAGCACAAAGGGGAAACTTTCAAGGAGTTCGTATCGGCGCTCCGGAAGATCGCGGCCAGCTGCGAGTTCGAAAATGTGGACGTCCAGCTGAGAGACCGGATCGTCTTCAGCATGAGGGACTGTTCAGTCCAAAAGAAGTTCCTCAGCCGGAAAAAGATCTCCCTCAAGGACGTTATCGAAGAAGCAACCGCAGCGGAAACGTCCGACAAAGCGGCAGCAGCGATGCGACGATCAAAAGGGATCCACAAGATCCACAGAGACCAACCACAGTCATCCGAGGACATCTCCACGTGCTCGGAGTCGGATGGAGAAATGGCCGTCCATAAGGTCACGAGGCCCCAAAGGCGGGAAAACCAACAAGATGGCAACCGAGAGGACAGATGCGCCAGCTGCAAAGGAGACCACCCTCGCGCCAGATGTCGCTGGCGAGACGCAACATGCCGCCGATGCGGACGGAAGGGCCACATCGCCGAAGCCTGCAGAGCGGCAGAACCAACATTCGAGCGGCAAAGACCTGCGGACCGCGATTACCAAAGGTCATCTAGACGATCCCAACAGCCGAGGCGGAACGACGAGCGGCAATCCAACGGCCGGCAAGTCAACAAGACGACCATCGCCCACACCACAGCTGAGGGATCCGAAAAATTCCACGTGACCGTCCACGTGGAAAGGGCACCATGCCCCATGGAGATAGACTCTGGCTCACCTTTCTCAATCATTGCCTGGCATAACCTAAAGAAGCTCCAGCCTAATATCTCCAAGGGACAATTGAAGCCGATCCAGGCGAAGCTGGTAGATTTCGGTGGCCACCCCATTGGCATCCTGGGACACACAAACATCAGGGTGCAATACAAAGACTTCAACGGAGATCTCCCCATCGCCGTCATCAAGGACGCCCGACCGACCCTACTTGGAGTGGAGTGGTTCAGGCCACTAGGGCTCACAATTGGCGGAATAAACCAAATCAGGACTAGCCAACTCGACAAACTCCTAGAAGACTTCCAGGACGTCTTCGACGGGAGCTTAGGTAAATTCTTGGGGAAACCCATTTCACTAAATTTAGACCCCCAAATCAACCCAATTCGGCTAAAGCCCTGCAGAGTCCCGTTTGCCCTTAGACCAAAAGTGGATGCACAACTGGATAAACTAATCACCCAGGGCATCCTCGAACCGATCGATCACACTGCATGGGAGACTCCCATTGTGACCCCCATGAAGCCAGATGGATCAGTGCGCATCTGCGCTGATTATAAGTGCACAATCAACCGTGCGTTGCAGCAGAGCGCATATCCGGTGCCAGTAGTGCAACATCTGTTGCACTCACTAGGCAAAGGATCAATTTTCGCCAAACTGGACCTGGTGCAGGCGTATCAGCAGCTGCCAGTGGACCAGACAACTGCGGAGGCGCAAACGATTGTCACGCACCGGGGCGCCTTTAAATGCAACAGGCTCCAATTCGGAGTCAGTGCCGCCCCGGGGATCTTTCAATCGATGATGGAACGCCTCCTCCAAGGCATTCCAGGGGTAGTGCCCTACTTTGATGACGTCCTAGTCTCAGGGTCATCGGAATCCCAACTAATGGAACGGCTCAGGCTTGCCCTGCAGCGGTTCCAGGCGAAGGGACTACGGGTCCGACGGGACAAGTGCGTGATCGGAGTCAGGGAAGTCGAGTTCCTGGGCTATTTAATTGATAGCCAGGGCATCCACCCCACTAAAAACAAGGTGAGGGCTATACGCGAGGCTCCAGCCCCCAAAAATAAAACGGAGCTTCAGGCTTTTCTGGGACTACTTAATTTCTATAGTGTGTTCTTACGACAGAAAGCCACCGTTGCTGAACCACTACACCGACTCCTAGGGAAGGCGGCACCTTGGAAGTGGGGGAGCGAAGAAGAGGAAGCTTTCCAGAAAGCCAAAAGACTCCTATCCTCCGACAGCCTCCTCATCCAGTACAACGGAGAGCTACCGTTAACCTTGACCTGCGACGCCTCACCCTACGGGGTCGGGGCCGTCCTAAGCCACCAACTACCGAATGGAACAGAAGCACCAATTGCATTCTTCTCCAAGACAATGTCACCAGCCGAGAGGAACTATGGCCAGATCGACAAGGAGGCGCTAGCGATGGTGGCGGGCGTAAAGCGATTCCATGAATACGTATATGGAAGAACTTTTACAATCGTCACCAACCACAAACCCTTGCTAGGCCTCCTCGCGGGGAACAAACCTACCCCAACCTTCATGTCACCCAGGATGACACGCTGGGCCATCTTCCTGTCGGGCTACAACTACCGCCTGGTCCACCGGCCCGGAAAAATCATCGGAAATGCCGACGGCCTCAGCAGGTGCCCGCTGAAAGAGCAGATCGAGGATCCAGCACCCACACTCGGCCTCCACCACATCGACGATGACCAGTCCAGCCCGGTGTCCTCATCCACGGTGGCACAGCACACCGCAAAAGACAGGATCCTCAGGCAAGTTTTATCCTGGGTTCTGCGGGGCTGGCCAGAAGAAGCCCAGAAGGAAGAACTTGCCCCATACCAGAGAAGGCAACAAGAACTCACCACAATGCAGGGCTGCCTCCTCTGGGGCGACCAAGTGGTCATCCCCCCCTCATTACAAACACGGACTTTGCAAACCCTCCACTGCGGCCACCCGGGGATCGTCAGAATGAAGGCCCTAGCACGGAGTTACGTCTGGTGGCTCGCCTTAGACAAAGACATTGAGGCGTGGATTGCCAGATGTGACCCGTGCCAGGCAACGAGACCAGCACCCCCGCAAGCACAGCCGACTGAGTGGGAACAACCATCCGGACCGTGGTCGCGAATCCACATCGATTTCGCCGGGCCGATGAATGGGAAATCCCTCCTGATCGTGGTCGACGCATTCTCGAAGTGGCTCGAAGTTATAGCCATGCCCTCCACAACGACAGAAGCCACCATCAGAGCCCTACGACGACTCTTCGCCACGCACGGCCTTCCGGACACCCTCGTCTCCGACAACGGGCCTCAGCTGACGGCGAAGGCGATGGAAGAGTTCCTGGCCGGCCACGGAATCAGGCACGCACTCATCGCCCCTTACAGACAGGCCGGAAACGGACAGGCCGAACAAATGGTGAGGCTAACTAAAGAGACACTGACCAGAATGGGAAATGGGGACTGGCAGGAACAAATCGACCAGTTCCTCTTGACCCAACACATCACTCCCCACACCACAACAAAGAAAAGCCCGGCAGAGCTACTGATGGGGAGGAAGCTGCACTCACCGCTAGATCGCCTGCACCCGATGTACAACCCGAAAGACAAGCCGAACAAACCACCGCCGTCAAGAAGCTTCGCCTGCGGAGATTTGATTTTCGCGCTAAACTTTCAGGCCGATCCGAAGTGGCTCAAGGGTCAGATCGTGAGGGTGACCGGCCCAAGGTCCTACGAGGTCGAGCTGGACGACGGCCGCACCTGCCGGCGACACATCGACCAGCTCCGGAAAAGGTGGAGGGGAATCGAGGAGGTCGAGGAAAACCACCACGACGAGGTAGGCCTGCCCCACCACGACGAGGTAGGCCAGCCACGACCCCACGGGGTAGACCTACCGCACCCAGAAGACGAGGGCCGACTACACCCCAGCCTGGAGGGACGCCGCCACCCCAGCAGGGTAGGACAACAACAACCCCAAAAGGGAGTCCTACCCTACTCCGGCGAGGCAGACCGACCCGGAGAGGCCAAGATGGGACCGTCGCAACCACCCCCACCCGGGGGTCAACCCACGGGGACAGCCACCGCACCCCCTGACCTGGGGGCACCCTGGACACCGGACGAGGACCCGGGAACCGTACCGAGGTTCAGACGACCATCTCCCGACTGCGGAAACTGGAACAGCCCGGAGGGCCACCGGACCTACGGTGGCGCAATCCGGGGACAGCACGCGGAGTCCGGAGATTCCCGAACGGGGGAGCCGGAGCCAGCAGGGGCTCGACCCGTCCGGAGCAACATCAACCCACCAACTGGGCCGCGCAGGTCCGGCAGAACTGTCAGGCGTCCCGCCTACCTGCGCGAGTATGTGATCGCGCACACGGACTGATGGACTAAGGACGAGGAGGGGAGGGGTGTTATGTCCTTATAAGGACATCCGCCGGGGGATTGGTCGATCCCACCGGCGGGAGGTTTAAACTGTTGTCATTGGCCGGCGGGCATGCCTGAGCAGGATATAAGGAGGCTCAGCAGCCCAGCCGGCAGTTCAGTTTGCACTCTAAATAAAGGTTCTGAACGAACAGCTGAGTCGCGTTTCTTTCCAGCACCGAGCTAACAGAATGCTATCTATTGTTCTTGCTGTAAATACCATCTCTGACTGGCCCCGCCCCACCCACATCTATTCTCTCATTTCCTCCCTATCAGTCCCAGCTGATAGGGAGGAAATGGGGATTTTGCAGTAACCTTCCCCTGGACTGGGGTGGGAATGGAGATTTTACAGTATCCTTCTCCTGCCATGCCCACCAAGCCACACCCACCAAGCATGCTATGCCCACCAAGCCACATCCACAAAACCAGTTGTAGAAAAATTTGAATCTCACCACTGGTTGTAGAATTGTAGGATCTGCTTTTTATTTCTGGAATTGTTGGAGGTGGTTTTGTACTACATAGGTATTAATTCATTTGGAAGAGGAACAGGTCAGGAAAATGGGATCGTATAGAGCTACACTGGTTAGAATGCACTATTGCAGGCTAATTCTGCCAACTGCCAACAGCTTGATTCTCACCGGTTCAAGGTGGACTCAAGCTTCCATCCTTCTTACATCCTTCTGAGGTTGGTAAAATGAGGACACAGATGTTGGGAGCAATGTGCTGACTCTGTAAACCACTTAGGAAGGGCTCTAAAGTGCTATTCTTATTGCTATCATTGGCAATATAATTTAGGAGTTAACAAAATATTAGAATTCTTTCCTATCCACTCCAGTTATATTTCAATACTTATGCTGAGGCCTTTGCCCAGCTTAAAATTATTTCCGGATTTCTGTGATTGTATTCCTGAGTAGCATTCCAAAAATGAGCTGTATGTTTGAAATCCCAGCAAGTACAACATTGTCTCTGAAATGTTCTGACTGTGGAATTTGAGGGTAACCCATTTTTGCATTTGCAAAAACTCTTCCTTCTCCCTGGCTTTTTAATTTCAACCTCCCTGGCAGATCAGCTAAAGGGAAAGATGACTTTTTTTTAAATTTAATTTATATGCCGCCCTTCTCTGGAGACTCAGGGCGGCTTACAATGCGTTAAGCAATAGCCTTCATACTTTTGTATATACCTGCTTAGTAGGGCTTTCGCCCCCTCCCCCTCAAAGTGGTGTTCTTTTTTATACAAAAAAACTTATTGCCCCCACAATCTGGGTTCTCATTTTACCTACCTTGAAAGGATGGAAGGCTGAGTCAACCTTGAGCCTGGTGAAATTTGAACTTGCAGTAATTGCAGGCAGCTGGTGTCACTTTAACACCACTTAAGCTGCTGCGCCACCAAGGCTCTTGTAACTTAATGGTTTTGCAGCTCCTCTCCAAGAGATAAATCATTTCTTTGTCCATTCATTCATTTTTTTGCATACAGTAGGGAAATGCACACAACACAGCTCAGGATCTGAACAATTGGTGAGTGCGCATTGGTTCTAAGGGACCTTGGAGATCATGTGTCTGTGTGCATGCTAGAAATATCCTCTATTTCGGTTTGGCTGAAATGTGGAGGAAGGAAGTGTAGCTTCTCAAGCAGTTCAGTTGGGCAGTGACTTTTGCCTCCTTGCTCTCAGTGTGACAAAGTTAGAAAAAGACAAGTTGACTGCAGATTGTATTCCACCTGCTTTTGAAGGATTGGAGAGTGAAATTAAAGGCACCATAGCAGAAGTCTTTTGATTTTTCTTTCAATAACAAGAAATCAGAGTTGTAGAAAACTGGTTTATTTTTTTTTAATCTCCTCTGGTTCAAATCCCTGCCATCTCTTCTCTAAACCTAGAGTATCACTATGTTGTCAATACAAAAGCTGTAGGGTTTTTTTTAAAATCAGTTTCCATATACAGCAGGTGCTTCTTTTATATGTTTTGACATTCTTCTTATTCCAGCTGGGATATGACTATATTCAATTAGCAAGTGGATCCTAGATTAGAGTGGAGTGGTTGGGCGTGCAGAGAAAAGCTAGAGAAAATCAATCAAACAGAGCTGGAAGGTACCTTGGAGAAGTTCTAAGGGACCTTGGAGATGCAGCTGGTTCCATCATATGCCAAAAGATGTTGTATATCCAAATCCATCATTCTATGGGTTCACTTTTCAAGAATTTGCATAGCAAAGGCAAATTGTTATCAAAACATTATTCTTCATTTTAGGAAAATCATGGATATAATGATATCAAATGATGCAATATCCCATGATGATTTTGAAGGAGGCAAGATTTAGCCAAGCATTTTTGATGGTGTTATGTCCTTATAAGGACATCCGCCTGGGATTGGCTGAGGATCCTTCGGCGGGAGTTTTGAATCCCTGTCAGTGGGCGGTGCGTCTGCCGGAGTGCATATAAGGAGAGCTCCGGCAGCGCACAAGCTGTTCAGTTCTTGTTATTAAACCTGTTAATTGAACCCTGCTGGTCACTTCTTCTTTCCTGCGCCGATCCAACACTGGCGACGAAGGTCTAGAGAAGAACCTCCGCGTGGCACGATCGCCATAACGAGCTGAAGTCACTTGACGCGGTCTGAGAAATGGCAACGCCGCAAGCGCCGTTCGCCTCGCTGGCTCCCTTCAACCCCAGCCGGGAGAAGTGGAGTTCGTATATGATACGTTTCCGCCAATTCCTCCAGGGAAACGGCTACAACAACCTAGACGACGAGAGGAAGAGGGCTCTCTTCCTCGCTCACTGCGGCTCCGACGTTCTGGAACTCGCCGTCAACCTCGTCGCACCCAGGGACATTGAAGTCATGTCCTGGGTGGATCTGCAGACTGCCCTGCAAGACCACTATGCACCAACGGGCACCCCCATATCGAACCGCTTGACCTTCCGCCAACGTAATCAGAAGGAAGGCGAATCGCTTAAAGACTTTGTGGCGGCATTGCGTCAAATCGCTGCGAACTGCGAATTTGAGAACATTGACAATGCCTTACGCGACGGGATCGTCTTCGGGATGAGAGATGCCAACCTCCAAAAGAAGTTCCTGAGCAGAAAAAGACTGTCCCTGAAGGACGTTCTTGAGGAGGCTACGGCTGCTGAAACATCCGAGACCGCCGCTGCTGCCATGCTCCAGTCCCGAGGGATCCATAAGATCCGCAAACCGTCATCTGAATCGTCCGAGGACTCTGCCACACCAACCGATTCAGAGGGAGAGTCGACCGTTTTGAAAGTTTCCCGCCCACCTAGGCGGGAAATTCAAAAAGATGGCCGCCGCGCCGCTCAGTGCGGCAGTTGCAAGGGACACCATCCCCGCCAATCCTGTCGCTGGCGGGATGCCACCTGCAGATGCTGTCTTAAGAGGGGGCACATCGCGGAGGCATGCAGAGCCTCTGATCCGGTTCCTGAATTGATCAAGCCCCAGAATCCAGAAAGTCGTCGCGACTCCCAGAGGTCATCCAAACGGTCCTCAATCCAGCAAAATCGCGACGACCGCAACAGTTATCATGGCGGCGCTGTGAACCAGACAACGATCGCCCTCACCAGCACCAACAGTGCCACAAAATTCCACGTGACACTGTTGGCAGAAGGCTTGCCGTGCACGATGGAAGTCGACTCAGGCTCCGTCTATTCGATCATCGACTGGCACCAGGTCAAGAGACTGAAACCGAATCTCTCCAAGCGCCAACTTGAACCTCTGCACTCCAAGCTGGTGGACTTCAGCGGCAACCCCATCGGCGTCATCGGGAGAACCAACCTCCGGATCGCCTTCAAGCAGTTCCAGGGCCAGCTTCCCATAACCGTCGTGGAGCATAGCCGCCCGACCCTGCTGGGCGTGGAGTGGTTCCAGCCGCTGGGGCTTTCTATTGGAGGCATCCACCAGATTAGCTCAGGCGAACTCGACTCACTCATCGGAGAGTTCCAAGAAGTCTTCGATGGTAAGTTAGGGACCTTTTCAGGGAAACCCATCTCCTTTAATCTGGACAAGGGGGTAACCCCAATTCGGCTCAAGCCCCGCCGGGTTCCATTTGCCTTGCGGGCTAAAGTAGACGCTCAGCTAGATAAGCTGATTGCCCAAGGTATCCTGGAACCCATCGATCATGCTTCATGGGAAACTCCCATTGTGACCCCCATGAAGCAGGATGGATCTATGCGCATCTGCGCCGACTACAAAGTGACCATCAATAAGGCGTTGCTGCAGAGCGCATACCCCGTGCCAGTAGTGCAACATTTGCTGCACTCACTCGGCAAGGGCAAAATTTTTGCAAAACTGGACCTGGCCCAGGCTTACCAGCAACTGCCAGTAGATCAGGAAACGGCGGAGGCACAGACTATTGTCACCCATAGAGGCGCGTTTAAGTGCAACCGTCTCCAGTTTGGAGTCAGTGCAGCCCCAGGCATTTTCCAATCCATGATGGAACGCCTTCTCCAAGGCGTTCCAGGGGTGGTGCCTTATTTCGATGATGTACTGATCTCTGGGGACTCAAAGGCTCAACTCCTGGACCGGCTGAGGCTAGTTCTCCAGCGTTTCAGGGAGAAGGGCTTGAGAGTCCGGAGGGACAAGTGCATCATTGGGGTACAGGAAGTCGAGTTCCTGGGCTATCTGATAGATAGTTCTGGCATCCACCCCACCAAATCAAAAGTTAAAGCTATCCATGAAGCTCCCAGCCCCAAAAACAAAGCGGAGCTTCAGGCTTTCCTTGGATTGCTTAACTTCTACGCTATTTTCCTCCAGCAGAAAGCCACTGTTGCTGAGCCGCTCCATCGCTTGCTGGCGAAGGCGGTTTCCTGGAGGTGGGGACGTGAGGAAGAGTCTGCATTCAGAGCCGTTAAGCAACTTCTGACCTCTGACAGTGTGCTCATTCAATACAATGAGACACTGCCCCTCAGACTGACCTGTGACGCTTCCCCGTACGGAGTTGGCGCTGTGCTCAGCCACGAACTGCCTACCGGTCATGAAGCCCCCATCGCATTTTTCTCAAAGACTATGTCTAGTGCTGAGCGCAACTACAGCCAACTGGACAAAGAGGCGTTGGCTATTGTTGCAGGGGTGAAGCGCTTCCACGAATACCTGTATGGACGGCAATTCACCATTGTCACCGATCACAAGCCTCTCCTCGGCCTACTAGCAGGGGACAAGCAGACCCCAGCATTCATGTCCCCCCGGATGACGCGCTGGTCCATATTCCTCGCCGGCTACTCCTACAGCCTCGTCCACCAGCCTGGTAAAGCCATCGCAAACGCCGACGCGTTGAGTAGGTGCCCATCCGCCGAATCCGTGGAAGACCCGGCCCCCACGCTCGAGCTGCTGCATATTGACAACGACAGCAACTGTCCCGTGACATCTGCCGACGTAGCGACGCACACGCGAGCTGACCCCATCCTCCGGCAAGTCCACTCCTGGGTCCTGAGAGGCTGGCCGACTCGAATTGACAGCGACGACTTCAGCCCGTTCAGCCGCAAGCAAGGGGAGCTGTCCACCATGCGCGGCTGTTTACTATGGGGAGATAGGGTGCTGATTCCCAGCACTCTGCAACGAAGGACTCTTGCTGCGCTGCACAAAGGACACCCGGGCATAGTCCGGATGAAAGCCCTGGCACGGAGCTACGTCTGGTGGCCGTCACTGGACAAAGACATTGAACATTGGGTCGCCAGGTGTAGCCCGTGCCAAGAAGTCAGAGCCGCCCCGCCTCAATCTGACCCGATGCCCTGGGAGACTCCGAGCTCCCCCTGGTCGCGCATTCACATAGACTTTGCTGGCCCCATTCATGGGCACCACCTCCTCATCGTGGTTGATGCCTACTCCAAGTGGTTGGAAGTCGTCCCCATGGCATCCACCACAACAGAAGCTACCATCCGTGCCCTCCGGCGCCTCTTCGCGACCCATGGACTCCCAGACGTGTTGGTCTCAGACAACGGGCCCCAACTTACGTCCGTGCCCATGGAAGCTTTCCTGGCTGGCTTGGGCATCCGCCATGCCCTCTCTGCCCCTTACAGACCGGCCGGAAATGGGCAGGCTGAACGGATGGTGCGGCTCATGAAGGAGTCACTCGCCAAGATGGGCCCGGGTGACTGGCAGGAGCGCATTGACACTTTTTTGCTTACCCAGCATATCACGCCTCACTCTGCCACCCGAAAATGCCCCGCCGAACTTTTAATGGGCAGGAGACTCCGGTCACCCCTGGACAGACTGCACCCACAATACTCCTCTGAGGTGCCCGCATCCGCCAGTCGCCAACTTCGCCAGTTTTCCGTCGGTGATGCCGTCTTCGCTCTTAATTTCCACGGCTCGCCTAAATGGCTTAAAGCTACAGTACACAGCACAACCGGTCCCAAATCCTACCGCGTTGAGCTGGACGATGGACAGATCGTGAGACGTCATCTCGACCAGCTCCGCAAAAGGTGGAGGGAAGTGAGCGAAAACCACCCCGACGAGGTAGGCCTAAACCACCCCGGCGCAGTAGGCCTAAACCACCCCGACGAGGTAGGCCTAAACCACCCCGGCGCAGTAGGCCTAAACCACCCCGGCACAGTAGGCCTAAACCACCCCGACGAGGTAGGCCTAAACCATCCCGGTGCAGTAGGCCTAAACCACCCCGACGAGGTAGGCCTAAACCACCCCGCCGCAGTAGGCCTAAACCACCCCGACGAGGCAGGCCAAAACCACCCTGGCGAAGTAGGCCTAAACCTCCCAGACGAGGGAGACCGGCGACCCAAGGGAAGAACAAACACCCCGGCACCTAGCCTAATACCAGATCCGGCAAGGCAAGTAGACCGGGGACAACCCAGCAGGGGAAGCCAACGTCAACCCTGCGAAGTGGGCAACCGGCAGCCCAGAGATGGGGACCTCCAGCCAACATTCCAGGAGGCCCTACAACAACCCGCCAACCGCGCAGAAAACCAACCCTGCAAGGAAGGCCTCCAACACCCCGGCAGGGTAGGCCAACGCCAACCCGACCAGGTCGAGCAGCCCAGCGGCCAGAGGGAACATTCGGCACCACCACCAGACCAACCGCGCAGAGAGGGCCTACACCACCCCTGCAAGGTAGGCCTACGCCACCCCGACCGAGCCGACCAGTCACCTTTTCCGTCCGCCTGCCGCCCCGGGAGTAAGCCGGACTCGACCGGAGAACCCGGGGGCTCAACCCAACCACCACCGCCGGACCCGCACCCTGACCCAGACCGGCGCGACCCCAGCCCAGAGGGGACCCGAGGGAGACCCAGGGACCTACCGTGGCTCAGGAGTTCCGGACCGGTCAAGAGCAGGGATCCACACCGGCGGCTCCACGATCCGTGCAAGAACGAGGCAGACCAGCATCGCCCGCAGGCAGAGGTCCGTGACCCGGCCGGAGGTTCGGACACAGTGCCCGCGTCCTCGATGGCCAGATCCAGCCCGGCACCGGGGAAGAAGCCCCGAGCAGAGCAGACACCCTCCGTCCGGGAGAGTGTCCATCTTGACCGTGAACTGCGCAGGTCTACGCGGGCACGTCGACGTCCTGTTTATCTTAGTGACTATTTCCCTGATCGACTGACTAAGAACTAGGGGGGAGGAGTGTTATGTCCTTATAAGGACATCCGCCTGGGATTGGCTGAGGATCCTTCGGCGGGAGTTTTGAATCCCTGTCAGTGGGCGGTGCGTCTGCCGGAGTGCATATAAGGAGAGCTCCGGCAGCGCACAAGCTGTTCAGTTCTTGTTATTAAACCTGTTAATTGAACCCTGCTGGTCACTTCTTCTTTCCTGCGCCGATCCAACAGATGGAATTCAACATTCCATAAAGAGAACGCAGCTCTCTCCCTCTGCCTTTCATCAGCAACTCCATTACTCCTTTTTTCAGTAGGGAGAAAAACCTTCCACGCATTGTAGTCTTACAAAAATGCAGCGATTGAAAGTAAGCACCTAAACTGACAACTCTGCCACTGCAGAGCAAAGCAAGGTTGCCTAATTTAAGCAATACTGTTTCCTACAGCCATCAATTTCTGCTGGTTCCCCAAACCTTCTAAACAGGCTTAGTGATAGTTATAGGATATTTGAAAACAAAAATAATTGCCCCTCAAAGGATTAAGGATGCTGGATACCACATATATAAATGTATATGCAAAAGTCCCATGCTGTTCTGAAAACTAAACTCTTAACTGCCAGTCTTAGAGAAATATAAAACCTGCCTGAATTAATTTGATTTCTGTTTCCCAACCATGTATAAAACCTGTTTCACACTTTATAATAATCCGAGTCTTCTCTTTCTTTGATCTCCATCGTTAATTTTTCCATTTCGGCACATTCGAGGATTTTCTTTATTATTGTTTCTTCCGATGGTGTATTGGTCAACTTCCACATTGGCTCTAGAGTAATTCTGGCCACCGTTAGAATGTGCAATATAATATAATAGAGGCTTTTTTCCATTTTTCTATCAATCATTCCTAGGAGGAATATCTCTGGTTTAAAATCTATCTTTTGGAGTGTAATCTCTTCCAACCACCCTTTTAATTTTATACCAAAATTTCCTCACCTTAGGACACATCCATCCCATGTGGTAGTATGTCCCTAGTTTGTGACCACATCTCCAACATTGGGGTGATAAATTGGGGTACATTTTTACCAGTCTCGCTGGTTCTAAATGCCACCTATAAAATATTTTAAAGCTGTTTTCTTTGTATGATACTGTCATGGTCAATTTATAGAAATAAGAATATAAAGTGAAATTTGATATTAACATACGGGATATAAATGTAAATAATGATCTTGCTAACAAAACAGTTAATTATGAATATTTAAAAATAAAGAGAAGAAGCAGGAGGATAAAAGTAAGAATAAAAACAAAAGTCGATGCAGAAAGTTGTAAAATTGTATATATCTGTTGTTAGTATTGTATTTTAACATCTGATGTGTGCGTGTGGGGGGGGGGTTTGTTTGTTTGTTTGTTTGTTTTGCTATTGTGTGTTTGGTTTTAAAATGTAAAATACTCAATAAAAATATTTTTTTAAAAAAACCTGCCTGAATTAATGATTTATTGATGGGGAAAGCTATTGATTGCTGGTATCAAAATTCTCTTCTGACTAACACTGCAGTAGTAAAAGAGGACAAACAGGCATCTGTTTGAATGCAAGGTGATCCTTATCTTTTTCTGGATATATATAATGATTTAGGGTGAGTGGTGCAGTGGCCTAGAGGTAGAGCCACAATTAGGAGGTGGTGAGTTCAATCCTAGGTTGAGGCAGATATTTCTTTCTCTGGGCATACTGAGAATGTATCTGCTGAACAAAATTCCACATTGGTGACAGGAAGGGCATCCACCCAATAAACACTCAGCTCCATTCAGTTGCCTAGATTCTACTCTGCAAGGAATTATGAGGTCATTAAAAGATGATGATATAAGTGATATAGGAGATCATAAAATGTAATTCTATCATAGAAGCAGGTGTGAAATGCTTCCCGTTCGGACCTGATCACTTGATCTGGTAGCAATGGCAGCGGGTGGTTCGGAAAATCGGTAGCAAAAATCCCTGCCCTCCCTCACCCATGCCCAGCTGAGCTGTGCGATCATCAGAGGCTTTTTTTTCTTTTAAAAGCATTTTTTCTTCGGTCGAAAAAATGCTTTTAAAAGTTAAAAAAAAAGCCTCTGATGATCGTGCAGCTCAGCTGGGATGGTCAGACCCTTTTAAAAGCATTTTTTCTACAACCTCTTTGGCTGAGGTTGTGGAAAAAATGCTTTTAAAAGGCTCTGACAATCCCAGCTGAGTTGCCTGATCATCAGAGGCTTTTTTTTCTTTCAAAAGCAAAAAAATAAAAATAAAAAATGCTTTTAAAAGTTAAAAAAAAAGTCGACCACGCCCACCTAGTCACATTACCCCACACACACCAAGCCACACCCACAGAACCGGTAGTAACAAATTTTACATTTCACCACTGTGTAGAAGTAACATATCATCAATTCAAACAACAAACCAATTAAACCAGAGGGTTTTTATGCACAGAACCGATCAGCTGTGTATGCCTTGGCCAACATTCTCCCTACCAGTATCTGAATCTCTACACTGAATCTCTACACTCTACACTGAAGAAGTTATTTAAGGTTTAGGAAGGTGTCATCTATGCAAAAATAAGTGATGCATTCTCTCCCAGATGATAGCACTCTGAAAGCTAATATATGGGTGAATAGGGAAGAAAATTAAAATAAAAATTGCACTTCAGTTCACAAAATCCAGTATCAAAGAGTTCTTTTGTTTAGGCTTTGCCAACCAAAATGTCCAGATTTCAGAGCTCTCATCTAGTGTGTAACATTCACTTTTCAAACGTTTTCAAATGATTAAGCACAGGTTTCACAAATTTGCTTCTGCAATTTAAACAGTATCTGCAGAATATCACTCATTGTCTTTTGGGATATTGGGGTTCAAATGCAAATGTTCCATTGTGGAATAAGAAATGCCTATTGATCATAGGTGATGAGTTGTTGCTGTTTTTTTGTAACCAAAATCACATCATGTAAAAGTAAGGCTCTCTTATTTTTTTTTAATTTCTTATGAAAACAGTCTTTCCTTACCTACATATATCGTAAAGATTCTAGATTTTTAATTTTACTGAGGGAAAAAAAGAAGAGAAAGAATAATCTCTGAAGAGTTGGTAACAAATTGCAGAAGGCTATAACAAATTTGTTCTTCTCATCCATTTCCCACAGGCTTTAACTTTTATTCACTCAACGAGTATCGGGTGAAACTTGCAAGGCAGTGTACATAATGGATGACTTGGGAGTTGCTATGGGAAGCACACTTACTTTAGGTAAATAGTCACATAAATTCCTTCCTAATATCTTTCTCACAAAACAAGTCAGCCTTGGAAACGCCGGCGTTGTAAAATAATGATTTTCATATATCTTTACTAAAGACCTCACCAATGGTTTCAAATGTTGTACTTTATCTTGAGAAGCCTTCTGCTGCAAAATTAGGAAACACCTTAGTGCTATCAACCATGGCTTTGAGAGACAACGGAACAGAAGGACAATTGTGCCATAAATCAGGCTAATAGAGCAGTCCAAATGCTCCATCTGAGAGCATTAACGGTGGGGCCTTCTGACATATTTGGCCCTTTGCCAGTTCCAGGATGTTTCTCGGGGATTCACTGCCACCTGTTTCTCCTAACCAAACCCTATTTGGTGCTTTCTGGGCCAGGATCTTAGGTTATCTGTCAAGGCTCCAATTAACAAACTCAAGCAAATCAGAACCCTGAGACTTGGGTTTTTCTCAAAGGTCTTCTTTAATGAATACATCATATTGGCACAGCTTCAATAGAAAACCAAATCTAAATCTTTCCCTCAGTTTCAGTATAATTAAATGAGGAAATAACCCCATCCCCAAGTGTCACAGGTCACGTTGTCCGATTGAGTTAATTGGCGGGCTCTTCACAGACTCCTTTCCCAACCTTATCTGTTGCCAATGGAGATGACCTCGATTCTTAGGAGAAAGCTCTCCATTGTGTCTAGTAATGCATTCCAACCTTCTTCCCTCCCCACTACTCCCCCCCCCCATGGCAACAGAGAGAAGGCTGTGGCCAGGTTCAGTTTGAAACTGATATTATCAGAAAGTACCAATCACAGATAGTTTAGAACAGGGGTTTCAAACTCAAGGCCCATGGGCCAGGTATGGCTGATGGGGTGCTTAGATCTGGCCCGTGGGGCTGCCCTGGAAACAGCGAAGGACCAGCCAGTGGTGCATCTGCCAATGGAAACGGAGCTTGGAAGGGCTGTGTGCGGCCCTCGCGAGCTCCATTTTCACTGACCATGGGTTGCAGGAGGCCATGGCAGCCAAAAACGGAGCTCGGAAGCCCGTTATGGCAGAGCATTCAGGCCACCACAGGTGCTCCAGACACAAGTGGCGTCGAGCTGGCCACACCCATGCTGCCCTACTCCGAGATCAAACACAAACCTGATGCTGGCCTCAATTAAAGTGAGTTTGACACCCCTGGTTTAGAAAGATGAAACAGTGAGTCTTGTTGTAAGTGCTTCATATTCTGTTTGCCATCTTACCCATTATAATTACTGGCTATCTTGAATTTCCCTGAGTGGAAAAAGTAGTCAGATAAAGTTATCAGGCCCTAAGGAAGCAACAGGAATTTTGGGTCATCCGAGTTGCATTTCACACTGATAGTATTGCTCTGATTTAACCCACTCTAGGAAGTGCTTTTTCAGCAAAAGCTGTTAGAGGGTGAGAAAGGCATGCCACGTGTGTGACATATGTGTGAATCTGTTAATATGAAAGAGACTCTTCATGGATATGTCTGTCTGTATTATTATCAAGAGTAGCATTTCTGTTCAGTTTATTACTACAATTTCTCTGCTGGTACAGTTCAGGCAGGTTCTGTCTATCTATTGTACAACCAACACAAACAGCTAGCGTTACAAAATATTTTGTACAGGTAGTCCTTGACTTACAACAGTTCATTTAGTCACTGTTCAAAGTTATGATGATACTGAAAAAAGGGACTTATGACCAGTGGTGGGATTCAAAAAAAATTTCTACAGGGCATGGCTTGGTGGGCATGGCATGGCATGGCATGGCATGGCATGGCATGGCTTGGTGGGTGTGGCAGGGGAAGGGCAGTGCAAAATCACCATTTCGTCCTGATCAGCTGGGACTCGGGAGGCAGAGAATAGATGGGGGCACGGCCACTCAGAGATGGTAATTACCGGTTCTCCGAATACTCAAAATTTCTGCTACCAGTTCTCCAGAATTGGTCAGAACCTGCTGAAACCCACCTCTGCTTATGACCATTTTTCACATTATGGCCATTGCAGCATCCCCATGGTCATGTGATCAAAAAGTGGATGCTTGGCAAATGACTCATATTTATGACGGTTGCAATGTCCCAGGGTCATGGGATCACCTTTTACGACCTTCTGATGAGCAAAGTCAATGGGGAAGCCAGATTCGCTTAACAACCACATTATTTCTTAATAAATGTAGCAAGACAGGTGGTAAAATGGGGCAAAACTCACTTAACAAAAATCTCACTTAGCAACAGAAATGTTGATCTCAAGTGTGGTTGTATGTCGAGGACTACCTCCGTACATTTAGTTTCTCTTGTTTTATTTAGCAGAGTTTAAGCCATGAACTCTGCTGATCTTAATTTCTTTTAAAATTATGTAAGCTAATAGGCATCTTCACCTTTTGAGGGAGAGAACTTTTCATCAGAGAGAATAAAAATGAGGTTAGATCTTGAATGTATTATAATCAGGGAGAGAGAAAACAGACATTTTAGTCCTATCCAGCAGTGGCCCATTTTCTAAGCTTTTAGCATCCATCTAGAAAACACATTGCCCAGTGGGGAATAATAAATTGTTTTAATGACTTTTTAAAAAATATTCCCTTTTCACATAAGAGGTCAAGAGTTACAATAATCACAGGGGGAGGAATTTTCTTTCCTCAATCAAAGCTATTTGGCTTGATGATTATTTTTCTGTATATTTAAAAATGTTAAAGTGCTATCGTTTTACCTAAATAGCTGCTACTAGCTGATACGTGGATAAGATAAATCAGGTGTGGGTTCTAAATTTTTTTACTACTGGTTCTGTGGGCGTGGCTTATTTTGTGGGCATGGCTTGATGGTCATGTGACAATTATTTAGGATTTAGCAGAGGTACTGGTCTACCAGACTTTTAACTGCTTGCAGAGCTGTACTGATCTACCCATTTATTTTTGCAGGCACTGGTCTACCCATTTATTTTTGCAGGCACTGATCTACTCATGTATTTTTGCAGGCACCGTTCTATTCATTTGTTTTCTTTTAACACTGATCAGCTGTGGGGCGGCCCTTTGAAGCCTCACAGCAAGAGTTTAAACAGTTTTTTTCCCTCTAGCCATCAGCTGGGACTCAGGAGGCAGCAATAGATTGGGGGTGGGGCCAAATAAAAGGTAAGAATAATGCGGGGGGTGGGGGGTGGGGATGGGGGGCAGGGGGCAAACCAGTTTGGTGACATCATATTGTCATCGCTACCGGCTCGGCGGAACTGGGAGGAACTGGGAGGAACCCACCACTGAGATAAATGAACAGTGTCTATGGAAGTTGAAAAAACCAGCTCATTGCCTTTAAATCTGGACCATGTGTATGTCTTAACTTGTTGCTGAAAACTGATGGAATCATAATAACACAGTTGGAAGGGACCTTGGAGGTCTTCCAGCCCACCCCCCTTTTCAAGTAGGAGACCCTGGCCTATCCAGAAAGTGACTTTCTAGTCTCTTCTTAAAAGCCTCCAGTCATGGAGTACCCACAACTTCTGAAGGCAAGTCGTACCCCTGCTTAATTGTTCTCACTTTTAAGAAATCTTTTAAGCACTCTTTCTAGAGTTTCTTCATCTTTTTTATAATATAGTGACCAAAACTGGATGCAGCATTCCAAGTGTGGTCTTACTAAGGCTTTATGAAGTGATACTAATACTTCACAAGATCTTGATTCTATCCCTCTGTTAATGTAACCTACATTGCATTGGGGGGGTCTTTAGTTGCTGTGAACACTGCTCGCTCATCTGTGACAGGGATGGTATCCACTTACCTTCACTACTGGCCCGCAAATGTGAGCACACGTGCCACCTTTGCACATTCGCGGGGCCCTCCACACATGCGCAGAGTCAAAAATGGGACATGATGACATCCAGGTGGGTGGGGGGAGCCTCCCACAGCTACTGCTACCTGTTTCCTGAACTGGATAGAACCAGCTAAATCTGTGAGCTGATTTGTGAGCTGTATCAAGATGAGAGTCCATATAAAGGGAAGAAAAGAGAAGCCAGATATTATCTTATGATACTTCCTGTGCAATATCACAGATGAATTGACCAAAAGATGTTAACACTATTTCCATCTACAAAATGAAACTGGCATTAAAGAAACCATAGTTTGAGAGTCCCAATCGACCAGGACAAAGTTCTGGATGTTTGATGTCCTTGTCAGGTATATTTTCTAAGTGAATAATATCAGCTATGTTAGTAACTCTTTTTTGACTGGTACAATTATCTTCTCTTTAATTAATACCTATTTGAAACTGGACATCTAATTCAACATATATAGCCGCGCGGGTGATTATGGGCGCATCTCATTGCGCCCATGTAACACCTCTCCTACGCGAGCTGCACTGGCTCCCGGTGGTCTTCCGGGTGCGATTCAAGGTGTTAGTTATCACCTTTAAAGCACTCCATGGCTTAGGGCTTGGGTACTTACGAGACCGTCTTTTGCCACCAATAGCCTCCCACCGACCAGTTCGTTCTCACAGGGAGGGACTACTCAGGGTACCGTCAGTCAAATTGTGCCGACTGGCGACTCCCAGGGGGAGGACCTTCTCTGTAAGGGCTCCAACCCTTTGGAATGAACTGCCCCCTGATATATGAAACTTCCCTAATCTCTGCGCTTTCCGCTGTGCCCTCAAGACCCTGATATTCAATCAGGCGGGGCTCAGCATGTTAACTGGGAATGATTAAAATATTATATAATTCTGGGTTTTATTTAATTTGGGTTAAACTTTGCTATAATTTTAATTATCAATTTTATGATGTTTATGTATCTTTTATTTTTTCTTGACTGTACACCGCCTTGAGTCCTGTGGGAGAAAGGCAGTATAGAAATATAATCAATCAATCAATCAATAAAATATATCATACATATATAAAAGCAATACCTAGTGTTACCAATTAATAGGTCAAGAACAGGGATGACTAACCTTGGCCCACACCACTGATGGGTTTCAATTTTTTTTACTACCTGTTCTGTAGGTGTGGCTTGGTGGGCGTGGCATGGCTTGGTGGGAGTGGCAGGGGAAGGTTACTGCAAAATCCCCATTTCCTACCGATCAACTGGGACTCAGGAGGCAGAGAATAGATGGGGGTGGGGCCAATCAGAGGTGGTATATACCGGCTACCGATTCTCCAGAACTGGTCAGAACCTGCTGAAACCCACCTCTGGCCCACACACTTCATGACATTTGCATCTCAGAGCATCATAACATAGTGCCATCTGATAAAGATAGTCCTTGCTTACTGACTGCCTCATTTTACGATCATTCAAAGTTACAAATGTTAAAAAAACAGAGGTGGTTTAATTGGGATCCTGCATTAAACAGTAGGCTGGATCGAAGGCCACAGCAGCTCCTATGATTCTGTGAAATTTACATTGCTTCCCATTGCAAAATAACAGAGAGGAAAATAACTGACTAAATAAACAGTGACAGTAACAAAAGAAATCAGTCTCATTTTATAAATCCTATTTCAAGTTCAAAACTGATGATGATGATGAATGGGGAAGAAGGGAGAGGAGATGTCAAGATTATTTACATGGTATGAGGAAGCAAAAGTTTTACATTATTATTATTATTATTATTATTATTATTATTATTATTATTGGTTAATCTTTCACAGCCTAAAGATTAAATAATAATAATAATAATAATAATAATAATAATAATAATAATAATAATAATAATAATGTAAAACTTTTACTTCTATTATTATTATTATTATTATTATTATTATTATTATTATTATTATTATTATATCTTTAAGCTGTGAACTATTATTATTATCTCTTTTATTCATTAAACATGAAACTCAGACAACTCAGCATCCTAGGTATCAACCAAGTATCTTCTTAAAATATATGATGTTCCGAGTAACAGTTTTTTGCAGTTCCACTGGTGTTATTGCAAAAAGCTGCAATTGTTGATGTGTCTTATAAAATTGTTGGACATGGTACCAAGTGCCTTGATGACAATGGGTATCACTGTTACATGTTTCATCCATAGCCGTGTAGTTTCGATGGCCAGGTCGCAATATTTTGTGAATTTTTTTCCAGTTCTTTTTCTTTGACTCTGGCGTCTCCTAGTACAGTAATATCAATAAACTGTACACTTCGGCCCTCAACAACCAAGATATCTGGCATGTTATGTTCCAAATGACAATCTGTCTGTATTCGAAAAACCCACAAGATCTTCATTGTCTCATTTTCGATAACTTTTTCCACTTTGTGCTCCCATGACTTTTCGGATACAAGTATGTTGTATTTTTTTAAATAATGACCAGTGGACTAATTTAGAAACTCTATCATGTTTAGCTTTGTAATCAGTTTGCGTGATTTTGTTGCACTCACATATTAAGTGTGAAACAGTTTCAACTTTATCGTTGCAATTGGCAGTTTGGATTACCAATGGATTTTTGTATCTTCGCTTTCATGGCATTAATTTGTAGTGCTTGTTCTTGAGCAGCAGGTATTAAACCTTCTGTTTCTTTCTTGATGGTTTCATTATTATTGTTGGTTAATCTGTAGTGAGATTCACAGCCTTTGAGGCTGGTTAATAGCTCAGCAGCTCGAGGCCTAACCAAGACCTAGGAACTGTTAAGGTATCGTCGGAGGATGTACGCTGTTCCGAGTAAGGTGGGTTTTTTGTAGAGTCAAAATGTTCAAGTCTGGTAAATTTAGAATTTCTAAATAGTGGGGTAGCCCTTTGGGTATTGCTCCAAGGGCTCCAGTTACAATTGGGACAACACACAATTTCTTTTTCCACAGTCGCTCAACTTCAATTTACAATTTAATTTTTTCTTGCTGCTTATCTTCAATCTGTGCGTCACCAGGTATTACAATGTCAATGAACCATACTTTTTTTCTTTTCAACTACTGTTATGTCAGATGTGTTGTGGACCAAGTGCCTGTCAGTCTGAATCCTAAAGTCCCACAAGATCTTGAGTTTCTCATTCTCTAAAACTTTCTCAACCTGATGTTCCCAGTGGTTTTTGCTGTACTCAAATCCAAACTTCTGGCACAATTTCCAGTGAATGATCTTAGCAACGCGGTCATGGCATTGTAGGTAGTCAGTTTGTGAAATGTTGCTACACCCACTGATCAGGTATAATAATAATAATAATAATAATAATAATAATAATAATAATAATAATAATAATAATAATAATATATTTCCACCCCAGACCACCCCAACGATGCCGTGGAAGTGATGTCCCAGTGCCTTGAAGCCGTGCGGGTCTGGATGGGGAGAAACAGGCTTCGACTCAACCCCTCCAAGACCGAATGGCTGTGGCTTCCGGCGTGCCGATATAGCCAGCTGACACCATCGCTGGTTATTGGGGGCAAATCACTGGCCCCCACGGAAAGGGTGCGCAACTTGGGCGTCCTCCTGGATCCACGGCTGTCTTTGGAGGATCACACGACAGCTGTGGCCAGGGGAGCTTTTTATCAGGTTCGCCTGATACGCCAGTTGCGGCCCTTTCTAGATCGGGACTCCCTACGCACAGTCACTCAGGCACTCGTCACCTCTCGCCTGGACTACTGCAATGCTCTCTACATGGGGCTCCCCTTGGGGTGCACCCGGAGGCTCCAACTGGTGCAGAATGCGGCCGCGCGGGGGATTATGGGAGCGACGGGACGCTCCCATGTGACACCTCTCCTGCGCAAGCTGCATTGGCTACCGGTGGACTTCCGGGTGCGTTTCAAGGTGTTGGTGACCACCTTTAAAGCACTCCATGGCTTAGGACCAGGGTACTTACGGGACCGCCTTCTGCCGCCAATAGCCTCCCACCGGCCGGTGCGCTCCCACAGAGAGGGTCTCCTCAGGGTGCCGTCAGCTAGACAATGTCGGCTGGCGACTCCCAGGGGGAGGGCTTTCTCTGTGGCAGCCCCTACCCTCTGGAACGATCTCCCTCCAGAACTGAGAACAATTGCTGACCTCCGGACTTTTCGTCGGGCCCTAAAAACCCATCTCTTTCAGCTTGCTGGTCTAGCCTGACCCTGCTGAATTTTTAAGATTTGTACTAGAGGGTTGGGTTTTTTAATTATTCAATGGTTTTAATTTTAGCCATAGTTATATGTTTTTTAAGAAATTTTAACTTTTGTATACTATGTTTTTATTTGGCTGTCCACCGCCCTGAGTCCGCAAGGAGAAGGGCAGTATACAAATCTAATAAATAAATAAATAAATAAATAAATAAATAAATAAATAAATAAATAAATATGATGATGATGATGATGATGATGATGATGATGATGATGATGATGATGGAGGACTTCTTTTTATTTTAAATATCTTCTCATCTTTTTTTTCCTGAAGATTTGGAGCTTCTGATTAAAATCCATATGTTGAGCTGTACCAGGATAAAGCTCTCACTAGTGTTTATTCTAAACATGCTCCTTGACACATTTTGTGTAGCACACTGGAATTGCCCTCAAAGCCTCTGAAAATTTCCTAACCACCAGTTACGTAATTTACTTTCAGAAGTAGCACAAGATGATGTAGCCCTTTACCCTACATCCACTTTGAATACAACTAGACTTACTTTTTCAATAATCAAGTACAGAAGAATACAACATAATTTTAAAAGAAAGAAAGAAAGAAAGAAAGAAAGAAAGAAAGAAAGAAAGAAAGAAAGAAAGAAAGAAAGAGGTGGCCCAGAGGCAAGATTACATTTTAGATTATTTTAATGCCTCCATAGCTTGCAAGTGTAAAGTTTATAGGTTATGTTTGCAAGCTGAAGTATATGGATAATAAATACAATGGGCACAGGGCATCTGCAGATAACGAATATCTAGCACCCTGAGGTATTTTAGAAATCATCTTGTTGAAGAAAAAAATGTTTAGATAAAAGACCAAGAGAGAAATATGATCAGTGGAGAAAAGGAAAAACAAATATTTAATTGAGGGGCTCAGACTGAATGGGGGATAATGGGGCCTCTCCAGAGGTGGATTTCAGCAGGTTCTGACCAGTTCTGGAGAATCGATAGTGGAAATTTTGAGTAGTTCAGAGAACCGGTAGTAAAAATTCTGACAGGCCTCGCCCCATCTATTCTCTGCCTCCCAAGTCCCAGCTGATCGGGAGGAAATGGGGATTTTGCCCTATCCTTCCCCTGGAGAGGGAAGGGAATGGAGATTTTACAGTATCCTTCCCCTGCCATGCCCAACAAGCCACGCCCACCAAGTCATGCCATTCCCACCAAGCCACACCCATGGAACTGGTAGTAAAAAAACTTAAAACCCACCACTGGGCCTGTCCACCCATTGTTAAAACAATAAGAAAAAGAACTGCATTCAAAGTTTATTTGGAATAGATTTATCTGCCATGTGTAGGTATTAAATTTGTATACCCAATGAGGACATTATGAAGTCAAAACCAATCCATTTCCTTCTTTCCCTAGGTGTCAGGAACGATGAATCAAGACCATGGGTAAGGTTGAAATATGAAAGATTTATTCAAGCCTATAGACAAGAATGTGATCAATTAAAATCCAGTACTACTGGGGGAGGTAGGTAAAATGAGGCCCCGGTCTATGGGGGCAATAAGCTGAGTTTGCATAAAAAAAAGAACACTGCTTTGGGGGGCGGGTGGCAAAAGCCCTACTAGCAGGTATATACAAAAGTATGAAGGCTATTGCTTAACGCATTGTAAGCAGCCCTGAGTCTCGAGAGAAGGGCGGCATATAAATCGAACCAAATAAATAATAAATAAATAAATAAATTGCAAAACTGAAAACATCTTAAAAGCTAAGATGATAAATGGCCACAGAGTCAAACAACCAGTCAAACAACAAAAACAGACAATTCAGAAGCTCCACCACTTCCTAATTTATTTCTGTGCTGGAGGAAAATAGCAGGTTTTGCTTTACTGAAGGGCAGCAAGACTGGGATTAATCTAATCTCAGGAGGAATTCTTGAATTATTCTGTTATTTTGCTGTAACAGATCTTCTACTTGTTTTGAATAAATTTGGTATCTTCTAGACATTTTAGATTACAGCTTCCATAATCCATGCTGCCTAGGGAAATTCTGCCTAAAACATTTAGAAGGCATTATTGTCATTATTTCTTGTAACGAAAAAAAATGTATCTGACAAATTCTCTTATTCATCTAATGTGTCCTCTTGAGAAATATTCTGTAACTTGGATAAGATTCTTTTGTTATTAAGGATTTGCTGAGATATTTCAGTGTTATGAGACATATTATAATGCATGTTATAATGCAATGCATGAAAGTTAAAACTTTTAATTTGAATTAAAATGCCTTCAATATTGTTTTAAAATGTTGAGCAATTTCATTCATTTTTTATGAAATGTTCATTATGAATTAACAAATCTGCTATTGCCTAAAATAGCACAGGCCTCTCTTTCAAGACACCTAATTTTGGAAGTTTCATTCTTAAAAAAAATGAATACACAATAAGATGACAGACAGATAGAAACTTTATTTTGCTCATTTACAAATAAAAATAGTAAAACAAATAAAGGAAAGCTACCCATAATATCCATGACTACAGACAACCATTTGTGGGCAAAGCCTATAAAACAAAAGTAGCAAAATTTTGTTATTTTAGAAAATATCTAATAAATAATGCAATAAAAATTATTAAAATGGTGGGGAAACTTAAATAGAAAGGGAGTAATGGTAATAAATGTCTCTGTAGAACCGGAAATAGAAAAGAACATGGGCTGTGGTTCTTATACCACCTGTAACAGTGGTGGGTTGCCCCCGGTTTGGACCGATTCACAAGAACTGGTACTAAAACTAGTAGGAGGCCCCGCCCACTGCCCCAGATGTTATCATCAGCGATCTGCACATGCGCAGAAGGTTCTTCGTAATCCCATTGCGAACCGGTAGTAAAATCAACAGGAGGCCCCGCCCACTGCCCCGGATGTCGTCATCAGCGATCTGCGCATGCGGATCATTGCGAACCAGTAATAAAGATAAGTAGAACCCACCCCTGACCTGTACGTAGGGGAGCTATTGAGCAGGTTCTGACAGGTTCTGGAGAACCGGTAGCGGAAATTTTGAGTAGTTCAGAGAACCGGCAAATACCACCTTTGGCTGGCCCCAGAGTGGGGTGGGAATGGAGATTTTGCAATATCCTTCCCCCAGGAGTGGGGAGGGAATGGGGACTTTGCAGTATCCTTCCCTAGTAGGCGGGAAATAGAGATTTTGCAGCATCCTTCCCATGGAGTGGGGTGGGAATGGAGATTTTGCAGTATTCTTTCCCTGCCATGCCCACCAAGCCACACTCACAGAGCTGATAGTAAAAAAAAATAATAATTCCACCACTGTCTGTAGAGGAAGGTGGAACAGAACCTAGGGGCAGTTAAAAGAGGAATCAGCTTAGAATCCCTATATAGCTACAAGCAAACTAAGTCCAAACTCCTTTGAATTCCATTGATCCATATTTAACTCCATGCAGATATTAGTTAACTGAATTCTTGTGCATACACATTATTAGCAATAAATCAATTTAATTGGACCTTCACATGTAGACCTGATCTTTCTCACCTGAAAGTATCTGTGTCACAAGGGCAATGCTGATTTTCATTAGGGGTTTTCTTCTCATCTATTTCCTTCCAAAACAGCTATAAGGAGATTATTAAATTGAGCTGAAGATAATGCTCTCCTGAATTTGTTTCTGACCTGTAGTACAATTCTCACTTTGATTCTCAAAAAAACAGAATCTGTTACATGGGCAGTCCATGGAGCAGATTAACAACTTTAAATAATTAGAGATAGTTTTTTCAAACTTCAGAAAAAATGTCCATCTGGATTATCTGACTCCTAATACACAGAGATCTACATCAGTTATTCAAAGGTTGTTGTTGTTTTTTTAAATAGAGGAGAAGTGTTTATCCATGTTGCAATTAAGTTGTTTGCAGTTAAAGCCCAAGCACAACTGCTATACTGGACTCAATTAGGACCATATAACAGCATGATTCCCTTAGAAAGAATTCAAACAAAACTTTTGAGAAGCATCTTTCAGGTTACCTGCTGTGTCCCAATGCAATACTTACCCTGTTTCCCCTAAAATAAGACATCCCTGATAATAAGCCCAATCAGGCTTTTGAGCACATGCGCTAAAATAAGCCCCCCCCCCGAAAATAAGCCCTTCCCGAAAATATTGAAGTGCATGCACAGCCGGTCGCTCACATTTTCTTTGGTTAGGGTTAGGGAGACAGAGCTGGAAATCAGGTAAGACGGCAAGAGGAGCCCCGTCTTGCTCCACGCACCCCAAAATAATAAGACCTCCCCGAAAATAAGGCCAAGCGCTTATTTCAGGGTTCAAAAAAATATAAGACAGGGTTATATTTTCAGGGAAACACAGTAGAGACAGGAAGCAGGAGTTACTAAATATGAATCCAATCTCTGGATAAGGATCTTTACCTACATCACAATCCTGGTGGGCAGATAACTTCAAATTGTCTTAGGAAATAGCTATAGGAAATAGTGGGAGGACAAGGTGCTAGACACAGAAGTCCTCTCCAAAGCAGGTCTGCCATCAGTTCACACCCTGCTGATGAAAGCCCAGACACCCTGGGCAGGCCATATTGCAAGGATGCCAGACCCCCACATCCCCAAACAGCTCCTCTATGGTGAGCTGTCTCAAGGAAAGCGATTGCACGGGGGACAAAGGAAGTGATACAAAGACATGCTGAAAACCTCTCTCAAGACCCTGGATATCGACACCACCTCCTGGGAAACTCTGGCACAAGATCGATCGACATGGTGCAGGTTGATCCACCAAGGCTGCCAGACATTTGAAGACAGAAGGACAACCTTAGCACAAGAGAAGCGAGCACTCCGTAAAGCCAGAGCTGCAAATGCTGCAATAGTGGTGCCCACACATGTCTTCCCCACATGTGGAAGAACATTCTGTGCCCGTATAGGCCTCACGAGCCACCTGCAGACACCGTGGACAGCCCACAACCCATTAGATGTCAAGGTCCTCCTCGAAAATGATGGACGAACTTCATCAAGTGTCTTTACCTACTAAAACTACACCACAATCCTGGTGAACTGACCCATCTAATATTATCAGATAACTTCACATTATCTTGGGAAATAGCTATCCAAAAGAAAGTGAGCTAGTATGAAAATTTCCAGTGATGCCACCTTAACCTTAGACTAGATCAAGCTAAACCGGATCTTGAAAGCCAAACAGAATCACCTGGATATTTTTAAGATGGATGGATTGGAAGATCTTTTGTTTTGTTTTATTTATTTGTTAGTGTTTTCTATATTGAACTAAAAAGACTATATCCCATAGGTTAACTATTTGCTTTAGCTTTCTATTCCTAAAACATTATTCTTAGGAGAGCCAGGTTGATGTAGCGGTTCCAGAAAGTTCTAGTCCCACCTTAGCACAAAACCAGCTGGATAACTTTGGGTCTGCCCTTTTTCTAGGACCCCCTTGTCCTAGAAAGAAATGATGGATGGAAACTAATCAAGAAGAGAAGCAATCTGGAACTAAGGAGAAATTTCCTAACAGTGAGAACAATTAACCAATGGAACAGCTTGCCTTTAGAAATTGTGAATGCTCCAGTACTGGAAGCTTTTAAGAAGAGCCTGGACAGCCATTTGTTGGGAATGGCATGGAGTCTCCTGCATAAGCAGGGGATTGGACTAAAAGACCTCCAAGGTCCCTTCCAACTTTGTTATTCTGTTAAGCAGGCAATGGTAAACACTGAGAAAATGGTCATTTAGTGACCATTCAAAGTTACTATGGCCTGGTGGCTCAGCAGACTAAAGCACTGTGATTAAAGACCAGCTGTCTGCAATTACTGTAAGTTTGAATCTCACCAGGCTCAAGGTTGACTCAGCCTTCCATCCTTTCTAAGGTAGGTAAAATGAGGAGCCAGTTTGTGGGGGCAATAAGCTGACTTCGTATAAATATACAAAAGTATGAAGGCTATTGCTTAACACATTGTAAGCTACCCTGAGTCTCCAGAGAAGGGCGGCATATAAACCAAATTAAAAAAAAAAACTATGGCACTGAACAAAGTGACTTATGACCTTTTTCACACTTATGACTGTTGCAGTATGAGTTAGATGCTTAGCAACTGACTCATATTTATGACAGTTGCACTATCCTGGGGTCATGTAATCCACCTTTTGCAAATTTCTGGCAAGTCAAGTCAATGGAGAAACCAGATTCATTTAACAACCATGTTACTAGTTTAACAATTGTAGCGATTCACTTAGCTGTGTCAAGAAGGGTCCTAAAATGGGGCAAAACTCACTTAGCAAACATCTCACATAGCAACAGAAATTTTAGGTCTCAATTGTGGTCATAAATCAAGGACGACCTGCATTCTTCATCAAAGGCATCAGAAACTGGAAGTTATACTAATATCTCTCAATGCTTCAGAGAATCTGTGAAAAGATCATAAGAGTCCCAGAATTTAGATTGTTTTAAGGAACATCCATGTGAGCATAATCTTTCTACCATTTTGGGATCATCTGCAATCCTATTAGATCATGCTGGAGTCAGCATGTTCCCTTTTGCTCTGAGATGACAAGATAAATTGAGCCATCTGCTGCCTTTTATTGGAATGGTACAAAAGGTGAACAGAAAAATGTCAGAATATCTGACCTCTATGTTCTTCTTTTGTATTTGTTAAATACAGTTCTGTATGTAATACATTGAATTGTTGACATTTTGACATGTTAATATTGGACATGATAATATTCTAGGACCTATAAAAGGCATGGAAAATGTGTTTAACATTCAGTGGTTGAGAGAGAATAAATGTAAAATGCATATTTATGTATGCATTGAAATGCAAATGAAAACTTTCACAGATTCACAGAAATGGAAGGGTGAGAATTTGTGAAAATGATATGGAAATAGGCTAATTTGTCCATTCCTAGTTATTACCATAATTGTGCCAGATATATAGGAAGCGCTCCATTGTCATAGACAAAAGGCAGCTCGATGCACTAAATATCAATTGCCGACTAAATATATTCGGCTAGGTAGCATCACTTAGGCTGTTTTTCAACCTTGTCAACTTTAAGATGTGTGAATTTCAATTCTCAGAATTCTTTAGCCAGCAAACTAGCTGGGGAATTCTGGGAATTTAAGTCCACATATCTTAAAGTTGCCAAACTTGAGAAACAATGACCTAGACAAATTTGTCTGATCACCGAAAGCTAAGTGAGGTCAGGCCTGATTTGCATTTGGATGAGAAACCAATTCTGAATATCAGATCTAAGGGAAAAAATATCAAAGAGAGTAACAGTGGCAAACCATTTTCATGCTGTTGCCAAGAAAACCTATGTGGCCAAGCCTGTTTAGAAGCACATACCAAATAAAAAATGCTACTTGTAGATAGTCCACAACTTACAACCATTCATTTAGTGACCATTCAAAGTTACAATGGCCCTGAAAAAAGTGACTTATGACTGTTTTTCACACTTATGATCATTGCAACATCCCTGTTGGTCATGTGATCAAAATTCATACTCTTGGCCACAGGCTCAAGTTTATGACGGTTGCAATATCCCATAGTCATGTGCTCGCCTTTTGTGATCTTCTCATGAGCAAAATCAATGCGGAAAGCCAGATTCGCTTAGCGACCACCTTACTAAATTAAGAGCTAAGTAGTTATTCACTTAACAACTGTGGCAAGAAAATTTGTAAAATGGGGCAAAACTCCCTTAACAACTGCCTTGCTTAACAATATAAATTTTGGGCTTAGTTGTGGTCATAAGTGGATGACTACCTGTACTAATTGAAGCCACCTAGGAATCAAATTTGACAAAAAAAGACCTGATTTAATATTCAAGGCAGAGAAGCACGGATGAACGGGTCCTGACACATTAGCAGAAATGTACTTTGTTATAATGTGAAATCAATTCACATGTTAAAACACATGATTTCCTTGACTACAATAACTCCGTAAATGTAATATTCTCATGAAAATGTAGATTTCTGTACATTTGCGTTTGTATCTTTCAATCAGTCTGGACTGCTGATGACTGCCTGAATAAATCCCAGCAGTCTGCTTGACAAGGTCTTTCAGAAGTGGCTTGCCATTGCTTCCTTCCTGGGGCTGAAAAAGAGAGTCTGGCCCAAGGGGTAGGCTTCATCCTAAAATGGGACTAGACCAGTGGTGGGATTCAAATAATTTAACAACCTGTTCACTCAGGTTCAGATTGGCTGTCATGGGAGGCATGGCCCATCCCCGTCCTCCAGTTTTGCTGAACATGCAGGACAAGCCTCCTGCGATGGCCAACCTGACCCTAGGTGAACCGGTTGTTAAATTACCCTCCCCCCTTGCTATCAAACTGGATCCTGGGCACTGTGCTGTGCTGCAATGGAGAAATGAACAACTGAGCGGCCAGCACAAGGGAAGGAAGAGGAGGAGGGAGAAGAAACAGGGAAAATGGCCTCCTCTTTCCCTCATACCGGCCGCTCCGTTGCCCATTTCTCCATTTCAGCACAGCGCCCAGGATCCACTTTGAAAGGGGGGGCGGTAATTTAACAACCGGGTTCACCCAAACCGGTACAAAACAGCTGAATCCCACCACTGGACTAGACTCAGGGATGGGCTGCTGGGGGTTCACAAGGGTTCAGGAGAACCTCTAGCTAAAATTCTGTGCAGTTCAGAAAACCCCCAAATCCCACTCCTGGCTGGCCCCGCCCACCCTGCCCCACCCTTCCCAGGAATCCCCACATGGATCGTTTTGGATACATGTAAGGGCAGGGCGCGAGTGGAGGCTCAGGGAGGGCAAAAAATGGGCCTACCAGAAGTTTGAGAAGGCCAGAAACACAGAGGGCCTCCGGAGTCTGGGGAGGCTGTTTTCGCCCTCCTCAAGGCTCAAGGAAAGCCTCCGGAGCCCAGGGAGGGCAAAAACACTCTCCCCATTTCCCACTGTGGTGCAGGAGGCCGACTAGGCCATGCCCACCATGGCCACGCCCACCTAGCAACCGGTCAGAGAACCCCTTGCTAAAAATTTTAAAGCCTACCCCTGACTAGACTTCATGGTCTCTCTATTTCTAGCCTGATCCCTTAATCACTACACCGAGGTGGCTCTCTTCTGTTTATTTATTAAATATATTTATGTGGCCACCCAATTCACACACAGTGACTCTGGATGATTTACAGCATTAAAATCCTACATAATAAAAGACCCCTATCCCCCTCACACCCCATGTCAATCTGGGGTCTCCAGGCTCACAGACAGAACCATGTCTTCAGGACCTTCCAGAAAAATATCAAAGTGAGGGCCAGTCTTATCTCTGGGAGAATTATGTTCTTAGCTGATAAATGGCTCCCATAATGTACCTTGCCTTCTCATTCTAATGTGCCAGGTAGATGTAATTGGAGAAAATGGTATAGCAGTGGTGGGTTTCAAAATTTTTTACTACCGGTTCTGTGGGCGTGGCTTGGTGGGCATGGCAGGGGAAGGATACTGTAAAATCTCCATTTCCTCCTGATCAGCTGATACTTGGGAGGCAAAGAATAGATGTTGGCGGGGCCAGTCAGAATTTTTACTACCGGTTCTCTGAACTACTCAACATTTCCGCTACTGGTTCTCCAGAACTGCTCAGAACCTGCTGAAACTCACCTCTGTGATATAGATTTCACTTATAGGGATCTTAGCACAAAACATGTGATAAATATATAATATGATAATATGATATCAATGTATATTCATGGGTTGAGGAAAGAAACAAAGAGGGCGATTTAGATTTAAACAAAGTGGGTCTATTACCACTGCTGTCTCTTTTTGAGCATTTGGGATAAAATGATTTTAAAATGTATATTCTAAATTCTGGCAAGAAGATCATTTTTTATGATCAGAGCTTTTCTAAAAACAGAAATTCTTTTGCTGAGGATTCTCAGCCTCCTCTCTAACAGAGTTTTACTATAGTTTTTTTTCCCCCCTTTTGTTTAAATAAAAACCTACTTTCAACTGGATGTTTTTGTTTTTGCTTTAACGATATTGAATTTCTGAGTTGGATATAATTGTTGGGGTTTAATCTAAATTACCTATATAATACTTTTTCCAATTCTTAAATTCTATTATTGTTAGCCACTAAAAAAGAACAAGACATCATTTTCTTATATTGTAACAGTAATTTAATATCTTCTGAATCTCTTTCAAAAAGTTACACAAAATAGACATGAAGGAAAGAAAGATGCAAGCAGGTATGAGCTTGCCAGCTTCTAGTATTCCAATTATTTTTGTCAACCAGTGTGGATGTGGGTGTATTTGCATACTGACATACAATCCTGGAAACAGAATGAGCACTAGCTCTAGATAAATATTCTGGTGAGACACCAGGAAAAAAATAGACTACAAAGGAAAAGGAAAGCAAATATCTAAAAATGATGAATTGTCTAACAACATCAGCTTAGCATTAGTTGAAATGAAGCTGTTTCTAACACTGAATCATTCTGATCAGTCAAAAGCAGCTACTTCACTAAAAGTTGCAATGGATGTTACTTTAGTGCAGGGGTGTCAAATCACGTTTTCACAGCTGCGTCACATGACATATTGGGACTTTATTTCCCCTTTGCTAAACCGGGCATGGGCGTGGCCAGGATGTGACGCATCCGGCCCCTCAGGCCAGGAGTTTGACAGCTCGATAAATACCTTGATAAACCAAAGGGTCCCCCGGGGTGTGTGTGTGTGAGAGGTGGTTAAGAGTATGATTAAACCCCTGTATTATTCTCTTTTCAGAGAGAATAATAAACCCCTGTATTATTCTCTCAGAAAAGACACATGTCTTTTCTGAGAGAGGAAGTCTGTCACACCTGGAAGCCATCTTTTCACCTTTGAGCTTTCAGGCTTGCCACAAATTCTACTGTGGGAAAATGAGAGGGGGGATTGTATGGAATGAAGATTATCTGTAGTCAAAATAACATTCTTTCTAGAAAGTCAAGGCCATTGTGCCTTGCAGCTGTGCTGAGAAGAATGAGGAGATATCTTCTGTTACGGAGGGTACTTGTTTGGTTCATGTGATTGATGGACATGTGGGTGAAAGGCAAGGACTTGAACTTTCTTTTGGGTGAAGAAAACCCAGAAGCTTTCAGATTCAGGTTTTCCCAGATGTGTCAATTTGACATCTCTAATAAGAATTAGTTTTGTGGCAACTCAAGCCTCGGAGTTTGATTTCGTTGGGGGTGTTACTTGGAACCCTGACACCTGTTTTAGTGTATCATTTATAATGTAGTTGGATATGCTTTCAGTTTTGGGGTGGGGAGGGAGCAGAGAAAACAAATATACATGTAGGAGGAAAGTCCAGAAGAAACACTGTGGGACAAGGTTCTAATCTTCCACCTCACACACCTTAACCACTATGCCAAACTTGCTCTGCCTGTTAAGATTAGGAATTAAAAACAAAAACAAAAACAAAATATCCGTCATGGATTACTATTGTTACAGATACTCCTCAATTTACAACCATTTGTTTAGTGACCATCTGAAGCTACAACACTGAAAAAAAGTGATTTACAACCAGCCCTCCCACTTATGACCATTGCAGCATGCCAAGGCCATGTGATCGGTTGCTTGACCATTGGCATGCATTTACAACAGTTATAATGTCTCAGGATCATGTGATCACTATTTGTGACCTTCCCAGATGGGTTTTAGCAAGTAAAATCAATAGTGGAAACCAAACCTGCTGAACAACCACAGTGATTCACTGCAAAAAAGGTCGTAAAATCAGGCCTGACACCAGTGATTCAAAATGTTTTACTACCCATTCTGTGGGTATGGCTTGGTGGGTGTGGCTTGGTGGGCATGTCAGGGGAAGAATACTGTAAAAGATGCTGTCTACATTCCAACCTAAACTTAGTACACAAGATTATTTACCATAAAGTCCTATCTGTTAATGAGTACTTTAACTTCAACCATAATTACACAAGGGCTATCAACAAATTCAAACTCAATGTAATTCGCTCTAATCTTGGTTGTAGGAAATACGACTTCTGCAATAGAGTAGTAAATGTCTGGAACACTCTACCAGATCCTGTTGTTGGTCTCTCTAATCCCCATACCTTTTATCTTAAACTGTCTACCGTGAGCCGTTCATGTTTCTTAAGAGGTCCCTAAGGGGACATACATAAGCGCACCAGTGCGCTTACCATCCCTGTCCTACTGTTCCCATTTATATGTACTCATTTTATGAGTTTATGTTTTGCTTATTTATATCCTTTTATTTGTGCCAAAATTTTTTCATGTGTCCATGTCTATACTGTTACTTGTTTCCTTGTACTTGTTGACAAATAAATAATAAAATAAATAAATAATTAAAATAATAATAATAAAATCCCCGTTTCCTCCCAATCAGCTGGGACTTGGGAGGCAGAGAATAGATGGGGGCGTGGCAAGTCAGAGGTGATATTTACCGGTTCTCCGAACTACTCAAAATTTCCGCTACTGGTTCTCTAGAACTGGTCAGAACCTGCTGAATACCACCTCTGCCTGACATGTTTAACAACCGCCTTGCTTAGCAACAGAAATTCTGGTCCCAGTTGTAATCATAAGGTCAAGGACTACCTGTATAAATTCATGAGATCTACAGAAATAAAATGTATTTTAGCTTTCAGTAGGGTCCAAGTGGCGTCCATCTGGATCTCAAATCCAAAGAGCTGCTTCTGAACATAGGATTTTAAAAAAGATTTATTTACCGAACAATACAAAGAACTCATACAGGGGCAATTTAAAGGGCAGGAAATTTTATTGAACTAAGAATGATATCCAGGAAAGTTATGTTTTGAAAATGTTTTACCAGGGTAATTTGTATGAATCACATTAGGGAAAGTTGCACACCAAAGGTCCATTTCTTCGGAAAAATTGCCAACCAAACCATGTGGATATTTGATAAAAACAAATGGCTGTACAGTGTGGATATTTTTCCTTCTCTTGCAACAAACAAAACACAATGGACCAGAATACTGATGTACTAATGTAGCTAGAAAGCAGGTCACGTTGTGTTTTTTTTTACTCCCAGCCTTGTTCATAATACCAACTACTTTCCTTTACCAGGTAAGATTATTTCATCTCTGGGCAACCTTATATTGTAAATTTCCCTAGTAGTCTTCTAGCTGTTTGGCCCCTAGGAAGAGTTGGAGATTATAAAAAACAGTTCAAGAAGATTTAAGTTCATCCTGATTGCTGGATATATATATATCAGTGGTGAGTTGCTACCGGTTCTTTCCAAATTGGACAAACTGGTAGCGGCTGCAGGAGGCTCCGCCCACCCACCAGATGCTTCTGTGCATGCGCAGAAACTTTTGCACTTGCACAGAAGCGTTGCATGCATGTGCGCATGAGCAAACCAGTAGCAAACTAAATTGAAACCCAATACAAATTTATATTTCACTGATAAAGAAATAAAGGGAGACTGTTATAGATCTATTTCAACCTATTTAGCTCTCATCAGCTAGCCATACCCTTACTTGGATTCGAACTTGGGCTGCGTGCATGTTAGGCAGTTGTATTAACCTCTGAGCCACAAGTTCTTCTCCCTTCATCAGCTTTGAGACAGGAGAGAGATTAAGTGTTTTTCTATCAAGACACCTGGTGTACCCCAACATGAGGGAGGAGGTATACTGCATCCCTTTCGCCTTTCAGCTCCAATCCAGGAGCCCTCAAACAGTCGCATTCATCACAAACCATTTTATATATAAAAAGGTAAAGGAATCTGGGTGGATTTTATTCCATTAGTTGTTGCCAACTGTAGGGGTGGTACTCATTTCTATTTCAAAGCCATTGAGCCAGCACTGTTTAAAGACATTTCCACAGTCATGTGATCAGCATGAGGTGACAGAGTGCTGTTACCTTCCCACCGAAGTGGTACTTATTTATCTACTCACATTTGCAGGCCTTCAAACTGTTAGGTTGGCAGGAGCTGAGGTGAGGAGAGGAACTCACCCCATTGTGTGGTTCTTGGGTCTCAGACTTGGGCTGCCATCTTTCCAGCTGACAAGCCCAGTATCTTAACCACTGAGCACCACACCACCCCTGATTGCTGGATATAATTGTTGAATTATTTTTCCTATGTGTACATATGTGTCCCCCCTTCTTTTCTTTTCTTTTCTTTTCTTTTCTTTTCTTTTCTTTTCTTTTCTTTCAGTCACTTTCTCCTGTCTCCTCCCCCCCATAAACATATTAATATTATTAATGAATATTATTTCATACTCCATGCAATAGAAATGTTGAAATAAATCAACTTCTTATTTTTCTGATATTTCTTCTGTATTATTTATCCATATTTTCAGGTTTAGAGAGAGAACTCAAATCATGTGGAAATGATCTTAGACTTTGTTTATTAATTTTTATCTTTACCTGTTTTACCTTTACCTGTTTTCCCCCATTTCTCATTAGGCATACATTCTTCTCCCAGATACAGATCTTTTAAACTGAAGTTCTGTTCCATTCCTAATACTGAAAAACCAATAATTTGAGAAGCAGTTCAACAACTTAGTGGGAATGCATTTTTTCAATGCACTTTCTGTTTAAAGCTCAGAACACAGGATCATATTATTTGATCTTGTGAGCACATGTTTTATTTAATCGTTGCCATTCTGTAGGTTTTTATGGGGCAGATCTGACAAGAATGCTTTATCATTTCCCCATGCTGCATTGCTTTATTCTAAATTAGCTTCTTACCAGACAAGGGATATAAATACATAGATATTGCCGGTACAGAGACAAGTCTAATTTTAATTAAAATATTGGCAGCTTGCTAGCCTGTGTACCTGAACTATACCTTCTTCAAGTGAAATTCATATATCCCTAATTAATTATTGCTGATCCTTCTTGTTTATACCAGGTGATTTCCAAATCATAACTAAGAAAACCACGAATCGGGTTAAAAGAACAGCATACAAGTGCATATTGAAAGCGGAAACAAAAAAGAACATGTGAGATGCTCAAACATGACACTTATGTTAATAAAAGGAGGAGCTCATCACAGGTGAAGGATAAATTTTCTCTGTTTGAACATAGTAAGTCAATAGTCCACAAATGTGTGCATTACAGAAGGGAGGAGAAGTTATAATCAGGGCAAGAAGCTCCATCTTTTCTTTGCTCCCATTGGTCAGAGTGTCTGTCAAAAAGTTCACACATGCCAATTCCTAATATTAAAGTCCAAATGTCACCATAAAGTTTTGTGTCTGGTTCAAGCAATATCCCTGACTTGTCAAGGATATCCAGCCAAGGAATTCTATATGTAGCTGAAGGAAGGAAGATTTTCATTTTGTATTTGTTCTATAGACATCTTTATTGTTTTTTTATAAATAACTTAAAGCGATAATCACACACAGTACTCCTTCTTCCTCCTCCTATTTCTCCCACAACATCATCCTGTGAGGTGGCTGGAGCTAAGAGAAAATGATTGGTGCAAAAGTCACCAGCCAGTTGTCATGACTAAGGAGGGACTAGAACTCGCAATCTCCTGGTGATTGGCCCAAAGTTATCCAGCCAGCTTTCATGCCTAAAATTGGGACTAAAAACTCACAGTCTCCGAGTTTCTAGCCTGGTGCCTTAAGTGCTTGAAATGAAACTGGATCTCATTCTGAACTAATTGTGCTCATTGTACAGCAATGTATACTCTCATTCTGCCATTAAAAGAATTAAAATTAACTTAGGAGCCAATACCATCTTTCCCCGAAAATAAGACTGATCCCAAAAATAAACCCTCCCCTGAAAATAAGCCCTCCCAAAAATATTTAAATGCATGCACAGCCAGTCCCCGTCATTTCCTCTGGTTAGGGTTAGGGAGACATAGCTGGAAAATACAGCTATGTATTTTCGCCGCAAAATAATAAGACCTCCTCAAAAATAAGGCCAAGTGCTTATTTCAGAGTTCAAAAAATATAAGACAAGGTCTTATTTTCGGGGAAACATGATAGTAACAGTAACAGAATTGGAAGGGATCTTGGAGGTCATCTAGTCCAACCCCCTGCTCACACAGGAGACCTACACTAGGGATTCGAACTGCTAAACTGCGAACCTTTCTGATCGGCAAGCTCACCATCTTAGCCACTGAGCCACCTAGCCAGGTTAGGGTTAGGGTTAGAGTTACTAACCGTTATTACTATCTTGGCCTTCCATTTTTTTTCCATCTGAGCAATTCATCAGTGGGCTTCACTATTCTAGAGAACTATAGGCTCTGCTTGGAATGAAGGAACAAAAACAAAAACACACCGAAGTAAGAATGAATCCTAAAAGTTCATTGAATTATAATTTATTCAGCTCAGCATGTTGCAGTTATATTTGTCATAGACACTGCACAACAAAACAATGTTGTGTTGCCTTGGTGATCCATTTCACAGGAGAAACACTATGGATGGCATCACTTCGTAAGATACATTACAGCGGGAATCCCACGGTCCTGTTTTTCTTTTGCAGCCTTATTACACTTGCCTTCCGGTTGGTTGCAGTAGAATTGGAAGAAATACATCAGGGGAAAACTGGCAGGAGTTTGCTGGAGGTACAAAACTTTATTGTTTGTTAAGCATCTGGTTGCAGAGCAACAGGAGGATGTCAGCACAGAGGAGACCAGATCCTCAAAGATGCTGAAGAAAGTAGAGGCAGAGATAAAGAGAAGCAGTAAAATGCCTGCTGTAAAACAACTTGGAATCAGTCCAAAAATCAAAATGGAGGAGCTCTGGAATGGCGTGTAGAGAAATAAGAAATGAAACTCAGGAAAAAGAATAAAAAACTATGGAGGCATCGGTCCTTTGAAGTAGTGTGGATGAAGAAATAGATACCAAAAAAATTACAGGAACACTACTTTTCTGTTGAAAACTAGTTTGAGAGACAGTTTGGTCTAGTGGTTAAGGCACCAAGCTAGACCACTGGAGGCCATGAGTTCTAATCCCACCTTAGCCATGAAAGCCAGCAGAGTGACTTTGGGCCAGTCACTCTCTCCCAGCCCAATTCACCTCACAGAATTGTTGTTATGAGGAAAATAAGAGGAAGGTATGTTGAATATCTTTGCCATCTTGAGTTATTTGCAAATAATAATAATAATAACAACAGCAATAATAATAATTAGGAAGCCAACTTCCAGAAGAGTGGGAACACTAGGATACACCTATTACTGTCCAATTGTCATGTTTCATACAAGCTATAGCTTCAGAAAATTCTTCAAGGACCACTTTATCTAGAACACATTATGGCAATCCAAACAGGAGGTGACCAATGGTGGGATTCAATTTTTTTTACTACTGGTTCTGTGGGCATGCCTTGGTGGGTGTGGCAGGGGAAGGATACTGCAAAATCTCCATTCCCTCCCTACTCCAGGGGAAGGTTACTGCAAAATCCCCATTTCCTCATCATCAGCTGGGACTCGGGAGGCAGAGAATAGATGGGGGTGGGGCCAGTCAGAGGTGGTATTTACTGATTCTCCGAATCACTCAAAATTTCTGCTACCGGTTCTCCAGAACTGGCCAGAAACTGCTGAAACCCACCTCTGGAAGTGACTAAGATGTCAATGTCTAAAAGCAGAGCTTCTCAATCTAGGAATGGCTGCATTTAGCAGATAATATACAGTATAACTAGGAAAAGTTTTCCTAGTCATAAATTCTACTTGCTCACCATGCAAGAGTTGTGAACCTAGGAAGAACCATCTCTGAATGGAGGAGTACAAGTCTGTTCAGAATCAAAGCTGGTATTTCTTTGGAATCATTAGTCCCACAAACCCAACAGTGGTCTCTCCTGAAGGAGTCTATCTAAGTTTGTTCCTTCCCATCCAGTTCCTGACAGTCTTAAGGCACTGAGATATGCTTCTGCAGTATTGCCTATTTGGTCCATGGCTAAGATTCATTGAGGATACCAAATCCTGTGCAAGAAGATGACACGCCCCAATAGTTTCCTTTAAGTACTAGGAAGAAATGGGACACATAGTAGGGGCCTTTGAGCAGAACATTTTTCCCAATATTACTACCAGCATTGAAGTTACCTCTTCAGGAATGAAAAGAAACCCCAGCAATCTATTAGAGATGGTCCAGAAGAAGTATGAGCTCTTTTTAGTGTTTACTCAAAGTCAAGACACATGTCTACTGTAGGCATCTCCTCTGCTGCTACTTCTGCCTATCAGCTTTATAAGGTAGATCAGACTAAAAAAATATGCCATGGTCAATACAGGTCAATACTACTTTTACCGTAACAGCAATAATAGAATCCTGCAAGTTTGAATGCATTTCTCCCTCCCTTGCTTCATATGAACTAGGGAGGTGTTTATCTTGGATATTTTCTCAGGTTACTTTCTTGGCCTGAGCTCAGATTTCTCTTACCTATTGTCTTGATAGCAGTTTTTCCCTTTATCTTTCAAGGCCACTCCCTCTGTCCTCCCTGAGCAACTCAGGGAAATAGAGAGCAGCAGTGGACCTGTGAGAGGCGAGAGTCAGTTCCTTGCAATCCTCTTAAGCATCCTAATCATCTCCTTCTTCCAGCAGGTAACCAAACTCTCAACATCATCACTTATCAGGAAAAACTCCAGGTGTCCTCTGAAAGGCAGGGGATTTGTTAGATGCCTAATAGGTTCTTCTCAACTATGGAGAACCACATAACTCCACATCAGTGCTTCCACTGCTTAATGGCAGTATGGGGGCTTAATGGCAGTATAGGGGCATCATGATCAGCTACGCTGGTCTCAGGTGAGCACCAAGTCATTCCACAAATCATCTGAACTGATGCTAAGCCCCAACAGATTGCAAATGATTTAGAGGGGCTTTTCATACAACGAGCCTAGGAAGAAATGTCCAGAGTTATATTGCTACTAAAGACTCCAAAGACCAACATATTGTTCCTGGATTAGGAGAAGAGCCTAAAAGCACTGGGTTTAAATTGTCACCAGATGGTTACTAGAATTGCTTCTTCACTCTCCAAAAAATAATATCCCTCTCACAGGTGGCCCAAACCAACGGCTCAGCTTTAACAGCTGTGGCTCATATGGCTTTTCCTTCAAAGAAAGCTAAATCTGTAGCTAATGCACGAAGGATAAAGTTCTGTCCAGAGAGCCATGCAACATGCCATGGTTGCACAGAAGAGCAATAAAATAAATACAGAAAATGGCAAGTTTAGCACCTGGGATGCATTGGCAGTCGCTAAAATCGCTAATACATGTACTGCCCTAAGGGTGTTGGTGTCCTTTTTATCACAAAGCAGCCACACACACACACAAATTGTTTTCACAGATCTCTCCTCCCCACTGTTAGGGATCTCTGAAGATATAGGGTTAGACTCCCCAGTGGTCAAAGATTGTATGTGTTACCCCCACATACAGTGCAAAATAATCATTTTGGGAGAAGTGTAGAGGAGGGAATGTGAGTATCCTTCTGTTGGGAAGCCGATTATTAAAGCTAAATATAAATCTAGTTCTTATCTTGAATGTGCTACACTAAACTGATGGGCGTGCAGGGTTAATTGCAAAGGAATGTTGAACAAATGTCCATCTGGGTTCAGTTCCAAGTGGAAAGAAAGACACTGGAAATATGGAGACTGCTTGGAAAGATGGTTTAATGGTAGACAGGATCACATGGTTTGAGGTCTTGGGCAAAAAGAGCACATGAGTGAGAGAGTAAGAGAGATTTATACCCTCTCTTCAGCCCTGCCTTGGAGCTTCCTGTTCCTGTGTAAGAAATGTGCTTTGATTGGTTGCCAGACTCCCATGGAGCCATGTCCAGGCCTGGTTGAATCTTGCTGGGTGATGAGATCCTGGGCTTTGGGCAATTCCTATTATGGCTTAATGGCTTTGTCCTGGTTTGGATCTTGAGTGACGGCTAATCCTATCATGTCCTGAGGGCCATGTCTTTTGTGTTGTAGATAAGCTGGCCCAGCCTTTGACTTGTAGATAGGTTGGCACCAAAATATCTGCTGGGGGTGGGTGGAGAGGGAGCTGAGGCTCTGAGTTTGTCTTTAGAAACACGTTTCTCCTTTAGGGAAAATATGATATTCTGCCTTTTTAATATTTCCTAGAACATTTCATTTTCCTAGAAGAGAGTTGGGTGCTAACTTCCTACAAGAACAAAAAGTTTTCTCCATGAAAATTTCTGGCTGTTTTTTTTTTATCAGTATTGTTGCTTGAATACTTCTGACTTCAAGCTCTAAAGTTCTAAGTTTTGAGGTGCTGTCAGTGTCCTGAGTTAGATTGTATCTTGAGAATTAGGAGGCCTGGTGGCCTAGAGGTGGAGCTCTTGCCTCACAATCCTAGAGGAGGTTTTGAGTTCAATCCTAGGTAGAGGCAGATGTAGGGTCTCCTGCTTGGGCAGGGGGTTGGACTAGATGACCTGAGAGGTCCCTTCCAATTCTGTTAATCTGTTTACTGTTTAACTGGGTATAAAACCAAGTTATGTGTATTTCATTTGGATAAAGACATTTGGTTCCAGCTGTTTCTCTAATCAGGCCCAAGTATGTTTATAACATAATACAGGTAGTATTATCTATAACCATTTGTGTAGAGACTGTTCAAAGTTACAATGGTACTGAAAAAAATGACTTGTGACTGTTTCTCATACTTATAACTTGCAGAATCCCCATGGTCACATGATCAAACTTTATATGCTTAGCAACTGGCTCATATTTATGAAAGCTGCAGTGTCCTGGGGTCATTTTGCCATCTTCTGACAAACAAAATCAATGGGAAAGCCAGAACACTTAACAACTGCACTTATTCACTTAACAACGGTAGCAAGAAAGATTATGAAATAGACCAAAACTCATTTAACAAATGTTTTGCTTAGCAACAGAAATGTTGCGCTCAATTCAGTGGTGAATTTTTTTTTACTACCAGTTCTGTGGGTTTGGCTTGGTGGGCGCGGCAGGGGAAGGATACTGCAAAATCCCCATTCCCTCCCCACTCCTGGGGGAAGGATATTGCAAAATCTCCATTCCCACCCCACTCTGAGGCCAGCCAGAGGTTGTATTTGCTGATTCTCTGAACTACTCAAAATTTCCGCTGCCAGTTCTCTAGAACCTGTCAGAACCTGCTGGATTTCACCTCTGGCTCAATTGTAGTTGAGGACTACCTACATTATTATACTTTTTCTAACAAAAGTATATCTTGTTATCTGAATCTTTGCCTTATTCCAGTTTAGCCCATTTGCATACACTCTAGCCAAAGTCGCATAAGGACACAAGATGTATAGAAGTTCTTTTTTTTTTCATTTTCATTTTTTAATTTTGTTATATAAAATATAAAATACAAAAAAAAGATTAAAAAAATAAATTAAGGGTGGGAAAAGGAACGGGAAAAGGGGGCATGGAATACAAGGGGGAAGAGAAAAAGAAAGAAAGGGGGGCATTGACTTCCAACTCTTCCTAGCACAGTACAGAATAAACACCCTTCAAGCTCAACGTTTTGCTTTTACACATGAATATATAACTAGACATTTTCTATAACACCAAATTTTTCTAATCAACAAAACCAAGATCAAAGTGGTTTTGAGCCGAGGTGGTGCAGTGGTTAGAGTGCTGTACTGCAGCTACTTCAGATGATGCTAGTTCAGCAAATCAGTGGATCAAATCTCACCAGCTCAAGGTTGACTCATCCTTCCATCCTTCTGAGGTGGGTAAAACGGGGACCCAGATTGTTGGGGGTAATATGCTATTTAGTATACTGGCAATTGTAAGCCGCCCAGAGTCCTCGGAGAGTGGGCAGCATAGAAATAATAATAATAATAATAATAATAATAATAATAATAATAATAATAATAACAACAACAACAACAACAACAACAACAACAACAATAACAATAATAACAACAACAACAACAACAACAACATAACAGTAGTTGAAAGAAAAAAGTATGGTTCATTGACATTGCAATACCTGGTGATGCACGGATTGAAGATAAGCAGCAAGAAAAAATCACAAAGTACCGGGACTTGCAAATTGAAGTTGAGTGACTATGGAAAAAGAAATCATGTGTTGTTCCAATTGTAATTGGAGCCCTTGGAGCAATACCCAAAGGGCTATCCCGCTATTTAGAAATTCTAAATTTACCAGACTTGAATATTTTGACTCTACAAAAAATCACCTTACTCGGAACAGCTTACATCTTCCGACGATACCTTAACAGTTCCTAGCTCCTTGGTTAGGACTCGAGCTGCTGAGCTATTAACCAGCCTCAAAGACTGTGAATCTCTCTACAGATTAACCAATAATAATAATAATTTTTTTTTCCTTCACAGGCACAAATTTCCCAAAGTGATATCCAAATAAGAACATATTTTCCTCTTTAAATAAAGTAATCAAGTTAACCTTTCCCGCTTTATCTTCCTTGCTATGGAAATAACGTGTATTTCTATTTGCACCTAGTAATCTTTATGAACCGTCACCGTTTTTATTTACAAAATTTATTGTGTTCTTTCAAATTCTTGATGTATAGAAGTCCTGTAGAATGTAAAAGGATTTCAGGATGAGGAAGATTGAGCTGGGGTTGGTGGGAACAGAACAGTAGTGGTTTTCACTTACCTTCACTACCAGTTTGGAACTGTGAGTGTGGGTGCGTGCTTGCTTTGCTTGTGCACGGTGCTTCTGTGCATGTGCAGAATCTTCTGCACATGCACAGAGCATCCATGAAGACATCCAGGCAGATGGGTGGAGCATCCTGCCACCGCCACTACTGGTTTGCCTGAACCAGGGCGAACTGGTAGTGTTCCGCCCCAGCCACGGACCCCACAGAACACAGCACACACAAAGTCAGTTCCAACCTTAGTTTACTAAATAAACCAGTCTTTTACAACAAAGGCTGTTAATTAACTTTCTTAACAGCCTACAAGAATCCAAAGAATAAATAATCGTAAGCTTACTATGGTTGGCAGAAAGCCCAGAAGCAATTTGCAGGAAACTGATAAGAGAACTAAGATCCGAATGCAAAGGAGAGTGAACAAAGTTGTTCCCTGCAAATTGCCTCAGACGTCATCCTTTCTTAAATAAGCTAAGGGGGTGACCAATTAGCCCCAAGCCTTATAATCGAGGAGACCTCCTCCTGAGTAACCACTCCTGCCTTTTGGCAGCTCTGAGTGCCTGTGCATCAAGAAGAGGCTCCTCCTCTTCATCCCCTTCACTTAAAGGAGCTTCTGGAGGTTCTGAAGGTCCTGGCTGAATCGTCGCCTCTGGCACCACGTCTTCTCCAGCCTCCTCATTGTCCGACTCGAGTGCCAGCTGCACAGGCTGCTGGTGCAACACCACACCAGCCTCCTCACTGTCTGAATCAGCTACTAGCTGCAAAGCTCGCGTATTGGTGACAACAGTTAGAAACTCACCACTGGAACAAAACTGCCTACGTGCCTTTGTTCTCATTCCATAGATAATCCCCCTGTTCTAGGCTGAATACTTATAGGAAGCGATTAGAAAAGATGAGAAAATAACATTTTAGAAACAATAGACGGATGTAATGGAAATCTGAAGTGATTTGCAGAGCATCAGCTGGTTCAGTCGAAGAGACTGTAAGCAAGCACCTTTGGGAGCTCCTACACAGCGGAGAGCACAGCATGAGCAGAGATGGAGCAGAGAAAATCAGCAGTCTTCCTTTCTTTTTTTTACAGTTTTCAACACATTAATAAAGGCAAAAGTGAAATGAAGGTGAGATCTATCAACTGTCTGCCAATTGGAGGTCTGCACCTGCTTAAATAAAAACCTACAGAGAAACATAATGGACTGCCTGTCCCTGAATGTTACACTTAAGCAGGCAAGTATAAAATAATAATGGAGAGTTTTCTGCCCAGGCTTTTAAAAGACTGATAATTTCCTGGTGTGAAACATTTGATTCAGTTGCATAAAGCAGGGCAAACAGCATGGCTGTTTTTTAGTTCCATGCCTCCGCATTCAAAAGCCTGAAACAAAGCCATGGCAGCTAATGGATGCTCTTAATGAATTGGTCCAATTTGTTCTATTAGTCCGATTCTTGCTGGAGATTTTGCATTGACTTCAAAATTAGGGATGAATTTGGAGATTTTGCATGGTGTGACAGCATCTGTGACAATGAGAAAACGATGGAAAGGAGACGGGTACCAAAGACTAGGTTTTTCAGCTATCTTCATCAGAAATTCTTCTCTCTAGCCCAGTGTTCTCCACCGAGTGCCGAAACAGAAGTGGGTGCGGGGAGCGTGGAGGAGTACCAGAAATCGGAAGAGCAGCTGCCCAGCATGCATGCATGGAGTGCGCGCATGAAGACCAGCTGGCCGGCATGCATATGCACGCCAGAACCTGGAAGAGCAATGGGCAATGGCTGACGTGCCCAGAGAGGTGGCTCTGCATGCCACTTCCGGCATTGGTTTGCCATCACGGCTCTAGCCAGTAGGTATGTGTGTGTGTGTGCATGCACATACACACATGCATACACAATCACACCCACACACATACACATATGGTCAAGAAGGCATCACAGAAACAGGAAGAACTGTATTCCATCCCATTTCCACACCTTACAGGGCCCGTTTTATAAAACCTTAAGGGATTAATTCCGATTCGGACTAATGCAATTTTGAGAAAGACAGCTCCTCTTCCTCTACTGTTAAAAGCTCAAGACATCAGTATGCTCTGCTCACGTCCTCAAATTTCATCACCACAAGAATTGCCCTGTGTAGTGTATCAAACTGAGCAGCACCAAGTAGTCCTCACATGGCAGTATATGAGAGGCTGCCACAAAGAAGAGAAGGGTCAATTTATAATCCAAAGCACTTGAAGGCAGGACAAGAAACAATGAATGGAAACTAATCAAGGAGAGAAGCAATCTGGAATTAAGGAGAAACTTCCTAACAGTGAGAACAATTAACCAGTGGAACAGCTGGCCACCAGAAGTTGTGGGTGCTTCATCACTGGAGGTTTTTAAGAACATACTGGACAGCCACTTGTCTGAAATGGTATAGGGTGTCCTCCTCGAGCAGGGGGTTGGCTAGAAGACCTCCAAGGTCCCTTCCAACTCTATTTTGATTGATTGATTGACTTCCGATCACAATTGGGACCAGAATTTCCATTGCTAAGCAAGGCTGTTGTTAAGTGAGTCACGCCCAATTTTACAACCTTTTGGCCATGGTTGTTAAGCAAATCACTTGTTTAATGTGTTAACTGAATCCAGCTTCCCCTATTGATTTTGCTTGTCGGAAGATTTTACAAATGGTGATCATGTGATCCTAGGATGCTGCAACTGTCATAAATACATGGTAGTTGCCAAGGGTCCAAGTTTTGATCATGTGACTGTGGGGATATTGTAATGGTTGCAAGTGGAAGTACCGGTCATAACTCACCTTTTTTTCAGTGTTGCTGTAACTTTGAGCAATTGCTAAATCAGGGGTGTCAAAGTCGATCCCATTGTGGGCTGTATCAGGATTTTGTTTCCCCTTGGGGGGCTGAGGTGGGATAGCCTAGTCATTGCGGCCAACTGGATGAGCACCAGAGGTGGGTTTCAGCAGGTTCTGACCAGTTCTGGAGAACCGGTAGCAGAAATTTTGAGTAGTTCAGAGAACCAGGAAATAGTATCTCTGACTAGCCCTGCCCCCACCTATTCTCTACCTCCCGAGTCACAGCTGATTGGGTGGAAATGGGGATTTTGCAGTAGCCTTTCCCTTGAATGGGGTGGGAATGGAGATTTTACAGTATCCTTCCACTGCCACACCCACCAAGCCATGCCCACCAAGTCATGCCACACCCACCAAGCCATGCCCACAGAACCGGTAGTAAAAAATTTTGAATCCCACCACTGATGGGCACAGCCAGGGTGGGCCAAGGGAGGCATGGGCCAGTCCCTTGCCATCTCCGGGACAGCCCCGCAGGACAACTCTAGGCCTATCGTGAGCCGGATCCAGCACACAGGCCGCATACTTGACCCGTCTGCGCTAAATGGAGGCTTGTAAGTTGAGGACCTATCTGCAATGAGCATCCAAGGCTGTCTGCAACAGTGGTTAAGCTGTTGAATTAGTCCAACAGCTTAACCACTGTACCATGATGACTCTTTTGTCCCTGATTTTTCCTCCCTTATTCAAATCTCTATCTTCTTTTTTTTCCTCCAGGGAATCAGGCTGGCTTGGCATGTGTGTATTTTGATTTATACTGTTAGAGACTGAGGTTTTATACCCCAGTATAAAAGGGTAATTCTATTGGGGTTTTAAATTGGTTGTAATTATTATGTTTTGTTTTTCTGTTTGCTATCCAGTTTTACATTCATTAAGATTGGAGGCCAATATCATAAATTTCTGTTGATCACAATTTTATTAATTTGTGATATAACATGCAAAAACAAATGAAAATACAAATGCAAAAGCAAAAGCAAAAGCAAAAAGAAAGAGAAAGAGAAAGAGAAATAGGGAAGGGGAAGGGGAAGTTGAAGGGGAAAGTGTGGAGAAGAAGGCAAAAAAAGAAAGACAAGACATTGATTTCCAACTCCCTTTGGTGCAGTAGAATGAGGTATTAACATCAAACCTCAATTTTTTACCTAATAGTTTATCAGGTAAAATGTTATAACCGTTTCTATAACAACCAATCTATCTAATCGGTATAACTCAAAATCAAAGTTTCATTTTTTTCCCACCTCAAACACAAAATCCAGAAGTGGTTTCCAGGTAGAAACAATATCTACCATAATCTATCAGATTAATGATATCTATCATAAATTTCTTAAATAAGTAACAGCTTCCTGAGAGAGCCACTTTGGTGTAGTAGTTAAGAAGCCAGGCTAGAAACTGGGTGTCTGGAAGTTCTAGTCCTGCCTTATGGCAGAAAGCCTGGGTGACCTTGGACCAGCTATTCTCAGCCCAAGGAAGGAGAAGGGCGGCATATAAATCAAATTTAAAAAAAAAAAAAACTTGCCAAGAAAACTGCAGGACTTGTTCTGGCAGCTGCCAGGACTCAATAGCGATTCAAAGTCACCCCTAAAAGGAATGCTTCAGTCATTCCTCAAGAATTGAGTTCATGGCCAAATGCCCTGACAGTATCTCAGTTACTATAGTGGGATTGTGCTGGCAAGGGCAGCCAAAAGGAAAGGAGAGATGGTGTTGCTTGAAATTATACAAATGCTGAAAAGACAGTTCATTCCTGAAATAGCAACTTCCCATTTATTGGGTCTCCAATGTCCCACATTGGACCACCTCATGCAGGAAACTGACTGGTGTTGTGCACTTAATAGCAATAGCACTTAGACTTATCTACTGCTTCGCAGCGCTTTACAGCCCTCTCTAAACGGTTTACAGAGTCAGCATTTTGCCCCCAACAATCTGGGTCCTCATTTTATTGACCTCAGAAGGATGGAATGTTGAGTCAACCTTGAGCCTGGTGAGATTCAATCTGCCAAACTGCTGGCAAACGGTGATCAGCTGAAGTAGCTGTACTCTAACCACAGCGCCACCACAGTTCAACTGCTGCTTTATATTTCAATTCAATCAGTATCTATCAGAATAGAGCTGGAAGGGACCTTAGAGTTATTCTAGTCCAACCCCCTGCTCTATCAGGAAACTCTGTACCAGGGTGGAAATGTACAATTCGTTATTACCGGTTCTGTGGGCATGGCTTGGTGGGGGCAGTAATGTGACTGGGTGGGCGTGGCCAACTTTTTTTTCTATTTTAACTTTTCAAAGCATTTTTTCTGCAAATGCAAAAAAAAATGCTTTGAAAAGCCTCTGCCGATCAGGAACACAGCTGGGATCATCAGAGCCTTTTCAAAGCATTTTTTAAACCACCTCTTCCGCTGAAGAGGTTGCAGAAAAAATGCTTTAAAAGTCTCCCTGATGATCCCAGCTGAGTTGCCTGATCATTTTAAAAAATGCTTTGAAAAGGCTCCCTGACGATCAGGCAATGCAGCTGGGATCGTCAGAGAGACATTTAAAGCATTTTTTTTTCCTGCAACCTCTTCCGTGGAAGAGGTTGCAGGAAAAAATGCTTTGAAAAGCCTCTGACGATCCCAGCTGAGCCATGCGATCATCATCAGAGGCTTTTTTTTATTATTATTTCTAAAAGCATTTTTTGGCGGAAGAAGTTGTAGAAAAAATGCTTTTAAAAGTTTTTTAAAAAAGCCTCTGATGATTGTGCGGCTCAGCTGGGCATGGGGTGGGGTGGGGGGCAGGGATTTTTGCTACCAGTTCTCAGAACCATCTGCCGCCATCACTACTGGATCAGGCAATCCGGTCCAAACCGGAAACATTTCACCCCTGCTCTGTACCACTTCATACAGGTGGCTGTCTTTTCTTAAAAACTTTTCTTAAAAATCTCCAGTGATGAAGCACTTACAACTTCTGGAGGCAAGCTGTTCCACTGGTTAATTGCCCTCACCGGAGGTGGGTTTTAGCAGGTTCTGACCAGTTCTGGAGAACCGGTAGCAGAAATTTTGAGTAGTTCAGTAGTAAAAATTCTGACTGGCCCTGCCCTCATCTATTCTCTGCCTCCTAAGTCCCAGCTGATTGGGAGGGAATGGGGATTTTGCAGTATCCTTCCTCTGGAGTGGGAAGGGAATGGAGATTTTACAGTATCCTTCCCCTGCCATGCCCAACAAACCACGCTGGTCCTCTACTGTTAGGAAGTTTCTCCTTAGTTCTAGGTTGCTTCTCCCCTTGATTAGTTTCCATCCATTGTTTCTTGTCTTACTTTCTGGTGCTTTATAAAATAAGTTGACTCCCTCTTCTTTGTTGCAGCCCCTTAAATATTGTACTACTGCTATTATGTCACCCCTAGCCCTTTCCTTCTCTAGACTGGCCATACCCAATTCCTGCAACCGTTCTTCAAATGTTTTTGTCTCCAGAGGCCCTTCATCCCTGGATTGTTGTAAAGCAATTTTTCTTCTACCCTCCTTCCACCTCTTTTTCCTCTTTTTCCTTCTGTCCTTTTGCAGCTATGCACATATTTCATATTTCTTTCTTATGATTGTATTTCATGCACCCAAAAATGACCTCTGATTCACGGACGAGTATGCCTTAATACATTAGGTAATCTTTAAGACGCCACTAAATTCTTTTTTTCATTTTTCTGTACACTCCTGGAATCTTTGCAAAAGTGTATCATAATTACAATGTCCTTAACTTGCAGTGGAGTGGGAAAAATTTTTGCCTTTTGCCCCCCTTTCAGAACATTTAACAAAAACTAGTTTCCTTGGAAACACAAAATGGGTTATTAAGTGTCTTTTGTTAAGACACAGGCTTTGGCCAGATATTAGACTGCTAATCTGACTCACAGAAATTTTCTAGAGAATTTTACAGAGAAACAGATAAAAGAAATAGTGGATTCTCTCTCTTGCCTTAATATTAACCTTTCTTCTTTTTAAGTAGTGAAGAAATCACAGCTTTAGTTTGCCATGCACTTTGCATATGACCATGTATATTTCCTGTCTTATTGCAGGAAAAGCATGAATCATTTTGGTCAACCACTATAGCATGGAGCTTCATCAGCTACATCTCTAACGCTGTCTCTCTGTATAAGTAATAATAACTGTAACAGAGTTGGAAAAGATCTTGGATAACCATTTGTCTGAAGTGGTAGAGGGTTTCCTGCCTAAGCAGTGGGTTGGACTAGAAGATCTCCAAGGTCCCTTCCTACTCTGTTACTCTATTCTAAAACATTTGAATTTTGGAGGTCATCTAGTCCAACCCCCTGCTCATGCAGGAGACCTAAACTAGGGATTCGAACCCCTGAACTGCCAACCTTCCTGATCAACAAGCTCAGTGTTTGAGCCACTAATCCACCTAGCCTATTACTACTTTTGTGTCAGAAGTACCGAAATGTTTCTGTGGTGGAAGGATTTCATAGCGATACCATCGTTGCCTGGGGGGATGCCCAATTGGGGGCTCCTTTTGTGTCCCCATAAAGTTACCCACTGAACTGGTACCCATTTAGCTGCTCGCAGTCATCCACTTTTGAACTGCTGGGTTGGCAAGAGCTGGAATGTGTGATGGGAGCTCACCCCATCCTGCAGCAGCAACAGATGTCGAATGCAAGCCTGCCGATCATCAGCCCAGTATTCTAACTCCTTTCTGTATAAAGTGGAAACTTATTGCAACTGCCAGGCAGGTGTAATCATAGAGGTTCTAGAATCTGTGAAGAACCGTGGTAAATTTGGATACTTAATACTATGGAAAGTCTACAAGAGCACAGAACACGGTCTTTGACAAGACATTTAACCTTTAGCCTTTGAAAGATGATGGGATTGGCTGGGGAATGATGAGGGATGACTGTGCAATTCTAACGGTACAAGAGGAACATTGATTCCAGAGTAAAGACACTTAGAGATGACCTTGAGATGAAAGAACTATTAAGGAAGGACCTGGACAAGCTATTACATAACCCAGAGACTGAATCAAACATGAAAAGAAATTTTAAAATAGGTTAAAATAACAATTGCTTGATTTGATTAGTATAAGAGGCGTTGAAGAGAAATTTTAACCTTGACAGCTGTAAATTTAAAACTTGAATGTGGAGTGAAGGTGATTAAATTGCAGCTTCCATGAACTCTGGAAGAAATGAATTATCTGGATCCCTTTCCAATCAGGGTTTAGTCCTGGCTATGGGACTAAGGACAAACGTGGTGGCTCAGTGGCTAAGATGCTGAGCTTGTCGATCGGAAGGTTGGCAGTTCAGCAGTTCGAATCCCTAGTGCCGTGTAATGGGGTGAGCTCTGGTTACTTGTCCCAGCTCCTGCAAACCTAGCAGTTTGAAAACATGTAAAAAATTCAAGTAGAAAAATAGGGACCATCTTTGGTGGGAAGGTAACAGTGTTCCGTGCACCTTTGGCATTTAGTCAGGCTGGCCACATGACCACAGAAACATCTTTGGACAGCACGGGCTCTTCAGCTTTGAAACAGAGATGAGCACCGACCCCTAGAGTTGGGAACAATTAGCACAAATGTGCAAGGGGAACCTTTACCTTTACCTATGGGACTAAGAGAACACTGATTATTCTCAGTGATTTCTGGTGTAAGCAGGATGGTGGTGGACATCCATCCATCCTTTCCATCAATCTTTCACTGGATTTCAAAATATTTGATCCTGATATTTATTTATTTATTTTATTGTCAGATTTATATGCCGCCCTTCTCCCGTAGGACTCGAGACAGCTCACAATAATAAAACAACTTGACAATTATTTAAATAATATTAAAATCAAATATAAAAACCCCAAAACCCAAAATAAAAACCCCAACAGATCAGGGAAGTTGCTGAAAGACCCATGTCTTTAGGTTGGCGCAGAAGGTGCGGAGATCGGGGGCTGTCCAGAGCTTGGTGGGCAGCCCATTCCAGAGGGTCAGTGCGACCACAGAGAATGCCCTCATCCCAGCCAACACTGTCTGGCTGAGGGGACCCAGAGGAGGGCCGCCCTATGTGAGCGCACTGGGTGGTGGGAGGCCGATAGGAGGTGCTCCTGCAAATACCCCAGGACCATGCCATGATATCCTTTTGGAATGGCTTCAGGAATTGGAGGTGAGTGGCAGTGTGCTGGTTGTCCTCCTTCCTCTAGTGTTGGTTCAGTTGATGTTGAGGGGTGGAGGTGGGGAAGAGTCTGCAACCCCAATTTTGTGGCATGCTGCAGGGCTTAGTACGCTCTTCCTTTTTCTTTAACATTTACATAAAACCTCTGAGTGAGATCATCTGATAGTTTGACTTAATGTACCCTCAGTATGCTGATGATGTTTAATTTATACCTCCATCCCAGGCAGCCTGAATTATGCTGGGGAAGTTGTGTATCAGTGCTTTGAGGCTGTGGAGCGCTGGCTGTGAAGCAACATGCTTCAGCTCAACCCAAGCAAGATAAGTGGCTCTAGGTTTTTGAACCTTGTGGATCTGAGAAAATTCCATTTTTGGTTTTGGATGTGTGGGCATTGAGTCAGACAGAATCAGGTCTTTCTTGCTTAAAGATCAGGTAGAAATCATGGCTAAGAGGGCATTTGTGTAACTTTGGGTTGCCTAATCTGGGATTGGGACCTTGCTCATGGATATCATGCCCTGGACTACAGCAATTCACTTTACACAGGGCTACCCTTGTAGAGTATTTGAAAGCTTCAACTGGTGCAGAACTGGTGTTAGTTACTGATTCTGGATTTTCAGCATATGTGACCCCACTGCTTGTTTTGGGAGCTGGTTTGCTTCTATATGCACCTCAAGATGTGGGTTGTCACCGTTAGAATCCCATGCCTTGAAATTGGGTTACTGATGGAAGCACCTCTCCCCAATTGTTTCTACCCATCTTACTCAATTTGATAGGATGGTCATGCTCCAGGCAGTATCAGCTGCCTGAAGAAGACCCTTTTCTGTCCTGGCATCTGCCCAATGGAACATCATCCCACATGATGGTAAATTAGCCCCAACTAAATACTCTGTTGGCATTTAGAAGGCCTTCAGATCTTGGTTTTGTGCCCAAGCCTGGGACTCTAGGATGCTTTTTCAAGGCAACTGGACCTTGAAATGATTCTTTTGAAAAAGAATCACTGGTACAACCATGACCTGGATGATTCAGAATCTCCATAGACAGCTAGGCTGTATGAATGATTGATTGGATAATGTCTGGCTGCTATACATTTTATTTTTATTTGTTGTATTGTATGTTTTATTGTAAGCTGTCTGGAGTCAGGTAGAAGTGAGATGGGCAGCTATATAAATTGAATAAGAAAACAAACAAACTCAGACAAACGTGGAACAGGATTAATGTCAGTTGCTTGAGCTAGCTCAAAAGATAGATATCAAAGGGAACCCAGGAATCTTGAAAGTCTGTCCAAATTTCTCTCTGTCAGGATTAAATGACTGAATGCTGTATATCTTTTTAGAATACACAGCTTAGAAGGACAAATTCTATTGTTGCAACCTCTCCAGAGCCATAGATCCATGTTATAAGAGAGAAACCTCTCTTACAATATAGAGTTTTCCTTTTCTCTCTCTCTCTCTCTCTCTCTCTCTCTCTCTCTCTCTCTCTCTCTCTCTCTCTCTCTCTCTCCCCCAAATAGAATTGCTGTTGAAGGCTCTTAAGTAATTGGGAATTGCTATATTGAAAAGATAATTAACTGGCTTCAGGGAACAATTAATTCTATCCAAATTAAACTCAAACTCGTGACACAGCCAAATAACGATTCATATCCCTTTCTCTTTGTTTAATATGGGCTCTTAGATTTCCTGACCCTAATACTAAGAGTTGAGTTCTCCTGAAAAAAAGACCATGAAGCTGGGCTTTTGCCTCCAAGTGGTGACTACAAGAAAAGTGATATGATCTGTCAATAAAATTCTATTTCCCTCTCAGATTTCTGTTTCCCAATCAGATAGGAAGACTGTTGATGGTTTTGAATTTTAGCACTGGAGGAGACAACTTTTCAAATCAAATCAAATCTTCATTATGGCCATAGACCAGCATAGGAGGTGGAGGTGGGGCTACAGTCAATTAAAAGCATTAAAAAAAATACATCAGAGTCTTTAAAATATATATGAAAAACTAGAAGAGACATTAAAATTGGAATATGTGAAAAACAAGAGCCAATAGGAATCCAAAAGAAAGGGTAGGAGCATTAGATGGATATAGAGGAGCATAAAAGTTAACACATGGAAAAAAATATCTATTAAATTACAGAGCACTCTAGTGTAGTGAACTAGATGCTCATTAAATCTATTTTATGGTACAGGTCATTATCCATCAAATTTTAAGCATTGCTGCACAGAACCTGGCAACATTACATGTTGCAGCTGAAATGGGACAATTCGGTGTGGCCAGCTTGGCACAGTAGCTCACCACCACTATCTCTCCACTGCCAACTTGCCTCTGCCAACTCACTATGGCCAAGTCATCGCAGGACAGCTCAACATGGCCAATTTTCTGTGTGGGCAACTCACTTTGGGCAGCTGGAGGGAGAACTGGGTGAGGTAGTGAGTGAGTGGCTGGACAGAATGCAGAGTGATTGCAGTGAAAGCCAGGCACACCCCATTTTCACGCTTCCCACTGCCACTTCTGTGAGCCATTCGGCTGTGGCAGAGGTATTCAAGCCATTTGGTGGCATCCCATTTTCATACAGCCCCACTGCCACTCCCACTCCCACTGTGCTGAGCTCCCATTCTGTCCACCGCTGCTGCTGCCTAACAGCTGGCAGTGGTGGTGGTGGCAATAAGGTGTGTGAAAATGGGATGAGCCTGATCTCTGCCGCCACTGCTCTGCACTCTGTCTACCTGCTTGCTTGCTCGCCCGCAGGCTCTCCCTCCAATAGGAAGCCCCCGCCATTGTTCCTCCTCCTCCTCTTTGCTCTGGCTACCTGCTCACTCACCCGTCCACCTGGGTCTCCATCCAGTTGCCCATAGTGAGCTGTTCCCACATTAAATTGGCCTTTACATTGAGTTGTCCTACGATTGCATGGAAGCAATGAATTGGTAGAAGCAACTTGGCAGTGGCCAGCTGATGGCAATGAACTGCCTTGGACCCTGTTGTAGCAGGATCGGTATCTGAAAGCAGCAGAGAAATACACAATTGTCCTATTACACTCCGGGTATTTATGAAGTAATGGTGAGATGAGGCTACTATGAATATCTCTGTAATACAGGTACTAAAAAAACACGCGATCTGTTGTTTTCATGGGTCCTGAATCACAAGAGTATTGTCACTCCGGGTAAGGAATCTTATGGTACGGCTTCTGAGAAAACTGCAGGGAGATATCGAGTTCAGGCAGCCTTGGAGAATCAGTCATATTGAAAAGAAGAAAAAAAGAGAATTGTATATATAAACAGTTAGTATTTATATACTGAATTCTTTAATACTTACAGTTTCTGAACTATATCCAAATGTCAAAAGCTGTTTTCACTGGAGACACTTTCACTTTGCATTTTCTGGCAAATTATACAATGAATGCCAATAATACAGTGGTGAAATCAAAATTTATACTACCGGTTCTGTGGGTGAGGATTGGTGAGCCTGGTGTGGCTTGGTGGGTGTGGCAGGGGAAGGATCCTGCAAAATCTCCATTCCCACCCCATCTGGGGCCAGCCAGAGGTGGTATTTGCCAGTTCTCCAAACTGCTCAAAATTTCCGCTGCTGGTTCTCTAGAACCTGTCAGAACCTGCTGGATTTCACCCCTGCAGTAATACAAATCATATAATCCTGTGAACTGATCTAAGCTAGAGAAGACTTTCACTTAAGACTACCAATAAAATAAATGTGCAGGTTGAAGAACAAAACAACTATTCAGAAGGACCCAAAAGAGGATGCAGCTGCTTTAATGCTTTGAAGAGACATGACTTGCTCACTCTAGTACGCATTGCAAAAAACACCCTTTGGGATTTCTTTGCACAATCCTGATGGGAAGCAATTATGCTGTCTTTAATTAACTGCATTTAAATAAGATCCATTCTCTGCCACCCCTTTCATCTACATTGGAGATTCTTCAGCTCCCTATATATCAGCCAAGGGCCAAATAGGACCCTTGACCTTACAAGTTGTGTGCTCCAATCTTCAACCCCTAAATCAAATGTTTGTGATAAGAAGCGTTGCCACCCTAGCAAGTTTCCCCAGGCTTTAACTTTCAGAAGCTGAATGTGGAAGATTTTGTTAGCTGGCTTAATGATGACAAAAATTACATTTATCAGGTCAGGTGCCTAACACACAGGTTAATTTGAGCTGTGCTCTCACTTGGTGTATTGCCTGAAGGGTTCAGCCACAGCTGTAGACTGTGAATCAGTTTCAAAGATGATGCTGTAAGGCAAACATCAAGATTTTTTTTTCTCTCACCCCTGAATAAATTCAATTAGCCCCTTCACACAAAATTCTGCATGTGCAGTATTTGGAAACATAGCTCCCAGCTCAAATAGAAGAATGTAGCTGTGAAGGGATATGTGTTTTTATTTTGGATTAAAGTAATGCCATTTTATGGGGAGGGGAAGAGTCAGCTTGGGTAAGATTCTTGAGGTCTTGGTGATTCCACTGATTAAACCCACGCGAAGGATTTTCTCCTATCTTTGGAGGCACGAGAAGAATTGGAGGCAGCAAAGAATTGTGTAGGCCAAAAGAAAATACATCATGGTTTTCACGGTAATTGCTGCTAGGCATGGCCACCGCACCTATTCTCCCAGAATGCTATTATGGGGTTTCAAAAGCATTGAGGGGGAATTAAAATGGTGGTTGCTATTTTATTTATTTATTTATTTATTTATTTATTTATTTATTTATTTATTTATTTATTAACTAACTAACTAACTAACTAACTAACTAACTAACTAACTAACTAAGAAAATGTATGCAGTATGGCCATCCAAGTCACTCGTGGTGATTCAGGGAGGCTTACAGAAATAAAACCCTAAAATAAAACCTAATAAACCCCCACGTCCCAGTGACAACAATCAAACCAACCACTTGATGGGCTCCATATCATCCTGGGGTTCCAGGCCCATTGGCAAAACCATATCTTCAAGGGCCTTTTGAAAGAGTGTAAGAGTGGACGCCAATCTTATTTTTTCAGGAATGATGTTCCGCAGGGAGGGAGTCACCACAGAGAAGGTCCCTCCTTGGTCCCATCAGATGGACCTCCTTAAGAGAGGAGACCCATAACATATGCTTCCTCCATTCTCTGGTGGATTGGGTAGACATAACTGGGAAAAGGTGGTCCTTCAAATGGTCTGATTCCAGACCATGTATGGCTTTAAAAATGAAACCAGCACTAGCCACAAAACTGTGGTTCAAGCAGTAAGAGGAGAGCTGGGATCAGATAATGGCAGTTGTCTGGACTGTCAGCCAAATGTGATTCTGGCAACAATTTGAATTGAGTTGCCACTATTAAAATCCAAAACATAGGTAAAGGTTCCCCTCACACACATGTGCTAGTCGTTCCTAACTCTAGGGAGTGATACTCATCTCCGTTTCAAAGCCAAAGAGCCAGCGCTGTCCGAAGACATCTCCGTGGTCATGTGGACAGCATGACTAAATGCCAGAGGCGCACAGAACATTGTTACCTTCCCCCCAAAGGTGGTCCCTATTTTTCTACTTGCATTTTTTTCATGCTTTCAAACTGCTAGGTTGGCAGAAGCTGGGACAAGTAACAGGAACTCACCCCATTATGCAGCACTAGGGATTCGAACCGCTGAACTGCCAACCTTTCGATTAACAAGCTCAGCGTCTTAGCCACTAAGCCACAGTGTCCCTTTATCGAAAACATCTCTGACCCCAACTATCCCTCTCCTCTCTTATGGTTCTACCCATCTCTCATCCACTGTCTTTGGGGTGCTGCAGACAAGGGGCCTTTTTTCCATGGGGAATGCAGAAATCCCTTACAGTGCTTTTCTGCCCTCTAACAATGTCCTTTTTTGACAAGCGTTAGAATTATCTGCTGCTCAGAAATCGACTCCTGACTGATTATTGGTATTTTAGTCATTTATCTACAACTTCTTGGTATATCTGGTTTTACTTTTCTGTTGCTTCTTTGTGTTTGAATATATAATTTGATTTAACTGGTGTACAATGCAGGGAGAATGTTTTTTTTAAAAAAAGGCAACTTCCTGCCTGAAAGCCAAATATCTCATTTTCTATAGTTAAGCTCAGCAAATCATCCCAGAGGTATTCAGCTCATGCACTCAGCAGGACAATTTGGTTGTGTGAATAGGACAATCACTATGTAATGAATAAGCACAAAACCGCTGAACAGGAGCCACTAAAGCAGAGTTCTCCGGCTTTCTATAGATACCTTTTGTACCACAGCTCTAATCTTTATTCTAGCCCATCAGAATGCCTGAGGATAAAACCAGTTATAAATAAGTTTAACTTTTGGGACATTTCAATTCCATAAACCTATTTACTTAGGTAATGTGATTCAGTACAGCTTAGGTCAAAATTTCTCATATTAAAGTATGGAAAAATCACAGGTTTGTTTTTTTAAAAAAAATTATATATGGGCCAAACAGCTGTCACTGGGCAGTTAGAATAAAAGATTTAGTCAGTACGATTCTCTCTGCAACATGGGAAGAAAATATTAGCAGCTAGCCTTCCCTTGAGAATAAGTTGAAGAATTATCTCCATGTGTAGATTGTAAAATCATTTTGGATTAATTTCATTTTCCCAGCAAGGTACATCTGATTTCCAAGCATAGAAATAAATCAAATCAATCTAGGATTCCCCCCACATTTTTTCCCTTTAAAAATGTGCAATATTCAACCAAAAGGAAGCCTAGTTTGAAAACTGAGTCACGGTAGTGAGATGGGTACCATGTAAGAGTTTTATTTATGTGTGTATGTATGTATTTGTTTGTTTACTTGTTTATTAAATTTATATGTCATCCCCCTCACTATCCAAATCATCTCTCCGAATTTTCCAGTTCTTATTCTATCAAAAGTCAAGGACTACTTGTATATCTATAAAGTATACAAAAGTGATACAGATACAAGTCTTTTCTCAGAATAAAATGTAAAAGGGGAAGAAGGATTCCTTCATTGTGTCATACAGCTTTATTCCTGCAAACCAAGGGTGAAATCTAGCAAGTTCTGACAGGTTCTGGAGAACTGGTAGCGGAAATTTTGAGCAGTTCAGCGAACTGACAAATACCACCTCTGGCTGCCCCCAGAGTGGGGTAGGAATGAAGATTTTGCAATATCCTTCCCCCTGGAGTGGGGTGAGAATGAAGATTTTGCCGTATCCTTCCCCTGCCATGCCCACCAAGCCACTCCCACAGAACCAGTACTAAAAATATTTGGATTTCACAACTGCTGCAAACCAAAGTTGCAAGGATATATGGGGGGGAAAGTTTCACATTTGGCTTTTGATAATCGTTTATAAGAAAGTGATTAAGGACTGATAGAAATTAAAACTGCTTGGCATCTCATTTTTAAAAAGATGTACTTGTTTTGCTGATTGATTATTCGATTTACTTGTTTTCAGCATGAAAACAAATGGATCCAGAGTTGCTTCCTTTCTGCAGCATATAATGGCAGAGCCCTGAAAAATGGTTTGAAACCAGTGTGATCCATTGCTATGACTCAGTACAGGGCTTTAATTAGAATTTTATTTTCATATTCAATGCTAAGATCTCTCTTTGTTTTAGGTTCTTTATTTCTTCAGAATAACAGAGTTGAAAGGGATCTTGGAGGTCTTCTAATCCAACTTCCTGTTCAGGCAGGAGATCTTATACCATTTCAGACAAGTGGCTGTCCAATCTCTTCTGAAAGCCTCCAGTGATGGACCATCCACAATTCTGAAGGCAAGATTTTCCACTGGTTAACTGTTGTCACTGCTAGGAAATTTATCCTTAGTTCTAAGTTGGTTCTCTCCTTGGTTAGTTTCCATCCATTGCTTTCGCCTGATGCTTTGGGAAATTGATCTATTAGTTCAAATATTCATTTACAGGAAAATAATAACCATTGCCCATTTGGAGTTTATAGTATTTATCAGTTGTATCTGAGCTAGTCGTGTGTGAGAGGATAATTGATTAGACTGCCAATAAAAGGGAGCAGGGGAAAAGTTGGAATTGGGTGTAATATCCTTGCAAGTGTGAAGGAAAATAAGCCATACAAAACAGCTGAGGTTAGATAAAATGGAAGAGTCATAAAAATAGATGCCCCTAATGTATCCTGAGATGATATGAGAAAAACACATGGCAGGTTATTGGCAAAACCACTGGGCACATGGTAGCCATCTGAGTATTCTGTGTGAAAATAGATCCCAGCATGTTGTTAACTGGGCAAATGCATCTACTGCTATCTGCAGAAATCAGCTTTTGATTAAAGTTTCAACTAAATGCCTTCACTGGATGCAATGTGGAATTTACACACAGTCCAGAGGTGACCGTAAGTACAGTCCAAATAACAATGCAGATAATCAAATTCCAGAAAACAAATATTTGATGCTGTGAAATGCCCATAAACAAACAAACAAAAAACTTAAAATCAAATAAAAAATTTTACAATTTAGGGATATGTGCATGTACCTATAGCAATGTGTGAATCCAGCTGCTATTTTAAGGCATAAAGGCAAGAATGACCCTTTCCCCAAGGACTCACTGTAAAGACTTCAGGATCATAAAGTTAGAAAGGGCCATTTGGGAAAACAAAAACTTTGTCTCTCTGGTGGAATTCAGTTCAAAGGTTTCCCCTGTCCAGTCATGTCTGGCTGTAGGGGGATGAGCTAATCTCCATTTCTTAGCTGAGAGAGCCAGTGTGCCTGGAAAATGCATTCATGATCACATGACTAGATGCTGAGACACATGACTAGATGCTGAGACACGCAAAATGCTGTTAAGAGCCGTGGTGGCGCAGTTGTTAGAATACAGTACTGCAGGATACTTCTGTGACTGCCAGCTGACTGCAATTTGGCAGATCGAATCTCACCAGACTCAAGGTTGAATCAGCCTTCCATCCTTCCAAGGTTGGTAAAATGAGGACCCAGACTGTTGGGGGCAACATGCTGACTCTGTAAACCGCTTAGAGAGGGCTGTAAAAGCACTGTGAAGCGGTATATAAGTCTAACTGCTATTGCAATTGCTACCCTCCCACTGAAGTGGTACTTATTTATGTACTTGAATTTCCATGCTTTCAAACTGCTAGGTGGGCAGGAATGGGAGCTCATCCTGTCACATGGTCTCAAACTGTCAATCTTTCAGTTGACAAGGCCAGCACTTTAACCTCTAGGCCACCATACCCCCATATGGTGACACTGGCAACCTGCAATGGCACCTCTGTTTTTAAAAATACAATTTAATCTAGCGGGATTCATTAATGTTTGATATTTTGAATCATTTAGTTCCATTTAATTGTTTTCGTGGTTTATGAATTCATGCCAATCACATTCTCTGACTTAACTTGCCTAAGAGTGAATGATATCAAGAAGATGGGGAATTCAGACAATTTTAAAAGTAATATACAATTGGAACCAAAGGCTTTTCTTTTAGGACTAATGGATGGACAGCTGGGGAAAAAGAAGTCATGGAACTTTGTTTTTATATATGACAAATGAAGCAATTATTATATACTCAAAAGTGGAAAGCTTTGGCGCTACACAAAAGGAAAGAATGGTCGGTGAAAATGATGGAACTTGCAGTGATGGTTAATCTGACTTCTTTGATTAGAGAAAAGACAACATCTATATTTATTGCTGACTGGAAATCCCTTAGAGATTTTTTGTCTGAAACTGAAAAAAATAAGCTTTTGATTTAGAGCTTTGATGATTAGAAAACATTAGACAATATATCTATCTATCTATCTATCTATCTATCTATCTATCTATCTATCTATCTATCTATCTATCTATATATTTGCTGATAATACTATAAATAAATATATATATAACCATGGAATAAGAGGTAATTTTGTATTCATACTTGTATTTGTTCCAAAGGAAATTGGAAGCTTCTTTCTATTTTTATATCTTCTTTTGTCTATTTATCTTTTCTTTTATTTGTTTTATCCTTTCTTTTGCATTTTTCCCTTGGTTTTTCTTTCTTTTTTCCCCTTTTCTCTGTAGTTTGTATTAGTTTTTGTTAGTTTTTAAAAATCTTTTAAAATGTTTTAATAAAATTTATACAAAGGGGACGGAGAGAGGGGGGGAGGAGGAGGAGGAGGAGGAGGAGGAGGAGGAGGAGGAGGAGGAGGAGGAGGAGGAGGAGGAGAAGAAGAAGAAGAAGAAGAAGAAGAAGAAGAAGAAGAAGAAGAAGAAGAAGAAGAAGAAGAAGAAGAAGAAGAAGAAGAAGAAGAAGAAGAAGAAGAAGAAGGAGGAGGTGGTCTAAATTTCTCAATATGCTACATGTATCCTGGGCAGTTCTCCTACCATTTTTTCTACAGGTATTGGGCCCAATCCACACAGCACACAGGGCAAGGGAAATATTTATTTGCCTTTAAAAAGACTCCAGTGCTGTAAATGTGGTGTACTTCTATATACTGAAAACAAAGACCTTTTATGGGGAATGAAAGTTATGATGAAACAGCTCTGAGGAGAGAATTAAGCTCTCCTTATGCATCTAATGGTCTTGAACGGGAACCCTGCATGCTTATTTCTTAGATATGCTCACGGGTGATATGTTCAGCAGCTGCATCACAGTGTGTGTGACAATAGCTCAGGGGTGAGAAAGACAGGTCAGTACCCAAGGTGGGTTGTATAGTGCATCAAATCTATTCATAAACCAAAGTCAAGCAACTACAGTTAATAAGTAGATGCATTTGCAGATATCCTAAGTTTAGTTAGCTTCAACCTTTTTATTGTGATTTAATGTTTGTTTGTCTCCAATCAATTTACTTACCTGCTTGCCTTCCTTCCTTCCTTCCTTCCTTCTTATTTTTATGGATTTTTTAAAAATTTGATTTATATGCTGCCCTTCTCCGAAGACTCAGGGCGGCTTACAATGTGTTAAGCAATAGCCTTCATACTTTTGTATATTTATACAAAGTCAGCTTATTGCCCCCACAAACTGGGTCCTCATTTTACCTACCTTAGAAAAGATGGAAGGCTGAGTCAACCTTGAGCCTGGTGAGAATCGAACTGGTGTAATTGCAGACAGCTGGAAGTTAATTGCTTTAGTCTGCAGAGCTAAACCAGGCTCCTTTCTAAATAGTTGTCAGCTACAAAGTCCCACAATGGATTTTGTTCCTGAGTTCAATTTCTTCTCAAAATCTGGTTTTCTATTTTCTTACCATCTGCATATAAAAATATCCTGTTTCCTGCATTATGCAATTTAGCTATATAAGTTAATAACATTGATCTGGGATGAAATTGTATAGCTAAAAGTCACCCTCTGAATGGTTTGGGAGTAGGAATGTGTTTCCAGAGAGGGGAAAAATTGCAGACTAGAGGAACCAGGAGCACTACTTGGGTGACCCTGAAGACACAGATAAACCTCCAAGTGCTTCAATGACCCTTTGAAAAGATAAAAGTAAAGGTTCCCCTCGCACATATGTGCTACTCATTCCTGATTCTAGGGGGCGATGCTCATCTCCATTTCAAAGCCGAAGAGCCAGCGCTGTCCAAAGACATTTCCATGGTCATGTGGCTGGCATGACTAAATGCCAAAGGCGCACAGAACACTGTTATTTTCCCACCAAAGGTAGTCCCTATTTTTCTATTTGCATTTTTTACTTGCTTTCGAACTGCAAGGTTGGCAGAAGTTGGGACAAGGAACAGGAGTTCACCCCATTGCATGGCACTATTCGAACCGCTGAACTGCCAACCTTTCAATCAACAAGCTCAGCGTCTTAGTCACTGAGCCACTGACCCTCTAAAAGGATGCAAATGACCAGCTGTATATAAATCCTTCCATTCCCCACTATGCTGTCAGAGCGGAAGAAGCTTCTTGGATGAGAAGCAAAATGTCTTCAAAGAAAAAACAAGAAAGTCCAGTTGCCTTCTGAAGAAGCACCTAGATGACTGAGAATCCTTCCAGACTTGTGGACTTCAACCAGAATTCCTCTGCCAGCATGGAGATTGCCAAGCTTGGAGACCAAGCCTTGATTTAGGCCATCAAACTTACCTCACATTCAGCAAAGAAATCCAAATTAAATTCCTTCCCCCCACCCCACCCTCTGGAAAAAAAAATCTGCTGAAGGAAACCTCCACTTTTCTGAATAATTAATTCTATCTTCTTTTTAGAAAGTTTTTCTGTTGTTCAATATGAAACTGCCTTCCTGCAATTTAAATTCTGCAGCTTTTTGCCTGGAAAAATGGAAAGCAGAGCTTTGTCTTCTGAATAGAATAGAATAGAATAGAATAGAATAGAATAGAATAGAATAGAATAGAATAGAATAGAATAGAATAGAATAACAGAGTTGGAAGGGACCTTGGAGGTCTTCTAGTCTAACCCTCTGCCCAGGCAGGAAACCCTACACCACTTCAGACAAATGGTTATCCAACATCTTCTTCAAAATTTCCAGTGTTGGGGCATTCACAACTTCTGCAGGCAAGTTGTTCCACTTATTAATTGTTCTGTCACGAAATTTCTCCTTAGTTCTAATTTGCTTCTCTCCTTGATTAGTTTCCACCCATTGCTTCTTGTTCTATCCTCAGATGCTTTGAATAATTAGTTTGACTCCGTCTTCTCTGTGGCAACCCCTGAGATATTGGAACACTGCTATCATGCCTCCCCTAGTCCTTCTTTTCATTAAACTAGACATACCCAGTTCCTGCAGCCGTTCTTCATATGTTTTCATATGTTTTCACCTCCAGTCCCCTAATCATCTTTGTTGCTCTTCTCTGCACTCTTTCTAGAGTCTCAACATCTTTTTTACATTGTGGCAACCAAAACTGAATGCAATATTCCAAGTGTGGCCTCACCAAGGCATTAAAAAGTGGTATTGACACTTCACGTGATCTTGGTTCTATCTCTCTGTTTATGCAGCCCAGAACTGTGTTGGCTTCACATTTGCTTCACATAAACGAAGTCCATTAATGTATTTAGTGAATATTCTCATATCCCCCTTAATTTTTTCAAGGCTAAACAGTCATGAGTCTTTCAATGTCTCTTCATAAAGACTTACACAGTCCTCTTGACTATGTTGGCTGCTTTTCTCTGTACCTGTTCTAGACACAAATGTCCTATTTCAGATGCAAAATGCTGGGGTAGATTGAGATTTGTTCTATTTCACTACATGTTGTTGTCGCTGTTTTACAAAATTTATGTCCAAATCCTTATATATGTATTTGAAAGGTTGATGGTGTGAGCATACTATAAGGAGAGTATTAAACTCCTAAGAAAGTCTGGTTCTCCTAGACATGAAATATTGCTTATTTCTTTGCTAATCTCAACCAGCCATATGGACAAATAGGGAATAGCCTATTTTGAAGTCTGTATTGATTCCTCAGTCTGAGAATCGGGATTGTGAACAGAAGCATCCTCTACCTTCCCAATGAGAGCAAACAGCAAGCCCAAAGAAGAATCATTGCTGATCTAAAAATAGCAATGTAAAGCGATAAATGTGGCATCCATTTCCCCAAGTTTAAATTAAAGCAGCACAATATTTCCCGCATTACTTCAAAGCAACTAACATGGCAATATGTTAAATGTATGTGGCTGTCTTATCCCCTCATTTGAATTATGCTGAAATGCAGATCATCTATCATCTAACAGCATGCAGATTTCATCAAGATCAGTATGAGCTGATGAAAAAAATAAAATGTTGATGCTATTGTTAACGCTGGGTTTAGAAAGAAGGATTGCCTCCCTGTCACATAAAAATAGAACTGCTGACTTTAAATAAAAACTTATTGAAATTTGCAAACTTCTTTATAAGAAGCATAATGAATTTGAGATTTTTTTAAAAAAAAAGTAGAAGAAAACAAAACTGGCAAATCTGTGCACATACATGCAGGGTATTGTGTTATTGATTAGCTCCTAAAATCTGAGCTTGAATTCCTTGTTTCTCAGATCTAGGACAACTTGCCATGGACAATTTATCACGGCCAACTCGCCATGGCCAACTCACTATGGAGCAATTTGCCATGGCCAACTTGCCACAAGACAACTCACTGCAGGACAATTCAAGACTGTATCTATCATTTCATTCAGTTACTTTTATGATCACATTTCGGTATTTCTGGATTGACTTTCTTTATTTTATTATTATTGGTCATAGTTCCATTCAAATTAATTTAACTTTAGTATTTGTTGAATTGTCCTGCAATAAGTTGCCCTGTGGTGAGTTGGCCACAGAGTTTGTCCCATGGCAACTTGGCTGTGGAGAGTTGGCCACAGCAAGTTGTCAAGAGCCTGAGTAGTGTAGGGGGCTAATGCCTACTACTAAAGGCAGCAGTTAAGATCCAGCTGCCTGCAATTTCTGCGAGTTCAATCCTAGCCAGTCTCAAGGTCGACTCAGCCTTCCATCCTTTCTAAGGTGGGTAAATTGAGGACCCAGTTTGTGGGGGCAATAAGCTGACTTTGTATAAATATACAGAAGTATGAAGGCTATTGCTTAATGCACTATAAGCTGCCCTGGATCTCCGGAGAAGGGCGGCATATAAATCAAATTTTTTAAAAAAAGATGAGTTGCCGTGGCGAGTTGTCCCATTCTGTGTTTCTCAACCTTAAGTAGAATAGAGCAGAGCAGAGCAGAGCAGAGCAGAGCAGAACAGAACAGAACAGAACAGAATAACAGAGTTGGAAGGGACCTTGGAGGTCTTCTAGTCCAACCACCTGCCTAGGCAGGAAACCCAACACCACTTCAGACAAATGGTTATCCAACATCTTCTTAAAAACTTCCAGTGCTGGAGCATTTGCAACTTCTGAAGGCAAGTTGTTCCATTGATTATTTGTTCTAGAGTGATAAGCTAGGGTTACCACTCTTTTTCCTGAAAGCCAGCACACCTTCATGGATTGGATCATTTTGGCTAGTTCTCTCCATGCTGATATTGACTTTTGCATGGCAACATTTACTCCATGATCCACACATTTTCAGAATATAGGAGTCATATTCACATGGGACAGTAAATCCTGGCTTATTTGATAATTTAGCAATTGGTTCGTGCATGCCTCTACAGCTTCTCTCATTGACACATCTTAGTTTGTTTAATGCCAGATTCTCCAATGTGATATTTTTAGAGATGAGCTTCAGAGGCCTTGTTTGTTGCCTGTGATATGTATTATTTTTATTGTTTAATTCTTTTTTAGGGGTGTGGATAACTTGACATGCTGTAGAGTTGCCACGATCACTTTTATTTGAAAAAATGCCTCCAAGTTCTATAAGGTCCTATTGGATCCGTTTTGAAAATAAAATTGGTGAGGGAGCATACTTGCTTTTTTTTTGTTTGTTTGTTTGTTTGCTCAGAATTAAGGGGAAGGTAAGTTTGAAGTGAGGATCCCTCAACCTGTTTTGGCTGATGGGCGCATCTGTAATTTTGAAAATATGCTATGACAATTTTCACCAGATGGTTGCCATCCACAAGAAATTTGCCAGGAGGTTCAGGGGGGGACTTGTGCGGCACCCCCGTGCCCCGTTTTGTCTTCCAGATTGGTGCAGGAGGCTTTCCAGGCCCAAAATGGAGTGCCAAGGAGCCTACACCAGTGGTGGGTTGCTCCCAGTTCTCTCCGTTTCTTGCAAACCGGTAGTAAAAGCGGCGGGAGGCCCTGCCCACCCACCCAGACATCATAATGGAAGATCTGCACATGCGCTTCTGTTGCGAACTGGTAGTAAAGGTAAGTAGAACCCACCCCTGGCCCACACACCCCATTTTGGGCCTGGAAATCCTCTTGCACTAACCAGGTAGCCAAAACAGGGTGCGGGGGATGTGCATGCATGTGTGGCAGCGGGGTGCATGTGCGGGGGTGGGGCACATGCACAGGGGTGCTTGAATTGCATTTGGGGGGTTCGGGCGCACGCATGGCCGCACTTTGGACACTCAGCACCAAAAAGGTTAACTATTACTGCCATAGGACCTTCTCTTCTGTGGCTGCCTTCTCAGCAGCATCTAACTATCTCTGATGAACAAGCACTGATTTGTCTTGACTGCAATGTCTCCTTGAACATTGCCTTAATCTGCAGGGCAACTCCATGATATCCCTAACCAGCAACCTCCAACAGCATCTGATATTTCGTGTTTAAAAATCCCACTCAGGGTTTCTTGTCCAGCATGAGTGTAAGCAGAAAAGGTTTGCCATGGACCCATATATGTGTAGAAGAGACGTTCCGTTTCATTCGGTTTCATTCACTGTCATTTAATGAAATGACAGTGTCTCATTCGGGCACTGTAGCTCTGCCAGTAGCAGAAGAGATCAAGAATAGAGGCCTGATACAAAAAATGGGAAGTTCCAGAAGTCAGATAAAAGGAGGAATAAGTGTAAGGTATTTTTGACTTTATTAGCTATAAACCCCAGTTTAGCCAAGGATCAAAGCATGGAGCAGGACTGATAAACCAAATAAAGTTCTTGCTATTTTTTTCTACCCATGGGCTCCTCTTCCTTTGAGATGGAAAGAGAGAGACATCTAGTGGTTAAAGAAGCAAAAAATATAAACACAAGAGTTTTAAAAGAAAAGTAAGTATTCTTACGGTCGTATGAATGTATGTGTGCATTTATGTATATATATGTGTGTATGTCTTGTTCACATTTTCCAAGGCATTTTTATTTTCACAATCAATTGGGAAATACCTGTTTAGCAGGTCTTTGGAAACTGAATGTGCAAATGGGAATGATGAGAAATTTATATTGTGAGCCTGTATGTCATTTTTTACTGGAGTCTCAAGGCATCATTAGACAGCACTTGATTGCATTTGCATATTTTATTTTATTTTGCATTTAAAATAAATAGCAGCTGGAGGTTTAGTTTGAGAATACATGCAGGGTGCTCCAGGAAGCAAATGACTGCTGCAGTAGCAAAGAGAAAAAAGAAAACTAATTGCTAGAGTAGAATAGCAGGGGGTGGAAAAATAGATGATTTATGGAAAAGGAAAAGCAGAACTTTTACAGAATTATATGTCGCTTTGTCATATTAATATGATAACCTAAAAAGGGGCAGAGATTTCAATGAACAGTTATAGTCTCCATCTTGACTTTTTTTAACCTCTCTTTTAAACACACATATACGCCCCCATAAATCAATGTATCTCCTGCTTCACCGTTTGTTGGTAAACTGAATCTTGATTTTTATTGCTTGCATTGGGCTGATGTATTAGCACACAGAATACAAAAAGACAACTGTGGCTCCACTTGGCATTCCTAAAAAGTCCCATTTTCAAAATTTCAGTAGAATCCATATTAATATTGTGTGAAAGGCTCCTACAATTTATCTACTTCTACTTTATTGTGAAGGTACATCAAGAGAAGCTCACAAGGATGAAAGTCCAGTGGTCTCTCACCTTCCACCCCCATTTCTTTTACACTGAGAAACTAGGAGGGGGTCTTTTCTGAGCATCTTGCTGAGGGCCATGCTGTCTCTTCTTTGACTGTTCCCTTGGCAGTATCTCCCAAGGTCTTTCTCATATACCATTACAAAGGTTTATGAATGCCTTGGAATGTATTCTGGATAACCTCAGGTCCCATTTTGATCATCCACATAACTGCAGGTGTTTCAGAGTGATGTGGTTGTATCTATTTTTTATTATTATTATTATTATTATTATTATTATTACGTTTATGTGCCACCTACAGTAGTGGCCAAAATTGTGGAAACCTTTTGGGAAAAGTGTATTTTTAAACTAGCTAATAACACCACTTTTTTGGGGGGTAGTACCATAAAATTATATATCAATGGAAAGATAATTTAATCAAGAATGTAATGCAATCACTTTTATGAAGGATTTTCTATGAGAATAGCAGATACAGTATAAAGAAGAAAAGTGAAACACGTAGAAAAAATGAGATATACAAAAATTATCACCATGTCAGTTAATACTTAGTTGGGTAACCTTTAGCATGAATTACGGCCTTACAATGTCTTCCCATGGAGTGAACCAAGTCCTTTAGTTCTGCAGCTGTTATAATGTGAAACCAAGATTGAATGATTGCTTCTATTAACTGGGTTTTATTGCTGGGTCGCTTCTGATTAACAAGTTTTTTAGTCATAGATTTTCAGTTGGGTTAAGGTCTGGGCTATTCCCAGGCCATTCCAGCAGTGGAATATGCTTATCCTGAAATGCCAAAAAAAGTGGTCTTAATAGCCATCAAACCTCACAAATAGACTTTTCCCAAAAGGTTTCCACAATTTTGGCCACTACTGTATCTTATCTAGGTGCGACTTTTTGTATGCATTAATGTATTCATTTATTACAGATTGCCCCAATCCATTAAGACCCTGGGTTTAATCTACAGGTTCTCTGTAGATTAATCTACAGGTGAGCTGAATACCTAAAATGGTGGGTTATCTGCACAATCAAAGTTACCAACCCACATTTTTTTTATTATTATTTGATAATATTATTTGATGTCATCTGTTGAAATATACTTGAAAAGTGGAAAGCCACAGATCCTGCAGATCACTGCAGAATGGTTGCAGAGGGAGCTAGGCATTCATTGCATCTATATTCCTGGACCTCCTATCACTAAAAGAAACCAGGAACAGATTTTGAACGCACGGTAAAATTATTCCTAAGAATAATTAAGAGTAATTCAAGAGTTGAATTCGAAAAGATGATGGGCTCCTGTTTTGCTGGACATGCTGAAGAATAAGCTAGATAACCATCTTTGGAATTGCAATAATCTGGAAACCCACATACACATCAGAGGTGGTATTCAGACAATTCAGACCAGTTCAGCCAAACCGGTAGTGGAAATCGCAGGTGGGCCTGCCCACCTGCCCCGGCTCTATACCATCCTATTTTGGCATGTTTTTGAGAAGGTCCATGCGCTAGCGAAGCACATGCATGGAAGGTCCACGCACCAGCAAAGCACATGCATGGAAGGTCCACGCACCAGCAAAGCACATGCATGGAAGATCCGTGCGCCAGCAAAGCACATGCACAGAAGATCCATATGCCAGCAAAGCGCATGTGTGGAAGGTCCACGCGCAGCAAAATGCATGTATGGAAGATCCATGCACTAACAAAGCGCATGCACAGAAGATCCATGCACCAGCAAAGCACATGTGCAGAAAGTCCATGCGCCAGCAAAGCACATGTGCAGAAGGCCCGGATGCATGCATGGACGGGGCATGCTCACATTTGTAATCCGGTAGGAAAAGTAAGTAAATACCACTCCTGATACATATACACATGTGAGTGTGTGCACATATGTGTGCGCATACACGCCTGTGCACACATAGGTGTGGCATGTGAGAAAAAGTGTTATTATATGCTGATACATTATGCTACTTTTTTTCCCCACCTCTCAGATAGAATGACTCTAAACTAATTATAATGGGATTTTTCACATCTGAAGGAATCTGATCAAATTGAGTGTTCTAGATAATACAATAGATGCATCTCATCAGGCCCATATTTGAAAGGATACCAGGTTAAGCACTTGATCCTTAATCTGTTTAAGGACTGCTTTTGCTATAATTTTAAAACCAGTAGTTGCAATGAACAAACAAGGAGCAACAAATAACAACAGCTATGCCCTATTTGTTAGAGAATGCATGGGGCAATGATGGCTAATCTTTTTGCCATCATGTGCCAGAAGCGGGGGGAGTGCGGGGGGAGGGCGTCGCACAAGTGTCCATACCCATAATTCTATGCACTCTGCCCCTGTGCATGCGTGCACGACCCCTCCCCCCCACCCTGCACTTCTGGCATGCAATGGCCCAGTGCCATCTCTCTCCCCAGGCTCCAGAGCCTTTCTAGGAGTCTGGGGAGGGCGAAAACAGCTGTCCCCACACACCCCCAGAATCCCTCCGAAGGCTGGAAACAGACTGTTTGTCAACTTCCGGTGAGATCAGAAGGCCTGTTTTTTTGCTCTTCCCAGGCTCCAGAACCTTTATAGGAGTCTGGGGAGGGTGAAAACGGCCTTCCCCACACCCCCGGAGTCACTCTGGAGACTGAAAGTGGCCCATTTGCCAACTTCCAGTCCCACTGGAGCTGAGCTCGTGTGCCCACCAATATGGCTACGCATGCCACCTGTGGCAGGCATGCCATAGGTTCACCATCACGGGCATAGGGGTTTAAAGTGATTTTACCTGAAACTAAAATTTAATCCCAAGAGAGAAGGGTAAAGAATTATGTATTATGTATAATTAGATAGATCTGCATTTTTCTTAACTCATGTGAAGTGAAGTACAGTCATGAGTTTTCCCTTTTTAGATACTAGTTGAAGCAGAAAATTTTCATTTAAAATATGACTTTATCAGTCCTTCATCAGTGTTTTTATTCATTTGGAACAAAGGAAGGCCAATCTGCTCTTGTAATAATGAAGTGACACAGAAAAACGTTTAATAACTTGAAATCTGAAGCTAGCCACAGAATTTTAGAACACTGTTTAGAACAGCAACATAGCAGTGCAAACTCTTACAACTTGGAGACATCATTTATGATTAATGTTCATCTACCATGCTTTTGGTTGCATCTCAGCAAAGCCGCTTAAGCATTTCATAAATCCCATTGATTTCAGTACATGCTTAGCTGTGAACAGGATCATTCATTTTCCTGCATTCACTGTCCACAGCACTTGAGAAAATGAAGTGGGATTGGAAGGTTGAAAAAGGAAATAGAATCTGCAAACACACATGTACACACACAAACACACAAATAGACTTTTTTTCATTTTTCATCATAAGGAAACAGAAACTGGATCAGATCATTATTTCATCAATGGCATTGCATTGTTGCCATATCAGCCCCAACCTTTTGCAATTGACTGATGGTGAGTTTGTCAATGCCAATGATGTTGAAGTAGTGCTCCAGATCAGGGATGAAATGCTCCGGTTCGGACCGGATTGCCCGATCCGGTAGCAATGACAGTGGGTGGTTTGGAGAACCGGTAGCAAAAATCCCTGCCCCCCCCCACCTCACCATGCCCAGCTGAGCCGCAGGATCATCAGAGGGTTTTTTTTTTTTTTTTTTACTTTTCAAAGCATTTTTTCTAATGCTTTGAAAAGCCTCTGGTGATCAGGCAACTCAGCTGGGATCATCGGAGAGGTATTTTTTAAAAAGCCTCTCTGACGATTCCAGCTAAGTTGCCTGATCGGCAGAGGCTTTTCAAAGCATTAGAAAAAATGCTTTGAAAAGTTTTTTTTTAAAAAAAAGTTGGCCACACCCATCCAGTCACATTACCACCACCACCAAGCCACACCCACAGAACCGATAGTAACAAATTTTACATTTCACACCTGCTCCAGATAGCAATAGCGCTTAGATTTATATACCACTTCACAGTATTTTCTAGCCCTCTCTAAGCGGTTTACTGAGTCAGTATATTGCCCCCCACAATCCGGGTCCTCATTTTACCGATCTCAGAAGGATGAAAGGCTGATTCAGCCTTCAGTCTGGTGAGATTCAAACTGGTAAATTTCAGGCAGGCAGCAGAAGTAGCCCAAAGTACTACGTTCTAACCACTGTGTCACCACAGCTCTGTTTTGGGATTGCACCCAAGGTGCCTGTTACTGCAAGATTGGATTCATGCTGGAGCCTATCTTTAGGGGACTCTCTAGGGAGTCCCCTAAAGATGGGCTCCAGCATGAGTCTGAAAGCTTGGAAGACAAAATCTCTGTTCCCAGTGATCAACTCCAGATTGGATCCTGCAACATTATCCTGGACATGTATATTCACCTTCATTCATGCCTATTATTATTGGTATTATCTTTTGCCACAATCATTCCACTTGTATTATTATGGTTCATCGCACAGTCAGTCAGATGTTTATATTGGATTTGGCAATTTTATTCACTTATCGAGTCATTATGGTTTGTCTCACAATAGGCCAGATGTTCTGACTGGATTTAGCATCAAGTCCTTTCCAAGGATCTGGGACATGTGGATGTTTGATGGTGTTACAGATATCACTGCAAGATGTAAGCTATTCCAAGTAAAGCTGCCTTTTGCAAGTGACTGATGGTGAATTTGTCAGTGCCAATGGTGTACAAGTAATGTTCCAGTTGTTTTGGGATTGCACCCAAGGTGCCCATTACTATTGGTATTGCCTTTGCTTTCTTTTGCCACAGTCATTCTATTTCTATTTGCAGGTTTTCATATTTTGTTATCTCCTCCAGTTCTTTCTCTTCTCATTCTATTTTGCTAATGACCTTTCTGGTTAATTCTCTTTCATCCTAGAGGAGAAGTTAATAGTCTGCCCAATTGATCCTGATTAACAGCAACAAGTACACATTTCTATCATGATTTTCAGCAGCTTGTTGACGTGACCTGTCATATACAATATTCAAGACATACAAGGAGTACAGAACAATGTAACATTATCTCCACAATTATGTTTTCCTTCCTACAACTAATGCAGGTTTACCAGATGTCTAGTGCTGCCTATTCAAGGATCCATTATTTCAAGGCCAATGCAATGTAATTACTTGTCTCACAAATAATTGGACTGTTCAGCAGAACATAAAGACTTTCTATATCAATTGCTGAACAAATAAAGTCTGAATAGAAATATTTACTGAACTGTTATTTTCAGGACAAAGAAACAGATGCTATCATTTAGCAGAGGGAATGTCCTGGTGGGACAGACTCCTAAATAAAAAATTTGCTTACTCCCAAACTGCAATTTAGGACACATTTACATGAATATATCTTTCTGGAAATGAATGGTTTTGTCTCTTTCTTTAAAAAAAAAAAATCTTTGTTTCAGGTAAATAAAGCTCACAGTGTAACTGTGTCCAGTGCCTTTAAACAATGAGGTCTATTGATTTCCCTGCCTGAGAAATATAATGCTATTTAACCTCCTTTCAATTCATGTTGTTCCCTTTTGCCAAGACAAACTCTATTTTATAATGTCCCAATGCTTTGTTTTCATTGTTATTTCAGTGTCTACATTTTTGTGCAGATTATTTTGTTCTGAAAGGCCTTTGGTATTTCAGATCCAATAACATTTCAATGTCAAAGTTCCTTTTCCTCATTCGCAAAGCAACATTTGGCCCAGGTAGGCCTACTTGCTTCAGATTATCCAATGCTAACTTTAGGTGCTGAATCAATCCATTCATCCATCCATCCATCCATCCATCCATCCATCCATCCATCCATTCATTCTCCTGTTTTTTCCCTTCCAGAGAATTTAAGCAAAGTACCTCAAATTTTCCCCTAATTTTTATCATCACAACAACTCTGCTTCTTATGCTGATCTGAGAGTGATTGACACAAATCACACATCAATTTCATGGTCAAGTGGTGATTTGAAGCTGAGTATTTCTGGTCCAAGTAAAACCCTTTAAACATCAGCTCTTGTTCTTCTTATGCCTTTTTCCTGATATTCTGGTATTGCTGATGAATTGCTAGGCATTATTTTCTTCATTTGAAGGCTCACAACGAGACCACATTCCACCAAGCATTTTTATTCTTCTCACTATTAATATCCCATTACACGCCTTGTGAAATCCCAAATTATTGAATGTTTGAACTATACATGTGCTGTCAATTTCCACTTGGACTTGGTTATGTCTATTTCTGCAAAATTGCATTCATTTGTTGCTTTGTGTGTTCTAAATGTCAGTTACATGGAGCAGTATCCAAAGAAATCTCACACAACACACATGTCCTCTCCCGCCCCCTCCATATCATCCTATTAACAATAAAGATCTCTTTTATTATTTTTATTTATGTGTTATGTACTTAGCATGTAGAAGACAGTCACGGTTTCCAGAATTTCAGAGAGGATCTGGAGGCGGGGCGGGGAATTGCCCCAAATCCTGAAAAGCAATTGTTCCTCTGTGCCAAAATTCTGGAATTTCCTGTGTTCTTTGGGTTTTAATGAACTTGGCTTTTACTGATTCAGCAAATATCTTAGTAATGGCCTTCATGTTTTGCTACATCCATATTCTTTTTATTGTTGCTGCTCTTTTCTTAATATCTTTCCTTTTATTTTCATCACCTTCATATTAAATTTTGAGCTTGTATTTCATTGCACGCTTTGATTTTTACTTTATTGGTTCACTACAGACATACAGCTGCAGTTATGAACTCAGCTTCATTTTAAAAAGGAAGTAATAAAGAAATACCTGCAACAAAACGTTTACAATATTGCTTATCTGATCCTGTTTATCTTGAGCTTAAGCTGAGATCTTTACATGGTTGTTTTGCAGAGCCCTTAGGAAATGTCTTGACTATCCTTTGTTCTGACGTACCGGTGATGACCTCATCTATATTGTTTTCTGAGGTATTTTATTATACTTTTAGAAGGGCATTATCAGAAGCATTTTTTCTCTCCCTTGTGTTTTGAATAAAATACAATTATTCTATTGAAAATGCTACATTATCAACTAGGATGCTGGATTTTTAGAATCAGAGAATCAGAGAACTGAAAGGGACTTTAGAAGTCCTTTAGTCTAACCCCTGACCAAGATAGGAGATCTTATTGCATCCCAGACAAATGGCTGTCCAATCTTTTCTTGAAGATCTTGGCAGTGGTGTACCCACAACTCCAGGAGACTTCATCACAGTAGTATTAATAAACATTCCTCCAAGTCTCTAAAGCAGCAGAAAATTATGTGGCATAAATAGATGAACCCCTTTCTAACTTAATAGGCTGATGGATGCTGCCATTATTACAGTTTTAATGCGGGACAAGTTAAGTAAAGAATAGCAGAATAACAAAATAACAGAAGGGACTTTAGAGGTCTTCTAGTCCAACACCTTCAAGCAGGAAACCCTATACCAGTGTTTCTCAACCTTGGAAGCTTGAAGATGAGTGGACTTCAAGCTACCAAGGTTGGGAAACACTGCCCTATGCCATTTCAGACAAATGATTGTCCAATCTCTTCTTAAAAACCTCCAGTGATGGAGCACCACAACTTCTGAGGCAAGCCGTTCCATTCATTAATTAGTCTAACTGTCAGGAAATTTCTCCTCATTTCTAGGTTCGTTCTCTCTTTGATAAGTTTCCATTCATTGTTTCTTGTTCTGCCTTCAGGTCCTCTCTTCTTTGTGGCAGCCCCTCAAATATTGGAACACTGCTATCATGTCACCCCAGTCCTTCTTTTCACTAGATTAAAGGTAAAGGTAAAGGTTCCCCTTGCACATTTGTGCTAGTCATTTCTGACTCTAAGGGGTGATGCTCATCTCTGTTTCAAAGCCAAAGAGCCAGCACTGTCCAAAGACATTTCCGTGGTCATGTGGACGGCATGACTAAATGCCAAAGGTGCACGGAATGCTGTTACCTTCCCACCAAAGGTGGTCCCTAGTTTTCTACTTGCATTTTTAACATGCTTTCGAACTTCTAGGTTGACAGAAGCTGGGACAAATAATAGGAGCTTACCCCATTATGCAGCACTAGGGATTCGAACTGCTGAACTGTCGACCTTTCAATCTACAAGCTCAGAATCTTAGCCACTGAGCCACCATGTCACTAGACTAGACAAACCCAATAAACTGAGTGTCATCTATCATAACAGACTGAGCAAGCAGTTGTTCTCCATTATGTAACAGATTTGGTACCTTTTTGAGCAAGTGCTAAATCCACATTTTTGAAGAGACTAAATGACAGAACATAAGACTGTGAGGGTTTTATATTTGGGAGCACTTCCACTTTATCCTCTTCAGCTGGGCTGCTGTACATACACAGTTAAAATTTAGTAATTATGTGCACTTATAGGAATGTGTACATGCAGTTGAACATGCCCTGAACATTTCTAATTCTTCTATACAGGTAATCCTTGATTTACAATAGCAATAGCACTTAGAGATATATACAGCTTCACAGTGTTTTACACAGGGGTGAAATCTACTTCCTTCCCTACCAGTTTGGAAGTGCATGCACCATCGTGAGGTCTTATTGTAGATCCTCTGCGCATGCACAAAGCTTTCTGCACATACTCAGAGGGTCAAAAACAGGTTACTTCCTGGTTAAAACCAGGAAGTAACGATGTCCAGGTGGGTGGATGGAGCCTCATGCTGCCGGCACTACTGGTTCACCGAACCATGCGCCACCACTTCTACCAGTTTGCCTGAATCGGAGCAAACTGGTAGCATTTCACTCCTGGTTTTAAAGCCCTCCTTAAGCGGTTTACAGAGTCAGCATATTGCCCGTAACAACCTGAGTCCTCATTTTACCCACCTTGGAAGGATGGAAGGCTGAGTCAACCGTGAGCCTGGTGATTTATGACTGGTTTTTTCAGACTTAGAACTGTTGCACATGGTCACATGGTCACATGATCAAAATTTGGATGCTTGGCAATTGGCATGTATTTATCACAGGTGTAGTGTCCCAGGGTCATGTGAACACTTTTTGAGACCTTCTGATAAGCAAAGTCAATGGGAAGCCACATTCACTTAACAACTGTAACTAATGCACTTAACAACTATAGAAGGCAAGCTCATAAAGTGAGGCAAAAATAACTTAACTTGTTTTGTTTAGCAATGGAAATCTTGGGCTCAGTTATGGCTGTAATCATGGACTACTTGTAGTTTGCTGCAACTGATTGAAAGTTCTGGCAACAACTGACTAAGTAGGCCTGTGCTCCAGAAACTAAAAAAAATATATGGCTATGGCCCTTTGCCAGTAGAACAAACAGGAAAACTGTACAGGTAGTCCTCGATTTATTATCAGAATTGAACCTGGAATTACAGTCATAATTGATGCTGGTCATAATTAATGCTGGTCACCATAAGGCATCTGATTTTACTACCATTTTTGTGATGTTAAGTGAATACAGCAGTTGTAAAGCTGCTATAGTCATTAAATGAATGCCATGGCCATTAAGCAAACCCATTGTATACAATGGACATCTTTTAACAAAACCCAGAAATAAATGGCATTGTAAACATTGCCATCACAGAGTACTACAAACAACTGTAAATGTAGGCTGGTTGCTGAGTGCCCAGAGTGTGATCACATGACCATGGGGAGGGTGGCCATCATAATTTTGATGGGAAAAGACAACTTGCTATGGCCAACTCGCTGCAGCCAACTTGTCATGATCAACATGGCACAGCCAACTTTCTGCAGCCAACTCACCATGGCCAACTGGTGAGACAATTCCACATGAGACAAATAGCCATGGGATCATTTAACAACTCAATTTAATTATTTAAAATAATTTAAAAGTATTTTAATGTTTGTTATTCACATTTCATTTTGTCCCTTCTTTCTTTAATGATTCTATTCCTCAATTTTCTTTGATATTAGCATAACTCTTGTTCCATGACAAGTTGGCCACAGCAAGTGAATTGTCCTAGACCAGGGGTGTCGAACTCAAGATCTGGGGGCCAGATTTGGCCCATGGAGTTCTTAGATCTGGCCCAAGGGTTGCCCTGTAAACAGAGAAGGCACCACGCTGGCCCATGGTGCCTCAGCCAGCAAAAATGAAACTTTCAAGGCCCATTGGCGGCTCTCCCGAGCTCTGTTTTCACTGGCAGAGGGTTGCAGGAGGCAGTTGCAGGCAAAAACTGGGCTCGGGAGCCTGTTTTCGCTGGCAAAGCGCTCGAGTCACCACAGGCGTCCCCGACACGAGTGTTGTTGAGCCAGCCATGTCCCTCCTGGCCACGCCCCCAAGGTCAAACACAAGCCTAATGCAGCCCTCAATGAAATCGAGTTTGACATCCCTGTCCTAGATCCTAATTTTGAATGGTTGCACCCATTTAAGACAGAACCTGTAATTTAAATCAAGCACAATCTGTCTTTCTCTATCAGTATAAATCAATCTTAGGCACAGCACAGAACTAATCATCTTTGGAGAACTACATCTGTTTTTCAAACACAAGCTTAGCGCTCTTTCAAGAGTGCTTAATTAAAAACAGAAAGCTCTAGTATTATCGTCAAAAGATTGCTCAATCCTAGTGTGGAAAGATGAACTTCCCTGATTCAACAAACAAGCAAAAATGTTATGTGGAAAAGCTAAGATCAACATTCTTTTTCCGCTGATGGTCTGTCAGATGCACAGCTTAAGTAAGTAAGCAGATACAAAAAAATAAGGAAGAAAAAAAGCTGCAGTTATAGAAAAGAGGAAGATTTTTTTTAAAAAAACCTCTCTAACTGCATCACTTCATAGTGCTTGATAGCCCTCTCTAAGCAGTTTACAGAGTCAGCATATTGCCCCCAACAATCTGGGTCCTCATTTTACCCACCTCAGAAGGATGGAAGGCTGAGTCAACCTTGAGCCAGTGAGATTTCAACTGCCGAACTGCAGGTAACAGTCAGCTGAAATAGCCTGCAGTGCTGCACTCTAACCACTGCGCCACCTCTGCTCTTGACTGACATAGACTCTGAAGGGTAAAAAGAATAAAAGGAACCCACCGCTGATAGATAGAAGGGAGTGCGTGTGGATGTAAGAGAGTGGAAATCTTCTAAGTTAAATTTAATCCATCAGGAAATGCAATTGAAATGAGAGGTGGCCAGGCAAGAAAAGTACCTTAAGGGAGCCAGGATCTTGACAGACTTAAACACTGGGCCCTATCTAACAAAATGAAATTCGATGTAGAGAAAAGTAAAGTCTTACACTTAGGCAAACCCCCTCCCCCCCAAAAGTACACATATAGACTGGGTGAAACCAGGCTTAACAGCAGTAACTGTGAGAGGGATCTTGGAGTCTTAGTGGACAACCAATTAAATATGAGCCAACAGTGTGCGGCAGCAGCCAAAAAAGTCAATGCAATCCTAAATTGCATTAACAGAGGGATACCATCAAGATCAAATGAGGAACTAATACCACTCTATAAAGCAGGCGTCCACAAACTTTTTAAATGGGGCCACTTCACGGTCCCTCAGACTGTTGGGTCTCTCAGACTGTTGGCGGACCACCTGGATGGGTGGGCGTGGCTAGGTGGTCACGTGACTAAGTGGGTATGGCCAATTTAGCAGTCCATTAAACAATACTCACAAATTAAGTTTTAATTTGTTTTGTTCCTGGGGGTGTTTTATTTGCTTTTGTTTGCATGCTGCTCTTTTGGTTGACTTTTCTTTTTACTAGATCATTTTTTAAGTTGTTTAGAATTCTGGTGGTCAACTTCAGGAAATTCAGTTTTGCGGCAATTCTTCTCAGTCCCAAGGAGCTTACAATCAATCTCTCTCTCTCTCTCTCTCTCTCTCTCTCTCTCTCTCTCTCTCTCTCTCTCTCTCTCTCTCTCTCTCTCTCTCTCTCTCTCAATCTCTCTCTCTCTCTCTCTCTCTGTTTTTTTTTTCTCTGTCTATCTTCTGGAGGCGGGGGAGGCCAAAAATGGGATGCACGGACACCTTGTGGGGCCTTCGTGCACCCCATTTCTGGCCTCCTCCTGCCTCTAGTCGCACTCTGCCAGCCAAAAACAAGGCCAGTTTTGGCCTCCCCTGCCTTCAGTAGCACTCTGTTGGCCCAAAATGGGCCCATTTTTGGCTCCCCCACCTCCAGTAACACTCTGCCAGCCAAAAATGGTACACTGAGGCTTCCTGGGGCATCTGCACTCCCCATTTTTTTACTTCCCCCTGCCTCCAGTGGCCAGCCAAAAATGGACCTGTTTTTGGTCTCCCCCACCTCCAGTATCAGTCTGCTGGCCAAAAATGTTGGCCTTACCTTCCAGTTCCAGGCTGCGAGGCTCGTGAAGTTAAGTCCTGCACTTAGCCAAAGGGTGAGGGCCAACAGGTGGGCAGGGCGATGTGGGCAAGGCAGCCTCGTGGTCCCTTGCGGACCTGATTAAAATCTTCAGTGGGCCATATCTGTATCATGTAGGCCATATCATACCTCCAACTGCATGTACACTTATAACTTGAGAACTACCTGCACACAACCAGGCGTCTCTGCAGAAACCAGGGGTCTGGCCCTACCTGCAAAATACCAATACCCAGACCAAAATACCCATGGAGTTTAATGCCCTGCAGCCAAACAGAGGGATCATTCTTCGAAAAGGGTGAGGTGGTCTTTAAGAGCTACGCAACTTCCAGCCCAGATCAGGTCATCCACCACATTGCTTAAAAACATCACAAATCTTATCTGCAATAAAAAAAAAAAAATAGCACAAGAACCAGGAAAACACACTATTTTTTTAAAAAAAAATCAAGACATTTACCACTCTAAATATTAGTGTTGAGTGAATCACCCAAGATGTGTTTCAAATAATCAATCCAAGCTGTTTATTCAATTTGGGGTGGGAGGGGGAAGAGAAGCAGTCGTCAAATTGAATAAAAAAATATCCACTCTGATTTGATGCTTTAAATTGATTCAGCAGGAGTCAATGAAAGAAATGATTCGATCGAAATCACCTTTTGACTGAAACTCCAAATTGTCTCTTCACAGAACATGATTGAATATATAAGGAAAGGGTGGTAGAAAAATACCCGTAGTAGTTCAGCATTACACAGTGGTGGGATTCAGCCAGTTCTCTCTAGATTGCACAAACCGGTAGTGGCGACTGTGGGAGGCTCCGCCTACCCGCCCAGATGTAATGCGCCACTACTGTGCATGCACAGATGGCCGTGTGCATGTGCAGAGGTGACACATCCAAGCGAAGTAAGTGCGTGCTCATGTGCGCTCACATTTGCAAACCGGTAGGGAAGGTAAGTGAATCCCACCTCTGGCGTTACATATTATGTCAATTGACCCAGTCCAGCAAGAGAGATCTCTATAGGCAGAATCATCTTTCTAAAGTTGCAAGTAGAGAGAAAAGACATGCAATATGAGGTGCGTTCATATTGCATTTAGTACCTCTTAGGCTCGTTGACTGCATAATTTGATAAAGAAGGGAAGGTCTATCTCAGGGGTGTCAAACTTGATTTCATTGAGGGCCACATCAGAATTGTGTTTGACCTCAGGGGTGGCAGGATGGGTGTGGCCAGAGTGGGCATGGCCTGCTTGATGTCACTCATGTCAGGGGCACCTGTGGCTGCCTCAGCTGCTCTGTCAGGGAAAACGGGTTTTTGAGCTCCGTTTCCAGCTACGACGGCCTCCTGCAACCCTCTGCCAGCAAAAACGGTGCTCCGGAGGCCGTTGCAGCCAGAAACAGAGTTCAAAAGTCCATTTTCCCTGGCAGAGGCACTGCGGGATGGTCCCTCACTGTTTCCAGGGCGGCCCCACAGGCCAGATCTAAGCACCCCACGGGTAGGATTCGGCCTACCCCACAGGTAGGATTCGGGCCTTGAGTTTGACACCCCTGGTCTATCTCCACTGAAGACCTCAGTAGTTTTATTGCAAGCATGCAACTAAAAGAAGTCTGAATTTTCTGGATTATAATTAAGTAGTGGTTTTTTTAATGGCTTTAATTGTACTCCAGATGTATACATGCGAGTTGGCAACTTAAGCCAAGTGAATATTTTTTTCACCTTAAGATTCATTAATGGCTACATAAGTTTCTCTCTCTCCCTCTTTCTCTCCCTCTCCCTCTCTCCCTCCCTCTCCCCACCATTTAATGTATCAACAGTTCTAAAGTGAAGCAAGGAAGGTAATAAAAACCCCAGCATTCTTTCTGAGGCTTCACAAACTGGGAGAGTGGACACACTCCATAATTCCAACAAATTGATGGGTTTTACACAGCCTAAGTGGGTGTATGATTGCAAGTAATGTATCTCGATCTTTAAGTGTCAGGTTCTCAAGCTCAGAGTGAGAATGAGCTGACAGAACTGATATGCCTGGTTATGTTTCTATGCCCTGTTAGCGGTGTTTGGGAGCAGATGCCTGCAGCTTTTCATTAGAGACTTCTCTGGGAAAATGTAGGAAAGTTAACCTTTCTTTGCTGGTGTGATGATTGTGCTGTGTTTCTGGGTCTTGCTTTAGTTTATGTAGACACCACAATATACAGTGTTAGGGCAACACCTTTTGGTCAAGCAAAGCACAGCAAAGAAGCTTATCAGAGAAATTTGATCAAAATGTTATTTTTTCTTTTTGCAGTCACAAGTGTTGAGAAAATCCTACAAGGTCAGAATCCATTTGGAACAAAAGCAGGTAATCATGAACAAATACCTAGAAAGGCTCAAATGCGTAGATAGAAACTCTGAAAAAAAAAGTTGGAGGATTTTGTTTCAAAGCGCCTCAGAGAGCTCAACAGGCTATGTAGCCTGTTATTAACATTCAGCTGTCTGCCATTATTGCAAGTTCGAGGCTCAAGGTTGACTCAGCCTTCCATCCTTTCTAAGGTAGGTAAACTGATGACTCAGTTTGTGGGGGCAATAAACTGACTTTGTATAAAAAATATACAAAAGTATGAAGGCTATTGCTTAACGCATTGTAAGCCGTCCTGAGTCTCCGGAGAAGGGCAGCATATAAATCTAATTAAAAAAAAAAAGTCAAATGCATACACAAACGCACATAAATACAAGTGACTGAAAATTCCATTTGGTTCTTGGATGGAGGGAATTAAATGAATTCTGCCAACAGCAGGATGATTCTGTATCATATATATATGATGAGGGGGAAGGGGGGGGACATGGTTTGTATTTAAAATATCTGCAGATTGTATATCTTGTTGGGGGAGGAGCAGTGGTGGGATTCAAGTAATTTAAAAACTGGTTCTCTGCCCTAATGATTTCTTCCAACAACCAGTTTGCCAAACTGCTCAGAAAGTTAACAACTGGTTCTCCCGAAGTGGTGCGAACTGGCGGAATCCCATCACTGGGGAGGAGGGAACAATCTGAGTCTTGAATGTATTTTCTGGACCAATTTTTATGTAACCCCAGAGCAGTGGTGGGGTTTAACAACTGGTTCAGTGATCATGCACTTCGTTCAATGAAAAATCACCTTCTGCATTAGTGCTATGGATTAAAACAGCAATCCACTCTGCTGCGCTAATCAGCTGTGAAGATAAATGTAAGTAATGGTAGGGGCAGGTGGGCAGGGCCAGCTGATCATCGGAGCAAACCAGTTCACTCCCAGCTGATTGTCAGAGCTTCCACTTCGCCTGAACCGGTCCAAACCGGTAGAATTCCACCCCCGCCCTGGAGTCTCATTTGTCTACTAGAAGTTGTGGCGCAGTGGTTAGAATGCAGTATTGCAGGCAGACTCTGCCCACAGCCTGGAATTCAATCCTGACTAGCTCAAGATTGACTCAGCTTTCCATCCTTCCATAGTCAGTAAAATGAGGACCCAGATTGTCGGGGGCAATATGTTGATTCTATAAATCGCTTGCAGAGGGATATAAAACAATGTGAAGCGATATATAAGTCTAAGTGCTATTGCTACTATTGCTAAAAAATCAATAGTATGATTGCTTATAGTTTTGTGCCAAAACTTTTATAAAGTAATGAAAACTATAGTATAAGCAAACGTATATAAACCCAGAACAAAGTGCCTCCTCCATGTATGTAAAATTCTGACAATCTTGTAATTTGTTTCTTCCAGAGGTGGGTTTCAGCAGGTTCTGACCAGTTCTGGAGAACCAGTAGCAGAAATGTTGAGTAATTCAGAGAACCAGTAGTAAAAATTCTGACCGACCCCGCCCCCATCTATTCTCTGCCTCCCAGGTCCCAGCTGATCAGGAGGAAATGGGGATTTTCCCTGAATTGGGAAGGGAATGGAGATTTTACAGTATCTGCCGCAGGGATCGGTCCTCTCGCCCCTCCTGTTCAACATTTATGTAAAGCCGCTGGGTGAGATCATCCGTGGTTTTGGGGTGGAGTTCCATCAGTACGCTGATGATACGCAGCTGTACATTTCCACCCCAGACCACCCCAACGATGCCGTGGAAGTGATGTCCCAGTGCCTTGAAGCCGTGCGGGTCTGGATGGGGAGAAACAGGCTTCGACTCAACCCCTCCAAGACCGAGTGGCTGTGGCTTCCGGCGTCCCGATATAGCCAGCTGACACCATCGCTGGTTATTGGGGGCGAATCACTGGCCCCCACGGAAAGGGTGCGCAACTTGGGCGTCCTCCTGGATCCACGGCTGTCTTTGGAGGATCACACGACAGCTGTGGCCAGGGGAGCTTTTTATCAGGTTCGCCTGATACGCCAGTTGCGGCCCTTTCTAGATCGGGACTCCCTACGCACAATCACTCAGGCACTCGTCACCTCTCGCCTGGACTACTGCAATGCTCTCTACATGGGGCTCCCCTTGGGGTGCACCCGGAGGCTCCAACTGGTGCAGAATGCGGCCGCGCGGGGGATTATGGGAGCGACGGGACGCTCCCATGTGACACCTCTCCTGCGCGAGCTGCATTGGCTACCGGTGGACTTCCGGGTGCGTTTCAAGGTGTTGGTGATCACCTTTAAAGCGCTCCATGGCTTAGGACCAGGGTACTTACGGGACCGCCTTCTGCCGCCAATAGCCTCCCACCGGCCGGTGCGCTCCCACAGAGAGGGTCTCCTCAGGGTGCCGTCAGCTAGACAATGTCGGCTGGCGACCCCCAGGGGGAGGGCTTTCTCTGTGGCAGCCCCTACCCTCTGGAACGATCTCCCTCCAGAACTGAGAACAATTGCTGACCTCCGGACTTTTCGTCGGGCCCTAAAAACCCATCTCTTTCAGCTTGCTGGTCTAGCCTGACCCTGCTGAATTTTTAAGATTTGTACTAGAGGGTTGGGTTTTTTAATTATTCAATGGTTTTAATTTTAGCCATAGTTATATGTTTTTTAAGAAATTTTAACTTTTGTATACTATGTTTTTATTTGGCTGTCCACCGCCCTGAGTCCGCAAGGAGAAGGGCGGTATACAAATCTAATAAATAAATAAATAAATAAATAAATAAAATCCTTACCCTGCTCTGCCCACCAAGCAATGTCCACCAAGCCATGCCACACCCACCAAGCCACACCCACAGAACCGGTAGTAAAAAATTTTGAAACCCACTACTGGTTTCTTCCCACTGTGGACCCAAACATTTATCTAAGTTTACTTCAGCTCAAGGTTACCAAACATTATCCATTCATTTTCACCTTCCTATTTTATGAACTAAATATGATAAATGTATTTTGTTTCTCAGAAGCTTAGGTGCACCTAACCATGCTAAATCTTAGGAAAGCCAAAGGATCTGGTTATGTTTAGATATATTTAGTTTAAAGAAGTGAATTTAAGAATAAGGGTGAATTTTCTGATTGTGAGAGCTACTAAACAGCAGGACAGGTTCTTCCTGAAGTTACAGATGGTAATCTCCATCACTGGAGATTTTCAACGGCTGGACAGCCATTTATCTGGAATTATTTTAGAATATCTGTCTAGGATTTCTGCCCTGGGCAGGGGGGTTATAACCTAAATCATTTTAACCCTAATAGTTAAGGTCATAAGCTTTGATATCCTTTCTGTGTCACAGTCCTCCACCTATGACCACAATTGGGATCAGAATTTTCATTGCTAGGCAAGGGAATTGTTAAGTAAGTTGTACACAGCTTTATTTTTATTTATTTGCCATAGTTAAATGACTCATATGATCTTAAAGCAAATCTGGCTTTCTCCATTGACTCTGTTTGCTGGAAGCTGGATGAGATGTAACAAATGGCCTGAGGATGCTACAATTGTTGTAAATACATACAAGAACTGGTTATAAGTTATTTTTTCCAGTGCCACTGTAATTTTGAACGGTTGCTAAATGAATGGTTGTAAATTGAGAACTACCTGTCATTAACATGCTGTCATATCACAAACTAGAAAAGATTTAAAAGCTCTGCTCTGTATTCTGAACAGGCATTGAACCATTCATGCAATCTGAAAACTTCTCAATGCATAACATTAACATGGGGCTTAAAAGGAAGCATTGCCAAATAGAGTAATAATATTACCTACAGAATCCTGGGCATTATTGCTCTTCTTGAATAGTTCAGAAAAGCCACATGTGTGATCTTTCTAACAATATGGGAAAGGCCATTTTATTTCTAAACTTTTGAAATACATATTTAAGCACCGGAACATGAATTAAACATATAGACACAAGAATTATTTTTAGATAGCTTAGCTGAGACAAAACCAGACTTTAATAGACAGGGAGACAACTGATTCCAGTTCCTAAAAATAAGCAACCAGTCTTAAAATTGGAAAAGTGTTACAGTCAGTGTTGGAGCAAGAAAATAAAACCGTAAACTACATTATTCAAGAAATCACCAAAATGGATGAACTAAATGTCAAACAACTGATAGCAAAGGACAAATCAACAGCAGAGATTAACTATATAAGAAGCCCATACCGAAATAAAGTTTCTTTGTTCCAGATGTGATTATGAAACATTGCAAATTACAAATGATAATTTTCAAGCCAGTCTTCCCCTTCTCCTGAAAATTAAGAAATAATCTAGCAGTTATAATCCAGACTTTCCTCCTTTCATCTGCTTCGTTATTGTTGTCCAGCTCAGTTGCAAGCCTTGGTGTTGGATCAGTCCATCTCAATACATACACACACAGCTTGTTAAAGTCCTTGGCTCCATTTTATCAATGTTCTGACCGATAGGTGGGAAAGGTTTCTGTTCTGTGGATCTTCAGTGGGCTATCTTCTCCAAATCAAACAAAAAGGAGAAAGAACAATGATGTTATCAAATTATCACACACTCACGATGTAATAAATTTGTCTGATTAAGCAGCTGCTCACTTTTACCATTAAAACTATGATTTGAGATGCCCAAAAGCATCTCAAAAGCAATGACAAAGAAAAGTACTTTTTTCCCTTCATTCTAATGTTCAGATTTTTATGGGTATTGTTATCCATTCCATTTGCTTGAGATGTTGAAACGCCAATCCAAACCTCCTTCACTTTGCCCTCCCCCAGGGGCAAAGAGGTTTCTGCAGAGAGGACAAGAATCCAGATTATGCAGGTTTCTGCAGAGAGGACAAGAATCCAGATTATGGCCACAACTATGAACTAAAGCCACATTTTTTAATGTTTTCATATAGACAGATGTCAGGTTCCAAAAACCAAGAGACACTGAGATTCTTCTAAGCCATTTCCTTTATAGCAATAGCACTTAGACTTATATACCACTTCACAGTGCTTTACAGCCCTCTCTAAGAGGTGTACAGAGTCAGCATCTTGCCCCCAACAATCTGGGTCCTCATTTTACCCAGCTTGGAAGGATGGAAGGCTGAGTCAACCTTGAGCCGGTGAGATTCGAACTGCTGAATTGCTGGCAGCCGGCAGTCATCAGTAGTAGCCTGCAGTACAGGGGTGGGTTCTACTTACCTTTACTGCGCAGATCACTTCTGATGACATCCGGGTCAGTGGGCGGAGCCTCCCGCTGGTTTTACTACCGGTTCTATAGAACCGGTCCGAACCAGGGGCAACCCACCATTGCTGCAGTACTCTATTCTAACCAGTGTACCACCATGGCTCATAGTTTATAGTTCCTCACCTATAGATAAAAAGTCCTGCCAAACTCAAGCAGATTACTTGCACCGTGAAGCATATCCTCTGGGAACTATTAAGGAGTAGCCATATTTGCCCCCTTTCTCTCACACAAACAATCTAAACTAGAGCCAGGGTGGCACAGTGGTTAGAATGCAAGATTGCTGGTTGATTCTGCCCACTGCCAGGAGGTCGATCCTAGAGTTTGAGGACTCCCATCTCTGGGAGAATGCTATTCCAGAGAGCAGCTTTCTTCATCCCATCAGAGGACACTACTTAATTGATGGGACCCAAAGCATACCAGCTCTGTCAAATCAAATAGAACAGAGAGAAACTACAGGAGGCAAATGGTCCATCAGCTAACCAAGTCCATTATGGATCTGTAGATCATAACCAGCATGTTGAATTGCACCCAGAAGTCAACTGGTTACAGTACAAGTAGACTTATTTTAAAATATTTATTTATTTATTTTATTTTATTAAATTTGTATACCACCCTTCTCCCCGAAGGGACTCAGGGCGGTGAACAGCCGAAAATTAAAACAACAGACAATATAAAAATTAAGATTGCTAAAAATAGATTAAATTAATCGGCCTCCTAAAATTTAAAACCCCAAGCTATACAATTAAAAAACTAACCCATAAAACCAATTCAGGCCAGGCCGGCTTGGTGAAATAAAAAAGTCTTGAGGGCCTTGAGGAAAGTGCGAAGATCCGGGATCAATCTTATTCCGGGAGGGAGTTCGTTCCAGAGGGCGGGTGCTCCCACAGAGAAGGCTCTCCCCCTGGGGGTCGCCAGCCAACATTGCTTGACCGACGGCACCCTGAGGAGGTCCTCTCTGTGAGAGCGTATTGGGTGGTGGGAGGTTATCGGTAGCAGAAGGCGGTCTTGTAAATACCCAGGCCCTAAGCCATGGAGCGCTTTAAAGGTGAGAACCAATATCTGCCTAGGATTCCTGCCCTTAATAACCATTCAAAGTTACTATGGACCTCCCCAGATCTACTCACAACCCATTTTCAAAGGACTGGACTGGACTGGACTGGACTGGACTGGACTGGAGTAGACTGGCCTGGCCTGGCCTAGACTAGACTAGACTAGACTAGACTAAAACAGTTGGATGGGACCTTGGAGGTCTTCTAGTCCAATCCCCTGCTCAGGTAGGAAACCCCATACCATTACCCACCCACCCCACACACACTTATGTGATTATATTTTTGGCGCTTGGCAACCAGGTCCCCTTTACAGCTATTTGCAGCTCTCCTGATCATATTATTGTGATTTGCGACACCTTTTGCCAATTTCTGCTGTTTAATTCTGGTTTCAGACCAAAAAACCCCAACCCACTGAAGAAAATGGATTTGCTTAACAATGGTGGGGATCATTTAACGACTGCCACGTTCACTTAACAACTGCTGCCAAAAAAAAAAATGTTGAAAATTTGATTCTGGTCATGTTATTCCTTGACTTACAACCACTATGTAGGACTATTACAGTCAATTATAGTTGTAAATCAAGGTGTATATATATATATATATATATATATATATATATGTATGTATGTATGTATGTATGTATGTATGTATATATATATATATATATATATATATATATATATATATATATATATATATATATATATATATATATATATATATATATATATATATATTACCTTTAATATAATTTCTTTTTTATTACTTTTCTTTCCAGTCCCTCACAAATAAATTATATTGGACGTTATATAAACACTTTCCTTGGCCACTAGATGTCCTCAAAGTTTATAAAACAAATCAACAAGATTTGAACTGAAGCTATAAAAATATGAGCAACATTTTCACCTTACTAGAAATAAGTTTATTCAGGAGAGAGAGAGAGAGATAAAATCTGCCTTTCATCATGCATGTCACAATCTAAGCTACTACAATTAGAGGTGCATTTAGAATAATTATCTAACTGGAAACCAATAACATTTTTTTTCTGTTGTGAATAAGAAAGAAAATTTTCAGATTGTTTAACTAACTCTGAAGTAGGTTTGGAGTTTGATGCCTGCTATTTCCTAATTTTGAAGAATCATATATAAAGTCCACAATCCATTTCTTAAACTTTCAGACCAGAGGGGTGTTACATGTAACATGCCCTCATTTACAGGGTTTCATTTCATATGACAGCTGCTCTGCCCCCATAAACATTTTTATTTATATTGAGTACCAGAAGGTCATCATCAGGCGTGCATAAGAATTAATTTAGAACATAAAGAATTAAAACATGGGTGGTTTTTATCTGGAACGGTCAAGATTTAGAATCCGATAGATCAGCTGGTTCCCACCTTTCCTTTCAGTTTTCACAATCTAAAGTTCAGCCAGACAAGGAAAAGATAACATGCAATAACTTTCAATAAGGTTTTCCTAGTTGCAATGTATGGTTGTGAAATTTGGACCATAAGGATGACTGAGAGCCAAAGAATTAGGCCTTTGAACTATGGTGCTGGAGAAGACTCCTGCGAGTCCCTCGGACTGCAAGGAGATCAAACCAGTCAGTTCTAGAGGAGATCAACCCGGACTGCTCTTTAGAAGGCCAGATCCTGAAGATGAAAGTCAAACACTTTGGCCACCTAATGAGAAGGAAGGACTCACTGGAGAAGAGCCTAATACTGGGAACGACTGAGGCAAAAGAAGAAAGGGATGACAAGAACGAGGTGGCTAGATGGAGTCACTGAAGCTGTCTGTGTGAGCTTAAGTGGTCTCCGGGGAATGGTAGAGGACAGGAAGGCCTGGAGGAAAGTTGTCCATGGGGTTATGATAGGTCGGACACGACTTCGCAACTAACAGTAGCAACAACAACTTTCAATAAATAACTATTTGATCACGCATCATTTTTGAGGTGGAATGAAGACTGATCGATTAAGCCTGCGGACTTAATTGTCACCAATTTTCGAAAACGGATGACTTGATTAACACTTTGAAGTCAGGCCACTTATTCCATGCCATCTGCAATCTAGTCAAGATTACTTGGACACTCAGATATAATGATAATCAGTTCTATGCACGAAAGGCATGTTCTTCTTAAATGATATCTGTATCTGTACATTGCTCTATAAATGATCCTGAGGTTCAAGGTGCAATGTTATATGGGAAAGACCCTGGGGGAATAGATCAAGAGGCATAGCCAAGGGAATGGTCAGATAAGAGATACCATAGTTCACAACTGGATAGTGGGTGGGACAAGAGGTTCAGAAGGGACCCTCCCTATTTTCTTTGGGCAGAGGTTGGCAATCCGCAGCTCTGGAACCGCATGTGGATCTTTCATGCCTCTGCTGCGGCTCCCTATCGCCAGTCGGCTCCACAATTGATAGAGCTTTCAGTTAGGACAGGTAGAGGAAAAAGGACACTGCGCTAGGAGGAGACTCTATGGCGGGGGAACTGGACTTCCGGTTGGCAGAGGAAAAAGGACACCGCAATAGGAGGAGACTCTATGGTGGGGGAACCGGGCTTCCGGTCGGCTCCAGAATTGAATGGGGGGCTTCCAGTTAGGACCTTTGTGGCTTTTTGAGTGTGTAAGGTTGCCGACCCTTGTCTTAGGGTATAAATTAGGTGGTAGTGGGTTGGCTGAGATGAACTTTCAGACCTGCAAATTTGGTGCCAACTTCACAATATAAATCAGATCCCAACCAGATATTTATTGTAAAGTTACATTGAACAGAATCTTGCAAGTCTGAAAGTACCTCTCTACCTCACCTCCTTTGCAGCTCAATAAATTAGGGAGGGTCCCTTCTGAGCTTTTTGTCCCACCCATTATCCAGTTGCAGGCAATGTTGTATCTTATTGACTGTTCCCTTGGCTACATCTCCTGGCTCAGGCTCTGAAGAACTTTCATGCATACCATCACCCAATGGGACTATTTTTGGAAATGTTATATCAGCACCTTACCTTGTAAGCCAAAGAGCTGTCCAGTACTGTGCTGCCGTGTGATGTGCTGCCAATAGGCACTTCTAGGCAAAGGGACCATGGTGCCAAGAGAAACAGCTCGGTCAGTCATTTTCATTTGAAGCTAAAAGAAAATCCAAGACATAATGGGATGAATATCTGAGGACCATGTGAAATGCATCTTCAACATGTTGCATCCTAGTTGCACCTAGGTTGGTTTTAATGCTTTTCAACTTTGCAATGTGCAAAAAGTAAGCTCATATCCAAAATTAAAGATAGTTTATATAACCAAAGTAAGCAGAAGAACTTTAGAATAGTCTTGCTTTATCAAATAAGATTGTTATCTCGAATATCTTCAGTCTGGAGTTTGATTCTGATGGCTTGAGGTTGACTCAGCCTTCCATCATTCTAAGGTTGGTAAAAATGAGGACTCAGATTGTTGGGGGCAATATGCTGACTGTATAAACCACTCAGGTATACAAGTATATAGCTGTATGCTCCATCTATGGAGGAGTATAACATAGTAGAGATGTCAAGAGTTACACTGATAACTCCTTTGAGGAAAGGGATCCCACAAGCCAGGATTTTACCATATTACCTTGGTTGAGAAATAACACTGGTGCAATTTTGTGCATTTATGCACTCTTCCTTTGTTGGGTTTAAGATGAATAATTTAGGAAGTAAAGAATCAATGACATACCATGTATTTAACAGCATTGCATTCAAATTTCTCAAATAGCAGCAAGATGGGAGATATATTCAAAAGCAATACTAGCCTTACCAGAAGCCATTCTAACAATTTGGCTCTCCCAACATGTACACAGACACACAGACACACACAGACATTTAGGGTCTCTGGGACAGAGGAATCACTGAAATAAAGACTGGATGACATTAGTTGCTGTTTTTTTTTTTAATGGGAATACCAGAATCTCCCTCTTGACAGCCAAAGAAATAAGAGAGTTGTTAAGATATACTGATAACAATGGGAGACAAACCATGATTGCTATATACCAAGTCCCGTTCCCCCCCTCCCCGACTATCTTTTTCCTGCTATGTTTTGTTCCACCTGGGTCATTTTATTTCTGTGTCTTCTGCTCTCTTCTATCTTTACATCAGTCAATGAAAGCAACTTATCCTTCATTTCCAACACAGTATCAAAACTTTCACCAGTTCTTGGGGAGAGGTTTAAGTAAGAATGACATTGTTCATAACTGTTTGTAGTTCAGTTTGATTTTGTTTTGGGATTACAATTTTGGCCATAGTTTAAAACTGATTACAGTCATTTTCTGATATACTTTTCAACAAATGAAAATGTGTGATTAGACTTTCACAGTATAAAATAAAAAAAGAAAAAAGAAAAGAAAAACATGCCACTTGTTGGAAAGTTGATTTCATAACAATTCTACCTTAGGGAGTTAGGAGGGAGTTAGAATAAGCTACAGATTATCACACTTGTTCAGAACAAATATGCTGCTCTAAGAGTAGGGAAAATAACACATGGCATGACCGTTCAAAGACAAAAACATTAGGCAAAACATATAATTCTTTTCTCCTGGGGGAAAAAAAAGCATGAATTTTAACAAACTATATTCCATTAATGTCAAAGAATGTTGTCACAATTTCTTCTGGAAGAAAAGAAATTGCAGACTGTATTTTCCTCAGAGGAACCCACGGCAGGATGAATATTAGGAACAAATAAGATTTTATTTCATTTTTTTCTGCTTTCCCTCCTGCTCTTTCTCCACATGCATACAGAAAGAGCGGAGCTGAAGAATGACAGTTTTTAAAAGAAAGTACCAGTAGCTTACTCCTACCTGTCAGGGTTCCAAAGGATGCCCTAATTAAATCATGAGCCTCGAGACAAACTTCAAAAGAAATCTAGTTATTTATTAGGCGCTTCATGTTGGCATGTACCCAGGTGAAGCCAACTCTGACCCCACGTAATTTATGGCTCCAATCATGAGCCTCTTTCCTCCCTCCCCACCCCCCAGGGTGTGTTATCAATCACATTTGCCAATGGAGCAATTTCGCAGGTTATAGAGATCACTCCTCTCCAACCGCTGTGGGTAACCCTGGGAGACAGCCTTGAGAAAGAAATGTCTGAAAACTGCTCCTGTTTTTGGCTGCCATGCTGCTTCATCGGTTTCTCATCCCCCTTGCCTATGGCAAGTCGAGAGCAGGTCAGGGATGCTTTACGAGTTGACACTAGCTTTGCTTAAACTTTTACAAATTTCTGCAACTCCCCTAAAAGAGAGACATGGTTCTAGTGTTTCTTGGACTGACCAGGTGATAAAACGATGTTAAGTGTCACCTGCTGTTTCCAGGGCGCACCAGAGAGAAGAAGAAATCTGTCACTATAATGATAAGCCCACCAAGGTTTTCGAAGGTTAAAAATATCTGAAAAAGTTCTCATGAACACCTTGTAGATTTTCAGAGGCAGTAACTCCACCCACCCACCCACCCACACATTAGATCTGTAGATATCTGTTAATTTTTAATTTTAAAAAAAGTTGCTGGAATAAAAAATGGCAAGCTGTAGAATACAATGCATCTTAGCCAGTCAGCACATCTTTAATGCCTTCAAATTGGAGTTTAATAAGACTTACACATACTAGGACAATATGCAAAATATGAAGGGCATGCTTCTTTGTTTGTTTAAAAAAAAACTTATATAGTTTTGTTTATACTACTTTGAGGTAATGGTTAAGGATACAGGCCTAGAAACCAGAAGGCTGTGAGTTCTAGTCCCACCTTGGACACGAAAGCTGATTGGCTGACTTTGGGCCAGTTATCCTGTCTCAGACCAGCGTAGCTCACAGGGTAGTTGTTGTGGGAGAGTAAGAAGAATATTCTGTACGTGTGTCACTTGGAGTTTCTTTACAAAAGTAATAAAGGTGGGATGAAAATCAATCAATCAAACAAACAAACAAATATATCAACATTACCCATATTATGAATCATGGCCCTGAGCAGTTCACAAAACAACAAAAACATAAAAAAACCCCAAAAAACCTACAAATAAAAACTTGGTGCTCTGGGGGAAACCAGTCTCCAACACATCAGTGTTTTAGCTTGCTGAGCTTCAGTCTCATTCTTTCCAAAAGCTTACAAGAAGAGACAGTTCTTTAAGGCCTATCAGAAGAATTTAGAATTTAGAATAATAGAGTTGGAAAGGACCTTGGAGGTCTTTTAGTCCAACCTCCTGCTTAAGCAGAAAACCCTACACCACTTCAGACAAATGGTTATCCAGTCTCTTCTTTAAAACTTCCAGGGTTGGAGCATTCACAACTTCTGCAGGCAAGTTGTTCCACTGATTAATTGTTCTAACTGTCAGGAAACTTCTCCTTAGTTCTAGGTTGCTTGTTTCCTTGATTAGTTTCCACCCATTGCTTCTTGTCCTGCCCTCAGGTGCTTTGGAGAATAGCTTGATTCCCTTTTCTTTGTAGCAGCTCCTGAGGTATTGGAACACTACCACGCTATCATGTCACCCCTAGTCCTTCTTTTCATTAAACTAGACCTACCCAGTTCCTGCAACCATTCTTTTATATGTTTTAGCCTCCTGTCCCCTAATCATCTTTGTTGCTCTTCTCTGCACTCTTTCTAAGACTTTGAGGGTAGGATCCTATTGCATCTCTGCGGGTGTTTCACAGAAAGCTACTTATATTTAACAAAAGCCCAGTTTGAAATCTTTAACACCTGCATCTCGATTACAAATACACCATGCAATAAAAGCCACACTGTTAAATAAATATGTTCCATCAGGTAAACCTTCAAAAGAATGTACAAAATTATCTTACATTTTACTGTCATGGAAACAATCAGAAATCTATTTTTAGTAACTGTAGCACATTTTAAAAACTTGCCTTTGAAAACAACTTAAAAGCATATCCCTTGGTATCTCTCATCTTTTTGAATTAAAGGTATCTTTCTTGTTTAAAATAAAAGACAGGTAAAATAAGATTATTTTTAAAGAAACTTCAAATACTCTGACAGAAGGGCATTTAACAGAAGCATTTAATCAATGGATAGAAGCATTTAATCAAAGGAAACAAATAGATTTAAATAAAACTTATTTTTAACAAGAGAAAAACATTGAAAAGAACTGTACAAGAAAAAAAAACCTTTTTGACATTTATTTATAGATCACAAGCAATTAATAGATTAAGGAAATACGCCTAATAACTATTTCTAATAATAATTATTTTTGTCATACCAAAAAATCTTGGATTACACTTAAGAAGCCTGGGCACTGACAAATTGCCATCTATCAATTACAAAAGGCAACATTGTCTAGATTGGCACATCGTATACTATGCTAGTACATTATGATGTCCTAGTGATGGCTAACCTTTTCCAGACCAAATGCCCAAAGCACACATGCGTGTGAATGTGTGCACCCGAACCTCCAAAATGCAATGTGCGTGAAGTCCCCACGCATCTGCCCCACTTCCTGCGCATGTGCGTGCTGCTCCCGCATGCTCCCTGCCCCTGTGCATGTGTGCATGTGCCCCCACATGTGCCTGCTCCTCATGCATGCACATGTGGCTCCCCTGCATGCACCCTGCCCCCCATGCATGTATAGCAGAGACCTGAAGACCAGCTGGTCAGTGGGAGGTGCACACGCATGCGCAGCAGAGCTGAACTGGGGTGATGGCTCACGTGCCCACAGAGAGGGCGCTGCGTGCCACCTCTGGCACATGAGCCATAGGTTTGCCATCATGGTCCTAAGTTCTTGGGAAGAACTTGATGATTATGAAGGTCAACATTAGCTAAAGAACTGACAGCTGTGTCTTCACGTTGTTGTGATAGGAATAATAATAAGCAATAATAATAATAATAATAATAATAATAATAATAATACCGCCTCTGTAATGAGAAAGATGAGACAGTCGACCACCTGATCAGTGGGTGCAGCAAAATTTCACAAACTGACTACCTACAATGCCATGACCGCATTGCTAAGATCATTCACTGGAAATTGTGCTAGAAGTTTGCATTTGAGTATAGCAAAACCTACTGGGAACATCAGGTTGAGAAAGTTTTAGAGAATGAGAAACTCAAGATCTTGTGGGACTTTAGGATTCAGACTGACAGGCACTTGGTCCACAACACACCTGATACAACAATAGTTGAAAAGAAAAAAGTATGGTTCATTGACATTGCAATACCTGGTGATGCACGGATTGAAGATAAGCAGCAAGAAAAAATTACAAAGCACCGGGACTTGCAAATTGAAGTTGAGCGACTATGGAAAAAGAAATCACGTGTTGTTCCAATTGTAATTAGAGCCCTTGGAGCAATACCCAAAGGGCTACCCTGCTATTTAGAAATTCTAAATTTACCAGACGTGAACATTTTGACTCTACAAAAAACCACCTTACTCGGAACAGCTTACATCTTCCAACGATACCTTAACAGTTCCTAGGTCCTTGGTTAGGACTCGAGCTGCTGAGCTATTAACCAGCCTCAAAGGCTGTGAATCTCACTACAGATTAAATAATAATAATAATAATAATAATAATAATAATAATTCCAAAACAATTGACAGTACCACTTGAACACCATCAATACTGACAAAATCACCAGCAGTCAATTGCAAAAGGCAGCTTTACTTGGAACAACTTACAACCTGCAACGATACTTCTAACATCATCCAACAACAATATCTGCCTATATCCCAGATCCTTGGGAAGGACCTGATAAGTGGATAAAAATTCCAAATCCAGTCTATAAACATCTGGCTGACTGTGTGACCAACCTTAATATGTTAATCTAACACCTCAAGTTTTGCCTGACCATTTTAGATATATCAGCTGATCTATCTCTGTTTCAGTTCCACAAAATCCAAGAATACATTTCTGTCTCCCAGTAAAATCCCAGCAAGATCTGGGGCAAAATATCATATATATTCCAAATGAGCTTTCTAGTTTAAGATACATTTGTTCTCAGGCAGATAGTTTTCATCAATCTCATAGTGCAGCATGAAGTTTGTAGACTTAAAGCTAGGTAAAGAAGTCAGCATAACTTTGGTCGAGATAAAAATATTGGCAGGATGTTTCCCATTTGGGAAATGGACTACAATCTGAGGAGGACAAGATTATCGATCCAACTGTTTGGTTTAATGCAACAGTTCTATACATGAGCTACAAGGGGATTATGTATCTGGGATGCCAAACCTTTCCTTTCAGGTCCTATTATAACATGTACTTGATTTCTCCAAACTTCACATTGAACAAAAAATAACAAAAATGAGACTTAATATAAGAAGACATTATAACTAAGATGATATAATATCTGGTAAAAGGCTAAAAAAGGGCAAATTCTGCAGATTTATTGAGAAAGGCAGTGTGAAGAGAATAACACCAAAAAAGCTTTTCCTTACAATGTCTTCTTTTGGCTTAGTTGTGTTATACCACCCACCCCAAAGACTCATGAGAGGCTCATGTCTTTCCAAGGAGCATGGGCTTGATGTTCTTTTAATATTTAAGGGTTAAATGAGTAGCTCAGCAACAAGGGTGAAACCAGGAGTGGATAGACTGCAGATCTAGAAATGCACGAAGTTCCAACCGTCCTTCTGCCAACCCCCAGAGCAGGAATGTTCATCCTTGGCAACCTGAAGATTTGTGGACTCCAACTCCCAGAATTCCCCATGGAGAATTCTGGGAGATGAGGTCCACAAGTCTTCAAAGTGTCAACATTGGACATCCCGCCCTAGTGGACATCCCAATACCTGTTTCTGAAAACGAGGGGCAATGTAGCCTACTGTTCTACAGTAATGGCCAAAATTGTGGAAATCATTTGGGAAAAGTGTATTTTTTAAAACTAGCTAATAACACCACTTTTTTGGAATCGGGAGTAGTACCATAAAATTATATATCAATGGAAAGATAATTGTATCAAGAATGTAATGCAGTAACTTTTATGAAGGATTTGCTATTAGAATAGCAGTTACAGTATAAAGAAGAAAAGTGAAACACATAGAAAAAATGAGATATACAAAAATTATCACCATAGAAAAAATGAGATATACAAATATCATCACCATAGAAAAAAATGAGATATACAAAAATTATCACCATGTCAGTTAATACTTAGTTGAGTAACCTTTAGCATGAATTACAGCCTTACAACATCTTCTCATGGAGTGAACCAAGTCTTTTAGTTCTGCAGCTGTTATGATGTGAAACCAAGATTGAATAATTGCTTCTATTAACTGGGTTTTATCACTGGGTTGCTTCTGACTAACAAGTTTCTTTAGTCGCTTCTAGTGGTGGGTTGCCCTCAGTTTGGACCGGTTCGTAAGAACTGGTAGTAAAACCAGCGGGAGGCCCTGCCCACTGCCCTGGATGTCATCATCGGTGATCTGTACATGCACAGAAGCAAGGCGCACATGCGAGCAAAGAGAGGGCGTGCGCACGAGATCCCATTGCAAACCGGTAGTAAAGGTAAGTAGAACCCACCCCTGGTCAGCTCCATAGATTTTCAATTGGGTTAAGTTCTGGGCTATTCCCAGGCCATTCCAGCAGTGGAATAGGATTATCTTGAAACTCCAAAAAAAAGTGGTGTTATTAGCCATCAAATCTCAAAAATACATTTTTCCCAAAAGGTTTCCACAATTTTGGCCACTACTGTATAGCAGAGGCGAATCAATCCATCAGGATACTCGAGGTAGCTTTCATTTCCCGTGTTCATCAATCAAACAGCAATTGCAGCTACAGGTTCATCACTCAGTAAACCCATTGCTTAGAAACAAAGATGTGGAGTAAACTAGCAAAAGCAAGCAGACTGCTTTGAATTTCCTACCATCCAACCTAAACTCTTGCTTCAGGAGGTGACTTGTGTGGTCCATGAAATTAGGAGAAAACCTACCATGGAGGTTTTCACATTCTGCAGCAAGTGGTCGTGTTGTTCTGCTATGGTCAAGGCAGCTGAGTGGACTTTCTGATAGATTGCCTCCCCATCTCTTGTCTGGAAGATGAATAGGCCTTCCCCAGTATCACACATCCTGCCAGAAAAAGAACAGAGTGTGGTTCCACATGATCAGAATAATTTATAACTGTGCATTCCTACAGCAGGGTCTCTGCTGGGGGGAGAGGGGGGGAAGGAACAACAAAGGATGAAGCAAAAAATAGCAGATGACAATGTATTAAATTCAGATGAATTTCTGCCTTCCCCATTTCTTGCAATGTTATCACATTTCTTGATGCAGAGGTTGATCCTGTTCTAATTTTATGCTCCTTTGTAGCTTTTCCATTGTAAAATATTGCTATAGAAATACATTTCTCTGCAGGTTTTGGTATGCAATTCTCTACAATGTGTGTATTGACTAGAGAGCTGTACCACAACATACAGAAATGTGCAAAAATCTAAGGCTCCTTTGAGAACAGTTTGCAATGGTTCTTGTATTCAAATTTAAACCAGTTATTAGTGAAACCTAAGTATCACATATATATCCTTGGGTAGACAGATAAGCATAAATAATTTCTACATCTGGGGAATCCAAATAAAGGCCATAAGGTAAAGAAAGGTAAAGGTTCCCCTCGCACATATGTGCTAGTCATTCCCAACTCTAGGGGGCAGTGCTCATCTCCGTTTCAAAGCCAAAAAGCCAGTGCTGTCCAAAGACATCTCTGTGGTCATGTGGCTGACATGACCCCTTAAAGACCTCTTAGGAAAGGGGTGAGTTCGGCAGTAGACAGTCTAAGGTAAAGTTCTGGGGGTTTGGGGAAGTAATCACAGAGTCAGGTAGTGCATTCCAGGCATTGACCACTCTGTTGCTGAAGTCGTATTTTCTGCAATCGAGTTTGGAATGGTTTCCCTTAAGTTTGTATCTATTGTGTGCTCGTGTATTGTTGTGGTTGAAGCTGAAGTAGTCATTGACAGGTAGGACATTGTAGCAGATAATTTTATGTACTACACATAGGTCGGACCAAAGGCGGCAAAGTTCTAAGTTATCTAAGCCCAGAATTTCAAGTCTGGTGGCATAAGGTTATTCTGTTGCGAGCAGAGGAATGGAGGACTCTTCCTGTGAAATATCTCTGGACTCGTTCAACTGTATTAATGTCCGATATGCAATGCAGATTCCAGACAGATGAGCTATGTTCAAGAATATGCTATTTGTTTGGAGCTGGTTGGGAACGTCACCAAAGGAAACCATATAATTCCAGGACACTACAACTGTCATACATTCATGCTGGTTGCCAAGCACTCAAATTCTGATCATGTGACCCTGGGAATGCTGCAATGGTCCTAAGCAGGGGTAAAATGCTCCCAGTTCGGACTGGATCACCCAATCCTCTAGCGATGGAGGCGGGTGGTTCGGAGAACCGGTAGCAAAAATCCCTGCCTCCCCCCACCCCATTGCCCAGCTGAGCCGCGCAATCATCAGAAGCTTTTTTTTTTTTAAGCATTTTTTCTGCAACCTCTTTGGCCGAAAAAAATACTTTTAAAAGTAAAAAAAAAAAAAAAAAAAAAGCTTGTAGACTATTTTTGAATTTAGCTATGCTGCCATTTTGGCTGACTATTTCAGCCAGATTAAATCTGTACATTTTAAGAGGACTTTCAGTAGAGGAAAAAAATCCTTTTTTGTTCATCTCTGAAGCAGAAAAGATTGTTCCTCCAGTACTGGATATTCTAATTAATCCATTGTTAAATGTTCTCCTTGCCTGCCACCCAGACCAAAAATTGTACACATGTGTGAATATAGAGTAGTGGCCAAAAGTGTGGTAACTTTTTGGGAAAATTGTATTTTTGAGGTTTGATGGTTAGTAACACCACTTTTTTTTCTTTTTTGAGTTTCAAGACAATCATATTCCACTGCTGGAATGGCCTGAGAATAGCCCAGACCTTAACCCAACTGAAAATCTATGGAGCCAACTAAAGAAACTTGTTACTCAGAAGTGACCTAGCAATAAAACCCTGTTAATAGAAACAATCATTCAATCTTGGTTTCACATTATAACAGCTGCAGAACTAAAAGACTTCGTTCACTCCATGGGAAGACGTTGTAAGGCCGTAATTCATGCTAAAGGTTACCCAACTAAGTATTAACTGATATGATAATTTTTATATATCTCGTTTTTTCTATGGTAATAATTTTTGTATATCTCATTTTTTTTTCTACGTGTTTCACTTTTCTTCTTTAAAACTGCTATTCTAATAGCAAATCCTTCAAAAAATCTTATTGCATTACATTCCTGATTAAATTATCTTTCCATTGATATATAATTTTATGGTACTACCCCCCCAAAAAAAGTGATGTTATTAGCTAGTTTTAGAAAATACACTTTTCCCAAAAGGTTTCCACAATTTTGGCCACTACAGTATGTATGTGAATATATATGTATGTACACAGATGGGAAATGTGTTTTCATCCTTCCTTTAAAATTTTCCTGAATAAAAAGCACAGGGCTGGTGTAACCTGTGTTACAGGGAGAAAAATATAGGTTTGATTCTGCAGCATTTTCAGATTGCACTGAAGACTTAAAAAAAAAAAATCTAAAACGACCCCCCAAAAGTCCTTGCTAACCAATGTAAAACCAGAAAAAATATAGTCCAGCCTGAATCATGCTTCTATAGCTTCCAATGCGAAGGACTGTAATCAGATTCACACTTGTCAAGAGATTTAAAATATTGGCTGTTCTCCCAAAATCAAATAGACCTACTTCCTCTGCCATCAAGTATATCAGATGTTATATTAATAGGACAGAGAACAGTTGTTGCTGCTGTATATGTCTGTGGCTTGTTGTGTGTCTTGTTAACACCATATACAAGGGTTCCAATGCAGAGAGAATTTCCTGTTTTCAACAACGTTATGGGGAAAAAAACCTGCAGAAAAGAATTTGCTCACCTTCCAGCTTCAAATGTAAACCAGGTTGAGTCCCTCCCATATCTCCGGAGGGCACTTAAAGGCCAAGATACGAGTTTTATTCTGGGATTCTGTATGTCCCAAAGACAGATATTTTCAAATGTTATCTGCAAGGTACATTCCCCGTGCACATCTAAATTAGGCGACGGCATCAAATACACATGGAATCTCTCTGGGAGAAAAACAAAAGATTTAAATTAAAATCCTTGCCGAACTAAAAGCCAGCATAATCATAAGAAATCATGGATCAATTTTTTGTGGCATTTTCAAATTGCTCCATAATTATCCCTACATTTTTTTTTGCCCCCTAACAGCCTACAAAATGAAAGAGCAATCTTACATGGCTTGGAGGACTTTTATGTGATTGTGCCACTTCCGTTGGCAGAAGAAAATCATATTTTTGAATGTCACTGGAAAAAAAAACCACTGGTTGAAGAAAGTAGTTCACTGAGGATAAAAGTTCAATTTAGTCTTTTGCCTGACATGCTATGTTGCTCTTTGGTTTATGTATGTAAAACCGCACCAAAAACACAGAGCCCCAATGCAATTGTTAAAACGTAAATTCTAAGAATTTGGGGTACTGAATTGTCCATGATGTACAGCCAAAGAACCTGCAAGATTCTGTCTAGAAACTGTTCATTTTTGGAAGTTAGAAAGTCAACAGGGTTCTTAGTGATATAGAAGAGTAACCATTGGACATGAACACAAGGTACAATCCAAAATCCCGGAGATCTTACAAGGATAAGCCACTGTTCAGATCGGGATAAAAAAAATTATGCATATTGTTAAAACGAATTGATTTCCACCTAACTGAATAACACAGTTGGAAGGGACCTTCTAGTCCAATCTCCTGCTCAAGCAGGAATCCCTATACCAGCAATGGGGAACCTTTCTGGCACTGAGTGCCGAAAAGGGCGCGCGAAAACATTGCGCACCCACACACATTCTTGTCTGGGCAGTGCTCCGGAAAAGCCAAACTTCCGGGTTCTAGGACGCATGCGCGCCTGACGATCAGCTGGCCAGCATGCATGCGCAGGCCAGTTTTTGGCACTGCCGCATGAGTGAAGGGATTGTGGTAAGGAAAAGCCGAACTTCTGGGTTCTGGCACACATGCACATCAGTAGTGGGTTTTAAAACCTGGCGCTACTGGTTTATATCAGTAGTGTGCGGCTACGCACACTCACTTTGCGAACACGCAGCGCTTCTGCACATGTGCAGATCATTTTTTATGACATCTGGGCGAGTGGGCGGAGTCTCCCACTGATGCCACTACAGGTTTGCTCAAACCAGGGTGAACCGGGAACAACCCACCACTGAAGCGCACCTGACAATCAGCTGGCCGGACAGCATGCACACACCAGTTTTCAGGACTACCGTGCATGCATGCAAAGGACAGCTGATCATTGTGCACGCATGTGCCCCAGAAATCCAGAAGATAAATAGACAAGGCCTCGCATGCCAGGCAACATGGCTTCGTGTGCCACTTTGGGCACGTATGCCATAGGTTCGCCATCGCAGCCCTACCACTTCAGACAAATGGTTGTCCAATCTCAGCATTCCTCACATTCCTAAACAACAGCTGAGATTTATTCTCATTTCAAATAATTTCTTTGCTTAAAAACGTAGGACTGAAACATTTAACTAAGCAATGCTGAATCTACAGTACCTCTGTTGGTCAACACATAGTTTAACCGGCAAGAAGGACAGAATGGGGCAAGAGAGAGAAGGACAGAATATAAACAGAGATGTCACTTGCAGATTTTTTTTAAAAAAAATGACCAAATGAAAGAAATTAACAAAGGAGCATTTCTGGATTTTATGAAGCCATTTTGAAGGCACCCTGAATGTGTCTACTTGTGGTTATACACAACATGTATTTACATACCATTCTGTTCCCTTTCTACACCAGAAGCCAACAGGTCAGGTTCTCCGAGGCTAATATCATTAATCTGAGTCCCCAGGCACTCAATTTGAAGAACTTTGCACCATTCATCTGCTTCAAGTTCTGCATACAAATAACCAAAAATCTGCAGGTTGGTATGGACCATTTGTAATATTTACAGCTACCACAATCGTGCACACACACACACATTAGTCTATGTCATTAGACCTACCTGATTCACAGGCAAAAGTCCTGGATGTGTCATCGCTAAAATATATCCCTACAGCATGTTTCCTTGTGCCTTTTGGCAACCGCAATATATTCTTCACATGATTAAGTTCTGTAACCTGGAATTAAAAAATAAAATTAAACAGTCACTCGTGAATCTCGTTAAGGTTGTTTCACAATGAATATTCTAGGTAACAGGTGCAACCTGACACATCGGCACCATGCATTTGACGTAACGAACCTAAAGCTCCTTCCATGGTCAGGTAAGCGTACCTGTGCTTTGACAGGGTCTGGACTGTAGCTCCTGATGCAGGAAAGGAGAAATGGAAATACAACATAATATACAGGTAGTCCTCGACTTACAACTACAATTGAGCCTCACATTTCTGTTGCTAAGCAAGACAGTTGTTAACGGAATGTGGTCCCATTTCATGACAATTCTTGCCACATTTGTTAAGTGAATCGCTGCAGTTATTAAATTAGTAACATGGCTGTTAAGTGAATTTGGCTTCCCCACTGAATTTGCTTCTCTCAGAAGGTCGCAAAAGGGGATTAAATGACCCTGGGATAGTCATAAATATGAGTCAGCTGCCAAGCGTCTGAATTTTGATCATGTGACCATGGAGATGCTGCAACAGTTGTAAGTGTGAAAAACAGTCATAAGTACTTTTTTTAGTGGTGTTGTGACTTCAAATGGTCATTACACAAACTGTTGTAAATTGAGGGCTACCCGTATTAACTTAAATGCAAAGGCAAGCACAATGGACTGGAATATGCTTTATCGAGGAATTGGATTCATTATTATTGTTGTTGTTGTAAATTTTCATTCATAAACATTTTTGAAAAATAGTGCATTGTCAGAGTATCATTTATAAATAGAACACAACCAACGAGAGTTGGTAGTAAATCTTAGCATACAAACTAATAGCAATAGTAATAATATAATAGCAGTAATAATAATATAACCAAAAAGTTTAAACTAGGTTTCTTCTTGCAACAGTTTATTTACATTTTTATACCTCTTTACTTTCAATACTTATAATATTATCATTCATAATCTTACGTTCTCTAAATTCTACCTCTTTTCTCTATCCATTCATAAAATTTATTCCATGTCCAACAGTATTCTGAATTTTTTATATCTTTAATTTTTAAAGTTAACCTGTCCATTTCAGCACAGTCCCAAATTTTTCAAATATTTTTCCAGTATTTAGCATATGTAATCCTTGCTGCCATCAGTATGTGTAATACTAAATATGTGGTCGCTTTATCATAATCCTTGGATAGTGTACCTGAAAGGCATGTTTCTGGTTTAAACTCCATATTTTGTTCAGTTATCATTTCCAGCCAGTTATGTATGTTCTCCCAATATTTTCTTGCTTTACCGCATTAGCAGTGTGATATACTAGTATATACTATACTATACTCCCAACCTTTACGGATTGGTGGCCCAACGGAAGGGAGACAGGAACTGGCCCATGCAAGTGTGTGCCGACTCTCCACTCAGGCAAGTAGTGGACCATTGCCCAGGGTTTGGGGACCCCTGTGATATACAGTCGCCACTTGGACTGAAAGGGTCCAAAGTCAGCACATGAAAATCACCATAGGTATATGTCTGTTACATACAGGTAGAAGCAACTACTAAACTCCTAAGCAGCAATGCTCCCAACTTTTACCCACTTGTAAGTGCATCTGCATGCAGACGTATTTTCTCTCTCTGGAGGTTGAGCAATACTGTAGAGAGTGTACAAAAGAAATAGAGAAGTAATAAGCTAAATAATAATAATAATAACTTTATTGTCATTGTACGTGTATACACAGTATACCCATACAACGAAATTCACTTAACACCCAAAGACCAGGTCCAACACTCATAACAATCCCCAAACACACCTCCACCCACCACAAATTCCCCACCCCTAAATCACTGAAACATCCACACAACAGACCAAGTAATGCTGTCCAACAGCTCACTGATGGTGGCCCTTTGGTTCATTGTTGAGTGCAATTGTAGCTCTGGGATAAAAACTATTCAGAAAACTCATTAATTTCAGTAAAGAAATTAAAGGCATGAAATAAGAAAAAGAAAACTGCTAAGTCAAGTTATTCAACATGCCATTCGCTATTCTTCTCTATAGCTTTCTATTCTTTGTTTGCCTTGTTCTTTAAAAGTTTCATATATCTTTCTGAGGATCCACTCAACTCCAAGCATTCTTCTTAAGATATTCATTCTTTCCTGATGTATTTATTTGTGATTCATTCTTCATTGATTCTGCCTTTATGACCAAACCATATCCATTCCTTTCTTTCATTCTTTTTTATACTGGATCCATAGTCCATTGCATTCTTGACCTCATCTTTTCTTCTTTGATTGTACACTCATCTTAAATGTTCCATTTAAACTACAGTACATTCAATCCCCATAAAGCGGGCAAAATCTTGGGTTTTATATCTTCCTCTTTCATTTTTTTTTCTTGATCACTAACATTTATAGCATTGTTTTCCACCCACTCCTCAACATCATACTATCATACAATCCTATTGTCTCTAAAATGTTCCTTCCAGCATTCTAGCATTTCAGTTTCAATATGAATACTGTAAAGTATGCTTAGAATGGATTTTTTTTCTTACTGTATTGTGCAAGCTCAATCCTTTTGGTTAGTCTGCAAGTCAATGTAATTGTGCAAATTCAGAAACTGTGCAAATTCTGGTTCAGTGTACTGGATAGACTTGCAACTATTCTGCCTCTGGTAAACATAATATTAAAGTCCTCTACTTGACTGAAATATTTGTAAAGATTTCTAGGTTTAAAGATTCATCTGTTATCTCCTCTACCTGTTGAAAGAAAAATCCAGGTCCAGTTCTAAGATGGGAATAAAATGGAGGCTGATTGGAAAGAAAGATTTTCTTTATTGGTGAACAGAACCAACACAGACAGCAGGCAGTTCTGGGACAGCTGACAAAATGGAGTTGAGAGTACGGTGGGTCTTTATACCTTTTTGATTTCTATGGCGTTATGTAGGGGTCATGGCTGGCTCTATAGGCAAAAGGGGAAATGCAAATCCTAGGTGTTTGTCTGAGCTAATCTTGTCTTGTCTAATTGCTTATCTGGAGTTTCTGTCTGACCCAGTCTTTCTGAATGGATTACCAGATCTGCATTTCTAAAAGCTGGCCTCTTCAGTTTCTGCTTGGGGCAGGGAGACTGGTGCTGGTTTCTGCCTTCTTTAAGTTTTTTTTCCCACTTCTCCTGTAGGGGAAATATTCTATCCCACCTTTTTAATATTCCCTAAAATATTTCATTCTCTAGAGGGTGGGTGGGTGCTGACTTTCTACACACCACAGAACAAGCAGAAGCCAAGTAGCTAAGAATTGCCTCCTTCTACCTAGAAGCCTGACCTACATTTAAATTTATCTCTGGGAAAAGCCATATACAACAGTGTGAAGGATTATCTTCCTTGCAAATTTTCCCTGGCTTAATAGTAACCTTTCTTTCTGCCTTCATCTTTCCAGTCATGTGATCTTGGCAAGAAGAGAATATGAGCCTGGAAAGCAGAGCAGAAAGTTTGGGCTTATACAAAAAAAACCATCTTTACTTTCCAAGAGAAGCTAGCATATATTGAAAATGCCAAGAAAGCTATTATTGTCAATCACAGCACATTTTAGAAATGAAATGCCAAAAAGGAAGGTACTCCAACATTCACAGGATATGAGTGGGTAGAAAAATAAATTGGATAGAGAGTGCTCTGGGCCCCCAAAATTATTTAGCTATGCTATTTACTAAATTAAAACTGCCCAGTGTCTCTTCGAAAGGAGATCCAATCTAATTGTATATTTCAATGGGCATAATTCAGTTTCATGGATAAGCTATAATGCAAAAGCCAACAGTTTCTTGAATATACCTATAAGTGCCTATAAAGTGCCTAATACCTATGCCTATAAAATTTAACAAAATTCTTACCAAAAAAAAAAAGTTTCCCAAATCTGGGATAGGTGAAAGAAGGAGATATTTCTAGGAACTGGGAGGGAAAGGAGGTTAAACTTTAAATATAGAGTTAGGATAAGAATGTCGGAGCAAGTAATCAATAAAGGGTTACTTCTCTTTGTGAAGAAAAGATTCAGACTGTCAGAGATTTTTATTTTACTTGTAATGATGAAATTCAAAAATGGCTTTGTGGTGGTAGGCTGAGAGAATGGCTCCAATAGATCCCAGAAACAACACAGTTCTTGGGTGTGGGTGTGGGTGTGGGTATGTATACGTGTATGTGAGTATCTATGTATCTATGTATATACATAGTATGCACACACATATAGGGAGAGAGATAGATTATTATTATTAGGGATAAAAGGTAAAAGTTCCTCCACACATGCATGCTAGTCATTTCTGGCTCTAGGGGTGGTGCTCATCTCCGTTTTTAAGCTGAAGAGCCAGCGCTGTCCAAAGATGTTCCGTGGTCGGCATGACTAAATACTGAAGGTGCATGGAACGCTGTTACCTTCCCACCAAAGGTGGTCCCTATTTTTCTACTTGCATTTTTTACGTGCTTTCAAACTGCTGGGTTGGCAGAAGTTCAGACAAGTAATGTGAGCTCACTCCGTTACACGGCACTAGGGGTTTGAACCACCAAACTGCCGATCTTCTGATCAACAAGCTCAGCATCCTAGCCACTGAGCCACCACATCCCTATTATTAGGTGGCTGGAGGCTAAAATGTGAAGAATGGTTGCAGGAATTGGGTATGACTAGTCTAGTGAAAAGGACTAGGATAGCAGTGGTCCACAATTTGAAGGGCTGCCACAAAATAAGAGGGGGTCAACCTATTTTCCAAAGCACCAGAAGGAAGACAAGAACCAATGGATGGAAACTAATCAAGGAGAGAAGCAACCTAGAATGAAGGAGAAATTTCCGGAGAATTAACCAGTGGAACGGCTTGACTTCAGGGGGTGTGGGTGCTCTATTACTGAAGGCTTTTAAGAAGAAATTAGACAGCCATTTGTATGAAATAATATAGGGTCTCCTGTTGGAGCACGGGATTGGATTAGAAGATCTCCAAGGTCCCTTCCAACAGTTTTTCTATTATTCTTGATTTCAGTCTGTACCATTGGGACCACATTGGACTTTTCCACATCCTCTCTAGTTCCTCCTTCATGCCCTGGTACTTCTCCAGTTACTCGTACTTCTTCCTGATCTTACTGTCACTTGGCATTGCTACGTCTATCACCACTCTATATATACACATCACACAGACAGACACACATCCATTGCTAGACGTATTATTGAAAACTAACTTTCTGTCTCCCTCAATTATCTATGATACTTTGTCTTTGGTAACAGCTTTTTTTTTTTTTTTCATTTTTCCCCCAGCCTGCTGAAACCTGAATTCTGCCTATTCAATTTCTTTGTGAAGGTAACTATAGCTATAGATGAGATATGAGCTATTGACTGCCCATGATAGCTTTATGAGGTTTAGGAGAGAACGATACAAAAGATGTTTCCCAATTTATTCCCATTATCAATTCATCCTTAAAGATCAGATACAGAAAGAGCAATTGCTCTGTCAAAATTTAAAATGAAGAACGATGGGTTTCAACAAACATTTTGCAAGCCTCACTTCACATCTGGTGCTTCACAGTTCATCCATCTGAAGAGCAAAATGTGTTTGCTTTGGGTTGCTTTTTCCTCCCACATCTGCAGTTTATCAGTTCATAAAGCAGACAATGAAGATTGTTCATCACCAGTGACTATTATCTAGATTGAACAAGATTCTGATTTCATACTACAGATATCAAGAAAGATTAATCTTCTGAACCCAACAGCTTGACTCAAACATCTGCGAACTTAGACAATACACTGATTAGGCAGAATTTCATTCAAAATTCTCAGGGGGATAATGGTATCTGGAATGGAGTCTGAAGTCACATTGAATATTTTCAGAGAAGCCAAGTTCAAACTATTGCGAACCTGGAAAACACAGAGCACTGTCATATTAGAACACTCCTTCTAACACAGAACTCAACTGACACGTGAGATGTGACCAAAAAAAAAAAAAAAAAACAATAGCCTTTTTACATTGTTGTTCATTTTGAATTTCAATTAAGCTACTTGTTCAGAATGATAACAGAAGATAACAACAACTAATAAACAATGATTATCCCTAAAGAGATACCTGAGCATCCCTACGTTTACTTTCAGTGAATGAATGCAAGTTTTAACATTATTAGAATGTATCTCTATCCACATGTTTATGCTAAGTAAAACACAGGTACCTATATGTGATTCCCTGTAGCTGTCAGGCCTGAAGGCCTAAGACAAAAGATGGCTTCCAGTCCAGTTCTAGACAACTTTCTTAGAATCAATAGCCCCAGTTTTGTCATTTAGACACCCGATGTTATGAGAATAGTATGGAAATCAAAAGAAGAAGCATGAGCTTATTTTTCTTGAAGGCTTTTCAGATAATTTAAATATTTTAATAATTGAATTAGTGAAATGCCTCTCACATTTTTAAGAGGAAAGGTAAAGGTAAAGGTTCCCCTTACAGATATGTGCTAGTCCTTCCCGACTCTAGGGAGCAGTGCTCATCTCCATTTCAAAGCCAAAGAGTGAGCGCTGTCTGAAGATGTCTCTGTGGTCATGTGGCCAGCATGACTAAACACCAAAGGCGCACCGAACGGTGTTACCTTCCCACCAAAGGTGATCCCTATTTTTCTGCTTGCATTTTTTACGTGCTTTTGAACTGCTAGGTTGGCAGAAGCTGGGACAAGTAACGGGAGCTTACCCCATTACACGGCACTAGGGATTTGAACCACTGAATTGCCGACCTTTCAGTCAACAAGCTCAGCGTCTTAGCCACTGAGCCATTGCATCCCTTGTTTAAGAGGAAAACCCCGCTCCCCCCCCAAAAAAACTAGCCATTTTGCCACTGATCTTAGGGGACTATAGAGTGCAATCAGAACATTGATGGCTATGCTGTCCACAACTACCCTAAATTTGAAAGCCCCAGATGTGTTATCTGTGTAGTCCTTGGTGCTTTCTGAGCTTGGTTATTTTCTTGAGGACATTCCATTATGAACTGGGTGGCATCATGATCTAGTTTGGTAATGAAATGACTGCAACAAAACAACCAAGCTCAGAGAGCACCAAGGACTCCACAATACAACCCTGTGTTACCAATATGAATTCTCTTCTGTAGTATCTGTTCTCACAGGGAAACTGTTATAATCATCAAATAATTCTCCTTATACTGCTGCTCACTTTTGTTACTTAAAATTAAATTCGGTCAGTTTTGAATTGAAAATTCCTTTCCAATGCCCATTGGAGGATTCAGACATATTTGTCTTAATCATGGCGTGGATGCTGAATTCTGTCCCTTACAAGGAAGAGTTTACAATCTGATGAAGAAGCATTCCATTCACAGGTCCTTCCTGATGATGGAAAAGTTAATCCAAGGCCTCATATCTATAAATAAATTTGTTAGTTATAAGTTAGCCTAAGACATCACCAAAGGAGCTAAGCATAAGTCAACTGAACAACTGCAATAAATCATTAAAGTGATAAGAACAAAATTATCAGATCTGGCTCTGCGAAATTAAAACAAACTTCAATCTATGGTGCTTATTGGAACACAACAGCAAAGTTCAATAACTTCAGTAATGGCTATTCAAGCTTTATCATTCTAAATCTGACCATAAGTAACATTATATAATTAGGTCTTGTCAGTAATGGCAACCCCAATTTTCACCACCCATCATCACCCTGCAGTAGATTTCAAACTGTTGAGTTCTTGATGGTAATTGAAGATATGTATTTATTCCAACTTAACAAAATATTTCAAAACCCATCTACATTGCAAGTTAAAAGGGGGGGAAATGAAGTCACCTCCAATTCAAGCTGAATTCCTAGTTACATATATAATATACCCAGGAATATCTTGGCATTATTTATTTATTTATTTATTGGTTCGATTTATATGCTGCCTTTCTCCGGAGACTCAGGGCAGCTTACAATGAGTTAAGCAATAGCCTTCATACTTTTGTATATACCTGCTTAGTGGGGCTTTTGGCCCCCCTAAGCGGTGTTTTTTTTTTATACAAAGTCAGCTTATTGCCCCCACAATCCGAGTCCTCATTTTACCTACCTCGAAAGGATGGAAGGCTGAGTCAACCTTGAGCCTGGTGAGATTTGAACTCACAGTAATTGCAGGCAGCTGGCAACTAAGTACAATTTATCAACACTTTAATCCACTGCACCACCAAGGCTCCTATTATACAAAAGCGGTTCTCCTTAGCTTTCTTCTGGATTTTTTTTTTAAATTCCCAGTATAACATTCAAAATATAGAAATAGACTTAATAATAACAACAGGTATTAGGCAACAGCAATCCAGACCACTGGGAAAAATGTAAATTAATAAAGCTAATATTAAAACTTTATTAATTCTCATTGAAATATCTTAATATTTCCTAGATCAGGGGTCTCAAACTCAATTTCTTTGAGGGCTGCATCAGGGCTGTGATTGACCTCAGGAGCTGGGTGGATGTGGCCGACTGGGTGGGTGTGGCCAACTGGGTGGTTGTGGCCAGCTTGACGCCATTGATAGGGCGTGACTGACTGAGTGAGTATGGGTGACTGGGTGAACGTGGCCAGCTTGACACCACTCCCCAAACTGCTGGTGTGTTTCCTCTTTGCACTGGGTAGACTGACCTGATGTTTCCCCTTCACATTGGGCAGACGAGGCCGAAGCGATGTAGGTAGACAGGACTGAAGCAGCATGAGCCAGCCCCTTACATTTTTCCAAGACGGCCCAGCAGGCTGGATCAGACCACATCGGGAGCCAGATCAGCCTGCGGGTCTTGAGTTTGATACCCCTGCCCTAGATAGACTTTTTTAGATTAAATTTATCCTCAGGATATAAGGCAATCATAGCAACAGTTTTGTTGGTGGCTAGTAATTCTGAGTTCAGAAACTTTTTTTCTTCTGCACAGAACAAAATTTATTTTGGGAAGTTATGCATAGCAAGAAATAAAATCGCCTTTTGAGAGGAGAAAAGAATTAATTATTACTTAATTCAAGACACTATAATCTGGCTCTAATTCCCTCATCATTCAGAGAGGTTTGGATGAACCACTTACATTTTGTATTAATATTAATGTATTAATAACATTTTCTATTAATAATGTGAATGGGAAAGAGGAAAAAAAGGTCAAGATTTGCTTCAATAATTGGTCTACTCAATGTTATTGCAATATGTAGTTTGCAATAACACTGAGTAGACCAATTATTGAAGCAAATCTTGACCTTTTTTCCTCTTTCCCATTCACATTATTAATAGAAAATGTTATTAATACATTAATATACTACATACTTTCTGTGCCAACCTTTTATTGCTGCAAAGATGGATCTCCCCAATTTCTATAGACAAAAAATGAAGAAGATAAAAGAATTGGTCAGATTTAAAATACATCTTTATTTTGGTCGTCAGCAAAACAAGTGCAGGTGCATAATACAGCAAAGAACAGAACTAGTATATTCAATATTTTTCATAGTACAGAGGAACAAGGAATTGGACCAGAGGTGGTATTAAACAGGTTCTAACCAATTCTAGAGAACCTGTAGTGGAAATTTTGAGTAGTTCAGAGAACCGGTAAATACCACCTCTGACTGGCCCCGCCCCCATCTATTCTCTGCCTCCCGAGTCCCAGCTGATCGGAAGGAACCTTCCCCTGGAGTGGGAAGAGAATGGAGATTTTACAGTATTCTTCCCCTAGAGTGGGGTGGGAATAGAGATTTTACAGTATCCTTCCCCTGCTACACCACCAAGCCACGCCCACAGAACCAATAGTAAAAAATTTTGAATCCCACCACTGAATTGGACTAACCAGATAGGCATTTAACATAATAAGTTCTTCCATATCAACTGGCACATTTAATTATGTGATGCAAATTAACGAAGACCAAACTACTGGGTCAGTATCTGTATGCAGCAGCACAGTTATTGGTCACATTGAGAAGAACTGATAAGTTCTTGGCCTTTTCTCTGGTTTCCTTTTTTTTCCCCACCATGACCTTTGGAAGTGGTTTTAAAAATCCATGAGTTTTTATGTCTTAAGATTCCAAACATGGTACATAATTTCAAAGCTTTAATAATCGATACTGTACACATTATGCAGCAGGCAAATGTAGATAGATGGGGAAAATTTAAAAAAGATTCAAACACAGTTTGCACATGATTTTTATTTCTTAAATGTTTCTCAAGTCAAATAAAAATGGATCAGCTACCAGAAGCTTATCTTTCTTGCTCCAAGGCTCCTAAACACCACACCTAAATCCCATTTTTCTAATATATTAAGCTGCTCTGCCAAAGCTTAAAAAATAAGTAAAGGTCTAGTATAGTTATCATAGCACAGCATGGAATTACACGTATATTTTCCAGACAGGTGATCCTCACATAATAGGACATATACACTTCCTCTCACACACACATTCCCTTCCTCCTCCTCCTCTCTCTCTCTCTCTCCCCCTCTCTCTCTCTCTCTCACACACACACACACACGAAGGGAGAGAGAGAGAGATTATTAATTTGCAATTAATTAATCTGCAATGCTAATAAGCATTTCCAGTTTAACTGGGTGTTGTACACATTCTGAAATCCATAACGTTGGTTAAAACAGATAACACGAAAAGGCAAGATAAATATCATGAACATAATGAAAATGAAAACTGAAAATCATAAATCGCCATATCTAATAGCAGAAATCTAAGCACTGAAAACAAACAGGCAAATTCCTTATCAAGCAGAATAGTCACAACAACCCAGTTCCTGAGGTGGATCAAAATCTTTAGAGACTCTGAAAGTCATGCATGAAAGGGCTATTTGAACATCTGTATCTTAAGAAGAGCACCTAAAAAGACATGTTTCTTTAGCTCCCAGAGAGGACAATCCTTGCTCAAGAGAAAATGGAGATAAAAGGGTCAGGAAGATTTATTTAACCAGGCTGTATCCAGCAATTGTATTCCAAAAAGTAATGAACTTAATACACTTCTGAAAGGTCACAAGTTCTTGTATTCTTATTTATATCTTATCTGAGCCTTGGAGATTTATACAACTGATTAAAAATGCTAAAAATGATCCATTTTCTCTTAGATGTATGGCAAATTAAAAGAAAGAATGCTATTTCAAAATCATATAATAGGCTAGGCAACAACAATAACAATCTGAAGCCAAAGTCTCATCCAAACTTGACCGTAGCTACCAAAATCTCAAAATTCAACTAATCACTGTAGTAGAATTCCTTAATGCTTAGACTATTAAGTCCAAGAATGCTCACTGAGCAAAGTCAATAAGTGCCTTGGCTGGAAAATGTAACAACTGGAAGAATACATCTAGAGGGAACTTAAGAAGATGGCTCTGTATGTATAAGAGGTACAATAAAATATGACATACACAATTTAACACCCAATGAAGTTATTTTTAATATACTGTATAGCTGTGTTCCTAGGCAAATGGGTTGGAGCATCAATTGGAGCCCAGGGTATGATTATGTTGATGGATGCTTGTTTTATCTTAACCACCAATTATATATTTGTGTGTTCAATTTTTATTACATTATATTACAACTATTGTCAGCCACCCAAAGACACAATAGTACCAATCTCATTGTATGTATGTTGTGGACTGACAATAAAGATTTGAATTTGAATTGAATTTAGTAAGGTGAGTAGCCTTATCAATGGAATGCACGAAGGAACCAAAAATACATAATGAATATAAAAAGCTAGATCAAATGTACTAGGCATGTTATCATCTATTTCCCCAAATAAATTCATACCACTATCCTAACATCCCCAAATTTAGTAAGACTACTAAATTTTGTTATAAATTCCCTTAATAATAAACTGCAAGCAAAAGTTTAATATGATAACATCTATCTTTTGACAAAACATGGAATATTGTATTTAAACTCCAAGAATTTTTCATCTCTTTTTTGGAGGGGAGAGGGGGTATATTGATTATATTAACGTTTAACTAGAAGGGCTGAAGACTATTAAGCTTGCATGCCTTGTTTTTTTTCCCCTTTATTTATATCATTTCTATAGCATCCAATTCAAACAAATGACTCTGGTTTCTATATCGGTATAGGTAACATGATTAAGCTGGGCAAGAAATGCAAATACCAAGATGGTGATTCAGATCTCATGATTAAACTACCATCTTGATTTTCTTTGTCCCCACAAAGGAGACAAAGAGACATCCCTAGATTAAGTGCTAATAAAATCAGAACAATCCCAACTTTAATTCTCTTTAAATGTCAGTAAACGGTGTATGTCTTTAGATGATTTGGCACAAAAGGCCAATTTAAACAATTTGCATAAGATTTTCATCACAGCATGAAACCGTGAGAGAAGCATCTCATCCAACTCTTTTAACTCTTCTTACCTTGTGATAACATCTGAAGTATGCAGCACGCTCATCTGAAAATTTCTCCATTCTTCTGGGCCCTTTGCTGGATGCTTTCTTGAAGACTAGCCAACATCTCTGATAAATCTATGAAAAACATACACAAACATACTTCCCCATGACTTGTATGACAATGGTTTTATGAAAATATACACTCATAAATATCCATACACACTTATTCATCTAGATACATTTAAATCCTCCATCTAGGATTTAAAATTAGGTCTATGCAATTTGTCCCAGTGATTCCAAGAGACTTGAAGTTCAATTATTTTGGGACCCATCTCAGCAATTAAACGTCACAAATAACATCATAGTTTTGGGTTAAGAGATTATACTGTTATAGACCAGTAAATAATTCAAAATCACTGTGCAACTATGAAGATTTTCAGCTGTCAGCACTCACCACTTTTTTTCTCTTACATTCACTCATTAATTCATAATCATACTAGACATGGAAGCCCTATTTTTGAATGACCAAATTAAACAAGGAGAGAAGCAACCTAGAACTAAGGAGAAATTTCCTGATGGTCAAATTCATAGATAACACAAGAATCCTGTTGTAACTTTTTTGACTCTGTGGTGTTTTCATGTCATTTAGCTTTTTCAGATATTACATATGGGATAAACATATTTTAGTATTTCTAGGCTGCTCTCAGTGAGAAAAGCTATCTTTTACAGTTCGACTGATTGTCTTAGCAGTTTAGAAAATAAGGAGTAATATCAATATCAGTCACAATCACTGTCTTCCTCATCAGTGTTCCTTAATTTTGGCAGCTTTATGATGTATGGACTCCCAGAATTTTGTAGCCAGCATGGCTTCATCAGTAATTTAGGGGAACTTTTCAGGAGTGGCTTTATCATAGGGAGATTGTTTGGAGCAGCTATTGCGTCATTACAGAATAGAATGCAGAACCAAAGAGATGGTGGGTGAATTATTAATGCCATATCAACCTTGCAATCTGACCCACTGCCTGAATTAAAATATAATTCAATTGTTCTTGTAGTCAGTTTCTGTGCCTGGAATCCAACAAGGTAAATAGGGGGAGGGACTGTTCCATTTTATTACATGCAACAAAACACCACTGAATGGTTCTGACATCTCTTCCCCATCTACTCATTCTCTGAACATTTACATCAGCAGGATGTCACTCTTCTTCCATCTGAGTAAGGCTGTGCTTCTGGACAAAATACCTAAAACTTTACAATTTTGTATTCTGAAATCAGTTACTTAAAAGCATGAATGTTGATTATTATATTGCCAAGGGAGTGTCAGAATAGACACTGATGAACAGCTGGAAGAGGCAATGAAAGCCCCAGCCCAATTCATGATGATTTATTTATTTATTTATTTATTTATTTATTTATTATTAAAATTTATATGTCGCCCTTCTCCCATGGGACTTGGGGCAGCTCACATAGTTAAAAAAACAATGATAAAATTCTAAAATATGGTCCAATTTAAAATCCCCAAGGTTAAAACCCCATAATCAGTCAGGGAATTTGGTGAAAAAGCCATGTCTTCAGGCCAGCATGGAAAGTGCAGAGATCGGGAGCAGTCTGGAGCTCAGTGGGTAACCCATTCCAGAGGGTCGGTGCGGCCACAGAGAACGCCCTCAACCTGGGAATCGCCAGCCGACATTGTCTGGCCAACAGCACCCAGAGGAGGGCAGTCCTATGAGAGCACACAGATTTGGTGGGAGGCCAGTAGAAAGTGATCCTGCAAGTACCTCGTGCCCATGCCATGAAGGGCTTTATAGGTGAGTACCAGCAACTTGAAGCAGATCCGGAAGGCCACCGACAGCCAGTGCAGCTCATGCAGAGAGGTGTTGCCCGGAAGTAATGGGAGGCTCCTGTAACAACCCGCATGGCTGCATTCTGGACCAGCTGGAGCCTCCGGGTGCACCCCAAGGGCAGACCCATGTAGAGGGCATTGCAGTAGTCCAACCGAGAGACAATGAGAGCTTGAGTTACTGTGCGAAGGGCATCTCTGTCTAGGAAAGGCCGCAACTGATTATGATGATGATGATGATGACGATGTGCCATCAAGTTGTTGTTGACCAATAGTAACCACATAGATTTTGTCCATCTTGCTCTGCTAGAACCTGCAGATATCTTGGAAAGAATGTAGGATTGTGAAGGGTCTTGAGAAAGTTTGAGTTCAAATGTATTATGCTCTTACTGTCTCTCCCCCCCCCACTTTTTTTTCTTTTGCTTAGGTTAATAAAAAAAAATCAGTTTCAGCCTTTTGTTATTCACCCAATCATTAAATGTGGTGGTCATAAAAATGATTAAATGTTGTTTAGCCAAATATGAGATGAAGGTTGGAAGAATCTTGAATAAGAATGACATAGTCAAAAACATCTGAAGATTTCGATAATTATATCTCTATATATATATCCTGGTTGCAATACTTTGATATGTTGGAATGTTTGAAGATAAATGGGAATTGTCTCTCAGGATAAGCTTAACTTTTATTCATTGACCATGTAAAATCAGTTGTAATCATATAATGACAATCACTACCTCTGATTTAGTCTACATTTAGTTTACAATCTCCAAAATCTCAATGGAGAGTTTATAGTTGAAACACCTAGCTGAGTTTTTTTATTCTTCCCAACTCTTTATTTTCTCTTGTCTGATGAAGAGCTCTGCGCTCTGTTCAGTCTTGATAAATGTACTGACCTACTATGGTTAATAGATTTTCTTTTAAAGGACCAAACTTTACTCTGTTTACTTTACAGAAGTCAGGAATTTCTGATTCCATATGATGTGATAGACTGCTGCAAGCTGGATTCCTAAGAGATAGGGAGGTGCATTCCAGACAAATAAGGATAACTCAGTTGAGATACCTTGTGTGAGAGAAAGAAGGTGAAGACAGTTCCTCCCTAATAATTCTCAGAGTATATGGCAGATGCAAATAATAGACTGTTTAGTCTGGCAAGAGTCTGTCTATAGGTGTGGACCAATAAAGAATTCAGTTTGAAAGAATCACTGTGTCTTTCTTGATTTGGGAGCCTAACAAACTAGGAGAACTAAATCCGGTACCACCAAGGTTTTGAGCTAACTGAAATGGACATAAATGACACAACATTTATAAGCTAAAAATGCAGACCTTGTAGCTACAGAGTCTCTACTATTTCATATTTCAAAACAGCAACAGTTATTAACATACAATTGTTATGTTGTACGTTACAACTGTAATATACAATCAGGTTTGTTCTTTGTTAAAATTCATTTCCTTGGCAACAACTTGTCCTGCTGTGGTTTTAGAATGCTGTGCACCAGTAAGTACCCCGTATTTATAAGTGTAAGACTTTTTGTAAGACTTGTAATTTCTTAAAAATTACAGGTGGGTGGATGAAATCTCTGGAACAGAAATTTGATGGCTACAAGATTAAAGTTTAGTCTTCAGTGCTTCCGTCTTTTAACCAGGACGTATGCAATTAAACCATCTTTTGATTCAATTCACTACAGTCAATGTAATGGCAGAAAGTTTTTGAATTTTGTGAACATATCACATATCACATTAAATGTTTAATAATTAAATCGTTAATTAATTACATTATTGTTTCCGTGAATACTATCATATCCATTCAAAGCAATTATTCAGGGCATCTGTTTGTGTCTTTCTGCTCAACTGAATGTGGATAAATGAAGCTGTTTGAAAAACACAGTTCAATAGATACTCTCAGTTGTTTTCCCCTCTTCTCCTTTTTTTTTAAGCTACTGTCTTTGACAAGCCATTCAGGTGATAAAACTGTTGTCAGAACATCAAGCAGAAAGTCTCATCCCAGAGCATCAACATATTTGGGATATATTCTAAACACGTATTGGCAGGAGAGGAACTTCAAATTTAGTCTACAACTTCATTTTCCTTTGGGGAAAGTATCAAGGCTCAAAAATACAACACCCATCTTTTGCATGCAAGACAGGTATAGCATCTCCTGTCTAAGAAAAAAATATTTTCTGTCTCATCACCTGGGCAGATGTTGGAATTAACCATTGTTCCCATTGCTTTCGATTAACCTAGGAAGTGACATAATGGTTTTGATTTTCAAATCCTGACAATTTCAGGTACAATGGATAATGACATGGGAAGCTGGGAGTTGAAGCTCAGCAACATAAGAAAGGCCACACCTTGTCCAACTTTGCGCTATGTCTTTCATAAATCACAACTGGCTGGATCCACCCAGTGAGTCAAGCTATAAATCACGTACTTAGATAGATACATAAAATATACCTTATCAATACAAGAGCATCAATGAAATCCCTTCCTTGGAAAATCACTAATTTATCCCTGTTCCAAAAAGCAGGAAAAAATGTTGTGCTTCCCACTATCCCTTTCACCATTCCTACAATACCATTCCTGAGCCAGGAGGGAGGAGGAGGAGGAGGAGGAAATAGTAGTTTAGGACTAAATTTCTCAGTGTGCTACATGCATCCTGGGCAGTTCTCCTACCATTATTTCGGTAGGTATGGTGCTCAATCCACACAGAAGAACAGGAGGAGGAGGAGGAGGGAGGGAGGGAGGGAGGAAGGAAGGAAGCTAGATTACTGGTGTATCCCCAAAAGTCTCATTCATTCTACTACAAAACATAACCTGTGTTCAGGTGAAAAATGAGAGCAATATCACTATTTAGAGAGTCCAATGAAATGCATTGTCAGGATTTCATTTTTGTTGTTGCTGTGGTTGTTGTTGTTGTGTATGAGGACTGCAGAAAAACATGCATAAGGACAAAGGAGGCTTAATGTATCCCCGAGTGCTGATTCTTCAAAATGATTAATTTGCTGTTTTCATTAAAGCCAAGGAATAGCAAGGACTTCACTTTTCTCTATTGATCCCAAGCATATGGCAACTATTAAGGCAGGTTTTTCACAGCCAAGAAGCTAAGCGGTAGCAGTTTGTTCTAAACATGGAGGATCAAATATCTGAAGGAATGCCAGAAGTAAATGAGATTGGTTCATTTCCACTAGCCCCAGACAGGCACTTACAACTTCAGCTCCACATCTGCTTAAACAAGCTGCCAATAACTAGGAAAGCTCACCTAATGGCACTTTAAAACACCGAAAATGTAAGGGGAAAAGACAATTAGTAGATTCTGACAATAGGCCTTGGCATGGCTCTTAATTGTGATCTACATTAGAATTAACTTTCTCGTCTCAGCCTTTAAACATTTCTGCACTCTGACCTCTGACAAATGCCTCCATAAAACCAAGAAAGCACTTTGTGAACTGAGTTTGTTCATTGTGACATAATCTGCTTAACCATAGCATTGGCATTGGTTAATGATATCAACTGGGACTAGAATTTTTAACACTAAGCAACATCATATGTCTGCATCACTTAGTGATGGCAGTTTCAGTTGCCATTGTTAAGCAAATCATTGTGGGTCATTAATTGAGGATGTCACATGGGTCCCCTATGAGAGCGTATGCACCAAGAGAAATTCCTTGTGCGTCCAATCACACTTGGTCAATATCCTATCCTATCCTATCCTATCCTATCCTATCCTATCCTATCCTATCCTATCCTATCCTATCCTATGCAATCTCCTGCTGGCTTCCCCATCAATTTTGCTTGTAGAAAACTAGCAAAAAAGGATGTAAATGGAGACCATTGTGACTGTGGGATATTGCAGTAGTGGTGAAATTCAACTTTTTTTTACTACCGGTTCTGTGGACGTGGCTTGGTGGGCATGGTGTGGCTTGGTGGGCATGGTTTGGTGGGCATGGCAGGGGAAGGATACTGCAAAATCCACTTTCCCTCCCCATTCCTGCAGGAAGGATATTGCAAAATCTCCATACCCACCCCAGCCAGAGGTGGCATTTGGGGGTTCTCCGAACTACTCAAAATTTCCACTACCGATTCTCCAGAACCTGTTGGATTTCACCTCTGCATTGCAGCATTATAATTGTATCCAGGTATCCAGACTGTGATCATGTGATTGTGGGGCTGCTGTGACAGCCAAAACTTCAAGGTTCAGTTGTAAGTACCAAAGATTCAATGTTGTCGCAGACTCAAACAATCACTGAATAAGTGCTCATTAAGCAAGGACTGCCTGTAATTTATTGAACAAACTGCTGCTGGGAGGGTACACACAACATACTATTCTGAGCAATGGTTGGCTCAACCATTGTTCCAGTGGCCAAGATCCTCAGAAGGATTGAGAGCCATCACACATGTAAATTGAATTTTCAGGAATTTTGTCTTTAAAAAAATGTTATTAGTGGTGTTGTTATTTTGTTTCATATTTTAGGACTAATATGAATGTTGATTTCAAAATGAAAGTCAACGTCCCATTAGTTTGCAGCAGTCATAATGAGACAGACCTTTGAAACTTGCACAGTTCTGATTCTCAAACAGGATATTCTTAAGATGTCAAATGAGAATTCAGCTTTCTTAGGTAATATTGCAAGATTTCTTTTCTTTTTTATGACTACCTAAAACTATTTGAAAAGTGACGTGGTGGCTCAGTGGCTAAGAAGCTGAGCTGATCGATCAAAAGGTCGGCAGTTCAGCGGTTCGAATCCCTAGTGCCACGTAACGGAATGAGCTCCCGTTACTTGTCCAGCTTCTGCCAACCTAGCAGTTCGAAAGCACGTAAAAAATGCAAGTAGAAAAATAGGGACCACCTTTGGTGGGAAGGTAACAGCGTTCCGTGTGCCTTTGGCATTTAGTCATGCCAGCCACATGACCATGGAGACATCTTCGGACAGTGCTGGCTCTTCGGCTTTGAAACGGAGATGAGCACTGCCCCCTAGAGTCAGGAACGACTAGCACATATGGGCGAGGGGAACCTTTACCTTTACCTTTAAAACTATTTGGAGCTCACAATGAAATCCTTTTACTTCAGATGATTAGATAAATAATGAAATGTGTACCATTGGATTTATTTATAAAACATAGGAAAATAGGTAATTTAAGGAAAAAACAGTACTTATAGACAAGATGTTTCTGGGTTTCAAACAGAAATCTTCCCTGTACAAAGCAAATGTTATAACCATTATATTATTAGAGCTTTTCTGATAAACAGCATGTTAAGCATTTAACCAAGATAAGAGGTTTTACTGCCTCTGTGAAGTAAAAATGAATTGTGGTATTAACCTGGAACAAACTACAGTATATTGTTTGAAATGACAAGAATGTTCAGTGCTTCACAGAAGCAATTTCTGGAAATAAAACAGAAAAACATATCCAGAAATCACTTGATCAGTATGTAGGAGGACTGATATAGATGTCAGTCATCTCTACCCAGTACACTGGACCAGGAAATCAACTTCACAGGAAGGTTAAAACTTCAGATGATTTCATGTTGCATATCTTACTGATTTAGCTGTGGGTATGAACAACGAGGGGACCTGGTGGCTCAGTAGCTAAGACACTGAGCTTCTCGATCAGAAAGGTTGGCAGTTTGGCGGTTCGAATCCCTAGCGCTGAGTAACACAGTGAGCTCCTGTTACTTGCCCCAGCTTCTGCCAACCTAACAGTTCAAAATCATGTAAAAATGGAAGTAGAAAAATAGGGACCACCTTGGTGGGAAGGTAACAGCGTTCCGTGCACCTTTGGCGTTTAATCATGCTGGCCATATGACTACGGATACATCTTTGGACAGCGCTTTGCTCCTTGGCTTAGAAATGGAGATGAGCACCGCCCCCTAGAGTCAGGAATGACTAGCATGTATGTGCGAGGGGAACTTTTACCTTTACCTATGAACAACTACTGTAGGACAATTTGAATGTGCAGTTTATCAGTCTGGCATTTTCCAACACCAGATGCCAGACTTGAAAGGAACCCTAATTATCATTTTTTAATGTATAGGAAAGTATACTAATCTCCTAATCCTTGTTTTTTCTTTCTTCTAGGCATGCTATAATAAAATTTCTCTTCACCCTATTGCCTGCCCATTGGCCTTCCATTCTGCTTGAAATTCCATTTATTGCAGGATTCTTCAGTGATCTCTTTTCATTTGAATCTCATTGGAAAGAGCTTTCATCTCACTGGAATAACAGTGGTCTTTCAGGAAATGACCAAAGAGATTACCATTTTAATACATGGGTACATGTGTGTCTCTCTGTGTCTACATGTTATAATATGAAAATGCACTGGGCTGTCCTTCAAAGTAATGATACAGGGTCATTTCAAAGAAAAATGTTTTACAGATGCGTGAAAACCTTTCTTTAAACCGTAGAAGGAGATAAAAAGTGCTACTTTTATATAGCATGTAGTTAAGCTGTGCTATATGTTACTACATTATCTGACTGTGGTCTTCGTTTAGATACTTCTGCTGGAAACAGGAATGGTTTCAACTGGAATGGTTTCAAAAGGGAGCAAGAATGAGCGAGTCAGTTGTTCCTGTGTCTTCCTTCATTTTTAAAGTTCTTTATTTTTATTTATTTATTGATATGCCACCCATCTCCCTAATAAGGCGATTCTTTAACAATACAAACAATTCTATTATTTCCATTTTAAAAATTTAATTTGGGGTACACCAGTGTTTCCCAAAGTGGGGTACGCGTACCCCCAGGGGTACGGGAAGAGTTTGGTGGGGGTACGCGTTGCACCGGAGTTTAGTTAGGATCACGTGGGAATATCCACTGCACCGTGCTTAGCTGCGCCCACAGAACAAAGAAAGAAATAGGCACGTATCACAGTTTTTACACAGGAACTGGGAAACTGGGAAATGGGAACAAAATAACTTTCGTTTATTTTGTGTATGTACCAAAAAAAGAAAAAATAAATATATTTTGATTTTTATTAAAGCATATGTTTTTTATGAGGGGTACTCAGTGTTACAAAATTATAGAAGGCGTATACATATGTCAAAAGTTTGGGAAACACTGGGGTACACAGTCCACATTGAGAAATCTAGATTTTTTTGTTCTAATTGCTGCCATGGGCACTAAGTACTAAGCACTAGGGATCTAGTGCAGGGTGGGTTCTACTTACCTTTACTACCTGTTTGCAACGGGGCCGTGCACGCACATGGCTCATGCACACGCTCTTCTGCGCAAGCGCAGAAGCATTTTCATGACATCAGGGTCAGTGGGCGGGGCCTCCCGCCAATTTTACTACCGGATCTATAGAACCAGTGCGAACCAGGGGCAATCCACCACTGATCTAGTGCCAAAAGACTATACTGAGTGAGACTGATAAATGGATTGGGCTGGTTTCCCCTTTCATTCCCCAGACTGCTGGGCATGCCTTATGATATGCAACTGAACTACCACTGGTCTTTTAAAAATGCCTCTCTACTGGTTTGAATGATCAAAGCTCATCTGTGTTCTGCTTCTCTGATATTATGTCTTATAATTCATGCAGATATTTCTCTCTGCTCAGAACTATGGGCCTTCCAGTATCTATCTATCTATCTATCTATCTATCTATCTATCTATCTATCTATCTATCTATCTATCTACCTACCTACCTACCTACCTATCTATCTATCCTGTTTCCCCTAAAATAAGACATCCCCTGATAATAAGCCCAATAGGGCTTTTGAGTGTATGTGCTAAAATATCCACCACCACCCCCGAAAATAAGCCCTCCTTGAAAATATTTAAATGTATGTGTATTTCCTCTGGTTAGAGTTAGTGAGACAGAGCTGGAAATCAGGTAAGATGGCAAGAGGAGCCCCATCTTGCTTCATGCACCCCAAAGTAAAAAGACATCCCTGAAAATAAGGACATGCACTTATTTTGGGCTTCAAAAAATATAAGACAGGGTCTTATTTTCAGGGAAACATGGTATCTATCCATCCATCCATCTATTTTCTATCATCTATCTATCTTCTTTGGGTAAGCAATGTTATGCAAAGCACACAAAAAAGTAATAAAAATAATAAAAAGTAGTGAGCAAAGGAAAAGTGAATCAAAAGGAGATAAAAAGAAAAGCTAAATTTACACCAACATCATTCCTCATATTATTACCTACTTTTTATCCTTGCCAATCATCCTATCTTCTATCACATCCATATCCAGATTCGATATTGCCTTTTGCTCTTCATATTGAGTACCTGTCTCTTTTTGAAGACCTTATCAACTCCATCCAACCAGGACATTTTTTTTTATCTTCCCTTCCCTTTCAAATTACTGCGACTTCCTTCAGATATTTATTTTGCAATCTGATTTTCATTCATTCTCTTTACAGGTCCAAAGCACATTAATGTAGTTACCAGTATTTCACATTGATCACTCATGTTAAATTTCTGCTGACACACACAACTCTCTTCCATACAAAAAAACTGAGCAGAAGATCCATCTGGTAAATGGGTGTTTGCCTCTTTCAGCAAAAAATGTATTCCTCACAGCCGATCTCATAAAGCCATGATGGCGAACCTACGGCACGGCTGCCACAGGTGGCACGTGGAGCCATATCTCTGGGCACACAAGCGTTGCCCTACTCAGCTGCAGCATGGATATGCGCGCCAGCCAGCTAATTTTTGGGCCTTCCAGGCCCACCTGAAGTTGGGAAATGGGCTGTTTCTGGCCTCCAGAGGGCCTCCCAGATGGGGGACGGAAGGCAATTTTCACTCTCCCTAGGCTCCAAGAAAGCCTCTGGAACCTAGGGAGGGTGGGAATCGGGCCTACCAGGCCCACCATGCCATTGCGGGCCAAAAGTGGGGGTAGCGCATGGGGGGGTCACACACGTATGTGCAGGGGTGGGGCGTATTGAATTATGGGTATGGACACAAGCATGCGGGACCACCACCCCCCACATGATCCCCACTTTTGGCACACGACAGCAAAAAGGTTAGCCATCACTGTCATAAAGTGTACTATTTTTCTAACCGCATTTTCTTATTTTAAAATTTGGCTAAGAAAGTCCTGGAGTATGAACGCCGTGCAAATAACCATTCAGTGTGTTGTGATAGTTCTGGAGAGAAACAGTAGAGCTTGTGACCTTGTCTGTGACGGAGAATGGGGACATTCAAACTGCTTCTCCCATGAAGTACCACAGAACTTATGGCCTGTCCATTAGAGGCAGATGGTCTAGTGGTTAAAACATCAAGCTGAAAACTATGAGTTATCTATTTATTTAGGAGATTTATATTGCTACCTATTTGCATATGGCGACTCAAGGAGGCTTACAAGAATATAAAAGTATTGAATAAAAAAACAATAAAACTAATAAAAGAAAGAATCATATATAATAAAATAAGCCCCCATGCCCCAACCCGGCGACAACACATCATATGAGCCATTTAATGGGCTCCATCCCATTCTGCATTTCCCAGGCCCGTCAGCAGAACCAGATCTTCAGTGCTTTGCAGAAGAATGGGAGCCATTCTAATCTCTGGGGGAATGATGTTCCAGAGAAAGGGAGCCATCATAAAGAAGTTCCTTCTTCTGGGTCCCACCAGATGTATCTCTCTAGGGGATGTTACCCGCAACATTCCTTGACTCCCCGCTCTGGTGGGTTGGGTAGATGTGACTGGCAAGAGACAGTCCCTCAGATAACCTTGTCCCAAGCCATGAAGGGCTTTAAAGGTGACAACCAGCACCTTGAATTGCATCTGGAAGCAAATCAGCAATTTATACAGTTCCCTCAGGAGCGGTGATACATGTGCACATTGAAGTCTGCACAAAACCATATGGGCCACTGCATTTTGCACCAACTGGCGCTTCTAGATGCTCTTCAAGAGCAGCCCCATGTAGAGCGCATTGCAACAGTCAAGATGGGAAGTGACTAGGGCATGAGTGACCGTGAGTTCTACTCCTATTTTAGGCATGAAAACCAGCTGGGTGACTTTAGGCATCTCTCTCTCACACACACATACTACACAGGGTTGTTCTTGTGAGGAAAATAGGAGAAGGAAGGAGTATTAGGTACGTTCAACAGATTTGAATTATTTATCCAAACAATAAAGATGGAATATAAAATAAAAATTCAATAAAATTAAATTAAATTACTTTCTGGAGTGTGCCTTCTGTCTATTTATAAACTGTAAGTGGCCTGTAGAGAAAAATTACACATCTGTTCTTAATGCTTCCTTCTCCAAGGTTCAGAATAATTGTAAAAATAACTTTGCAAGGTTTCGACCTTTCACAAAAATTGTAGCAAGCATTAGAAATAGCTAAGTTCTGAATGGTCTATTTTGTGGGCTATTAACTCAGCTTCCTTTTTCATATCTTAATTTATGTGGGAGATTTATTGCATCCATCTAGAAAATTACAGCGTGGTCAAAATTTTACAGATATTGGGAGCTATTATGATAACCAATTGTTTCACATTTAGGAATGCTGGAAAATTTAAACTTTATTACACAATACAGTCCAGACAGGAGAACATCTAGACCTGACAGTCAAAAATAAACATAAATGGGGGTTAAAAGGTTAAATGCTTTTGATGGAATTCAAGTGAACTGTTTTAAACTTAAGACTTTTTTTAAAAAAAAAATATTTCTGGCTCACTCAGGTTCTTTCCTTCCCTTTCTTCTTTACATCTGTTTTTCCTTCTCTTTCTTTCCCACTTTCTATATATTTATTATGAGTCAGTCTTTGAGAGCTGACTATGATCATTCATAAATTAACCTGCTCGTTAGATGTATAACAGCTTTTCATTCAGCTCAGGGCAATGTGAGTATCACACTCAACTCCAAATTCTCCCTAAAATAGCAACCTTGTGAGTTTGATTAGGTTGGAAATGTCTGGTTCAAGGACATCCAATGAGTTTCATAGTTGAGAGCCTTACTGACCCCAAAATCTCCCGAGTTTCAGTTCAATAGATTAGCTCCTCTAGAGAGAAAGAATATATCAGTAGCTTTGCTTACCATCCTTTCTTATGACCTTCCCAAAAGACATCAATTTAAGAAGACGAAGAGACGTAAGATGGCAGTATCATATATTCTAAACCAGTGTGTTTCAAACTTGACAACTTTAAGATATGTGGACACGCTGGCTGGGGAATTCTGGGAATTGAAGTTCACACATCTTAAAAGTTTTCAAGTTTGAAAACCACTGTCCTAAACCAAGGTTTTTCATTCTGCATTCTGCAGAACCATGGGATTTTGTGAAAGTTCTTGGATAGACTAAAAAGAAATACACTTAAGCACCTTTTAATCCCTAGAGGGATACTCTTTATCAGAAATTCTGGGTAACAAACAAACAAATAATTATACATACATGTAGTTGTTTTTTTTTATCCCAGGGATTCCAGGGAATATGAATGAGTCTCTTTAACTAATATGATGTATAATATTTTATATACCTAACCACTGCTTTAAAATCTTTAATGTCCTTCAGATACATTGAAATGGTTGAGAGTCTAGAGATGAGGTATAAGTCCTTAAGAAGAAACCAAGATAGAGAAGACAATTTTAGACATTACTTGGGGTTATCTGGATAAAATGAAGGGCTGTCACTGCAACAAAATGCAGTTCAAATTCCTCTATCCACAAATCACATTCAACGACCTTCATAATTAACACTATACTTAAACCAATCCATTATAAGATGTTGCGATACTTATCTACTTTAGTCAAATATGCCTGAAATTCATTAAGCACGACAGTGTTATCACCCTCCTGCTGCTCTAAATGTGTTTGTTAAACACATTTCCAAAGTGCACATATTACATTTTACAACCTCTACAGAAATATGACGATGCTCAAAAGCGTAAAAAATAAAATAAGTTTTAACCACTTTCTTTCTGAAAGTGATTTGTCATAATTTGTCACATGAGAAAAATACAGAATTAAGCAGTCATACATTACGAGACACCCATTGTTCACTCATAAGATCAGAGGTTGCCCCAGTACAATGATGAAAATAGTTCCATAAAAGTCTTGCATGCAAGATTCATGTAGAGTAAATAGTATATTGCTTATATGATAGATAGATTGATCGATCGATCGATAGATAGAGGGATGACAGACAGGCTGGTGGGTGGGATGGATGGATGGATGGATGGATGCATATAAACAGACTTCCCAGATTATACAAAAATTTCTCAGGAAGAAGTGTGGTACTCTACATCTGAATAAACTTTTATTTTTTATTCTATAGTCTGACAGTTGTCCCTAGGATTTTGAAGAAACAGAATGGAAAGAGTACTGACATTTTTGATTTTTGGTTTTGGAGAAGACTCCTGAGAATGCCATGGAAAAAGAATACAAACACAGAATAAATCAATCCAGAGTTCTTTTTTGAGGCAAAAATGAGCAGACCCAGATCATCATATTTTGAACACATTATATACAAAGACCTGACTTTCTTGAAAAATCTATAATACTTATGAAGGAGAAAAGAAAGAGAAGAGAACAAACACCAGGAAGATGGATGGACGCAACTGCAGCAGTGATAGGTGCACAATAGACTGGACAACCGTTTGACTGGGATGGTATAAGGATTTCTGCCTTGAGCAGGATGTTGGATTAAAAGACCTCTGAGGTTCCTTCCAACTGTATGACTCTAATTAAGTCAAGAGCAGATTAACTTTGAGAATGTGTACCCTGTAGTTGCTAAGTCAACATCTACTTGGTGGCACAAAATCAATCATTCAACAATTCCACAGGCTGCAAACATGTCCCGACTACCTTTACTAATATCCATTTTGTTTCAATTCCAAATAAAACTTGGATGAGTAAAATTCATTGTACGTTGTCTAAGTCTATAACAACAAAGGCCCAGAAAACACAGTTAAGTCAATATGCTTCCTGTTATTGATTAAGCTTCCATTACTGCAACATTTTTTAAAAAAAAAAATGACTCAGTTCTTTAATAACACAGACAGTCTGTCAGGGCAAGATATTCAATAGCTCAAACATGGATGGATTTTGTAATTTAGAACCAAACATGACCGGGAGAAGAGTGGATACCAATTATGAACAAGCCAAAAGTACATTTCCATCCTCTTAGAGGGAAAAAGTGGTGCTCCCAGCCATGATGATGATTGTCTGATTAAATTGATATGCCCAACTGACTCCCCCTCCTAAAAAAGTTGCCTTTGGACCCAAATGTCTTGAGTATCTATTAATCTGTCCCAAGTCTTCAGGGGGAAGATTGTTCAAAAACTAGTTGCTCTGCAGCTCATGAAAACTCTGATGAAATAGATTTCTCTAGAACAGTTTCAGTTAGTTTTTAGGTCAGAAGACAGCTTTGGTAATGCTTGTAGATGACAAGGGCCAGGATGGCAGTGGCACATCCACCCTTGATCTTCAGGCAGTGGTTTGATTCAAATAATTTAACAACTGGTTCTCTGCCCTAATGACCTGCTGGATGGGCATGGCCATGGTGGCCGTAGCCAGGCGGTGCAACAGGCAAAACGCGGCCTCCTGCACCCCCCTGAGAGCAAATATGGGCTGCAGAGGGTGCCTCACCCCCCCCACCCCATTTTGGGCCTAGTGGGCCTCCCTGCAGCCTTCTAGGAGCAAAAATGGGCCAGGGGGGGAAGCACCACATACCCCTGTGCCCCATTTTGGGCCTAGTAGGCCTCCTTGTAGCCTCCTGGGAGCAAAAACAGGCTGCGGGGGGGGGGCGGTACACTACACCTCCTGTATCCCATTTTGGGCTTAGTAGGCCTCACTGCACTTACCTGGGAGCAAAACGGAGCAGGTGGGGACTTCTGGAAGGGGGGCGGGGCCAGGCAGCAATTTAACAACCGGTTCACTCAAACCAGCCCGAACTGGCTGAATCTCACCACTGGTTTCAGGAGTTTTCAATACCGGTGACCATGAAACCCTTCTGAACCAGTACAGGTAGCCCTTAATTTAGAACAGTTCATTTAATTTGAAGTTAGAACTTCACTGAAAAAAGGTGACTTATGTTCATTTTTCACAGACGCTTGGCAACTGGTTTAGATTTATGAAGGTTGCAATGTCATGGGGTCATGTGATCACCTTTGGCAAGCTTCTTACAAGCAAAGTCAATGGGGAAACCAGATTCATTTAAATTAGTATTACCAACTTAACAATTGCAGTGATTCACTTAGCAACTGTGGCAAGAAAGGTCATAAAATGTGGCAAAATTCACTTAACAACTGTCTACCTTAGCAACAGAAATATTGGGCTCAATTATGGTCATAAATTGAGGATTATCTATACTGCAGATTGAGAATTGGGTGTATTCAAAGAACATGCATGGCTTTCAACTCCCAGAATTCCTAGCTGGCCAAACTAATTAGGAATTTCAGAAGTCCAGTTTATAGGGCACCATTGAGGAATGATGGGATATGAGAAGCCCCTGCTTTAAAGTCATACATCAGATTTTTTTTTTAACTTCACATATATGAGGTATTCCTATCTGAAGACTAATTTGAGGACGTAATAGCAATTTAGTGGGGAGCTCAGAATTATCATTCTTTCTTGGTTTGTATTATCTGTTTCCTAGTGAGACCTGGTTCAATTTAAATCCTGTCGTCTGATCCAAAAATATGTCCTAAGGTTGTATACTATGCACTTAATATCTTCCTGAGAAATTCCTGCTCAATCTTTTCTTGGAATGGAAATCCAATGAGCTTCTAAGCTGTTTGTTCCGGTAATGAGATCAACATAAATTCTCACACAAGAGCATAGGAAGTATTACTTCCATTGCTTCTGATTTCATTGGATCATATGAGCATGACTTCTTTTATAACACTGGTTTTTTTTTAAAACTTACTCAGAAACTGATTTTTTTTCTATTTTTAATAGGATACCCTTCAATGTTTCAGGCATAGGACACAGTATAAATAGGAATTAAATAGACAAATGGTAAAATTGAGCAACTGAAAGAAGGTGCAATACATATATTTCTCTATTTTTAAGCACGGATGGCATGTGTCTATTAAGGAATAGATAACCTATTTCCCATTTGACTAAGATAAATAAGTGATTTTTTTCGGCATATAAGGTGGCAATTCTAGTGCAAATTTTGTTATTTTCATACCATCTGACTTTGCTCAACAGAAAAGTTGTTCAATAGAAGAAAATTTTTGGAACTCAACAATAATTAGTCAAATAGATTGCCTTTCTTATAGTATGAAATTTACTTTAATGTATGTTTGGAGTATAAATGAACTTACAATGAAGTAAACAGCACAATATTCATTGAAAAGCATTACTTTTCTTTCTTTGCAAACTGTATAGCAATCCCTGAAACTATCTCATTTGTCTTTGTATGTATGTGTGTGTGTGAGAGAGAGAGGGGGGGGGAGAGGGAGAGGGAGGGAGGGAGGAAGGAAGGGAGATAGAGAGAAATCTGGCACAGATTTTTCTTGGAAAAAGCCATCATCATTATGAATTTCATCAATTCTATCTCGAAACAGCCTAAATTAACAGGCATTTTTATTTCCCCACTTCAGAAATTTGCGACTTGGAAATCTCTACATTGATTTTAATCAAAGTTGGCAATCTTGATCCTGTCATTATTATCTAATTAGCTTGCATGTTTTGTGCCGTTCTGCTGGGAAAAGTAAAATAGGGTTTTTTTTGGGGGGGGGTTGCATTTCACCCATGCTAGGGACAAGCCATGCTTTATTTTAATAAATTTTATTCTAAATTTGGATGGTTGATCAGATTGCACAATCTCTGGAGTAAATCAGCATTTTCCTAGCCTTAACCCCCAATCAGATCTTGGGTCTGTGCATCTTCATGGATATATAAAACTCAAAAAGATGATTGTTTCTTGACTCCAAATGTGAGCTAAATTTTTAAAATGAATTAGTTGCAAAGAAATTTGAAAAATTGCATCACAGAAAGAGTTATACCTTCACATTATATGAGTTCCTTCTTAGCATCTTTTGCCCGTCTTATCTTTCCACATTCTCTTAAAAAGGACGTCTACAAAGTTCTGAATTAATTCCCTCTTTTTATTACTAACATAGAAATGAGATCTATCTGTCCTATCTATATTCTTTGACATTCATTCTTCTTTTCTGGCTGTGATTTGAAAATGTGTGTGGAGGGGGGAGGGGAAACCATCTTATTCCCTTTTACTTAGATTACAGTGGCATCACAGCTATGTTGATACCATCAAGGGAAAAAAAAATAAAAATAGAATGGGTTTGCATTAATGTCAAAGGAGGTAATGTGGGAAGAAGGATTAAAGGCATCCATAAGGTGCAAATATCTGGAAAAGGCAAGGGAAGGCACTGGAATAGTAAGCAGGGAATATTCCCCAAGAGTAAAAGGTGGGTACTGAGAAGCCAGCTCAAACGGGGAAATCAAGAAGCAGAAAAATAACCAATCAGGTGAAAATTACATGAAGTGCTAGGACCACTTTATAATGCCTTGGTAAGGCCACACTTGGAATACTGCATCCAGTTTTGGTCATCACAATCTAAAAAAGATGCTGAATCTCTGGAAAGAGTGCAGAAAAGAGAAACAAAGATGATTAGGGGTCTGGAGACAAAAACATACAAAGAATTGTTGCAGGAATTAGGTATGTCTAGTCTAGGGAAAAGAAGGATTGGAAATGGCATGATAGCAATGTTCCAATATTTGAGGGGCTGCCACAAAGAAGGTCTATCTATTTACTAATGCACCAGAAGGCAAGACAAGAAACAATGGATGGAAACTATTCAAGGAGAGAAGTAATGTCTTTCCTGACAGTGAGAACAATTAATCAGTGGGAATCTTAATATGCTATTCCTGGTATGTGATGTTTTGTATACATACAGAGAAAGAAGCACTCTTGTAATCTTTGACTTTTAGGCTTGCTGTCAAACATCAGCCATAATACTAACAACTGTTTTGAACAATATGCAGGTTGTATTATACAAATAGCTATTTTATATGTGAAATTATGACTGAAATATTTCTGCACCTATATTGGTTCTCACTGTCAAGAAGTTTCTCCTTCTCTCTTTGTTCATTGCTTCTTGTTTTGCCTTCTTGTGCTTTGGAAAATACATTCCCCCCCCCTTCTTTCTGGCAGTCCCTTAAAAGCCTGTTGCCTATCACACTCTTGGGCAAAGCATGTGAGCCATTTCCCCCTTTCAGTGGTCCATGAAAGTGCAGCTATAATATGTAGATAATAAAGTTGAAAAAAGGTGAACATCATTTTTACAGAACTATAGATATGTTGAGGCTGGGTGTGACAAGGAAGGGGAGGGAACAGGCAAAGCCTCCCCTCACTCCCTTGACGTGAGTGACATTGAGTTGGCCACACCTACCCAGTCACATGACCATCAAGACATACCCACTACCACGGGTGGGTGGGTGTGGCATGGCTTGATGGGTGTGGCTTGGTGGGCATGGCAGGAGAAGGATACTGTAAAATCTCCATTTCCACCCCACTCCAGGGGAAGGATACTGTAAAATCTCCATTCCCTCCCAAATCCAGGGGAAGGTTACTGCAAAATCCCCATTTCCTCCCGATCAACTGGGACTTGAGAGGCAGAAAATAAATGGGGCGGGGCCAGTCAGAATTTTTACTACCGCTTCTCCGAACTACTCAGAATTTCCACTACCAGTTCTACAGAGACTGGTATGAGATAGACTAAACTAATATGAGATAGAATTCACAAAAAAAAAAAAAAAAAGGTATAACCACTCTCACTCGGTAGAGAAAAAATGTCTGTGCAGATTTTGGATGGCTCCTATCCAAGATTGGATACTGGCAATTCCATATCTTGTCCTCAGATTCCCTATTTAAATCAGATATCAAAGTTGCAGGAAGGAAGTCACTAAGGAATGTCCATGTCAACCTTGCTCACATTCTAAAAATAAACACAACTCTCCACACAGAATTCTTCTTCATGTTACTGTTAGTTGCAGAAGAGGATATTATTTAGGATTGCAGGGCCTGTAACATGTGAACATGGATTTTGATAAGCCATGCAAAAATCTATAGGAGGCCCACAAGGGTGATTTAAGAACTAGGAGGAATATCATGAGGCCACACTAGAAAAAATGCCTATGTCTAGACAAACGCTTTAGAGAAAAGATATGGTGAATGTTTTGTTAGGAGTAGAATGTTTCTGTCACAGTAATTGTACAACAGCTCATTAAATTCACCGACAGGAAACAGTGAGTTTGAATTAGAACATGTAAGCAGATAACCTCTATGTCAGGGAATGGAAGACAAAATTCCGTTTTCTTAATGGATAATCTCTATAATGGATTGTATTATTAAGGCATTATTAGTATGGAAGCAAACTACTTTAAAAGGAATTCAATTCACCCTGCAACATGGACAGTGTCAGAGCCAAACAAAATATTAGGGAGAAACAGCATTTGACATAGTCTAACACACTAAATAAAATTCACCCATAGACATTACAATTTAGTACAGTCTATTGTGTTCAAATGGACTTAGTCCCAAATTTATAATATGTTCAAATGTATAAAATAATAATTTCAGAAACTAAAAATTACAAGTATTTTTTTAAAAAAATAAGATTTTCATTTTAACGACAGTTTGGAAGTTACTGGCTTCCTTCTTGGGTTAAAAATGGGAAGAATGTTCTAAAATAAATATAACACATAATATTTTTCTCTTTGTGAACCAAGGATGGAATTTTTTTATGTGTATAAAATGACATGATGTAGAGATGTGATAATTTACTACAGAACATATCTGCTGCATAATTATTTTTATGAAATTGCCCATTTAAACTGTATGTAAAACTTTTTTTGGTTTGTTTTGGTTTATTACAGAAAGAGTAAAACTACCTAGATTATATGTCTGAAGTAGTTCTTAGCTATCCTTCTGTAATTCATTTTCCTGTAGCACATATTTGTAGTTGCTGCTGCCTGCATCTGCACATACATAGATTACTTTCTATATTTTAATGTTTTATGTGATTTCCCTTGGTTATGTCACAAACTTTGGTATTCAGCTATCTATAGAAACTATCAAAGTGTTTCATTTCAACCAATTCTGATACTGAACAATATTACAGAGTCCTTGGTGATCTCTGAGCTTGGTTGGTTGTTTTCAGACATTTTATTACCTGACTAGGTAACAAAATTATTTATTTTTAATTCCTAGCTTTTTTTTTTTCCCTCAGGTGCAGGGTCCAGTTTTTGGATTAACCAAACAGTGATCCACTATTTGTAACAGGAATTGACTGACTGGCTTGTTGCCTAAGCCTGATGTTGTGGCCTGAGAGAAAGTGTCGGTCCCAAAGTCACCCAGTCAGCTTTCATGCCTAAAGTGGGACTAGAACTCACAGTCTCCTGGTTTCTAGCCTGGCGCCTTAACCGCTAGACTCAACAGAGTCTTTCCAACCCTGAGCTATTCCCTTTTATTTAATAATACAACTGTTGATCATGAAAAGCACAGTGAAATCCATTATGGCGACCCAAACCCATTGTGCTCATTCCTACCATTCTGGAAGCAATTAATAGTGCAAGATCAAGACTAAACAAACAAAACTGTATGATTATTAAAAGACAGCAAAGAAATACAGAAATCCATTGCTCTCTGTAGTTACATGGGTCATTTTTGCAACCTAAATTTGGGACTAAAAATAAAGGATCTCAGTCTGTTGATTGTCTTCCCTTTTTTCTTATACACACACACACACAAATATACATATACATATACACACACACACGTGTGTGTGTGTGTGTCTTTTTAGCCAGGTTTTTCCTACGTAACCAAGACTTTTCTGCAGCCCTAGTTGAGTGAAATCACATCCACCATAGGAAAAACCTGGCTAAAAGAAAAACACACATAAATCCTACGAAAAGTAAGAAAATACATACATACATACATACATACATACATACATATTAGAATATATTAGTTCTAATATATGTATATATATATTAGAACTGTGCCCTGAGAATGCCTTTCATTGTATTACATTCTAAACCACCATGACTGTGTTAGCTGAAAGGCCATCCATAAATACTGTTAAGTAAACAAATTCTGAATTGATCTGTAGTTATACAGGGCTACTTAAAAACAAGAAGAAAATAAAAGGAATTTGTGGCTCTTAAAACAATTTTATCCACTTTCCACAGGCCAGTGGATTTTCCATCAGCTCTGAGGTCTCTGCATCCATTCCCCTTGATGCCCTTTGGATGAGCGATGAAAGTATTTTACAACTCTTAGGCACCATTATAGGTCCCAAAGTTCTCTGGAAAGGCTTTAAGTGGACAATAACCACAAATGCATCTGATTTATTATTTTTCAAGGTAAACGATCCAGAGAGACCCTTCATGTTGTGTGACCTTGCTGCCACTACTTGTAATACACAGCCAGGATCTATGGCTTTTCACCTTGGCTGCAGCCTTTCTCCCTACACATGGATTTCATTCTTCAGTATTAACTGCAGTATGGAAGGTGACTTTAAGCTCTCCCAGGCCACTTTGCTGTAGTGAATTCTGGCCTCCCGGCAGGTTATCTATCCACAGTACATATAAATTTGGAAGAGAGACTATAGGCAAGCACAGTGTGGTACAAAGTCATTAGCCGCTCCTAAATCTCCTGCGAACTAAAGCTTTATCTAGATCATGATTCGTAATCTTTTTGTACCATCAAGACCTTTGAGAGTTTGGTGAAGCCTATAGATCCTTCTCAGAAAAAAATGGTTGAATTGCATAAAACACATATGGATGTTATTACAAAGGAAGCCAAAGATCCTCAATTATCAAAATATTTTGAGAATAGCTAATATGGATATTATTAATATAGGTAAAGGTAAAAGGTTTCCCTCATACATATGTGCTAGTCGTTCCTGACTCTAGGGGGTGGGTGCTCATCTCCATTTCAAAGCTGAAGAGCCAGCACTGTCTGAAGACATCTCCATGGTCATGTGGCCGGCATGACTAAACGCCAAAGGCGCACGGAACGCTGTTACCTTCCCACCAGAGGTGGTCCCTATTTTTCTACTTGCATTTTTTATGTGCTTTCAAACTGCTAGGCTGGCAGAAGCTGAGACAAGTAACGGGAACTCATCCTGTTACGCAGCACTAGGAATTCGAATCGCTGAACTGCTAACCTTTCGAACAAGCTCAGCTTCTTATCCACTGAGCCACCTCATCCCTTAATATAGGTACTTCTTTATTAATCCATTAAATCAATGTCAATGTTGTTTAATTGTTTATGCCTGTTTTATACTGCCCAGAATCGCTTGTTGAGATGGGCAGCTGTAGAAATGAAATGAAATGAAATGAAATGAAATGAAATGAAATGAAATGAAATAAATAAATAAATAAATAAATAAATAAATAAATAAATAAATAAATAAATAAAGTAATCCCCTTTTTAAGGTATAATAAAAAGTGAGGTTTATTAAGGTTTATTGATGTTAAGAAACATTTTGCCATAAATTAGTTGTTGTCTATTTACTTTATTGAATGAAAAGCTACATTTTAGTTAGAGATTACATGGATCCCAGGTTGAGACCTCTTATTCTAGATCATGGGTGTCAAACTCGCCGCATCATATTGATGTCACGTGACATTTCACAACATTTTCCCCCTTCGCAGAGCTGGGGTGAGCGTGGCTTGTGCATGATGCATCTGGCCCATCGGCCCCCAATTTGACGGCACTGAACTAGAATGTATACTCCTGTATATTACATGTACTAGAATGACCATCTAGAATTTAGACCAGGGGTATCAAACCCGCAGGATGCATCACGCACTGGCCATGCCCATCCCTGTTTTAGTGAAGAGGGAAAAATTGTGATGTCATGTGACAACTATGTGTCATCGCAAGTTTGACACCCCTGATCTAGATAGTCATCTAGTACATTGAATGGAAAGATCAGAATCAACTGCTCTCTTCATTCCTCTTTTCAGTACCTCAGGTCCAAGAACCACTTTTCATGAGGAACTAAGCCCATATACTTGAAAAACTCACAATGCATAATCAGGATCCTTTGTTTCAACAGAGAACAGGAGAATGAGGGGAGATTATATAATGGCATTCTGCAGGTGTAACTATTTGACATGATTAACTTTACTTAAGTTAGACTTTAAAATCATTCCAAGGTTGAAACTATGGTTAAAGTTGCCTATCTTAGCCACAATCTCAAAGTATGGTTTGTAGTAATGTTACATTAATTAATTAATTAATTAATTAATTTTATAATACTGCCTATTCACCCATGGTGATTCAAGGTGGCTTACAGAATATAAAAACCACATTTAAAAATGGTAAAACTAATAAAAAATCAAATAAATTAATGTAATAAAATATAAATAAATAAATAATTACTCCACATGTAATCTAAATCCATGTACTTGGTGAGGCGGGCTGGTCGGAGGGATTTTTTAAAATTCAAATTTATTCCATTTCTTTGATTTAAACCTCATACTAGCAATTAGCCTTGTCCAGAAAGCTAAACAGTTTGTTGAAAATCAAAATAAGGATTTAAAACTCTTATTTATTTGCTTCTCTGATTTTTACTCCATCTTTTTATTTTGGTAAGTGCTCAAAACATCTACAAAATTTAGAAACAAAAACAGAATATTTAAAAAAATAAAAATACCGATTAAGGGAACAATAAAATAATTAGTGTTTATTTATCTTGCTTGTGCATAGCTATATTTTATGATGACTCCCAGTGGGTAACAACATAACCATACACATCAAATATCCATAGTAAACCAATTTAAGTAATTAGGTTTAAATTAATCAAATTAACACAGGCACAGTAATGATAATAATCATGATAATAAACAGATAAAAATGTCAGAGCATTCTATAATTACTAGGATCGGGATATTAACAAAATTAACTATGTCTACTATGACTACCAATTAACAATTAAAAGTCTGTTGAAATGAGTTGCTCTTCCAAAAGCAAAGATCTGGGGATGAAGTGCAACCCAAAGGATTTTATGCAAGATTCTCTCACTTCCACAGCAAGAGGCCTGTGACAATTGAGACCTCTTCAGATGAAACCTCCTGAAAGACAGGAAGCCATAAATACGTTTATTTAAAAACAAGGGGCACAATATAGCCAATCTTTGTTGTTGTTGTTGTTGTTGTTAGTTGCAAAGTCATGTCCGACCCATCGTGACCCCATGGACAACATTCCTCCAGGCCTTCCTGTCCTCTATCATCCTCTGGAGTCCATTTAAGCTCACACCTACTGCTTCAGTGACTCCATCCAGCCACCTCGTTCTCTGTCGTCCCCTTCTTTTGTCCTCAGTCTTTCCCAGCATTAGGCTCTTCTCCAGTCAGTCCTTCCTTCTCATTAGGTGGCCAAAGTATTTGAGCTTCATCTTCAGGATCTGGCCTTCTAAAGTGCAGTCCAGGTTGATCTCCTCTAGGACTGACCTATTTGATCATCTTGCAGTCCAAGGGACTCCCAGGAATCTTCTTCAGCACCATAGTTCAAAGGCCTCCATTCTTTGGCGCTCAGCCTTTTTTATGGTCCAACTTTCATAGCTATACATTGCACCTGGGAAAACCAATCTTGGTGGAGCCCAAAATAGTTAAGCAAGGTCATACCTTCTTAGAACTTAGAATGGATAACCAAAAGGATATATCACAGCCACAAGTTAAACTGGGAATTCAAAAAACACCTTCAAAGGTATGGGTGGTATTCTACCGGTTCAGACCGGTTCAGGTAAACCAGTAGGTCCGACAATCAGCTGGGAGCGAACCGGTTCACTCCGACAATCAGGTGGGCCCACCCCTGCACTTTACTGACCTATATCTTCTCAGCTGATTCGCACAGCAGAGCGGATTGCCATGGCTCATAGCATAGTGTTCTAGCATAGTGCCGTGTTACTCATAGCAGTAACATGGAAGGTAAATTTTCATAAAACTGTGTACGCGCATACAGCGAAGCGCACGATCACCGAACCCGTTGTTCCGCACGATCACTGAACCGGCAGGATCCCACCACTGCTCAAAGGCAATAGTAGCCTTTCATACTGTTAATCAGGAAAACTACAGACATTTCCATGGAATCCAGAACTGTCAGTTGAATGCCAAAATGTGCATTAGGGTTTCGTAACGTAAGCTCTGCCCCTTAGATACTTAGCAGCAACACCAAAATTCACATTAAGAGGTAATTCTTTGTCATTTGCTTCTGCTTTACTCCCACCATAGATGCCAGTGTACATTCATGTACATTCAAGATTGACTCACAGTCTTCTTTATTTAACCAAACACGGCATATTGTGCTTAGTAAATAATTTGCTATCAATGCAGATCCTTCAAGATCTGCAGCCATTGGGTGATGCAGGAGCCTAGCTGCTGAATTTTGCACAATTCGTTCATTCATTTTCATTTTGCTTTTTTGTAAATGAATAAAAAGTAAGATCAGCATGCACAGCAGCTCTTGCTCCAATAACATCCTTCTTCTTGATCTGAAATGAAGAGTGAGTAGTGCAAAGTATCCTATGTGTATTTCTATAGTTGATGGGAGACTTGGAAAAAATGAGAGTCCTTGGTGGTCTCTGAACGTACTTGTTTTCTTGCAGATGTTTCATTACCAAACTGGGTATTATCACCAGTGCTAGTAGGGAGTGAGACTTGTTCTCATTTTATATCCTACTGGCTTGCCCTGTCAGGGTTGGTTGGTGTGGTTTTGATGGTTCTTTGCTTGGGCAGTTCCTTATTTAGGGTATACTTTGCTTCTTGGTTCTTAGTGTAATGTTAATCCTGGTGTTAATCTCTGCTCATCTGGGTGTTGATTGCTGTTGATGGATTTTTTTGGTCTTTGTGTTCCCTTTTTGACTTTTTGATTATCTCTTTTGAACAGTATGTAGGCTTAAAGAAAGATCCTTCAAGTTCTCAAAAAGAGACTGGTGGCACAGTGGACTAAGTGCTGTTAAAGTAGCACTTAATTGCCAGCTGCCTGCAATTACTGCAAGTTCAAATCTCACCAGGCTCAAGGTTGACTCAGCCTTCCATCCTTTTGAGGTAGATAAAATGAGGACCCGGATTGTGGGGGCAATAAGCTGACTTTATATAAAAAAGAACACCACTTACGGGGGGAGGGGGGGGCGAAAGCCCTACTAAGCAGGTATATACAAAAGTATGAAGGCTATTGCTTAATGCATTGTAAGCCGCCCTGAGTCTCCGGAGAAGGGTGGCATATAAATCAAACTAATAAATAAATTTGTCCTTTTAACTGCATCCCTCTAGCTCTCAGTAGCCTGATGCAAGTGTGCTGCCATAGTTAAAAAGGGATGTATCCAAGGCCTAGATATTGAATCTGATCAGCCCAGGAAGAGTCACATTCACCACACTAGATATGATTGTGCAAAAATATTAATCCCTGGGGATCAAACAGAGAGGGCTGGTACTTTCAGGAGAAGTGGAACACTGTCTAATCCCAATTAAACTTTCATCCTTAAATCATACTTACCCATTCCATCTTGTCTGGATCAGTGGTGGGTTCTACTTACCTTTATTACTGGTTCGCAACAGGGCCGTGCACATGCTCTTCTGTGCAAGCGCAGAAGCTTCTGCGCATGTGCAGAAGCATTTTGATGACATCAGGGTCAGTGGGTGGAGCCACCCGCTGGTTTTACTACCGGTTCTATAGAACCGGTGGCAACAGGGAGCAACCCACCACTGGTCTGGATTTAATGTCAACTTGTTCTCCCTCATCCATCCATTATCAACAAAAGAAATCTTCCTTCTATTCTGAAACTGGAGGACCAGCGGACTGGAAACTGGACATATTCCTGCACTAAGTTATTTTCAAACTCTTGGGCAATACTGGATTCTAACCACTGCTCCACCATGGCTCTTTAGTTTAAATACACGATTGCCATGCACCCAAATTCTGATCACATGACCATGGGAATGATGTGCCAGTTGTAAATGTGAGGACCAGTTGTGGGTTACTTTTTTCAGTGCCACTGTAACTTTGAACAGTTTCTAAGCAAATGGTTGTAAGTCAAGGACCTGTGTACGATTAGGAACAGGTATCCAGGTACGCTGTTCCTAAAGAAGGAGTCAAAGAAGAAGGAGTCAAGCTATTCTCCAAAGCACCAGAGGGCAGGACAAGAAGCAATGGGTGGAAACTAATCAAAGAGAGAAGCATCCTAGAACTAAGGAGGAATTTCCTGAGAGTTAGAACAATTAATCAGTGGAACAACTTGCCTCCAGAAGTTGTGAATGCTCCAACCCTGGAAGTTTTTAAAAAGAGATTGGATAAGCACTTGTCTGAAGTGGTGTAGGGTTCCCTGCCTAAGCAGGGGGTTGGACTAGAAGACCTCCAAGGTCCCTTCCAACTCTGTTATTCTATTCTATCAGTGCATTTATTCTTTTCTACCACATAGCTCTTCCAACACTCACATGGATGCAGTACACAGCATCAAGTTTACACTGCGTGAACCTTTCAGTTATAAAGAAGGTCTCCCACTTTTACAGTAGCCAGTGACATTTACTATCCACCTGGTGAAATGAAGGGCGCTTGAGTTGAAATTGTATCCCATTTCTTTCTAATCTGAGACATCGGCTCAGTTGTTTATCAAAACTGCGGACAATGTGCCTCCAAAGGGTTAAAGCCTTGCAGATGTCTATGAATCAACTTCTCAAGGGAAGCCACAATAACTGCCTAAACAGCCTACCAGTGCACCGGCAACAGTCTGGTACAAAACAGTCCAGTGCACAATTTTAACATAAGACTCCTAATATTTTCATGCATAGCATCTTTGGGGTTTTTTTAAACCGAAAAAGTATGCTGGATAGGTAAACAATGAAAGAAATGCTTAAACGTGAAAGAAATGCTCCAGCACAAACATGGCAACTAAATCGAGACCTTCTGAAAATCAGAGGTACAAACCTGTTCCAAGTATTATTATTTTTTCCCGACAAATAAAAATTCCCATGCAGAGTTTTCTACACATCCAAACTAAGCAATCGGCTGTGCAAAGAAGGAATTCTGCTAGATTGATATGGATGTTATCTCCCTAAGACTCCAGTTTGAAATTGATCTAAATTTATTTTCTATGTCAAAGGCCGTGGCTTACTGACTTCCCAGCGCTATAAAAAGTTTCATGAATGAAGGAATCCTCTGGGGGAAACACACCATCAACATCTGACTTGGAGGAAAGGTTTACTTGAATGGTATTTCCATGTGACTCACATGTAGAGTGACAGCATATTTTAAAGAGACAGCTAACAAAAGCGTGAGGGGTTCATCTGGCTGGAATGGTTTAGTATCACAAAACTTCAGAATTGTCTGATGCAGATGATGAGATACAAGACTCACTAAGTGTAAATAACATAGATTTTTTTTTCTACTTGCAGGGTCGGTTTTATTCAAGTGGGATAAATGCTGCAGTTCTGTTCCTGAGAGTATTTTGCATCAATTTGGACTTTTCAGTACATTTCTACTCCTAAGCAATCTGAAGCCACTGAAGCCATGGAGATTTACTTCTGAGTAATCTATAGTATATATAGTGCAACGGTGCAATATTGGCTTTTTATAAAAAGAAGTAGACATTAATACTTTAAGTAAAATGTGCGTAGACTTGCCGTCAAGGCAACAGGCATCCTTTAGAATTAACACACATAGACTTGTGCTGGCACAACTGTTTGGATACTTCCAATTCTACGCAGGAGAAGACCCGAATAACCAAAGACCTACATACAAACACCCGCGAAAACCTCAGAAAACATATAAGTATTAGCATCTACTTCTTTTTATAAAAAGCCAATGTTGCACCGTTGCACATCACCTACCACAGGTCTCACTTCTGAGTGAAGTTACCTAGGATTAAGCAGCCCATCTCCAAGGTGCCACAAGACTTTTAACCAAACCTCCCCTACAATTGCAAATCGCACACAGCTGCCCTGAAGTTTCCTTGCTCTTTTGCACTAAAACTGGGCTCCTCTTCAAGAAAGAGAAGTGGAAAGTTAGGAGAGACAAACGGCCTCAGACAGCGAATTCCTCCATTTCTAAATCAGTTTCCTATCAAGCCCTTGCCTCCTCCAACCCAATTCCCATAAGGCAACCACTCGCCCCAGTCCCGTTTGAGGAAGAATTCTGTGACATTCAGGGCTTGCTATTCTACCTGCACAGCTGAGCCCCTGAAAATACCCATTTAATGCCAGCGCACATCTCTGTGTATTTTCCATTCGCTGAACCTGTTATCTTAGAAATGCGCCTTGCAAGTCTGTCGGGTGTGTGTAAGCAGGGATCTGGAAAGGCTCAACTCTCTGCAAGGTAGAAGTAAATAACTAGAACACTAAAGCGGCCGTTGGCTTGCTTGTCTTCTCGTTCAGACACTCCGACCGATCCCAACCCACCCACCCATCCACCCACCCGGCGGCCGCGGAAGAGCATCTGGCAAGTCTCAAAAACCGCCGCCGCTCAGTCTCGGATGAAAATGCCAAGGGGAGAAGCGTGGAATGGAGGAGAGGAAAATGGGGGTGGGGGTGGGGAGAGACGCCAAAGCAATCGCAAAATACTTACGCCCAAACGTCTGCTCCTAATCTTGACGTACCCTTGCTTTACTATATCGTTAAAATTGGAAGCCATCCCGGTTTACGGCGGAGGAAGGCGGGCTGGAGGAAAAGTTGCAAACGCAACCCAGTTTTGTAGCTTGTGTCTGGCTGGGTTGGCTTCTCGCTTGGCTGCTGTTTGAACTCTCCCCCCCACCCCACCCCACCCCAGATGATCGATCCGTCTTTGGGATAAATCCTCCAATCCTGACCCAGAAGCTCGGCAACCAGTACGACTGTTTTCCTGCTCGCTCGCTCTCTCTTTTCCTCTCCCGCTCTCAGAGAGAGAGAAAGGTAGATTGAACGCTGCGGAGGTCGCGGCGGAATGAGAGAAGGGGATCTTCTCTCTTCCTCTTCCCCCCACCTCCCCAATTTTTTCCTGACTTCCTAGTAGGGAGTGCAGTTCCCTCTCTTGCTTCCTGGGATGCAGAAGCAACTTTTCCCTCCTTGTGCAACCTCACTTTTGATAGGGCAGAGGTACCATCCGCAACTAGAGGAGGAGGAGGAGGAGGAAGTGACAGTCGTATAATATAACACAAGGAAGAGGTGGGGATCTAATTTCAAGTTCAGTAAGCTTCTACTTCAGCATCTACAGAGTTCTACAGAGGAATGATTGAGTCTGTTATCTGCACCTCTATAACGTTTTGCAACCCAACAAGACAGACACAGACTTCAGAGGATAATTAGAACTACAGAAAAAAGAATTACTGCCAACCTGCCTTCCATTGAGGACCTGTATACTGCAGGAGTCAAAAAGAGAGCTGTGAAAGTATTTATGGACCCCTCGCATCCTGGACATAAACTGTTTCAACTCCTACCCTCAAAAGGACGCTATAGAGCATTGCACACAAGAACAACTAGATACAAGAACAGTTTTTTCCCTAACGCCATCACTCTGCTAAACAAATAATTCCCTCAACACTGTCAAACTATTTACTAAATCCTGCATTATTATTAATCTTCTCATCATTCCTATCACCCATCTCCTCCGACTTATGACTGTATGACTGTAACCTTATTTCTGGTATCTTTACGATTTATATTGACTGTTTCCTAATATGATTTGATTGCTTATTTGTTCCCTGTGACTATCATTAAGTATTGTACCTTATGATTCTTGATGAATGTATCTTTTCTTTTATGTACACTGAGAGCATATGCACAAAGACAAATTCCTTGTGTGTCCAATCACACTTGGCCAATAAAGAATTCTGTTCTGTTCTGTTCTGTTCTATTCTATTCTATTTTTGACCAATAACCGATGATCAGACTAAGAATTGACCAAGTTTCCTCAAGCTACTGTCCTTCAGCTATGGTGAGCAAAAGCTTCCATGAGAATTGTAGTTCAACACATCTAGATGAATCAATAAATGTGGCCCCTGGAAGATATGGAGTCCCATTCCCTAGAGTCTATGGGAATGGGCAGCTGTAATATATGTAAATTAACAGTAAAATAATAATTTTCTCCATTATGAGCTATTCGGAGGTTCTTAGTGTTGAACATTATCCTGAAATGTCTTTAGTGAACTTTGAAGACCCAAGGTAGAAACAGCATCAATGAGTTTGAAGTTTGGTATTAATTATGACCCCTAAACATACTATGGATAGCCAAAGACAAAGGGATCATTGAACAAATCAACCCAGATTTTTCACTCAAGGCACAAATGGTTAAGTTCAAATTATCATAAAGGTAAAGGTGCCCCTTACATATATGTGCTAGTCATTCCTGACTCTAGGGGGTGATGCTCATCTCCATTTCAAAGCCGAAGAGCCAGTGCTGTCCGAAGATATCTCTGTGGTCATGTGGCTGGCATGACTAAATGCCAAAGGTGCACGGAACGCTGTTACCTTCCCACGAAAGGTGGGCCCTATTTTTCTACTTGCATTTTTTAAGTGCTTTCAAACTACTAGGTTGGCAGAAGCTGGGACAAGTAATGGGAGCTCACCCCGTTATGTGGCACTAGGTAGTCAAACCACTGAACTGCTGACCTTTCTATCAACAAGCTCGGCATCTTAGCCACTGAGCCACTTACTTTACTTTGGACTTATTTTCTGAAGACCTAGTTCTCTAAAGAAGGCTCTAATGCTGTGACCAATGAATGGAATGAAAAGAGGATGACCATCACCAAGATGAATGGATAACCAGTTACAGTGGCAATGGATCCACCACTGAAAGATCTGAAAGACCAGATTAAGGCTGGATTGTCCTTAAATGAAAACAAGGCCCACTTAGTTAAGGTCATCCTAATTGGGTGACTCTCCTTTTGGATATGGTATTTTCTCAAGAGGACATATGTAGTGATATATCAATAATATCTGAAAAATTATTTGCAGAGGAAAATAATTTTCTAAGAAGTAAATTGGAGAGAAAAAGATCCGAGCATATCAGTGACAAGATATTGGGTCCCTAGTGTTTTGCAACTATCTTCCTCTCACCATCATTTATTTCAAAAATAATATGTGTTCTAACATGTATTCTGTATCCAAGGAGAATTGTAAGTACTTATATTGTCAATACGATGACGATTCTGCTTCACACACCTTCGGTTCAAAGATGTGCTGATTGCAAATTCTGAAGCTGCAATCTAACATCATCTCAGGAAACTTAATTCTATTGGAAATATACATCTCAAATCTTAACCACATATTTTTCCAGCCCAATACCTTGCAACTTCTAATACCAAATGATATCACAAAATTGAACATGAGAATTTTCTACAGTCAACACTTGTGCTGTAAATGATAATGATAATATAACAACAACTGCTATTTAGCATTAACTCAGTGTTAATTCTTATAGATTATGTGTAGATGTTCTATAGGATGAGTTGTCCCTTTACATTATGCTGGATGCTTCTTCACTTTCCATCCATCTTTCCCAAAAGTATGGACTTCTCTAAGCAGCTGGGTTTATACATGTGTCCAAAATATTGTAGTTTGAAACTGTTCATTTGTGCTTCAAATGAGAATTCCAAATTGACTTAATCTATAATCAGTTTGTTATCTGGTATTCTCAAGAGTCACCTCCATCTCTGAAGTTCAAGGCATCAGTATGCTTTCTATTCCATTTTTTTACTGTCCAACATTTACATTTGTAGAGTAACGCAAAGAAAACTATTGACTGCACAATTCTAATTTTTGTACAATACATATAAACACGTCACAGCATCTTCTCCAAAATCTTCACTGCCACTATATCAAGTGTTAGTCTGGAGTGAATTTCTTGATTGGTTTTTTTATTGTTGATAGGTGATCTGAAAAGGCAAAAGCAACCCACTGTTTCAATGTCTTCTTGGTCAATTCTAAGTCTGGTTGATGAACCCATTGTGATTAATTTGATTATCTTTGTATTTAACTGTAGTCCCAATTTTCACTGTGTTCCATGACTTTCATTATTAGAGCTTGCAATTGATTTGCATTTTGGCTATCAAAATCCTGATAAAGATTATTGGTGCTTTTTTGTCCAAATATAAAACTGCGTAAATCTTCCACTCCAGCTTCTCTCAATCTATATTCTGCATATAGATTGAATAAATAAGGAGACAATATACAATCTCACTTCATTCCTTTGCCAACCAAGCACTAATCTACTTCACTGAATGAGTTGATTGTACAGATTAACAGATTGTAACAGATTAACAGAATTGGAACGGACCTTGTAGGTCATCTAGTCAAAGCAGGAGACCCTACACCATTTCTGACAGATGGCAGTCCAATCTCTTCTTGAAATTTTCCAGTGATGAAGCTCTCACAACTTCCAAAGGCAAGCTGTTCCATTGGTTGATTGTTCTCACTGTCAGAAAATTTCTCCTTTCTAGGTTGAATCTCTCCTTGATCAGTTTCCATCCATTATTCCTTGTCTGGCCTTCAGGTGCCTTGGAAAATAACTTGACCCCTTCCTCTCTGTGGCAGCCTCTCAAATATTGGAACACTGCTATCATGTCTCCCCTGATTCTTCTCTTCACTAGACTAGCCATGCCCAGTTCCAGCTTCTTGGATGAGAAGCAAAATGTCTTCAAAGAAAAACAAGAAAGTCCAGTTGCTTCTTGAAAAAGCACCTTTGGGACAATCTACTTCATTGTTTTCTGCCCAGACTTGCTTGCTGTCCTATGTACAGACTTCATATGAGGATGTTTTGAGATATCTACTTTACTAAGGATATTCCATAGCTTGACATGGCCTTCCCATCATCAGTAAATGTCTTTTTGCTATTCTTTGGATTTCTCAATCATTCAGTGTGCATCAAGAATAATGCCTCTTGTTCCTCAGCCTTTTCTAAAAACCAGCATGAATGTTTCCCTTTCTATGTAGGGCTCTAATCTGGGTTAGATCACCCTGAACATTATTTCACAAGCATGAGAAATTAAGCAATTAATTGTACAATCCTTTGCACACTATGTTAAGTTCTCTTTCTTTGGTATTAGTATGTATACTTGCTTCTTCCAGTTTGTTGGCCATTGTTTCATTCTTCAGCTTAAGATAAAGGTTCCCCTCACACATATGAGCTAGCTGTTCCCAACTCTAGGGGGCAGTGCTCATCTCCGTTTCAAAGCTGAAGAGTCAGCACTGTCTGAAGACATCTCCATGGTCATGTGGCCAGCATGACTAAATGCCAAAGGCGCACAGAACACTGTTACCTTCCCACCAAAGGTGGTCCCTATTTTTCTACTTGCATTTTTTATGTGCTTTCGAACTGCTAGGTTGGCAGAAGCTGGGACAAGTAAAAGGTAATTTGAACCCCTGAACTGCTGACTTTTCAATTCTTCAGTTTAGCTGGCCCAATTTGGTTCGTACCTTTATAGATTCCTACTGTATGGTATCTTGGTATATTATTTCCATCTTTATTAATGCATTACTGCTTCTGGTTTCTTCTCTTTTTTGTTTGTTGTATTTTTTTCTGGTCTTTTTTCACATTGACCTTTAACAACATCCTTGATTTCATGCCATGTTCCTCTGGTTCCCTATCAATGAGGCACAGGACTTCCAATAGATTCTTGAAGGTTCTCCTTGAAAAAAATGGTGAGATTATACTCACTCTCTTTTCATGAAACTAGTCAATTTCATTCTTCCATTTCATCTTGGTGTGGAACTTACATATTTAATGTATACCATGCTCAACCCTTGGTCCCATCTTTATTGTTATAACTGAGATCTTCTACCTCCTTGTACCAATAATATAGGCAATTTGTTTTCTGTATGTCCATCCAGTGATGTCCATATCAGTGGTGGGATTCAACCGGTTCTCTCCAGATAAAGTGAACTGGTAGCGGCAACTGCAGGAGGCTCCACCCACCCGCCCAGACATAATGCACGTGCACTGTGCATGCCCAGAAGGCCGTGCGCATGCGTGCTCACATTTGCAAACCATTAGAGAAGGTAAGTGAATCCCACCACTGGTCCATATATTGTTGCATTGCCTAAAGATTGTGTTAGCATCTTCCCATCTTTTCTTCCTTGCGAGGAGAAAATTGACATTGTCTTGTCATATTTGTCCTGGATCAACTGAAAACTTAAATAGAGACAAATGCTGCTACTCTGGTAATCTTCAAGCATTTTCCACTATGTTATCATTAGGCAATCTCAACTCTGTGTTAGCATTTATAATTGTGGGAGAACAAAAGGTCAGACTGAAGTATTAGTGGTTCCATTATTAATAATTTACATGGATAGTAATTATAATTACATTATTCTGTAGAGTGGGAAAAATGTTTTAGTCTGTGGTGCAGCTTCACAAGGATTTCTTTTGGCAAGAGAAGGAGAAGCACTCAATGATTCAACCCAAAGGATCGGCAGCTCATTCCAGAGCTCATCCATTTTTTCTTTTTTTTTATTTTATTTTTTGCCCTTCCTGAAGATGAGAATATGAAACATCCCACTATTTTTTAAGTCTTTGACTTCAAATCACAATTTCTTAATTCCTTATTATTGCCTCAAAGAACTCTGGAATGATAACAAAGGTAAAATATAAGCATGCTAGGTAGAAGGTTTTGCATTTGACCCTTAAGTTCTCTTTTAAAATTGCTGAGACCATGGAGAAGTTAACACTAATCAGATTAGCTAGAAACTCCAACTTTTTCAGGCTAGTGAACTTATCTTATATTTGGATCAGGGGTGGGTTCTACTTACCTTTACTACCGGTTTGCATCATGCCTGCATGGATGACCTATTATGACGTCCAGGTCAGTGGGGAAAGCCTCCACCGGTTTTACTACAGGTTGCCCCCAGTTTGTTCCGAACTGGGGGCAACCCATCACTGACTTGGATAATATATTATGAACTTTTGCACAAAACCCATTGCTGTGGAGGGAGCTTAGAAGGTGCTCTCTTAGTATCCATACTTTATCTGCGTCCCTTCGAAGGGGAATTGTCACATATCCAAGGAAAATGCGATACTGCAACTACCCATTATTTTTTTTATTTTCTAAGAAAACTTTTGGGGACCGCTTGTGCCCTGAAGACATTCTTCAATACCAAGAGGAAAGTATTTTACTGATACTTTGTTTCTTTTTAATTTTAAAAAAATACTAAAATCTTTTTTTAAGGCAGATGCGGCAGGTAGATACCCAGAAATTCTGAAGACACTGTGGACAATACAGCTAGTTATTATTTATTTATTAGTTCGATTTATATGCCGCCCTTCTCCAGAGATTCAGGGCATCTTACAATGCGTTAAGCAATAACCTTCATACTTTTGTATATACCTGCTTAGTGGGGCTTTCGCCCCCCCCCCCAGCAGTGTTCTTTTTTATACAAAATCTGGGTCCTCATTTTACCTACCTTGAAAGAATGGAAGGGTGAGTCAACCTTGAGCCTGGTGAGATTTGAACTTGCAGTAATTACAGGCAGCTGGCAACTGAGTGCTACTTTAACAGCACTTAGTCCACTGCACCACCAGGCTCTTAGTAGTTATGACGGCCTTGTGATATGTTCTACTTGGTCAGCTGCTCATCTCTGTTGCTCAGTAAGACAAGCTTTTCTAACTCCTCCTTTCCAAAGCACTACGATTGCAACCCTCACAGAATTTAGGCATCTCAAGCTAATTTTAATTAATAATTATGATGTGCCATTCAGTCTTGATTCAGAGTGCCATGATTTTAATGATTTAAAGCTTCATCTGTTTTGAGATTTGACTGACGTTTTGATGCATATATAGATAACGAGTGCTATAATGTTGATTTTTTTTCGCCCCCAATTTTTGTCAAGGTCTTTTGGTGAAGGTGTTGCCTAAGAGGCAGTTATATACCTCTTGAAATGAATGAATAAAGCTACCTCTGTTTAATCTGCTTTTGCTTCCCCATAGTCATGTTATCAGTGCAATACAAGAATAAAAAAAATCAACCATTTTTAGAAGCCATCTGAGCAGCATTGAGGCATAGCCAAATAAATATTTTTCTTCTTTTGTTCCCATTTAAAATTAAAACTCAAAATTAGTAAACACGTTTACTTTTGCTTGCGCAGACCAAAGCAAATTGCAAGGCCTTATTTCATCATTTAATAGCCATCAAATTGTCTGGTCCGATATCCTGAAATAAGAAATTCTGCCTCCTGTAAGGATGATGCACCTAGAGAGTTGTGACATTTCATGCTTTGTTACCTGCATCAGATAATTGGTTTTATCTGACTCACCCAAGAACTTTTACTTCTTCAAGAAGAAAAATAAATAAATGTTCTCTCTCTTTGTCTCTCTCTCTCTCTCTCTCTCTCTCTCTCTCTCTCTCTCTCTCTCTCTCTCTCTCTCTCTCTCTCTCTCTCTCTCACACACACACACACACACACACACACACACACTCATACACACAAATATTCATATAGAATAGAATAGAATTCTTTATTGGCCAAGTGTGATTGGACATACAAGGAATTTATCTTGGTGCATACGCTCTCAGTGTACATAAAAGAAAAGATACGTTCATCAAGAATCATAAGGTACAACACTTAATGATAGTCATGGGGTACAAATAAGCAATCAGAAAACAATATCAATATAAATCATAAGGATACAAGGAACAAAATTACAGTTATACAGTCATATGGCATGCTAAGATTTCTTTTTCTTTTTTAAAAAGCCATTCTTGTTTCTTTCCAACTCTGAATTTAATGCAAACATTATCTGGAGCTCACTGAAGCTTACCCTAATAAAGCAATTACTGCCCAATCTTAATGAAATGGCTCACTAATTAGCATGCCAGGCTCTTGTTGGCACATAAGAAGCAACATGTTCATTGACTGAAGAATCCAAGCAAAATAGAAACAATGACAATCAGCAGATTTGAGAAAGAGTATGTGATGAGCAGGCGTGTCTTTCATGGACCATGAGCAGGCGTGTCTTTCCATCATGGAAAGAGTATGTGATGAGCAGGCGTGTCTTTCATGGACCATTGGTATAGTTCAAGCTCCTCAGGTCAGACGTAATTTCTGCACTCAGCACAGTGGCTGTAACTCCAGGTTTCTAGAAATTAGAAATAATTTTCTGCAACTTCCACTTGAAGATCATCTGAGAGATCAAGAACACGTGTGCACAGTGGTGGGATCCTGCTGGTTTAACTACCAGTTCGGTGATTGCCCGCTTCGCATCTGCACAATTTTACGAAAACGTACCTTCCACGTTACTGCTGGGGAGTAACACAGCTAAGGCACAGCAATCCGCTCTGCCACACGAATCAGCTAAGATATAACTCGGTAAACCTCAGGGGTGGGTGGGCAGGCCCACCTCATCGTCGGAGTGAACTGATTCGCTCCCAGCTGATTGTCAGAGCTACCGGTTCACCTGAACTGGTCCGAATCAGTAGACTTCCACCCCTGCATGTGCAGCTATTTCTTATTTACATCATTACATTGGGAGGAAAGAATGTACTGCCTTTAAAAATGCTAATTTATCTCTCAAGCTATATCTTGGATATTCTCACATCCAAGATGGAGAAAGAACCCAGAAAGTAGTGAATGTGATTTCGCTCGATTGCGGTTCCAGAAAAATCTTGGCTACGTAGGAAAAACCTGGCTTAAAGGAAAAACACACATTAAACCTCCAGTGTTGGAGCATTCACGACTTCTGGAGGCAAGTTGTTCCACTGATTCTAATTGTTCTAACTGTCAGGAAATTTCTCCTTAGTTCTAAGTTGCTTCTTTCCTTGATTAGCTCCCACCCATTGCTTCTTGTCTTGCCCTCAGGTGCTTTGGAGAATAGCTTGACTCCCTCTTCTTTGTGGCAACCCCTGAGATACTGGAACACTGCTATCATGTCTCTCCTAGTCCTTCTTTTCATTAAACTAGACATATCCAGTTCCAGCAACCGTTCTTCATATGTTTTAGCCTCCAGTCCCCTAATCCTCTTTTTTGCTCTTCTCTGCACTCTTTCTAGAGTCTTGACATCTTTTTTACATTGTGGCAACCAAAACTGGATGCAGTATTCCAAGTGTGGCCTTACCAGGGCATTATAAAGTGGTATTAACACTTCACGTGATCTTGATTCTATCCCTCTGTTTATGCACCAAAACTGAATGCAGTATTCCAAGTGTGGCCTTACCAAGGCATTATAAAGTGGTAGTATAAAGCATTATAAAGCAAGATTGGTGTCAGCCCTTCAAGAAAGCCTAGACAAGAAGCATCAACCATGAGTACTTACTATGTTTATTGTTAGAGTACAATAATAGAACCTGGCAAGTCTGAAGGTACATTTATCCCCCTTTACTTGTACAGTCAAAGAAACTAGGGAGGGTTTCTTTTCAGACACTCAGTCCTTCTGAAATCTAAGTTATCTCTCATCTATGTCTGCTCTACAGTTCCTCCTCTCCCTCCTGTTTCTCAAGGATATTCTTAAAGACCATTACAGTTAAGCATACAAAGCCTAGCTGGAATCCATCCAGGAGGAAAGAAGGCAGAAATAAATTATTCAAAATTCCTTTACGACGTGTTCGTATGATCAAGCAAATGCTGCAGATACTTGTATTTGGATTCATACACTGTGCAAAGATTAGATTCAATGATGGGAATGTTCCTTTCCAAATTCATAATTACAGACATACAGAGACAACCCAGTGATTCTCCAAATAGTGCTGTTGAACTCCCATCATTCCTCACCACTGAATATGTTATCTAGAGTAGCTAGGAACTGAAGTTCAACAACATTCAGTGGAACAAAAGTTATCCATGAACGAAGACGAATATAGATATCCCAGGATAATGTTGCAGGATCCAATCTGGGTTGATCACCGGAACCAAAGGTTTAGTCTTCCAAGCTTTCGGACTCATGCTGGAGCCCATCCTCAGAGAACCTCTCTCTTACAGTCTCAAAGATGGTGGGTTTTTTGTTTTTGTTTTTAAAAGGCAACTGGAGGAAAAAGAAGAAGAAGAGGAGGTTTTGCTTCCTAGGAAGCTTCATCCAGGAAGCTCCATCAGTTGCACTGGGGATTGTGGATTGTGGGGGAGATGGAAGGACAGGTATTGACAGTTGAGACTAGGTGGAGGTGGGAGGATGGAAGGATTGTGTTTCTTTGTAGACATCTGGTCTTAAGACTCTCTGAGAGTCACTGAGGCTACTTGAGGTTTTATCTGTTCCAGGGGTGAAGTACTCCCGGTTCGGACCAGATCACCCGATCTGGTAGCAATGGTAGTGGGTGGTTCGGAGAACCGATAGCAGAAATCCCTGCCCCCACCCCACCCCCATGACCAGCTGAGCCACACAATCATCAGAGGCTTTTTTTTTACTTTTAAAAGTGTTTTTTCTAAAAATGTTTTTAACAATTTTTTTTTAAAGCCTCTGATGATCACACAGCTCAGCTGGGATCGTCAGAGCCCTTTAAAAGCATTTTTTTCTACAACCTCTTTGGCGGAAGAGATTTTTTAAAAAATGCTTTTAAAAGTAAAAAAATAAAAAGTTGGCCATGCCCACCCAGTCACATTACCTCCCACCCACCCCCACCAAGCCAGGCCAAAGAACCAGTAGTAACAAATTTTACATTTCATTACTGATCTGTTCCCTCAGGGTCACCTGAGGAATATATTCAAATCGCTGTGAGTCTCCAGTAATGGGTTTATTCATTTGTTATTTATTGGGCAATAAGGGAAGTCATCCCTCTCACATGGTGAAGGTGCATGACACTGCTTATTGCCATTAATTTTCACTGTAGTTTCACTTACATGAAGGATTTCCATGCCTATGCAAAAACTCTGTCATGGATGGAGATGAGGGGATTTTGATTCGCCCATTTATTCTCTCTTCTTAGCAAAATTCTGCTTATGAACATTGTTGTGAAAAACTCTTTCACCTTGCATCTGCTTACACAACTGGCAAATATTGTTGCCAAAACAACTTTATGTAGCATATTGTAGCAAAGTAGCAAAGAGGCAGTTATCTTTATCTATTTGTCTGCCTGCCTGCTTGCCTGCCTCTCTGTCTGACTGTCTGTCTCTCTGTCTGTCTATCATCTATTATCTGTGATCCATCATTTATCTATGAAATAGCCATTTTCTTCTCTAAAGCATTGCCATGAATCCATACAAAGCAGATCGCATACAAGATGGCACTTTGGATTGGAAAATCAAGTGTTCCCCCCCCCCAATTCACAGAGCTGGGGTGGGCATGGCCTGTCTGTAACACATCCAGCCTGGAGGCCACCAGTTTGACTTCTCTGATCTACTGGATCACGATGTACCTAAAACTCCCTGGCTGCTGGTATATTTGAGCTGTTCATGCTAGCTGTCAGTCCCTAATCATTTGGTTCTTGGATCTTGGATCTGACTTCTAGTCCTAGCCTCACCATTTCCTAATGTTCTTAAGCTTTTGGTCTTTAATCCCAAACTTTATATTACATAACTCTTTCACCCATTTGTTCCCATCACCAAACTTCCCCCAAAATGCACACATACACTTATTTTTGATGTTGACAGTGTACGATGACATTGTGAGGATGGATGTTCTGCAGTTAGCGATTTAACACTGAAGGTTAAATTTACCCTAGAAGTTTAAAAATGGTACTATTAGGAAAGACTGTCACAAGAAGATTAATATGGAATAGTTGTGATTATTCCTGTCCAGCTTCAAACTAGTAAATCCCATTAAGATGAAAGCTGTACTGTCATGCCAAACTGACATTGTTTGTTCTTATATCTATCCAGGGAAACTGAGTTGTCTTCTTCACAAGGAAATCAATACTGGCTAAGACTGAGGCTTTGTTTCCTACTAAACAAAATGAATGACAGCCTGCAGCTGGATTTCCATGTGTTTGGGGTTCAAATGCATTGTTGAAGTGAAGTTTGTGATATTATGGAAGCTAGATTGAAGTACCCCAAGGGATGTTCTTCAAAATCCTTGCCAAATGTTGCTCTGTATTGATCTAAAACAATGTCCATCCAAGCTATTCAGAATGATCACAGAACTTTAATTTCAAACTCAAACTCAGAGTCCAAGGATTGAATCAGAGATGTGCTGTTTTCAACGAGTTAGCAACAGCAATAGTACTTAGATTTATATACTTTTTTACATGGCTTTACAGCCCTCTCTAAGCAGTTTTACAGAGTCAGCATATTGCCCCTAACAATGTGGGTCCTCATTTTACCCACCTCGGAAGGATGGAAGGATGAGTCAACTCTGAGTCTGGTGAGATTTGAACTGCCAAATTGCAGGCAGCCAGCAGTCAGCAAAAGTAGCCTGCAGTACTGCATTCTAACCACTGTGCCACCGGGGCTCATATTAGCTATATTCTGCTACTGACCATGTGCTGCCCATCCTGCCTACTTACAATGAGAAAGCGAAAAAGAGCAGGAAGTGATAAATAAACTGTCCAAAATGAAAAGACAGGAGGTCTTCCAAATCAAGCAAGGGAAAAACAAGAGCTAAAATATATGAGGGGAAAACAGGACATAAGTTGTACATCAGGATAGTAAATGTCATCAGACTGATGTTACAAGAGCCAAGGCAACAGGATTATCACAAAGGATTTATGAGAGGTGAATTTCAGAAATCTGATCAAGGTTTTGAAACATATTTACAACTGACCCCTCTCATAACCCTTTTTTTTTACACATTGGCAAAAAAAATCAGACAACTGAATGAGAGTAGACAACTCTCATTCTGTTAAGGAACTTGGAGTACTCATCTCTAATGATCTAAGTGCCAGAGCTCACTGCAACAACATTGCCAAAAAAAAAAAACCATTAAGATTTGTTAACCTAATCTTGCGAAGCTTCTTTTCCGGTAATATTGTACTGCAAACTAGGGCATACAAAACTTTTGCTAGACCAATTCTTGAATACAGCTCATCTGCCTGGAACTCACATTGTATATCAGGCATTAATACAATTGAGCAGGTCCAGAGGTATTTCACAAGAAGAGTCCTCCACTCCTCTGCTCGCAACAGAATACCTTATGCCACCAGGCTTGAAATTTTGGGATTAGTCAAATTAGAACTACGCTGCCTTTGGTCTGACCTAAGCGTAGTACACCAAATTATCTGCCACAACGTCCTACCTGTCAATGACTACTTCAGCTTCAACCGCAACAATACACGAGCAAATAATAGATACAAATTTAAGGTAAACCGCTCCAAACTCAATTGCAGGAAATACGACTTCAGCAACAGAGTGGTCAATGCCTGGAATGCACTACCTGACTCTGTGGTTTCTTCCCCAAACCCCCAAAATTTTAACCTTAGACTGTCTACTGTTGACCTCACCCCATTCCCAAGAAGGCTTTAAGGGGTGTGCATAAGTGCACCAGAGTGCCTACCGTCCCTCTCCTAAAGTTCCCTTTTATTCGTACCCTTAAACATGATGTCATAATCATGTTTATACTTATATCTGTTATCTTATATGTGTTTGACAAATAAATAAATAAATAAATAAATAAATAAATAAATAAATAAATAAATTATATAACCCTCCTCCATTTGAGTTTGCTCTATTTTAGATCATTTCAATGAGTTTTATTACAGGTAATCCTCGACTTACAACCACAATTGAGCCCACAATTTCCCTTGCTAAGAAAAGTGGTACTTAAGTGAGCTGTGTCCCATTTTATAACCCCTTTTTTTTTGCCCCATTGGTTAAGTTGTCATTAGGCGAATCGGCCTTGCCCTGTTGACTTCGCTTGTCAGAATCTGACTGGGAAGTTTTCAAATGGTGGTCACATGACCCTGGAAAAGAGCAGCTGTCATTAGTACATGCCAGTTGCCAAGCACCCGAATTTTGATCATGAGGATGCTGCAAGGGCCTTAAGTGTAAAAACTGCTCATAGGTCACTTTTTTTTTTCAGTATCCTTGTAACTTTGAACGGTCACTATAAGAATGGTTGTAAGTCAAGGACTACCTGTTTTTCCTTTTTCCTTTTCTAAGATGGATTTTCAGGCTTTGCTTCTGGCGCTCAACACACCTGCATCTTTGTTCTCATGGATTCAGGGCAGGGGTGGGGTCTACTTACCTTTACTTGCAACAGGAATGTGCAAAGCTTCTGTGCATGCAAAGATCCCCAGTGATGATGTTGTGTTTGGTGGGCAGAGCTTCCCACCAGTTTTACTACCGGTTCTATAGAACCGGACCGAACCGGGGGCAACCCACCACTGATCCAGGGGCATTCCTGATTCTTCCAGCTTCAGTTACAGGAAAAACTGGTCAGAATAATCTTGATGAGTTGTTCTGTCATTAAATAGTGATGTATCTTTAACCTCCTTCTCTCAGTCACAGTAACTTGACTATGACAGCAGAGGCAAAAATATCTCTGATTTCTTCCCTCCCATCACAAGCCCCTCAGATCTTCCTCTTCAGAAAGCAAGTTTTCTTGGGTTGCCCTAGCACAGGGGTGTCAAACTCATGTTGTCATGGCAGTGTCACATGATGTATCGGGACTTTCCCCACCCCTTCAATAAACCAGGCATGGGTGTGGCCCAGGAGTGAAATGCTCTTACCTTCACTATCAGATCACAAATGTGAGCACACACACCTCCTCCATGCATGCACAGATCAGTGGTGGGTTGTCCCCGGTTCAGACCGGTTCTATAGATGACATTGGGGTCAGTGGGAGGCTCTGCCCAATGTCATCAGGAAGCTTCTGCACATGCACACGCGCACATGCAAGCAAAGCAAGCATGCGTGTGCAGCCCCATTACAAACTAGTAGTAAAGGTAAGTAGAACCCATCTCTGATGCAGAGCCTTCTATGCGTGCACAGAGTAGCGCATGCACAACGGGATCGCAGGGTTGTGGGGGGGGGGTGCTACCACCAGTTTTACTACTAGTTCTTGCGAACCAGTCCAAACCAGGGATAACGCACCACAGAGGGTCAAAAACGGGACATGATGACATCCAGGCGGGTGGGCAGAGCCTCCCGCTGTTGGCCCTACCGGATCACACAAGCCAGATAGATCCAGCTGAATTTCACCACTGGTGTGGCCAGAGCATGATGCATCCAGCCAATGGGCTGGAAGTTTTACAGCCCTGCCTTAGCAGTGCAGCATCTGTAACAGTGCCAAAAAAGGAAAATATTCCATGTTTTGGAAGTACACAACCTTCACCCTATCAAAAAAGAACCGGTATGGGAAAGATGCTATTTGCAGACTTCAGTTTTCCATCTTTTGTTAAAGTATAAGCTATAAAATTGCAGTAATATGCATTATATGAAACCCGTAGGTCCTCCATTTTTAGCAACAAGTTAGGAGAAACCTGGTGAATTTTCATAAAATTTAAATCCTAGCTATGCCACTAATTTAGCTCTGGAGCATCTGCTACAGTACTTACTTTGATTATGAATACTGAGTTTATATATTTTGCAATCATTGTCAGACTCAGCTCACATTTATTTCCATTTTTAAAATACTGCCATGCCGTATCCAATTCCTTATACATTAGCCAGTTAGCATAGAATTATCTGCTCCTCAGTTATTTTGAAAATATTTATTTATTTGGAAATGTATATTGCTGCCTATTCTCACATGGTGACTCAAGGTGGCTTACAAGAATATAAAAAATATATTTATATATATATTTTAAATATACAAAAAACAATATAAAAAGCAATAAAATAATAAAAGAGAGAATAATAAATTAATGAAATAACATAATAAAATAATCTTCCACCCCGGCGACAACATATCACACAAGCAGTGGTAGATTGCCCCCAGTTCACATGGGTTCTATAGAACCGGTAGTAAAACTGGTGGGAGACTCCGCCCACTGACCCCGATGTCATCAAAACGCTTATGCGCATGCACAGAAGAGCGCACGGCCCCGCTGCGAACCGGTAGTAAAGGTAAGTAGAACCCACCCCTGCAAACGAGCCATTTAATGGGTTCCATCCCATTCTGCATTCCCCAGGCCCACTGGCAGAACCAAGCAGGGGTGAAATCTAGCAGGTTCTGACAGGTTCTGGAGAACTGGTAGCAGAAATTTTGAGCAGTTCAGAGAACCGGCAAATACCAGCTCTGTCTGACCCCAGAGTGGGGTGGGAATGGAGATTTTGCAATATCCTTCCCCTGGAGTGGGGTGGGCATGGGGATTTTGCAGTATCCTTCCCCTGCCGTGCCCACCAAGCCACACCCACAGAACTGGTAGTAGAAAAACTTGGATTTCACCACTGGAACCAAGTCTTCAGCGCCTTCCAGAAGAGCGTTAGAGTGGGGGGCCATTCTAATCTCTGGGAGAATGAAATATACAAAAAAGCAGATCTTTTTCGGAATCATTCCGACTGCCTGCTCTTATACACAGCAAGTTAGAAAACACAGTGATGAATTGTAAACTGAAGAAATTCACTGCTGCTAGGATGTGGGGATAATCCCAGTGAAACCTGAGCCAGAAACCCAAAGCCAGAACAAACGTTTTAGAAATCTTAAATATTAAGAGCGACTTTGATGTAGTGGTTAAGGTGGTAGATTAGAAAAGGGGAGATTGCAACTCCTGCTTAAGATATGGAAGCCAGCTAAGTAAATTCAGGCCATTCTCTCTTAGAATTCATAAAGTTGTTATCCTGGGAAAAGTAAGAGGAGAGGTACAGCAAATCCTCAATTTATGTCCATAATTAGTCATTAAGCAATGCATTCATTAAGTAAGGCATCACATTACCAGACCTGATTTTAGCTTTTTTTTTGCCACAGTCATTAAGCAAATCACACATGGTCATTAAGGGAGACATCACATGACCACAATTAGCCGCCTCCTGCTGGCTTTCCTATTGACTTTCCTTGTCAGAAGTCAGCTGGGAAGGTTGCAAATAGAGATTATGTGATGCAGATTATGTAAACATGAACCAGTTGTGTCCAGATTATGGTCACATGAATGAATGTGGGACACTATGAGAAACTGGTTGTATGTCACTTTTTAAAGTGACATCCTAACTTTAAACAGTCACTAAATAAGTGTCCCCGAGTATTGGCAGTCTAAGATGACAGATGATGGATTTTGCTGGAGCACATATAACCTAAAGTTATTTTGAGAGGTTGATTTGCCTTCCCACACGCCCACCATCTAAGAGAACCAGCATCTGAACAAGTGCACTGTTAAAAATGTAATTTCCTTCTAGCTGCTACAGGAAATTCACATCAAGCTTTGCCTGTCCAGATGGCAGAAACCCCAAACACGGGAGAAATCCATATGTCGGTTTGAAGCTCTAGCTATTGTTGCCAAGGTTGGTAATGGTAATATTTTGGCAATTGGAAAACAGACAGAACTAAGTTTTCTCCTTCTTGTGTGTATGCACACAATTAAGGGTGTGAATTGATTTACAGATTAAAAGTTAGAAGGGACCTTGTAGGTCATTTAGTCCAACCCTCTGCCCAAGCAGGAGACCCTACACCATTTCTGACAAATAATAGTTCAATCTCTTCAATTTCCAAAGGCAAGTTGTTCCATTGGTTCATTGTTCTCACTGTCACAGTTGACTTATGGTGATTTTGTCAATGCTGACGGTGTTCAAGTGATGCTCCAGATATTTTGGGACTGCACTCAAAACACTTATTATTATTTTCTGTTTATTTCCAGGTTAAATCTCTCCTTGTTCAGTTTCCATCCATTATTCCTTGTCTTGCCTACAGGTGCTTTAGAAAATAGCTTGACCCTTTCCTCTCTGTGGCAGCCCCTCAATTATTGGAACACTGCTATCATGTCTCCCCTTTTTCCTTCACTTCACTAGACTAGCCATGCCCAGTTCCTGTAACTGTTCTTCATATGTTTTAGCCTCCAGTCCCCTAATCACCCTAGTTGCTCTTCTCTGCACTTTTTCTAGAGTCTCAACATCTTTCTTATAGTATGGTGACCAAAATTGGATGCAGTACTCTAGGTGTGATCTTACTAAGGCTTTATAGAGTGGTATTAATACCTCACTTGATCTTCATTGTATCCCTCTGTTAATGCAATTTAGGATTGTGTTGGCTTTTTTGGCTGCCACTGTACACTGCTGTCTCATATTTAGCTATTCAAAAGAATATATTTTAACAGGAGAAACAACTCTAAAAAAAATCAATGATCTTATTTCTTCGTTTTAATGTTCTATATCAGAGGTGTCAAACTTAAGGCCCGGGAGCCAGTTCTGGCCTGTGAGGTGCTTAGATCTGGCCTGCGGGGCTGCCCTGGAAACAGTGAAGGACCAGCCCACAGTGTCTCTGTCAGTGAAAATGGAGCTCGCGGGCGGCCCTCCTGAGCTCCATTTTTGCTGGCAGATAGTTGCAGGAGGCTGTCGCAGCCCAAAACAGAGCTCAGGAGTCTGTTTTTGCTGTCAGAGCGCTTGGGCCACCACAGGCGTCCCCGACACAAGTGACATCAAGCTGGCCACGTCCACCCTTGCCACACCCACCCCGTCCCCCTGAGGTTAAATGCAACCCTGATGTGGCCCTCAATGAAATTGAGTTTGACACCCCTGTTCTATATTGTCCCCAAATCAGCATTAAATAATGCATGGCTCTTTGTAATAGCAAATTATCTAAATGGTAATAACATGACGTTACTTACAGGCTTAGAAAGCAGGGATTTTGTTGCTGTTTGGATAGACTTTGTACTCAAACGGTTATAGGGGGCACTAATGGAGTAAGGATATTTTAATCAACTGTTGTTATTTACCATTTAAGACCAGCTGTTAGCCAACTGAACATTAAACAAATCTGGTTAAATCCAGCAAGAAGGATTGCACAGTCAGAAGCCTTTATAATAGCTTTCTGCTTTCATTTTCCTGAGATTAAGGGGGAAACATGCTGGTAGCTTTGCTTCTAAGGATTATGTTATTCTCACCATAATCATCCTATGGAAATCAGGATGTCACCTGCATCATACAATCATGGCCTATACTACCTAGTTGCAAATATCAAATGGTATGCAATTTGAGTCATATGCATTCAAGGGAGATGGGTGGTTAAGGAGTTCATATATAAATTCAATAAATAAACAATCAATTTTGGCCTTAGCTATTAGGATCAAGCGCTGCCTGCCTGCCTGCCTTTCAGCTTCTAGAAGACAGTAGACTTACTTAGCCAATCTGAATCCCTTTGAATCAACCACCTTAACAGTCCTAATGAGCCTGGTGGCACAGTGGACTAAGTGCTGTTAAAGTAGCACTTAGCTGCCTGCAATTACTGCAAGTTCGAATCTCACCAGGCTCAAGGTTGACTCAGCCTTCCATCCTTTCGAGGTAGGTAAAATGAGGACCCGGATTGTGGGGGCAATAAACTGACTTTGTATAAAAAAGAACACCACTGGGGGGGGGGAGCGAAAGCCCTACTAAGCAGGTATATACAAAAGTATGAAGGCTATTGCTTAATGCATTGTAAGTCGCCCTGAGTCTCCGGAGAAGGGCGGCATATAAATCAAACTAATAAATAAATAAATAAATAAACAAATAAATAAATAATATGACATGCTTCAGATACTCAGAGGAAAAGATAATATTTTGCATTGTTTGCATCTACACACCAAAGAATGTTTCTGTTTTGCTAATCATTGTGATGCTTTGGGACTAAAACTGTGTTTCTTTTCAGCACCTACAATTTAAAAAATTATACCCAAGAAGTAAAAAAGTAATTTCTAATTTGAAGAAAACATTAGCAGCAACTTAAGGAAGATGGCCTATTGAGGTGGGGGTGGGGTGGGGGAATACCTAGATGGGAGAGCAAAAGAGAAAAGTTTTCCATCCCAAAATATTATTGTGGTTGGTTGCAGATCAGCCAGATGTTTATACTGGACTTGGCATTTTTAATCTACCAATTGAGTGCTTTCCAAAGATCAGGAAAAGGCAGATGTTGCTCAAAGGTGATTGTTGCAGGATGTAAGCTGTTTCAAAATAAAGCTGTTTTTTACAGTTGACTGATGGTGATTTTGTCAATGCTGACGGTGTTCAAGTGATGCTCCAGATATTTTGGGACTGCACTCAAAACACTTATTATTCTCTGTTTACAAGAATGTGAAGCCACAGCTGCCAGCTCTTTAAGTGGTATTGGCTTTTATACGCATCAAGTTAGTCCGAGGAACAGAGGATGTTAAAACATATTACCATAATGTATGTCTAGATCCAATCAGTGTGATCTTTTGCAATTGACAGATGGAAATTTTGTCAATCTGCAATGTGCATTCCAAGATTTTTCTGGTATGCACCCGGTGTGCTGATAACCACTGGGACCCATACAATCGGTTTGTGCCATAATCTTTCAACTTTCAACTGTCACATCTTGATACTTTGTCATCTTCTCAAATTCTTCTATTATTCCCTAATTTTGTTGTCTCAATTATCACACTTTCTGGTGGGCCAAGACTTGATCAGTTTGCTTCAGAAATCCCATACTATTTTAATCTGCTCACGTTCAACTACTATTATTACTACCATTATTGCTGTCAGTATTACAAGACAAACTTGGCAGTCTTAAACATGACACAACTACATCATTGCTTGCAATTAAATGTACAGTAATTAAGAGACTTTTTCTTTAAAAAAATGAATTCTCCTCCCCCGCCCTTAAAAAAAAAAACTCCACCTCACAAATCTGCAATTAATATGGGTAAATTGGGATCTTTGTTGTTGTTGTTGGCTAACAACAACACAAAAGCTCCTATTATTTGAATAGTTCTTCAGTCGATTTCCTTGGGAGTTTCTTTTGTATCCAGTGGTCTGGGAGTTGTCAGTTTAATTGGCTGTCAAGCCTTAAGGAAGGATATCAAGCTGGCTGCTGTAGTAACTATTGGGAGCATTTTGTAATAGTAGTCTCCTACATTAATAAAATATTCTTATTTTTAAATTATTAAATAAGAAATATAATATATGCATCTCATCCCATCACTGAAATATGGTAGCATCTTCTCTTTGGTTTTCTTGGCCTTATGTATCATCCTAACCTAATCCCTTATAAGAGCCACAGTGGTATAGTGGTTAGAGTGCAGGACTGCAGGCTATTTCTGCTGACCATTGGCTGCCTGCAATTTGGCAGTTTGAATCCCACCAGGCTCAAGGTTGACTCATCCTTCCATCCTTCTGAGGTCGGTAAAATGAGGACCCAGATTGTTGGGGGCAATATGCTGACTCTGTAAACAGTTTAGGAAGGGCTGTAAAGCACTGTGAAGCGGTATATAAGTCTAAGTGCTATAATGCTATTTGTTTAACTATAGTCTGCTAAACCCTAACTGGCTAGGCTCACACAACACTCTAAAGCCATAAATGATGGTTTTCAAGCATAGCACTGAGCCCAAATCAATCACCTTATAGTTTTGTGCAAGGTGTAAAGAAATCTATGTAACTGTGCCCATAGCTAAATAATTTCATGGAGGAAAGTAAGTTGAATATCTGGAAACTTATGTTCAAAAACTAAGAACAATCATCTCAGAACAGTTATGCTGGAATAAATGAAAATACTGTTTTCATTTATTATACTGTATACTAAAATATAATACACATTATATGATGCTTAATATAATAAATATATTATATCATACTTATACTGGTGCCAACCAAGTATCTTTGCAAAGTCCATGAATATATACAAAAGAGAAGATCCTTTCCTTGCTGTTGTTCATCATCAAAGAGCTATCCATACCATATTATTTCTGGGGAACTTAAAATACCCATATGAGAACCAGTTCGGTGTAGTGGTTAAGGCACTAGGCTAGAAGCTGAGCAGTCATAACTTTTCATCCCATGTTAGGCACACAGCCAGCCAGGTGATTTTGGGTCACTTCCTCTCTCTCTCAGCCAGAAGGCGGCAATGAGAAAACTGCTTCTGAATATCTTGCCAAGAAAATTGCATAGATTTGCCAAGAGTCAAAACTGACTTGATAACACAAAGACTAAGTTTTTTTTCCATATCCCCTTTAAATCAGGACTACAAAATGATGGACGACCAACCCAAAACAAGGGTAGGAGCTGTACTAGGACTATTTAATGATTATTTAGTCATGGGCAACCTGAGAGGTTATGAAAATGAATGGACATGTCTCTCATCTTAAAAAACAATTTAACTCTTTCCTTGTCAGCATTAATTGAGTCATAACCATACTGCAGTGCTTTGCCTATAGTGAATGACAGGGATCATCCTTCTCAAATAAACAGTGGTCTTCCTGGATATCTCTCTGAACTACCCACAAATGAGTTTTGCTTCACTTCTACAATCTACTGTTGGATAGCAGATTGATATGGTTGAAAAAATGCTAAATGTCTAAATCTAAATAGTCAGTAGGTTGATCAATGAAAAAAGTGAATCCTTGCAAAGTTGAATTTCAATATCTATTGCCTCAGCATCTTCCTTTATTACTTTTTATGATGCACTCCCTGCATATCTTTCCTCACTTTCTAGAATTTACAGCAAAAGGCATCAATATGACGAAAGTTGTTATTGTTTCTTCCTCTTCTCCTTCTCCTTCTCTTTCTCCTCCTCCTTCTCCCTTCTCCCTTCTCCCTTCTTCTTCTTCCTCTTCCTCCTCTTCCTCTTCTTACCTCTTCCTCTCCTTCCCCTTCCCCTCCTCCTCCCCTCCCCCTCTTGTCAAATACTGAACAAATGCTGCCTCAGGCCAATACAGCAACAGCTGTTAATTTTATTCTAAAAGCCATTTGCTTCCAATGTTTCAGCTTGAATTTAGTTTCTGGGGCAGACGGGCAGAAGGATACATTTTCGGTGTGAGCATCTGCCAGCAGAACCAGAACCATTTCATGCATTCTGAGCAGGTGAGAGATGAGCTCACGTGGAATGGAAATTAACTTATAAGGCATCTGTCTCTCTTTTTACCCACAATGGTTCCCCTGCTCATTATAACAGACGCAACCGCTCTTTATCAGGCAGCTCTTCCACTGTGTTCCTATGGACACAGTGTATTTGTGACCATGTTTACATCGCCTGGAAGGACTGGAGATTCAGATTTTGAGCATTAAATATCAAAATGTTTTTTGGCTAAGTTTGGGTATTTTCTAATTTTCTAGGTAAGATTTTGGAAGTGGTTGGCTATTGCCTATTTCCTAGGGCTAAGAGAGAGTGACTTGTCCAAGCAATCTCCAAAAACCGGACACAAATGAACAGAGAGAAAAAAATTCTAATTAAAATAAATGGACAGAACTTTTCAGTCTTTAGAATTCTGCAACTATCTTCCTTTCAAATAAATGTGTGTAGTGTGTAGTTGACCAACTGGGCAAAACTTCAGCATAGAGATAAGTGTTGTGTTGCCTTATAGGGTAAATTAGAAGTGCATTCTACTTTTCTGTCCCCTTGACTTAACACAACTGACCCCATATAGTGATACATCTCCAGAAACAAGGACCTACAAGAAGCCATGGTGGCACAATGGTTAGAATGCAGCATTGCAGGCTAATTCTGCTGACTGTCGATTGCCTGTAGTTTGGCAGTTTGAATCTCACCAGCTCAAGGTTGACTCAACTTTCTATTCTTCCAAGATCGGTAAAATGAGGACCCAGATTGTTGGGACAATAGGCTGACTACGTAAACTGCTTAGAGAGGGCTGTAAAGCACTCTGAAGCAGTATATAAATCTAAGTGCTATTGCTACATTTTGGTACAAAACAATAGAAATTATTATCTCAAATGATTGCCTCCCTGCCTAAATAAACACATAGACACACACACGCACACACACACACACACACACACATACTATCAGACCTGGAAGCCATCTTTTGCATTGGGCCTTCAGGCCTGCCACATTTCCTATTATTGGAAACTGGGAGGAGGGATTGTATGGAGCCAGGGTGATATATAGTCATAATAACATTCTTTTCTTAGAGAGTCAAGGACATCATGCCCTGCACCTGGAGGGCTGGAACTGAGAGGCCTTTCCATTTGGGATGGTGCTTTGATTGGGTCATGTGATGGGCTTGTGGGTGCTAGACAGGGACTTAGACTTTTTGTTGGGTGGGGAAAACCTGGAAGCTTTCAGATTCAGGTTTTCCCAGATGTGCCAATATGACATCTCTAATAAAATGGAACTTTGAGGAACTTCAAGCCTCAGAGTCTTCTGCTTCCAGATGGGGAGAAAACTGCCTAAGGAAGAATAGTAATTCTGAGTGAAAAGTAAATTTGATTAGAATAATGTAGCAATTCCACACATGCTGAATTGCAGACAAGGTCTTTTGACATACGTTTAGACAGTAGGGCATCTCCAGTTTTAAAGCTGTTCTGTTGGAGGCTGGGGAAAACTTGTTTAATATCAGCGTGAAGCATATGTCTAAGCTGCACTATTTTTTTACCACAATAAGCTAAAAGGGAAGAAAAATAACTTTTTTTTCTTTGATGATTGAGATTATTCCTCTAGAGTCATCCTTTATTTAGGGACTTCCATTAATAAATATGATATACTATTAACTTAACTATTCACAGCAAAGAACACTCGAGACCCCTGGTTTAGTGAATTAGAATCTAATGGAAAATTGGCAGCCCATGAGCAATAAAATGCCTATAAGTGTCTCTACATCACCCTTTTAAAGAAGTTATTTAAATAATTAATCAATGAAATAGAATCCTAAACACATATGGAAAAAAAGGTAATGAATTTACCTGCCCAAGAAAAAGAAAGAAAGAAAAACTGGGATGAGGAAGACTGTTGGATTGAGAAGCCAAATGAGGTGGTAGGGAATAATTTTGTGAATTTGCTTTTCAGTAAAAGGCCATTTTCTGACTGGTCACAACCACCAAACCACCATTTTGTGAGGGAGTCTATGCTATCCTATGTTGTTCAAACATATCTGAAAATGAAGATACAGGAAATGCACTGGAAAAGTGTGTATGAAATAGGCTTGAGCAGATAGTTGGATTCTAAGTGAGAGACTAAAGTAAAAGAGAAAGATAACCTTGGACCAATATCCCAGAAGTTTTATGGAAAAGGGAAATGGATAAACTGCTTTTTTCCAAGAAAGAGATTTTGGGAATAATGGAATTTGAGCAGGGGTGAAATGCTCCCGGTTCGGACCGGATCACCCGATCCGGTAGCGATGGTGGCAGGTGGTTCAGAAAACCTGTAGCAAAAATCCCTGCGCCGCCCCCCCCCCCACCACCACCATGCCCAGCTGAGCCGCACAATCATCAGAGGCTTTTTTTTTTTTTACTTTTAAAAGCATTTTTTCTACAACCTCTTCCGATGAAAAAATGCTTTTAAAAGTTAAAAAAAAAAGCCTCTGATGATCGCGCAGCTCAGCTGGGATCGTCAGAAGCTTTTCAAAGCATTTTTTTCTGCAACCTCTTGGCCGAAGAGGTGGTAAAAAAAATGCTTTGAAAAGTCTCTGGCGATCCCAGCTGAGTTGCCTGATCGTCAGAGGCTTTTCAAAGCATTAGAAAAAATGCTTTGAAAAGTTAAAAAAAAAAGTTGGCCACGCCCACCTAGTCACATTAACCCTCCCACCAAGCCACGCCCACAGAAACGGTAGTAACAAATTTTAATTTCACCCCTGAATTTGAGGAATGAGAATCCTCCTAAGAAGCAGGAGTTAAGAAGACAGGAAAAAGATTTTCCAAGAAATATTAAGTAACCATTGTCATCAGGTTTAATTTCTCTAAAATCCACTACAAGGTATCCTTTCAAATTATTGACAGCCCTGACCTGTTCCTTTCTTAGTAGTCACTGACCAAGGAGGAAGAAATGGAATTGGGGGTCATTGAGAAGCCAAAGGTGGAGGAAGAGAAGAAGTGCAGATAAGAAAGACAGAAATAGGAAAAGAATTAAAATAAACATATGTAAACTCAAATGGTTTCTTCATGCTCTTCTTTTTAGGCCCCTTAAGTATGACAGTCTCTGACTTCTGGGTAATCACTGGTATATTAGATTTGCTTAATGAGAGCCAGTTTAGTGTAATGATTAAGGCAGTGGGTTAGAAAAAACATGAATTCTACTCCCACTTTAGGTGCAAAGTCAGCTGGGGTGACCTTGGGTAAGTTGTTCTCTCTCAGCCCTAAGAAGGCCATGGCAAACGACTTTCTAAAAATTGCCAAGAAAACTGCAGGGACCAGTACAGGAGTTAACAATGACATGAAAGCACACGCACAGAAAGAGCAATCATAAAAATATTTTTGGCTACCCAACCTAGGAAATGGCACTATGGGTGTATTTTTTGTTGTTATTTTTCTTTTCCTCATTCCCTCTTTTTTTTTTTTTTCTTCCTCAGGAGAAACAGCGTTGATGGCTGGGGAAGGCTTGCTTCTCAAATAAAAGATTGCAGGTTTTCCAAACACATTCCCTTTATTTGGAGACTGGAGGCTAAAACATATGAAAAACGGTTGCAGGAAAAAAACGGTTGCAGGAAAAACGGTTAAACTATGTCTAGTTTAATGAAAAGAAGGACTAAGGGAGACATGATAGCAGTGTTCCAATATCTCAGGGGCTGCCATAAAGAAAAGGGAGTCAAACTATTCTCAAGGACACCTGAGGGCAGACCAAGAAGCAATGGGTGGAAACTAATCAAGGAGAGAAGCAACTTAGAACTAAGGAGAAATTTCCTGACAGAACAATTAATCAGTGGAAAAACTTGCCTCCAGAAGTTGTAAATGCTCCAACACTGGAAATTTTTAAGAAGATGTTGGATAACCATTTGTCTGAAGTGGTGTAGGGTTTCCTGTCTGGGCAGGGGGTTGGACTAGAAGACCTTCAAGGTCCCTTCCAACTCTGCTATTCTATTCTATTCTATTCTATTCTATTCTATTCTATTCTATTCTATTCTATTCTATTCTATTCTATTCTATTCTATTCTAATTAGAAAATTTCTCTCCTCCAGTTCCTTCATCAGTGTAAAATCCATGATTACTTATAATATATGCATTGTGTTAGAAAACGAGCAGCATAATAATATCTATGGAGATTCTCAGTCATCCAGGTCATGGTTGTCCCAAAGGTGCTTTTTCAAAAGGCAACTGGACTTTCTGGTTTTTCTTTGAAGACATTTTGCTTCTCATCCAAGAAGCTTCTTCAGCTCATTCAATGAAGTAGATTGGTGCTCGGTTGGCAAAGGAATAAAGTAAGACTGTATATTTTCTTTGAAGACGTTTTCAAAGAAGTGAAATGTCTTCAAAGAAAAACCAGAAAGTCCAGTTGCCTCTTGAAAAAGCACCTTCGGGATAGCAGCATAATAATGATCATCCTCCTCTTCGGATTGGGCCACCGCAATATGCTTTCCATGGAGCTGCCCTTGAAGTGTATCCTTTTTAACTGGCACAGAACGCAGCAATGCTGACAGTTAAAGAGGAATGGAGAACAAACAAGGAAACATAGCGTCACAAATATTTGGGAAGCTTTTCAGACACATATATTTCTTTTCAGAAACAAGGCTGGCCATTTTAGCATATCAGCTAAATTTAGCATATCAGCTAAATCACATTTTGGCTTTAGAATTTTTTTCAGACTCCATGTTGAAAACATATTGCACGCTTCTTTGCCAGCAGGATGAGATTTGAGAAGCTAAATTCTAAATTTAGTTGATGGTGCAGAAGACACAGCATCGAGATTGCTCTTCCAGTTTGACGTTTGCATCTCAGCTAGTTGTCAAGCACTGACAATTAGAGAGAAAACATTGCCCAAGTTGTAAATTGATGCCATTTGACCTAAAAACTGCTAAGAAATGTATACTTCAACAAACACATCTATCCAATTCCCTCTTTAAAGATTTCATTTTGCAAACCGCTCTGGGCTATGGAAACATAAGAAGAGAGGTTTGTGAAATTATATTTCAGTCATTGCAATGCATAGCATTTTTCAGTAATGTTAGGTCTGCACACCAATATCCCAGGCCTTCATATATTACTTTAAGTTTTCTGAAACAGTTGCATCAAAAATAAATTCTATGGAGGCACCAAAAAGGCAAAGTGGATTTTGCAGGTGGTATAGCATCAAGCTATACCAATCACACAAATCACACTCAAATCTACCTAACACCCCTTAAAGGTTGGAGACCCTTTCATTAATCAGCAAAACCATTTCTTTTCTTAGGATCAGCTGAACTTTTTAAAGGAAAAAGAAAATCACCTCATAAGTAGATTTCTTTACTAAAAGAAAATCACCTCACACATAGATTTCTTTACTAAAAATTTCCACAACATTGGTCACCAACAGAGACAGCTTTAAATTTGTGGAGAACAGGGCTGTTTATGATGACTAGTTTTGATTTCTGTGTATTACTTCTTGGTAGTTTGCCGTTAATATCAGTGCCTAAGCAACATCAGTCTATTGCCTTTATATAACTCATGTCCTGATGACCCTTGAGCAAGATTACTGCTTTTGGAGATAACCTCTAACCTGCCTGTTGGCACAAAATATGATGGCTAGACCTCTAACAGATCAGCTTAGTCAAGCAAGTATAATATCTATTCTGAAGTCATTGTTCTGGTTGCCTGTAGACTTCTGCCCCAAGTCAAAGTCTTGGTAATCATTTTTAAAGTCCTTTACAATGCAGGACCAGGATTGATCAGATAATGTCTTGTTAAAATCAAAAATGCCTATCTAAAGGGTTAGGGGACACTTTTCGTAAGAAGTTCCCCTTCCTTGAAAAGTTTGTGAGAATTAGAGAAGCAATGGTACTTCTAGGTTGTAGTTCCATTGTATGGAATGCTCTCCTTCTGGAGGTGTAAATGGCCTCTATTGAGCAAGTATTTTGCAAACAAGCAAAAGTAGCATTGTTGCAGCAGGCATGGAGGTTTCCTTTTTTAAAAAAAATATATTGATTTGTATTACCCACATACCCTCTTTCTAATCTGTAGTGCCCAGCCCAAAATCCATTTGGATTGGGGCAGGCTATATATATTGTAAAATAAGAAATAAAAATTTGTCCTGCTTGGACAACAGTTTGTGCTATTGTGCTGTCTGTTTCCCATTGGATCCTCCCAAATACTAACCACAAAAGAAAACGAGCAAGAACACAGTTATTTTATCTAGAAGACTTTATTTCAATTGATGATGAGGACTAAGGCTTTACAAAAAGAGGAATGTTGATAAACAAGCCAACCTATACAATGAAAAGGGGCTCTTTGTAAATATTCCTATTGATATCTTCCCCAAAACTCATATTCTTATGATTATTATTCAAAACCAAAGGTCTTTGCTGCTTATGTCTCTATAACTCATGACCTTGTCAACTTCTGCATTCTAAACCTAGAGATATGTAATCAATAACTGTCCTGGAAATTAGAGTGATATTGATTTGTGCTTTTAATGAGCCTGACTGCTATAATAGATCTGTTTGACAACTACATAATCTAGATTTTATGAACTCTTTAAATATACCATGGTTATACTGTTATACAATAAAACAGGGCACTAGCAGGGCAGAGTAAACTGCCTCTTGAATAAATGACAACATGTAATTAAAGCTTAGACAGGAATTTATGGATCCTGCTGTGTGAATGACTGATGATCTATAGCTGGTTCAGAGTTGCTAGGCTGATTTTTTATGCAAGGTGGTAAATTTTGACAAGAGGAGCAAGGAAGAGGTTATTCAGATTAGTCAAAATGCCATCATTGATGAAAACCTAATCCTAGAATCATAGGGCTTGAAGGAACCTTGGAGCAGTGGTGGGTTTCTACTGGTTCAGCCCGGTTTGGGCGAGCCGGTAACGATAATGGTGAGCTGAGAGCAAACCGTTTCTCTCTGATGGTTAGGTGGGCCCTCCCGCCCACCCCTGCATTATACATACCTTATATTTTGTCGTTTTTAGCCCAGCTGAAAGGCATGGCAGAGCAGATTGCCGTGTCTCAGCTGTTCCGTAATACATTGCGCTTGCACAGAGTGAAGCACACACAAAGCGCGTGCATGAAGCAAACTGGTGGTAACACCGGTTGAAACCCACTACTACCTTGGGGGTCTTCTAGTCCAGCCCTTTGCCCAAGGCAAGAGACCATATAACATTCTGGACAAATGGCTGTTTCTTGAATCTTTTCAATCTTTTCTTGAAAACCTCCAGAGACAGAGCATCCACAGCTCTGAGAGGCAAGCTGTTCCATTGATTAATTTTTCTCACTTTTAGGAAAATTCTCTTTAGCTCCATATTGGACCTCTCTTTAATGATCTTCCACTCATTGCTTCTTGTCCTGCCCTCAGTTGCTTTGGAGAATAACTCAATTCCAGACAGCCCCTCAAGTACAGGAAGACAGCTATCATGTTACCCCAAATCCTTTTCTTAGTTAGGCTAGACATAACTAGATATTTGTACCCTATGACTATCATTAGGTGTTGTACCTTATGATTCTTGATGAACGTATCTTTTCTTTTAGGTACACTGAGAGCATATGCACAAAGACAAATTCCTTGTGTGTCCAATCACACTTGGCCAATGAAGAATTCAATTCTATTCTAGCCGTTAACCATTCATTGTATAGTTTAGTCCTCCAGAAGCCTTATCACCTTTGCTGGTCTTCTCTGCATTCTCTGCACTCTCTCTTAGGGATGCAGTATCATTATTTTTATCAAGTCAACCAAACCATATTTTTATCAAGTCAACCAAACCATATTCTAAGTATGGCCTCACTAGTGCAGTAGAGAGTGGTACTAACAATTCTTATGATCTTGATGCTATCCCTGATGCAGCCTAGGATTGCATTGGCTTTTTTTGGCAGCTGCAGAACATCTGGATCCCTCTCACATATATTATTCTGCCATTTCTTTTATTGTTATTATTTTTATTATTGCCTTTATTACTGCTGAATATTTTTCTGTGTTGTGCTGTATTATCACTTGTTTTGAAATCTTCCCAAACTAAAATGTCAGAGAAGCAATTGAAATGTTCCTAATACTTTTTATATCTTGCTTCTCTTCCACTCTATAAACAGACTGAAAGAGCTTCACTGTTTCACATAGCCACATACATTACCAAATGAGTAGAATTGATAATATACATGTATATCGCTTCATTTGTGCTGCTCAATTTGACTTCAATTGCCTCTTTGTCTTATGCACTACCTAAAATTGAACTCCAGAGTTGCTGATGTCAAGATTGTTATATCTCTCATTAGTTCTGCTCTCTTCCAAGACAGAAGTCAGTTTCTTTGAAAACAGGACCTGAGCTGCTGCCTGCTTTTTCAGAGTATAGCCAGTCATTTTATCTTTATTTGAGAAGGCTGAAAGCTACCTACTACTGCTACAATGGCAAATGCATTCATTCTGATACTTTAGACCAGGGGTGTCAAACTCAATTTCATTGAGGGACACATCAGGGTTGTGTTTGACCTCAGGGGTGTGGCCAGAGAGGCGTGGCCAGGGGGCGTGGCCAGCTCAACGTCACTCCTGTTGGGGGTACCCATGGTGGCCCGAGCGCTCTGCCAGCAAAATGGGCTCCCAAGCTTCGTTTTCAGATGCCACAGCCTCCTGGAATCCTTTGCCAGTGAAAATGGAGTTCAGGAGGGCTGTGTGTGACCTGTCTGAGCTCTGTTTTCACTGGCAGAGGGTTGCAGGGAGCCTTGGCAGCTGAAAATGGAGCTCGGAAGACTGTTTTTGCTGGGAGAAACACTGTGGGCCAGTCCTTCTCTGTTTCCAGGGTGGGATCTAAGTATACCACAGGCCAGATCCAGGCCCCGGGCCTTGAGTTTGACACCCCTGCTTTAGACTTTAGACCACAGGTGCTTTTCTAAAAGGCAACTGGACTTTGTTTGTTTCTTCTTTGAAAGCATTTTACTTTTCATCCAAGATGTTTTTCAGTTCTGAAGTTTCTTGAATGAGAAGTGAAACGTTTTCAAAGAAAAAAAACCAAGAAAGTCCAGTTGCTTTTTGTAAAAGCCATCTTCGGGACGACCATGACCTGGATGATTGAGACTCTCCAAATAGCACCTGTCTCCTATTTGACTTGTTCTTCCACCTCATTCTTGCAGCTATTTGTGGCATTCTGGTTTGATTTTATTCCAAATATGTGTGTAGCCAAGAGTTCCTGTGGAACAACACATAGATCTTCTTATTTTAATTCTGTGAGTAATTCACTCTCTTCCTTTTACACAGGTATATGACTTTCTCAGCTACCATGTTTCGTTAGCTCAGTAAGAATCCATGGATGGGAGAAATATGAAATCATGAATTCTACCAAAGTATCAGTTTAGGAAAACTGTGAGGCATGCTTGAAGGGAAAAACAATTGAGAGACTTGTAAATTAAAAAAAAAGTGTATACAAATCTCCAAACATTTCTAAGCCACAGCTCAATGTTCAAACACATTCCCAGAGCATTGTAACATTTTTTTTCCTGAAGGGAAATTCAAACAGATGTACAAATTTCTAATTTGGCAAGATAGAGGAAAGAACTTTAAAGAAAGCCTAAAAGGTTTAGGCAAAATGGATTATTTTTTTCCCCTCAGAAGTCTTCTTTTCCTATAAAAGGCCACAAAGAGAGGTGGAACACTGCTAGATGGAAGAAGAGCCATAAAGTGTGAAAAGTGAGAAAGCAGAGCACCTGTTTTGTGAAAAATGCAGGACAGAACAGAATACCAGAGCTGGAAGCACTGGTGGGTTCCTCCCGGTTTTACTACCAGTTGTTGATTGCACGCTTTGTGCGTGCACTTCATGCTTCGTGCTTGCGTGTGCCAAACATGCATTGTGAGCCTGCACAGTTTGCAAAAACTTTCCACTTCCGTGTTTCTACTGAGGAGAGCACAGCTGATTCATGTGGCAACCCACTCTGCTGCGCTAATCAGTTGAGAAGATAACGGTAAAAAAGGAGCCCTGGTGGGCAGGTGGGCCAGTCTGAATGTCGGGGAAAATCGGTTCGCTACCAGGTGATTGTCAGCGCTACCGGTTTGCCCAAACTGCTGCGTACTGGTAGCAACCACCACTGATTGGAAGGGACCTTGGAGGTCTTCTAGTGACTAGTCCAAACCTCTGCTCAAGCAGGAGACCTATACCATTTCAGACAAATGGCTATCCAGTCTCTTCTTAAAACCCTATGGTGATAAAATACAGCTTCTGGAATTCCACTTAATTATCCTCTAAACAATCTAGAGATACTGCAACAAAGTATAGTTTATTGGCATATGCAATCCTACAGTAATGTCTGTAGGAATATCCGAGGAATGCTGTAGAGTCCCCACATTTAAATTACATAACCTTTCAAAAGAATGCCATGAATTACAAAGGTAATGTAAATTACTATACAACCCTCACACCAAGAATGCTACATCAGATAACCTTATTATGGAGGCCAATCTGGTGCCTTCAGATTTCTGCATTTTCAAAGTTTTTTTTCCTCCATATTCCCTTTGTGATAAGCAACATAAACATGTGTTCTGTATTATGATCATCAAGCGATCCCTTTCATCTTTAAGAGAAAAAAAAGCAGCTTCTTTTCCTTTTTAAGGTAATTCATTGTCTTGCTACTGTTGCCTACTAATTCAACTTTTATAATACTCAATTTTCTTAGTAAGGAAACAAATACACCAAAGTTTTACAAATTATTTTCTTAACTTCAATACACCTCAAAGCAAAGAAACACAAAGGGTTTGTTGGGTTGGCAGGCAGCTACATTTTGCATAGATTTCCAAATTAATGGGCCAAATGAAAGCTCAAGAGGCTACATGCCCTCAAGGGACTGGCTTTAAGAGGGAGACTCTTTTAAACCTAAGGGGGAAACATGTGTTAATTTATATCATTTGCTTTCTCCATGAAGGGAAAGGTAGCCTGGGGAGCAATGCCCCTGTGCTTCCTCCTACAGGCAAAAAGCCTACTGTATCTGCAGGAGAATTGTTACTGCTCCCTTCTTATCTACTTAAAGAAAACTCGCTCTGCTTTGACTAACCCATGTATTTCCCCTCCAGCCGTCCCTGTTTCAAAATTAAGTGGTAACCAACACCATGCAAAGTTGTGTTAACATGATCATTCATTAAATGTTATAGCAGCATTATCCATAACTCTTTTTGTAAGTTAGAGAAGAAGTAGCAATAGCAATTGAACTTAGACTTATATACCTCTTTATAGCACTTCACAGCCCTCTCTAAGCAGTTTTACACAGTCAGCATATTGCCCCCAACAATCTGGGCCCTCACTTTACCCACCTCAGAAGGACAGAAGGCTAAGTCAACCTTCAGCCTGGTGAGATTTGAACTGCCAAATTGCAGTTGCAATCAGCAGAATAACCTGCAGTACTGCACTCTAACCACTGTGCTACCATGGCTCGTAAACTAGGCTTGTACTATGGGCTGGATTAGAAGACCTCCAAGGTCCTTTCCAACATTATTATTCTGTTCTATGTCCTACTGCCCTTCGTCTTTCCCTGTAAAGAAAAGACAACATTGATCTGGTACCATAATCACAAAGAAAGTCTAATTTTACTCTAACCATGCTTGCCACTATTCAATACAAGGTAACATCTCTAATTTAGAGATAATCTTGCAAACCATTCTATAATTGTCTGCATCCCATCCAATTAGAATGCATATGCAATGTTCTGACATACCCTCAGGATGCAGCATATTTTCTCCACAGTTTAATCAACCTGGTTCTATGAGGGCAGGAAATCTCACATATGATTTGTCCATATGTTGCTGAGCCCAGCTGAGCTCTTAACCTCTAGAAAACCTTGACAATGCTGTGTTTTAGCCTGCAATGTGCTTGCAATTGCTCTTTAGGATCAATGCCATCACTGATGAACATATCCATAACCCACTAGCTGGGTTTTTTGTTTTTTGTTTTTTGTTTTTTTTTTTTTTTTTTTGGAATTTGGAAACAAAAGGCTTAATTTCTTCCATAGATGCCAAAGCATTTATCCTTCTTTTTTTCTTTTATATTACAAAAGTAGGGGAGGATGGAATGAAACTGATTGACAAAATCATCATTACCAAACACAGCAACCGTAAAAATGCCACAACTACCGTAGTATATTTAAGAATTCCACAAATTGCTGAACATTTTGCTTGTTATTCATCTCTGGAAGTCACAGATCACTAGAAATACTGTTTTGCTGCAGTATTTTTGTCATAACAAAGGTTCTCTGAACACAATATCTTTGCAAACAGGTATTCAAGTGTCTTGCCATGGGCCCTCTTGGGTCAACAAATGTTCAGTAACTTACATCAGGGGTGTCCAAGTTTGGCAACTCTAAGATTTGTGGATTTTAACTTCCAGAATTTTCCAGCCAGCCATGAATTCTGGGAGTTGAAGTCCACAAGTCTTAAAATGGCCAAGGTTGGATACCACTGGCCTACAAAATCTAAAATCCATTTTAATTTGCCAGGAATAATCATTTGCCATCTTCTTTCAGAAGTCTCTCATTTTAGATGTCTCACTTAGTCCTTCTTCTCATCAGCACAGCAACAGCCTCTCTTTCCTGGGAAAATATATTATTTCTCTACCTTCAAGATCCAGTATCAGCTAAAAACCAACAAAATGTCTGACCGAGTGTTCCTTGACAGGATAGCAGAGAGTGATAAGAAACTGCCAGAACCATATACAGACCTGAGTCAGCCAACTGGTCTTGTATTATTTGTTATTTGTCACTTAACAATTATTTGTTAATATTGAACTGAAGCATATACCCAGATTTTCAATTTGGGTATATTTTTTTGCATTGATGGGAACTACTTTTTTTCTTTTTTTTCTTTTCTTTTTTTTTTTTTTGGACAAACAAACATTTAATACATCAGTTATCTTTCCCCTGCAACATTTTGGTGTTGTCTTCCAGAGTTCTTTCTTCTTCTATGCAGTTTTTATTTCTTCTATCTTGATCCTTATCCAATCCATTATATCAATTCATCACTAACATAATATTCTACTCATCATATATTTATACATACGTATATAATTAGTCATTTATATCTCTTCTCCAGCCAATAATAAAAATAATTCCATATTTTAAAATATTCTGAGTCTTCTCTATCCTTAATCAACAGGGTTAATCTATTCATTTCTGCACAATCTAAATTTTTTTTTTATTACCTCTTCTTCCAGAGGTATTTTCTATGCTTTCCAATTTTGGGCATAGACAATCCTTGTAGCTGTTATTACATGTATTATCAAATAAACATTTTCCTTGCTAGTTTTTTCAGGTAGGAAAAATTTGTTATTTGTCACTTAACAATTATTTGTTAATATTGAACCGAAGCATATACCCAGATTTTCAATTTGAGTATATTTTTTGCATTGATGGGAACTACTATACTGTCAAATGCCTAATATATAAATGGCCTCTCTATTCCATCCAAAAGCAAAGTTCAGTAGAACTCACTGAACACATGTCTGAAAACCATTATTGTTTGAAAGCCATTGTTATTATTGTCCTTAAACTTATATGTGAGCTTTCTACTTATAGAAGCGTTCAAGACCATAAATAGTTTACCTGGAGCCTTAACCATGGTTTTCTGAATTAAACCAATCACCTGATTTATATGATACACAGAACTATTAACTAATTATATTGACTGGCGGTCACACTACATATTAGTGAAAATGTGATTGATTACTTAATGGTGTAGTGTCCTGTGCAACCTTGTGGTAATCTGCAAAAATCAGAAATACCACTAAATGATAGTAAAGAGATACAGAAAATTTGGCATTCAGATTTGGAAGCCCTAATAATAATGGGAGTCACATAAACAGCCAAGTAGATAATACACATTTAATATTCATATTTCTACATTAAAGCCACAAAGCTGTGCATTTGTACCCCAAAGAGGATATTACTAGCTTACTTCTGAGTAAATGTGCATATATACCCAGAATCCTGTCCTTATTTTCTTCAGTTTTATAACAATGGATGATGATAAGATGATGATGATGATGATGATGATGATGACGATGATTCCTACCTCTGACTTCCCAAAAGTTATGTTATTCTGTCTGAGAAAATTAAAGCATCTGATTTTACAAAAAGGGGGACTGCTAAAAATAAATAGGTTGATCTTGGCAATAAATTCACTCTGACTTCAACTTGTCTCATTGTTACTGTTTCTATTAATAATCTTACAGCTTGAATATTACTTCTGTCACGAACCATAATAGTTGTTTTCAAACATAAAATATGGGTTGACATGCTTAACTGTTTAGCATTTTTTAAAACCCATATTTTGAAATGTATACTAGATGTTAATTTGTATATGAGCATGCATTCTTATAGGATTCAAGTTAGCCTAAAGTAATAATTTGTGATGTTTCTTGTAATCAGTAATTGATGTTTTATTTATTAGTAATGTGCAATAATGCTTTTATTGCACTTTGTAAAGATATTACAGGTAGTCCTTGACTTACAACCATTTGTTTAGTGACCATTTGAAATTGGCACTGAAAAAAGTATTTTACGACCGGTTTTCACATTTAAAACTATTGTATCATCCCCATGAGATCAACCCTGACTGCTCTTTAGAAAGCCATATCCTGAAGATGAAACAACTCATTGGCCACCTAATGAGAAGGAAGGACTCACTGGAGAAGAGCTTAATGCTGGGAAAGACTGAGGACAAAAGAAGAAAGGGACGACAAAAATCAAGGTGGCTGGATGGAGTCACCAAAGCAGTAGGCATGAGCTTAAATGGACTCCAGGGGATGGTAGAGGACAGGACGGCGTGGAGGAACATGGTCCATGGGGTCGCAATGGATCAGACATGGCTTTGCAACTAACAACAACAAATCACCCCCTTGGTCTTATGATCAAAATTTGGACTCTTGGCAACTGGCATGTATTTATGACTGTCATGGCATCATGGGATCACCAGCTGGCATCTGACAAACAAAGTCAATAGGAGGAGTCAGATCCGCTTAACAACCTCACAATTCACTTAACAGCAGTGGTTCACTTAAAAACTACAAAAAAGGTTGTAAAATGGAGCATACTCCCTTAGTAACTGTCTTGCTTAACAATGGAAATGTTGGGCTCTGTCGTGGTTGTATGCCGAGGACTACCTGTAAAGGCAAGTGAAAAGGGGAACAGAACAGGGGTGGGTTCTACTTAACTTTACTACCGCACGCGTGCAACAAGAGCACGCATGCAGATTGTACCTTATGACGTCTGGGCGGGTGGGGGGAGCCTTCCGCCGCTTTTACTACCAGTTTGCAAGAACCGGACAGAACCTCGAGCAACCCACCACTAGAGCAGAACACCTTAGAATTTTTTGGTGTAGACAGACTCTTACAGTTTTCAAGAGTCAACAATTTGGGAGAAGTAATGCTAGCTACAGAACCTCGGGGTTAGAGAAGAAAGGCTATGCAGAACAAGAAACATCAGCTATTAGTGCACCCCAGATTTTCCTCAAAAGTTGCAGAAAATTCAGGCCATAGTTGGGCTGTGAGAATATCCTTGGGAGACAGAAAAGGAGCCACAGTCTAGACAACAGTCAGGCAAGCCAATCACAGTCTACAGAAGGAAAGGGGATGGAGAAAGGATCTCAGAAGGGCCAGCAAATGCTAGATAAATCACTTGAAAAGGCTTCTTCAAATATTGTGCTGATGCAGAATTGTCTTTCACAAAAGACTGTCTCGGTTCGGTCCAATGAAAGACCGAATAATCTCAAAGTTTGGTTAGTTAATCAAGCAGTCTAATAATGTTATCTGACTGATCTATTGTTATGATCTGGGATTGGGTGATTCCCAAGGGAAGGGAGTTAAAATACTAGCCTCATTTCAATCTCCATTTAAATAGGTTGGACTGAATGAATTGCACACTCAATTAACACCTTAAAATGCATCCCTGTTATAAGGAATAATTCAGCTGAAGTCAGATGTGCCACAGTTGAATTTGAAGCTACAGAATTACAATATGTTTTCTGCTTCACTCAAACTCATAATTTCATCTAAATGCCTTTGGAGTGGGGTATAAGACTCCCTGTTGATACCACTTGTAGCATAGTTGCTAAAGATAGAAAAATGTGAAACCAGAGATTCACTTACCAGATGTCATTTTGTATTATGCTATAAAATAAATGAAACACCCAGTCCCTCCCATTCACGTAGGATATAATTATTGATTATATTACAATCACTATGTTAAGGCAAAAGAAAAAAGGAAAGGAAAGGAAAAAAGTCAATTTCCTGAATTAAAAACTATGATAATATTTTAATCAACCTACTGCATGTTAAGATGAAATCAACTATATTCCTAACAACATAATCAGAAAATACCAGAAAACCATTTTTATTTTTTTATTTTTTTTGTTAAATGACAAATATCCCATTGTTGTTCCAGGATCATATATGGAATTTGTCAATCCTGTAACAAATCATATCATTTTTTTCTTAAATATATTAGAGAAAAATGACACGGCTTCATACTTCACAGCTAGTGAGGTACTACAGGTAGTCCTCATTTAGCAATTGCCTCATTTAGTGACCATTCAGAGTTATGATGGTGATGAAAAAGTAACTTTGCAATGAATTATCATATTTACAATCTTCACAGGTCTATAAAGCGAAGGCAAGTTGAATTAAGATGATAAGCAGAGTCGTATTTCATTTGCAGCTTTGCTTAACAACCAGATTCCCAGACCTAATTGTGGTCAGTAAATGAGGACTGCCTGTAGTTCTTTCTTTTGAAGCAGATATAACTCCAGATTTCCACCAGGTTTAAAGGGAGCTTTTTTAAAAGGCTAATTGTGGACTCTACTTTAGATAGAGGATGTTGTATCTCTCCCCTATTGAGAGAGTGCTGTTCAGTTTCAACATAGATGGCCTCTTTGATCCTTCTTTCATCTATGTCAAAATTGAACAGCCCTCTCTCAGAGTGAGGGAGGGATACAATATCATCTATCTCCAATCTACAACACAGTCCTTTTAACACTGCCAAGAAGGCTCCATACCCATTTGCACTACTCAGGTGACCCTGAGGACACAAATAAACCTCCAGGTTCCCTCAACAACATGGGTCTCAAACTCGATTGTGTCACATGATGTCATGTGATGTATCATGATGTTTTTTGCCTTTGCGGAGCTGGGGTGGGCGTGGCCTGTGCGCAGGGGTGGTATTCACTTACCTTCGTTACCAGTTTGCAAATGTGAGTGCGTGCGCAGAAGATGTCTCTGCGCAGAGCATCAAAAATGGGATGTGGTGATGTCCAGGCAGGTGAACGGAGTCTCCCGCAGCCACCACTACCAGTTCGCCCAAACCAGATAGAACTGGCTGAATACCACCACTGCCTGTGCATGAAGCATCCAGCCTGCAGGCCGCCAGTTTGACACCTCTGCTCTAAAAGGATTCAAATAACCAGCTGTCTGCAAGGAATATAAATCTTTTCATTCCCCACCATCCAGTCAGAGCTTCTTGGATGAGAAGTGAAACATCTTCAAAGAAAAACCAGAAAATTTGGAAAAAGCACCTTTAGGACCTTATCCTTCATGTTTTGGTTAATTAGGAGCAGAATTGCAACTGTAATTTAGTCTTTAATACAAGTCAACTTCACATTGCAGCGCCAAAAAGTTGTAGTAGTTAAGAGACTAGACTCTAATTTTCATAGTTATCTCATTGGATGATTCTGGCCAGATACCCTTTCTTAGCCCAACCTATCCTACAGGTTATTATAGGACTCTTATATATGTCGTAATGAGTTTCTAAAGGAAATTCAAATAATATACCTACCTTTCCGGTTTAGATTACTTCCCCTAGGGAAGTCTCAATGCAGAAGTAAGGACCGATAGCTTTCTAAGAAATTGATGGAGCAAAACATAAAGATAAAAAGAGAACATATAAAAGTCCTCCTGTTTTTTTTCCCCTCTGCTTTACTCTTTCGTTCTTCTTTTTGATTGGTAGCTTTAGAAAAATGGAAGCAAGATACACATTTAAGGAGGGGGGAATTCTTTTTGTTTGGTTTATCTAGGCCAATATATTATTTAGTCAGAAAAAGAGAAGTCCAAATTCATTCAAAGACCAATTTATCCTTGGCGAAAGTGACGTTTGTTCCACCTTGAAATTTTCAACCACAGAATACATCTGATCCCAAGCTTCTTTCAGAGCAGTATTTTAGCACTGAAAAAAAAAAAACAAGCAATACTTTATCAAGGTCTCTGCCTCCAACCAAGAAGGAGGCAATGTCTGACAAAGCATCAGAAAAATGTATGAGGGTTTTAAAAATTGTTTTTTCAACTATTGTTGTTTTCCTTGTATTGAGGAAAAGCCATTGAGATCATTGATGGGACTAAACCTTTCAATGCTTTGGAGAGATCATGTATCTGATAACTGAACATCGCGAAAGATTCAGCATAGACTTGCTTCAAAAAAAAAAAATGTTTAAAAATAGAGTTCATAGAAACAAGTATGCAGAAGGGACTTCAAAAGTCACCCAACTTCCTTCTAATGCTGTCCATTCTGCTCTCGCACAATTCGTGCTATGTGGAAGTTCTTTGCTGTATTAAATGAGTGGTTCTTTTTGTTCTGACTGAAACAACAGGAAATAATTTATTTTTGTTCTCCATTTTTATACAAACTCTTCAAATACTTGAAGATGGACTATCACATCTTAATATTTTCTCCAAGCCAATCCTAACATGTTTTCAACCTTTTCTTATAATAGCTCAGGGATCTCCAACCTTGGCAACTTTAAGACTTGTGGACTTCAACTCCCAGAGCTGGCTGAGGAATTCTGGGAGTTGAAGTCCACAAGTCTTAAAGTTGCCAAGGTTGGAGACCCCAGTAATAGCTGACATCTGGTTTCTTCAGTTGTCTTAGTATTGAGAAATTGCTAGAATTTCTCAATAACTTTTATTGATTGGTCATTAACAGACTTAAAAATGTCCCTTTCATTGCTTTTAAACTAAGACAAATCCCTGCCTACCATGTAAGTAGTTAATTACTCCTGTCAACTGCCAACTGGGAAGGTAACAATTTTTGAAATTATTTAACTGCTAGATATAATGATAATTCTTCCTACTCCCTTTTAATTCAAAGGTGAACCCTGAGAAAAAAACTACCCACAATGCAATTGCAACAGCATTTGAAGAAGTATTAAGGGAAAAAAACATGGAATCTATATGAAAAATCTAAGACCACTTAATGAGCTTTGTCTATGAGGGGCAATGATTGCTTCCTGACTCAGATAAAGGCATATATATTTGTTAAACTCAGGCTATTCCTTATTTAACATTACTCCAAACAGATTTGCAAGATTATCAATGATGAAGAAAATAGAAAAAGTGTGATGCTTGCTTTCTGCCCTCATTACGGAGCTTTGATGTTAGAGATGAACAGTCATCCACCCTAGAGCAAAATATCTTTCATCTATGAAGTTCTCAACTTAACTTCAAAAGTCCCTTCAAATAATCAGATAGAATTCCAACCACCACAGTCTGTCCTGACCTATAACATGGAAAAGGTGGAGATAGAGAAAAAAGTGTCAAAGAGAAAGATAGCGTGAAAGGTGAGATGAGAGAAAAGCAAGTGGGAATTTCAGAAAAGGGAGCCAGAGAAAGAGACAAGGAGAAAGAATCAATGGCCTCACCCACATCAGGTGTTGGACTGGTTTACTGCTTGCTTAAAGCCTACCCATAGGATCCCCCTGCATCTGAGACAAACAATCAAGTACGAAACCACATCAGTAGTGGGTTGCCCCTGGTTTAGACTGGTTCGCAAGAACCAGTAGTAAAACTAGCGGGAGGCTCCACCCACTGACCCGGACGTCATCAGGAAGCTTTTGCGCATGCACAGAAGTGTGCAGCCCCATTGCGAACCAGTAGTAAAGGTAACTAGAACCCACCCCTGAACCATACTCTAATTAAGAAACTACTAAGAAGAAAGCAACACTTCTGCTGACATTGGCAGGACAAGCTATTGTATATAAACAGAGAGAAAACCGCATATTCTATATAGTCCTGATGATAGTCGACCAATACACCATCAGAAGAAACAATAATAAGGGAAATCCTTGAATGCGCCGAAATGGATAAATTAACTATGGAGATCAAAGAAAGAGAAGAATCGGATTATTATAAAATGTGGAATAGGTTTTATACTGGTTGGAAAACAGAAATCAAATTAAGAAATAAGAATATAAAATGAAATTTGATATTAGCATACTGGATATGAATGTAAATAATGACCCTGCTAATAAAAAGTTAATTATGAATATTTAAAAATAAAGAGAAGAAGTGGAAGGATAAAAGCTAAGAGTAAAGATAAAAGTTGATGCAGAAAGATGTAAAATTGTATATATCTGTTGTTAATATTGTATTTTAACATCTGATGTGTGTGTGTGTGTGTTTGTTTGCTATTGTATGTTTTGTATGTTTTGTTTTAAAATGTAAAATACTCAAAAAAATTATATATAATTATATATATATATATATGCACAGCCAACCCCCCATCCAATCAGAGCACAGCCAAGCCCCCAACCAATCAGTTCACACCCCCACTAGCAGTTAAAAGGAAGAAATAGCTGCGATCACACATTGCTCCTAGAAGCACGAAGCCGAAAATACCAGCCTGAAGATGACGAATGAGACTTCGTCGAAACGTCGCCAAGACACTTCCAATTTTACGCGGGAGAAGACCCGAATAACCAAAGACCTACATATATATATATATTCCTGATGATAATATCTAGTCAGGTAATGAAATGTCTGAAAGCAAACAACCAAGTTTACAGAGCACCAAGCAATCCACACTACAGTAATACATGCATTTCAGACAGTAAATAACCAGGAAGTAGCACAATAATACAGAAAACTTCACCTTTTTGTTGCCATCAAATAGTTATCTGGATTGTTATAACCCAAATGTGACATGACTACCAAACCACCATTAACATGTAATCTGTTATGCCTATAGGAAAATGCAATCTTCAGGAGCAAGAAAAACTACCCATTCTCTCTTAGATGCTTCCTACAATCTCACTCACCTAAAAAAAATTCAAGATTTTGGTACTGGCCAGCAGGCAAGCCTCATGAATCCTATAGCCCGGGATTTAGGAAATTTCCCTTTAACTATATCAGGGCATGATTGTGTTTCTAATCTTCTGTTCTGTATTGCTTTAATTCATAGTCTTTATTCTGACAGGGTTTGATATTTATTGCACACTATCTGCTTGTGATGAATAGAGGCTTTAACAATTAATGAATTGCAACAAATCTCCTTAAAGTTTTTGGCATTTTCCACTAAATGATACCCAATTTCTCGTAGATTCAATGCAGAATTGATACAAACCTGGGACACACAAATAAGAGATTAAAAAAGAAGTCGAGGTAACATCCATGGCTTCCATCCCAACTCTTTGACCCACTTCTCATAGTGGGTCATACAGCATAAGAACCAGATTTACAAAGCCAGTTAAGTATACTGGCAAATTTAGTCCAGTTCAAAGCAGCTGTACCTATGTGAATATTCCTGAACAGGGGAATAATTAGATTCCCAAAATAGCAGATGAGGGTTAGCCCTGTTTCTCTACAGCTGCTCTGATTTTGCTCCTCACCCTTTTGGTTTCCTTTCTGCCTCAACAGACATCTCCTTGTTGCAAGCCCAACCCCCCCCCCCCCTTGTATACCACGTTAATACAATGATCTCCCACCCATACACTGACTGTGGAAGAAATGAATCAGAGAGAAAAGCCTGACATTGAAAAAATCAATAAATTTTGTTGCTCTCATGGAAATGGTAGGGAAAACTATGCTTGAAGGCCTCAAGTTGTAATACATTGTGGGAGTTAGTTACGAGAGAGGGGGAGGGGAGGGACGGAGGGGGAGAGAGGGGGGAGGGAGAAGAACAATCAGAAATCTTTGAGTCAAAGGTGCCGATAGCTATCTTGGTTTATAACCTGCTCAGAGCTCGACTTTCAGTTTTCATTCAATTTGATGGAAGAGCTTGTGTACTTGAGATTCCTTTTAAAGAAGAAGAAAATTTCAGATATATTCTGAAATATATGACATGGGAACTATTTTATGGATGTTTGGAGAATAAAAATAGAAATAAGAAATAAATGGAGATCAGTGAAATAAAGAACATATGTTAAGATAGAGATGTAAACAATGATTATTATCAATAGGATTGCTAAGATTATTATAGCTAATATAATATTATATTTTTAATAGGCAATATGTTAAAAGGGAGAAATGAATAGAGTTATAATGCTGATTATTATTATTGTAAAATTAGAGAATTATTATCAATGTAATGAATATTGTAAATTTTAACTGTAATAGCACAGAGACATTCGTACCCAGATGACACACTGTTTAATGGAAGATGATGTGTTCAAGTTAAAAATAAAAAAACCCTATTTAAAAAAAAAGAAAATTTCAGATAAATTCTCATGGGCACAATGCACAGTTGTAATTCTTTGTGTATTTTATTTATTTATTTATTTATTTATTTATTTTAATTTTTATACCGCCCTTCTCCCAAGGGACTCAGGGAGGTGCACTGAGTATTCCAGTATTACCCATGCCCTGGTATAGTTAAAAGGGAATTTCCTAAATCCCGGGCTATAGGATTCATGAGGCTTGCCTGCTGGCCAGTACCAAAATCTTGAATACACTGACTTCACTGTATGAAGTCCCTTTTATTTATATGTGCATAAATGTCATGTTTCTCATTGTCTAGTCATCTCTTCAGTAGTGAGCAGTATTTTGGGTATCTGATGCTTCAGTTAAACCTCTAGTGAAGAGACCATAAGGGATCTTCACACACAGAAGGGTACTATCATCTTTGCTTAGTGACAGACTTCTCCTTGAAAAATTGATTAGAGAAATTGGTAGAGAACTTTCAAAGGCTATTATTGCCCAGATCTAATAGGAGCTGGGGACTCGGTGGCTCAGTGGCTAAGATGCTGAGCTTGTTGATTGAAAGGTTGGTAGTTCAGCGGTTCGAATCCCTAGTGCTGCATAACGGGGTGAGCTCCCGTTACTTGTCCCAGCTTCTGCCAACCTAGAAGTTCGGAAACACGTAAAAAATGCAAGTAGAAAAATAGTGACCACCTTTGGTGAGAAGGTAACAGCGTTCCGTGCGCATTTGGTATTTAGTCATGCCGATCACATGACCACGGAGGCATCTTTAGACAGCACTGACTCTTCGGCTTTGAAACGGAGATGAGCACTGCTCCCTAGAGTTGGGAACAACTAGCACATATGTGCGAGGGGAACCTTTACCTTTACCTTTTAATAGGAGCTGATGAAACTAGTGCTTTACAAAAGCATGTTTGCTGCTTGAAGAAGTGTCTTCTCGATGTCCATAATTTATGTCATTATACAGTAATTCTAACAATAACAAAATAATAGAGTTGGTAGGGACCTTGGAACTCTTCTAGTTTAATCCTCTGCTCAAGCAAAGACCCTATACTGCTAGCTATGCTGGCTGGAGAATTCTGGAAATTGAAGTCCACAAGTCTTAAAACTGTCAAGTTTGGCGATCCCTGCCCTATACCATTCCAGACAAATGGCTGTCCAATCCCTTCTTTAAAACCTCCAGTGAAGGAGCATCCACAACTTCTGGAAGCAAGCTGTTCCACCAATTAATTGTTCTTACTGTCACAAACTTTCACCTTAGTTCTAAGTTGGACCTCTTTTTGAGTTTCCATCCATTACTTCTTTTCCTACCTTCAGGTACTTTGAAGAATAATCTCCAATCTATAGATGAATTTTATCCTTGCATGGTGATTATATTGGTATCCATGAGAACATTGCAAAGTTTGACAATACTCCAGAAAAGGGCCTCAGGTGATGTTCCCACCACCGCTGCTCTTCGCACCTGCTTAAACTGCTATCGCTAGGATCACCACTACAAATTCTTCCTTATCTTTCTTTTAACTTACACTTACAGTGCTGTCATGGATACCCCTTAGGCTTCTTCTCTTGCTTAACAGCAGTTTCTTTGTTTTTAAATTAATTTCATTTTTTTAAAAAAATGGAGCTGATCCATAAAATATTATTATTCACAATACAATGATATCTCATGCACATTCTTAGAAAAAGAAAAATAGCAGCTGGTTGCTGAGAGAGAAAGAAAGAGAAAAGTAGATAGTGAGAAAATGGACAGCAGATGGTTTGCTGAGGAGTAAATTATGTAGTTTTCCTTCTGGCCTATGAGTGGTTAGAATATGACAAACATGTCAGCCATCTTGTATTAGGCAAATTTCTCTTTGCTAGGCATTTTCTGAGGCTGTCCACAATATAATTTCATTATTTCCAATTTCCATACAATTTACAATATACTTTGATGATTTTTTCAGAGAAAAACAATTATAACTGTTCAAAGTAAGTAATATCTAATAGACATTACAACAATATTTTTGTACAACAAAAAAAGCCCTTACTACTAAAGATATCTTTCACTATATTTATACCAGTGGTGAAATCTAAAATTTGTTACTACCGGTTCTGTGGGCGTGGCTTGGTTGGGGGAGGGGTAATGTGACTGGGTGGGCGTGGCCAATTTATTTTTTTTTTACTTTTAAAACCATTTTTTCTACAACCTCTTTGGCGACGATCCAAGCTGAGTTTTTTAAAAAGCCTCTGCCAATCATCAGCTTGGATTGTCAGAGGCATTTAAAAGAAAAAAAGGGTTTTTTTCTTTTAAAAGCCTTTGACGATCCCAGCTGAGCCGCGCAATCATCAGAGGCTTTTTTTTTCTTTTTTTACTTTTAAAAGCATTTTTTCATCAGAAGAGGTTGTAGAAAAAATGCTTTTAAAAGTTAAAAAAAAGCCTCTGATGATTGTGCGGCTCAGCTGGCCATGGGGAGGGGGCAGAGATTTTTGCTACCAGTTCTCCGAACCACCTGCCTCCATCGCTACCAGTTCAGGTGATCCGGTCCAAACCGGGAGCATTTCACCCCTGATTTATATCTTTAATTGAACCTCTAATTTCTTTTCAATTCTACTGAAGTTTGAAAGAAGAGAAGAGAAGAGAAGAGAAGAGAAGAAGAGAAGAGAAGAGAAGAGAAGAGAAGAGAAGAGAAGAGAAGAGAAGAGAAGAGAAGAGAAGAGAAGAGAAGAGAAGAGAAGAGCTTTCTTTGAGTTACACAACTACAACTGTCTACTGTGCTCCATGCCACAATTTGCTTAAGGGCACAAATAGTGCAATCCTGCATTTTCACATACCGTAGAAGTGAAAAAGAAAAGTACTTTCTTTTCACAAAGAAATGAAGTTGTGATGTGGTGTTGCTTTTTAAATTATAGGCTTTCTCCTTTACATTACTTGTCTTATTTTAGATCGTAAATAGCAACTCATAATGACACCAATAAAATTTCAAATATGCTGTTTGGGAGTAGATAACGCTGTCCTATACTGGTTGAAGGACACATGCAAGACTCTCATTAAGATGGTAAGCAGATGTTCTGATTTCCTGAGGGAATATACAAGATCTTTTGATGATACATTTTGTGACATTTGACTTTATCTTTGATTCCCCTGCCAAACTTTTCTTAATGCCAGGAATGCTTCAGTTTCCAAAGGTTACCACTACTTGGTAAAATCCTCCAGTTTCGAAATAAAACAAGTGGCAGCTTCTATTTATTCCTAGGTTATGGATAATGAACTCTGACTTCTAATTTCTGACAGCAATTATATCACATTACCAACACTCCATAGCTATAAACTAAAATATAGCTATGGATACATTAGAAATGCTTTACATTTATTTTTGCATAGTTGTCACCCAATTTCTGTCAAGTAAAGTGTCACCTAAACCAATGTACTAAATCTTAGCCAAATTAATAATGATTTGTTTGTAGAAACTCTGGTGTATTTTGTTTCTGCTGGAAAAACACACAAATTCAAACAAGCCCGCTAAAATACGATAAAGCTAGCTCCATCCAAATTCTGTAAATATTGTCAAATCATGTCTTTAAGAATATGTCTTGTACCCATTGATAAGCCATAAAGTGATTTGTTTATTCTACAAACCATTCTGGTTGAGTCCCTCATTTTAATTTCAGTGGTAGTGCCTATAGGACCTGGTGCTGACTAGGTCATAGATTGTAGTCACCAAAGCATGTCAAGAGTGTAGGTTAGACTGGGAGTGGAAATTGATGCAAATCACAGAAAACAATGAAAACTACTTCTAGATCATACCAAGTCAGTGACATGGAAGTGGGCAGGTTTCAAAACCCGTCACTACCAGTTTGCTCACGGGTGCGCATACACTCGTGTGGGCACTCAATGCAGAAGCATCCGGGCAGATGGGCGGAGCCTCCTACCACCACCGCTACCGGTTTGCCCGATCTGGAGCGAACCAGTAGCAACTCACCACTGATATAAGTCATTATAAATTAAGCTGAACTAAGACATTACTTTTTATCTTCTATGGTGACAATTATAAGAAATTATGAAAGCTTCATTGGCATAGATTTCAAGAGATATAAAAGGATAAGGTGGATTTTGGATCTTATGAATCCAAATCTTCCCTGATTTTTTTTTTTTAATATGGTATATGCTTCTACTTGGTCCTTTCCAAAGACAGGACTTTGACATCAGAGAAGGAAAGGATGTGATGATAGCAGTGATCTCAAAATGAAAGGCATGTGAACCTGAACCTAAGACAGGGTTCCCTTATTTCACAATCCCAATTTCTTGAGCAGTCAACCCCCTCTTTTCGAAGCAATGAGATATTTACACCATATAAGTGTCCCCCCAACTCTGAAGGGCATTAACTTTAGCATGCTTGCAACGCACTTCCCACAGCAGTCTTGGAGGGCTGATATTTTTTAAAAAAATCCTATATAATCTGAGTGCGCCCCTATTTAAACTACACCTCACGTCCCACTATAATATACCTTCTGTAAGGACTCACAGACCCATTTCATAACACCTCACCTGATAAAATACCCTGAAAATACTGGTCTCTTTTATGTATAATTGCTGTTTATCAGATTGATCCAATGTAGTTCTTCAAATTTTGTTATATTGTCTGCAATATTAAGCAGACTTTGACTCCCTGCTGACAATCCACTGTCAATTACGAAATATTATCTTTTATTTCATTTTTAATGCTTTTTATTTATGCTGCTGGTCTCTGGCCAGAATGAAAAATTACTGCTACTTTTAGGGTCCCAACTATTATGCATGGTTTAGAAACGGTGATTAATAATTTAGCATGGTTTTTTTTTAAAAAAAAAATCCAGATAAAACGAAATGTCTGACTGGGAGGAAACTGAGAAATCAGAAAATCCATAAATAATACGAATTAATAATATATAGAGAACAGGTCAGAGAATTGGAAACCATACAGTTGCAGCAGTGGTGGGTTTCAAATTTTTTTACTACCAGTTCTGTGGGTGTGGTTTGGTGGGTGTGGCAGGGGAAGGATACTGTAAAATCTCCATTCTCACCCCAATCCAGGGGAAGGATACTGCAAAATCTCCATTTCCTCCCAATCAGCTGGGACTTGTGAGGCAGAGAATAGAAGGGGGTGGGGCCACTCAGAATTTTTACTACCAGTTTTCCGAACTACTCAAAATTTCCACTCCCGGTTCTCCAGAACTGGTCAGAACCTGCTGAAACCCACCTCTAAATTGCAGATTGTCCCTGTTTTCTTTTCAGAACCCAGTAAATGATCTTTTGGTAGAATAAGTTTTCAGTTGTCATTGCTGTGCAGACATTTTAATGAGGAAAGTGAGTAGGAAAAAAGTTCTTTACTAGTCAAGAAACAGAGTTTTGGTATAATTCATATCTCTAAAACTGTGGTCTGATAATGTTAAGAATGATGGCCTATCAACTGAGACAAATAAACAGAGATAAGAGATTTTATATCTTTTCAGCATATAATTTTGGGAATCAAATAAGCTTAAGGTTTCTTTTTGAACATATTACATTATTTCATTTCCTCCATATTGATACAATAATCCTTATATTTTCTTCTCTCAAAGTCCCCATGAAGAAAGGTTTTGCAAGTTGCTAAGGCATTTCATCCAAGGCTATATTCTTGTACACATATCTGTTCAAAATTAAATTCCTTTAAGCTCCAAAGGGTTTATTCTCAGGTCAATGAAGTTAGGATTTCCACTTTATAGATATGAAACGCTGCCTACAGTTAAACTGTAACTTTCCAGCTTGTAATTTAAAATATTATTTTGTATCCTTATCTCATTGGACAGGCCTTAACAGGATTTCGAAATGACCACCTTATTTCTTTCTCCTCTCCAATTATCTTTCATCCAGGCTAAGCCACCATTGATTGTGCTGCCAATATGACTTGTCAAAAATCAGACATGGTTTAGGTGAAAAATCCTTTAAAATGTAACATTATAATATACCCAAAAGTAGAAAACAGAGTTGGAAGGGACCCTGGAGGTCTTCTAGTCCAACCCCCTGCTTAGGCAGGAAATCCTACACCACTTCAGGCAAATGGTTATCCAAATCTTCTTAAAAACTTCCAATTTTGGAGCATTCACAACTTCTGGAGGCTAATTGTTCCACTGATTAATTGTTCTAACAGGACAGGGTATTTCTCCTTAGTTCTAAGTTGCTTCTTGCCTTGATTAGTTTCCACCCATTGTTTCTTGTCCTGCCCTCAGGTGCTTTGAAGAATAGTTTGATTCCTTTTTCTTTGTGGCAACCCCTGAGATATTGGAAGACTGCTATCATGTCTCCCCTAGTCCTTCTTTTCATTAAACTAGACATACCCAGTTCCAGCAACCGTTCTTCATATGTTTTAGCCTCCAGTCCCCTAATCATCTTTGTTGCTCTTTGCACTCTTTCTAGAGTCTCGACATCTTTTTTACATCGTGGCAGCCAAAACTGAATGCAATATTCCAAGTGTGGCCTTACCAAGGCATTATAAAGTGGTATTAACACTTCATGTGATCTTGATTCTGTCCCTCTGTTTATGCAGCCTAGAACTGTGCTGGCTTTTTTGGCAGCGGCTGCACACTGCTGGCTCATATCTAAATGGTTGTTCACTAGGACTCCAAGAGTCCTGTCACAGTTACTACTATTGAGCAAGGTATAGGTAGTCTCAACTTACAGCCACAATTGGGAGCAGACTTTCCACTGCTAATCTAGGGAGTGAATCGCATCTAATTATATGACCTTTCTTGTCACAGTGGTTAAGTCAATCACTGCAGTTATTAAGTGAGCCATATAGTCGTTAAGCAAATCTGGCTTGTCTCATTGACTTTGCTTGTTGGAAGCTGTCTGAGAAAGTCACAAATGGCGATTACACGACTCCAGGATGCTGCAACTATCATATATACATGCCACTTGCTAAGTGTCCAAATTTTTATCACATATCTGTGAGGATGCTGTGATAGTCATAAGTGCAAGGAACAGTTGTAAGTTGGTGCCACGGTAACGTCAAACAGTCACTAAATGAATGGTTATAAGTTGAGGACTATTTGTAGGGGGAAGGAAGCAAGCAAGCAGCGTTATCATTACTGTGCCACCTTAAACGTGGTCCTCTGCCTCAAACAGTTTGCTCATCTTTAATTTAAATAATTTTCCAATATGTAGAAGTACTTGTTTTTCTTCATCCAATGCATTAGCATTCTTTGATTTAAGCCAACTTGGCAAGATGTACTTTTTTCCACATATAGGATGGGTTTTTTTTTTCCTTTCCAGCATATCTTTCTAAAGGAGATTAGTTTATTGAGTGACTGAAGATCTTTTTGGTTTGATTGAGTTTTTGTCATTGTTAATATTCTTCCCTCCAAGGATATATATAAAAAAAATTGGTTGGAGAAAAATGCATTTCTGCTAGACGGTTCTGTTCTTCTCTAAAGTTCCTGTTCACAGATGGATACCGAATTTATTTCTTTTTATGGTGATGAGCGGAGCGTGTGTTTTTGTGTGTTATTTTCTTATTGTGTGTTGGTTTAGATCAAATTTGGTGGAGCATGAAAAAAGCTTTTCAATTCAAAAAGAGAAGCAAATAAAGAGTATCACTCAACCCAGCCCAAACTAAGCAAAGTTGTCGCAGTTTTTTCAGTGGTGAATTAAGTCTATAGGTCAATTGCTTTCATCAATGGCCTGAAAGGTACTTATTTTAAAATTATTCCTTGCTTTTATGTTTGTTGAATTTCAGTTCGGTACTCAGCTCAGGGTGCAGTTGATGATAATGATGAATCATGAGATTATCTTTTAAGGAGGTCAAGATATCCTTTGTTCACTTTGGTTCATAAAGAGGATAATGCAAATTCTGAGAAGATGAGAAAACTGCCTGGCCATTTTGATGTCCTCTACTTCAGCTTTGTCACATTCTTCGGTACTGTAGCCAACTCTACAAAACCAGACTTTTAGCTGTCTTCTTTGATATTATGTTCTGGGCCACTGAACCAAAGCCTCATGATAAATTACTGCTCTGTGGCTTTTTGACTTCAATCTTTCCCTGGTAAACAGTTTGCCATTTTATGCTTAATATAAATAAATACATTTCAGAAAGATACAGTTGTATCACAAGAAATTGGAGAAGCCGGAGGACTTTTAGGGCCTTTGCTGAACATTTTCAACTGAGCGTTTTATAATCCAAAGAGAAACGAGCAAGACTGCCTGGTGGGAGAAAGGGACAGTTTGTTCTTTAAAACAAGAAACAAAGTGTGGGAGGAAAAACTGCCAGACTGATTTTCTGACAAATGAACTGTGAAGCTCCTGTATGGGTTAGATGGATTGATGCTGACATTAATTGCAGGCTGGATTTGCACACAACACTGGGCAAAGTGTAGTTGGCTGGTTTGTAGAAGCCTCACCTATGTGGTTAACTCATTGGTTCAGTGTGATATGCAAAACCAAGTAATTGGCTTAATACAGTGAACCCTGGATCAGTTCATCAGGATGATCAAACAATGGAAGGTAAACACCACTGTACAATTAACACATCACTCTGTGTTTCTGTTTCTGAAAGCTAAAATAACAAGGTGGCTCAGAAAAAATAGCAGAGCTGAAATCCAAGGATAATATTTTCTTTTTCTAACAGGGTTTTCAAACTGTAATTTTTTAAAAATGTACTTTTCTGCTTTTTTTTGAACAAGGTATCATCATCATCATTTTAGCCATTATCTATCCTCTGCAAGATGAAGTCCTCTCCCGCATGTTTCCAACCAATATGGTCCTAAGCCTTTCTTTTCCCAATTGGGCCTGCAATACTTGCTGGTGTCATCAGATTAACAGAGTTGGAAGGGACCTTGTAGGTCATCTAGTCCAACCCCCCACTCAAGCAGGAGACCCTACACCATTTCTGACAAATGGCACTCCAATCTTTTCTTGAAAGTCTCAAGTGATGAAGCTCCCACAACTTCCGAAGGCAACTTCTGTTCCATTGGTTGATTGTTCTCACTGTCAGAAAGTTCCTCCTCATTTCTAGGTTGAATCTCTCCTTGGTCAGTTTTAATCCATTATTCCTTGTCTGCCCTTCAGGTGCTTTGGATCCATCTTGTTTGAGGTCTCTTTCATGGACTTTTTATCAAGTGGGATCCATTCTACGACTGCCTTAGTCCACCTGCCATCAGTTGTTCTTGCTATGTGACCAGCCCATTTCCATTTCAGTTCTTTTATTCTCTTGATGATATTGTATATTTTTGTTTATTTTCTAATCCATGTGAGAGGTCTTGTAATGCTGAGCATCTATCTTTCCATGGCTATTTGTGTTCCTCGTAACTTTTGTATCGATTGTGAGGTTAGTGTCCATGTCTCACTGGTTGGAAAAACCCCAATCCTAAAGCTGTTCCTACAATCTGAAACACTATTGTCGCCTAAACAAGCAGAGATTGAACTTCTGAACTATCCCTCTTCCCTATTAAAAAGTCTTATATAACATTTCAAACCCATTGGGCAGATCAACCTTTCTGTTGTTGTATTCCCATAGTGCCCCTATTTTTTTAAGCCTCCTACTCTCTGGAATGAACTGCTCCCAGAATTATGTAAGATCACTGACCTCCGTGTATTCCACTGTGCCCTCAAAACCTTTTTGTTCCGCCAGGCCGGGCTATCGATGTGAAGATTTTTAAATTGGTTTTAATCTGAGATTTTTAAATTTGGGGTTTTATATTGAGCCAAATTATTTAATCTTTTTAATTTTTAAATTGTTGTTTGTTTTGTGCTTTTAATTAGGCTGTGCACCACCCCGAGTCCTTCGGGAGAGGGGCGGTATAGAAATAAAATTATTAGTATTATTATTATTATTATTATTATTATTATTATTATTATTATTATTAATTAAAATCACTATTAATGGTGTTCATCACAAGCTACTGAGTAAATTGTCCAACAACATTGGTGTATACAAAATAACCCTATTGTGTATTCTAGCTAAACCTGAACATCCATGTCTAGAGTTAAATAAGTCCCACTTTCCGGAAATGTAATGTGAATTCACATAGTATTATAGTATACTATACAGAATATCTACCTATAGTTTCAGAGCCTTACCTGTCTATAATAACTATGAATTGACCATTAGTTAGACATCCCAATGACTTTAATCTACCCACATCATAAACATCATTAGGAGTCTGAAATATCCTCAGCTCTTCTTCGGTAGTATGTTGAGTGCTACCTGAAGTGCTCATCATTCAGCATTATATTGTCAATCATTCTCTATTTTCCAGTCATGCATCCATTTTTTGGTGTAGGAAAAATACAGGATGCCTCACTACAGTATTGTTCTGACCTAAGCTTCCTGAGTTATTAAAACACATGAGTAGTCCCAAAAACCTCTTTCACAGAATCTGTGAATTCTGTTCATTCACAGTTTAGTCCCAATTAATTATATAAAGTCCTTTGGGAGAATTCCTTCAGGATAATCACCCACCTTTATTTCCCTTGACACGCTGCCAAAGACCTAATTGACAAAGCCACATGGTGTTCAGAATCAAACAGAGCTTTAGGCTTTAAGCTGAACCGAATGAACAAACGTTGCTTCCTGCAAAGCCCCACATGCCTTTGCTCCTCTTTTAAGCCTTATGGGAGGGGCCCACCATCATTTTACTGACCTCAGAAGGATGAAAGTTTGAGCTGGTCGGGATTGAACTCTAGGCAGTGGTCAGAATTAGCCTGCAATACTGCATTCTAACCACTGCGCCACCACAGCTCATACTAAGCTCAAGGTAATTAGAAGTACCAAACAATTTAGAAATCTAAGCTGAAATACTGATGCTGAAGTACTCTCTATCTAAGCATTGATGAACATAGTAGCATGTGGATTTTTAAATTGTTATTTTACCTTTAAAAAGGTTGTTGTATTAATGTTTTGTTTACAACCACTTGTTCTCCTAGGTATGACTTTAAACAAAAACTGAGACAGACCCCATCAGAAAAGACAAACATTGCAAACAAAAATATGATCAGGTCTATAAAGACTGCCATCCACCCAAGTCCTTTTTAATTGCTCATGTATAATAAGATTACTCCCAATTAACCACGTTAGAAACAAACAACAGACCTCATTTGATTACCAATTTTGACAACCTTATAAAAATATTAAATTATAATAAAGAGTGTTTTTACTGCCATTGATTAACTGCAGTTTTTCAAAAGTGTTTCATAAAAGGGAAGTAGGAAGGGAGAAAAAGGGAGTTATGGCATGGAAGAATGAAACATTGCAGCCCAACTGTCACAAATTAAAGGGGGGGGGGGAGAGTGTATATATTATTGCCTTTGTTTGGAATTTTTTGGGAAATCATTCATATTTGAAACTCTACCATGGAGGTAGAGTTGGACAATGCTTTCCCTGGCTGGGCTCAGTGGCATCGGTAGGAAAGGAAAAGGGGCTCAAAATATGCAAGATGGCATCTGTGACTCAAGTTGTGTCCCTTTTATCTCTGTATCAATATCACAGGAACATACCTGAGCCTTCGATGGCTATACTACTTGGATCAATCAGAACAGAGCTGGAAGAGACCTTGGAGGTATTCTAGTCCAAACCCCCATGGTCAAGCAAAGGACCCTATACCATTTCAGACAAGTGGTTATCCAGTGTCTTCTTAAAAACCTTCAGTGATGAAGCACCCACAACTACTGAAGGCAAACTGTTCCACTGGTTAATTGTCCTCACTGTTAGGAAATTTCTCCTTAATTCCAGATTGCTTCTTTCCTTGATTAGTTTCCATCTATTGGTTTTTGTCTTGCCTTCCAATGCTTTGGAAAACAAGTTGACCCCCCTCAAATACTGGAAAACTATCATGTCCCCTCTAGTCCTTTTTTCTCTAGACTAGCCATATCCGCAACCGTTCCTCATATGCTTTAGTCTCCAGCCTTTAATCGTATTCGTTGCTCTTCTTTGCACTTTATCCAAAGTCTCAACATGTTTTTGGTTTTTTTTTTTTTTTTTGGAATGTGGTGATGAAAAATGTTTGCCAATTTTTCAGGTGGCATGTGCCATCTGTAAAACATTTTGTATTGATTCTCCTTATATGCAGTGACATTGTTAATTTGTAATTCCTTTTCCATAGCTGCTGCCATTTATCTAACTCAACTGAATATCCAAAATTTTTTTGCCCAAGCTATCTTTGTTTCTTTTACTTGTTCTTCTTCTAGTTCAATGCTAAGTAAGTAATTGTATATTTTTAAATTATTTTTTCATCTGTTCCTATATCTTATCCAGTTCTGTCATTTCTACATAAAAACCATATAGTTTAGTGTCTTTTTCATACTTTGTTTGTTTTTGCATATGAATATACCAGTCCATCTCAATCCCTTGTTCTTCTATCTCTTGTTTCCCTTCCAGTTCCTCCTTATCTGTTAATATATCCTTGTATCTAGGATTTATAAAGTGGTACTAATACTTTGCGTAATTTTGATTCCATGACATTTTAAAAAACCAAGGAACTGTATAAACTTCCTTGGTTGTACACATTTCCTTGGTTATACAAACCAAGGAAGTTTATACAATCAAGGAGATTTATACAGTTCCATCATCTACTTTGATAAGGCAACACTGATAGTGCACATCCTATGAAGATCTTTTAGACTCAGGTGCCAAAAAATGTATCCATTTACTTTAATGAATAGTGGAGGAATTATGCATTGAAGTGAAGTTGGAGACTGTTCTTCTGAATACTTCTATAATCATGCATTACACAACCCTAATTCTTATCACACATAAGAGGATAAATCAGGCAAAAGACCATCTTAGGGCCAACATTTTGTTTCTTGGCCAATTACTGAACTCAGGATATTTGCAAGCAAGAGATGGATATCTCCAGCCTACCCATATTATTCTCCTGCAACTAGTATTTGGAGCCATGCAGCTTTCAGCCTTGAGCAGTAACTCTTGATAGACCTGTCCTTCAAGAATTTATTTAGTCCTCTTTTAAAGCCATCCCGTTAATGGCCAGTGTCCCATCTAGGTGCTATAAATTTCACAGGTTATTTATGCAGTGGGTGTAAAGAAAAGCATCCTTTGGTCTGCTTTAAATATCCTGCCAATCAATTTCATTGAACGATCTTTGGGCCTAGTATTTTTGCAGTAGCTTTACCAGCCCTGAGCTACATTTCCTACCTTATTCAGTCACATTTATTTCCCTTTTCTAAGAAAGCATTCAGAAGTTCACCCTTTTCTCAAAATCCCAATTGTTACTTCCCCATCTTTTCCAGATTAGAAGGAAATTTTATTTTTAATTCTTTACCATTACTGTTACTGAGTTACTCAGTAAAGTGGCTTGCTCAGGTTGGTGAAAATGTTCCCAAATAGATCAGTGAAATGCTGGAAATGCAAGCACAAGCAAGATACATTTTTTTCATATGTGGTGGACATGGTCCAGAAGCCAGGAAATATTGGACTAAAATAAGAAGATGGCTAGAGGAAATTAAGAAACAACAAACTGAATTAAAACCGGAATTATTTTTATTAGATATAATAAAAGGAAATTATTGCAAGAAAATTCAATATATTATACTGCACATAATAACTGCGACCAGAATCACCTATGCAAAAAATTGGAAAAAAGAGAACACTCCTTCTGATGGCATGATAAAAAAAGGTGCTGAGATGGACAGACTAACAATGGAAATAAAAAAGGGGAGAAAATAGAATATTATTTGATTTGGGACACATGGTATAATTGGTTAGAGAATAGACGTAAAGAATAAGAATATAAAGATAATTTAAGAGGTTTAAGTTAATTAATTTAAGTTAAAAGGTAATATACCATATTTTTTGGAGTATAAGATGCACCAGAGTATAAAACACACCTTAGTTTTTGGGGAGGAAAATAAGAAAAATGCTGATTGGTGCATGGATCAGCTTCCTGGAATACCCCCAGTCAGCTGTTCCCATAGGTGAATTTTAGCAACAGGTTCGTTGGTTATGAGCTCTGTGCCTTGCTTTTTTTTCAGTCTCTGAAACTCCTTTTCAGAAAAAAAACAACAACCTTTTTTTCTGCCTCTGAAAGCCTCCAAAACAGAGCTTCAGAAAAAAAGCCTCCGGAACTTGGTTTCAGAGGCTTTTTTTTCTGAAGCTTCATTTTGGATGAAAAAAAGCCTCCGGAACTTGGTTTCAGAGGCTTTTTTTTTCTGAAGCTTCATTTTGGAGGCTTTTTTTCTGAAGCTTCATTTCTGAGCCTTTTTTCAGCCTCTTGAAAGCTCCGTTTGACAGGCTGGGCAAGGCTACATTTGGAGTATAAGGTACACTCAGATTTTCACCCTCTTTTTTGGGGGAAAAGGGTTCATCTTATACTCCGAAAAATATGGTATATAGTTATGAATAATGATATAATACAAAGAACAGATATGTAGTTAAATGGTAAGAAAGAACAATGAAAATAACTGATACGTACTTGTGAGTGATACTGGTACTGGAGCACTGTAAAGATTGAAAATGTGATATAAAATGAAGAAAACTGTTCAATAAAAAAATAAAAATAAATAAATAAAGTGGCTTGCAAACCTGGAGAGGATGTCTTGAATGGATTCCATACTTTTGGAAGGAATATCCATCTAGTTCAGTTCCAAGCTGGGAGAAAGACTGGAAACAAAATGGAGGCTGGAGGCTGATTGGAAGGAGGGTCCATTTATTGATGAAACAGAGCCACCAAGACAGTGGATGGGAGATGGGTAGAATCATAAGGGTGGAGAGGGATAGTTGGAGTCAAAGATGTTTTGGATAAAGGGACACGGTGGCTCAGTGGCTAAGATGCCGAGCTTGTCAATCGAAAGGTCGGCAGTTCAGCAGTTCAAATCCCTAGTGCCACACAACAGGGTGAGCTCCCGTTACTTGTCCCAGTTTCTGCCAACCTAGCAGTTTGAAAGCATGTAAAAAAGGCAAGTAAAAAAATAGGGAACACCTTTGATAGGAAGGTAACAGCGTTCTGTGCCCCTTTGGTGTTTAGTCATGCCAACCACATGACCACAAAGAAGTCTTCGGACAGCGCTGGCTCTTTGACTTTGAAATGGAGCTGAGTATCCCCCCCCCCCCGAGTCAGGAACATCTAGCACATATATGTGAGGGGAATCTTTATCTTTTTAACCTGGGGTAGGGAGTTGAAAACTGTAAAACAAATGGATATCATTTGGTATAAGATGCTATCTTATTTCTTCATCTAAGATTTCTCGTAAGTATCTCCTAATTCCTAGAGAATCGTGGGGAGAAGTATGGCATGGAAGAACTGGAAATTCCTCCTGTGTGTGGTCCATCTTGAATAAATCTTAGAGTCCAGCAGTCACAATTTAAAACAAAAACAAAAAACAGTACATTGGTAACATAGCAAAATTCCAGTTGCTTATAAAATGCTATAAATTCAGGGATGTTTAATTATTCACTTTGTCCTAATGTGGTTATATGTGTATCATTTTATTGTAGCCTAAGCAAATTCATTAGCTTTATGAGAGAGTAGTTATCACTTCATCCACAGATTGTTATGCAGCTAATGACGGGAAGATGGGAATGTAATTAAAACCTTGAGAGTTTTACCAGTGTTACTCTTTGTTTTAATGTACTTCTTTTTTCAACCACACAGGGCACTAATTCTCTCAGAAATGAAAAATGTGTGTGCAAATCACAGATTAATGTATGCACACTCACACATATACGAAGTTGTAAATTAAGCTTCAGAGGGGGGTGTTGAACAGTTAAGACGTTCATCAATAAGACTGATATTGAAATCCCCTTTGTTTTATTATAACTTTTGCAAAAATACAATACTATCTTGTCAGAATATTTTGTCTAAAAAATTAAAGTGACAAAAATGTCTTGCCTTTTTAAAAAAAACTTTTCTATCTCAGCCTATAGCCACCATCCAAATCATAAATGAGGTCCAGCCAAAGTTAGCCAAGTCACCTATTGATACAGTCACACAAAATTATTTTAGGTTGGAGTCAACTCAACCCAACTTTATTATATATCTCTATCCAGTGGTGGGATTCAACCAGTTCACACCAGTTCAGGAGAACCAATTGTTAACTGCTGAGCAGTTTGGCAAACTGGTTGTTGGAAGAAATCATTAGGGCAGAGAACCGGTTGTTAAATTATTTGAATCCCACCGTCTCTATCTAAAAATAAATTAATAAATCTGGATGCTCTTTGGAGTGTCTTAAATACTTTGCCAAGTCTTAATCTTATAGTACACTATGAAAACAGTTCTAAAATTCTATGATAAAGCTTTGTTAATGATTGCAGTAGGAATATAAAAAGTAATTAATAGATTATTAATCATCCCTTGTGTACATTAAACCTCCATTTTCAAATATGCTGTTCATAAATCTGCATTTGTCTGTATTAGAGCTTTGCTTAAAACACAACAAAAACAACATCTTTAAGTGTTTTGAGTAGAAGAGATAATTCCCAGGCTAAGTCTATGATCAAGAATTGAGACCCAAGTAACAAATGGGGACAACAATCTTTGAAGCCTTTCTTACTTCTCTCATCATTGTTTTTGTGTAACTTCAGAAGTATCTCCTCTGATTTCCCCTATGTGAGTCATATTTAAAATCCGGCATTGAAAAGTGAGGAAGACAAATACTGACAAGATGATAAACAAACTGAAATAATGCAATTTGCTATGCGTCATTTGCATGTTGTGTCAGCATACAGATTATCACCAAAATTACTTTGGGCAAATCTGTTAGAGAATTGTTGCTGGATCATAGATGGAGCAGTGCCATCTGACTGAGTTTTATTTCCACTGTCAAAAACCACAACAAAATTGCTGAGATATAAAAGCTCTAAAGTTCATTATCTAGTGGCAGTCAAACATGAATAAGTGTTTTGGACCCCTGAGTAATCAATGAATCTACATCTTTAAATCTGGCTTCAGGGGATTATTTCAAGAGGCATATTTTTAGAGCAACAGAAGGTAAGGTGATGGTCCCATTTGTTGGCTCTTTATATCTTATTAGATCTACTTAACATGGTCAGTGATCATGGATTACAGGGTTGTAATGCTTTGGGTTGTTCTTAGTATATAAACCTAACAAAAATAATGATAGTAACAATAAGATTACTGTTGATTAAATTATGTTGTAATCCATAAAGTGAATTGTGCATGAGACTCTCTGTGTCTATATGAAAAAAATGATAGAGGAAAAATACTCTATTGTTTAGAGTCATTCTCTTGATTGGAGTAATTTATCCTGAAGGTTAATGTATTCTAAACTAATTCAGAGATTAATAACTGCTTAAAACAAGGGTGAAATCCAGCAGCTTCTGACAGGTTCTGGAGAACTGGTAGCAGAAATTTGGAGTAGTTCGGCGAACCGACAAATACTACCTCTGGCTGGTCCCAGAGTGGGGTGGGAATGGAGATTTTGCAGTCTCCTTCCCCTGGAGTTGGGTGGGAATGGAGATTTTGCAGTACCGTTCCCCTGCCATGCCACCAAGCCACGCACACCAAGCCACACCATGACCACCAAGCCACGCCCACAGAACCGGTAGTAAAATAATTTGGATTTCACTACTGGCTTAAAGATACATAAAAACATTTTTATCAGGGGTGAAATGCTCCTGGTTCAGACCGGATGGCCTGATCCGGTAGCGATGGCAGCAGGTGGTTTGGAGAACCAGTAGCAAAAATCCCTGCGCCCCCCCCTCCTGCCCTGCTGAGCCGCACAATCATCAGAGGCTTTTTTTTTTACTTTTTTTTTTATTGAAAAAGTTTTACAATACAATTTTAACCCCACGTTTTCCCCCCTCCCCCCCTTTCCCCCCAACCCTCCCCCCCGACTTCCATTACATGCAAAACATAAGTATATATCAATCATTATTAAACATTAGATATAGGTGAGATCCACAATATATATCATAAATTTTAGCAAAAGTAAGATAAATCCAAAATTCTCTACTAATAAGAAAAAAACTTAAACAAATAAAATTTATAAATGCCCCATTAAACCTAACTCAAACATAAAATTTTTCCCTTTTTTTTGTTCAAGACAGCAGTACAACCAAAATATATAAGTTTATATCAAGTTAATAATTATCTAGACAACAATATAATATATATATTTAACATAGTAATAACAATAAAAATAATTCTATATTTCTTCAACCTCTATCAAAAAGCTAACTGAAGATTCTTAATTTGATATTTATTCTGCACATAATCAACCCACTTTTTCTAAATATCAATATAGTAAATATAGTAAAACTAATTATCTATATTAATTAACCATCAACTAATCCCTATATCATCAATCAAATACTAACTGATACTTCTTAGTTTGATATTTATTCTGCACATAGTCCACCCATTTCTTCCAGTCCCGAACAAAAACTTCATGGGTCCTATCTTTTAAATATGCAGAAATCTTTGCCATTTCCGCAAAATTAGCCATCTTCAAAGTCCATTCTTCTATAGTAGGTACACTATCTTTTTTCCAATATTGTCCAATCAGTAACCTAGCTGCAGTAATCATGTATAAAATCAATCTTGTTTCACTCGGTGAGCAATCCTTAACTATACCCAACAAAAACAATTGCGGAGAAAATTGAAGCTTCTTTTTCAAAACATTCTGCATAACCCACCAGAGTTTAATCCAAAAAGCTTTCACTTTTCTACAAGTCCACCAGATATGAAAGTATGTAGCATACTTTTAAAAGCATTTTTTTCTATAACTTCTTCCACCGAAAAAATGCTTTTAAAAGGAAAAAAAAAGCCTCTGATGATTGCACGGCTTAGCTGGGATCTCAGAGGCTTTTCAAAGCATTTTCTTCTGCAACCTCTTCCGGGGAAGAGGTGGCTAAAAAAATGCTTTGAAAAGGCTCTGACATCACGAACACAGCTGGGATCATCAGAGCCTTTTCAAAGCATTTTTTTAACTACCTCTTCCCCAGAAGAGGTTGCAGAAAAAAATGCTTTAAAAGTCTCTCTGAAGATCCCAGCTGAGTTGCCTGATCGTCAGAGAGACTTTTCAAAGCATTTTTTAAAACGATCAGGCAACTCAGCTGGGATCCTCAGAGAGACTTTTAAAGCATTTTTTTCTGCAACCTCTTCAGCAGAAGAGGTGGTTAAAAAATGCTTTGAAAAGGCTCTGATGATCCCAGCTGTGCTCCTGATTGGCAGAGGCTTTTCAAAGCATTTTTTTTTTTGCATTTGCAGAAAACATGCTTTGAAAAGTTAAAATTTAAAAAAAAGTTGGCCACGCCCACCCAGTCACATTACTCCACACACACCAAGCCACGCCCACAGAACTGGTAGTAACAAATTTTACATTTCACCCCTGATTTTTATGTATATGAGACGAGTGCCATAACCTATTTTAATCTGTCTGCAATGACTTTGAGTGCTGATCTGATGAGATTTGAAAAGAAATTTGATTGCATGATCTTCAGAATGACAAAAGCAGATACGAAAGCAGCGTTTCCCTGACCCACTCTTTTAATCCTGAATCCTTACTCCTGTTCATGCAGAAAATGAATGTGAAAATCTGCTTGTTTTCATTATGCCTTCCTTATTCCCGTAAAATATATTAATTCTCGTGAGGCTAAATGTGCTTTCTCTTCAGGAATTTTCAATTGCATTTTTCATGTACACTTTATGCATACATGATTATGGGAGCTCAATCAACAGTCAGAAGTCCTCCAAAGGAAAAAACCTATTTATCTGGTTATTTAAATCGAACATCACAAATCATGAGCATTTTAATCATTGCAGGAACAGATTAATCCTGACTGAAATTGGAGCATAATTTTTGGATGACATTTGAACACACGTATCTATTTAACTCAGTGCCATTCGCTATAACTTTCTCCATTGTAGAATGATCTCTGTATTTAAAATTATCTTCCCATCCAGCATATGGAATTTGGTGAGTTGGACTCTTTTTCCATCTCCAGCTCAATAGACTAGAATTTATTTTAATGGTGGCTCTGATTTTTTTTTTCATTGTTGCAAATTGCTAGAATGTTGGTATTCTCCATTTGTGTCTTTTGCTTATGTATCTCTCTTTCACTCTGCCCATGATGTCCAATACTTACTGACCTATAAATGTTTTCATGATACTTTCTTTTAGATTTAATGAAAGCCAGGAATGCTGCAAACGTCAAGAAAATAGATGTAGGATAATGTCCCATACCAGGGGTGGGTTCTTCTTACCTTTACTACCAGTTGGCAATGGGATCGTGTGTGTGAGCTTGCTTTTCTCGTGCGCGTGCTGAAATCACCTATGACGACATCCGGGGCGGAGGGCAGAGCCTCCCACTGGTTTTACTACTGGTTCTTGCAAACCAGTCCGAACTGGGGGCAACCCACCATTGTCCCATACTCCTAAATAACTTTTTATACAATAACTGCAAAAACACCATCGATCCACAGAAGTGTCTGCAGCAAGCCAAGATTTTATCAGATTGAAGAAACATATGCCGTGATGTCATAGTACAAGCTCTCCATTGATGTACCTTGTTTGCAACCTCACAATACTCCCCTTTTACAACCCTGTAATTCCCTTAATTCAGGGTAGAGTTGGGATGACTGGATGGAGCTGAGCTCAAACCATGTGGAATTCCCAGTACATGTTTTTTTTCTTTGTGTCCCAGAAGAAAAACATCTGCTGTTACCTAGAATTGAACTCTCAATCTTCGGAAGGCAAGTTTCTTCACCGCTAGGCCACCACACCATTCATCTACAATGTCACAACAGAAATACAAAAAGGGCAGGATTTGCATTGTAACTGTTATACCCACGAATCCACCTCTGAGAGTTTTTTCCCCCTTGAGTGATAAAACTTTAAAAGCATTTCTTACACAAATATTGATTTATTTGTGTAATTTCTATGGCTGCTCATCTCAACCAAGTGACTCTGGGTTGCTACCAACTGGATAGTTAAAAAAATATAAAACATAGTATGAACAAATACAAATTTGTATACCAGTAATCTTATAAAGTCCTGGGTGTTAACAATATAGATAGTCCTCAATTTACAACTGTAATTGAGCCCAGACTTACAGTCATAAATTGTTGGAGTCATGAAAGAGGTGAGTGCTGGGATGTAAGTCATTTTTTCAGGGTCATTGTAACTTGAGCTGAATGAATGGTTGTAAGTCAAGGACTACCTGTGTAAGCATTAAAACAGAATAAAAACCAAATGGTAAAAAATCCACTGTAATAACTACAGTAATTCTAAATCAGGTAGTAGATTCCTATTCACTGAAAGCTCTCTGAAATAATTTGATCTCAACTGGTCAAACTGGAGCCTGGATTGCTCAGCAGATGAATGCATTGTAATTAACTCCAGCTGTCTGCAATTACTGTAAGTTCGAATCTCCAGGCTCATGGTTGACTCAGCCTTCCATCCTTTCTAAGGTAGGTAAACTGAGGATCCAGTTTGTGGGGGCAATAAGCTGACTTTGTATAAAATATACAAAAGTATGAAGGCTATTGCTTAACGCATTGTAAGCTGCCCTAACTCTCTGGAGAAGGGCGGCATATAAGTCAAATAAAAAAAAAAACCCTAGCTTTCAGAAGATGATTGAGGAAGGTGCCAGACTTGTCTTGGGAAGAAGAATTTTCCTCAAGGCAATGAGCATCATCAAAAAGCATTGCTTCCAGCCCTTTCCTGATATCAAGGCACTATTTCTAGCAATTGCAATAGCATTTAGACTTATACACTGTTTATAGCACTGTCTGGGCAGTTTACAATATCAGCATATTGCCCCAAACAATCTGGATCCTCATTTTACTGATCTTGGAAGAATGAAAAACTGAGTCAACCTTGGACTTCATCAAGATTGAACTTCAGTCTGTGGGCAGAGTCTGTCCACAATACTGCATTCTAACCACCGTGCCACCAGATTTTCTCACGAGAAACCTATTCAATGGGTTGATTCCTCTTAAAGAAAGTGGTCTTGAATGAGCCTGAAAGCCAAGCCATAGAAGGCTTGATGAGTTAAAACTAGCACTTTGAATTGCACTTGAAAAGCTACTAGAAGGCAATAGATTGTTCAAACTATGGATGTCACATATGTATGGCAGCTCTCACCTACCAACAGTTCAGTGGTGGAATTCAATTTTTTTACTACCAGTTCTGTGTGTGTGGCTTGGTGATGTGGTGTGACTTGATAGACGTGACTTGGTGGGCATGGCAGGGGAAGGATACTGCAAAATCTCCATTCTCATGCCACTCCAGGGGAAAGATACTGCAAAATTTCAATTCCCACCCCACCCCAGGGTAAGGATACTGCAAAATCCCCATTTCCTCCTCACTCCTGGGAGAAGGATATGGCAAAATCTCCATTCCCACCCCACTCTGGGGCCAGCCAGAGGTGGTATTTGCCGGTTCTCTGAACTACTCAAAATTTCCGCTACCAGTTCTCTAGAACTTGTCAGAACTTGCTGAATAGCACCCCTGCAACAGTTGAGCTGCTGCATTTTATATTAACTTTGTAGCTCTTTGTAAATCTCATTCCAGGAACTGAACATGCCAAATTGTTAAATAACTCAAATTGTGCTTAACTCAGTGATTCTCAACTCTAGCAAGTTTAGGAGTGGTGGGTTTCAACTCCCAGAAATCCCCAGGCAACCATGAAGTCTTAAATTTGCCAAGGCAGAGAAACGTTGGCCTAACGTCTTTATTGTTTTGGGTTCAGATGTCATATTGCATCACTACCTTTCAGTGGCACTACCTATCTCTTCTTGGTTGAACTCAAAAAGCCAAGTAGAGCTGCACCTGTTTGGATAGGAGATTACCCAAAAAATCCAACAGGGATAAGCTATATTTGCCAACACCCACCATCTGCTGTCAAAATATAATTGTGGAGCCCTAAGGAGATAATGCGAAATCAACCAGTGTTCCTCTTCCATGTCACAGCACTCTGTGTTGTAGTATTTCATTCCTGTAAAACTCCTAATGTCATTGACTACTCTGCAGTCAAATGCTAGAACAGTCACAATATCCATAGCAGCCTAGAAGCATGAATAACAATTTGCATACTTTTGAATCATAAATGTGTTTTGCTGCAGCTGAGCTGCCAGAGTTCATTTATTTATGTTTCCCCTGACATGTTTCTCATTTATCCGTGGTGCTGTTTAAATGGGAAGCAGGAGAATGATCACTATTTATTTTCAGTGTGTACCACTGAAAATTGCTGTTATAACAAGGCGGCTATTCTGTCATATAAAATTAAGCTGCTGGAAAGCCCCAAATTTTGTAATTTATCTGAAAAATGACAGCTTAGAAACTTTCTGAGATTTCTTTTTTTCCCTCCAGTCGTCTGGAGGGAAATGTTAGAGAATTCCAACCCTTCCAATGTTTGTTTGTTTGTTTGTTTGTTTGTTTGTTTATTTATTTATTTATTTATTTATTTATTGAATTTTTATACCGCCCTTCTCCCGAAGGACTCAGGGCGGTGAACAGAATAGGATTTCATATACATATAATAATTTTTTTTAATAAACAGTAAGTAATAAATTGAGTCAACTTAGTGTATCTGCTAAGACCTTGGCATAGAATTTAGATATTTAGGCTAGCCCTGTTTGTTGAAACAGAAAGCTCTTCAGGGCATGTCAGAAAGTGCGAAGATCTGGGATTATTCATATTCCAGGGGGTATTTTGTTCCAAAGAGTAACTGCCCCCACAGAGAAGGCTCTCTCCCTTGGAACTACTAGACGACATTGTTTTAATGATGGTACTATGAGTAGGCCTACTCTGTGAGAGCATATTGGTTGGTGGGAGGTTATCAGTTGCAGCAGGTGGTCTCGTAAGTACTCAGGTCCTAAGCCATGGAGCACTTTAAAGGTAAGAACCAACACCTTGAAGTGCACACAGAAGGCCACCAGAAGCCAGTGCAGCTCGTGTAGAAGAGGTGTTACATGTGAGCACCATGTTGCTCCCATTATTACTCACACGGCCACATTCTGGACCAGTTGGAGCTTCCGGGTACACTTCAAGGGGAGCCCCATGTAAAGAGCATTGCAGTAGTCAAGTCCGGAAATGACGAGGGCTTGAGTGACTGTGCGTAATGAGTCCCGTTCTAGAAAGGGACGCAATTGGCGAATCAGGCAAACCTGATAGAAAGCTCCTCTGGCCATGGCTGTTATATGATCTTCTAAAGGCAATCGTGCATCCAGGAGGATGCCTAAATTGCGAGCTTTCTCTGCGTGGGTCAATGACTCATCCCCAATAGTTAGTGATGGGACTAACTGGCTGTACCGGGACGCCAGCAGCCACAACCACTCAGTCTTGGAAGGGTTGAGTCGAAGCCTGTTTTTCCCCATCCAGACCCGTACGGCCTCAAGGCACCGGGACATCACTTCAAGGGCATCATTGGGGTGGTTTGTGGTGGAGATGTACAGCTGAGTGTCATCAGCGTACAGATGATATCGCACCCCAAAACCATGGATGATCTCCCCCAACGGCTTCACATAAATGTTGAACAGGAGAGGCCAGAGGACCGACCCCTGTGGCACCCCGCAAGTAAGGGGCCTCAAGGTCGATCTCTGTCTACTTGTCAACACTGACTGCGACCTGTCAGAGAGGTAGGACGAGAACCACTGTAATACGGTGCCTCCCACTCCCAGCCCCTCCAACCACTGCAGCATGATACCATGATCAATGGTATCAAAAGCCGTTGAGAGATCTAATAGGACCAGTGTCAAGTTTCGAAGTCATCTTAAATAAATTGCATTTCAAACAAAGTCTTGAAAAAAAACTTTAATTTATTAAGCACAAACATTCTAGCTCCGACTCATTGCAGCCAACTCTGGCTTCCTCAGGCAAAACCCTCCTTTTCCTCTCCCCACTCCTCTGCACTCATTGGCCATCTTCCCCATCACTCTGCCCCTAATCTACTCTCCCACTCAAAGGAATTTGCCCCCTCCCATCCCATCTCCTAGGTGATATTCTCTCCAGGGAAAATAAGTAGGTGAAGAGTCAAATGTCTCTTTCCAGATGCCTCCGATTCTTCTTATGTCAGCATTGGAGTAAGTGCAGCATGAGTTGCTGACATCCAGGATAGAGGAACATCCCTTATCCCGAACCCTCCAGAGATCATCAACCAATGCGACCAATGCTGTTTCTGTGCTGTATCCAGGCCTGAAGCCGGACTGGAATGAATCTAGATAGACGGCTTCATCCAGGTACTGTGGGAGCTAACGTGCCACCACACTTTCAACAACCTTCGCTAAAAAGCGAAGGTTGGAGACTAGACGGTAGTTTGCTAAAACAGTCGGATCCAGAGAGGGCTTCTTAAGGAGGGGTCTCACCACCGCCTCTTTCAAGGCGGGAGGTATGAATCCCTTGCTCAGAGAAGCGTTAATAATTCTCTGGAGCCAGCTACATGTAACCTCCCAGGTAGCCAGCACTAGCCAGGAAGGGCACGGGTCCAATAAACATGTGGTCGCATTCAGCTTCCCCAGTAACCTGTCCACATCCTCAGGAGTCACAGTATCAAACTCATCCCAGATAATGTCCTCAAGTTCTGCCCTCGTCATTTCATCCAAATTAACACAGTTAGAGTCCAAGCCTTCCCGAATCTGAGTGATTTTATCGTGCAGATATCGTGCAAATCCTCAGCTCATCCTTGCAGACGGTCTTCCCGGGTTCTCAGCTGGAGTAGAGAGCGGGTAACCCTAAACAAGGCAGCTGGGCAATTATCTGCCGATGCAATAAGAGCGGAAAAATAGTTACATTTTGCCGCTTTTATCGCGACTAAGTAGGTCTTAATATAAGATCTCACTAGTGTTCGGTCGGATTTGGAACGGCTGGTCCTCCAACTGCTCTCTAGGCATTTCAATATCCAGGGATTGATCCAATATCCAGGGATTCCTATTCTTAGGATGTAGGAAGCCCACTTTGGATCAAACCAAATCTTTCAACAGGCTTGAAGGAAACAAGGCTGTACTGAAACTTACTGAACTCTTCAGCAACCTGAACTAATGGCAGAAATTCACTCTGAGCTTGGGTGTTTGTTTACCAATATTTCATTAATCATACTAAGTAATTTCATCAAGTGTTAGTGAGGGTGGGGTTTACTCCATGTATGTATGTATGTATGTATGTATGTATGTATGTATGTATGTATGTATATATGCGTTTTCTGTCAGTGGGGCAGCGAGGTGGCTCAGAAGTTAAGATGTTGGGCTTGTCAGCTGGAAAGTGAGCAACCCAGGTTCGAGACCCGATCATCACCCGATCATCACAAGGAGCTCCCATCCTTGTCCAGTTCTTACCAACCTAGCAGTTCAAAAGCATGCAAATGCGAGTAGATAAATAGGTACCACTTTGGTGGGAAGGTAACAATGCTCCATGACATCATGCTGGCCACATGGTTGCAGAAATGTCTTTGGATAGTGGTTCAATGGCCTTGAAATGAAAATGAGCACTGGCCCCTATAGTCAGTAATGACTAGTGTAGTAAAATCTCCAGGGACAGCTTTCCTGCCAGGGGGTTATTTTCTCCTTGTTAGTTCCTTGATTATGGGAATGTTTTCTGCTTTGGTTGTTTGCTTGATAGTTTGTCTCCCTGGTAAAGTATTGGGGCATTAGGGCATTAGGATATTGTATCTTGCTTGAAGCGGAACACAATACTCTAATCAAGGAACTACCAAAGAGAAAATCATATCCCCACCAAAACTGGCAGGGTAAACTACTGTATATAAACACAAAGCAAACCCCACATTCACTTGTTCTGATGAAGTTACTTAGAAATAAAACCTCTGCAAGAAAACAACCAAGCTCAGAGAGCCCAGTTCAACCCTGAGCTTCATATTCTCTTTTATTGATAGAAGAAATTCATTCTGTATTGCACAGGCTGGGGTGTTTTTTGGTGGTTTTGGTTTTGGTTTTTTGTTTTTTGGGTATTCTTCTGAAACTATTGGAAAATTATATGACTGAATCAGTGGTGGGTTGCCCCCGGTTCGGACCGGTTCGCAAGAACCGGTAGTAAAACCAGCAGGAGGCTCTGCCCACTGACCCGGACATCATCAAAGTTGATCTGTGCATGCAGATGCGATACAAACTGGTAGTAAAGGTAAGTAGAACCCACCCTGGACTGAATGTCACAGATCTTCCAGTCTATGGGGTGCAGGAGTTTAGGATGCCATTTAACGGCATCCTGCTGTGCCATCTAACATTCATGGCACAGCAGCCCACCATGAATTTCAGAAGACAGGAAGAAGCACCAAAAATTATGAGGTAAGAAACAAATCAGAATAAAACCCACTGGAGTTAAGAAATACTTTTATTTATGAGAGGGGGAATCTAGAAAAATATAGTTTATACTTTCTAAGGGTAAAAGTTTCCTCTGTCCGGTAGCATCCAAGTCCAGGGAGTAGTGCTCATCTCTGTTTCTTAACCCAGGGAGTCAGCGTTGTCCAAAGACATTTATGTGGCAATGTGGCCAGCATGACTATACGCCAAGATTCATGGAACCCTGTTACCTTCTCACTGAAGTGGTACCTATTTATCTACTCACATTTACATGCTTTCCTAGATTGGCAGGAGCTGGGGTAAGCAACAGGAACTCACCCTATCGCACAGCACTCGGATCTTGAATCAGGGCTGTCAGCTTTCCATCTGACAAGTTCAGCATCTATAACCATCAGGTGAGCCATCAGGTACCCATATCATGATTTCTATTATCAGGCAAATTAGGATAGCATCTTTGCTTTAAAAAAAAAGTAGTTTCATTTCATTTTCCTTTATTTTTGTTAGTAAATTAGTACCTTGAAAGATATTCTGCCCCAGCTTACAAAACAATATGACAATATGGCCACCCTGGGTTTTAAACATGCAAACAATATTAAAAGACCAGTAGAAAGTTTTTTAAAAATAGCACAAAGTCCCTGACTTTGGCTTCCTCATTTCCTTTAGTGTGATCTTCCTTCATACTTGGTGTCTTTCAAAAATGTGGGCTTCAACTATTGAGAAAGCTGGCAATTGAAGTCCACACAACTTAAGGACACCAAGGAACAGCTGTATAGGAGCATCCAGACTTAAAAAGAAAAAAATTAGGAAGATATTGTCCCAAGAGTTCTCTTAGGTCAACGAAGGTTCTCAGTAAGTAACATATTTTTTGGACTTTAAAACGCACTCCCCCCCCCCAAAAAAAAGTGGGTGGAAATGTCTGTGCGTCTTATAGAGCAAATGTTGCTGAAGCCCCACCCACCCACCAGCCCCCACCCTTCAGCCTCTGCCTCCCAGTAATTTGCCTCCTTGCAGCAATCAGCCTGGTCAGCTTCAGCACAGCTTGATTTCGCACGAGCAGCTGATTGGCGGTTGGATCTGCCTGTTCCAGGCTGCAGGGATCGCTGCTGCCCATTGCCACCACCACCTATTGCCACCCCCACGCACCCCATTTTCAGCCTCCATGTGTCACATTTTCGACCTCCGCTGCCGTCTATCCCTGCCTCCTGGAACAGGCTGAAATTTGGACGCACAGAGGCTGAAAATGGGGTGCGTGGAGGTGGCAATAGGTCGCAGTAGCAATGGGCGACAGCAATCCCTACAGCCTGGAACAGCTAATTGGAGGTATTCTGGGAGGCAGATCTAACCACCAATCAGCTGATCATGCTAAATCAGGCTGTGCTGAAGCTGACCAGGCTGTTTGCTGTTTACTACAAGGACGCAAATTGCTGGGAGGCAGAGGCAGAGGCAGATTTTTTTTTTCCTCCCCAAAAGCTAGGTGTGTTTTATAGTCTGAAGTGTCTTATAGTCCGAAAAATATGGAACTTTCTATCTTGATCTCTTCAGTTATGATTTCTGGAGAAGATATCTCCTCAATCTGTTTAGAACAGTCCAGACACCCAGAAGGAAAACAGTATGTTTTGCTTCAACAAGATGGATGGATGTAACTGTTTATGTATATCCTGGCCTTAAAAATCAGATTGGAGTGGTACACAATTCCACAAACCCCTAGTTTTGGTGAAAAACAGATAAATATTTGTTATGTTATCAAAATTAAACCTGAAAATCATAAACTGTAATATATAAACCAGGAATCTAATCCCTGAAAACCTAGGGGCCAACTCACTGTGCAGAGAAATTGCCCCAACTCTGCCCCTCAGGTTTCATGGAACAACCTGTCAGGCCAAAGCCCAAAGTTGACACAGCGAAATCCAACCGAGTCTTGTTGTTTGCTTACACCGAATAGACAGAATCTTGCCAGACTAAAGCTGAAACTTTTTAACCTAATGGATACATCCTGAAAGATTCTAGGGCAGTGATGGCTAACCTTTTTGCCATCACGTGCCAAAAGTGAAGGGAGCATGGGGAGGTCGCCCACATGCGTGCCCACACCCATAATTCAATGTGCCCTGCCCCTGTGCCCCCCCTCACTTTTAGCACGCAATATCACATTGGGCTCGGTAGGCCTATTTTGCACCCTCTCCAGGTTCCAGAGGCTTTCTAGAAGCCTGGGGAGGGCAAAAACTGCCTTCCTCATCCTCCCAGAGGCCCTCCAGAGGCCGGAAACAACCCATTTCCCAATTTCCGGTGGGACCGGAAGGCCCAAAAATCAGCTGGCCAGCGCACGCATGCATGCTGGAGCTGAGCTACAGCAACCCTCATGTGCCCACTGATATGGCTCCGTGTGCCACCTGTGGCACCCGTGCCATAGGTTCGCCATTAGGTTCTAGGGTGTGCAACTCTGAACCTCTCCCAGCCCTATTTTATTCCTGTCTCTGTTTGTTTCTTTTCTGTTTTCTTTTTGCTTTTGAGTCAATGTTAACTTACGGTGACTGCCTGGACTAGTCTTTGAACTTTTTTTAGCAAGATTTCAGAAATGGTTTGCCCTTATCTCAGTGGTGAAATCCAATTTTTTTTACTACCCGTTCTGTGAGCGTGACTTGGTGGACATGGTGTGGCTTGGTAGGCATGCCTTGGTGGACCTGGCAGGAGAAGGATACTGCAAAATCTCCATTCCCACCCCACTCCAGGTGAAGGATATTGCAAAATCTCCAGTCTCCATTCCCACTGCACTCTGGGGCCAGCCAGAGGTGGTATTTGCCGGTTCTTTGAACTACTCAAAATTTCCGCTACCAGTTCTCCAGAACCTGTCAGAACCTGCTGGATGTCACCTCTGCCTTGCCTGCTTCCTCAAAGTGAGAAAGAAGGACTAGCCCAAAGTCATCAAACTGGCTTTGGGTCTAAGGTGAGACTAGAACTCACAGTCTCCCAGTTCCTAGCCTGTTGCCTTAACTAAAACACCAAACCAGCTCAAGTTTATTTCTTAGAATGGCAGAAGCAAATGCTTAGATCAACATAGTTATTATTCTATTAAACTGGTAACACGGCTGCAAGTGTAAGATGATACGAAGTCCATGGAAATTAGATATAATCATATTCTTTGCTCAATTTGTTTCCCTGTCTGGAGTTATTTTTAACCTTGTATACTTTAATTGAGTGGGTGTCTAAAAGCTTAACTTGTTCCATTTAGCACAGTGAATAATGTGGCTTTTCTGTCCTTGTTTGACATGCAATCATTTCATTTTCTGTCTGCATCATAAAATCTTTGAATCGAATGCCATGCTTATCATAGAGCAAACTTCCTTATACTGTCATATTAAGTCTGGGTCAGTGACCCAAAAGGAAAAAAAAGAAGACTGATTATGAAATTCTAAAAGAGATTCAAGCTATCGTATTTTTTGGAGTATAAGATGCTCCAGAGTATAAGAAGGACCTTAGTTTTTGGGGAGGAAAATAGGGAAAAAAATTCTGCTTCTGCCTACCAGATATTCATCTGGCTAGTGTCCTTAGCCTGGTCAGCTTCAGCACATTAGTTCGCTGGTTGTGAGCATGGGGCTGATAAGCAGCTTCAAAAGCACAGCTGATTGTTGGAGGGAGCTCCAGTGAGCAAAGCAGGTAAAGCGCGGAAGCAGTAAAACAAGGCAGCAGCTGTTCTGGGTTGCCATTTTGGGCTCTGTGATTCACGTTTTCAGCCTCTGAGAGCCATTGGAGCATTTGAGAGCCATTCAAGGCTGTAGGGATCGCCAAAGCACATCACTGCCAATTGCTGCCTGAAAATGCAATGCACAGAGGCCGAAAATGCAATGTGCGAAGGCAGCGATTGGCGGCAATGTGCTTTGGCAATCCCCACAGCCTTGAATAGCTCTCAAACGGAGCATTTGGAGGCTGAAAATGAGAGGCGCAGAGCCCAAAAATCACAAGCCATTGTCTGTGGCAATCTCTGCAGCCAGGAAGAGGGTGTGCAGAGGCCCAAGAGTGGGTGGGAGGGGCTACATTTTGAGTACAAGACACACCCAAATTTTCAGCCTCTTTTAGGGGGGGAAGTACGTCTTATAGTCCGAAAAATACAGTACTTCACACTTCTCTTTAAGGAAGAGGTCTATGATTTGAATTTCTCCTAGAATCTTTGTTCCTGCTAGAATATGAGGAGATAAGAAGACCACAGAATCCCAAAATCCTGCCAGAGGTGGGGTTTTGGGATTCAATCCCTTCTTATAACAAACAATGTCAAAATAGGGTTGTTTTGAGTTTCTTTATGACATTTTGACCTTTCCCAGGACTGAATTTTCTTATTTTTGCATTAATTGTTATTGATAACATTTCTCTACAACTTCAGAATTTATAGTAGTTCTTATCTTAGTACATGAGTTACGCATCAGGACATAATGTGGGATGGCTTTCATTTGTTGAAATGTATTTCTACAGTTGGGAATGCCAAGCTTTCCAAAAAAATTCCAGGGATCTTGATTCTCTGAGGAGCTTCATTGACAAGGCGCATCCATTCCCAGTGCCTCAAGACAACAGGGACTGATAGGGTTGTGCATTAGCATCCTTCACAGGTGGCAGCACCTGACCAAACTTATTTGGACCTGGAAGCTAAGCAGGACTAGCATTTGGATAGGGTAACAATAGATAATTCCAAGTCATGACTGAGATGTTAAACATCTTGATGAAAGGCAAGTAAAAAACTTCTTTTGTAATATCTCCAATACCTGGAGATGTTCATGAAAGCTCCAGATATTCAGTTCAAGTCAAAGGAGGTTTACTGGAAGCTGTTTGTAGTTGGCCTATAAAAGCAGCCACTTTCAATACATTCAGCAGCATTTCTAGGAAAGTGAGGGAATTGGTTGATGCAAAGCAATCCACTTTCCATTGATGGGAAGTGCCAAGGCAGTGTGACTGTCAAATTGATTGGTACCCAGGAAATTCCAAGACCGGAAGGAAAACTTCACTGCACAGGTTTATTAATCAAGTATATTGTTTAAAAAAAAACAACAACCCGAACTTGGCAATGTGCTTTTTAATTTAATAAGTCAACTTTCACAGCTGCCTACTTGTAAGAATTTGTTTCAAGTCCAGGAAGGGGATGGTGAGTTCCAATTTCTTTTCTTCAGAGTTCCATGAAATAGTGATATAGGTGATATTCCAGTAGGTATAAACAACCCTTATTCTATAGTTACAAAGACAATTACATTTCTTTTTTTTAAATGCCATTAATCAGAAGTGTCCATGGGGTGAGGTCAAGATGGTGGCCAAAAGAGCCAAGATGGTGACCACAACCATATATTCAAAGCCACCATAATTAACTTTTTTTTATTCATCTATGGATGTCTCCCTCATGAATTTCAGATCAATTTCCCATAATTCTTTGGTTACCACACAAAGCTTGGCTTCCTAGTTGCATAACAATTTACATTTTAGGTGGACTAATTTGGTTGTGGCCTGAATGATATGAAAGGGGAAAAAAATTAACTGCATTATTTTTCCAATAAAGTTTGTGAAGGTATAAACTTTTCTTAATGTATCCTTAATGCATTCAGTAGTTAAAAAGAGTAGGATTATAAATGTGAATGTTAACTAAAATGTAATCACTACCACAGTTGATAAATTTGCTAAACTGCAGATGAGTAATTGCTAATTTAGATTACTGAACATCTCTATTTGAATGACTTTTATTTATATGCATTAGAGAATTAGACAGGTTGAAAAGCTTACTGCTAAAGTAACAGACGACTTAAATCAAGTTCCATCTCTGGAATAACTGACTGTACAGCTAACTTATTTGAACTGGGTGAGCTGTATGAGTTAATCAGAAGATTAATTAACTAAAGCTTTAGCCTATTAATTCAAAAGTCAATTAATAAACTGAAATAGGATGTGGTAAGGTATTTTTTTAAAAAAAAATCCATCTCAACACTAATAACATTGAATAAAAGTAATGAAAGAAGAAGCGACATAAAGATTGATTTTTTAAAAAATAATAATAATCAAGCTAGACCTCAATTAATAAATGAAACTTTTCTTGTCCTCTAGCAGGTCACTTCTGATTGAAGTTGATCATACTTTATCATTTTATAATGTAAGAAAGTGGGGTGTTGAAAAAATGTTAGGGGGAAAAAAAAACCAGGCAGGATCGTAACTGGTAAATGATGAAAAAGCCAAAAATGGAAAGGGCAAAAGCTGCTGATTTGTTGGTTTTAGAAAAAAGAGGTAAGAGAAGCAGTGGTGAGAATGAGAAACAGAGGGTAAATATATACTGCTTCTCCAGTGAAAATTGGGTGCTATTTGCTTCTACTGGACCTGGATGAGAGTTGGATCCAGAGGGGAAGGTAGGTGGTAGAGAGGAGTGGTAAGATAATAGATAGGTGGCCTGTGTGAAGATAGAAGAGATTAGTAGCTGCTGAGGAACTATATCAGAAAACATCTTGAATGAAAGGACAGACTTGAATTGTATCATTGAGAACTTGGCAAATGAGAAGGGGACTATCTCTTCTCTGAAACTCAGAATATTATTGCATTGTGATGAATTTTTTACCTCAAACAAAAATTGCCATTAGCGTAAATGTCTCCGGAATTTCTAAGTGATGCAAGTCATGGTTGCCCCAAAGGTGCTTTTTTCAAGAGGCAACTGGACTTTTTTGTTTTTCTTTGAAGACATTTCGCTTCTCATCCAAGAAGCTTCTTCAGCTTCAGAGTAGAAGCTGAAGCTGAAGAAGCTTCTTGGGTGAGAAGCAAAATGTCTTCAAAGAAAAACAAGAAAGTCCAGTTGCCTCTTGAAAAAAGCACCTTTGCCATTAGTGTAGTAAAATGTACTCTGTATGAACCAGGGATCATACTAGTTTTCAAGTCCTTTCCCTTAGACCTGAAAAAAGCCACATGTGTCATGTATCTTAGCTCTTATTGCCCATGAGAAATTGTTTCTATTTCATCATACAGTAAAACTTGTGTTCCAGAATAAAATAATCGGGAGAGAAATACACTTTCTAATGAAAAATAGTAAAATTGGTGGGGAAAAAGAGAATAAAAAACCCAAATATAGACAATCTCCCTTTACAACAGATCATTTAGTGGCCTTTCAAAGTTAGAGCACTGAAAAAAGGGACATGACCATTTGACACCCTGCACCATCCCCTTGGTCTGTGATTAAAATTCAGATGCTTGGCAATTGACTCATATTTATGACAGTAGCAAAGTCCCAGGGTCACATGATCCCCTTTTGCGAACTTTTGACAAAGTCAATGAGGAAGCCAGATTCACTTAACAACTGTGTTTCTAACTTATCAACTGCAGTCATTCACTTAACAACTGTGGCAAGAAAGGTCATAAAGTGGGGCAAAATTCAACAAATATTTAACTTAGCAACAGAAAATTTGGGCTCGATTGTGCTTGTAAATCAAGGATTTACATATATTTTATTATGGGAAAGGTCAAGGTTAAATATTTCTTGAGTGAAACTCCATTAGTAGTAACTTCACTAACATAAAAAGGTAAATGTTCCCCTCGCACATACGTGCTAGTCGTTCCCGACTCTAGGAGGTGGTGTTCTTCTTCATTTCAAAGCCAAAGAGTCAGTGCTGTCCGAAGACATCTCCGTAGTCATGTGGCCAGCATGACTAAACACCAAAGGCTCACGGAATGCTGTTACCATCCCACCAAGGTGGTCCCTATTTTTCTATTTGCATTTTTTTATGTTCTTTCAAACTGCTAGGTTGGCAGAAGCTGGGACAAGTAACAGGAGCTCACCCTGTTACGCAGCACTAGGGATTTGAACCGCTGAACTGTTGACCTTTTGATTGACAAGCTCAGAATCTTAGCCACTGAGCCACCGCATCCCTCTTCACTAACATACAGACATTATTTTCTTGGCAATAATACACAGACGATTTACTATTCCCTTTTTGTCCAGGAAATGTTTTAACTTTCAGTCTAGCCCACAGCTGTTGTGAGGCCTGAGGCTTCCCATCTCCCAAATTAACCCTGCTTTTCCATAACTAGACAAGGCCAGCTAGATGCTCCACTGAAACATGCTATAATGGAGAACAGAGCATCTTAGAAAGAATGAATCAATGAAATTGCATGAATGGAAGAAATTTATAGAAACTATTACTTGATCCGTCGCATTTTCCCTTTTTTTCATGGCATTTATGCTAATTATCAATCAATCAATCGTGAGCTGAGCAGGATATCTATATTGGCAGATCTGTTATCTTAAATTGATCTTTAAGTCAGATCAAGACTGTGAAAGTTGGGTGGTAGTTTTGCCTTAAAGGAGGTGCAAGAACATTTCATAGATTGTCATTTTAAAAGACTTCAAATCTCAACCATCCTTATTCTTTTCGCTCCATCCTTTCAAAAAAGGAAGCAGCTGCAGACATTTGAATGCTTCCCTATTAGAGCTGCAGATCAATGTTTTATCATATGAAATGTTGACTTTGGTTAGATTTTAATTTAATCTTTTGCCTAGAATTCTTGAAACACTATTTAGAATGAAGGCTTGCTGTTTCCAAACTGCAGTTTTGGAAAGGATTTTGGCAGTTTTACGTATCTTTTTAAAGATCTTTACATATCTTTTTGAGGCCATCTCTCAAAAAGTCAAAGCATGATAACCTAAAATAAAAGGTGAAGCTTCAATCGAATTGTTGGAGAACTATCTGGCCCTTTTTGATAGCCAATCACACTGCGATGTCCCTGGTAGAAGAATGAACAATGGTGACTATGAAACCCGCTGGAACAAATTGTTCAAACTAGGGATTTGAATCAGGGGTGAGTTCTACTTACCTTTACTACCGGTTTGCAACAGGATCACAACAGGAAGCTTCTGCGCATGCGCAGACCGCCGATGATGATATCCGGGGCGGTGGGCGGAGCCTCTCACTAGTTTTACTACCAGTTCTTGTGAACTGGTCCGAACCTGGGGCAACCCACCACTGATTTGAATAATGAAAGAAATAATTAATATGAGACTTAGGTTAATATGGGTCTCAATCCAGTTGATGTTATTATTGGACTATGTTTCTTTTTGAAGAAGCCAAGAATGGTATGTAGTAATAAAACAATCCTTAATCTAAAAATAGCTAAAACATGAAACATGAATTAGCTATAAAAACAATAAAAGTATAATAAAATAAAGCTATGTCAGGCTTTATTGCTCCATAAAAATGTAATCTTTTGATCTCCTTCCCTCCCCCCTCCATTAGAAAGCTGACAAACATAATTATTTTGCGAGGGAGGGAGGGAGGGAGGGAGGAAGGAAGGAAGGAAGGAAGGAAGGAAGGAAGGAAGGCAAAGTTTTCTGACAACCCAAACAAATTGAATCTCAGGTTAGAAAGTATGAAGGTTTAACTTTTAGAAAAAGTTGGCTTTCCTAATCAGGAGTGAACTGATCAAGAGCACCCAAGCTGCATGCAGTCTTCAAGAGGCCCAAATATTGAATGCTTACAAGAAAACAGGAAAGAGAAATGAGAATGATTTAGTGAGTTCTTCTAAATAATTAATCCACTAGAGAAAAATCATACTCATTTTTTTCATGACCAGTCTGAGCCCTCCAGTGATGACTATTAAACTCACCCCATGAATAATGCATTTTATTTTAATAGTTTTTGAAGAAGGCTTGCCTCTCTTTTATTTGTCCATTTGAATCTGTGGTACACTAATGAAACTGATTATCATTTTCCAAAGTCAGTCTCTTATAATAATAACGTAAAGCAGCCCCACCACTCCATTCAACACAAAGATATATGCCTTTTTCCTCTAATTTGTTCCACTAATTCTATGTTGAATTCAGAATGGGGCAGGGATGAAATCTACTTACCTTCCCAACCGGTTCAGAAGTGTATGCACCCCACATGCTTGTCACATGCAAATCCTTCTGCGCATGCACAGAGGGTAAAAAACAGGTTACTTCCTGGTTAAAACCAGCAAGTAACAGCGACTGGGTGGGTGGGCAGAGCCTCATGCCACCATAGCTACCGGTTCTCCAAACCACCAGCCGCCATCGCTACTGGTTTGGCTGAACCAGGCCGAACCGGGAGCATTTCACCCCTGGAATGGGGGTTAGAGAAGAAAGCAACTGGAATACCATTGAAAATGGCAACACTGTGTGTGTTTCACTTACTATGATCTCATATAGCTATTCTCCTAAACAACAGCGGGTAGCATATATTTTGATAATAATACAGGGCTTTTTTTTTCCTATTGTAAACCCCATAGTTGTAGTTCTATAATTGAAAACCTAAATCTTTTTGTACATATAATAGTCACTTCCATCACTAGCCTATCACAGCAATAAAATTATCGCTGTTTTATAGTTAGGAGTTCTAAGTCTAAAAACAGATAAACAACGTAAAACAATCAATATCAGGGCTAGGGATCTTCTAGCTTGTCAAATGTTCACTGTACTACAGTTGCCATCATTTTATCCCTGCAGATGTGTGTGCCTGTGTGTCTGTCTGTCTGTCTGTCTGTGTCTGTGTCTGTGTGTCTGTGTCTGTGTGTCTCTCTGTGTGTGTCTTTTAAATGGGGCCTCTATGCCATTCTAATGAAAGATTATGTTATCTTATGTTTTCTTTTCCAGCAAGATGGTTTAACAACAACAACAATATAACAAAATCAAGCAATAATATAAAATAATAATAGAAACAATAACTGAAGGAAAAACTAGAGACTGCCATTCCTCACCCTTAGCTATGTTGGCTCAGGCTGCTGGGGTTTTTAGAAAAGCAACACACTTCTTTCTCCAAACTCTGTTTTCATCCATTAGGTAATATTGCAACTAAAGTTTCTTGTGATGCTTTTTTAAAAAAAAGAATCACACATTATCTATTGAGTCAATAGCCCTATAGGAGGAAACAGCCGTCCAAGTTCAAAGAGGCAACAACTTTCATCTGTAAAACCCAATTACCATATATTCCAGCCTTTTTCCAATTTTAGTTTCTTGTGGTATCTTTTTTTCCCCAGTTAATACTCCTCATTCTGAATAGAGTAGAGTAGAGTAGAGTAGAGTAGAGTAGAGTAGAGTAGAGTAGAGTAGAGTAGAGTAGAGTAGAGTAGAGTAGAGTAGAGCAGAGCAGGAATAGGAATAGGAATAGGAATAGGAATAGGAATAGAATAGAATAGAATAGAATAGAATAGAATAGAATAGAATAGAATAGAATAGAATAGAATAGAATAGAATAGAATAGAAATTCTTTATTGGCCAAGTGTGATTGGACACATAAGGAATTTGTCTTTGATGCATATTAGTGGTGGGTTTCTACCAGTTCGCCCTGGTTTAGGCAAACAGGTAGCGGCAGCGGCGGGAGGCTCCACCCGCCCAGACATCATCATGGATTCTCTGCACATGTGCAGAAGTTCTGGCCATACATAGAAGCGCTGCGCATGAGTGAAGCGAGCATGTGCGCGCTCACAGTCCCAAACCGGTAGCAAAGGTAAGTGAAAACCATTACTGGTGCATATGCTCTCAGTGTACATAAAGAAAAAAATAAAATATATTCATCAAGAATCATCAAGAAGAAGCTTCAGAAATTTTGAAAAGTGAGATTATAAAAGCCCATTCTAGCACAAGACCAATGAAGAAGAAAAATAATAGATCTCAAAAGAAACAGCATGGCTGCATAAAAAACTCTCTAACAACTTGAAAGACAAAAAGGCCAAGTATAAAAAGTGGAAAGAGGGGCAAATAACTACGGCAGAATATCAGCAAATAGCCTGCGCCTGTAAAGATGAAGTGAGGAAAGCTAAGGCTCACCATGAACAAAGGCTTGCGACTAAAGTAAAAAAAATAATTAAAAAAAGCTTCTTCCAACATATTAAAAACAAGAAAAAAGTCAAGGAAACAATTGGCCCATTGCTGGGAGAAAGTGGCAAGAAAGTGACAAGCAACAGGGAGAAAGCAGAACTACTTAACTCATCTTTTGCATCTGTCTTTACACAAAAGGAAAAAAGAGTCCAACCTATCAAAAACAGCACTACAAAAAACAGATTAGGAACACAAGTTAAAATAGGGAATAAAATGGTAAGTGAACACCTGTCTACCCTAGACGAGTTCAAATCACCATCAAGACCAGATGGATTACACCCCAAGGTTCTGAAGGAACTGGCAGACGAAATCTCAGAACCACTGAACTATATCTTTCAAAGATCCTCGAGCACATGGGAACTGCCAGAGGATTGGAAAAGAGCTGATATAGTTCCCATCTTCATAAAGGAAATATAAATAGATCTAGAAAACTACAGACCTAGCAGCCTGATCTCAATACCAGGGAAGATTCTGGAAAAGATAATCAAACAACTAATCACCAAACACCTAGAAGCAAACCAAGTAACAACCAAAAGCCAAAATGGGTTTGTCAAAAACAGATCATGCCAAACTAATCTTATTGCATTCTTTGACAAAGTGACAAAATTAGTGGACCAGAGGAATGCTGTCGATATAATTTACTTGGACTTTAGTAAAGCATTTGATAAAGTAGACCATAATCTACTACTAGATAAAGTAGAAAAATGTGGGTTAGACAGCATCACCACCAGATGGATTCGTAACTGGCTGACCAACTGCACTCAATGTGTAGTCCTCAACGGAAATGCATCTACATGGAGGGAAGTATGCAGTGGAGTACCCCAGGGCTCTGTTTTAGGCTCAGTGCTCTTCAACATCTTCATCAATGACTTGGACGAGAGGATAGATGGGGAACTCATCAAATTTGCAGATGACATCAAGCTGGCAGGAATAGCCAACACTCCAGAAGATAGGCTCAAGATACAGAAGGATCTTGTCAGACTTGAACATTGGGCACTATCTAACAAAATTCAACAGTGAAAAAAGCAAGGTTCTACATTTAGGGAAGAAAAACAAAATGCATATGTACCGTATATGTGGTACCCTGCTCAATAGTAGTATCTGTGAGAGGGATCTTGGAGGCCTAGTGGACAACCATTTAGATATGAGCCAGCAGTGTGCAGTAGCTGCTAAAAAAGCCAACACAGTTCTGGGCTGCATAAACAGAGGGATAGAATCAAGATCACATGAAGTGTTGATGCCACTTTATAATGCCTTGGTAAGGCCACACTTGAAATATTGCATTCTGTTTCGGTCGCCACAATGTAAAAAAGATGTTGAGACTCTAGAAAGAGTGCAGAGAAGAGCAACAAAAATGATTAGGGGACTGAAGGCTATATGAATAACGATTGCAGGAACTGGGTATGTCTAGTTTAAAAGAAGAACTAGGGAAGACATGATAGCAGTATCATATCTCGGGGGCTGCCACAAAGAAGAGGGAGTCAAACTATTCTCCAAAGCACCTGAGGATAGACCAAGAAGTAATGGGTGGAAACTAATCAAGGAGAGAAGCAACTTAGAACTAAGGAAAAATTTCCTGACAGTTAGAACAATTAATCAGTGGAACAACTTGCCTCCAGAAGTTGTGAATGCCCCAACACTGGAAATTTTTAAGAAGATGTTGGGTAACCATCTGTCTGAAGTGGTGTAGGGTTTCCTGCCTGGGCAGAGGGTTGGACTAGAAGACCTCCAAGGTCCCTTCCAACTCTGTTATTCTATTCTATTCTATTCTATTCTATTCTATTCTATTCTATTCTATTCTATTCTATTCTATTCTATTCTATTCTATTTATAGGATACTAATAAGCAATCAAAGCATACTAGGAAACAATAAAAACAATATAAGTTGTAATGATACAAGCAACATGAATATAGCCATAAGTGGGAAGAGATAGTAAGGATGAGAAGAATAGTAATACAGTCTTAGTAGTTAATTTGACAGAGTGATGGCATTCAGAGAAAAACTGCTCTTGTACCTAGTTGTTCTGGTGTGCAGTGCTCTATAGCATCGTTTTGAGAGTAGGAGTTGAAACAGTTTATGTGCAAGATGCGAGGGGTCTGTAAATATTTTCACAGCCCACTTTTTGATTCGTGCAGTATACAGGTCCTCAATGGAAGGCAGGTTGGTAGCAATTGTTTTTTCTGCAGTTCTAATTATCCTCTGAAGTCTGTCTCTGTCTTGTTGGATTGCAGAACCAAACCAGTTATAGAGGTGCAGATGACTCAATCATTCCTCTGTAGAACTGAATCAGCAGCTCTTTGGGCAGTTTGAGCTTTCTGGGTTGACTGAATAAGAATGGTGAATACTCGTTCCTGTATTCCTACTGAAACGTGGACACTTCTGCAGCTAAAACAGAAATGGGGTACTTGAAGGTGGAATGAAATCCTTTCCTTATTAGTGCAGTGTTCTGTTATTTCAAATGGGATAATCAGGAACCCACTGTCTGATAAGTTTCTAATGTTACTTGCTTGTTAGAACAACAGTCAATGTATTCTTAAACTGAGATCAAGCAACTGTTAAATGTGCTAAGCCTCAATTTTACATGGATAGAGATGTCCATCATCCAGTGGTCTTTCTCTTTTGACATATTAACTTCTATTTTGATGTGTGTACTTTTCTGCTAACGCATACAAGCCCTGCCAGCACAATTGTCTTATATTAATCATTACCATAGTCTGAAGCTTGCTTGGTGTCTAAGTTCACAAGTATCACAAGTGACACATATTCAGTCAACAAGAAAATGACAAACTTGACTCCCAGTCTACTACTGAGATAACCATCCTGAGATAAATATCCTGCAACAGAAATACAATAATAAAGGTTTTTTTTAAAAAAAATAGTCAAGGCAGAAAAAGGACATTGTTTGGCACTTCTAATTGGAAATACAAAAGATGTATTACTAGACTATTACTATTATTGTCTAGAACGTTGAGAGCAAAGAAATCAAAGACGATTCTGTCTCTGATTGAATGCCACTAAATGTTTTCCCCTAGAGTTTGGGGGAAAAGAGACACTGCATTTGATGGGATTGTGATTTTATATCGATGCAAATCATCTGAGAATTGCCTACCTTCTAAATGGGGAAAAACCTGATTGGCTTTTTGAGATCAGTCAAGATTGAGTAGTTACTATACCTACTGGGGCCTTTGTTACCAGTTATAGCTCTCCAGCTTGTTTATACATAAATTGACCTCTCATATTGTATTTATTTCGGAACATCTCATTCAAACATTCAACTCCGTACTTAATCCTTGATTTATGACCTCATTTGGAACTGGAACTTCCATCGCTAAGCAATGTGTTCATTAAGAAAGTCAAATCCAACTTTACAATCTTTTTTGCTGTAGTTGTTAAGCAAATTATGTGGTTGTTAAGCAATTCTAGCTTCTCCATTGACTTTGCTTGTCAGAAGCCCCCTGTGAAGGTTGCAGATGGTGATTACATAAACCCGAAATGCTGCAATTGTCATAAAGACAGGCCAGTTATCAAGTGCCTGAAATTTGATCACCTGCCTGTGGGGACTCTGCGACAGTTAAGTGTGAAAATGATCCTAAATCTCCTTTTCCAGAGCCGTTACATAACAGTTGTTAAACAAATGGTCATAAATTGAGGATTACTTGTATTACAACCTACAACCAATGAACATTTAGCTTATCTATGGCTCTGTCTCAAATTCAAAAACATTTTAAGGTCATTCAAGGATTGTGTATCTTGCAGCCTTATAAAATGTAGCTTTTGGCACCTTTCTTTAACAAAGCATGTGGGGAGAGAATCCTGGGTGGGTCAGTATATCCCTATATGTATGTAGGTATGTATGTATGTGTATGCATGCATGTATGTTTGTTAATACAACTGCCTAACATGCAAGCAGCCCAAGTTCAAATCCAAGTAAGGATATGGCTAGCTGATGAGAGCTAAATAGCTTGAAATAGATCTATATTAGTCTCCCTTTATTTATCAATGAAATATAAATTTGATATATATATATATAAATGTGTGTGTGTGTGTATATGTATACATACATGTGTGTGTGTGTGTGTTTCTTTTTAGCCAGGTTCTACCTATGTAACCAAGTTTTTATGCAACCCTAGTTCAGTGAAATCACAATCCACTAGTTTCTGGGCTTTTTTTTCTTCTGGCAGCCAGCAGGGTCTGCCAGAAGAAAAAAAGCCCAGAAACTAGTGGATTGTGATTTCACTGAACTAGGGCTGCATAAAAACTTGGTTACATAGGTGTATATATATATATATATATATATATATATATATATATATATATATATATATATATATATATATATATATATATATATATATATATATATATATATATATATATATATATATATATATATATAATATAAGTGATTGCTTGCATTTACAAAAGCGATTGCTTGCATTTACAAAAGCACCATTCTAGAACATCTGAAGTTCAACTTTGCTGTGAATATAATACTTTCTCAGCACACATCAATGCCACATACTCTGTTGCTATTTAAATGCAAGTGATAAAGATTAGAAAAATCTAAAGATTAAAAACCTTTGTGTCCAATTGATAGTTTTGCCTTTCCAAAGTGCACATCCCTGGCTTTTTCCTATGAAGAAAATATTTAACTGTGCTGCTAGGGAACAGAGATTGACGAAACCTAATTCTGAATCAAGTAGAAGTTTTAATTTACAACTAAATTTAATTAAATGTTAACTTTGGAAAGGCCAGTATTGAATATGCTATCTTCTTTCATCGCTTTTGAACAGTATTATGTGCATGAAGAGCCGCAGTGGTGCAGGGGTTAGAGTGCAGAACTGCAAACTACATCTGCAGACTGTCTGCAGTTTGGCAGCTCAAATCTCACCAGGCTCAAGGTTGACTCAGCCTTCCATCATTCCGAGGTGGGTAAAATGAGGACTCAAATTTTGTGGGGCAAGATGCTGACTCTGTAACCGCCTAGAGAGGGCTGTAAAGCATTGTAAAGTGGTATATAAGTCTAAGTGCTATTGCTATTGCTAGTAAGCCTAATTTATTGATGGCCATTATTGCTAAATGTTGAAAGAAGGGCTCACTGATTATTAACCTCTTGTTTCTGCAACTGTATGAAATCTACTTACATACAGTGGTACCTCGGTACTCATCGTTAATTGGCTCTGGGAGGTGCAATGAGTACCAAAAACAATGAGTACCAAACAATTTTTTTCCCATAAGGAACAATGTAGAGAGTGAGAAGGCAGCCAGCACTGACAAGTTAGTACTGGGACAAAAGTTTCACATCAAAATGTGTTAAGTACCAAATTTTGTGTGTTTCAAAGCAGTTGAGTACCAAGGTACCACTGTATCTGTAAACAGAATATAGAAATCTAGGTACATTTATTAATTTAACTGTTGTGGGCAAAAAGGATGCCAGAGGACAATGTTATAGTTCTAACCCAAATTGTTATTAGCAATTCTTTGCCAAATGAAACTATTTTAGAGCAATAATTTTCTTCTTGAGATTTGGGATTGTCAGCACTGTAGTGCCATCTTTTGGACTGTCCAAGTAACAGCAATTTAATTTGATGAAAAGAACAAAGAATATAATAGATCTTAGCAATTTTTAAAACTATTACAGGATTTTCTGTATGTACCGTATGTTGACTTAATACTACTAATACATATGCTCCTGAGTGTCCTAAAAGCAAACTGCTCTCTGTCTCCAATTCTCTTAAAGTATTTAACTGTATTATTATACATTTATGTTCCTACATTAAAAAAACAAGTAAAATAACAACATGGGAGGACAAAGAGGAAGTATAACTCTTCTATAGCAGAAGTGTAATATTATTATGATTAATAACGTATTTGGGAATTTTTATTTTAAAATGTGTATCTCATCACAAATACTTTGATATAATGCACTGGATACATCCTACAGAACATTTCCAGAATTCCTTGCTAATCTAATCTAGATGCACGAGGGACACCAAATATGAACTCTAGTTTTTAAAAAGAGACACCTGAATGAGATCACTTCCTAAAACAAAAACAAAATGCCTTATTCTCCTTCATTTCTCCAAATCCAATCCCCTATCCTCATGTTTTCTTTAGAATACTTTATTATGACCAGTATAAAAAATACAATAAAAAGTAATAAAGCATCAAGTTGTATATTCTGTAGATTTGTTGTAACATGAAAATTACATAGAATCTGTACAGCCTAAACAATTAAATCTATAAACCCTATTATCTATGAAACTTGTCTACTTGTTTACCGAATTTTGGTTGTTTGTTAAGTACACTTAAAAATAAGAAGGCAGTATTTAAATTTGTAGCATACAATATTAAGAAAATATATAGAGAGAGAGAATGTAAATTTTCCTTTTCTAAACTGGCTGCTGCTTTTTATCCCTAAAGCACTTGATCTCAGAGCAGAATCGCACAACTTGTGCCAAAATATGATGGGCTGTGTCCTTTTAGTAATATTTATTTATTTAATTTTTATACCGCCCTTCTCCCAGAGGACTCAGGGCGGGGTACAGCCAACAGTAAAACACACTCAAGTACAAAATTTAAAAGCAGTTTAAAACATATTAAATAATTTGACCCTAATCGTTAAAAGTAAACCCCAATTAAAATTCATGTTTAGGCCAGCCCAGCTTGTTGGAATAAAAACGTCTTGAGGGCACGGCGAAAGGTGCATAGGTCAGGGATCATCCGTATCTCCGGGGGCAATTCGTTTCAAAGGGTAGGTGCCCCCACAGAGAAGGCTCTCCCCCTGAGGGCTGCCAGTCGACATTGTTTGACTGACAGCACCCTGAGGAGTCCCTCTCTGTGGGAGCGTGTTAGCCAGTGGGAGGCTATCGGTAGTAGAAGGCGGTCTTCTAAATACCCAGGTCCCAAGCCATGGAGCGCTTTAAAGATAATCACCAACACCTTGAATCGCACCCGGAAGACCACTAGAAGCCAGTGCAGCTCTCGCAGGGAGGGTGTTACATGGGTGCGTCATGTCGCTCCCGTAATCACCAGCGCGGCCACATTCTGGACCAGTTGGAGCCTCCAAGTGCTCTTCAAGGGGAGCCCCATGTAGAGAGCATTACATTAGTCCAGACGGGAACTGAAGAGGGCATGAGTGACCATGCGCAAGGAGTCCCGGTCCAGAAAGGGGTGCAACTGGCGAATCAGACGAACCTGATAAAAAGCCCCCCTGGCCACAGCCGTCATATGCTCTTCTGCATAATAAACAGGTGAAATCAATATCCAGCCTTTAAACCATTCAATAAGAAGGAATATTGTATAACAGGGGTGGGCAATTAATTTTCCCAAGGGGCCATGTGAGAAACTGGGACTGTTGTGGAAGACTGCTGCCACCACCCCCTTTTTGCCCCCATGGGCTGGATAAGGACAAAGGGCCTGATAAGACCCACAGACCATAAAATGCTGAGATCTGTTGTATATTATCTGCTTCAGAAAAGGAAGAGGTTAAAAAAAAAATACAAGTCACTTGAGTCTATTTTCCCTTCTCTGTGTTGGCAGTTTCTAAAGAATCTTATTGGTGTTGAATATGTGCTCTTAAAAGGACTCATCTGTATCTATAAAAATAAAATTATGTAAACTGTTGGCCAGTCCAATTAATCCAATTACATCAATATATAGGTTTATGGGGTTTGAGTCAGTCCTTTCTGAGGCTCCATATCAGCTTTCTTTTCTTTAACCATCCCAGTTTACTTAAGTGTTCAGATCAGAACCCATAGGTAGTAAACTTGTACTCACAGATTGACAATTGTTGTTGTATTTCTCGAGTAATTCACTGGAGTAATTCACTGGGATTTAAAGTAACTCTGATTCAAGTTGTTAGTATTCTGGACCAGGACTGGGTTTCAATGCTTGGCAAGTCTTCTAGCCTCAAGGCTACATTAGAAACACACCAATTATAGTGTCGAATTGTGCCTCGGAGTTTGTTTTCTATGGGAGCATTACTTGGAACGCTGACATCTAGCCTTAAGGAAAGCTGATTGGATCAGTTTGTAGGTTGTAAAATATAAATATGGATCTAATTTAATTCCTTACATTTGCACTGTAAGTTTGGCTTGAAATACCTTGATTACTGCCAGAATGAATTTCCCTGATTTCCATAAAATCTTGACTACAATGCTTCTCTCTACCTTCAATGTGGCACAGGTAGTTAGAGTATTTAATTTCCTTTTGCTTTGGAAGAGAGATACGTACATTTCTTAACTTATTCAACTATATAATTAACTTATCATTTGTCCCTTCAACTTTTGAAAAAAAAAATCCAAATATTGGGCTTTTTTCCACAATTAATACACAAATGTTCGCTTTTACAAAATAATGCCAATTTTTTTCTTTAAAATTACTCCAAACTTCCTCCTTGAGATTGAGTTAAATGATAATTAAATGATAATCTTGAAAATCAAGAAACATAGCATATAGTTTACAAAGCAAGTGTATATTTTTCCTCTTGGAAACAATCTTCTATTGGATTAGGCTGCTCTACAGAACTGATTTTTAAGCTTTCCTAACTCTTTCAAATATGCATTTTGAGTGATAATTTTTGTTAAATATTAAAACTGTAATCTGTGCTTATTCTCAATGAACTGTCTTGTGCTAATGTTTAAATATGTGTTTTTTCTAAAATGTACTTATATAATAGGCATGAAGAGAGAATATTTCTGTGAGCTTTATTACTTTTTTCAGTAAACTTGTAAGCACCCACCTTTAATAACACACCAGAGAATTTGGACAAATTTGTTTAAACATATAAATAAGAATGTATGTAATTAAATACATGAAACAAAAATGTAATTCAAAGAAAAGTGGGGTTTCTCAAAAAATTGACCATGAAGCAAAAATAATTAGTACAAAAACATCCAATACTATTTCTATTCCTATTTAATTATCGTCTGCCTCGAGATTTATATTGTTGCCAAACTTTGCATAAAGCTGGACTTTAAGATCTGATAATACTTTTTGGATGGATTCCACTTGTGCTTCCAAAGTTCCAATTTCTTCCTGTAAGTTTTTCTGGCAAAGAAAAAAAAATGGAAAAATGTTAAGTAAAGATTTCAAGAAAACATTTTCCCTTCCAAACATTCCTCTATTACAAAATCAATTATTGCAAAATCAATAAAGATTCTATGTCACCTTAAAGATTAGCACATTTGTTAATGACTAAAACAACTTTTTTTCCTTTATTGATTAGACTTCTGATTCAGAAGATCATGAGTTATAGAGAGTTCTTAAAAATATGAATCCATCAGACCACCTTAGATGCATACTTAAAATGTTTCACCCAATTTGAAGTTTTTATATATATTATTATTATTACCATGGGTGTTTTAATGTTACTCTAGCATGAATGCTTTATCTGGACAACACTGTGCATGAATTACTATGTGGTCCAAAAAACAACGATGAGAATGGAATATGGAGCCATTCATAAGTTCAAAACTGGAAAAGCAGCACACCAACATTAAATATTGTCACTCTATAAATTCAATGTATATGCCGGACTTCTTATAAGACTGAAAGAAACAGAAGACAGTGTGAATATTGTCAGGAAAAAGAAAACATACAGATATGTTGATGATATTATTTTGGAAAGAAGAAAGTCTTCATGAATCTTTTGCTGAAGTTGAAAAATGAGAGTGCAAAAACCAATCTTAAGTTCAATATCAGAGAACATCACATTGATGACAAAGATACACATTGCCAAGTCATGGTTTTCATAGCTGCAAAAGTTGGCAATCAGAAAGACTGAACAAAAACAGCAACAAATCAATGTCTTTGAACTGTGATGCTGAAAAATTGTTGAGAGCAAGAAAAACAAGTGATTCATTTCTAGATACAATAGAAGAAAGAAGGCTACCTGGAAAAATATTTGCCAGTTCCCCCCACCCCCTATCTTTTCTTCCTGCAATATCTTAAAAGAGCCACAGAAGTAGCACAAGGAACAGAACATACCTTTGCTTCCTCCAACATCTCTTCTGTTTCAACTTGGGGGTGACTAATGAAGACATCTCCAATTTGATATGGTATCAATAATGAATCATCGTCAAGCACCAGAATGTCATCACAAGCATCTTGCAAGTTCTGGAGCTGTTTCTGTGTTTAAGAAATTTTCCCACCGATTTAGCCATCATCATGATATGGATTGAAATTCAATTTAGGATAAATCATTATATGTTCATTCACACACATTCACACACATGTATGTATTTATATATGTATGTAATTCTAAACTAGCTGTGACTACCTAAGAAACAGCTTTGGAACAACATTCAAAAGAATAGCCTACCAGCTATCTCTCAACACTGAAAAAGATAAATTTAACTGATTAAAATACAGTTATAGGTTTTATGGCGTATGAACTGTCAATATGATTCTACAAGGTGAGTTGATTTAAACTGATTTTGAAAGACCCAGCCTCATGATTCAATTTGGTGACTTGACAGAATTGATTTTAATTTCCACACGGTCATAATACGTTTGACAAAGGACTTACTTAGATTTAAAATGGTCTCTTAAAAATATTGCTGTGTGGTTGGCTTATCCTTAAAAAAAAGGATGTTCAGAGAAATGTAGAATATGACAGAATACTGAAAGAGTCTCTCTCTTGCAAGGGGAAAGTAAAGCATGGTTATGTTTGGGGAAAAAATGAGTTACTATCCTGAGATAACATTTATACACCATTCAACTCCCAGCAATTCTGAAAACTTCTGTGGCCCATTTGAGGTTACATCAAACTTTACCTAACACAATTAGCCAAAAGGAGAAATATATGCCAATAATACTATAACCTGGTAGAAGAAATATTTGTGCAGCAAATTTCTTCCCACTCTGCTGAATCAATGAGAGAAACCTGGGCTTCTACTATTTGTTTACCATTGCCAGTTCTCCTGAATACAGTACCACTGGCATAAAATGAACCAAAGCATAAGGCTTTGGATGGTAGCATGCATATTTTTGCCAATTAACCTTACAGAAAAACACATTTATTTGATTTGATTCGAGAACTGTCTGATTTCGGTTACCTTCTTATCGTCTATTTCTTCTTTTAGTTCTGTAATTCTACTGGTGTTTCTAGCAAACTTGTTGATTTTCTGTTGATCTTCAAAAGTAACGTTAACGTCTTCTGCTGCCTATACAAAAACAAAACAGCTCCTCAAATATATTGCATGTGAATAATAATCCGCTTTTTTCAGTTAAACTAGGTTACGTCATACACACCATTATTTTAGCTTGTCAGAGAATAATTAGGTTATGTTCTAAGACAGGAAGTGATCACATATTCAATACAGACAAGATGTTGACAGAACGAAAGCATAACATTGACAGACAAGGAGTATAGGGAGAGTATAAGGAAAAGTCCTTAGGATATTTGCATACACAATTGTAACCATAGGAAACACCTGAGATCATAAACAAGTCATAGTGCCTGATTCACATATAGCATTAAGTCAGGGCATATTTAGCTGACCAAATCAAAATAGCTAAGTCTGCATATAATGCTAGATACAACAGATGTCTCACATGACTACAATAAAAGGCAAGCAAACTTCTTTATGGCTTAATGTTATCATGCTACAGTTGAACTATGCCAATATTTTAAATTGGTATAGCCTGGGATAGAGAGGACAGACTAATGAATAAATAGAAGAACTGTATGTCCATAAAAATAGAAAATACACAAATCAACTGCAAAAGAAAAATAATCACAGTGCCTTAATCTCACAACATATGGACAGACTCAATCATATTTTCAAGAGGAAAACAGTGAGCATTCTAGATCAAGCTAAATCCAAAACACTAGGTAATTCCTGAAGTTTGGCAGACCGATCAGCCATCAATAGACACATATAAATAAAACATGATATTTCAGTATAAATAAACATATTTCATATCAGTCAAGAGACAACAAAAAGAGAAGAAGAGAACAAAAAAAAGACCAGAACATATCACCTCCAACAGCAGCATTCAAACAAGTAGGCATTAACACCACACCACACCACACAACACAATCAAGCAGAAAACAATATCCTAATCAAGGAACTCCCAAGGAGAAAACCATACACACCACAACACTGGAAGAGCAAGCTATTATATATAATCAGGGACCAACTCCCCTTTACTATCACTGATAATGTTACCTAGACAGGTAATGAAATGCCTACAAGCAACCAACCAAACTCAGAAAGAGCACCAAGAACTCCACAGAATATTCTACTACTCAGAAAAATAAAGCAAACAAATAAAAAGGGCAGAAGAGCAGAATAAAGATGGAAGAATGAATTGGTTTTCTCCCCCAATAATTTGGAGCAAAGAAAAGTAATCCCAAAATTACTTTTCTTTGCTCAGAAAGATTAGCATCAATCTAAAACTGTCTAGTTAGACTGCAGGGGTGTCAAATTCAGTTTCATTGAGGGCCTCATCAGTGTTGTGTTTGACATTGGGGGGGGCGGGGTGGTCAGGGTGGGCATGGTCAGCTAAACTTCACTTGTGTGGGGGCATCTGTGATGGCCCAAGCACTCCGCCAGCAAAAACGGGTTCCCGAGCTCCGTTTTCACCTACAACTGCCTCCTGAAACCCTCTGCCAGAGAAAACAGAGCTTGAGAGGCCTTGCAGGCTTTGTTTTCACTGGCAGAGCCCTTGTGTCCCGTCTTTCGCTGTTTCCAGGGCAGCCCCGCCAGCCAGATCTAAGCACCCCTCGGGCCACATCCGGCCCACGGGCCTTGAGTTTGACACCCCTGATCTAATGTATATTTCTTCAACCTCATGCTTATTGCTCTGCAGTTTGACTGAAACTGGCCTTGAATGCCAATTGAAAAGTTTTATAAAATTATTTAGCTTTACCGAAAAATCAGTTCTTCCCAATAAAACTAAACAAATAACCAAAAGATTAGTGAGGGAATATATGAAAACCTATATTCTCCTTTTATGCTTTTGATTTTAAAGCGTAACTTAACTACCCACCTAGGAGAAAGGATTTAGGAGCAACCCAGTTTCTGCCTAATGAGCTTATTCAAGTTAGGCAAGAAATGAAGCCACCCTGGAGGACATATGTATTGGGATCCCTTAACCAAGCTGCTCAGTCTGAAGAAACTACTTGGATCAGCAGTGGAACTTTTCAAAGCAAAAGAAAATAAGTCCAGTTGCCATGATGTAACTCCCAGACATCTCTCTACCTGGATGACTTGAGAATCTTTATCAACGTATTTTTAAAGCAAGATTCTATCCTCTGTCCCTAAAGTCACAGCTGAATGTTTCATTATTTTTTTAATTATTTCTAAAATAATAAAATAAAAATAAATTATTTTATTGTTTATTATTATTTACTTTGCAATTTTGTTGCAAAGTAAAATGACAACATGCCTCAGGACAACCAGGTATCTGGGTTTGATCATATATTTTTTAAAGTAATGATTTTGCACAACCATCCTAACTGATTCGTAAAACCAGAGTTATAAAATACAATCAGACAACATGGGGGCTATTTTGAAGCATGTTTAAATTCAAAGCAAGAAACATTAAATAGAAAATGCACAAAAAAAAGTAACCCTTTCTAAGCATGGGGTTAACAAAAGGGTCTCCTAAACTGAGTGAGGCTCTGTTGAAAAAGTGTTGGCCAAAAAGTGTTGGATTCATCCTAATGAGTTTATGTTCTTATCCTGGAAAGCTTTTTTGGTAGGGAGTAATTGGTGGTTGCTTTATTCCCAGTTGCTGTTTTGGGTTTTTTTAATCTTCCAATAGAAGAGAATATATGTAGTTCATGATTCAACTGTGGAATCCTTGGTGCTGAGTTTGGTTGTTCGCTTGTAAATCTTTCATTAGCGAGGCAACCAAAACATCTGCAAGCAAACAGCCAAGCATAGAGAGCACTAAGGACTGTACAGCTTTTACCTTTTAATCCTGTTTACAGTCACAAGAATTCCTAGTCCCCCAACCAAGTATTAACCAGGTCGGTGGCATGGGAACAGGGTGGGTCCACAGTGACACGAGCCCTGTCCTATTTTTTTTTTAATCCTACCTATTATTTTTTATCCAGTCAAGGTGATGCACATATAGGATGCTCTTATTCCCCCCCCCCCCCCATAATCCTATGAGTTGGGTTGGGCTGAGAAAAACTGACTGGCCCCAAAGTCACCCAACTGGCTTTTATTCCTAAGGCAAAACTAGAACTCTCAGTCTCCCAGTTTCTGGCCCAACACCTGAGCCACACACCCCCACAATCTGCTGCCTTCAGTTCTGTGAGTCAAAACAGTGCATCTACACACCAAAGCTCGCACCCAGCGTTGCAATGAGCTCCACAACAGCACCACTGGGTTCCCCAATGCTTGGCTTCCAAGCATTGGCCGAGTGCTGCTACTTACTGAGGTAACAGGTAAAAGAGCTGGAAGGGACCTTGGAGGTCATCTAGTCCAACCCCCTGCTCACGCAGGAGACTTTTGTACATGGGGGAGGAATGCCAGTAGCTCACGTAAGTCTACATCCCAAGACCAGACTTTGACATTGGAAGATGTTGAGCCGCCATGCATTCCCCAAACTCAGGGAGGGGAAAAAAACAAGGAAGCCTCTTTTCAGTTGAGCTGGACTCCATGATATTTTCCAGACCTGATTTATCTGCTGGGGACCAGGAAAGTAATAATGCCTCTCTTTTTTTTTCGGCGGGGGGCTGGAAACTTTTCCAACCTCCCAGTCTAGGATTTCCTCGTGGTCTCCACTCCCTGTCCCACTCCGGGGCCAAGCTGGTTCAGCCCGCAGTCAGAATCACGTGACGCTTCAGCGGCTCCGGATGCCCTAAAACGCCCAGCGGTCCCTTCAGCCTGAGCTGTACGGCGCCCTCTGCAGGCGGCGAAGAGTTTTACGCCGCTGAAGGAGGCCCCACCTCCGCGCCATCCCACCTCGCATCTTCCCCCCACCCCAACGCTAAGGGCGCCAGGTTGGGGGTAGAGGCTGCTTTGACCGGACGCCACGCTCATTTCAGGGCCAAAAAAGGGGGGGATCCCCCCTTCAACGCGCCTCCATTTCGGGCAAGTCACGCCGCTCACGGCCTCCGCCTGTCCAGGCCTAAGGCCTGCCCGCCGGACGCTCTCCGGCCTCCTCCCGCTCCTCAGCTTTCACTGAGGAGAACGCCGGAGAAAATATCACGGAGGGGGAAGGGAAGACAGTAGAACAGCCACCACTCCGCCCCGACTCCACTCTCCTGCCCACCCCAGCCCTCTCACCGCTTTCTTCATGGTGGCCGCCATGTTGTGGACTAAACCACCTTACTCCTTTCTCGAAGGGGAGGTTTCCCATTTGGCCGAGTCTCTCTCTCTCTCTCTCTCTCCTTGCTTTCTCTCCTGCGCGTCTCGGTGAAAGGGAGCGGCTTCGGGTTCAGTTTGAGAAAAGATGCACGTTCAGTTTGAGGAAAGACGCCACATCAACGCCCCTCACTTCAAGGGTAGTTGGTATGGCCCAAAAGAGGGTATAGAGGAGGAGGACGGACAAGCAGCGGGAGGTTGGAAAATTTTTGGCAGGTTGTGATGCTGGCGAGAACCGGCAGAGGGCGCAGGGTCCTTGTTAATGATGGAAAAAGGAAGGAAGGGGAAAAATGTTTGCAAGCTAGTAATAAAGGGAAATTCTTTTTCCCATTCAGGTGCACGCAGCACACGAGCACAACCCTGCAGCTGCCTTTATTTGCTTACCTACCTATTTGATTTTTAGTTCATTTTTATTACTTTATGTATTTATTTTATTCAAGACAGCGAATATATAACACTCCTTCCTCCTTTTTTCCCCCCTGTGTGGCGTGTCAGGGTTGAAAGAGAGCGCCTTGGGATGATTTAATTTGTTTTACCAATAAAGGAGATTATTTGTAGCTCAGGGTTGAAATGAGGGGCCCTTGATGCTCTCTGAACTTGGTGGTTTTCCTGCAGATGTCTCATTACCCAACTAACTAACATCATCAGTGTGATGATGTTGAGTGGGGTTTGCTCTCTCCACTCCTTATTAGCACTGAGGATCTTACCTAGTTTGGGCAATGAAATGTCTGCAAGAAAATCACCAAGCTCAAAGAGTACCAAGGACCCTTTAATTTGCGTCTCTGTCTCTGTCTCTCTCTCCCCCCCCCCCCCCACCGCTCCCTCCCTCCCTCCCTCCCTTGTTCTTTAAAGTGGCATGGAGGAGAGTATGGTCTTCCCTTTTGTCATATTTTAGTTAGAAACCCTCCCAGCTTTCGTATATTAAAGACAAAAGACTCTTTAACACTCAAGTGAAATTTGGTACTTGATAACGATTTATGAGTTGTGCATAAGAAAAAAAATAGAGTGTTCCCTTTTGAGAACATTAATGGGGAAAAAATGCTATTTTGCAATTTTAGTATTTAGTATTTATTTGATTTGTATACTGCCCTTCTCCAACAGGACTCAGGGTGGTGAACAGCCAAAGTAAAACATAGTATACAAAATTTAAAACAATTTTAAAAAATTATTAAATAATTTCGGCCCACAATTTAAAACAATCCAATTAAAATCAATTAGAATTAAAACAAAGGATGGGATCAACTCAGCCCGGCTAGATGAAATAGGTGAGTTTTAAGGGCCTGACGAAAAGTCCGAAGGTCCGATATCTTGAGTATCTCCGGGGGTAGGTCATTCCAGAGGGCAGGTGCTGCCACAGAGTAGGCTCTCCCCCTGGGGGTCACCAACCGACATTGTCTGACTGACGGTACCCTGAGGAGGCCCTCTCTGTGCGAGCGTACTGGCTGATGGGAGGCTGTTGGCAGCGGAAGGCAGTCTCGCAAATACCCAGGCCCTAAGCCATGGAGCACCTTAAAGGGGGTCACCAACACCTTGAAGTGCACCCGGAAGACCACTGGGAGCCAGTGCAGCTCGCGCAGGAGAGGTGTCACACGGGAGTGCTCTGTCGCTCCCATAATCCCCCGCGCGGTCGCATTCTGGACCAGTTGGAGCCTCCGGGTGCACCCCAAGGGGAGCCCCATGTAGAGAGCATTGCAGTAGTCCAGGCGGGAAGTGATGAGTGCTTGAGTGACTGTGCATACGTCCTTTTCACTGTTCTTTTTTTATTTCCCACCTTAAACTACAGGCTTTATAATCAAGGCAATGTGTAACAATTATTTTTACATAGGGGAGGGAGCTTTTCCATTCATTAGGGTACAGAGCCTTTGAGAATGGGCAATACAACCATGAAACAACGCAGCTTCAAGTGTCAAGATTGTTGCACAGATTTGTTTCCTGTATCAGAGTGTAATGGAAATAATTTTAAAACTTCCTGGATTTGACACCGCTAATTTTGCAAAAAGACTGGGGATGCTATTTATTTTAAGGGACAGCTCTGTGACTCTTTCTGTCCTTGATTAACATCTGAATCATAAGAGTCAACACCCAGTCAATTAGATTGTGATATCCATTTGAATTGGTTAGAATAATCATAATATGAAGTCAAGTAGCAAGTTTTAGAAGGGTAACTTCCAAACATATAAGTAGGCAGGTGGGATTTTAATAACTTCCGCACTTAATGACCTATAAATTACCAGGGGAAAGTGGGGTATAAATAGGTAAGGATGTATTCTGTCTAAAAATCTGCTAATTTCAGATTATTTCCTTCTGTTCTTCCCAGGTGCAAGCCTGTACAAAGAACATGTTTTGTTGACTCTTCTCTGTAGGATGCCATTAGCTTGATGCTATTTATTGCCTATCCCTATAATATGCATGTGCTTCCCGTAAATGAATCTCCTTTCTCTTTCAGTTACAAAACCTTCATCATTATTCATTGCTTGGGTTGGGTTTCTTATACTCAGAAACACACATGTACACACACAGAATGCTTCAGCCACCCACAGTCTTCTTCTTACTTAGGCCTTTAAGAGTTTTTAAATTGAGATTTGGATGTTGGCATCTGTGGGGTCCTCAGGGGGCAAAGGGCAATATAAATATAACAAGGAAAGTCTTGCCTTATTTTGTACATGTGCTGTAACAATGTACATTTATACACCACAGGAAGAGTTTGCCTCGTAAGTAAAAAGATGCTTGCTTCCTCATTCTGATGAAACTCTGATTCTGTAGATGACTCTTGAAGGTGAACACATAATTCATTACTATTATGTTCCTAATATAGAAAATAGGTAGAAAGATGAAAATAATGAGTGTAACAATATAAATTGGCTAAAGCAGTAATTCCACACACACAAAAGAGTGCAAATAAAGCCATTAAGTGTTGTACCTTATGATTCTTGATGAACGTATCTTTTCTTTTATGTACATCGAGAGCATATGCACCAAAGACAAATTCCTTGTGTGTCCAATCACACTTGGCCAATAAAAAAATCTCTTCTATTCTATTTTGCCATGTGGCATCCTAAGTCCAGGATGATTTTCCCAGAGTAACTGACCTTCTATTGTTCCCTTTTAAATATGAATAATAATCACAACAACAACAATAATAGAAGAATTCAAACACTATTTCTGGCTGAAGTCATACAAACATATTTTACCGTAATTGCTTTTCATCCTATAACCACACCCAATTTACTTTGGGCTCAGAAGCTAAGCAGGATGGGAGATAGTTAGCCCTTGGAGGGAAGACTATCAAAAAATCTTAGGGCGATACAATTTACATTAAATAAAATGAGGGGGGAAAATCTCAGAAGACTGATATTACCAGTTTCTGTGGCCCCCAAATCTTTTATCTTTTCTCTGTTTCCATCGCTGTTTTTCAGTGTAATTTCTTAGATGGCAAACTTTTTATTGCACTGGTACAAACCATGACAAAATCTAAAGGGAGGAAGAAAAGAAGCATAAATGTTTTATTCCAAATAATATTATTCTCCAGTAATAACACTTTTCCTTGTTGCTAGAGCTGGAGCTGTTGGGTTACTGTTTCTGTTCAGGACAACTGCTTCCAATGAGGTAATGTGAAAAAAGTAATTGATTTTGAGCAAACATTGGCCTAGCATTTCTAGTTTGGCAGCATCTCCGAAATGCAAGGCAATGACATAAAACAGCAACCAGTAGTCAGCTTCTTCCCCATTTCTGTCATTTATGAATAAATTGCCAAGCCTGGATAATTAAAGGGGAAAGAAGAATTAAACTGAAGAGGGGCCAAATATGTCCCCTTTGAGCTGAATGCCTGAATGAGCGTGAAAACTCATGGGCTCCAGGGGGAGGCCTGCAAGGCAACAGCAAACAGCTGGGTGATTGGAGAGGTGGGCCAAGCTGGAATGTTTGTTGACGGCTTTTGGCCCAAGGATGATGAAACCTGTTACACAACAGCAGCAGATCAGCAGTAGCCAAAAATATGAGCAGACTTCCATGCAAAGCTTATAGATGGCCTAAGCCAGTGATGTCTAACCTTTTTGACATTGCGTGCCAAAAGTGAGGGGAGTTGGGGGGGGTTGCTTGTGCGTGTGCCCATACCCATAGTTCTATGTCCCCCGCCCCCGCGCATGCATGTGCAATCTCCCTGCACTCCCCCCCACTTTTGGCATGCGATGGCAAAGTAGGCCCATTTTTCGCTCTCCCCGGGCTCCAGAGCCTTTCTAGGAGGCTGGGGAGGGCAAAAATGGCCTTCCCCACTCCTCCAGAGGCCCTCCGGAGGCCGGAAACAGCCTTTTTCTTGACTTCCGGTAGGCCCAAAAGGCCTGAAAATCAGCTGGCCAGCACGTGGATGCATGCCGGAGCTGACCTTGCATGCCCACTGATATGGCTCCACGTGTCACTTGTGGCACGTGCCTAAGGAACGTCATCCTCATTTTTTCCAGAAAACTTGGATGGCATAGGGGTTATATTGCAGGTAGGCTAAGGGATTCCGAGAGCCAGACTGAACGTGACATCTATTGAATGAATACAATTATATTGTTCATAAATCTGTTCTGTATGGGTGTTATTATATAACAGAACTCAAGGAAGTCTAAGTAACTGCCCTTAAAAAGAATGAAGGACAATGTTAGGTTTTCTCCAGTAATTTTGTAACAGCTGTATGTGTTGCCTTTTTGACTATAGTTTAAGAAGGACACTCTAGGCATCATCCCAACAGGTGGCAACTTTTAACCAACATTGTTTGACCTAAGAACAATAAGCCTAATTAGTACTTGAATGGGTGACTCAAATGTTAAGACACTGGACTTGTCAGCTGGAAAGGTGACAACCTGGGTTCAAGACCCAAGTGCCACCCAATAGGGTGAGTTCCCGTCCTTGCCCCAGCTCCTACCAACCTAGCAGTTCGAAAGCATGCAAGTGCGAGTATATTAATAGGTACCACTTTGGTGGGAAGGTAACAGCACTTCATGCTGACTACATAACCGTGGAAATGTCTTCAGACAGCACTGGCTCAGTGGCCCTTGAAACAGATGAGATGAGCACCGCACCAGCAATGACTAGTGGAGTAAAATCTGCTGGGACTCCTTTACCTTTTTATACGCTTGTATAAAAATACAATAGTTTTATTGTATTTTTTTAAAAATAAAACAATATAGGGAAACAAAAGAAATTAATATAAGGACCTTCCAACAAATTAATTAGTTTTAGTTATAATACCAAAACAAAAAAAATATATGCCAAAAAGGAAACGGTCTAAATATTTAACTACTACATTCATATGAATTACCTAAATAGGTCACATTTTCCTATAACAATAGTACGTTCGGTTGCACATAATAAACATTCTTGCTAACTAATCTATGCCAAAGGGAAACATGCTGCATCACTTTTGATCAAAAAAAAATAGCCTTTTCATAAATGAGTAAGTTACACATTTCTTGAATCCAGGGTGTATGGAGATTCTCACTCAATCCACGTCATAGTTGTCCCAAAAGTGCTTTTTCAAGAGGCAACTGGGCTTTCTTGTTTTTTTTTTTTTTGAAGACATTTTGCTTCTCATCCAAGAAGCTTCTTCAGCTCTGTTGAATAATGAGAAGTGAAATGTCTTCAAAGAAAAACAAGAAAGCCCAGTTGCCTCTTGAAAAAGCACTTTTGGGACATCTTGAATCCAATCTTTTATACCCGGCATAGTGGCACTTTTCCAGTCATTCTCGGCTATTCCAGAACAAAGCTGGGGCAGACCAAGTCTGTACCAAGGAAGCTCCCTGGACACAAAGTCACTGAGTTGAGATTGACTTGAAGCCTGAGAGCCATCTCCTCCATGAGGAGTTTGCATGTTCAACTCAGGAACCCAAATGTCTTTCTTATGCTAGCCTTGGCTCAACCATCTTTAACCTGGATCCTTCCAAATATATATATATAATTAAGCTTCTTAAGGTGTTTCCTCTTCAGATTCCCCAGCCTCGGGGCTTTTGACTGCCTCCTCTTCTCAGAAAGGGGTTCTGTAGGGGATGTTTTCCTGCCAGAGCTCCAGCAATTTTTAGAGCTGAATAAGCATTACTATATCTAGATCATTTTTTTTTTGTTGTTGTTTCTCTACCAGGTGGTGGATGTTGGCAAGGACAGCTGTGAAATTCTTCCATACGCACAGAGAGGATTTGCAATAGGTATGCAATATATTGCTGAGTCTTGTTTGGTTTATTTTCCTTCCCTGCCATTTAAAAGTGAAAGCTGTGTCCTTGGAGGATCAAATGAACTCACTGAACTCAGTGACCTATACAAGGAAACAGTTTATCACTCTGAAGCTGAAGGGTTTGCTTGCCTGCTTGCTTGCTTTTTCTGTCTGTCTGTCTTTCTCTCTCCTTTCTTTTTCTTTCTGTCTTTCTCTCCTTCCTTCCTTCCTTCCTTCCTTCCTTCCTTCCTTCCTTCCTTCCTTCCTTCCTTCCTTCCTTCTTTCTCTTTCTTTCTCTTTCTCTCTTTCCTTCTTTCCCTTTCTTTCTTTCTTTCTCTTTCTTTTTTTTCTTTCTCTTTCTCTCTCCTTTCTCTTTCTTTCTTTCTCTCTCTCCTTTCTTTCTCTCTCTCCTTTCTTTCTCTCTTTCTTTCTTTTTCTGCCTTCCTTCCTTCCTTCCTTCCTTCCTTCCTTCCTTCCTTCCTTCCTCTCCTCTCCTCTCCTCTCCTCTCCTTTCCTCTCCTCTCCATATAAACTTCCTAAGTGGGATGCCGTAAAAGCTATTTTACTGTTTTAAAAGCCCCAGTATAGCTATAATTCAAAGTTGGTTTTGTTCATTTCTTTTCCCCCACTAAAAATAATCTGGAATGTCAGTTCAAATATTATACCCTTTGGAAACATTCTGTAAAAAGATGTGTACATGAGTTGCAGGTATGTCCAGGTATCACAGTTTGTCCTTTGAATCCAGATTCTGTACAAACCTAACAACAAATAAGATGTATGGGGTGTGTGTGTATTTTTTGGTGTGTTGTGCAAACTGTCATGTCTACTCTCCCAACAGTAATTAAGAGTTTGTCTCAGTTTCTCCACAGGGTTACTCCCTATGAGATGGCGCGAGATGGGAAATCTATGACCGCTAAACGTTGCCAAACTACAGCTCCTAACAACCTCCTGCCAACAACAGTCCGAAATTGGAGATACAGGGAACTATTATTTGAAATTATATTATTCTATAGAAGTACATTCACTAGAGAAAAGAAATTGTATCCTAGCAAGTACTTCTAACTGGAGGCTCAGCCACCTAATGAGATAAGCATTGGGCAATCATTTCTCTAGGTTATGATATACCCTCTGCACTTTAAAGCCATTCCAAGAGGGAGAATCATGACCAGGAAGAAAACAAAAAGAACCAGGAAGACACAAGTCAGGGAGTTTATCCAAAGAGTCTCTTTGGCAGCCTTGTACTTAATCTTTAACATCAGTGCACAAGAGGGAATATACTCAACCGGTGCTTAGGGCACTGAGTTCAATGAACTATATGGCTCAAGAGAGTTGGGTTAAATGACCTTGCAGAGAGATGGAGCGATAGTTCTTTCAGCCTTTGTGTATTTTGTGTGTGTGTGTGAATGACAAAGAGAGAGGAATCCAAAGCCTTTTATTCAAGCCCTTTCAAAGTAGGGAGAAGGGGAAATGCAAGAAGATGGACTGTTACACACTGAACGCTCACCAGCCAACATACCCTGGCAGAAAATGTAGAAGGGGGTAAAGGGAAACCATAATAACAAAGGAATAGAGATCTGTTTACGTAGGGAATATTTGGTGTCTGGATTTATGTCCTTTAGGGGACAGAATAAGCCAGTAAGTCTATTGGAATACTTTAAGTTTGTGGCAAGGAACGTGGTGGCTCAGTGGCTAAGTCACTGAGCTTGTCGACAGAAAGGTCAGCAGTTCAGTGGTTCGAATCTCTAGTGCCGTGTAATGGGGTGAGCTCCTATTACTTGTCCCAGCTTCTGCCAACCTAGCATTCAAAAGCACGTAAAAAATGCAAGTAGAAAAATAGGGATCACCTTTGGTAGTCCGTGTGCCTTTGGCATTTAGTCATGCTGGCCACATGACCACAGAGATGCCTTCGGACAGTGCTGACTCTTCAGCTTGGAAACGGAGATGAGCACCACCCCCTAGAGTCAGGAACAACTAGCACATATGTGCTAGGGGAACCTTTACCTAAGTTTGTGGCAGCCATGAACTCTTAATATTCAGTGAAATGCGGTTGGGGTAGAAAACAGGGTGGAAGACTGAGTCAATCTCGAGCCGGTGAGGATCGAACTGGCAGCATGCCAGTTTCTGGCATGCCACAGACTGGTGCCCCTCCACAGACCAGGGGTTGGGGACCGCTGCATTATAGGGGCTTGTATGTACCATAGGCTGACAGGCTATTGATTGATGTGCTGGTTCTCCGAAGCTTTTAAGGATGACATTGAAAGAACCCTATGCAAAGTGGTACTTTCATGAGTCTCAATCTTTCTAGTTAGCTGGATTGCAGAGAAAGACATGCTATCTCTGCCAGTTCAGGCACACTTCTAATTCTCAGTTCTTCTCTTCCAAGTAGAGTTCACCGGTTGCCAGGATTGATCCCTGGTGCAAATTACAACATGAGTGTGACAAGCAGTTCTGAACACGAGGGATGCAGTGGTGTCCCACAGATGTGGGTGGAAAGAAACTGGCTGATACTCACCCTCCTTCTCTTCCATAGGCCAATCCTCTGTGTTTGTTTGAGTTAAATGTTGAAAAAAATGAGATCCGGTCACATCTCAGGGATATTTCCCAGCATAAATGTTTCCCGGGAGCTCTAAGTTCAGGCATATCTCCAAAGACAAGCAATTATTACTAACTTATCACCTGTTTTATCACTGGTCTATCTTTCCCAACAGCACAATTATCCACATAGAATGGCAATCCCAGCCTGTTAGGCTTGTATTGTAAAAAAAAGAAAAAATCAGCAATGTAACCTCTATCACCTTGCTTTATTTAGAGGCCTAAGGGGAGCAGCACATATTCCATTCCATTCCAATCTATTCTTCGACATTTTCCAGAATGTGGACGACACCACTGGATCAGCTGTCTCATCGTTTGCTATGTACTTATTCAGTACATGTCAGAAGCTATAGAGATAAGATCCTCCTCCTCCCAACTGGCCCTCTCTGTCTTTATTCCTAATTTATCCTGTTGGGAATCCTTCCAGTTGAATTCAGTCACTTGCTGAACTTCCAAAGAGTTTGGCAAACTATAGCATCGGTGAAGAAGGACGTCAAAACTAACATAGCATGAATCACAAGAGTCTCAGTTGACAATTCCTGCCAGTCCAGATTTTGGCATTGCTTCACCTTTTTTTTTTTTTTTAATGTAACCTCCTTTCTACAAAGTGATTGAAGAGACTTGTGTGTTGGTTAAAAAGCCAGATTGCTGATAAACCAGCTGAAATGTTCCAGCTGTTTGCTTTCTCAAAGTCACCTGCTTTCCAGATTGAAAGTGCCTGTATCTTTTTAAACTAGACCAGATTTTGTGGTCAGACCAGGGGGGAAAATGTAGCTTGCTAACCACATATAATTTGTTCTGTTAAGATTTGAATATTGATAGGCTTCCTGAAGTGAATTTAGGCTAATTCTGAAAATACACTTGGGGTGGGGGGGTGGGGGGAATGAGATTTTGTCCAACAATTTTTTTTAACCTATTCTCAGATTTCAGTAACAATATGAGCCCCCTAAGTCTATTTAGTGCTAAGTAAACAGAAAATTGAGGTTAATGATTTTCATTATGATAGTTTAAGAAAATGTACTTTAAAATAAGCAGAAACAGAGATTAGAAATACCTCCCATTGGCTGGGTAATCATATCATCCTTCTTTCTCAACCACATTAAGTATGTATAATGGCATTCTAGCACAAATTGTAGAGCGTAGTAGACAATCATGCTTGACTTTATCAAAATTCTTTGCATACTTCACAATTTCAACTGATGCATACAACAGTAGAAAAATGTACATTTTTTTAATGTACATATGTGTAAACATTTCTTCTGGCTACTTTCAAAGGTGCAGAGGAGGGCTCGGTGATTAATTAAAACAAAGTGATGGCTTTGTGATTTAAAGCACAGTTTGCTTATCAGAGAGATTTAAGGAGGAGATTAAGTCCGTCTATAGAATTGTACAAATTTTCTGTATACATACGAATAGATAACACATATAATTGATTGAATATAGACAATAGTAAGCATTTGATTGCATATATATCACATCACGTGCTTAGTGAGTTCAGGGAGGCAACTGGAGTATGTGGTAATGGAACAGGACTACAATGTTGTTTTCAAAAACATAATGGCAGCTATTCCAGGAATAGTTTTCTAGAGAACTTACTTTTTTCAGCTTTCCCCATGTTTTGCTTGCCTCCCAGGAACCTCCTCAGTATATCAGCATTTCATGGCCTTCTAAATGTGTGAAAGCTGAGCTGACAGTTTTAGTTTCCTGGGAAAGGACATTTGAATTAGAAGCTTTTAGTTTGTCACCCCATCCTAAAAAAAAGTTTTCTTCAAGAAACTGATTACCAAACTAGTTTAAACGTGAAACCTGAGAGGAATGTTAATCAAATTGGCAGATAGTACAGAACTGAGTGGAATGGCTAATACTGTAAAAGACCAGTACATAATTCACAACAATCTTGATTCTTTGGATATGTGCTTTGAAAATAACATTATATATTAACAGAGGCCATGCAAAGTCTTCGATACAGGGAAAATAAATCAAATTCAACATCATGTGATGGGATAGCTGGCTGTATAATAATATTATACAATATATTAAAGAATATTAGAATTGTGGTTGTTAAACATAACTCAATAGTGTGAGACAACATCTAAAAAGGCAATTAGCCTTACCTTGTTTCCACCAAAACAGATTCCAACTCAAGGGAGAAATAGTCAGCTTCCATGACTGAGGATGGATTTAGGCCTGTATCTCTCTTGATGATATTGGTTCTCAGTCATTAAAATGAGTTGAAATTCAAACAAAATCTAAAATGGAAGAAAAGCTAAGCAGTTGCATGAAGTACAAGTTGCACTTATAAAAAAAAAAAAAACAACCTGGAGCTTTACGTAAATCGCCTCAACTGGGAAGACTGGATGAAAGAGGAGGAATAACTTTAACTGGATCTCCAAAAAAACCCAGAGATTCTTGATGATCCAGTTAATTACAGCTAAATTATTCCTCCTCTTCCAGTTCAGCTTTCTTTTTAAGAATAAATGGAAGAAAATACACTCATTCCTCCATTGTTCTGTCTTGAGGAAGGTCATTCTGGAAAGTTCACTTTGCCCTGTTGTGAATGTCGATTCAGCTAAGAGCATTTCTAAAGTTAATTCTGGAACTACATGTCAGGGTGACCTTTCAGTATGATTAAAGTTTGCAGAAGATGGAAGCCTTGCTTATATCCGTCCAAGACCTAGAAGGAAGGATTACAAATTGTTCTTACATAATCAGAGGTGAACCAGTAGTGGAGATCATGTGTGGGCCTGGCCACCCACCCCAGCACTATGCCATCTATTTAGGCACGTTTTTTAGGCCGGGCGCATGTACGGAAGGTGTGCATGTGCGGCGAACCGGTGGTAACAAAATGTGAAACCTCCCACTCCATATAATGATATAATCCATGCATTCTACATAATCCTGGGTACCCTTGAGAAATTGTGCATTCTTGCATTCTTCTTCTTGTTTAGTTACATGGATCTTGGGTTGAAGAATAAATATTATCAAGCAGCACAAATAATTTTGCATCTCGAAAGACATCCGCTTTCTTCAGTCAGGAACTTCCCTTATACGTCAGATTGCAAATTCTTACAATGGTGCCCGACTGAAAGATTTCAGTTGATTTTAGAGACAAAGATAGACTTGGCTGTAAAATTTAGTAGAGATGATTGACTTATTCAAGTTCTCTGGAGATTCAGGCAATTATATTCAGGGATATTGTGGTTGATTTTACAAAGAGTTTTGCATTGCAAATACAACATCAGTTCTATGCATGTAAGTTAGTAGTTTGAGCCTCTTTTGTTTGTTTATTGATTTTAAAAAAAGACTTTATAACTCCCTGTTGCAATCTTTATCGCTGAAAGAGGCTTCTGTCTAATCTCTTATATACTGGTAATGTGTGAGTGGGAGGGGAAGAGAATATTGCAAAATATACTCTTTACACATGCTACTCCTGCTCGGTGGTTTCTCCAGCGTGCTAATTGCGCCTTAAACTAAAGTCCTTTTCTGAGGAAAACCTTTGATCATTTCATTTATTACATTGATAATTCTAAGGAATTCAATAAATAACAGTTCTATAAAGTATCTCAAAATGGCTGGGTCAAAATCAGTTTGTGAGCTCCAAGGGATGACCCATGTGTGAGTCTTCACAATCATAAGGCTGTCATTCAGAGGTGGTATAGAGTAGAATAGAATTCTTTATTGGCCAAGTGTGATTGGACACACAAGGAATTTGTCTTTGGTGCATATACTCTCGGTGTACATAAAATAAAAGATACGTTCATCAAGAATCATAAGGTACAACACTTAATGATATTCAGCCGGTTTGTGCAAACCGGTAGCATAAATCACGCCCACCCACCCACCTGCCCTGGCTCTATGCCATCCTATTTAGGCACATTTTTTAGGCTGGGTGCATGCACGGAAGGCGTGTGCACAAGCAAAGCACATGCATGGAAGGTCGGGCACATGCACGGAAGGGGTGCACGCAAACTGAGCGTACATGACGAACCAGTAGTAACATAATCTGAAACCCACCACTGCTGTCATTGTACCAGCCTTCCCTAGTCTGATATCCTTCAGGTGGGTGTGGAATATATGGAAGTTATAGTCCCATCTCTCTAGTAGCACGAGGCTAAGAAAGCTGCCCTCACTCCAGTGGTGGGTTGCCCCTGGTTCGCATTGGTTCTATAGAACTGGTAGTAAAACTGGCGGGAGGCCCCACCCACCCATCCCAAGGTCACCAAAAGACTTCTGCGCATGCACGAGTGAAGCAAGCACACACGGTCCTGCTATGAACTGATAGTAAAGGTAAGTAGAACCGACCCCAGCCTCGCTCATAATCTTGAACTCATCTTTTGAGCTATGGAAGAACAGGACTTTTGTAAAGCTCTCTTTCTATTTTCTCATATATTTTACCTGGTTTTATTCTTAGGTATGTTTAAAATTAAAACAAAGAAATATAAAAGTAGATTATTTTGGAAAAAGGAAAAAAAAAGAAGTCCTGCAATGAAATGTGGCAATGTGGAATGCTTTCCAACAGGATTCAACCTTGGCAGCTCTTTTGCCAAGATTCTCCATTCTGCACCCTGCATTCCAACGGGCAGGAAGCCTCATACTAGCTACTGAATGCATTTGGCTCTCATTGACTATTACTAAGTTTTCCTCATTAAGATTATTTAAGAGGGATATGCTGCAAATCCTGGCATTTTTCCAAGCCTTCTTGTTAGTTCTCTCTTCTGATTAGATGGAGATTTTCTTTCCATGTAGTTCTTCAGACCCAAGGTTCGGAAAAGGAATGAAAACCTACCCTCCCACGTTATCAATGTTGTCTCCTGCTCTGTGCATCTCTGAACTTGCCATGCCATCTACTTGGAAGGATGCAAGTTCTGAAGTCTCTGATGTCATAAAGCCTTTAGCTGGAAAAGAGTCAAGACAGAGATGCCAAGAGACAACTAACTGTCTCCTTGGGTAGCAGGGGTTTCTGCCGCATACGTTTTTCAGGTATGATTGTCCCCTTTGGTAATTCCCTAATCGTGGCTGAAGTAGAACAATTCGACAGAGGCCATGTGGAATGTAAGATGGAACAGTGATTCTGTGTTACTGAGTCACTTCTACAGATAAAGAATAGGGACTCCTAGGTACAGGCCAGAGCTCTCGTGGCATCCTATCGTCACTTTGTAGTTTGGAAATAATTGTACTTGGGTCTAAAGTAGGTGCATCACATGCATCTACAAATGGTTTTTGGTTTGTTATTTTTTTCCCCCATAAAGAATGTGTATAAAACTATGCCAACTTTTCCCTCCCTGGCACCCTCAATTACTGCATTTTTCGGAGTATAAGACACATCTTAGTTTTTGGGGAGGAAAATAAGAAAAAAGCTGATTGGCAGGTGGATCAGCCTCCCGGAATACCCCCAATCAGCTGTTCCCAGAGGTGAATTTTAGCAACAGGTTTGTTGGTTGTGAACTCTGTGCCTTGCTTTTTTTTTTTTTTTTTGCTTTTTTTTTCTGCCTCTGAAACTTCTGAAACATTCAGAAAAGAACTTTTTTTTTCTGCCTCTAAAAGCCTCTGAAGCAAAGCTTCAGAAAAATTCTCTGAAGCTCTGTTTCTGAGGCTTTTTTTCTGAAACTCTGTTTGGAGGCTTTTTTCCTGAAGCTTTGTTTGGAGGCTTTTTTTCTGAACCTTTGTTTCTGATGCTTTTTTCAGCCTTTGAAACCTCCATTTGAGAAGCTTGGTGGGGCTACATTCAGAGTATAAGACGCACCCAGATTTTCACCCTCTTTTCTGAGAGGAAAAGGTGTGTCTTATACTCCGAAAAGTACGGTATATGGGGATTGCAAATCTTTGAATATCAGCTGGAAGATGGAAGAGACAAAGGAAGGTAGTCTCTCTTTCCTGGGATACAACTAGAGAATTATTCCTGATGAAAGGCAGTTTTGCTGTAGTAGTTAAAGTGCTGGCTTAGAAATCAGGAGACTGTGAGTTCTAGTTGCACCTTAGGCTACTTGCCTGATTTTGAACATTCACACTCTCTTTCAGCCCAACTAACTCACAGGGTTGCTGTTGTGGGGACAATAGGAAACACCACTGGGTATATTGCTGCCTTGAGTTCTCTATAAAAAATAATAATAAAGTCAGGACAAAAAACGATCTAGTAAAAAAGAAGCTCTCTACATTAGATATTTCCTACTGTAAACCATTCCAAATTCAATTGCAGAAAATATGACTTCAGTGACAGAGTGGTCAATGCCTGGAATGCACTACCTGACTCTATAGGTTCTTCCCCAAACCCCCACAGCTTTAACCTTTAACTGTGTACTGTTGACCTCACCCCATTCCTAAGAGGTCTATAAGGGGCGTGCATATGTGCACCAGCGTGCCTACCGTCCCTGTCCTAATATTCCTTTTTACTCTTACTCTTTTCATGTATTCAAATTATGTTTATACTGTTACCTGTTAACTTATATATGCTTGACAAATAAATTTATGATTATGATTATGTGTTTGGGGGACATTTTTCTCTCCTTATTTTTTGATTCAGTTACTGTTCTATTCATCTATGCAAGCTGCAGTCACAGGTAGATGTTTCCAACAAGGAAACATCTTATAAAGTTCCCAGTGGTATCCAGTTGTTCAGAAATAGGTCCCAGCGAAGTCAGGAGAGATACCACCTGTGAGCAATAAAGGAAACCTACAAAGATGGAACATTAATTGGACTATGCTCAAGGCTTTGCACCCTTGAGTCAGCCTTTCCTATCCTATCAGCCTCCAGATGTGTTGCACTATAACTTCCACCAGTTGGAAGGGACCTTGGAGGTCTTCGAGTCCAACCCCCTGCTCAGGCAGGAAGCCCCATACCATTTCAGACAAATGGTTGTCCAATCTCTTCTTTAAAACTTCCAGTATTGGAACCACCACAACATCTGGAGGCAAGTGATTCTGCTGATTAATTGTTCTAACAATCAGGAAAATTTTTCTTAGTTCTAGGCTCATTCTCCCCTTGACTAGTTTCCATGCATTGCTTCTTGTCCTGCCTTCAGGTGCTTTTGAGAATAGGTTGACCCCAGGGGTGGTATTCACTTACCTACCTGTTCACATATGTGAGTGGGCCTTATTTATTTATTTATTGGTTCAATTTATATGCCACCCTTCTCCGGAGACTCAGGGCAGCTTACAATGCATTAAGTAATAGCCTTCATACTTTCGTATATACCTGCTTAGTAGGGCTTTCGGCCCCCCATGCGGCTTTCCACCCCATGCGTCAAAAATGGGACGTGATGACTTCCAGGTGGGTGGGTAAAACCTCACACAGCCACCGCTACCAGTTCGCACCAACCAGATAGAACTAGCTGAATACCACCACTGGTTGACCTCTTCTTCTTTGTGACAGTCCTTTAGATATTGGAACATTGCTATCATATCACCCCCAGGCCTTTTCATTAAACTAGACATACCCAATTCCTGCAACTGTTCTTCATATACCATATTTTTCGGAGTATAAGACGCACCTTAGTTTTTGAGGAGGAAAATAAGAAAAAAGCTGATTGGCAGGTGGATCGGCCTCCCGGAATACCCCCAATCAGCTGTTCCCAGAGGTGAATTTTAGCAACAGGTTCCTTGGTTGTGAGCTCTGTGCCTTGCTTTTTTTTTTCTTTTTTTTCCTGCCTCTGAAACTTCTGAAACTCAGTTTCAGAACAAAAACATTTTTTTCTGCCTCTGAAAGCCTCCAAAACAGAGCTTCAGAAAAAAAGCCTCTGAAGCTCTGTTTGGGGACTTCTTTTCTGAAACTTTGTTTCTGATGCTTTTTTCAGCCTCTGAAACCTCCATTTGAGAAGCTGGGTGGGGCTACATTTGGAGTATAAGACGCACCCAGATTTTCACCCTCTTTTTTGGGGGGGAAAGGCACGTCTTATTAGGGCCTCCAGTCTCCTAATCATCTCTGTTGCTCTTCTCTGCACCCTTTCTAGAGGCTCCACATCTTTTTTACATTGTGGCAACCAAAGCTGGATGCAGTATTCCAAGTGTGGAATCCTGCATCCAGCTTTGGTCACCACAATGTAATATTTCTTTTAACTCTCTCTAGTGTTCTTAGCCAATACCTGCTGATTTATTTAACCATTTATCAGTATTCACATCTATATCTATTTGAACATTCAGAAATTAAGCATTACAAGCAACAACAACCAAAAAAATCTCTTTGTTGGATTTCCCCTTTAGATTCAAGATGCCCTTTAATAGCAAAAGTTTGCAAGCTTGTTCCAGCATGAAAGAAAATGCAAAATCAGTTAAAGATAGCTTGAATGGCTCTGAGTAGTAATTTCCACACTTTAGCGAAAGGTCTGGACATGCTTTTAAATGCAAGAAGTTATATTCAGCCAGCATGATTGTCCTTTATAATTGGCAGCTGCCCCGTGAGATTTGAAATTGGTCCAGCTTTTCTAGGGTTACCAAAAAGCATTCTCGGATTTCCTATGCAAGCAGCATTTTTTTTTTTTTTTTGAGCAAAGAGATTTTTAGTTCTCTACTTTTCTCAAACCCAATGAAAATAAGTGCTCTGCCCCATTTTAAAGAATTTTTCTGGTATTTCCTAACTTGTCAACCAGAAATCTAGGTTGATTAAAGCAGGAGAAAGTAAAAAAATATTATCCATCAGCTGATTGTGGAACAGCGGACTTCTGATTATCACAAAATGGGGAAAGATGAATCAATCATTTGTAGTTATACCATCAAATAAAAGCAGAACCCTGATTGAATGACAGAATCATTGACCAGGAAGAGGCCTCTAAATCCATTGAGTCCAACCAACTTGTCAAGTACAGGAATCCAGATTAAAACATCCATGACCTATGACTGTTCTAGTGAAGCTCAACACCAATGGAATCTGTATTAAACTGCAGTGATGGCAATACAATATTGTGTGATATAATCATACAAATGTTACATCAGACACAAATCTGCTAAGTCCAGGTATTAATATGATTGCAGCATCACACACATATTGTCACCCATACATGTCCACCAATCTCTCTAGGTAAATGTTTCCCACTTTTAAACTGCTCTTAATGATAGACGTGACTGTATTTTTTCAATATTCAGTGGGAACCTGCCCTCCATATCTTAGGTTCTGGGCCCTTTATTCTAGGTTGATAGATAAAAAATTTTGTCTGTCTTTTGTTGGAAGAAAAATCTGGTCCGGTTCCACGCAGGGAGAAAGACGCTGGAAATAAAATGGGGCAGCCTGCAGGAAAGGAAGTCTCTGTTTATTTGGTAGCCAGAAATTAGTGACATGTTTTTGGGATGGCTGACAAAATTGGGTTGAGAGTAGGTGGGCTTTTATACATTTCTATGGGGCTTTGTCCTTTCCCCACCATCCAGTCAGAGCTGAAGAAGCTTCTTCAGCAAAACGTCTTCAAAGAAAAAACAGAGAGTCCAGTTTCCTCTTGAAAAAGCACCTTTGGGACAAATCCCAACGAAAAAGCACCTTTGGGCCATCCCAACGATGCCCTTGAAGTGATGCCCCAGTGCCTGGAGGCCATGCGTATCTGGATGGGGAATAACAGTTTAGACTGAACCTTCCAAGACTGAGTGGCTGTGGCTTCCGGCGTCCCGATATAGCCAGCTAGAACCATCGCTGGCTATTGGGGGTGAGTTATTGGCCCCCACGGAGAGGGCTCGCAACTTGGGCATCCTCCTGGACGCATGGCTGTCTTTAGAAGAGCATATGATGGCCGTGGCCAGGGGGGCTTTTAATCAGGTTCACCTGATTTGCCAGTTGTGTCCTTTTCTGGATCGGGACTCCTTACGCACAGTCACTCAGGCACTCGTCACTTCCCACCTGGACTACTGTAATGCTCTCTGCATGGAGCTCCCCTTGAAGAGCACCCGGAGGCTCCAACTGGTCCAGAATGCAGTCAGATTATGGGAGCGAGGGGGCGCTCCCATGTGATGCCTCTCCTGCGTAAGTTGCATTGGCTTCCAGTGGTCTTCCGGGTGCACTTCAAGGTGTTGGTTACCACCTTTAAAGCACTCCATGGCATACGACCTGGGTATTTGCAGGACCGCCTTCTGCCGCCAATAGCCTCCCACCAGCCAGTACGCTCCCACAGAGAGGGACTCCTCAGGGTGCTGTCAGCCAGGCAATGTCGGCTGGCGACCCCCAGGGGGAGGGCCTTCTCTGTGGCAGCACCTGCCCTCTGGAACGATTTGCCCCTGGAGATATGAAGTATATCAGATCTCCGGGTCTTTTGCCATGCCCTAAAAACTTTTCCATCAAGCAGGGCTGGCATAAACCCCCTCCCCTAACCCTTTTTTAGCTTTTTTAAGTGTTAATGGGTTTTAGTTGGGATGTTTTAAATTTTGGGACAAAGTTGTGTAATTCTTTTAATAATTTTTAAATTTTGTATTGATATGTTTTTTATTCTTGGCTGTGCACTGCCCTGAGTCCAGCAGAAGGGCGGTATACAAATTGAATAAAATAAATAAATAAATCCTAGGTGTTTTGTTTATCTGAGCTAATCTTGTCAGCTTCGGTTCCTTTCCTATTGTGTTGTTTATTTGGAATTTCTGGTTGCTCTTTGCTTATGAATAGATTGGCCCAGTCTTTCTGAATGGATGCAAAATCTCCCTTTTGACTAGTGTCTTCATGCTTCTGCTTGAGGCTGTTTTCCTATAGCAGGAAGACTGGGGCTGCTTTCTGCCTTTAAGAAGATGTCTTTTCTCTTCTCCTTAAGGAAAAATATTTTATTCTTCCTGTTTTAATATTAAGAATAAGGAATATTTTATTCTGGGGAGGAAGGCCTTCCTACATTGTGATATTCCCTCAGCTACTTAGTAAGTGTTATCATATCCCCACAAGTGATATAATATTTGGCTGTTGGCAAGTAGTATTAGAATCATATTCAACGTTTCAGCACTCCTTTGACCTTGACAACATGTTGCCGAGTCTATCTAATGAACATCTTCCACCCCCCCTCTGTCCTTGCTAGAAATAGAGCATATGTCAGAACGGCTCATTTAAAACTGAGGACAGGTAGAGAATGGCTGATGGGAATGTTCACTTTTAGGAGTGAAATTGAAGAGAGTGATTTAAAGGTCTCGCTAAGCTAAAGAGGAGCACATCTTTCTTTTGCCTTCCTGCTATATCAGTACCATATGGGTGACATAAATGCTCCTTTCCTATCCAGTCTTCCAAAAAAGCTTACGAAAAGTGAGCACAGGTTAAGGAGTTGGGTGGGTTCCTTCAAGCTGATAGCACAATGTCAAATAAGGCAGCTTGCAATCCAAGTAGGATCAGTTTGTAGTCTACTTCATTTTTATAGCCAAGAATTTCCTAGTTTAGGACTATCTTACACTTACAAAGCCACATCATAAAACCCAGCTAATATGCAGGCTCTGTTTAATTTTATTTCAAGGGTCTGACAGCCCACGGATAAAGCTATTCTTCAGCCCATTTGTACGACTGACTATGCGTCTATATCTCCTACCCCAGTGATTGCTAACCTTTTCCGGACCGAGTGCCCAAAGCGCACATTTGGGGTCCAAGCCCCCAAAATGCAATGCACGTGCAGCCCCACACATGTACCCCACCCCTGCGCATGGCCCCACACGTGGCCTGTCCCCCTGCACATGCGTGCATGGGCTCCCGCATGTGCTCCGCCCCTGGCCATGTGCAAGTCCTCCCCACATGCATCACGCCCCCACGCATGCGGCCCCCCTACATGCACCCCATCCTCCACACATGCGCATGTGCCCACCCCTGAACACACCACACCCCCCGCACATGCATGGCAGAGACCCAACGACCAGCTGGCCAGCGGGAGGTGCGCGCCCATGCACTGTGGAGCCCATGCCATAGGTTCTTCATCACGATCCTATGGTAGGAGAGTAAAGAAGTGCTGACCAGGGTGTGAGTCACCCCTGAGGATTTACCCAGAACTAACATCAAGTCAAAATGGCCCCTATTCTTCAGACAAGATCTGAGATTCTCTCTCTCTCCCTTTTGCTGTTTATATTGGCATCAGAACGTTATGGCATTCCTGATGTTTTTTCTTCTTCTTCTGATGTTTGGCCTTTTCCCTCCCAGCCTGCCTATGTTTAAACAATCTTGGGTTGCCTTCTGGAAATGTTCCAGCTTAATCTGACACTGAGCCATGACAATGTGTAAATTTTATCTTCCTCATCGCCCATGGATGGTCCTTATAAAGGAAGTGTATTTATGTGACCCAACCAGTTTGCCCAGTCATTGGTAAATTTCAGGGGTGGAGTGAGAAGGGAGGGAAAAGCTTGTAATTTTGAGCGGGAAAGACAAGCCATTGGCTATTTGTCAACCAATCATCGTCCTCAAAATATTTCCCACTAACATTAATAGAACCGTATCTCTAGCATCAACAGCCTATCAAAGAATTCGCCCAGGATACTATATCCCTATGGTAGTGACGGAATTATGCTAAAGAACTAAAGATCTAGTTTCCTTAAGAACATACTGCTGCTTTTCAAGCAAACCCAAGAATTTTACGGAGCAATATTCTAGCTCAGTTTTCCTCCACCAGATCTGCTAAATCATACATCCCAACCAGGTGGCATTCAGAGACCGGTTGGCTGGGAATGATGGGAACTGTAGACCAGCACGTCTGCTGTTGCCTCACTCAGTCCGTCAAATAAGATTAAAGCGTGCCTTTATTTTCCCTAGCCGCCATTCGGAAGAAGGGAAGATTTAACTGGACAGTTTAACTTGTCTGAGATGGTATAGGTATAGGTTCTCCTGCTTGAGCAGGGGCTGGACTAGAAGACCTCCAGGCTCCCTTCCAACTCTATGCTATTCTAACTAGGGACACGGGCAGGGGAAGTGGGCAGTGGATCACAACGAATCGTTTCTCCGTCCCGCTCAGCTTGGACATCCTCTCGCCGGTTTAGTTCGTCTGAGGCTTTCCCGGAACGAAAGAGCGCGTTACGCAAGGTTAAAGCGTAAGAGATACGCCGCGCCCTTTGTCCCTGGTTTTTCTCCCAGCTCTCCGGCCGGCGGCCGGCTTCCACCTGACTCTGCGAAGCGCAACGACCGCGATCCCAGGCAGGATCTCTCTCTCTTTCTCTCTCAGGCGCCTGATTCGCTGGGTTCCCGGAGGAAAAGGCCTCGCCAAGGACCGGGAGGAAGAGGAGAGCCCGCCGGTGCCAGGATGACTCGTCCCCGGGAGGAACGCAGCCAAATAGCCGCGAAGCCTCCTGTTTTCCCGGGGAGTCCCCAAAAGCTTCGTTCGGGCAGCAAGGAGGAGGGGAAACGGGCGCCTTCGCCTGAGCGATCGCTCGATCCGGCCCGCCGAGGCTTCCCCCCGCCCCACCCAGCGCTCTACTCTCCTCCCCTGCCTTCCAATTGGCAAGCCCAGCAGCCCAGCCCCTAACGCTATATATGCCTCGTTCCGCCGCGCTATGGGGACCTGAGCGGAGAGAGCGCAGCATCCTCATCCCGCCTCACTCCGGACCTTCCCTGCCGTTGCGCGAGGAGGGAGACAGATTTCCCATCCGACGCCACCGACTCGAGGGGGGAAAAAAAGTTTCTTTCTGGTCGCCAGGAATCTCGACTACCAGGGCCTTCCCGGAGCTAGATCGCGGGCCGTTCTAGGTTCCCCTTTTCGTAGCTCTTTTCCACTTTCCTCCCTCGCCTGACTTTTAAGGGGTATAGCCCTCCCGCAGCTGGAGGTTCGCCGGCGTTTGAAGCATCCATCCATCTATCCTTCCAACTAGTACCAAGAATCATGAGTTCCCCTTTGAAGCGAGCCCCCCTGCTTAGCTCTCTCCTAAAGCTGCGAGGTCCTGGCAGCGCACCTGCTTTGCAGCAGCAGCAACAGCTGCCCACTTCGTCGGTGTGCGCCTTGGAGCCCAAGGCTCAGGTGCCTTCTTGCCCCATGCATGCTCCCCATTCACTTTCTGCTCTGCCCGGTCCGTTCAAATGGCCTCTGATGGGCAGCCTCTTAGACATCCTCTGGAAAGGGGGCCTCAAGAAACAGCACCAGACGCTGGTGAGTAACCTGTGTTTCCCCCCCCCCCTCCCCTTCCCAGTAGATCCTTCCAACGAAGCTAGTGCTTGGCTGATTCTTGAGGGGCTCGTATGGGTAGAACAGGTAGTTCTTTGAATGTCAAATGCAGTTGCTAACCCTCTCTGACCTGGAGGTTTGAATGGCAGGATTGAGAAATATCCCTTATAAGAGTTTGGAAAGTATTTCCAAGATCATTTAATTCAGCATCCCCTGTCATTGCAATGGATGGACCCGTTTGGCAAATTCCCAGGCAGCATCATTCCCTACAAATTGGATCAGGTTAATCCAGTCAGTCTTCAACCAACACAGGGAATCAGTCACTGGGGCATCCTTAAACAGGTGACCATTCCTACATCTTGTTTTTTAAAAAAACTCCTTAAGTTTTTACATCATGGCACTAGGAAGTTCTTAATCAAATGCTTAATATAAGCCTCCCCATCCCCACCGTTTGAACAGATTTGTCGTGGTCCATCTTTCGTCTGCAGGAGATGCGTCTTATAGAATGCTAGACAGCCAGTGTGTGAACTGAAAGTTGTGTGTTCTGTACAGTATATTTATTCACCTCTTGCAAGGAGTTCTGTGGGATGGGTGAGCCTCGGTGGCAGCAGTGCTTAGCTGCCTGATTTAACCTCCCCTTTTCCTTTCTTTTTCTTTCTCTTCAAGGCTGAGTACCACCAGAGGTTTGGCAAAATCTTCCGCATGAAACTTGGGAGTTTTGACTCCGTTCATATTGGGGCACCCAGTCTGCTAGAGTCTCTCTACAGGAAAGAGAGTGCGTATCCCCAGCGCCTGGAGATTAAACCGTGGAAAGCCTATCGAGACTACCGTAAAGAGGGCTATGGGCTACTTATCCTGTGAGTAAAGACGTGGAAGGACAACATACCACTTTGTGCTGAGAATGCCCTGTGCTTATGTTTGACTTGAGGTTTAAATGTAAGGGATGCTGAGAGCAAATAGTTCAAATTGCTGTTTCATAAATACGTTTCAGTCTTTGGAAGTAGTTTCATTATTTATGAATATTAAATGATCTTGGGAGAAAAGTCAAGGTGCCATTTGTAGTGGTGGATACCTTGTAATCACCTTAAACCTATTTGTTTAGGTTTTCTTTAGGGTTCTTTGTCTTTTGGGCCCACATTCTGCTGTTTTATTCTGAAAGCAAGCAAGGTTATCATAGCCAACCAGTGTAGAGAAGCAATTTGCAGCATTGTCTCTGGTTATCTTGGACCTAACTCTCCTGGCAACATTAGAATGGAAAAATTGCAGCAGAAAAAAGAAAGAGGCAGTTTTAGATCTAATGTACATAAGATAACGTTCAAGCTAGAAGGGAAATGCAGAATGTGAAGAATGATGTATATAATATTTCAGTAAAAGTAATATAATATCTCAGTAATATAATATATAATATAATATCTTAGTAAAAGTAAGAGATCACCTAATCACTTTCAGTGATTTCCTCCAAAGCTCAGTGGCAACGGAAGTATCTAGTACATCTTCCTAAAAGCTAAACAAGACTCTCAAAGTTTTAGGTGAGATTAAATCAGAAGAATTCCAGTAAAAAGCAGCAGAAAACCACATGTATAAGGTACATTTCCATGTGTGCCCAGGGCTCAAGCTTGACTAAAGGGAAATTTTGACTTGGTTTTATTGCAAGTAAATAATATATTGGGATGCAAAGCAATTTTCCATATTATCAAACTGATTAGTTTGCTTGTTATCGTCCTTAAACAATATTAGCATTAGCATTCACTTATGAAAACTGCCCAGATTGAATATTGTTTTAACATTTCCTCATAGAGCTTTACAAGGAAATGTTAAATTTCTTTTAATCTCATGAATGTTTGTTTTTCACAGAGAAGGGAAGGACTGGCAGAGAGTAAGAAGTGCATTTCAGAAGAAACTAATGAAACCCATGGAAATTGTAAAGTTGGACACTAAAATCAATGAGGTACTGCATAAGAAAAGTCACTGGTGTAATTTGTAATTTTGAACACTCTTGTTATTATATGGTCTACTTTAAAAGAGGGTGGGGAGAATTTAGAAAATTATCTCTCCAGAAATCATGTGAAATCTTCCTTAATTTCCAATTCCAGTTGGAAATCTAATTGAAACAACAATTTTGAATGCATCTCACTGGCATGAGATGCATCTACCCTGACATGTAGAAATGTATCACATGAGAAAAAATTGAAGGCTACAACTTCCTTCTAAGCATGCCAAATTTCTATATGCAGGAAGAGGAAATATTAAAGTGAAGAGCAAATATTCCTATCTAGCCTTCAGTTGCAAATGGTTTAAAAGCACATTACTTAATTTCTATTTCACTTTACTATTTCACTAGTATCTATCAGGTACTAATTATATATTTTTCACCCTCTCACTTAGTTAAAGTTACCAAATGAAAAGAGCTTTTCCAGCCCCATGATAATTTTGGTCATACCTTTTCTATATGTTTTCCACGGCATCTGCTTTGTGATGCACTGATCAGAACTGTACATGATATTCCAAGTGTAGAATTGGCACACCATAGACTTGAAACCTTATGACATTAATATTTTAAAATTTGACTCACTTCCCAGTGACCTTTCATTTTTTCTGATGCAGAACATTAAGAGGTCTTTTCAATTTCTTCCACAGGTCCTAGCTGACTTTATGCATCAGATAGACACACTCTGTAACCAGAATGGAGAAATAGAAGATTTATATTCTACGCTGAACAAGTGGTCATTTGAAAGTAAGTTTCTGCATTCATTCTGAGGTCACTGCTGCTTTTTTTCTACATTAAAATGTATACATGTAGGTTAGCTTTCCCTACCCTGGAGTTCTTAGAATGCCTTAACCAGGATGGTCATGTTGGCTAAGAATTCTCGGATTTTTCCTCCTAATAGAACTGAAAGGCACCAGGTAAAGATCAGGTGAAGAAACAGTTTGGTGTGGTGGTTAAATTGCTGGCCTAAATATCAGGAGACAATTGCTGTTAACAGAGTTGGAAGGTACCTTGGAGGTCATCTAGTCCAATCCCCTGCTCACGCAGGAGATCTGTACTAGGGATTCGAACCACCAAGCTGCCGACTTTTCTGATCGACAAGCTCAGCCTCTAAGCCACTGAGCCACCTAGTCAGGCTTATGAGTTCATAATTATGAGTCAGACCATGAATTCGAGCCCTGCCATAAGCATGGAAGTTGCCTGGGTGGTTTTGGGCCAATCACTTTCTTTCAATCCAGCCTATTTCATAGTGGCGGGAAATAAGAAGAGGAAGAAATTTTAGGTATGTTTGCTACCTTGTGTTACTTATAAAATAATAAAGATAGGATAAACACCTTATAAATAAATACACCTTTTCTCCATATAGAGAGAAACTCTGACCAGTTGCTTATTACTGAATGCATTGTCCTTGGGGCTTCATAAGGGGTATTACCAATACTGGACATTATATATTAATTGCATCAAGAGGAGAGGATTGGGCGTCATTTAAAGTTCTCAGAGAGATATGTTAAGGAAAATGTAGTCAAGATTCTGGGAAATGCTTTTGCTATGAATTCTTCTTTGTTTACACTAGGTATTTGTCTGGTGCTGTATGGAAAAAGGTTTGGACTTCTGAAGCAAGACGTAGAGGAGGAAAGTTTGAACTTTATCAAGGCTGTAAAAACGGTATGAAAATGCCACGTGCTGATAGCCAATTGATTTTCTGTAAGATATTAGCAAGTCAGCCATGTCTGCTTCTGTAGGAATTGCAGTCCAGGGACCCATCTATTTTGCTATTGCGCCTCCCAGCCTTCCCTGCAGTTATTCAATTATGCAATTCCAGCATGGAATTGATTCTGGGATGTATCATCTAGAAACCTTATTTATTTAAGTCAAGGAACCTCAATCAATGGGAATTACTGAGAAGACCCAACTGGAGCATCTCTGTGTAGTTCATACAGAGAGATGCTCCAGTTGGGATCTTCTTAGTAGTCTCCATTGATTGAAGTTCCTTGACCTAAATAAATGGAAAAAGCCCTTGCAACTCAATAAGAAAATAAGCTGCAAGGAATAATTCCAGCAATATAGGATAATGCCTTACAGTAGTATGGGTCACTGGTTGATTGTTAGTTGCTCTACAGGTGTCAGAGATTTTTTTCCACCACCTTTTATGAAGATGCCTGGAGACAAAGCAGGCATTTCAATTTCTGAGTGGTAGCCCTCCAGAAATACTTCAGATTGTTGTCCTCCAAATGGTGGACTCAGACTACATTCACACAAAACCCTTAATCAGATAAATGAAAGTCCCTAGTGCAACAATCAAAGCTTGGTTAATTTTAATCTTGTTAATTTGAGGAGCAAGGCTTGGCATATTGTGCAAACCCCATTCATTGGGTAAGTGATATATTGTATATATATTGTGTGAACTCTGAGAATGGGATAATTCAGGATTCGAGTTAAGATTTTATGCAGTACACTGAAATGTATAAGGATTACTATGATCTCTGGTCCACATGGAACAGCTTCATTTTCATTTTTCATTTTATTAGATTTATATACCACCCTACTCCCGAAGGACTCAGGGCAGTGAACAGCTAGAGAGATAAAACACACAAATTACAAAATTTAAAAGACAATGTAAGACCCATTAAATAATTTGGCCCAAAACAATTTAAAACACCCCCAATGTTTTAAAACCAATTTTAAAAATTTCAGTTAGAAGGGAAGTTAGGCCAGGCCAGCCTGTTGAAATAAATAGGTCTTGAGGGCACGACGGAAGGTGCATAAATCCGGGATCCTCCGTATCTCCGGGGGGAACTCATTCCAGATAGCAGGTGCCCCCACAAAGAAGGCTCTCCCCCTGGGGGCCGCCAGTCAACATTGTTTGGCCGATGGCACCCTGAGGAGCCCCTCTCTATGTGAGCGTATTGGCGGTCAGAGGCTACTGGTGGCAGAAGACGGTCCCATAAATACCCAGGTCCTAAGCCATGGAGCACTGTAAAGGTGGTGACCAAAACCTTGAAGCGCACCCAGAAGACCACCGGGAGCCAGTGCAGCTCGCACAGGAGAGGTGTCACATGGGAACGCCACATCGCTCCCATAACCACCCACGCAGCCGCACTCTGAACCAGCTGGAACCTCCGGGTGCTCCTCAAGGGGAGCCCCATGTAGCTTCTACTTGGTGTTCTAATTTAAGGCCCAAGGATAGATCGGTTTATTGAATCTAAGTTAATCCTTTCTTTAACAGTAAAATATATGTTCTTTTGAACTTTCTCCAGTACTTTAATAATGGTGTTTGTTCTTTTCATTATATACTACAGATGATGAGCACTTTTGGGAAGATGATGGTGACGCCAGTTGAACTCCATAGAAGTCTAAATACGAAAGTTTGGCAAGCTCATACAAATGCATGGGATGATATATTTAAGACAGGTAACTGAAGGACACTGAAAACATTTTGTGAAATATGCATTTGCATCTTAGGTTGGGCCGTGGATTTTGCGTCTTGCATCAAAAAACCAGCCTGACTATCTGGAATTCATTTCTTTTCCTGAACCATTCTGTGGAATAGGTTAGACCAGTGTTTTTTAAACTTGGCAGCCTTAGGATGCAAGGACTTCAATTCTCCAATCAGAATTCTGGGAATTGAAATCCACACACCTTAAAAGTTGCCAAGTTTGAAAAAGACTGGGTTGGATGAAGACAGAATGCAAATCTTTATCAAATCACTAAACTCTTGTGGTTGAACAGACCTTTTATCTTAAATCTCCCTTAGCCAAGTTCAACAGACTCGCCAATGTTCTAAAATGGATGTTTAACTTTTTTTCCTGCTATTAGTTACAGTTGGTATGAATACTTGGCTGTATGGCTTAAGTTCACCATTGAATGAGTAACAATACTAGAACAGACAAGGCAAATTTTTAGTTCTCTTCCACACAGGTTTGAACATTATGCTTGTATCCTAGGCTTCCTTCAATGAATCTCAGAGAAATAACTGGGCATTGTTATAATAAAATAGGGATCTGAATAGAGGTGGGTTTCAGTAGGTTCTAGCCAGTTCTGGAGAACCAGTAGTGGAAATTTTTAGTAGTTCAGAGAACCGGTAAATACCACCTCTGACTGGCCCTGCCCATATCTATTCTCTGATCGGGAGGAAATGGGGATTTTGCAATAACCTTCCCCTGGAGTTAGGTGTGAATGGAGATTTTACAGTATCCTTCCCATGCCATGCCCACCAAGCCACACCCACAAAACCGATAGTAAAAATTTTTGAAACCCACCACTGGATCTGAACCTTATTTTTGCATACTAAAAGTCTTCATCCTTAAATGAAAGAAAAAGGAGCTTCCCTTTTTTGTAGACCAACCTCTTAAAATCTGTGGCTCGCCAGTCATGTCGGAACTCATCCTCTCAGAATCCCCTGTTTTCAGACAGGCTGATCAGTAGTCCTGGAAAATGCAGTCCAAATACATTCAGAAGATGATAGACTGGGAAAGGTTAATCTATCTTCTAACGTTTCCTGATGTTTTTGAATGTTTTAAATGTCTCATGTATATGAAAAAATAGACCTTTGAGGTTTCCACGCCATAATATTATTGTTTAATCACCACTTTCTCTTTCCTCCTGCAGTGAAATGCTCCATTGACAGCCGGCTGGAAAAACATTCTGCAAATCCCTCTGAAGACTTCCTCTGTGACATCTACTTTGGGAGCCAGCTTTCGAAGAAAGAACTCTATGCTGCCATTACAGAGCTTCAGATTGCTGGGGTTGAAACGGTAAATACTGTTAGCTTCTTTTCATTAGTAAATGAACAGTGATTTCGGATTTCTGTATATATGTATATTATTTTTTAAGTATATATCCATATTATGTGTGAACAGTGTTGGATCTTAGCATCATTCATATTGATCCAATTTACCACAATATTAGTGTTTTTTTCACATTCATCAAACTTAAATAATTCTCTTTATATTAATTAAACATACATAAAAAGAAGCTTAACATCTATAAGCCTTTAATTTTTCTATCTATTATTCTTTTATTCTATAGAAAAGCAAAAAAGCAGAAATTTCTGATTTCTGATAACCTGCCACACACCACAATGGCTTTTTCCCTTCTTCCTTCAGATCAATAATCAGAGCTTATTTTTTTAGGTAGAGTTTTTATAGTTAGCATTGAATAAGGGATTTTAACACAGGGATTTTGGTTTGTACATCCCATTTTACTGTAAGATGCAACACTACTGTAGTTGTTTTGCTTTTTTTCCTATGATCATGATTTCAGGCCATTCACCACAATGGTGCATTCCAGAAATATTTCCTATAACCCATATCACACACAAATTTTAGTCATGATGGGAATTGCTGTGGAAAACCTATGGATAACCCCAAGTTGAAGGAGCCTAATGAACTATCTTAACCTTAACTGTCCATTATTTGGTACAATTCCACGGTAATGATAATCTGCAATTGATACTCATTACCATTGGTAATTGCCTCAAAAGCTGGTTGGTGCAAGCAACCAGATCCGCATGTGTAAGGTTCAAGCTAACTACTTTATTGTATTCTACCTATGCTACAGGAATCTCTCCAGAATATGTACCTTCTCTTGGGAACAAACAGATAAGGTCCCATGGCATTTGAGGGGTGGGTGGGAATGTCAACCCTATATTCAGTGGTGGGATTCAAATAATTTAACAAGCGGTTCTCTCCCCTAATGATTTCTGCCAACAACCAGTTCACCAAAATGCTCAGAAAGTTAACAACTGGTTCTCTCGAAGTGGTGCAAACTGGCTGAATCCCATCACTGCCTATATCTCTTGCAACTGAGCAACAACTCAAGGCTAATTCCTCTCTTGATGTCGCCTCCTTGCCTGTCTGGCAGTTTTTCAACACAAAGTCGCACAAAGCTTGATAAACTAGATAACTATTTAGACTAGTTCATGAAGTTGTCTGGAGTTAAGGACATGATTTTTTTTTTCCCCAGACAGACATGGGTGAGAAAAACACAAGGACATAAATGCTTGCTTGGCAGTTGTCATCTAGTGCTAAATAATTGTGGGAAGGCTTCTGCAGTAATCTACCCACATGCCATTGTGTCATCGCAGTATATATTACGAATGTGCTGCATTTCAGATTCAGCCTTTGAATAATACTCGCATAATAATATTATCTTTTCATCACTGAAAATACACCACCTTGCTTTAAAACACCTTTAAAACAGCTGCATCCTTTCCCAAGTTCGTGTAGTAGTGGTGGAGGGTAGCCATGCACATCCAGGAAAAGAGGTTGCTGCTTTGAGATATTGCATTTGGGCTCTTGGATATTGCACATGCTCTTTTTTCTGTCTCTAGACAGAATCCAAAATTCTCTACAGCCCTGGGGTTTATCTTTTTCATTCCCAGGTATGATGGAATGTGCACCTTTGAAGGGAGAGGTGGTGGAATGGACTAATGGAGAAGCAGCAGTTTCCCAGAAAGAGAAACCACATTCCAAGGAAGGGAGTCAGACAAGACACAACACAACACAACACAGAGCTGGATAGGAGACAGAGGGAGATATTTAAGATAGTCACTCCCTAGAATCTCCCAAGGTATAGCCATTAGAGTATAGGTTTAGTCTGGCAAGATTCTGTTTATATATTAATGAGCAAATAAAGAACTGAATTTTGAGTAGATCTATTCAATTTCTATGTCATTCTTGGGTAGGGCCTGACATATCTGCTGGGCTGTATTGCAAACAAACATCCATCTGCAGTAGAATCTTCTGGGATGGGAAAGTTCTGGATTTGTTGCCCTTGAACAGGATGTAAAACATAGTAGAATCCTAGCAGATATAGTCAGTTGCAAGTATAATTAATTCAAAATTACACAATTAAATGAAAGTAGACTTACACAGATATTCTGCCAAAATAATTGAGAAGTAACACGAAGGGTATGAACTGGTGCCTCAAGCCATTGGAAATACTGTTGCCAAGTTCGAATTTTCAAAGTGGCAGAAAGGGGAAAAGCATTTAATTTCATTTTGATTAAATCAAATCTGGTTTTCATTCTGACCCTCCATTTATTGTTATGTTTTGGAAGAGTGTTTTTAGCATGACGTTAAAGAGCTGTGGGAGGGAGTCTTTGTCCCTTCCACAGATTGGCACATTCTGATAGGGTTGATGGGACCAAGCCATCCACCCAAGTCTGAAGACCTGAATCAGAGCTTCTTTTACTTTCTTGTTTCCTTTTTGGGGGTGGGGTGAGGTGGGGTGGGGGGAGGGTTTCCGTTGAATTCTAGAAAAATCTTATGAACCTCTATCTGCCCAACAGGTAGAAAATTTAGAAAAGAGTGTAAAGAGAATTTAATTCTTGCGTTGAGAAATGGGAAGGAAGAGATGGTTGCTCCTATACAAGTTGAAAGCAGGAAAAAAGACACCTCAAATGGCCCTGCTGTGACTTTGTTGTCCTTCAAAAAGGGACAGTAAAGGTTTTGGACAGAAGTTCAAAACTCTGTAATACACCCTACAGCAAGTACAGGTAGTTCTTGAATTGAGGTTGGAATTATGGTTGTAAGCTGTTACTTACAACTGTAAGTAAGCTGTAAGTTAGCTGTAAGCTGTTACAGTTGTAAGTCAAGGCATCATTTTTTGACAATTTTTGCAGCAGTCATTAAGGAAATGCTGTGGTTGTTAGCCGAATATATTTTATCCAAGGGAAGTTTTTTGCTGGAAACTACAAATAAATGCTGGAAAGTGGCAAAAAAACCTCAAAAATCACAATCATATGAATGTGAGATAATGCAAACAGCCATAAAGGTGAATCAGTTGCTAACCACCCAAAATACAATTGGGTGACCATGTGTGTGTGCGCACATTCATGTGCAACTATTTGTAACTTCTAAATCAAGTCTAAAGTAACTTTTGTGGGCCTATTGTAACTTCAAACTGTTTTTAAGCAACAAGTTGTAAGTTGAGGACTACCTGTGACATTGTTGGAATCATTGTAATGTATAGGCCTGCCTCAGAGACCTGACAGGGAAGCAGCTTATCCAGTTTATTATAGATCTAGCTATATTTTTACCTATATTTCATTTTTTGTCTTCTTGCATGCAAGCCAACTTCTTGCTACAGATGCTCTGAATCTGCATTAGGGAGACCAGTTTTTACTTATCCACATTTGAGATAGGAGGAGTAGGGCACAATCTTACAATACCAATATTTTCTGCATTTCATTAATTATATTCTTACATTAAAGGTAAAGGTTCCCCTCACACATATGTGCTAGTCATTCCCAACTCTAGGGGGCGGTGCTCATCTCTGTTTCAAAGTCGAAGAGCTAGTGCTGTCTGAAGATGTCTTCGTGATCATGTGGCCGGCATGACTAAATGCCAGAGGCACACGGAACACTGTTACCTTCCCACCAAAGATGGTCCTTATTTTTCTACTTGCATTTTTTACATGCTTTCGAACTGCTAGGTTGGCAGAAGCTGGGACAAGTAACGGGAGCTCAACGTGTTACGCAGCACTAGGGATTTGAACCGCTGAACTGCCGACCTTCCGATCGACAAGCTCAGCATCTTAGCCACTGAGCTACCACGTCCCTCATGTTGAGATTATAGACTCCAGATTAAAGCAGCCTTTTTCTTCAAAAAGCTGTGCAGTTTGCTCATGGCAAGCCATCAGCGGCTCTGATTCCTGTTCATGTGGATATGCCACATTCTTGCAATCCTATATTCCTTAGGTAACTCCCATTAAACGGCTTTGAACCACTGAACCACTAGGGATTTGAACCACTGAACTGCCGACCCTTTGATCGACAACTGCGTCCCTCTTACATTAGACATGCACAAAGCTTTGAGGATATAAAATTGCAGTGAGTGGTTTGCCAAGAACCACATCAGAAGCAATAACATGTGGGACCCAGACCAAAAAAAAAAAAAAAAATGCAATTTTATTTTCTTTGTTAATTAAAATTAAATAGTTAATGTGGACACCATCCGGTTATACATTTAATAATATTTCCTTCTATTGCATTACAAATTTATAATTTGATAATTGAGGCTTTTAGAAGCTCATTTGGCTTTAGGGCTTCAGATTATCCATCTCTCCTTTCCATCAACTGCTAAATCTCCGAATTGTAGGGTCATCTCTCTAAATTGTGAAGCCTAATGTTTTTAAGTGTCTTCATACTTTTTACAAAACCATTCTAGGATAAGAGCAAGTTCAGGCTTTTTACCTACCAAAGTTACCTATAGAAGAACAAAAAGATGTGGGTTTTTTTGTATAATGTGCTTAGATTTCCTCTATTAGTATAATAATTCAGAATGATTTCTGTTGATTTTTTTTTTTAGACTGCCAACAGTTTACTTTGGGCTCTGTACAACATCTCCTGCAAGCCGGATGTCCAGGCAAAGCTGTTTGAGGAGATACAGAATGTGGTTTCACCTGGAGAAGACCCAAATTGCGAACACCTGAAAAAAATGCCCTATCTGAAGGCTTGCCTGAAGGAGTCAATGAGGTAAAGTGATTCACAAACCAAAGAATAAAATTACCGTACTTCTCAGAGTATAAGATGCTCTTTTTCACCCCCAACAAGAATGTTGGTGCGTCTTATACACTGAATACAGCCATTTTTGGCCTCCTGAAACCTCACCCCGCACATTCCTTTTTTCACAAAAATGGGGCCTGCAGAGTGCTCCTGGGGGTTGGGAAGGGCAAAAACGTGACACGTGGGGGGTTTGGAAGGCCAAAAACGGGTCCATTTTTCACAAAAATGGGAGCATTTTTGCCCTCCCCAGCTCCCAGGAGCACTCTGTAGGCCTCCCAAACCCTCTAAAATGGGGTGTACAGAGGGTTTGGGAGGGCTGCAGAGTGCTCCTGGGAGCCAGGGAGGGCAAAAACATTTTTTTCTTCTTTACCTTTTTGAAATCTTGGTGCATCTTATATTCCGATGAGTCTTATAGTCCGAAAAATATGGTATTAATTCCCCTTGAATTGGCAACTGTAAAGCACAAAGGAAGACTGATATAAGACATAAATAGAACAGGCTGAAATTCCACCTGGGCCACTTTTTTCCTCTTGTTTAAGGATGAACAGCATGGTGTAGTGGTATGTGGAGAAGACCTTGGGAGGTAGGGGAAAGAGATGCAACCTAGGGAATGGTCACATAAGAGATAGCATAGCCTACAGATGGATAATGGGCAAGACCAGAGGCTCAGAAGGCACCTTTCCTAGGGTTGGCACTGCTGCTTTAAAGTTCATTCCCATTCATTCTCTAAAATATGTAACAATTTTGTTGGACGGGTCTTCTCTGCTGTGAAGAGTGAGAAACAAAAAGAATTTTGAAATGGTTACACCAAACCTTTTTAAGATTCTAAGGTTAACGCATTCATGGTGCTTTGAGCCACAGGTTTAGAAAGTCACTTTGGTTACGTCACTTCGGTTACGTTGGTGGCACAGTGGTTAGAATGCGGTACTGCAGGCTACTTCTGCTGACTGCCGACTGCCAGCAGTTTAACAGTTCGAATCTCATCAGTTCAAGGTTGACTCAGCCTTCCTTCTGAGGTTGGTAAAATGATTACCAACCTGATTGTTGGAGGCAATAGGCTGACTCTGTAAAGTGCTTAAGACAGGGCTGTAAAGCACTGTGAAGCAGGGGTAAAATTCTCCCGATTCGGACCAATCACCTGATCTGGTAGTGATGGAGGTGAGTGGTTCGAAGAACTGGTAGCAAAAATCCCTGCTACAACCTCTTTGGCTGAAAAAATGCTTTTAAAAGTTAAAAAAAAAAGCCTCTGCTGATTGCGCAGCTCAGCTGGAATCATCAGAGGCTTTTAAAAGCATTTTTTCCACAACCTCTTCGGCCAAGAAGAAAGCGTCTGCCGATCAGACAAGTCAGCTGGGATCATCAGAGGCTTTTTAAAAACAGAGAAAGACTCTGCCGATCAGGCAAGTCAGCTGGGATTGTCAGAGGCTTTAAAAGCATTTTTTAAATAACTTCTTCAGCCAAAGAGGTTGTAGAAAAAATGGTTTCAAAAGTAAAAAAAAAAAAGTTGGCCACGCCCACTCAGTCATATTACCCCCCTCCACCAAGCCACGCCCATAAAACCAGTAATAACAAATTTTACATTTCACCACTGCTGTGAAGCAGTATATAAGTCTAACTGCTAGTGCTAGTGCTATAGTCCAGCCGATAATGTGTGTTCCCCCTTGATAGATATGTTTGACCCCCCAAAATAAAGTGCACGTATCTCATTTTACTGTAGGTTAACACCTTCTGTGCCGTTTACCACTCGAACCCTTGACAAAGAAACAGTCCTTGGGGATTATGCACTTCCAAAAGGGGTAAGTGACTTCCACCACATACTGCAAATGCTCCATTTATTTTGATTAAATGCTTGAATGCAAACCTGTTTTTCAACCAACAGCACTTTTATAAAATGTGATTAACCTTATATCTTATCACACTTATTGGCATGTCAACCATTGGGAGAGGTCCTGCACAGCATGGCCGGATCTCATAAATGAAATGCTTGATCTTCTTTATGTCTTGATACATGCCAAGCATAGTGTTGCAATTGCTTTTAAATCTCAAATACCTCTTAGATATACAGGTAGTGACTCAAAACTGTAGGCCTTAAATACCCCCAAACATCATTTTTACATCTCCTGGTAGCACCTTCTCACATGATTTGTTTCCATTATGAGCTAAGAATACACACAAACTGTAATGTAAGATTTATATTGAGTTTAACATAAATTAAGCAAAAGAAGAAGAAAACCTTCCTTATCTCCCTCATTCCCCAAAATGCAAAAAAAAAAAAATCTTTATTTTAACCATATGTATGATACCCAGTTTTATCCGTTTCAGCCTCTACTCACATCCACAAAATATTGTCTGTGACTTCTTGCTAACAAGCAAAAATATAATATCCAGTTTTCTTGATCAGATAAGCACAATTTTTTTCTGACATGGATTTATTTATTAGATTTATTAGGCCACCCTATCTGAAGCACATGACCATGGGTAACTATTCTTAAAAATAGAAAAGATGAAATAGAACAACAAAGAGAAAATTACAAAAACATTATACTTGTGACCTCAGACTCAAAGACTTTACTAAGATGCCACTGAGCAAACTGTGAGATACCCTTCAGTATATTTTATTTATTTTAAATTCTCCTCAGCCAGCATTGGGGTTATTTGGGAAATTTGAATAATGACAGCTGCCTTGATATCCATGTTGCTTTATAGTGGCTGTGTTAACATAATATTCTTAACCAGTTTTATTCAAGAACTTATCAACAACATTCTACCTGGTTAGAGTTAACTTGATGAAGATAACGATTCTTGCCTTTTGCAAGCTAAGGTTGTTTGATTAGATTCAAGGCATGGAATGAATTCAGAAAATAAGTTAATTCAGTAAACAGATTAATTGTCCCATATGAACATGATCAGTATATATAAGCAGACATTTAACCAGCCCAGCTCCTCCCTGAACCCCAATGTAGTAAAGTCATTGGGGAGAAGAAAATCATTTGTTGATAATTCAGCGATCTGCCCAGTAAAATAATAAAACATATTTTCATATCATTGGCCTTTTTAAAATTTTTATCTTAAATTATAAGGCCTGATGTGGAAAGCTCTGGTTTCTGTGGCATTACTTAAGAGGCTTGAAGTCTGGCTCCTAGTCAAGTTAAATCTCATTTAACTTGTCTTTAAAAAGGGGAAACGACCCTGTATTTTTCTCCCTAAGAATGCCATTTCTCCAAAGAACTAAAATCCTGCCTTTTTTAAAATTCACTGGAAATATATCTTCATTGCAAGAAGTTTTGAAAATTCTTGTCATAATTTTATCTCTTCTTATTAAATTCGATATTTCCTTTGGATTGTGATACATGTCTACTTTAGGTTCAGCATCAATGTTTTGATTTAGGCAACTTCCTTAAGTCTCCCCACCCTCAACCAAAATATGTCCATGTACCATTCACTTGACATTTTTCTCATTGCTTTGTAAATACACTTTGTGTATTTGTGTTTGCATTTACAGACTGTGTTGATGATTAACACTTACGCTCTGGGATGCAATGAAGAATATTTCAGTAACTGGAGTGAATTTCAACCAGAGCGTTGGTTGCAAAAAACCATCCATCCATTTTCTCATGCTCCATTTGGCATTGGAAAAAGAATGTGTGTTGGGCGCCGACTGGCAGAGCTGCAACTTCAGCTAGCTCTCTGTTGGGTAAGCATTCTGTTATTTTATGTACAACTCTCTCCCCCATTAATCTGAACAAAAGAGAAACCATTCTAGAAAGAAAGACTTAAAGAAGGACTAGGGGTAACATGATAGCAGTGTTCCAATATCTTAGGGGCTACCACAAAGAAGAGAGAGTCAACTTATTCTCCAAAGCACCTGAGGATAGGACAACAAGCAATGGGTGGAAATTAATCAAGGAGAGAAGCAACTTAGAACTAAGGAGAAATTTCCTGATAATTAGAACAATTAATAAGTGGAACAACTTGCCTGCAGAAGTTGTGAATGCTCCAATACTGGAAGTTTTTAAGAAGATGATGGATAACCATTTGTCTGAAGTGGTGTAGGGTTTCCTGCCTAAGCAGGGGATGGACTAGAAGACCTCCAAGGTCCCTTCCAACTCTGTTATTCTATTCTATTCTATTCTATTCTATTCTATTCTATTCTATTCTATTCTATTCTATTCTATTCTATTCTATTCTATTCTATTGCAGCAGAAATGTATTCCATTGTAATGGAATGTAGGGATGATCTTGGAGAACCAGGGAAAAGAGATGCTCCCGAGGGAATGGTCAGACAAGAGAGGCAGGAACCCACAGTCACTTAATGGTCAGAAAAGAAAAAAACTTAAGAAAGATCTGCCTCAATTGATCAGACAGTTAAAAGTGATGGTAGGAAATTTGCACTTTCACACTTGCAAGTAGCCTTACAGTAATGTGGAATTAACTCTTCTAGTTGTGTTTCTTATCTGGTTTACCTGGAAGAGCTGACATCCATATAAGTTATCTATACCTACATATCTTCTCCACTGCAATTTTGTTAATCCCCGATGGTGTTTCTGGGAGATTTGGGAGCCTAAAGCTTTTTTTCCCCCAAAGCAGGGAATATAGCAGCTTTGTATGTGCCATAGCAATGCTTGAGCTTAATGTTCTTCTTCAGGCATGGCCAGAAGGAAAGATACATGTACTGTATGTATGCTCTTTGAGTATTTAAGGTGGCAGACCCCTGCCCTGGAGGATGGAAGAGCAGAAATGCAAGCTTTTTGTTTCATTAAGTTCAGGGGGTTGATTCAGCTGGGTAGGACCGGTTCGGGCTAACCGGTAGTTCTAATGATCAGCTGGCCCTGCCCATCCATCCCCACCCTATCCTGTCTTATATTTCCTTCTTTCTGGCTCAGCTGATTCGCATGGCACTGCTGATTTCCATGCCTCCAATGTTCTACTTACCAGGGCTGCCTTAGAAGATAAGCAGCTGAGCTTCAAATTGCTGCATTTTGAATGCTGCACGCAAGCACGTTAGGCGTGCAATGCATGCAAAGCACGCACTCACTGAACTGATTGTTAAACAGGTTGCATCTCACCACTTCTTAAGCTAATTTATTAAAATAACAGTCGAAGTTTATTACAATCTTTAATACATCAACACTGATTTTTTAAAAAGTTACAGAACAGCTTACAGATGTTCTTCCATGAATTATGAGGGCCAGGATCTCCTGAGAAACAATCTGTTCGAAGTTTTTCTGGGCAAGCCGTACTGGAACAACTGAAAGGGTACATTGGAGCAACTTTTTCCTTTGTACTGGAGGGTGAATTGTCTTTTTGACAAGATGAACGTCCAATTTTCATTAAATCCAGGAGGAGGAGTCTCTTCGCAAAAGATCTTCAAACAGAGGCTGGATGGTCATCTATCAGAGATGCTATAGTGATCCTGCACTCAACAATGGATTGAACCATAAGATTCCCTTCCAATTCTAGGGTTCTGGGATTCTGTGTTGGCCTTCCAAAGGAGAAGCGACCAAATGAAAGCATTGCTACAATCTTTCTGACCTAAAAAACAAAACAAAAAACCATTGCTTATTTCTCTTACTGAAATGGATGAACTTTTCAAAGCCTTATGAACTTTGTTGTATCATATTTTCCTGCTATTGTTGCCTGTGGGGTTAAACTTTGACACAGGCACTGACAGGTTCCCCCGCTCAGAATTAATCTTGATTACAGGTTGGGGAGGCTCTGATGAACTTCATTTTCTCCCTTGTATTACAGCTTATACGGAAGTATCAGATTGTAGCTACTGACAACAAGCCGGTAGAAGCTCTTCACTTAGGAATCCTCATCCCCAACCGAGAACTTCCGATTGCATTCAAACGACGCTAAGGTAAAAATTAGTGTCCCATTATGGAGTTAATTATATGTTTAAGGTGATCTTTAAAGGTCAAAAACAAAGACTCTTCAGAGATGAAATGAGGATGACTGGCAGCTGTTAAGAGTACCTACTTGTAATTCTACTTGCATGCTTTTGAAAAAGAAATTTCTAGCCCTCATGATTGCAGAGGGATGGTGAAAGAAAAGAAAAGAGGAAAAAAATGCAATTTGTCCTACATTTTGAAAACATATGCAAACACAGATAAACATTTGGGCCATGATAAACATCCATTTTGTCAAGTACAAAATCCATCTCCAAGTGCACTAATTGAATAATTAAAAGATTTAAGTTACTTAAATATGATATATGGACTGAAGGTTCCTTATGCGAATACACATGTGCTAGGAATGAAATAAATAGGACATTTTAAAGTTCCATTTTGATCAGTTATTTTTTTAAATTTGGCTAGTAAGGCCTTTTCATAAACCTATTGGTAATCAAAAATACTAGTATAACTGTTTCCCTTTTCTTCCTGAACTGAAGAATTTATTAAGTTGTCTCTTTGTTTTCCCATAGATTCTACTGGAGGAACAGCTGACATTTTTTTAGACAGCAAGCATTCTTGAATTTTGGATTCCCAGATCCTGCTAGAGCCTAGTTATATTTTGAGCAATGTGTGTGTGTTAACCGCAAGGACAGAACAGCAGGAATCCAAAGCTAGCTTGAAGGCAAATCAGTCAAGCTATGTTGAGCGCACCTAAGCAGTCACTTCACATTATTGTAAAAGCTACACCCATTCCAAAGATGGAAGAATGGCAGAATTACAAACTTGGCAGTTCTTTTCACCTAAACTTGGAATGAAAGAAAGGTCCATTCTCCTCCATCTGCTGCTGTGAAATGTACAATTCTCGACCCATGCTGTTAATGTTTGTAGGAAAACAATGATCGCAAAGTGATGGAATGACTGATCTCTGAGTTCATGCTTGACCTCAGGATTGGAAACGCTGGAGGAGAAATTTTGTTTTGCCCATGCCCAAGTTCTGATGGAACTTTAAATGAAGACCTTTGTCTGCAAGAGGGTGAACGACGTGATTGCAAAGGGACAGAAAGTATTCTAGGGGGTGGACTGTGTTAGATGTCCATAAAGGGAAATAATGGCAATAATAGAAGTGCTATCCTTTCAACATTAGAGGAGGAGAGCTGTGTTAGTCTATGGTGGCAAGAAATCTGGAATGAATGCAGAGTTTGTAGAAATGCTGAAGGGCTGTATTTGAGAAACCAAGTAGGTCTGGTTCTTTCTAATGTTGCATTGTTACAATGCAACATTATTGGTGCCTTGAGCAAACTCAGCAACTATATATATATCTTACATACAAACACACACGGACTCACTTACACAGAGGCTTTCAGGCAGACAGAACAATGAGTCACATTACAGAATGCAGACCACCCAAACTGTTATGAACCCTTCAAGGTGATGCGTACTTTGGAGACCAGAACAAATAACTTATGCTTGAACAGAGTGAGCTGTACACTTGATGACTCCATCTAGGAGGTGAATAAGATCATACAAGCAGACCGGTACAACTTTTATTTTCCACCAAATCAAAGCCAGCTCCTAAATTATTTGTAGCAGTCCAGCAACTTTTCCTGTAACTTTTCCTTTTGCTAACTGAAGAATTGAGGTCATCGTTAGCTATACTGATGCAACTTAAATGGCAGATTTTATGGGGAGCAATGGCAAGTCTAGGTATTCCCTTCTCTCCAATATGGACATTTGTATAACCTGTCCTCCATCTTTTAAGCTGTTTATCAGCTTTCATGTGTGGATAGTAGCAGAGGGAGATGGGATGCTATCTTTTCTTTTGTCACAAATCAACAGCATGTCTTGGGTTTGTCAGATGTGATCTTTTAACTGCCTTTAAAACAAGAGTAAACAAATTCTTTGGTACAATGCTGTAAGAGTTCCATGCAGTTTGTTCATCTCTGAACAGACAGCAACAAAATGTGATTCATTTTGCACCCGATTTTCATGTTTGTGAGCTGCCACTGTTGGAAATAGGATGCTACTTTGTTTAGACAATCAGTCCAGCAAGGTTCCACCTAAGTTTCCAAATTTACACTAATATGTCACAATTTATGTAGAATGCAACATCATCCTTACAGCATTCCATAGAATACAAGGATTATAGTTCCCGGGTATTTTCTTGTATTCCTTTTGATACAGCTTCCTTCTTATTTTGTTTTTACGTGTTTTTAGTTGTATTTGTTCTTTTTTAAGTAAATGTGTTTTTTAAGACCTCTGTATTTTGAAGAATTTTTCATAGGTTTTTTTTGTTTTTTAAAAACAAATTTTAACATCCATTTCATCGTTGATATTTAAACCCATTGTTCTGAGAATTTTGTAATAAAAAAGAATTTGTGGATATGATTTTTTTAATTTTCATTGAATGTAATCCGTGTCGAGTATCTTCAAGATTAGCAGCCTTTATAAAGATTTTTAATGGAAATTGCTTATAGTTGTGATGCTTTCTTCTATTCAAAATGGCTTTGCACCGAATGCAATTTTTGTACAGCATTATGAGGTTGCAATTTCTTTAAAAATATTTTCCCCTAAAATCTAAATGAGCCCAGACACCTTTCACAAATCCAAATCTCATTTCAAAAACCAATCAGTCACAAAACACAAATACAACCCCCCCACCCAAAATTAAAACTGTTTCCCCCATTTCATATAATTGAACTAATGTATCATTATACTATCTATTATACATCTCTGGAACATCTTGCCTACTGATGTGAGGTTGGCCCAAAACTTCCTATCCTTTTGGAAGGGCCTAAAGACATGACTCTGCAAATTGGCTTGGAGCCTCAATGGGGGAACTGTACAATAGAGGTGGTTGATTGAGTAATAATAGATCTCACCTTCCCCCACTCGACTCGCACTTTCCCTATGTGTCTGATTTTAATTTTTTATGTATTAATGTAGATACATTTTTTACGACTGGAAGCCGGCCAGAGTTACTGTATGCAGGACTGTCTTAACGCATGGAACTGATGCAGGGGTGGGTTCTACTTACCTTTACTACCAGTTTGCAATGGGAATGCGCACATGCACAGATCATCCACGATGATGTACGGGTGGGTGGGCGGAGCCTCCCACCGGTTTTACTACCGGTTCGGAAGAACCAGATCGAACCGGGAGCAACCCATCTCTGGCCTGATGGGCACTTGCCCAAAGGCCCTACAAGCATAGGGGCCCTATACTAATCTGTGTATGCTAAGCCTTCAATATACCTTGTATCATATAAATACATCAACATATTTATTACATTTTACTGCATTTTTTATTAATACTAACATGCAAATATATGTTTAATTTTATTGACCATTTACATTTTAATTCCTGTGAATAGTTGTCGTAGGGGTCTCAGTACACTGCTTTGCCTGGGGCCCATAATGCTGTTAAGACAGCCCTGGCCCTATTGGTGGCCAATAAATTTTATAAATAAATAAATAATCAGAAAAATACTCTTGTGTGCTTGAGAAAGAGAATAGCCAAATTTGGAGTAGGGTATAGAAATGGGGAAAAGTTGGAGGAAAGAAGTAAGCACTTCACCTCCATTCCTAAAACTCTTTGTTAGCACAGCCCTATCAAAGATAACTTCTTTTGAGTAGGAGCTAAAGTTCTCAATCATAAAATTGCACTCCATGCTCCAGTTGTCATTTTATGAACATTTGGAAAAAATCAAGAGAAATGTAGGCTTTCTATGCCATTGTGTCTTTTTGCGTCTTTATGAAGCCTTGAAGCTTTGGAAGATCAGAAGTTTGGTCTTGATCTGTTTCAAAAGAATCCTCCTTCAATTGGCACATCCAAGAAATCTATCCAGTTCTGTTCAATTGAGTTCAGATTTAGGATTGGCCTGAATCCAATATATATCTTTTGCAAACTTTGTGGTATTCCAAGCTATTTCTTTACCCCGCCTATAATTTGTGGATTGCCACCATTATTCCATTCTGTGGTTTCCATATAGTTTGTTCAATGTTTCCAAATCAAAACTGGAATATTAGTTAATATTCTGGCTGAAAAGAAAGTGGAAGTATTCCTAGGATGCGTATTGATGTCACTGAAAATTGAACATCAAGAGCAGTAACTCTATAACTTCATAACTTAGTCTAGCTCATAAACACATCTGACAAATATGTTGAAGTGATCCTCAACTTACAACCACAATTGAAACCAGAATTTCCATTGCTAAGCAAGGCAGATGTTAAGGGAGTCACGCCCAACTTTAGAACCTTTTTTTGCCATGATTGTTTGCATAATCATTGCAGTTTTTAAGTAATTTCCACAGACCTTAAGTGAATCTAGCTTCCCCCATTAACTTTGTCAGAAGCTGGCTGGGAAAGTCACAAATGAAATCTCCTGACCTGGGACACTGCAACGTAGAATAGAATAGAATAGAATAGAATAGAATAGAATAGAATAGAATAGAATAGAATAGAATAGAATAGAATAGAATAGAATAGAATAGAATAGAATAGAATGCAGAGTTGGAAGGGACCTTGGAGGTCTTCTAGTCCAACCCCCTGCTTAAGCAGGATACCCTATACCATTTCAGACAAATGGTTGTCCAATCTCTTCTTAAAAACTTCCAGTGTTGGAGAATTCACAATTTACCAAGGCATTATAAAGTGATGCCACACATCACTTGATCTTGATTCTATCCCTCTGTTAATGCAGCCTAGAACTGTGTTGGCTTTTTTGGCAGCTACAGCACACTGCTGGCTCATATTTAAGTGAATGTCCACTAGACTCCAAGATTTCTCTCATAGTTACTACTATTAAATTCATGCTGGTTGCCAAGTATCTAAATTTTGATCACATGCTATGGGGACACTGGGACAATCATAAGTGCAAGGACTGGTTGTAAATCACGTTTTGCAGTGCTTCTGTAACTTTGAATGGTAGCTAAATGAGTGGCTGTAAATCAAAGACTACCCATATTGGTCTGCCTGGTTTGAAATGCTACTCTGTGGAAGAGAAGTTCACTTTCCAGAGTCTGGTTATGGTTTTCCCAGATTTTTCACCTCAGAAATATTACACACTGAATGTGGATCCTTACCAATAATTATATTCTTTTTTCATCTAGTAGTTAATTCATGGATAAGTCATACTGTCTCAAGATTATATAAACAAAACTTATTCACCCCATGAGCCACTGGGAGTTGGTAGGCAAACCTAATCTCAGAAGTGTGTAATGCTAAGACTATAAGTAGGATTTTACATTAGAGAGGAATAAGATAATATATATAACATTCAAATGAGCTGAGGCTAGGAAAAACTTCAGAAATACTGTAAAGAGGGCTTACTCAGATATAGTTACAGTCAAAGGGAAATATTTTTTAAAATGCTTTTTCCTAATTAACTATGAAGAGGTCATGACAAATCCATTCAAGGAGAGAAGCAACATAGAGTTAAGGAGCAAATTCCTAATGGTTAGAGCAATTAAACAATGGAATAGTTTGCCTTCAGAAGTTGTGATGAATGTATCTTTTCTTTTATGTACACTGAGAGCATATGCACCAAGACAAATTCCTTGTGTGTCCAATCATACTTGGCCAATAAAAAAATTCCATTCCATTCTATTCTATTCTATTGTGGGTGCCCATCACTGACGACCTTCAAAAAGAGACTGGACAACCACTTGTCTGAAATGGCATATAATCTCCTGCTTGAATAAGGATTTGGACTAGAAGACCTCCAAGGTACCTTCAATTCTATTATTCTATGTTCTACAAGGACATTTTTTAAAAATCATAACTTATTCAAATTTTGATTCAAATATCTGTAAGAGTATGCATAACCAAACAAAGAATTACTAGAAGAGAGGTATCTCAGCTAAAGTATGATACTCATTAATTACCTATTGACTTAGCTTTGATTAGATTCCATCTTGAGTACTCTGACCATTTCTGGACATCACATTTTTGGAAGACTTGGAAAAGGTAATAAGCATGATCAGGAACCAAAGATGAAGCGAAATTGAAGGACTATAATAGCAGTCTTCAAATTCCTGAGTGTTTCACAGAAAATAATTCTATTTTATTCTGGAATATAGAACAAGTGGCACCATGGCCTAGAGATGAAGACGCTCACCTCCCACTCAAAAGGTTGAGAGTTCAATACTAGGCAGTGACAGATGCTTCTATATCAAGGTACAAAGAGAAAACATCTGCTGCAAACTCCATGTAGGCATCAGGAAGGGCATCCAACTAGTAAATACTTAGCTCCATTCAGTTACCCTGAATCCATCCCAAAAAAATGGATTACAGGCAGTGGTGGGATTCAGCCAGTTCGCACCACTTCAGGAGAACTGGTTGTTAACTTTCTGAGCAATTTGGCAAACTGGTCGTTGGAAGAAATCATTAGGGCAGAGAACTGGTTGTCAAATTACTTGAATCCCACCACTGATTACAGGGTTGTAAAAAGAAAACAAAATCTGGAGTATATGACATGGAATAATAAATTTAAGTTACAAGAAAGCAGATTCCAACTGAATGTTGGGGATAAAAAAAATAAGTTTTCTGAAAGTAAAAATAGTTTGACTGAGGGACCAATTTCCCAGAGAGTTGATGAATTCCCCATACTGAGTGTATTAACACAGACATTGGATAGCTATCTGTCAAAGGTGTTTTTATACTGAGGGAGCTGGACATAAAGGCTTTATTTATTTATTTATTATTTATTTATTAATTAAATTTCTATACCGCACTTCTCCTGGCGGACCCAGGGCGGTGTACAGCCAATTAAAAACCAGTACATAAACAATTAAAAACATCCTAAAATCAATATAAGTTAAGGCTGAAGGTATAAGAACTGACTAAAAACTCTAAAAAGTTTAAAATTTAAAATGTGTAAAAATATTTAAAAATAGAAGGGATCAGGCAAGTCCGGCGAGTTGGAAAAGGTGCGTCTTTAGAGCCCGACGAAAAGTCCGGAGGTCAGCAATAGTTCTCAGTTCTGGAGGCAGATCGTTCCAGAGGGTGGGGGCTACCACAGAGAACGCTCTCCCCCTGGGGGTCGCCAGCCGGCATTGTCTGGCTGACGGCACCCTGAGGAGGCCCTCTCTGTGGGAGCGAACCGGTCGGTGGGAGGCAATTGGTGGCAGAAGGCGGTCCCATAAGTACCCTGGTCCTAAGCCATGGAGCGCTTTAAAGGTGATTACCAACACCTTGAAACGCACCCGGAAGTCGACCGGCAACCAATGCAGCTCACGCAGGAGAGGTGTCACGTGGGAGCGCCCTGTCACTCCCATAATCCCCCGCGCGGCTGCATTCTGCACCAGCTGAAGCCTCCGGGTGCATCCCAAGGGGAGCCCCATGTAGAGAGCATTACAGTAGTCCAGGCGAGACGTGACGAGCGCCTGAGTGACTGTGCGTAGGGAGTCCCGATCTAGAAAGGGCCGCAACTGGCGTATCAGGCGAACCTGATAGAAAGCCCCCCTGGCCACGGCTGTCGTATGATCCTCTAAAGACAGCCGTGGATCCAGGAGGACGCCCAAGTTGCGCACCCTTTCCGTGGGGGCCAATGATTCGCCCCCAATAACCAACGATGGAGTCAGTTGGCTATATCGGGACGCCGGTAGCCACAGCCACTCGGTCTTGGAGGGGTTGAGTCGAAGCCTGTTTCTCCCCATCCAGACCCGCACAGCTTCAAGGCACTGGGACATCACCTCCACGGCATCGTTGGGGTGGTCTGGGGTGGAAATGTACAGCTGAGTGTCATCAGCGTACTGATGGAATTCCACCCCAAAACCACGGATGATCTCACCCAGCGGCTTTACATAAATGTTGAACAGAAGGGGCGAGAGGACCGACCCTTGTGGCACCCCACACACTAGGCGCCTCGGGGTCGACCGCTGCCCCCCTGTCAACACCGATTGCGACCGGTCGGAGAGGTAGGAGGAGAACCACCGAAGAACGGTGCCCCCCACCCCCAATCCCTCCAACCGGCGCAACATGATACCATGGTCGATGGTATCAAAAGCCGCTGAGAGGTCTAACAGCACCAGGATAGAGGAGTACCCCCTACCCCGGGCCCTCCAGAGATCATCCACCAACGCGACCAATGCCGTTTCGGTGCTGTAACCAGACCTGAAGCCGGACTGGAGCGGGTCTAAATAGACAGCTTCATCCAGGTACCGGGGGAGCTGCCATGCCACCACACTCTCAACAACCTTCGCTAAAAAGGGAAGGTTGGAGACTGGACGATAATTTGCCAAAACAGCTGGGTCCAGGGAGGGCTTCTTGAGGAGGGGCCTCACCACCGCCTCCTTCAAGGCGGTCGGTAGGGCACCCTCACTCAGAGAAGCATTTATAATCTCCTGGAGCCAGCCTCGTGTAACCTCCCGGGAGGCCAGCACCAACCAGGAGGGACACGGGTCCAATAAACATGTGGTAGCGTTCAATCTCCCCAGGGTCCTGTCCACGTCCTCGGGAGCCACAGGAGCTACTTCCAAGGTGGTGATTCTATGAAATGTTGCAGTAGATTCTTGCCTAATATTCAGGGTGCTGGTTAAGCAACCTGTGGAATTTTGAGAGAATGTGGTAGATTGTATTTACAAAATGGCTTCTTGATTGACTCTATGAAAAATGGCTACCATAGTATTCATGACCAGGACCCAAAGATTTATCAAAACCTAATCTAATGGCCAAGAGCGTTTCTTTCATCCTAATAGGACCTCTCTGGTCTCCAAAGGCATTCCTGTAAATATGCCTGATATTTACTTTTATTTAAAATAGTTATTTAAGAACATTTTTAAAAAGATAATAATAGTCCATAATAGTCCATAAGATTATGGGCTATCTCTTCCATAAGCTTTTGTGAAAAGACTTAGTCTTTTTCCTTCTAGTATTAATAGATTGCATGTTATTCCAGTCCATGTTAGGTGCAACACTTGTCTTCTAAATGACTTTGTAGAAGAAAATTCCTACCAACAACTTAACTGTATACCAAATCTTGAAAACTATTTTTTTTTAAAGGCCACTTAGATTTTTACTGGAGAATCAATCTTTCCAACATGTAGGCTTTCTCTGCCCCACTCCTCCCCTCACACACACACGCACACGCACACTCACAAGAGCTATGCTCGTTAACATAGTCAGAATTTATCCAGATGGAATTACAACCTGGAGCATTTTAAATATTCATCTTACTTTCTCACCTTTGATCCTCATAGCAAGATTGAACCTCTGCCCCAAAAACCGCAGAGTTGAACCTTTTATACCTTTGGATCTATTTATAACTTTTTACTTACCAAGCAAGATGACCGCTTCTGTTGCAATAGTTGGCACTTCCACTTGATCACCTGCAAAAATAGGCATGACTTGTTTTTAAAAACACCTTATAGCAGCTTAGCCCATCAGGCCAAAGGACAATTAACAGGGCATTAAAGTATTATTTGAGCAATACAACGAGAGAATATAAGAAGTCAAAGAGGGCATTCTTTGTGAGTGATAGTCAATATTCTATTATTAATTTGAAGTTATTGTGACCTGAAAGACCTGATTAGGGACAGAACATCATGGGAGAAATCGCCAGTATCTAACTATGGAATCACTAAAAGGCAATGTCAACTTGATACCACATAATCAGTAGAATACTTTGCCCTTAAAGCTTAATTTCTAAAACAACATTTTCCTGGTAACCCCAGATTATGTTTTCATTTCTCTCTTGCTTCTCAATGGTCATGACTTGGCTTAATTTTTGTCAACACTCCAACTTTAGCTGATTATTCAAATGGGAAATATTTCTCAGTTCTATAGCCTTAGAACATTAACTTTAAACTCCCAAATCTGGATGCACTATGTTTATGTAGTCATGGATACCAAATAAAGGTTCCTATGGATGCATGTCCATTAGCATTTCTGAGAGCTGGGCAGGGGAAGATAGAGAAGAATAGGTTTTGGTGCTAAAAAATAAAGGCATGTGAGTCTGTCAAGGAAACAAACAAATGGAAAATAGAGCAAATCGACCCAGTGTTGAGTTACAAATGACCAGGCTCAAATTGCCTACTTCAAATGCATTATATGAAGAACTAGCTCTCTAGGGAAGGGTCTCATGCTGGGAAAGGAGGAAGGAAACAGAAGAAAAGGACAACAGCAGCAACGTGGATTGACTAAGTTACAATGGTGATGGATGCACATTGGAAGACTTGAGAGCTCAGGTTAAGGATATATTGTGATGAAGAAAATCTAACTATGTGGTCATCAGCAATAACCAGATGGCATGTAATCATCTTCTCCTTCTCCTTCTCCTTCTCCTTCTCCTTCTCCTTCTCCTTCTCCTCTGTCTTCTGTTTTTCACCATAAGCTTTGTCACAATTACCAGTATAGCTAGAATGATTAAATTAAAAATCTCAATGTAAGAAATACCTTACCTTGCTTTTTTGGTTTGTTTATCTGCATTTGAAAATAAGATTTCCAATTATTCCTTAAAATACAATACACTAATAATGTCCAGAAATGATAGATTCCAGGAGCTGGAAAATTAAACAAGGCAAAGGAAGTCAGAGAAAGAGAGGGAGGGAGGGAGAGGGAGAAGGAGGATGAGAGAGAGAGTGAATCTCTAGCATCATTTTTATTCTTTACTACCACTACAAACCGGTAATAAAGGTAAGTAGAATCCACCCCTGAAATGAAGCATGCATTTACTTCAGTCCTGAGATGAGAAGCTATAGCCAACCTCTACATGAGGAGAAACCATCTAATAAAACTGGTATCTCCTTAGATTATTAGCAGATAATACCAATATTATTAAATAGTTTCAACTTTCTACATTGTGAACAATGTTTTAAAGTCTACCTAAAGAATAATAAATAGATGAACCTTCAGTTTTGTTCAATCTCTCAAGATGGCCAAGGAACAGGAAAAGGATGCCCTTTCCCTTCTTCGGTATACATACAATGTATTCATATGCATCTCAGAGAGAGATGGGTGGTTAAGAAATAGGAAAAATAAATAAGTTAAGTAAGTAAGTAAGTAAAGGTAAATTTATGGACAAGCAGTAATTCTACCAACCATGTTGATCCTCGGTTGTAAGTGACTCTATTTTGCCTTAGTTCCTTTTGACATTAATAACTCAAGCACTCAATTAAAAGGTCAAATTGATTTCCTAATTTTGCTGACTAAAGCACCAAATACCCCAAACTAAGTCTGTTTATGTTTTGCTGTCATATTTCTCCATGTCCTAATCGTCTACTTTCTAGGAACATCTTTAACCAAGCATTTACTATTCTTAGGGCAGTTGGCCATGATGGTCTCTAGTTAACTCTACAATCTGAAGAGTGCTTGGTGCTCTCTGAGCTTGCATGTTTTCTTGCTTGCACTGATGGCATTAACTAGTTTAGGTAATGAAATTTCTGCAAGAAAACAACCAAGGTTAGAGAGCAACAAGGACCCTCATTTCTACCCTGAGCTACAAATATTCCCCTTTATTGGCGCTACTGTACAAATGATCCAGAGAGCTTGAATTTGTACAATTCATTGAATCAAAACCTAACCAAAGAGCTTAGGTTCACACAAAATACTAAGTCACACAAAATATCAAGATCAAGCCAAAGTTAATATGAACAATCTTAGCACATTGTACGAATGGAGCTACTAGGTTCATAATAGCTAAACATACTGTGTGAATGCAGCCAAAAATGGGGAAGGAACAAGGAAACAAGGCAAGGAAACAAGGTTGACACAGCCTTCCATCCTTTCTAAGGTAGGTAAATTGAGGACCCAATTTGTGGGGGCAATAAGCTGACTTTGTATAAAAAATATACAAAAGTATGAAGGCTATTGCTTAACGCTTTGTAAGCCGGCGGCATATAAATCTAATTAAAAAAAAAAGATGTTAATTCTTCATGAGTGATTTAAGTGCTTTGGGAGAATCAATGATACACCCTCAGAGAAGGCATCCATCTTGTTTTTGCCACAGGGCAGTTGGTCCTGGTAGCCTCTGGATAGCACAACCTCCATATCTCAAACTTTTGGGAACCCACTCCCCTTCCAGTAAACAGACTTCAACATTTTTCATACAAAGAAAAACCTTGGCAATTTGTTCTGATTACAGGAGTTGGACTGAGAGATGAAAGAATAATGATTGCAAAGCCAACCACTTGTTGTCAGAGTCAGCCGTCTTCAAGGGATCCTTCCATTCTTCTTCTTCCCTATAATAACTTTATCCAAACAATGGTGTAATAGATTTACACAAGTACCAGAAAGGTCATATCTCAAAAGACTGGCCTGCAACAGGATGCTTGGATGGAGATGGGGGTGGTGTTTGACTTTGGAGTATTCATTCGAGTCAGATATATGACTTTCTGATGAATTCCAGACAATGAGACTTGGAAGTAATCCTTTTCAAACACTGTTATGAAATTGAACTCAAATTCCTTTTATGTCTTTCCTATTTTCCCATGGCTGCCTCCTGAGAAACAAAGAGGAAAAACCAACTATTCTCAAACTCTGTGTCAGTTGGCACAAATGATAATGAAATAAGTATCCCTCTCCTTCGAAAGTACCAAAGATTAAAACAGTGTACTGAGTGCACAGAATCACAGTCAGAGATCTGATTCAGCAAAATCTGTCAAGATTATAGTTAGCATGATTATAGTATTATAATAAATTGCAAAATCACATTCAACTTATTTGGGTTCACTAAACTTGAATAGAAGATCAGATATGTGGATGCATGGAGGGAGGGGAGCCAATTCAGCAGTTGTCAATTGTGTTAGTTAGTTAATTAGGTAGGTAGGTAGGTAGGTAGGCAGGCAGGCAGGTAGGCAGGCAGGCAGGCAGGCAGGCAGGCAGACAGATAGATAGATTTTTATCTTGCCTTCATAAATTTATAAATGACCCAAGGCAGCAAATGTATATAATACAGGCAGTCCTCATGTTATGACCATAGTGGAACCTGCCCATCATAATCATAAAGCAGGTCAGTCATGTGACTAATCTATTTTTTCTTTTTAAGCTGAGGACAATCTGTACATTTTCCTCCTCCTGTTTTCCTTAAAACAACCCTCCGGGATGGGGTGGGCTGGGCTAAGAGACAGTGGCTGACCCAAAGTCATCCAGCCAGCTTTCATACCTAAGCAGGACTAGAATTCCCAGTCTCCTAGTTTCTAGGCCAGCATCTTCACCACTGTACAATACTGGCTCTCTCCAGTAATAAAATGTGCTTTAGTACAGAAAAAGGAAACTGGTCCCCTACAAATGTTGATGCTGTATGACTCCCTAAGCAAAACTTGTTTTCTTTTTTAAACTTGGTTTAACAGAATTCCTATGATGCTTTGTATGCCCAATGTACCGAACAGCAACTGAGCATTAATTTTCATTACCTTAGGGGCACATTGCTATATTACTCCAACATAAATACTTAGTTCCATGGTTGAGCTAGAACTTGCAAGTAGAAAGCCAATGCTGAGGGATATTGGGAATTTTTAACCAAGTCATAGTGCTAACTTGAGGCCATGAGGATCAACACACACACACACACACACACACACACACACACACACACACACACAGAGTGACAAGAACAACATGGTGTCTTCTCTGAGGGGGCATAATTTGATTCTCTGGGACCACCTAAATCAGTCATGAAGAATTAACATCTACATTATCTTGTTCTGTAACCAGGGCTACAGGTTCTTTTGTGAAAGAAAATGACAATGTCTTTTTCAAATCAACCATAGTTCCTGTTGAATTCATGGGCAGGTGCTAGTTATTTTCTTGGCAGCAACACAAAAGCAATACCTGTTTCTGTTTCTGGAATTTATGTTTTGACTTCTCAGTCTTGTCCATTGAGATCCAGTAAATCTTGTATTTCTTGATAGTTTCCCACTCAAATATTAACCAGGATTATTCAGGGCTTTGTTTAGAGTTTCTACAAGTTTGGTTAGTTGCTACCTCTGCTTTATTAGGTTCAGCCATAAAGATATGAGCAGGCTTCTCCAGTTCTTCATCAAAGTAAAATACTCCAAGTGATAAAAAGCAAAAACAGAACCTTGCCCTGTAAATATGTTTTGAATATGCAAGAGGAAAGAAGACACTGTTGTTTTAACATTCTCTAACAGCCTTGAGTACTAATACAACCAGGAGGAGGGAGAGGTAGTTTAAAGAATATTAATAGGTAACTAATCTGTGTCAACTTGTTTCGATTACACATGCACTCTCCTTATTTAATTTCCCTGTCCTGACACTTGGAAGATGGTTCCGTCCTCAGAAATTAATTTGACCCAGAATTCACTAAGATTCTGCCCAAAAAACGTGTTATCTGAAAATCTGAAATGTGGAAGCATGTTCCTTTGAGCAAATGAAGCATGCATTTACCTCAGTGTTGAGATGAGAAGCTATAGCCAACCCCTACATGAGGAGAAACTAGCTAATAAAACTGGTATCTCCTTAGGTTATTAGCAGATAATACCAATATTATTAAATAGTTTCAACTTTCTACATTGTGAACAATGTTTTAAAGTCTACCTAAAGAATAATAAATAGACGAACCCTCGGTTTTATTCAATCTCTCAAGATGGCCAAGGAACAGGAAAAGGACGCCCTTTCTCTTCAATTTCTTTAACAATATTTGAAATAGGGATTTTTTTTCTTTCCAAAAGATCAGACCTAGGTCTACTCTTGGTCCCTTGAATGGTATGATTAGAGTCATATTCCAAAAACAAGACAGGGAAGTACAAAGAAGCAGCAAGGATTCAACCGAATTGATTTATATTTAGAGATCTTGTGGCCCGTCTTTTATTCAGAAAGGAAAAGTGGCATATATAGTATTTCCATCCCATTTTCCCTCACAACAACCCTGCAAAGTAGGCTAAGTTGAGCAATAGTAGCTTAAATTCACCCTAGTGAACTGAGAGTGGACATCTTTCTTTCTTTCTCTTATGATAGTCATACACATTAATCTCCATCACACACACGCACACACACACACACACACACACACACACGTACATGCATACATACATAGGGACAACTCTCACTCTGGTCATCACTTCTTTACTCTCCTACCATCTGGAAGGAGATATAGAAGTATAGCCAGCTGCACAAACAGGCTGAAGAACAGTTTTTATCCGTGGGCTGTCAGACTCCTGAATGAGAAATAACTTCGTAACTATGTAGTATGATGGACTGCAGGGCTGGCGCAATGTGTAACATGTTCACACTGGGGCAATAGGACTGTGGGTTTTGTTAATATGATTTATTGGGTTAGGGATTTTCTGTCTTCATTGTGAGTTGTATTGTGTTGTGGGGGTGCACTGAGGGAGCTCAACCAATCTCATTGTACATATGTTGTGCACTGACAATAAAGATTTGAATTTGAATTTGAGTATCTATCTATCTATCTATCTATCTATCTATCTATCTATCTATCTATCTATCTATCTATCTATCTATATCTCTATCTATCTTCTCCTCTTGTTCTCATTAAAATTACAATTTGATTATTTTAAGCCACCTAGAATAGTACCATGGAGAGAGAGGCAGCAAATAAATTTAATAAATTAGTGAATAAATGCATACCCTAAGCTTTTATTAGAATACGTATAGCCCTGGCATCCCTGTGTGTTGTTGGTGTCAATGTGAAGTCTTCTGGTTAAAAAGAACAAACAGCCACCCATTCATTCTTCATATCATAAGTATTTGAAATATGATTGTGTTAAAATAACATGATCTGTTGCATCATTGCACAGTGAGTAGATTACCGGTATATAATGGCACATCAGTGGTGGGATTCAGCCAGTTTGCACCACTTCGGGAGAACCGGTTGTTAACTTTCTGAGCAGTTTGGCAAAGTGGTTGTTGGAAGAAATCATTAGGGCAGAGAACCAGTTGTTAAATTATTTGAATCCCACCACTGTGGCACATGCATTGACTTCCTGCTCCCCTCCCCCTTCATCTCCTGATCAATACATAAATATATGATAAATATATTTGGCCTGCAAGTCATTCCTGGGTAGATTTGAAGAGCTGAACACCTAAAATCAACTTCAGGAATCCAATTCATTTCTCAGCTCTGGTGATCACAGCACTTCTACCACAGACTGTTTTCCTTGTTAAATCTAAAATTATTACTTGAAGACATACTCAGAACATTAAAAGAAAGGAATGTGTTTCCTTATTTGGGAAATCTATGTTCTTGGACATATGCCTCCTGACAAGTTGAAACATCTTGGCATTAAACTGCTAAATTAAAGAGGCTAACATGGATAAAAGTGGGGCAGATGGAGTATGTCACATTGTAAGCATCTGATTGATGGATCATCTACCTCAAACATCTACATTTTAGACCCTTCTAATAAATATTTTAAAATTATATAAAATATAAATATATTTTAAAAAGAAGCTTGGAAATCCCAATCAGGCAAAATAGTGAAAAGAAGAGTTTCAGTATAGTTTAAATTGGAGTTGCGGTTGCTACAGAGGTACCGTGTTTCTCCCAAAAGAAGGCCGGGTCTTCTTTTTGGAAGGTTCTAATTATTGACTCACTTCGCGGTGGTGGCACCGACAGCCCTGCCCAGCAGGAACCCGCTGCTGGCCCACTTCTTCCCGCCACTCTGGATTGATCCGGAGCTCTGTTATCAGCTGCAGACACCTTCCGGTAGGCATCTCAACATGAAACAGTGGCCAGGGTGATGCGTGTGAGTAGTGGCAAGCGGCCACAGAAGAAGGTGAGGCAGGTGCTGGGGTATGTGAGGCCTGGTAAGTAGGGCAGCTCCATCCCCCATTCCCACCTTAGCTTATTTTTTACCTTTGTGCCTTGCCCCCCCCTCTGCACCCTGGGGTAGGTGGGGTCTTAATTAGGGCTAATTTTGTGGGTGGGGTTTAATTTGATCGCATGCGCTCAAAAGCGTGATAGGGCTTCTTTTCAAGGTGGGTCATCTTTTTGGAGAAACACAGTAGTATATTATGATTTATATACTTGTACAGAGATACAAGTGTATAAATCATAAGTATAAAGACATGAACTTTTAGAATCCATCCACATCCTTTTTTGACTCACTAGTTCATCAGAATTTGGCCAGACAAATATACCATGTAATATCTAAGCCACCTAGCCATCATTTGTACAAAGTGTCTCTATGCAGGAAGCATACGCGTCACACATTCCTCTCCTCTCAGTCTCAGAGTTGATTACATCCTCCAGAAATATGGAGCTTCAATCATTCTAAAACAAAGGAGAATTGAAGTCCCAAATCAGCATACCTTCCTCAAAACAATGGAAGCAACACCCAAATACTTCCAAAAGTTGTAATCAAAAAGAGAAAAATATATTAAATATCTGTCCTGATATAATTAGTGAGCTGTTGTCATTAAGTTGGGTTGACTCTTGGTGGCCCACATAGACAAATGTCTACCATCTCAATCAATCCCCAGAAACATCCTACTTTTCCAGAGTTATTCCAGTAAAATCCATAATCCCATCCATTCACTTTATCTGTTGTCTTGATTTTATCTACTTCCCTCATCCTTGCCAAGAACATTAGGGTTTTTTTCCTCTGCTCCAGGATCTGCATACAACAAAAGCACAAAGAATGCAAGTTTCTTCTTGCTTATCATTGCCTCAAGCAATTAAATAGGCACTCAAGTAAATAATTGGTTCTTCTCATTAGATATGAACTGTATTTCATTTTCATTGAAATATATATGAAATATTAAAGTTTCAAGATTTCTGGGAGAAATAGCAACAACCTCAATTATGCAGATTATACCACTCTAATGGCAGAAAATGAAGAGGAACTAAAGAGCCTCTTAATGTGGGTGAAGGAGGAGAGTGCAAAAGTTGGTTTGAAACTCAACACTAAGAAAACTAAGATCATGGCATCCGGCCCTCTCAATTCCTGGCAAATAGATGGGGAAGAAATGGAGGTACTGACAGATTTTATTTCCCTGGGCTTCCTGGGCTCCAAGATCACCGCAGATGGGGACTGCAGCCAAGAAATTAAAAGACGCTTCCTCCTGGGGAGGAAAACTATGGCAAATCTAGACAGCATAGTAAAAAGCAGAGACATTACTCTGCCAACAAAAATGTGTATATCAGGGCTATGGTTTTCCCAGTTGCAATGTATGGCTGTGAAAGTTGGATCATAAGGAAGGCTGACTGCCAAAGAACTGACGTCTTTAAACTATGGTGCTGGAGAAGACTCCTGCGAGTCCCTTGGACTGCAAGGCGATCAAACCAGTCAGTCCTAGAGGAAATCAACCTTGACTTCTCTTTAGAAGGCCAGATCCTGAAGATGAAACTCAAATACTTTGGCCACCTAATGAGAAGGAAGGACTCACTGGAGAAGAGCCTAATGCTGGGAATGATTGAGGGCAAAAGAAGAAGAGGACGACAAAGAATGAGGTGGCTGGATGGAGTCACTGAAGCAGTAGGCATGAGCTTAAATGGACTCCAGAGGATGGTAGAGAACAGGAAGGCCTGGAGGAATGTTGTCCATGGGTTTGCAATGGGTCGGACATGACTTCTCAACTAACAATAACATTAATGTTTTGTCCTGACCTTCCTTTATTGTATGATTTCTCATGCCAAACAAAGTTTGAATGAATCCTTTTGGAAAAAGCATTCGCTATGGTCTAAAAGGTTGCCATGTTGCATCTATAGCTATTTTGCCTCCAGCTCTTGGGCATTGAAAGGCTAACCTGCAGTCAAGTGGGCCACTGACAACCTGCAAAGAGTCATGAAAGACTCAGGCAGCCTATACATTTAATAAAATAAATAAAACGCTCAATGCTTTTAGTCTCCAAATCAATTCTTCCTGGCCTTGGATGTTGTAAATATTTGCATGTTCCTTGAAATTAATTAACAATGACATAAACCTGAGTTCAACAGTCATTTTTTAATTTTTTTTTTCAAATCATTGTCAGATTTGACAATGGAAGCAAAAGACAGAATAAAATCAAATAGACATCTGTAAGAGCAGTGAGGCAGAAATGGACCCGCTCAAGCAGGTGATCTGTCACAAATTATTATCTGAGCTGTCTTCTTTAAAAACCTGGATTAGATATTTGTAACTAACTTTCCACACACACACACACACACACACACACACAAACAAAATTCAATAATATACAAAATTTATAGCCATCGGTAATGAAGGACCTAAATGCACCAGCTTAAAGCTAATGCAAAAGATTTTCGTTTGAATGATATGAGAGGACCAGAAAAATCTCTTGCTTAAGATACTGAAGTGCCACCACCAATCAAAATAGGCCATGCAGGTAATTCTCATTTACCAACTCCATTGGGACCAGCAACTTTATCGTTAAGTACTTAAGTGCATTTGTTAAGTGAAACATCACATGACTGTTTTGACTTACAGCATCATTTGCAGCTGCTGTGATTAAGTGAATCACCCCAGGTTTTAAGCACGCTATCACATGACTGCGGCTTGCTGACTTTCCCTTTGACTTTGCTTGTTAGAAGCCAGCAGTGAAAGTTGCAGATGACTGTGGGATGTTGCACCCATTGCAAATGAGCACCAGTTGCCAAGCACCAAAATTGTGATTATGTGACCAAGGGGACACTGAGATAGATGCAGCTTCAAGGACTGAAGTTGCATTGCACCTTTTGCAATGATGTAACTTTGAACAGAAAGCTGAACAAGTGTTTGGTAAGCAAGGAGTTACCTGTAAATAGATGGGTGGGTTCAGTGTTAAGGTCAATATTCAGAACTGGGATCCCTGGGCCAAGAGTGTATTTGGTACGGGATCCCTGTTGGCCTTAGAAACATCTTTCTGCTTACTACTTCTTTTTGCTTGCCTAACCCTATCCCTCACATCCTGGACATAAATGATTTCACCTTCTGCCCTCAAAATGATGCTATAGGGTACTGCGCACCAGAACAACTAGACACAAGGACAGCATTTTCCCTAATGCCATCACTATGCTAAACAACCAGTTCCCACAACACTGTCAAACTATTTACTAAGACTGTATTACTATTCTTCTTCCCATCCTTCCTGTTACCTATCTCCTCCCACTTACAACTATAACCATGTTGCTTGTGTTTTTATGATTTATATTATTCTGTTTGTTTCCTAGTATGATTTCATTGCTTATTAGTAACCTATGACTATCACTAAGTGTTATATCTTATGATTCTTGATGAATGTTTTTTCTTTTTTCTTTTTCTTTTTATGTACGCTGAGAGTATATGCACCAAAGACTAATTCCTTATGTGTCCAAACATACTTCTATTCTATTCTATTCTATTCTATTCTGTTCTGTTCCGTTCCGTTCCGTTCCGTTCCGTTCCGTTCCATTCCATTCCATTCCATTCCATTCCATTCCATTCCATTCTATTCTATTCTATTCTATTCTATTCTATTCTATTCTCACATGTGGTGAGTAAGTGAGGTAGAGAATCTTTGCTACCTATTTATCCTTCTATTCTTGAGAATGGTACATGTGGACCCAAAGGCTAAAAGCAAATGTACTTGTGTGTGTGTGTGTGTGTGTGTGTGTGTCTTTAAGGTCACCCAGAGAAGTGACCAATAATCTTATTCAGAACAAAATATTTCTTATTCTTAATGAATTATGTGCAAGGTTGTTTTTCCTATGTTGTGTTCCATGATTGTAACCAAGACAAAATGATAAACTTTTGGTTCAGTTTCCACAGTTCTTCAGTTCTTACAGTCCACCCTCTTTTTCCTCTACAATCCCCCTTCTCTTGGGATGCCCTACAGAAGCATTACATAGTACCTTTTATATGAATCCATTCTCTAAATTTGAAAGAACAGGGTGAACCTTCAAAAGGGCGCTCCAAAAAGCCAAGAGGTTGGCCTGAGCTATCTTGCAGTTCATTACAAAAGCATGCTGCTTTATTTCTCTCCACTAATTGGCCACCTTAAGCCTGTTATTAAACAATTGTTGGCAGACAAAAGCAGCCTCACCCATAATGAATGTACAAGAAGTTGGCATAGCACAAAGAGCATTTTTAATCATTAAGGGCTAAAGCAAGGAGCATGTTAGATTTTCCAGCCCAATAAGAAATGTTGCACAACTGGCAAACATTATATAATTCCCTGGATAGCTTGAAGGATGAAAAACAACAAGATCCATTTTTATTGACATCCACAGGATCTTTAGGAACTAGCAATGGAATCTAAGTTTTCCAAGTGTATAAGATCAACTATATTTACGTAGACAAAGACTTCAACGGATAAATAGAACCGCAGGAAAAACAATTGCTACCAGCCTGCCTTCCATTGAGGACCTGTATATTGCACGAGTCAAAAAGAGGGCTGTGAAAATTTCTACAGACCCTTCACATCCTGGACATAAATAGTTTCAACTTCTACCCTCAAAACGATGCTATAGAGAAGTGGTGGCGAACCTTTTACTTATCAAGTGCAAAACAGGTCCATGCTTCACACGCTTTGTGCATGCACGTGTGCCATCCATGCTAATGCGCAACACCTCTCCCATGCACTGTGTGCGCAACCACACTATCTGTGCATGCGCACAACTTATGTGTGGGCCCCCACTGTGCGCTACATGCACAACCACACCATCTACGCATGCATGCATGTGGTTTTTGCACATGCAATGCATGCATGCAAATGCCACCTGTGCATGCGCATGCTGCGCACCGGTACTCTCATGCACATGTGCAAATGCATACATGTGTGCAGGAGAGTTCCGAAGACCAGCTGGGTGCCCTGAATTGTGTGCATGTGGACAGGAAGCCAGACTACCACCTGGGCATGCGCTCATGTGCAGCTGCAGTTCAGTTGGGTGATAGCTCGCGTGCTCGGAAAAATGGCTCTCTGTGCCACTTCTGGCACAGATTCACCATCACGGCTATAGAGCATTGCACTTCAGAACAACCAGACACAAGGTCAGTTTTTTCTCGCATGCCATTAGTCTGCTAAACAATTAATTCCCACAACATTGTCAAACTATTTACTAAGACTGTATTACTATCCTTCTCATCCTTCCTATTGCCTGTCTCCTCCTAATTATGATTATAACCTTGTTGCTTGTATCTTTACAATTTATATTATTTTATCTAGTTTCCTAGCATGATTTATTTAGTATCCTGTGACTATCACTTTGCTGTATCTTATGATTCTTGATGTATGCACTTATGTGCACTTTGAGAGCTTATGCACCGAAGACAAATTCCTTGTGTGTCCAATCACACTTGACCAATAAAGAATTCTATTCTGTTCTGTTCTGTTCTGTTCCGTTCCATTCCGTTCTGTTCCATTCCATTTCTTTCAAGGAATATTGCTATTGAGAGAGAAAGATGACCAACAAAGTAGTTGGATGGACACAGTTACCGTGGTAATCAGTTCGCCATGGAAGATCTGAAAGATAGGCTTATTTTATATATGATCATATCCCTGGGCATCAAAAAGAGGTTTTTCTCCATTTGTAAATTAGAAAAGGTTGATTCAGTCATTCTTCTTATGTTTTCAATGGTGGGCTGATCAATTCTGCAAAGCAAAATGTATTGATGAGTGGTGGGTTTAAAAAAGAAGAGTGTACAATCAGATTCGCAAAACAATGCAGTGATAAATTGATCTGCATTCAATAAATATCTCTTGTTTTATTGATTAAGAAGTGCCTTGTATTTTTAGACTATGAGGCCTACTCTTAGATTGTTTGCAAGTATTATGGCTTCTAAAAGTCCTAGGTCAGGCTCCTCAGACTTGATAACTTCACCAAATGGTCTACCAGAAATTGCATAGTGATCTTAGAAGAACTCAAGCAATTGGCCATTAATCACTCCTTGTGAAATTCTGGCTATATGAGAAAATCCTTTATTAAGGTCATCAGAGTTCTTATATAAAAATTTAGAAAGTTAGGATAGATTCTGACAAGTGAGCAATCCTTTGATGTGTGACATGAAATGTTTTACTTTGTTATTGGAGTGAAGCTGCATATTCGGGTGAAAATTGGATTCAGATGAATAGCTAATAAAATTATAAATCCATCAAGTGATTCATACGAAATTGCTAACATTTCTGTAGAAATGTGAACTATATATACAAGTATTTTGTGGGAAATTGAGAATTTGATTGATTTATTGAATGTGTCTATTTCTATTGATTCGAAGGGAACGTCAATATACTCAGAGTGCAATAGAGAATAATGAGAAAGAAACAGAATGTTGAAATTTTTACAGTTGAAGTATTTAATTGAAATACTACAAAGTCACTGGGTTCATTCTGGGGAAAAAAAGTGAAATTGGGATTCTTTTACTTGCTTTCAGGCTGTGATTCATTCCTGAGTCAAGGAAGAATGTGATTTACTGCAATTATTTGTTTGCTTTCTGGTGAGTAAAAAGCACAGGAATGTGCGGCTTCTGGCCATTAAAGTACAAGAACAGAGTAAAACAAATACCATTTCTTTAATAAGCTTGGGTTACATCTGGGCCTGGCTACAAATGGGCAGTTCCAAAACTTATTTAACTTAGAGCAAAGTCTCCATCCAACAGAAATTAGTATATTCTCTACTTGGAAGTAAACCCATTGAATTCAATATTCGCAATTTCAACCTAACTTTCATTTTAAAGGGAATAAGAAAGGGATTCTATACTAAAGGAAAGAAGGAACTTTCATTCTGCATTCTGCTTATTTACAAACTTTTCTTCTTTCTGTGGCATTAATTGAATGCAAAATGAGTATATGGTCCCTAAAGGTTGTTGTTTGCTCACTGGTTAGCATTGAGTGTTGGAGCATTCACAACTTCTGGAGGCAAGTCGCTCCACGGATTAATTGTTCTGTCAGGAATTTTCTCCTTAGTTCTAGGTTGCTTCTCTCTTTGATTAGTTTCCATCCATTTCTTGTCCTGTTCTCAGATGCTTTGGAGAATAGCTTGACTCCTTCTTCTTTGTGGCAGCCCCTGAGATATTGGAACACTGCTATCATATGACCCCTAGTCCTTTTTTTCATTAGACTAGACATACTCGATTCCAGCAACTGTTTTTATATATTTTAGCCTCCGGTCTCCTAATCATCCTTGTTACTTTTCTTTGTACTCATTAGATCAAGTGCATCTAAAATTTAAATCTACCATGCTCAGTCCACCATAGTCAGGAGTATGATTCCTGACACATCATCCCAATGTGGCCAACAGGCAAGAAAGAAATGGGTAATTTTAATTTGTGTTATTGATTACAAGAAATTCACTGAAGTCAGTTGATGACTACAGAACAAGGTATGGTTGAAAGGTGTGTGGTATTAATTTGCCAATTATTTGCTTGAAATTTCTCCCCATTTAATCTCTTAGGCTGCTTATTGATTATCATATATGCAAATATTACAGCCAGGCAATTATAGTGTTTAAAGTAGAACCTTGGTTGTCTTCAACCCTGCCAAAGGCTGTTTCAGTGCAACTCTGGTCTGCACTGAGAGTCATGCCAAAGTGAGGATAGAATACTTCATAATTAGAACTAGATTTTTTTTAAAAAAAATAAATAAATATTGTGATTGCTGTTGTTGTGTCAGTCTGGTGTCAGGAGAAATTTATCGTCAACCTTCATCCATTTTGAAAATATAGCATGATATCAACAAGAAACCAATCTTTGACAAATGAAGTGTGCCACTTAATTCAATAAAGGGTTCTGTTGACATGTAATATAAGCAGGGTTTCAAGAGCAGACATATTTACTATGCTATAGTGCTGCTATTTTAGTTGAGCAGCCTCTTGCCAACAAAAACAGCCAAAACAGCCATACTTAAAAGACCATCTCTATGTTTATGACATAATGCTCACATCCTGCCTGCCATATGTGGCCAATTTCCACTTACACCACTTGAAGCAGGTCGTGTTACAAGTGAACGCAAGTCACTCTTGGATCAATAACTGCCCAAGATCAGCAATCCCCATATTACATTTCCTCATTAGAGTTAATCACTGTCATTTTTACCCGCTTGCTAAGGGATAAACTACTTCCAATGCATGAATGATTCATACTATAATTGCTGGGTGCAAGAGAAATATCGTAACAGATGCTCAGTTACTAAAAAATTTGGGGATTTTGAAGGATTTCACAGACCTGTTACACAAGCAGACTCTAAGGCTGCCTCTTAGGTTGTTTAATACATTCGCCAGCAATGTATTGAAGCCAGGGACAGCTGGCAATCCATTTCCAGCTGTCCCTGGCTTCTATTAACAGCTAATTAAGAGGAATGTTCTCTGAATTGTGATTGAGACAGCCTATAATTCAATGAAATAAACAATCAAACAGTTGGTTCTATCCTCATTCCTGGCCATGTCTTCTACACCATGAGAACATTAAACATTTTGGGGAATAATTACCCTTTGTTTATTCCTCATCAGATTATAAGGATAGCAACTTCTAGCCCTTCAAAGTCACAATTCATAGAATGGAAGAGCAGCTGGCTCAAGAGTTTGTATAAAAGACATTCATCCAAGCAATTCTTTGGAAGATTTTACTTCCATCCATCAGGAACATTGTATATTTATCTCTACTCATTTATTTCTGTTTTTCAACAATTATCAGTCCATAAACAACCTGGTCTCTTATCCCATGATCACTAAGTTTATTCAAGAGGCTTTGATGAGGAACCTCAATGAGGAACTTTTCAAAAATACAAAAATGTAGTCTCCGTATGGTCACATCCATCTATGTTAGTATTCAATTTTTTGGAAAAGTTGGGGTTTCTTTTCAGTCATACTCCCTTCAGCAGGAATTCTTCTGGTTTATGTTCTTTAAAAATATTGAGTCTCAACGTATTTGAACAGCACTTGTATTGAACAGGCCATGCCAGATATAATGGTAAGTGGGAATCAGAGGTGGCATTCAGCAGGTTCTGACCAGTTCTGGAGAACCAGTAGCGGAAATTTTGAGTATTCAGAAAACCAGTAAATACCACCTCTGACTGGCCCCATCCCCATCTATTCTCTGCCTCCCAAGTCCCAACTGATTGGGAGAGATTGGGAATTTTGCAAGTAACCTTCCCATGGTGTGGGGTGGGAATGGAGATTTTACAGTATCCTTCCCCTGCCATGCCCAAGCTACGCCCACCAAGCCATGCTCACAGAACCGGTAGTACATTTTTTTGAATCCCATCATCGGCAGGAATGTCCTTTGATGGCAGTACGAAAACTCTCAGATTAGGGAGTGGTCAGATCAGAGGCATCTTAGCATGCAGAAATATTATAAAGGTAATGTCTGGAGGGAGAGATGCAATTTCAGATTCGCAATATTCTGCTAATGTAATCTTATATTTGGGAGCGCAATGGCTCAGCGGTTAAAGATGCTGAGCTTGTCAGCTGCAAAACTGACAGCTTGGGTTCAAGACCTGAATGCTGCACAATGGGATGAGCTACTGTTACTTACCCCAGCTGCTCCAAACCTAGCAGTTTGAAAGCATGCAAATGCAAGTAGATAAATAGGTACCACTTCAGTTGGAAGGTAACAGGATTTCATCCGCCTTGGCATATGATTGCAGAATTGTCCTCTGACAACACCGGCTCGTTCGACTAAGAAATGAAAAGAAGCCCCATCCCCTAGAGTTGAACATAGGGAAACCTTAACCTTTACTTTAATCTTATATTAAAGTTAGAACTAGTACTTCTGAGTGAGCTTCTTGTCTGCTATATTTGTAGAGCATCCACTGTATCCTCAACCATTTCAGCATATCCCAAAGATACTTTTTGGACAGCCATGACCTGGATGACTTGAGATTTTACATAGACATTTCAACATGGGATGACCATCAGTAGCATCTTGTAATGAATCTAGCCACACAGAAGGTATTAGAAGAAGCTTTTGGAGGAACAGTCCTTTAGTTCACCTACCATAGCATTATCAACATTCAGTAACTACAACTCTGGTGTCAGGGTTCCAAGTGACATATCCATTGCAAAAAAACCCACCCCTCTGAGGCAGGGAATTTCGTCAAAGAATAGGTTTACTGATTATGGCATATTGGCACAGGCTGGTGAAAACCAGCTCTGATTATTCCCACGGTTTTCACCTAATTAAAAGTAAAGTTTGTCACTTTCTCAAAGCAATCAGTCACATGGTCCAATCAGGATATTGTCCAGTTGCTAGGGGGAAAAAAGTTTTTTTCTGAAACAGAGTTTCAGAAGTTTCAGAAACTGAAAAAAAAGCATAAAAAAAGCAAGGCACAGAATTCACAACCAACAAACCTGTTGCTAAAATTCACCTCTGGGAACAGCTGATTGGGGGTATTCTGGGAGGCCGATCTGCCTGCCAATCATCTTTTTTCTTATTTTCCTCCCCAAAAACTAAGGTGTGTCTTATGGTATTTTCTGTGTCTTTACATCATATGTGCAGACATCCAGAAGCATTGGATCAAACTGCTGTGCACCCAAGAATGAAGTAATCTGGCCTTAGTTCTAGAAGCAACCTAGAAATAAAAAGGAATTTCTTGACAGAACAATTACGGTGAACAGTGGATTGACTTTCCTCCAGAAGTTGTGGGTGCTCCAACTGCAGATTTTAAAAAAGAAACTGGACAACCAACAGTATAGGGTTTCCTGTTTGAGCAGGGTGTTGGACTAGCAGCCCTCCAAGGTCCTTTCGATTCTGTTATTCTCCTATTTTGTTATTTTCTCTTTTACAAATGGATGGAGGGGAGACTTCATTCTTTTCCAGCTTTGTAATGAGGTGGTATGTTTAAAATAAGGTCTTCGTAATCCAACTAATCCTTCAGTCATATGTGGTAGATATGCGGATTCAGCTAAGGGGAATGATGCATTCTGTGGCTTTTAGCAGAAGTCAGAATTTTCATTTCAACTTACATAACCATGATACAGCATCAGTGTTGGGACACTAGTAATTTCACATTATTCCCTTCTGCTTTTCACTGATCATGCTTGGCTGAATCTGCTTTTTGACATCATTTATGTGGATTACGGGCCTAAATTGTTTCTTTCTCTCTCTTTTTTAATATTGCTGTTTCAATTGTAAGCCTTATAAAACATTCTGCCGAATTTTCACAACTTTGCTGGGAGTTGCCTTGAAAACTGAAAAACATAATAAAATAAGGAAATGCATGCATAGTGAAAAACCTTGCTGCGTAATTCAGCTTCACTCCAGAGAATTACAATTACAGCAATTGAAACTTGGATTTGATGGCCATATTAGTAATTCTTGGCTGCACATGAAGAAGTATCTTTGTGTCTGATTCTTCATGGCTACAACTCATGTAATCAATTACTCTGCCTGTCAATAATTCTTTAGGCAACGTGACAACCTCTGCGGAAACCTAAGATTGTAGCACGTATATCTTTTTTTCCCCCAGAGTCTGTAATGATTTCTGAGACAGGTTGTGTTTTTGATTTTTTGAGCATTCAACTAATGTAAGGTTCTTCTGACTTGCTGAAACAAAACTTGAGTGTGAAGGTTGTTTCTCCAATGTCCGGTGTTTTTACATTTCCATTTTTAAAAACATGCCCTGGGGGACTATATGCAATCTGCTGGGATGGAATTGCTCCACGTTTTTAAAAAATGCTGACATTAGAATACTGATCAAAATCTAAGCAGTAGGGCTGTGCATAGTTCAAACATGATTCAAAAGTGCTTTGGAGTTCACACAAGCACAGAACCTCCTTGCTCTTTAATTCAAATAGTCTGAACTTCTGCAAAAAGCTTGTGGGGGAGGGGGGAAGCAGAGTTGCTTTAAGTAATCAATTTAGTAAATTTGACTGTTTGATTGGACTGTTAAAATAGGACTCCTTTTTTATCCTCACATGAAAGCCCTGGGAAAAGTCATGGAGATCCAATGTACAGCTGAGAGATTCAACATTTTCATGGAATCCAACCTACAGTGTGGTTGCAAGCAGGGGTGGGCGTCAAAAAATTTAGCAAGGGGTTCTCTGCTTGGTTGCTGGGTGGGTGTGGCCATGGTGGGTGTGGCCTAGTCAGCCTCTTGCACCATGGTAGGGGGGCATTTTTGCCCTCCCTGGGCTCCGGAGGCTTTCCTTGAGGGCAAAAAGTGCCTCCCCAGGATCCGGAGGAAACAGGTCTGCTTCTGGCCTTCCCAAACTTCCAGTAGACCCATTTTTTGCCTTCTCCGAGCCTCCACATGTGCCCTGCACTTACCTGCATCCAAAACGGGCCGCATGGGGGATCCTGGGAGAGGAGGGGAGGGGATGGATGGGCAGGGCCAGCCAGGAGTGGTATTTGGGGGTTCTTTGAACTGCGCAGAATCTTAGTTAGAGATTCTCCCGAACCCCTGCAAACCCCCAGCAGCACACCCCTAATTTGTAAGTACTTAACTTATGACCATAAGGGCGCCTGTCACATTACGGTCTTAGTTGTGATGGTTGTAAAACAGGTCTCTCACATGACTGACTCGACCTTTTTTGCAGCCCTTGTTAAGCAAATGGTGCGATCAAAAAGCAACCACTGCAGTTAAGCAAATGCCTTGATCATTAAGGAAACCCATTGTTCATTTGTTGCAAAAAAAAAAAAAAAAAAGTGGAAAAACATGATCATGAGACACTGCAAATGGCCACAAATGCAGGCTGTGTCAGGTCATCTCATACAGGCTGGTTGCCAAGTGCCCGAAATGAAGTCACATGATCATGGGGTGCGGGCAGCCGTCAGAACTTCAGAACTGTACCGTACAGTACAGTAACTGTACAGTAAGTACTGTACACCCCGGAGAGGTGTCATAATTTCAAATGGTCTCCAAGTGACTTGTCATAAATCAAGGGGTACCTGTATTTCTTCCAAATCATTTTAAGTGTCCAAAGTCCCAGCAACATGCTTGTATTTTTCCTCACCATGATATAGGTTGGAGTGAGAGAGAAGAACTAATTTCCTGTCAGTTAGAACAATTAATCAGTGGAAAGGCTTGCCTTCAGAAGTTGTGAGTGCTCTGACACTGGATGTTTTTAAATAGAGACTGCACAACCATTTGACTGAAATGGTATAGGACTTCCTTCTTGATCAGGGGGTTGGACTATATGACCTCCAAGGTCTCCTCCAACTTTGTTATTCTGTTCTTTTATTCTGTTAACAGGCCCAAAGACACACACAGCTTCTGTGGCTGAGGGTGAACTATAATTTGTGTCTTCTTGCTCTTTATGCACTATTATTCCTTTAAAACTGTTATACACAGATCAAATATAAGTGTCTTCTGTTAACTATTTATTTGGACTGTGATGTTTCTACTATACTAGCCAGTGGTGGGTTTCCAAATTTTTTGCCACTGGTTCTGTGGGTGTGGCTTGGTGGGCGTGGCTTGGTGAGGGTGGCAGGGGAAGGATACTGCAAAATCTCCATTTCCATCCCACTCTGGGCGACGGATATTGCAAAATCCCCATTTCCTCCCAATCAGCTAGGACTCGGGAGGCAGAGAATAGATGGGCGTGGGGCCAGTCATTAGTTTTACTACCGGTTTTGGGGTGGCAGAGTGATACTGGAGGCCGGGGAGGCAAAAAATGGGATACGCGGAGGCCTCGGAAGGCCAAAAATGGGCCTTTTTTTTGGCCTCCACAGCCTCCAGAGAGAGAGAGAGAGAGAGAGAGGGTGGGACACACACACACAGACAGAAGTTCCTTATACACGCCCCAAGGAAGCCACATCCCTTCACTAACCTACTTTACACCCCCAAAAAGCATAACAAATTAAAGTTTAATTTGTGTGTATTGCTTGGATTGCTAACTTGGTCATGCCCACCCAGTCACATGCCCACCTAGCCAAACCTACCCAGGCCATCTGTCCCTCCAAAAGTCTGAGGGACTGTGAATTGGTTCCCTGTTTTAAAAGTGTAAGGACCCTTGAGCTTTGGATTGATGTAGGATTTAAACTGGAGAGGAGGAAAATCTCATAACCCAGCTATCTTCCCCTCCCTTTCTTCCTCCAGTTTAATCCTACATTGGTCTCCCCATTCTATGCAGCTGATGCAGCAGGTTGCAGTGCAGGAAAGCTTATGCTTTTTAAATAACATTTGTTAATTGAAAAAGGTTCCTGAAATTCTGGGTAAAGAATACCCAGAAACCATCAGTGCTCAGCTCTAGCCTGTGGCAGTTATAAATTCACCATCATGGGACCAGCTGAGTACCTCAAGGCTCATGGAAACAATCAGCAAATAATAGATACTGTGGACCACAGGATGGCTTTAAAAACTACAAGACATTTAGAAGTCAAACTTCTAAACTCCTTTTTTTTATTTTTCTCGATGTCTGGCCAAGAGAGGCTCTGGAATGAATTGCCTAGAATTCCTTGGAAGGATGGTCTAATCTAAACCAGTGTTTGTTCAAACTTGGCAAATTTAAAATATGTGGAATTTTAGGAGTTGAAATATATAAATCTTAAAGCTGTCACATTTGAAAAACACTGATCTAAATGAGCAAAAATGAGGAAATGTGGTTGTCCTAATGCTGGTCAACTTCCTTCAGGATTTATGCTAGCCTGAGAAGTTGTGGGGGGTGGGGGGAGTGATTGTATTAGCTCTAAAAAGTGGATTTCTTGGTAAGGTCACACTTGGAATACTGCATCCAGTTTTGGTCTCCACGATGTAAAAAAGATGTGGAGACTCTAGAAAGAGTGCAGAGAAGAGAAACAAAGATGATTAGGGGACTGGAGGCTAACACATGAAGAATGGTTGCAGGGACTGAGTATGTCTAGTTTAATGAAAAGAAGGACTAGGGGAGACATGATAGCAGTGTTCCAATATCTCAGGGGCTGCCACAAAGAAGAAGGAGTCAAACCACTCTCCAAAGACCTGAGGCAGTGGTGGGTTTCAAATTTGGTCTAGAAGACCTCCAAGGTCCCTTCCAACTCTGTTATTCTATTCTATTTTATTCTTAAAGCAACATAATCTTTTTTCTCAAGCTTTTGTGCAGGTCTGAGAAGGATTAGGCTGCTTTTCTGAACAGTCGCGAAGTACTGTGCTGTTATGACATCAGAAGTACTTGCGCTGAGTCATTTTCAACATGCTCAACGCTATAGATAGCCTAACTTTTTGAATCACACACTGTGCAGATCTGCCTGTCTGCTGCTTCTTGACTCACACCTTTAATCCCCGTATTAGCTGTGACATGTTGCACGAAAGCAGGGCAGAATCTTGCACATCATTCTGGTTAACATACATTTGTTTTGGAATAGATGAGCTTTATGCAATTGGAGGGAATCCACAGCAGGTCTGGTCTAGTTGGGGAATGAGACATTTGTTTATTTAGCCTTCCATCTCACATATGGGCACCTTAAAATAAAATAGAGTCAATTTTGGCTGTTTCTATTTTCTTATTGGGACACAGTGGCTCAGTGGCTAAGATGCTGAGCTTGTTGATTGAAAGGTCGGCAGTTCAGCAGTTTGAATCCCTAGTGTCAGGTAACGTGGTGAGCTCTTGTTACTTGTTTCAGCTTCTGCCAACCTAGCAGTTCAAAAGTATGTAAAAAATGCAAGTAGAAAAATAGGGACCACCTTTGGTGGGAAGGTAACAGCGTTCTGTGTGCCTTTGGCATTTAGTCATGCTGGCCTCATGACCACGGGAAGTTCTTCAGACAGCACTGACTCTTCAGCTTTGAAACGGAGATGAGCATCGCCCCCTAGAGTCAGGAAAGCTAGCAGATATGTGCGAGGGGATCCTTTACCTTTATTTTTATTTTCTTATTTCTATTTTTTTAAATTTTTGTTGAGCAGAGAAACAAGGTAAGAATATCATTGCAGAAATCGCATCCAGAATTTCCAGTGAAAGAAGCAAGTTGCAAATAATGGGAAAGATCCTGCCAAAATACTGAGCTGCACCATGAGTGAGTAAAATATTATCAAATTGAGGTCCATCTCTAGGCTTTGTGGTTGGGGTTTTTTTTTTAGATCTGCAGAAGAGAATGTCGGCATGGTCAACATCAAAGAAGAGTGTACCTAAAGTAAAATCCTTATCCCTTGGTTTACATGATTTGATTTCCATCCTCCATTCCTTCGATTCTACTTCATCTGGTTTAAAAAGACTTATTTTAATTTTCTTGGCAATCTTATGAAACCTGAGGAGGTACCATATTTTTCAGAGTATAAGACACACCTTTTCCCCCCCTAAAAGAGGCTGAAAATTTGGGTGCGACTTATACTCTGAATGTAGCTTTTTCGAAGCTTTTTTTCAGCCATAATGAGGCGCTAACGAGGCTTCGTTAGGGATGAAGCTCCCTCGACTCTCCACTGTGCTTTAACAAGGCGGTAGTGAGTGAAGCAATCTCCATGCTTTGTTCCTACTCTCAGCTGTTCTTTAGAAGCTTTTTTTTCAGCCTAACGAGGCGCTAGCCGAGTGAAGCGATCTCCTCCTGCTTTGCCTGCTTTTCTCATTGCTTTTCTCATTGCCAAGCAGGGGATAAAAAACCAGCAAACTAATGTGCTGAAACTGACCAGACTAAGGACACTAGCCAGATGAATTCCTGGTAGGCAGATTTCCCCACCCCCCCTATTTTCCTCCCCAAAAACTAAGCTGCAGCTTATATTCCGGTGCGTCTTATACTCTGAAAAATACGATACTTGAGGCATCAGGAAAAAAAAAACACCCTACAGGACTTGAAGAAAAATTTTGGTCCAGTTTGACTGAGGACACAATATACATAGTCCTCAATTTACAATGGCACTTGAAACTAGAATGTCTATTGCTTAGTAATGCAGCCGTAAAGCAAGTGTGTGCAAGAGGCACCAGTCCAGGAAGAGAAATCTAAAAACTGTTCATCACCAACATTCAGTGCCATCATAACTTCAAACTTGATGAATGAATGCATGCAACTAGAATAAAGTTTTAGTAGATTAAAAGCAACAATTAAAGTGTATCCTCAATATATATCCATTCTATCGTTTCAGCAGCTTCAGACGATCTACTGCATCAAGTCCAGTAGTGGGTTTCAAAAATTTTTACTATCAGTTCTGTGGGTGTGGCTTGGTGGGCATGGCTTGGTGGGCATGGCAAGGGAAGGTTACTGCAAAATCCCCATTTCCTCCTGATCAGCTGGGACTTGGGAGGCAGAGAATAGATGGGGGTGGGGCCAGTCAGAATTTTTACTACCGGTTCTCCAAACTACTCAAAATTTCCACTACCGGTTCTCCAAAACTGGTCAGAACCTGCTGAAACCCACCTCTGATCAAGTCACATTTTTATCACTTTGCTTAGCTTTTATTCCTTTCCTTGCAAGTATCCTGAGGACCAGATTGTTAGGGATTATGCTTATGCCACAGTTTTAGCCACTGCAGAAGACCCAGTGACCCAAATCATGTTTTTATTGGCCTGCGAGGCTTGGTGCAGTACTTATTTTTATCTCACCAAATTAACGTTTGACCAAGATAGAACTTTTGTCTATTTTTAACTTACTTTCATAGAAAACCACCCTGGGCAAACCTCTTATGATTGACCCTCTGATCCTGGTATACTATTAATAGAAGGAGACTTTGCCCCAAAACTCTGTGAGGTGGCAAAGTAGTTTTTAGATGGTGCTCCTGCAAACTATAACAGGAACTGTCCTTGCAAAAATAACGTGAAATTCTTTCGCAGCCACAGGGAACAGTGTGATATGAAGAAGCTGGAATATAGCTTTCCTTCTCTTCATTTTTATGTTTTCTAGACAGAGACATTTTAGATGATCATGTGAGATTTCACACTCGGGGGGAACAGTCACATTAAGAAATAATGAAATATTTGATGGATAATTAATCCCTTCACTTTCTTTTAGATGTATAAATTCCATATTGCTTTAATTTGGATAAAAACAAGGGTGCTTGTACTAAACGTTGAATATGTATGTAATAGTATTTGGCATTATTCAGATCAAAGCTGAATTCACTGATTCACAATCCCTTTCTTGGTTTTAACTTGTCCTCTATAGATATTTTTTTTTTGAACCAAGGGGTGATCAGAATCTAAATTAGCACAGACATATCACATGCAACTGCTATGGGGACTCCTCCCCCCCAAATCCATCTATAACAGGGGTGCTTAGATCTGGCCTGCAGGGCCACCCTATAAACATTGAGGGACCTGCCCATGGTCCTCACAGGTTCTATTTTTGTGGACAGAGTGCTGCAGGAGGCCATTGCAGCCCAAAACGGAGCATGGAAGCCCATTTTCATTGGCAGAGCACTTGGGCCACCACAGGCGCCCCCGACACAAGTGATGTTGAGCTGGCCCTGGCTACCCTGGCCACACTCACCCCAGCCCCCAAGATCAAACACAAGCCTGATGCGGCCCTCAAACCCAAAATTGAGTTTGACACCCCTGATCTATAGCAATGCAAAGAGAAGTCACTGTTAACAAGGTCTATTGCTTCCCTGTAGTTTTAATCTCATGGTGTATTCTTATTTTGCAGCCATTCAGGATACCTTTTCAATGGCAGTAGCAATGCAACAACAATTTTTCCAACCGGCAGTAGCTAACTGCAGTTCAACTCTGCAATTGCCAGTCTCAAGCCCTGATAAGAAAGGAGGAGGGGAGGCAACTGACACTTGACAAGTTGGTCACAGTGCATCATTATGCATCAAACCCAATACAAGCTCCAGAGGCAGAACATGAGTGATGCTGCAGACCGAACGAAGTGGTGGGTGAGATGCTGCACTGCAGATCCCAGCAATATGGTGGGTATAATGCAAAGAACAAGAAGGTGCTTTTTTTCAAGAGGCAACTGGACTTTCTGGTTTTTCTTCGAAGACATTTCACTTCTCATCCAAGAACAGCTGAAGAAACTTCTTGGAGGAGAAGCAAAACATCTTCAAAGAAAAACCAGAAAGTCCAACTGCCTTTTGAAAAAGCACCTTTGGGACAACCATGACTTGGATGACTGAGAATCTCCATAGAGAACAAGAAGAGTAGCTAACTGCACTGTAGACATAATTCTAAGGAGATCCTTAGAAAGACACATGGTGAAATGACCAAAGTGGTTGCATCTGTAAACAGCTACCATGGCCAATGACCACTCCAAGTGGAGCCCATGACCAAATAACAAGCTATTTTGGACAACCATGGTGGTAAGGAAGGGCTGTACAGGGCGGCCTGGACCTCTTTACCACTTGTGGTAGTTTACCAGCCAAAGAGATTTCTTCATTTGGAGATAATAGCAATAGCAATAGCACTTAGACTTATATACTGCTTCATAGTGCTTTTACAGCCCTCTCTAAGCGGTTTACAGAGTCAGCGTATTGCCGCCAACAATCTGGGTCCTCATTTTACCCACCTTGGAAGGATGGAAGGCTGAGTCAACCTTGAGCCGGTGAGGTCTGAACTACCAGCTAGCAGTCAGCTAAAGTCACCTGTGCCACCTAATCACTGCGCCACCTTGGCTCTAATGCCAGTCCTGACCCACCACTGTTATTTCTGTTCTTCATTTCACATCTTAAATAAATGTGCTTAGCACATTAGGGTTATACTGCCCTATCTTCCTATTCTTATCTGGAATTTCTACTGCAAACATCTACTTGGTGCCTTGTCCACAGCTGTGCCTACTCACAACGGCAAGTAGATTGATATAAAAAGTAACTTTACGGCCATTCCTTATATTTGCAACCTTCAGAGATTTGTAATGCAAAGGAAAGTTGAAGGAAGCATAGTTCTAATTTTACTTAGCAACTGTTTTGCTTAACTATCAAATCACAACCAGTTGTGGTTGCTAGACAAGGACTATACCTGTACTTTGAGCTGAGTTTGGAAATAAATTAGTTACTCATGAAATGGATTCTGAACAGGTTCATTCTATTGATTGATCTCTGTCAGTATTTCAGGCGCTTCAACCCTCAGAGAATTTTGTAGAATGTTGAAAATCAGCTCTGTTCACATATCACACTCCTGACTCTCTTACAGTTTGATTTATAAAAGCAGTTTAATATTAAAAAGCAAAAAAAAAAAAATCCTTTCCCAACTCCATGTTGCTCCATTGCACAGTCAATCCGAAGGTGCAAATTTGCCTCTTTTTCACAATGGGCACCTACAAATAAAGGTAAAAATAAAGGTTCCCCTGTACATGCGTGCTAATCGTTTCCGGCTATAGGGGAGGTGGCCATCTCCATTTCAAAGTCGAAGAGGCAGCGCTGTCCGAAGATGTCTTTGTGGTCATGTGGCCGGCATGACTAAACACCAAAGATGTACAGAACGCTGTTACTTTCCCACCAAAGGTGGTCCCTATTTTTCTACTTGCATTTTTTACGTTCAAACTGCTACGTTGGCAGAAGCTGGGACAAGTAACGGGAGCTCACCCCATTATGCGGCACTAGGAAATTTGAACCGCTGAACTGCCGACCTTTCGATCGACAAGCTCAGCATCTTAGCCACTGAGCCCTAAGATAAAATCTTTGGGGATTATTTGTGCTTTCCTTGCTCTCCAGCTGCTTTTCTAGTAGCATTCTGAAATTCACAATCGGTTCCAGTCATTTTTGCACATGCTATTTCCCAAAGCCAAGAATGATTTATCAAAGACTCAATTGAAGGTCAGTTCCTCTAAATATGAAACGGAAACGTGAGACAATTGGTACTCGTTTTTCAAAAACACATTACTAGGTTACTAGCTAAGCCATAGTGTGCAAACAAACAGACACTGTGCTTTCTTTGCCTTAACATGCAATTCTTCAGAAGCAGGAGGCCGGAAATAACTTGACAAAGTGTACCCAACTGTTCAATAATGAGTTCATGAACACCTGTAGAATAAACAGGCACAGATTACCACAGAGCCAGTTTTAAATCATATGATTCCTTCTTCTTCCTTTGCAAAGTGTCGTTTTTATCAACTCTAATGTGCTGTTCAAATATTCCCTTGCTTGATATGCATTTTGCAAAAGGACCTTGGGTGAGAAGGAGTCCTTTATTATTGTTATTATTATTATTGTTCAGATTCGAAGAAAAAAAAGTGCTCTAAATCTACACTTTATCTGACCAGGTCTTTGGGATGGAAAGTTCAGTGACTGCCTTGTTCACTCATTTTGCATGTTGCTCTGCATGTTGCTCTGGCTTGACTTAAAAACCAAGAAAATGCGCTTTGAGTTAAAGATACACTGGAAAAATATAGTTCTCCGGTGTCTTTTCGAAGTTCAAATATAGTGCAGCTGTAAATTTCAAAGGCTGCCTTGAAAAACTTTTAGCCTATGTTAAAACAAGTATTTCACAAGTCAGCTGCCAACAAGATAGACCAGTGATGGCTAACCTTTTTGCCATTGCGTGCCAAAAGCTGGGGGAGTGTGGGGTGGTTGCGCGCACACATACCCACACCCATAATTCTATGTACCCAGCCCCCTCATGCATGCACGCGCAACCCCCCTATGCTCTCCCCACTTTTGGCATGTGATAGCACAGTGGGCCTGGTACACCTGTTTTTTTTGCCCTCCCCAGGTTCCAGAGGCTTTTTAGGAGCTTAGTGAGGGTGAAAACAATCTTCCCCACCACCACCCCGGAGGCCCTCCAAAGGCCAGAAACAGCCCATTTGCTGCCCAGAAGGCCCAAAAATCAGCTGTCCAGAGCACGTATGCGTTCTGCAGCTGAGCTAGGGCAATGCTCGCATGCCCACCGATATGGCTCCATGTGCCACCTGTGGCACGCATGCCATAGGTTTGCCATCACGGAGATAGACAATTACAAAAAAACCAAAACAGTGTTAGTATAATTACATTATATAAACGTTTCTAGAAAGTACGTGCGACTCAAAATTTTAAGGTAGAAAAAAATGCTGATGATTGTTTTCAATCATGTTTTTGCTGCTATCAGAGTGTCCGTGTGTCTCCTTAACGTATATTCCACCATTCCTTCAGGAACTCAACTAACGTATCCCTAACTAACGGCTAACGTATCCCTGGTTCTCCACAGCAACATCCAGTGAGGTGTTTGGATTGAAACTCAGAAGAAAAGTAGCCAATTGGACCTCACATGTCCTATGATGCCAACAGAGGTACCTAGTAACCTTTTGTTCATAGGCATTGATGGGCAGGCTGCCATTAATAAAAACAATTATTTAATACAGTGATGGTGAGCCTTTTGGGCTTGTCACATTAAAAATTTGCCTAACATGCCTAACTTGGCTCAGCTGGCATGTCAACCCTTCCCCCCCAAAAAAGAGAAGTAATTCTCTATCAACCCACTTAGTGGCACATAGTAGCAGTGCCAAAGCTAAATTGAAGTAGAGGCCCAGGCCTCAACTTCAGCACCAGTGTCACTGCTACCATTCAAAATGGTTGCTTTGTGCCTTTCCCCAAGGAATGCACATCTTGGTGAATGGTGCAATTGCCCCCATGCCCCAGCACTCTCCAGGATCTGCCACATGCTGCTTACATCCAGGCAGAGTTCTCTTTTGTTTACAGGCACCTGCAGTTTACCTGAGGCTGTTATGGGTCACAGAAGCCTTCATTCTTGAAGGAGTTTTGGGGGATGTTCTTTCAGGGCCTCCACAACCTCCGAAAATCACATAAGCATGGTGTGTATGTGTGTGTTAGGTTGGGTGAATGAGGACACAGCAAGCCAGGCAATAAGTAACAGCTCTTTTTATTAGGGTGTGAATCCAGCAACTGACCTGGGGAAACAGGTCCCTTTATATACCTTGCAGCTGTGGTGGTCAGCCAATCAGCTGATGGTCAGTTAATTCAAACTTCCTGCCAGAACCTATTTACATAACACTCCTCCCCTCCCAGAAGTCACTTGGGGTGAATATTAGCATACAAAGTCTCTCAGGTGACTAGGGCGTGTCCATGCCCTAGTTGACCTGTGCAGTTCAGTCGGAGGGGTGGTGTCGAGCGGGTCAGAGGGACTTCCTGTCTCTCCCTGCTCCACCAATGGAACCTTCGAGACTTCTTGGTGGGCGGCAACTTCTCCAGCTGGTCGATTGTCTTTGATGGGGTGGCGCTGGATGCCGGACTCGATAGCTAAGTCCTCCGCTGCACTCGAGCTTGAGTTAGTTCGTGTTTCTGGTTGGTAGCCAGGGAACGGATCGTTGGAATTTTTCTTGGCGTCAGCAGCTATTCGTTTCCGCAGTTGATCGATGTGCCTGTGCCACACTCTCCCATCTCCTATGTCTACTCTGTATGATTTGGGCCTGGTAATTTCTGTGATGGTCCCTGTTTCCCAGAGTGGGCCCTTTCCATAGTTTCTAGCATATATTGGAGTTCCTATGGTAAACTCCCTGAGTTTCCTCCCCACCCCCCTTGAAACTGTCAGGGGAGTAGTTGGGGTTTAGCCTGTCTAGGACTCTGCGGAACTTCCTTCCCATTAGCAGCTCTGCTGGGCTTCGACCTGTGGTGGTACAAGTGGTGGCATGTTGGGCCATTAGAAACCTATCTATTCTTTCCTGCCAATCCCCGGGGCCTAGGCGTGAGAGGGCTTCCTTGGTCATTCTTACGAACCTCTCACCCTGCCCATTACTGGATGGATGGAATGGGGCTGAGAGTACATGTCTGATCCCCAAGTCTGCTAGGTACCCCTCAAATTGTGTGGCCATAAATTGGGGCCCATTGTCTGAGACCAGGACATCTGGTAAGATGTGAGTGGTGAACAATTGTCTCAGTTCTTTTACTACCGCGTCGGTGGTAGTGGCCTTCATTAGTTTGATCTCCAGCCATTTGGAGAATGTGTCCACTATGACCATAAAGATTTGCCCATGGAATGGGCCAGCGAAGTCTATGTGGATTCTGGACCAGGGACCCTGGGGCCTTTCCCACTCTCGGACCAGTGCTGCCGGTGGGTCTGGCCTAGAGTCTTGGCAGGGTTGAAACTTCCCCACCCATTCGGTAATGTCTTTGTCCATGTTGGGCCACCATACATAGTTCCTGGCTAGCCCCTTCATTCGAACAATTCCAGGGTGCCCCTCATGCAGTAGGTGTAAGACCTTTCCCTTAGGCCCAAGGGAACAATGACCCGATCGCCCCACAGCAGACAACGCCCTTGCACAGTCAGTTCGTCCCTTTTGCTAGCATACTGTTTAAATTCCCAGTCCTCAGTCTTTTCCGGCCACCCCCTCATCACCCAATTCATGACCTTCCTGATTACATGGTCCCTGGTTGATGCTCTCACTACCTCTGCTGATGTGATAGGCCCCGAGTCCAACACGTCGATCAGTAGGATGGGAATGCCGGGTGTGGGGTCTTCTATCTCATCCGGTAATGGGCAATGGCTGAGGGCGTCAGCGTTGCCCATGTTTGCCCCTGGTCGGTGTACCAGGCGATAAGAGTAGGCTGCTAGGAAGATGGCCCAGTGTGTCATCCTGGGCGATAGAGCTGCCAGTGTGGGTTGGTCTCCTGCGATGAGACCCAGGAGAGGGCGATGATCGGTGATGAAGTCAAAGTCTCTGCTGAACAAGTACTTGTGGAACTTCTTGACTCCCGAGATGGCTGCGAGGACCTCTTTGTCAAGTTGACTGTAGTTCCGTTCGGCGCTTAAAAGTGTCTGGGAGTAGTAGGTGATGGGTGCCTCTAGGCCATTCGGTAGTCTATGGCTCAGGACGGCTCCCACGCCGAACGGAAACACTTCACAGACTAGAACAAGGGGAAGCATAGAGTTATACTGAATGAGAAAACTTTCAGCTGACAGCAGTTTTTTCACGGCAGTAAACGTGGTAGCCTCAGCCTTCCCCCATTTCCATGTGGACTTCTTGGCCAACAGTCTGTGTAGGGGCTCAGCTACTGTTGCCCTGTCCTTTAAGAAGATAGTGTAAAAGTTCAATAGCCCCAAGAATGCTTGCAGCTCTGCCTTGTCTTTGGGGGTGGGGGCCTCTCGTATTGCCCTGACCTTGCTCTCGGTGGGGTGTATGCCAGTTCCGTCTACTTGGTACCCCAGGAACTCTACGGTTGGAACTGTGATCATGCATTTGTTGCGCTTGACCCTGAGCCCTGCACTTCTGAATTTTTCCAAGACTTGTCTGAATCTCTCTCCTAGTTGTTGTTCGTCTTCTGCGGTGATGAGTACATCATCAAAATAGATCACCCCAGGGATCCTCTGTAATAGCCATTCCATTGTACTTTGGAAAAGTCCGGGGGCTATGCTGACTCCAAACTGGAGTCGGGTGTATTTGAAGGCACCTCTGTGAGTTACAATGGTCTGCGCCTCTGTGGTAGCGCCATCGACTGGCAGCTGCTGGTATGCCTGTGCAAGAACAAGTTTAGCAAAGATCTTGCCGGGCCCTAGGGAGTGCAGCAAGTGGTGCACAATTGGAACCGGGTAAGCGCTCTGCTGGAGAACCTTATTGATTGTGCACTTATAGTCCACGCAGATGCGCACAGACCCATCTGACTTCATGGGGGTCACTATTGGGGTTTCCCACCGGGCATGGTCGACTGGCACAAGCACCCCTTGCTTGATCAACTTGTCCAGTTCAACGTCTATTTTGGGTTTCAGGGCAAATGGTATCCTCCTAGGCTTCAACTGGATAGGGGCAATATGGGGTCCCTTGCAATCTCTTGGCTGCCTTGACCGAGGATACTTGGGCTCTGGCCTTGTCCAGCGCAATGTGTAGGGTCAGGTTCAATCTTGCAAGTAGTCTCCTCTGTAGCCAGCTGTCCCTCACTCCACATATTATTTGCTCTAGGAGCATTTCATCCAAGTCTCTGTATTCGCACTGGTTTGCGGCCTAGCGTAGGGCAGCGATGTACTTGCTGATCAACTCACCATCCTGTTGCAGTCTTTGCTGGAACTCGTAACGCTGGACGTACTTCGATGGCATTGGGGCATAGTGGTCCTTCAGCAGGTTCTGAAGCATTGACCACGATATAATGTGGACCGTGTTCAGCTCTGATAGGGCTTCGGTCATATCGAACACCCTGGGTCTGCAGTGGCTCAGGAAGAGAGCCTTCTTCCGTACGTCCAGTAGTCCTTGCAGGTCGTTGGCCACCATGAAGCATTTTGTCAGGATGGGGTTGAGGTTTGTTCCTGAACTGTGAACCAGCTCACAAGCAAACACACTAGGACTGAAATAAAACTAGCAGAGAAGTCTTGTATAAAAATATACTTTACTTCAAAAAACTATACTTTACCTTTAAAAAACACTGTATCTTTTAAAAAGCACATTAACAACATAGTCTTATCTTGGTTAAATGAAGCCAGGCCAGCTCCCTAAATTCCTCTCCATAATATCAAAACAGTCCATAGGAAAAACTAACATTAAACAGCTTCGGTGTCGATACATCATCGAGGTGGTAGAAGGGCAGCAGTGTAGGCTTCACAGCTAAAAGTCACCTGTAAAAAGCAATTCAATCAGTGAACGTGACTTGAAGCTCCTGGGAGGGAAACTGTCCAGCTCTCCCTCCGATCATAGCTCCAACAGCAGCAACAGTTCAGATGTTGGCTTGCGTGCTTCAACTCAGCAAAAGGCAAGCCGAAATTGGAGACTTCAAAAGGCTCCAAGCTATCTCAACTCACAGTTGCAGCTAGCTCCGTGGGAGTATCTTTACACAGCTCTTTGGCTCCTTTTCTGCTGTTATCTCTGCTGCAGCCATCAGGACTCCTTAGCTGAGTTCTCCTCCCTTCTGCAGCTCTGCTCTGGGCTCTACGTCCAGGTGCTTCAGCACTGGTTCTGCATCTAGGCCTAAACAGCATCTAGACCCAAGTAGCAAGCAGAAAGGTCCGTGCTTATATGGTAAGTTAACCTGCAATTAACTAGGGCGGGGAAGGCTTGCAGTTAATTGCAAACAGGAGATGGCTTGATTGGATCCATACTGTTTGTGGCTGATCAAGTAGCCACAGCAATTCTGAAAACACTCATGACACATTTGAAGTGGGACATGTAGGATCTCCACTTCTCTTCCTTCACGTTGAATGGCACTGGTGGTGTGTAGGCAGACATCGTCTTCTCGATTCTCCTGTTGCTCCGTTCGCTCGCCTGGCTGGATTCGGTGCTTTCCGCTTCTCTTTCGGCTTGTGGTTTCAGCTCTTTCCATGGCTTCTGGCCTCAAAATCCTATCTTCATTGCCAATGTTAGATTGGGTGAATGAGGACACAGCAAGCCAGGCAGTGAGTAATAGCTCTTTTTATTAGGGTGTGAATCCAGCAACTGACCTGGGGAAACAGCTCCGTTTATATACCTTGCAGCTGTGGTGGTCAGCCAATCAGCTGATGGTCAGTTAATTCAAACTTCCCGCCAGAATCTATTTACATAACTTCCCATCAGAACCTATTTACATAACAGAACCTATTTACATAGTTTCAACAATAGTTGAAACTATTGTTTCAACAACAATAGTTGTTGAAACTATTCTTTCAACAACAAAGAATAGTTGTTGTCAGGTGTTGGTGAATGCTGGTGTGTCATCCAGCCAGTAAATCCCCAGGGAAATCAGGATATTTAGACAGTTCAAATGAGTGTATTTATTGCAAGCTTAAGTTCTCTATAAGAATCTGATCAACTAACTGTTATGGGAAATGCATGAGAAATAAGAGAGACATTCAAAGTGGGCTGGACTTCGATATCCTGTGGGCACACAGGGGCTCGTGACTTATGATGCATTTGACCCCTCCATCAGGCTCAGCCTGGTCATCTTCTATAATACCTGTGACATACATGTCACATATTTGCCATCACTGCTGTAATGTGTAAATTCCTAATACTTCTCAATTGGGTCTCTGAAGGAGACTTCAAGATTAAAATAGATATAGTTGGAAAGATACATTACTTCTCAACCAAAAAAGTTGGTTGGTCTACAAAAAAAATGTCAACTTAAAAATCAGCAAAACAACGAAACAAAAGGAGATGTAGATACTTAGATCATTGGTGAATATTTAAAAAAACACTGGTATATGTTAAATAAAAGTATATTTCTCATATTACATAGACAAAGGTGATCTGCATTGGTGCATATACAATGGTCACTTCAGAGCTGGACTGCTCTTTATGGAATGGTCTTTAATGATGGTCCAGAAATTGCAAATCTGTGAATGTGATAGCATCTTGAAGATCCAGTATCATCCTATGTTGAAATAACTGCACCAGATGTTCAATTCAAATTGCTTTCTGTGATGTAGAAAGTCTTATACTGTATGGCTTAGGTCCCAGTTATCTACAAAACCTCCTATTCCCATACCATATGCCCACCATGTATATGTCCTCCATGCTGTCAAGTCCATCTTGGCACCTTTTCCAGACCTCATCTCAAATATAGAATAGAATTCTTCATGACCTGGCATAGCATAGCATAGCATAGAATAGACTAGAAGTTAGGTAGGATAGAAAGAAAAAAACATTTTTTAATAAAAGGTGATGTGATTAAAAGTTAGAATAAGAAATAAGAAAAAGAGAGGGGAAATATTAGTGTATACACTTTTATATAATAAAATAAAAGCAATAACAAAAGAAAGAAAATATGGAATAATTGAATAATGATAGACTGTAACTAAATATAAATGTGTATTATTATTAGAAATATATAAGTTGATTGAATGTAATAACTATGATTAATTTTACTAGTTTTATTTGTATTAGAATACATGATACCCAGGTTCCACACTGTTCACACATTGATATGCTTGTAAAAAAAAATTAAAAAATTAAAAACTTGGAAAAAATAGAACAGAACAGAACAGAACAGAATAGAATAGACACACAAAGAATTTATTATTTTTAATAACAATAGATTCTGTTCTGTGATCAGCAATCTGAAAATTTAATGAATGCCAGACACAACCTGTAAATTCAGAACTAAGATCAATAGCCTCAAAAATAGGGAAAAATAAGAATATTTCTTCTGTCTCTATCTTGTAAAGGCTATTTTATAATATACCCCTCCATCTAGGCACCCTCTAGTTGTGTGAACTTTAATCTCCAATTAATTCCCCAATTAATGTGGAATTGCTGAAAAATCTGGGAATTGAGGTTTATATACCGGAAAGACAACAAAATTGAAGAAGACTGTCATAGAATAGCCATGAAAGCCACTAAACCATAAATCAGACTATAAACCAAATTGAAATGCTTTTTAATCTGAGAATGCTTGGAGCTGGTCAGCAATCACCCACTTTAACATCTTATCCAAGAACAGTATTTTGTAAGAGTAATTTCTTACATGACTGCATTTTTCATATCCTTGCATGGAATACATTTGCACCAGAAACAAACAAACAAAAAATCTTTCTGCAGAAAGTTAGTTCATTGCTGAAGTTAGGAAGCTCCCTCTAAACTCTAGGGAACAATTTAAACAGAATTATTTATCTTACAGTGTCAAAAACAGGAACAGTCTTTCACCAGAATCAGAAATAGAGGGGGTTGGCTTCCTATATTCTGAACAATTGGAGCATGCACCTCTGAAGGTTAAAAATGTTACAGATATGAATTACATATTTCCCAGAATTTTTCCCACCCCTAATGGCTCCCCCGCTCCCCCCAAATCTTGGGAATTTTTGAAGACATACATCTAGTGGAATTTTAAGTGCAGTTACCCACACAATGCATTTTAAAGAACGATTTAGAATACAGTAAATCACAAAAACTTTTCCTTCCTGTTCTCTGAATAAGTTCTTAAGTTGCAAAGGGGGCTATTAATATGTTTCCTATGATAATCAACAGAGTTCTCCAAAAGGTGCTTTTTCAAAAGGTAATTTGACTTTGTTTTTTGCTTGAAGACATTTCACTTCTCATCCAAGAAGCTTCTTCAATTCTAAACAGTTCCCTTCTTGGATGTGAAGTAAAATGTCTTCAAGCAACAAACAAACAAACAAATGAAGGCTAGTTGCCTTTTGAAAAAGCACCTTTGGGACAACCATGACTTGGATTGACTGAAAATCTCCATAGACAATCAACAGGGATCATATGGCAGTAGGGTTGTGGATTAGTGTAATATGTGAACTATCCATTTAAACTATGAGTTGGAGCTTACTATGATGTGTAAATCTAACTTCTGAGTCCACTTTAACTTGTTCCTCAAATAAATGTGCAAAAAGATTCGCTGTTGGAAATCAAATGGAGAAAAAAGGGGGAAGAAGGTTTTGAACTGTTAAACACCTGATCAGAAATCGAAACAGGTTCCTTCAATCCAGTAGTGAAATTCAAATTTTTTTACTACCAATTCTGTGGGCATGGCTTGGTAGGCGTGGTGTGATTTGGTGGGCATGGCTTGGTGGGAGTTGTAGAGGATACTACAAAATCCCCATTCCCTCCCCATTCCTGGGGGAAGGATATTGCAAAATATCCATTCCCACCCTACTCTGGGGCCAGCCAGAGGTTGTATTTGCCAGCTCTCTGAACTACTCAAAATTTCCGCTACCAGTTCTCCAAATTGCTGAAAATTTCCGCTACCGGTTCTCCAGAACCTGTCAGAATCTGCTGGATTTCACCCCTGCTTCAATCTGTTTCTACATGGCACAATCATCTTTTTTTTCCCCCAACAGTTCCATTGTATTTGGTATAGTCACCCAGATTTTTTTTCTCCATCTAATGAAATTACCTATTCAGATATAAAGTTACTCTTTAATGACTAATACATTAGCAATTACTCTGACTGCTTTTAAACTGTTCCCAGTGTTATCAACAGGAAGCTGTAGAACAAATTTAAATACTTTTCTGAGAAATATTGGTTTCCTTGAAATTTTTGCTTTTTAAATTGTAGTGGTGAAAATGTACAGGGGAGTTGAGAAAGATACTATGAAGTGGTATTGTGCTCTTCTTATTCTTTTCTTTAATCTTTTACTTCACACCCTAGATACCTTTAGAATGAACTGATAAGGTAATAAGGTGACTCAGGAGGCCAAGTCATCTATTATAGAAAGTGAAGGGACGAGGACCTGGTGTGGTTTATACAGATTTAATCCCTGCTGAGAACTCCAGTATGCACTTGGTGACCTCAAAATTAGAACACAAGCAGGGACAGCATGCAATTTATCCAAAGGACAAAGGCTGGTAGCTTGGAGTGGAACTGCCTAGGAAATTGTCATCCACTTAATCCCACTATTTCAGTAGAAATGTTGACAGTAAAATGCAGTAAAAATGCAAGATTTGGGATTGGCTAGTCTAGAGAAAAAAGAATAGAGGTGACATGATAGCAGCGTTTCAGTATTTGATGGGGTGCCACAAAGAAGGGGGGGGGGTCGATTTATTTACCAAAGCACCTGGCAGTGACAAGAAACAATGGATGGAAACTAATCAAGGAGAGAAGCAACCTGGAATTCAGGAGAAACTTCCTAACAGTGAGGACATTTAATCAGTGGAACAGCTTGCCTTCAGAAATTGTTGGTACTCAAACACTGGAGGTTTTTAAGATGAGATTGGAGAAGCATTTGTCTGAAATGGTATAGGGTCTCCTGTTTGAGAAGGGGGTTGGACTAGAAAACCTCCAAGGTCCCTTCCAGCTGTATCCTGATTCTGATTGATATTTCAAGTTTATTTTTGAGGGAGAAATAGAATGGCAGAGGTAAAAGATCCCTTGTGCATGGAGGTGGAAGGAATGGAATCTCAATCCTAGGCTATTTCTCAAGGCCCCAAAACTATTCCAAGGGTCTGTTCATAACAAATAGGCTTATTTTCTAAACTGAACTTTGAACAGAAATATTTTCAGGCGATGTTTGTTACATAAAAACTATCCCTTTGCTATGAGTCGCCGAGTGCTACTTATTTCTGTACTTCAAGAACTAACTTATTACAAAAAGCAATTGTGAATTTGATTGCTATGATGGCACCCATGCATTGTGAACCCTGTAATTATCACCTCTCTACTCCTATGTCAATTAAATTTGGAAAATGTTCTCTCTTTTTTGTGTGGTAAATCTAATTGCCATCAGGGTTGTTCCAAGATAATTTAGCTGAGATATCAGCTATTTTTTGATAGCCTTCCATCTACTATAAATACTAACCATTTCTAAGTTAAAGCATGGACAACCACATTTCGCCCCTCCCCCCCTTATATATGTCAAGGTGACCAATAATTCAATGGCTGTGGGTTACTTTGCACAGATTGGGGAGGAGATATCCAGGTTTTTCTGAAAGGCCAGCAAGATCAGAACCAATCTGACCTCAGAGGGAAAGATATCCCAAAGGTTATTACAGATCTAAATTTTACAAAGATCTAGATCAGGGGTCTCCAGTCTTGGCAACTTTAAGACTTGTGGACTTCAACTCCCACAACTCCAAATTGTGGGAATTGAAGTCCACAAGTTTTAAAGTTACCAAGATTGGAGTCTTTTGATCTAGATCTTTTCACAGCAGGTGGATATGGCTCATATAACATTGGATCTGAGCCTTAAAGCAACTCTACAAAGTGATTAATATGACAACCAGTCCCACATGTTGACTGTGATCCTGAAGGTGTACAGGAGCCAGTAGAAAAGGCCTACACAAATACTCAGGGATGGCATAATCATGCGACTTCAATTCCATGGGCAGTGGGTACAATAAGGAAAAAACTGAATCAGACCTCTTTTCATTGAATCATAATTTTCATTTCCTGCTGCAAGCAGGAATTTTTACATTGGTATTTCTAATCCATTGCTGACTCCGCCTGATTGAGGTTATTCTGGAAATTCCACCTCTGATTATGAATTATGTCGCTTAACTCACTTCCAAAAATCAATACAGAGAAATGTCACTCTTAAAGGAGACATTCCTTTGCAGTGTACTGGTCACATATTTGTGCCCTAAATTAAATAAAAAAGCACCTCTTTAGCCACATTACTCATTCCTGGATTTATTTATTTTGCAAAAGGATTCATTTTGGGAAATGTACAGTCCTCTGTAACCATGCAGCTGGGAGTAAATTGCACTGAATTCAAAGCAACCTCTGAGAAAATAATATGGCTTTGAAACTCTCATTGATACCTGAAGTTTTCAACTTTTTCAGGCCATCAAACCTTTTAGTTTTTTTAAAAAAAGAATTCTTCATTAAAAGGAAAGGCTATAGGGCAGTGGTGGTGAACCTTTTACTCACTGAGTACTGAACAAGTACGTGCTTCGCACACTTTGTGCGCACATGTGCCATCCGTGCTGATGCGCGGCTCCTGCCCATGCACCGTGCGTGCAACCGCACCATCTGTGGATGCACACAGCTTTTGTGCGCCCCTCCACCATGCGTGGTGCATGCAATCGCACCGTCTGCGCATGCATGCACTGCACACCAGTACTCTTGCATGCAGGCGCAAATGCACACACATGTCCAGGAGAACTCCGAAGACCAGCTGGGTCCCCTGAATTGCGTGCATGTGCACCAGAGGCATGAATACCTGCTGGGGCGCACCCAGATGTGCAGCTGCAGGTGAGTTGGCTGACAGCTTGCGTGCCTGGAAAAATGGCTCTGCGTGCCGCTTCCGGCACATGTGCCATAAATTCTCCATCATGGTTGTAGGGACTGAAAATTCAATGTTCAAGTGGAAATAAGAAGAAGTAAGAAGAGCCTGGTGGCGCAGCAGCTTAAGTGGTGTTAAAGTGACACCAGCTGCCTGCAATTACTGCAAGTTCGAATCTTACCAGGCTCAAGGTTGACTCAGCCTTCCATCCTTTCAAGGTAGTTAAAATGACCCAGATTGTGGGGGCAATAAACTGACTTTGTATAAAAAAGAACACCGCTTGGGGGGGCCGAAAGCCCTACTAAGCAGGTACATACAAAAGTATGAAGGCTATTGCTTAATGCATTGTAAGCCACCCTGAGTCTCCGGAGAAGGGCGGCATATAAATTATTTTTTTTAAAAAAGAAAAAGAAATGGCAGGTTTCTTTTTCTTCTGATCTCTTGCAGTAACCCATCACATTCTAGAATTCCCTGAAATATAGTTTAAGAAGTCCTGGTTTTTATACCTTAACTATACGCTTTAGGGCAGGGGCGGGGAACAGTGGCCTTTTTATGACTTGTGGACTTCAACTCCCAGAATTCCTGAGTCAGCCTCTGCTTTAGGGAGAGGCCAAGGGAAATGGAAGTTGCACAAGAGAAGTACATGGTCCAGCTATGCTACATGCAGTGGTCTTGCTAGTAGTATTTAGCAGAATATAACAGAATAACAGAATTGGAAGGGACCTTGGAGGTCTTCTGTTCCAACCCCCTGCTCAAGCAGGTGACCCCTCTATCATGCCAGGCAAATGGCTATCCAATGTCTTCTTAAAAACCTCCAGTGATGATGGAGTTCTGTACAAATCAGTACAAATTCATTGAAAGTAGAAGACCCTGCTGCAGAAACTTTGCTGAAATTCTGAAGAGCTGCTGTCTACTATAATTGATAATATATTTTTCCTAAAGAGAACCAGTGAACTCCGTAGGTATAAAGCAGTTTCTTATTTTCATACTGATACCTAGATTTAGTAATACTTTGGTAATTTGATAATATATAGTATTTTGACACCCACTCCTCATATTCCAGGTCCTTACCAGGGATAGAATTTGAGATTCCTTAGATTAGGATGGATACAGTGGTGTAATTTAACTTTTTTTACTACCGGTTCTGTGGGCATGACTTGGTGGGCATGGCAGGGGAAGGCTACTACAAAATCGCCATTTCCACCCTACTCTGGGGCCAGCCAGAAGTGGTGTTTGCCAGTTCTTCGAACTACTCAAAATTTCTGCTACTGGTTCTCCAGAACCTGTCAGAATCTGCTGAATAGCATCCCTGGATGGATATAATATCAAACCCATGTATTCAGGAAAAAAAACCACATAGCACAGTTTCTTATGACTTGACAGGCATTCAGGCAATATGCAATGTGAGCATGAAAAAAAATGTGCTATTCAGACCACAGTTTTTTTTTTGTTTTGTTTTGTTTTAGTTTGAACCACATTGGTCAGCAGTACTCGAATCCTGTTATTACTACTGAGAGCATTTTAAAAAAATAGAAGAAGAAAACCACTGAGATTTCTTAGAGTTTACTTAGTGGTTAACTAGATTGAATGGGAAGAAAAATCAGATCTTCCATTTCCCATAATAGAAACCTCCAAAAGCAACTTCTACAAACAGTTGACCCCACAGGCTAAAAAAGGGGACAACAGATGCTATTTTAGGATTGTGATGTGGTCCAAAGGGTAGACTTTTTTTTTTTAAAGGGTGCATCAAGAATGCAGAGTCCAACTTTTTCTCTAACAATGTGAGATGCAAACTCATGTGGCTATGAAAAAAGTAAAATTGCCTTCTGAGTTCAAAACATCTGACTCTGTCTTTTAGATACAATTCAGGGTGATTCTGGGATTGTTTAAAAAGAGCAGGAATAGTCTTGATCAGAAAAATAAAAGCAAATGCCAGTCAGATATGTTGCTTCCTAGGTTACATGGACAAAACATAGTCCTCACAGGCCAAAAATATGACAGGGAATCCATTCATCATTTTGCTTATGTTGTTAGTTGCAAAGTCGTATCCGACCCATTGCGACCCCAGGTCTTCATTGTCCTTTACCATCCTCTGGAGTCTATTTAAACTCATGCCAACTGCTTCAGTGACTCCATCCAGCCACCTCGTTCTCTGTCGTTCCCTTCTTTTGCCCTCAATCTTTCCCAGCATTAGGCTCTTCTTCTTTTTCCTTCTCATTAGGTGGCCAAAGTATTCGAGTTTCGTCTTGAGGATCTGGCCTTCTAAAGAGCAGTAAGGTTGATCTCCTCTAGACTGACCTGTTTGTTCATCTTGCAGTCCAAGGGACTCGCAGGAGTCTTCTCCAGCACCATAGCTTAAAGGCCTCAATTCTTTGGTGCTCAGCCTTTCTTATTGTCCAACTTTCACAGCCATACATTGCAACTGAGAAAACCATCACCTTGACTATACACACTTTTGTTGGCAGGGTGATGTCTCTGCTTTTTAGTAAGCTATCTAGATTTGCCATAGCTTTCCTCCCCAGGAGCAAGTGTCTTTTAATTTCTTGGCTACAGTCCCAATCTGTGGTGATCTTGGAGCCCAAGAAAATAAAATCTGTCACTACCTCCATTTCTTCCCCAACCATTTTGCTAGATTGCTTCCATTCTCTAGTCAATCTCAACCACTTTATTTTCTGAGGACAGGGATGGTAAAACAGGTTAATTTGAACAAACCTGGTATAAATTTATTTTAAGGATAAATTCATATATTTTTGATTTATTAAACCAATTGATACAGCTGTCCATCTCACAAACAAGTGAGATTCTGGGAAGCATGCAACAAATTTTAAAATGTTGCTGCCATTTCACTCACAGGTAGTCCTCAGTTTATGATGGCAATTGGGTTCACTAAAGCAGGGGTCTCCAACCTTGGCAACTTTAAGACTTATGGACTTCAACTTCCAGAATTCCACAGCAAGCAAAGCTGGCAACAGCAATTCTAGCAGTCCCTGTTGCTGTGATTAAGCAAGGACCATATGGGTCATTAAGCAAGGAAATAACATGATTATGATTTCAGACCTCCTGCCAGCTTCTGCATTGACTTTGCTTGTGGGAAATCATCTGGGAACATCAGAAATCACAATCACATTACTTCTGTCTGCAACAATGTCATAACTGTAAGCGTGGTGCCAAGTGCCGAGATCATCACAGAGAGAACTCCAAAGACTGGTGATAAGTACCACTCATTCAGCACTGTCATATCTTTGAATCAGGGGTGAAATCCAGCAGCTTCTGGCAGGTTCTGGAGAACTGGTAGCAGAAATTTTGAGCAGTTCAGAGAACCGGTAGCGGAAATTTTGAGTAGTTTGGAGAACCAGTAAATACCACCTCTGGCTGGCCCCAGAGTAGAGAGGGAATGGAGATTTTTGCAGTATCCTTCCCCTGGAGTAGGATGGGAATGGAGATTTTGCAGTATCCTTCCCCTGCCACGCCCACCAAACCATGCCCACCAAGCCACACCGTGCCCACTAAGCCACGCCCACAGAATTGGTAGTCCAAAAAAATTTGATTTCACCACTGCTTTGAATGGTCATTGACCAAATGGTCATAACCTAAGGAGACATTGTGTTGACTCTTTTCCTATAGCAAAGTATCTCAACAAGAAGTGGTATTCAGCAGGTTCTGACCAGTTCTGGAGAACGTAGCAGAAATTTTGAGTAGTTCGGAGAACAGGTAAATACCACCTCTGACTGCCCCTGTCCCCATCTATTCTCTGCCTCCCGAGTCCCAGCTGATTGGGAGGAAATGGGGATTTTGCAGTAACTGTAATAAGAAGTTATTTTAGCACTAACAGATATTGTAAGATATAAATTTAGAATGCAGAAACAAAACTATAAAATGATTGTTACTTTCTGAAAAGGTTATATTTAAAGTAAAATTTGCATGTGTTTTATGCTAATGACTTCTAACTGACTTATAAGAAGCAGGCAGGGAATGTTTTAACAAGGGTGTATTTATAATAATAAGATAGTGTCCATTAATTGAAGTACGGGAACCTTAAATTTAAGCTTTGATTGTATGGATATGCCCAGGAACACAAAACTTCATTTTCTCATATACAGAACGGGTATAGAAGCTTACTTAGCCTAAAGCTTAGTAGGCTTCTCAGCTGTGCTGATCTCTACTTAAGAAATGTAGTCATCCTTAAAGTACAATGAAAAAGAAGAGAAATATGCTGTAAGGTTTAAATTGCTATGTTTTAACAAGTCTATGTATTTTTAGAAAAGATCAGAAACAGAATTCTCTGTAGCATACGAGATCAACCCTGTGTAACCTTCTCTGAAACAACTGCCTGTTCATAACTCAGAAGATAGAGGCAAAATATATCAAATGAACCATGCAGGATCAATCCAAAGGTGTGTCTAGTCTAGCATTTAGCATTCCCAGTTACCAACCAACACAAATTAGAACCTTTCATTCATGCAGAAGTACTGTATGCAGTGTGATCCTGTATCACCCTCAGATACTTCCTTCCCTCTTCATTTATTTGTTCTTGAAAGGCTCTAGTGCTGGATAAGGTGGAAGGAAGAGGATGACAAGCAGCAAGGTGGATGGACTCAGGAGAAGTAGTGATGGGTGCCCCATTGGAAGAGCAGCTTAGGGACAGATCAACATGGAAGAAAATGTGGTTGCTGTGAGTCCACACTGACTTGGTGGTTGATAATCAATCGATCGATCGATCGATCAATAGAATCTTTAAATTAATATACACAAATTATTAGGAGGAGACACACTGAATGGGGGAACTATGTTGCCTCAAGCATATATCTTGTTTACAAGAATGCTTCTGAACTCCATAGGCATCTTCAAAAATGAAAATGGAAGGCATCTATACTCAATATCTTTGTTTGGAGGTAGATCCAGCTCCCCAGAAAAAGCAGGCAAATATAAACTTGGCAGCAGCAATGAGAGTATTGGTCATAGAAAACATTCACTTTAAAACTGGGATAGGAATAACCTCTCTGTTTTAAAAGGTTTGTATGCCAGCAGCCTCAAAAGATTGCCTGACTTAATTTACAAGGCCTTTGCTTAGCCCTCCCAGCCATTAGTTGCTTAATGATGTCTGGTTTCTTGTACTACTAAGTAGCTGATAAATTCTTTAATAGTTATGGAACATAAATCTTCAAGATTTCTTTAAAATGAAAGGGAATATCCTCTTTTGCATTTGTGGATTTCCTAAAGGCTAAAGAGTAGCAAAAGTTCTGGCAAGTAAAAATAATATTTCCACTGAAGTAGCTTATTTCCCAGAAGTGAAAATCAAAGTGGGAATAGATCCCAGAATTGTCCTTGCAATTTTCACATTTACATAATACTAGGCAACTCACTGGGTCATTGCTTCAAAGACCTTTCCTCCTCAAACAGAAGCAGAATGAGGAAGGATGGACAAAAAGCAGTGGAAGAGGAAGCAATTTCCAAATTCCTGCTGGCTTCTGCATTCAGTTTCCTTGTGGGAAGCCGGCAGGAGTATCAGAAACCTTCCTTGTTGCCCTATGACACACCATTTTACCCAGTAAAAGGTCACAACAATGAGAGTTTTAATAGTACAGCATATAGATTTACTTGGCACTTTGATTTTGGGTATGAGAAAATGTTAAACATTCCAGTGGAATAACTTTTTTAGGAAGCTAAATTGGGCACAGTTAGGAAAAAAGACTTATGTAACAAAAACATTAAAACCAGCTAAAGATACTATTACATGTACATGATGTAAGGCCACACCTAGAGACCTGCATCCACACTATAAAAAAGATGTTGAGACTCTAGAAAGAGTGCAAAGAAGAGCAACTAAGATGATTATGGAACTGGACACTAAAACATGAAGAACGGTTACATGAACTGGGCATGGCTAATCTAGTGAAGAGAAGAGAAGGACCAGGGGAGACATGATAGCATTGTTTCAATATTTGAAGGGCTGCCACAGAGAGAAAGGGGTCAAGCTATTTTCCAAGGCACCTGAGGGCCAGACAAGAAATAATGGATAGAAGCTGACCAAGGAGAGATTCAACCTAGCAATGAGGAGGAACTTTCTGACAATGAGAACAATCAACCAATGGAACAGCTTGCCTTCAGAAGTTGTGGGAGCTTCATCACTGGAGGCTTTCAGTAAGAGATTGGACTGCCATTTGTCAGAAATGGAGTAGGATATCCTGCTTGGGTAGAGGGTTGGATTAGATGACCTACAAGGTCCCTTCCAACTCTGTTAATCTAATCTAATCTAAACACGTAGACCAATATTGTTGCTTAAAGCTGATACCAAAATTTTAATAGCAACTTTAGATAGGTGATTACAAAAATTATTCTCATCCGTAATTTTCACTACTGTCTGAATCCTCTAAAAAATAGAATGTGACAATATTCACTTGGTGATTTATATTTTGAATGTATGTGGTTTCTCACACAAACTTTTGTCTATTAGATTACATTTCTTTTCTCTACCCTGTTGCCAGGATTATTACAAATAAATGTAATTTGTTTACATTCTGCACCTATTTTGTACCTATTAATCTATATTTTGACACCCTACAGCATCCTAGTATTGATGCTGCCACAGAAAAGAAGGTATCCATTTATTCTCCATATCACCTGAGGATAGAAAAAAACACAATGGGTGGAAGCTTGGCAGAGGGAGAGACACCTGGAAATAAGGAGGAATTTCCTGACAGTGAGAACAATTAATCAGCTTGCTTTGGGAACAGTGTGCTTCCCAAAATTGTTTATGCCCCATCGCTGGAGGTTTTCAAGAAAAGATTGGGCAACTATTTACCTGAAATGGTATAAGGATTCCTCCCTTATATAGGGGATTGGACTAGAAGACCTCCAAAGACAGAATGGACAATGGAAGGTCTCACATTATCTTGCAATGAACTGGGAGAGTAATGAAAATATTGATAAGACACAGTTAGTATTAGTAAAGTGTCGCTCCTTTTCCAAATCACAAAAATTAATTGCAGAATTCTTTTATTCCCTTTGAAAGATACCAAGACTCCATTGCTGAAACTAAAAATTGTTTGCAAAGCCAGAGTTTTAACAATGAACATTAATGTAGGGCTGAGGAGCAATCCAGCTAGAAGTTTGCTTTGTATAGAAATGTCTAAGGCATAGGAGGAGATATAAGACTCTTGGAAAGGAGAAGACAGGTATTATACATTGCACACATCCTCCCCTAGTCATGATCATCATGAGCTTCTCTCTCTTTCTCTTATTGTATTTAAATGTCAAAAATGAATGTATAAATAACAAAGGTGTGGTAATATTGTAGAATGCAGTATTTGCAGGCTAATTCTGCCAATTGCTGGCAGTTCAATTCTCACCAGGCTCAAGGTGGACTCAGCCAGTGGTGAAATCCAGCAGGTTCTGACAGGTTCTGGAGACCCAGTAGCAGAAATTTTGAGCAGTTCGGAGAACCGGCAAATACCACCTCTGGCTGGCCCCAGAGTGGGGTGGGAAGGGAGATTTTGCAATATCCTTCCCCCAGGAATGCAGAGGGTATGGGGATTTTGCAGTATCCTTCTCCTGCCATGCCCATTCAGCTACGCCCACCAAGCCACGCCCACAGAACCGATAGTAAAAAAATTTGAATTTCACCACTGGACTCAGCCTTCCATCCTTCCGATGTGAGTAAAATGAGGACCCAGATTGTTGGGGGCAAGATGCTGACTCTGTAAACCACTTACAGAGGCTGTGAAGCGGTATATAAGTCTATGTGCTATTGCTATTCTTTTTTTAAATACCAGTACTGGAGAGCATGAAAACAGAAAAAGTTACCTGATCAAAGAGGTCAGAGATATCCTATTCTAAACTGCCACCTAACAGATCTGTAGTAGATGTGACACTGTCCTTTCATTTAAAAGTTCCCGGACAGCTTTAGATATGCATGAAAAGACACATGAATTCCCACAAGGAGGGAAGTTGGAATTGGCAGAGATGGCAAAATTGACTGTCTTTGTTAAAGACAAAAAATTATCTAGTTTTGTTTCCACCTGAAAACAGCTTCTGGGCTTTTTATTATATATATATATATATATATTCCATTTGTATTTTATCTTATAATAAACTTTAATTTATTAAAAAGAATAAGGTGAAAATGCTACCTTAATATTGATAAGAACAACCTGACCCTACCTCACTTATGGGCTTCACATGGTCTACACGAAGATAACAACATGGACAAATAGAAAAATATATGTTCTGGGCATGTTTGTGCCATAGTTAGGTGCAAGACACACACACCCCAGACACCCCAAAAGCTGAAAGAATTTCTTCCAAGAATGAAATTTCTGAAGCAGCATTGGATCCCAGAGGCTGTCCTTAAAATAATTAAAGGCTGCCACCTGCTGTTAATTATTGTAATTGTACTTGTGTCTGTTCTCTCACCCCTTTCCTCTTAAAAAGACTTCTTAAAACTACATTTTATAACAAAAATAAATTATTTTTTATTAAAGAACATTTTTACAATATTAAAAGATAAAAACAAAAAAAATACATAAAAAAAGAAGAAAGGGGGAAAGATTAAAAAAAGTGATGTTGAAAATAACAAAATAGCGATTTGGGGAGGAAAGAAAAAGAAAATATTTAAAGAAGCAAATTTCAATCTGATTTATAGCTGTTACAGACATATTTATTAGCATTTCCCCCACTTCAAAACTACATAACATAGTTCCCTTCTCCCCATTTACAGCCCTTTTAAACCAATAACTTCGGAAATCACTAATTCATTTTTATCCATCTTCAGCAAAAAGTCCATAAAGGATTTCCAGCCTCTTATAAAAGTGATTATTATACTCTCCCAGATCAAACAAGTCAATTTAGCCATATCTACCAGCTCTACCATCTTCACAGTCCGCTTGTGGGTGTTTCTGCATTCTTCTGTCTTTGTGCCTATAACAACCTTGCTGTTGTTAAAATATATGAAAACAATTGCCTGTAAGTTTTTTCCATCAACAAGTCCTAGTGAGAAAAATTCTGGTTTCAGAACTGTTCCTATTGGGTATCCTACCTGAAAAATTAGCAAGGAAAAGGTTTATTTGATAATACATGTAATAAGAGCTACAAGGATTGTTTATGCACAAAATTGAAAAACGGAGAAAATACCTTTGGAAGAAGAAGTAATTTTAAAAAATTAGGTTGTGCAGAAATGAATAGATTAACTTTGATGATTAAAGATAGAGAAGATTGAGAATATTTTAAAATATGGAATGATTTTTTATTATTGGTTGGAGAAGAGATATAAATGATTAATTATTTAAATATGTATAAATATATGATGACTGGAATATTATATTGGTAATGAATTGATATTGTGGACTGGATAAGGATCAAGATAGAAGAAATGACAACTATACAGAAGAAGAAAGAACTTTGAAAGATAACACCGAGATGTCACAGGGGAGAGAAAACTAATGTATTAAATGTTTGTTTGTTTAAAAAATAAAACTTCTTTTTAAAAAATTATGGTTTTATTTGAATGTTGATTTTCAAAATTCTCTGTATCATCATATGCTTTTGTAACCAAGTATTTATTTATTACTGAAGCTTAGGACCCTTTGGGATTCCTTTTTCTTAGCCCAACTTCCTCTTTCTTAGCCCAACTTCCTCTTTCTCAGCCCAACTTCCTCTTTCTCAGCCCAACTAGGAGCCTGGTGGAGCAGTGGACTAAAGCGCTGTTAAATAGCACTTAGCTGCCAGCAGCCTGCAATTACTGCAAGTTTGAATCTCACCAGGCTCAAGGTTGACTCAGCCTTCCATCCTTCCGAGGTAGGTAAAATGAGGACCCGGATTGCGGGGGCAATAAGCTGACTTTGTATAAAAAAGAACACCACTTAGGGGGGCCAAAAGCCCTACTAAACAGGTATATACAAAAGTATGAAGGCTATTGCTTAATGCATTGTAAGCCGCCCTGAGTCTTCGGAGAAGGGCGGCATGTAAATCGAACCAATAAATAAATAATAAATAAACTTAGGCTACAGTATTCCTCTTTTGAGGGAGAACTGAAGGATATGTACACTGCCTTGAACTCCTGAAAAGATAGCATCATACAACTCAGAATAGAATAGAATAGAATAGAATAGAATAGAATAGAATAGAATAGAATAGAATAGAATAGAATAGAATAGAATAGAATAGAATAGAATTCTTTATTGGCCAAGTGTGATTAGACACACAAGGAATTTGTCTTGGTGCATACGGTCTAGGAGTACATTAAATAAAAGATACATTTGTCAAGAATGATAAGGTCATAGGGAAACAGTCATAGGGAAACAGACAGTATAAATCTTAAGGATACCAGAAACAAGGTTACAGTCATACAGTCATAAGTGGGAGGAGATGGGTGATAGGAATGATGAGAAGAAGATTAGATTTATTCTAAAGATTAGATTTGTGTAAAAATAAATCAAACTGCCCAAAGAGGTGCTGATACAGTTCTACCGAGGAATGATTGAGTCTGTCATCTGCACCTCCATAACTGTCTTAGGTGGGCCTGCAACCAAACAAGACAGACACAGACTTCAGAGGATAATTAGAACTGCAGAAAAAACAATGGCTACCAGCCTGCCTTCCATTGAGGATCTGTATACTGCACGAGTCAAAAAGAGAGCTATGAAAATATTTACATACTTCTCACATCCTGGACATAAACTGTTTCAACTTCTACCCCCAAAATGAGACTATAGGGCACTGCACACCAGAACAACTAAATACAAGGACAGCTTTTTCCTGAATGCCATTACTCTGCTAAACAACTAAGTCCCACAACACCGTCAAACTATTTACTAAGACTGTATTATTCTTCTTCTTCCCATCCTTCCTATTACCTATTTCCTCCCACTTATGACTATAACCATGTTGCTTGTATTTTTACGATTTATATTGTTCTGTTTGTTTTTTAGTATGATTTGATTGCTTATTAGTAACCTATGACTATCACTAAGTGTTGTATCTTATGATTCTTGATGAATGTTTTTTCCTTTTTTTTCTTTTTTCTTTTATGTACACTGAGAGCATATGCACCAAAGACAAATTCCTTGTGTGTCCATTCACGCTTGGCCAATAAAGAATTCTATTCTATTCTATTCTATTCTATTCTATTCTATTCTATTCTATTCTATTCTATTCTATTCTATTCTATTCTATTCTATTCTATATCAGCTCACCATTACAGCTGGAGTTTTTAAAAAGTGTTCTGTTTACTGACTAGCCAAGGTAGATAGCAGAATGCCTTCGGTTATCTGACCATTACAGGGGTGTGAAGATCTCAGCTGACTCAATGCAAGATGGGAAAACATGATAGGTTATGTGTGTAGATGTGTGTGAATGTCAAAAGAAATAATGTCATTGGAAACCACAACTTCATGGATGGGGAGGGGGTTGTTGGCATCACCATTACTCCCTATATAGGAACTTGGGCTCCCTGGGTGAAATATTTGGCATAGTATTGCAATCAGAGGGGCCTATTTAGTGGGATAGCAAAACAGCTCAGACTGTAAAACAATTGTATTCCTGAAATGCCTGCCCCACCCACCACTCCAGCATTCTCACAATGTGTTCCTGTTTCAGTTCGGGTTGGTGACACAGTATCCCTGACTCTTTGTGGAGCTCCCACATGAAGAAATAACTGTTCTCAGCTTGAACATTCTTTCAAAGCTAGCCCCCATCCCAAATACTTTAGAGGTTTCTTTCATTCTTATCACTTTAGGCAAAATTTTCATTGTGAAGGGCAGTCTTATCATGAGCCTGAGAGAGGTGTCCTTCTGACAAGCAAATTAGAGGGGATAAGGTCAGAGGTGGGTTTCAGCAGGGTCTGACCAGTTCTGCAGAACCGGTAGCGGAAATTTTGAGTAGTTCGGAGAACTGGTAGTAAAAATTCTGACTGGCCCCACCCCCATCTCTTCTCTGCCTCCCAAGTCCCAGCTGATCAGGAGGAAATGGGGATTTTGCAGTCACCTTCCCCTGCCTCACCCACCAAGCCAAGCCACGCCCACCAAGCCATACCCACAGAACCGGTAGTAAAAAGTTTTGAAACCTACCCCTGGATAAGGTTTCCCCTAAAATAGAACATCCCCTGATAATAAGCCCAATCAGATTTTTAAGCGCATGCACTAAAATAAGCTCCCACCCAAAAAAAAGCCCTCCCCAAAAATATTTAAACAGATACACAGCCATTTCCCCTGTTTAGGGTTAAGGAGACAGAGCTGGAAATCAGGTAAGATGGCAAGAGGAGCCCCATCTTGCTCCATGTGCCCCAAAGTAATAAGACATCCCCGAAAATAAGACCAAGCACTTATTTTGGGGTTCAAAAAATATAAGACAAGATCTTATTTTCGGGGAAACACGGTAGATATATTCAAGCTGAGGATTTTGTTCCTTAATCCTCCCTACATAACATCTAATTTTGATCATGCTTATAAAATATTGTTCAAGATGGAAAGGAAATGGATGAGTTTTTGCAGATCTAAGGCTGTAATAATCCAGATGATCACAAGGTGGCAGCAAATTGTTCCTATTTTTGATGGTTGGGGGTTTTGCAGCTCAGAAATAATAACCTTATAGCAAATTAAACAGAAAGAGAAAGGGGGAGAAGAAACAGAGCACAACAAAGATATACAGTACACAAACAACACACACTTTTGTTTCCTGAATTGTTTGCTTAGAAAGCAGCATTTTATAATGGGTGGAAGCTCTTTTTTTGTCTTTCAGCTCCCAGTATTCAATGAGCTCTCTCTTTTGCATGCTGGTGTTATCTTCGAGAAGGCAGAAATTAAGGAAGTATTTATAACTAAAATGTGGGAAGTAGGCCAAGATCAAGTCACATCAGGTGACACAATGAAGCTTAGGTAGCACCAAACTCTAGAGGCAGTATAGGACAATAATCCACTACCCAAGGCAAATAAAGAGAATATTGTGTAGAACAAATACCACAGGGCAGAGCCCGACTGAAAACATCCTGATAATTGATGATAAATCAAGGATTTCTCTCACCCAGGATCTAGTTAATTAGCATTAGGGCAGAGAACCCATTAGTTTTGACTGTAGAAGTAGGATCATGGCACATTATAAACCTCTCTGCAGCAACACTGTGATCTCTTTACAACAGCTTGATGATAACAGTCCAGCAGCTCTTTCTCTACCCTTAGAATACAGAACTACAGAGTTGGGACCTTGGAAGTTTTCTAATCCAACTCTCTGCCAGAGCAGAAAACCCAATACCAGTGATGGCTAACCTTTTCGGCACCGAACACTGAAACTGGAGTACGCACCAGAGCGCTGTAACCAAGAAGACAGCAGCTGTCCGGTGCTCATGCATGTGATGGAACCCGGAAGAGCAGCTGAAGATGGCGCACGTGTCACAGAGAGGGCTCTGCATGCCACCTCTGGCACGTGTGTCATAGGTTCGACATCACAGCCCTAAACTATTCCAGACAAATGGCTGTCCAATCTCTTCTTAAAATCATCCAGTGTTGGAGCATCCATAACTTCACTCAATCCATGCTACATAAAAGAAGTTTTGAACATAAACATACATCTTCTTTTCCTCAAAAGTCTCAAGATGGAGAGAGAAATGGGTGGCATACATATGTCACTCCCTACCCAATGTCCCCCTACTCTGTCATTTTGTCCCAATCAGTGGCAAAATCTGAAAGAAAGAAAAAACTTGCCTGGGTGTATATCTGATGCTGATTGCAGATCAGTGGTTGCTCTCAGTTTGCACCTGTTCTACAGATTGAACTATATATATGTAGGTCTTTGGTTATTCGGGTCTTCTCCCGCGTAAAATTGGAAGTGTCTTGCTCTTTTTTTGCTCCTGGAAGCACAAAGCCAAGAACACCAGCCTGAAGATGACAAATGAGACACTTCCAATTTTACGCGGGAGAAGACCCGAATAACCAAAGACCTACATTATTTATATATATATATATATATATATATATATATATATATATATATATATATATATATATACACACGTCCACTGACCCTGACGTCATCAAAATGCTTCTGCGCATGCATGCGCGGCCCCATTGCAAACCAGTAGTAAAGTAAAGGTAAGTAAAACCCACCCCTGTTGCAGATACCAGGAAAAGTCTTCTGATGTCACAAGACCTCTCTAACTGTGCTCATGTGAGTGTTATAAAAACAAGTGTCAGAACCTGAGATGGTGAGATGGGTGAAGATGGGTGAAGATAAGAGAGGAAGGGGTTGGATCTTGCGTTCCTGCTATTCCCTCTTCCTTATTTTGATTACTCATGTGTTCTCGCTAGGTTGCAGTATAAAGCTGGGGGTTAAACATGATTAGTGTATGGTTGGGAAACTACCAGGAAATCACAAAATTGGAGCTTCCTGGAAGAAGGCAATGGGAAACTATTTCAATATTGTTGTCAAGAAAACTACAGGGATAGGACCATGAAATTAGCAGAAGTAAAGCTCAAGACTGCTTTTCACAGTCTGCAGAAGCCATAGTCCAACATTTGCAGAGGAAACATAAGAACACATTAATAACTCACTGATTGGGTGAATTAAAGCAACTATTGCTTGCCATGCAATGAACAATGAAATACTACTATACAGCACAGAATGTACAATTTATGTGCTGCAGTTTTTCCATTCCATAGTATCATTAAATTAAGTGAAATGTGCAGAGACTATCAATAGAAATGATACTAAAATTAAATGCTGCTGTTGTTTTTAACCATTTGGTTGTGTCCGACTCTTGGTGACTTTATAGACAAGTGCTCTCCATGCTACTCTGTCAAGCACAACTTATTTTAATTGGTGTATGTTCAACTTTGCATCAGATTTGATGTTATCAAGCCAGTTCTTCTTCTTTGTTCACTAATCATTCCTAGCATCACTGCCTTCTCCAATGAATTTGCATGCATAACATGACCAAAATAAGTGGCTCAGTGGCTAAGACACTGAGCTTGTCGATCAGAAAGGTCAGCAGTTCGGTGGTTCGAATCCCTAGTACAGCTGTCCTGCGTGAGCAGGGGGTTCGACTAGATGACCTCCAAGATCCCTTCCAACTCTGTTACTGTAACTGTAAGGATTGATCTTATGATTTTAGCTTCCAGTGATGGGTCTGGATTTGTACAATTTAACACCTCTCTGTTAGTTATTCTCACTGCTCATGGTATACCTGGTATTGCTGTGTCAATTCTTCAATCAGCCATTCTTAGTGTCCAACTCAAATATTAAATAGTACAATGGAAAGAGGGGTGGAAGGGGAGTAGATATCCAGAAGATTTAAAGTGACAGAAATTCTTTAGATGAAATGGCTTGGTTACATTAATTAAACTGAATTAACATTGAATTATCATGGAAAAAGCTTTGAACAAAGTGTCAGCTATTATTTCAATTATAATGCAATGCCAATATATTTCACCTCTGCCTAGCATCTGATGCTTATGAGAATATACTTATAATTGTCAGGGTGGTCACTTCCTTACTACTGATTTATAGCATAAGGTCCTCTAGCTTGTTTTTACTACTATTATATCATCCCAGCATTGGGCAAATAATACCAACAAGCCAGTGGTGGGATTCAACTGGTGTAACAACTGGTTTGCTGAGTGTGTGCTCTGCATGCATGCAGTGTGTTTGAAAACAGCAATGAAACTTACCTTCTACTGCAGCCCCAGTGAGTAAAACAGTTGAGGCGCGGCAATCCACTCTGCCGTGCCTATCAGCTGGGTTTCAAACAAAGCAAATATAGGTCAGTATAGCACAGGGGCGGGCAAGTGGGCCCAGCTGATTTTTGGAGTGAACCGGTTTGCTCTCAGCTGATCGTCGGAGCTACCGGTTCGCCTGAACTGGTCCGAACCGGCTGAATCCCACCCCTGAATCCCACCCCTTGATGCATTTATAATGCATCAAGCATTATAAATCATTATTGTAGAAAGAGCTTGTGAAAGCATAGTCAGATCATTCCAGGATCATTCCACTTCTCCAGTCATGGAGATCATTCTGCGATTACTCTGTGGCAGGAAAGGTCAATCTTTAATAACGAAGATCTGGACTCAACATTTTGTAGGAAGCCAATATGGATGGTGCTGTATCTCACATGCGTGTGGAGCTAATGTAAGGAGATGTTTGGGAGGTTACTTTGTTTTTAACTGTGATATGCTGGTGGTAGAACTCATACTCAAATCTTAATCTGTTCCCATTTAAAAATAGCAGGAAGCTATTTCAGATCAGTTAAGAGTTGGATTCCATACAGTCTAGAAGACAAAGATTGTCCAGACTTCTCTGGAATTGTGATTTCTATCCAATGGAGAGAACAAATGTCAAAATTCCTTTTTTGCTATACGAGTCCTTAGTATGAGGAAAGGACTAAAATATATTTTAAGGATATGGGCATGGAGAAATCTTGTTTACCATGTCATTTGTGTAAATTGGGTTAACAATCCATGATCTTGCTGGTATTTCTGACTCACTTTCAAGTCATAGGTTGTCATCATAAAAACAAAACCCAGAATTTCATGTGATGGATTCTTTGATAAATAAATGAGAGAACTATATATGAAAGCTCAACTCCCTTTCATATATTTATCATGGATCCTTCAAGTAACATAGCTATTTTTTGTAAATATGCTGCGAGCATCGTATGTTCTTTTAGTTATTTCTGGTTATTTCCTTGATGTCACTGTTAAATTTCAACATGTAAGGATGTCAGTTGTTCCCTGAGTTAGATAAGGAGGAGCACTAGTGGTGAATGTCATCAGCATACTGATGTCACTCCACTCCAAAATCTGACTTATTTCTTGCTGTAATTTCATATAGGTGGTGATCTATGCAAGATAATGTCAGACAAGAGATCTCCATTTCTAGATGTTGAAATGTAGTTTCCTTATTATTACTTAATCAAGGAGAGATAAGCAATCAGGAATTAAGGAGAAACTTCCTAACAGTGAGGACAATTAACCAATGGAACAGCTTGCCTCCAGAAGTTGTGGGTGCTTCATCACTGGAGATTTTTAAGAAAAGATTTAACCTGGTGACTTAATAAGGTGACTTAACAGCCACCTATCTGAAATGGTATAGGGTCTCCTGCTTGAGCAGCAGGTTCGAATGGAAGACCTCCAAAGTCCCTTCTAGCTTTCTTCTGATTGATTGATTATATTAACTGGACAGTGGACATGGCCTTAAAAGGAAGGGCCCAAACTATTGCTAAATGAAGGCTTAATTTGCCAAAGTCAGGGTCAATGAAAAAGATCTAACTAGATTGTACTATTTCCTAGCCAGTCTCTAGATTGGATATAAATCCACGTGTAACTAAAATAGTTATACACTGTATCTTAGCTGAAACCTGAACTGAAATGGGGTCACATATTCAATATCATCCAGATATCTCTGAAATTGCAAGGTCACTGTTTGATGACTTTTCTCCAGAAACAAAATGTAATGGGAGCTCAAACCCGTTATGCGGCACTAGAGATTCAAACCACTGAACTGCCGACCTTTTGAGCGACAAGCTCAGCATCTTGGCCACTGAGCCACCATGTCCCTCATGTTGAGATTATAGAATCCAGATTAAAGCAGCCTTTTTCTTCAAAAAGCTGTGCAGTTTGTTCATAGCAAGCCATCAGCGGCTCCAATTCCTGTTCATGTGGATATGCCACATTCTTGCAATCCTATATTCCTTAGGTAACCCCCATTAAATGGCTTGAGCCTTCCTTCTCATAAACACACTTAAGATCACACTGGGTTTTTTTTTTGTTTTGTTTTGTTCAAGGAACAAAAAATACATAACTGGTTATAAGCCTCGTGGTCTTCTGTTGTTTGTTTGTTGTTGTTGTTTTTTAAAAAAAGATCCTACAAATCCTGCAGGCACTATTAACGGTGAAAAGCATACTTGTAACAGAGCAGATTGGAATTGCCCTGGAGGCCAGGAAGGAAAAAAAAAACTGAGTAAAGCTACTGAGTGTCCAAGCTCCACCCTAACCATGTGTGACTGTACCTAATGTTTACCCACTCTGAATATTGCTCAAGGCAAAGCAAGGTACCTGTTGAGAGAGACTTTTAAACCCTGCAGCACCTGTGGCTGAACAGCTCCAGAAGGGATCCACAGCACAACACAGCCAGGCTTCGTTCGGCAAACACAGGCAAGGTACAATTTGTTTGCATGTATGTATATTAGTTAATGTTAAAAATATATACCAGTGTTTAAATAGCATTTATTAGCATCCTGGCCAGTTTATCAAAGATGTACATTTTAATCTTACTTTTCAGCTCATAACCAAAACATAAAAACTATACACTGCATCTTGGTTGGCTTGTTTTCCTCCTTTCTTCTCCCTTCCTTTTTTACTGCCTTGTGCAGTGGGGGAAAAGTGTTTCTCAGAGATTTGGGCAGCGTCTTACACAGCAGGGTCTTCAAGACTTACCTAGACACCTAGCATATTCCTTCTTACCTGAAGCTTACAACGTGGAGCCCATTCATGGAGGCAATAGCTGGAGAAATGAGACTGCGTAATGCACCAAACTGGAAAAATCAGGATTCCTCTAGCCAGCTTCCTGGTTTCCCAGTCATCTCTGGGAAGCAGCAGATGAAATTCAGAACTGGAGAGAACCCAGTTCACAACTCTGCTTCCCAAGAAGAAGACCATTCTGGCAAACAAAAGTAATGGGGCATTTTATAAGAACAAAATGTACTATTAGACTATGTTGCTTTGGAGCCCTCAAGAAGTGGATGGATAATATTTAAAAGTAATTTGTTGTAGGGGTGTTTTGTTTTATTTTTTAGAGTTTTGCTTATTTACAGATAAAACGCACAATGGTGTGATAACCAGCCTTTTTTTTTTTTGAAAGCCAGTTTGATGTAGCGGGTAAGGCCCTGGGCTAGAAAGCAGAACGCTGTGAGTTCTAGTTCCACCTTAAGGATGAAGTCGACTGGGTGACCATGGGCCAGTTGTTCCTCTCTCTCAGGCCTAGGAAGAAAGCAAGGGGGAAAGTGTGAGAAAACCTTGCCAAGAAAAGTGTAGGGACTAATCCAGGCAGTCAGCAAGAATCAACACTGTCTGGAAGGCACACACACATACCCTGTTTCCAGGGGTGGGTTCTACTTACCTTTACTACTGGTTCGCAATGGGGTTGCGCACACATGCGCAGAAGTGTTCTGATGACATCGGGGTTGTGGGCGGAGCCTCCCACCGGTTTTACTACCGGTTCTATAGAACTGGTGTGGCCCGGGGGCAACCCACCACTGCCTGTTTCCCCAAAAATAAGACCCAACCAGAAAATAAGCCCTAGAATGGCTTTTCAGGATGCTTGTAATATAAACTTTCTAGATCAGGACTCCTTACGCACAGTCACTCACACCCTCGTCATGTCCCGCCTAGACTACTGTAACACTGTCTACATGAGGCTCCCCTTGAGGAGCACCCCGAGGCTCCAACTGGTGCAGAGTGCAGCTGCGTGGGTATTTATGGGAGTGACCTGGCATTCCCATGTGACACCTCTCCTGTGCGAGCTGCAGTGGCTCCTGGTGGTCTTCTGGGTGCACCTCAAGGTTTTGGTTATGGCCTTTAGAGAGCTCCATGGCTTAGGAACCTGGTTATTTACGGGACCGCCTGCTGCCACCAGTAGCCTCCCACCGGATGGTGCGCTCTCATAGAGTGGGGCTCCTCTGGGTGCCGTCAGCCAAACAATGTCGACTGGCAGCCCCCAGGGGAAGAGCATTCTCTATGGGGGCACCTACTATCTCCCCCCAGAGATACGGAGGATCCCAGATCTACACACCTTCCACCGTGCTCTCAAGACCTTTTTATTCCACCAGGCTGGCCTGGCCTAATTTCTTCCCTTTTAAAATGTAAATTTTAAATTTGTTCTTACTATTGGGGTGTTTTAAATTTTGTCTTGGGCCAATTTGTTTAATTCTGTTTTATATTGTTTTTAAATTTTGTATTTATGTGTTTTTATTGTCTGGCTATTCGCCGTCCTGAATCTTTCAGGAGTAGGGCGGTATATAAATCAAATAAATAAATAAAATAAATAAACCCTACCCCAAAAATAAGCCCCAGCTAAGATTGTCAGCAGATGGAGCACTTTAGTACTATATCTCCCCCAAAATAAGACCTAACCAGAAAATAAGCCATAATGTGTCTTATGGAGCAAAAATTAATATAAGACCCTGTCTTATTTTGGGGAAAACACAGTACGTACAAGCCCTTGTCATTTCAAGATGTAAACAACAGCCAAAAAAAACTAAGAACAGGAGAAGCTGTTCCTTTCCATAGTTTCTCCTTACTTCTGAAGGTGTTTCCCTAGTGACAGAGCGGCCTCTCTCAGTCACCATTTCCATTTTCCTTTAAAGCTGCTCACAAATAATAGGTTATGTTCATCTTTGAGTTATACTTCATAACTCAAAATTTCTCATCTTCTAATAAGGCAACCTACAATGCACGGACTTTCTACCTAGCCATAACCTATAATGTTACTGATAATAAAAATAGTTGATCCTTGCTAAATTTGAGTAAGTTAGAAAGCCGCTAGTAAAGGTGACACAACTTATAACAATATGATAATAGACAAGGGGAAGCTGTGCTGTTTCCATATAATTTCTAGCAACACTTTAGCTCAGGGGGGTGTTCAACCTTGACAATTTTAAGACATCGATTTTAACTCCCAGAATTCCCTAACCAGCATGGCTGGCTGAGGTGTCCTGGGAATTGAAGTCCACAAGTCTTAAAATAGCTAAAGTTGGACATTCTGCTTTTGCTGAAATAAGGTGCCATCTTCCTTTTTTTGTAAAGGTATTAGTTGTTGGTTCGGGTAAAAAGTAAAGGCTCCTTTAAGAGATGCTAAACTCCTGCAAATTTCAATGTTGTTTTTTGGGGCAGCAATATGGAGTTTGGTCACACACACATACACACACACACACACACACACACACATGAATTTTAGTTTTATTGATTTCTCAGTCCAGCCTACAATTTGGAGATTTTCTGATGATGTGCCATCCATACCAAAGATTTCTGACTCTAGACAGGGAGGTTAGAAGACATCCTGGAAGAACCGCAGAATCGCAAATCTGTTCTATCTGCAGCAAGAAAATTACGTCGATGTGTCTGTGAAATCATCTGAAATTGACTTAAACCTGTCTTCTTTATAGAAACCATAAAGGGGAAATGGTTATGGAGGAATTAAATGCTCAGAAGTACAAAACAAAAACTATTTCAGAAAGAAAGGAAAACAAGAATGTTTGGTTTTTGCAGGTTTCAGGATTCTAGGATTTTGCAAGAGGCCGTTGATAATGTCTGTTAGATCTGGTGATATATGCCAACAAGCAAGCGGTGGCTTTAATTTTCCACACTGCTCTGGGGCAATGTCTTTTGGTGACTCCTTTCATGTACAGTAGTGGCCAAAATTGTGGAAACCTTTTGGGAAAAGTGTATTTTTGAGGTTTGATGGCTAATAACACCACTTTTTTTTTTTTTTTGAGTTTCAAGACAATAATATTCCATTGCTGGAATGGCCTGGGAATAGCCCAGACCTTAACCCAATTGAAAATCTATGGAGCTGACTAAAGAAACTTGTTAGTTAGAAACGACCCAGCAGTAAAACCCAGTTAACAGAAGCAATCATTCAATCTTGGTTTCACATTATAACAGCTGCAGAACTAAAAGACTTGGTTCACTCCATGGGAAGAGGTTGTAAGGCCATAATTCATGCTAAAGGTTACCCAACTAAGTATTAACTGACATGGTGATAATTTTTGTATAGCTTGGTTTTTTTATGATGATAATTTTTGTATAGCTCGTTTTTTCTACATGTTTCACTTTTCTTCTTTATACCGTAACTGCTATTCTAATAGCAATCCTTCATAAAAGTTATGGCATTACATTCTTGAGTAAATTATCTTTCCACTGATATATAATGTTATGGTACTACTCCAAAAAAGAAAAAAGTGGTGTTATTAGCTAGTTTTAGAAAATACACTTTTCCCAAAAGGTTTCTACAATTTTGGCCACTACTGTATATATTTTTCTCAAGGTACCTAGGAGGTTATCACTTTTGACTGAGAAGTGGACAGATGGAGAAGAAGGTGTGTTTTATTCCAACCGTTTACTATGCCAGCTTTCTGCAAACCCAGATTTCTCTTCCTGAAATCTCAAGTGTCTCAAGGACAATCATGTGTTAATTAGTCTTGTGAGGTGCATGAAAAAGTTGGAGGCTTGTCTCGGAGGCTAAGAGAGAGAGAGAGGTTATAAGGTCTTGAAATGCAGAGTATGCTATGCTGTAAACTTGTTTGAATTTTTCTTGGGTGGTTCTTATTTACTCTCCAAATGACTAATACCAAGCCCTTCCCTTTGCTGCCTATTTCGACAAAGCAGACTAATGACTTCATGTGAATGGGGATAGATCCAAAGACGTTGCCTTCCCAATAGCTGGTCTCCACTGTCACTCTCATGCTTTCCCCTTAGATCGCCAAGATCAGAGCGTTTGACATTATTAAAAGCCATTGCCAATCTTCTTGCTTGTTCCGTGAGTGTGCCAATGGCATCCGCTAAAAAGCGATTTAGTTGGTTGCCTAACCGGATATTTACTTAGCAGGCAATCACACCCAACATATTTTTTTTCCTTCTTGCTCTTTGTCATACCTAAACTTGGACAGGCATCAATGATTTCTAGTTCCAGACTTATGTTCCAGCCCTTATGACTCGAATTTAGTGACATCTTGCTCCTTAAAATACAAACAATAAAGAGATACCATAAGGACTAACAGATTTATTGTGGCATAACTTAATGAAGCTGCTGTAGCCTGAAGAAACCAAAGCCATCATAAATATGTTAGGCTTCATAGTACCAAACTTTCCTTTGAGATTTCTGTGGCGATACTTCCCAGTCTGAGTTAATATGTCTATGGAGCCCCTGTCCATTTTTTTTTATTATATATATATATAGTTATGGTTGTTTTTAATCCAGTTTACTCAGGGGTGGACTTCAAAAAATTTAGCAAAGGGTTCTCTGCCTGGTTGCTGGGTGGGCGTGGCCATGGTGGGTGTGGCATAGTCAGCCTCCTGCACCATGGTGTGTGTGTGTGGGGGGGTGTTTTTGCCCTCCCCAGGCTCCAGAGGCTTTCTTTGAGCCTCCAGGAGGGCAAAAATGGCCTCCCCGGGCTCCAGAAGCCCCATTTCTGGCCTTCCTGAACTTCTGGTAGGCCCATTTTCCGCCCTCCCCAAGCCTCCGTGCATGCCTCGCACTTACCTGCATCCAAAACAGGCCACGTGGGGACTCCTGGGAAGGGCGTGGGGGGGGGGGGCAGGGCCAGCCAGGAATGGGATTTGGGGGTTCTCCAAACTGCACAGAATCTTAGCTAGAGGTTCTCCCAAACCCCTGCGAACCCCCAGCAGCCCACCCCTGAGTTCACTACATTTTCTTTCACGTTCTTAAGTGTTTTGATTGTATATTTGGACATTGACAGCTGGCCAGAGGTTTTGGAATGGGCAGTCAATAATAAATGTATATAGTGATCATGCAAATGGTGATCCCTGCAACCATCATTATTATATGTTAATAGCTGAATTTTGATTATGTGTCCATGAAGATGCTGTGATCGTCTTAAATGCAAGAACCAGTTGTCTCATTTTTCAGTGCTGTTGCACAGTCACTAAACAAAGGGTTGTAAATCAAGGGCTGACTTACAGATAGCCCTTGACAAAATAAGACTTAGAATGGGAAATCTGTTGCTTTCCAGATGTTCCAGATGTTATGAGTCACGGTGGTGCAGAGGTCAGAGTGCAGTACTACAGGTTACGTCTGCTAACTGCCGGCTGCCTGCAATTTGGCAGTTCAAATCTCACCAGGCTCAAGGTTGACTCAGCCTTCCATCCTTCCGAGGTGGGTAAAATGAGGACCCAGATTGTTGGGGGCAATAGGCTGACTCTGTAAACCACTTAGAGAGGGCTGTAAAAGCACTGTGAAGTGGTATATAAGCCTAAATGCTATTGCTATTACACCTGGCAGCATCCTTTGCTACTGGCTATGTTGATTTGTGCTCCTACAAGCTGAGGTTTAGCAACCTTTTTGCCCATCTATGATTTTTGGCTGAACTATATTCATTCATCTGTACTTAATTGTTTAATTTGTCTCCCAGTGCAGCCACTGTTATGGGAAACACACAGTTTACTCCAAAAGACCCTGAAGACCGAGATCCTGATACTAAAGCAGCATATTCACAGGTAAATTTTACAGTAAACATTTGTGCATATTAGCCTTACCAATGTGCTGTTCTCTAGGTTGTTGTGGAGCTCAATTCCCAAAATTCCCAGCAGACTTAGCCTTTGATTCTGAGTATTTCTCAAAAGTACTTGGATAAGTTTGGCTCATACAGTATTAAAATAGTATTAAATTATGCACAGTACTCTACGTACTTTGACATACAAATAACATGAATCTAATCCAGTGGTGAAATCCAAATATTTTTAGTACAGGTTCTGTGGGCATGGCTTGGTGGGTGTGGTGTGGCTTGGTGGGCATGGCAGAGGAAGAATACTCCAAAATCTCCATTCCCACCCCACTCCAGGGAAAGGATTCTGCAAAATCTTCATTCCCACCCCACTCCAGGGAAAGGATACTGCAAAATCCCCATTCCCTCCCCACTCCTGGGGAAAAGATATTTGAAAAACTCCATTCCCACCCCACTCTAGGGCAGGCCAGAGGTGGTGTTTGCCAGTTTTCTGAACTGCTCAAAATTTCCACTATCAGTTCTCCAGAACCTGTCAGAACCTCCTGGATTTCACCCTGATCTAACCCTTCTATATCATAGCATGTACCTTTGATACTTTTATTGGCAGTTAATTGGCCTTCATATTTGTCCAATACATTAATATTTTTCATTCTTTCACTCATTTCCCTGCATCTGATAAGATTTGCTTTTATATGTTCATATGGCTTTATATGTTTCCTAGCTCAGCAACTGGTTTGGAACCTTCAAAGTAGTATATGTTATAAAAACTACAGGTTCATCCAAATTCTTTTTTTTTTAAGTTGAAAATTCAAAATGGTGACTTTCAATGCCATTCTTTTCAAGCTATTGTAGCAGACTGTAGTGCATTATTTCCTGGAAAAAAAACCTCCCCCCAAAATAAACCCTTCCCAAAAATATTTAAACACAGAAATGGAAATCAGATAAGATGGCAAGAGGAGCCCCATCTTGCTCCATGCACCCCAAAATAATAAGACCTCCCCGAAAATAACACCAAGCACTTATTTCAGGGTTCAAAAAAACATAAGACAGGGTCTTATTTTTGGGAAAACACAGTAGTCCCACAGAGACTCCATTATATGTAAACATGGGCCAATTTTGCTTCATCAAAACATTTTTACGGTTTGCTTCAAAGTTTCAAACACTCCTGAAGAGTATCTATGATCTATCAATCAATCTATCTATCTATCAATTGATTGATCATCCGCTAGATATAGAATTGATAAATAATCTATCACCTACCTATCATCTATCTATCTGTTGTCTGTCTGTCTATCATTCCATGCAGTCCTATTTTAACACAAAATCATTTTGATATTTCTGATTTACAAGGGGGATATTTTGCAAAAAGAAAAAAAAAACAACCCCTACATAGAAGAATAAAAGAATGAGAGATTAACGATGCATTCCTATACAAATCCAATCAAGATGATTTGCCTGGATTTACTGCCAAGCAAGTATGCTAAAAACACATTGTTTTGGAGAAATGAATCTAGAGAAGCGATCATTTCACAAAACTACAGTATTTTGCCTCCAATCAGCTAAATCTGTTTTACTCATTTTTTTAATCAGGTCACAATTTTTTTTTCCAAGACCTGATTCAAACTAAACTTCTCTTGATTGCTATGGTGCATAAAACTACTAAAATTAGTAGTTCTGATGACCAAACTTCAGTCTTGTGCTGCAGGTTTCCTCTGAACCTCCTGAAAGCCTTAAGAATGGACCTGTTATCCTTCAACCAGTACAGATGGAGCTTTCTGAAAACAGTGACACAGGTATGTTCTGGGTAGGAAGTTTAGCATATCCATGTTCTTATATAATTGGGACCAGACTCTGTGGGAACTGAAAAGTCAAACGGTCAAATGGCATTACTTCATTGGATGAGTCGGAGATAGAGAAAGCCAGAGTGCATCATACAATCAAGCAGAGGTGGGTTTCAGCAGGTTCTGACCAGTTCTGGAGAACCGGTAGTGGAAATTTTGAGTAGTTCGGAGAACCGGTAGTAAAAATTCTGACTGGCCCCACCCCCATCTATTCTCTGCTTCCCAAGTCCCAGCTGATTGGGAGGAAATGGGGATTTTGCAGTAACCTTCCCCTGGATTGGGGAGGGAATGGAGATTTTACAGTATCATTCCCCTGCCATGCCCATAAGCCATGCCCGCCAAGCCACACCCACAGAACCGATAGTAAAAATTTTTGAAACCCACCACTGCAATCAAGGATAATCAAGCTTTCCATGACCCAATAAACCACATAACCCCCACAGAATAACAATAGAGTTTCTCAGAATAGGCAAGGATTAATTTTCAGGCCTTTGTTTTACAAGTTTTTATTTATTAATTATATTTCTATGCCACCCACTCTCCAAGGACTCTGGGTGGCTTACACCAAAGACAGTATACTAAATAGCATATTGCCCCCAACAATCTGGGTCCTCATTTTACCCACCTCGGAAGGATGGAAGGCTGAGTTAACCTTGAGCCGGTGAAATTTGATCTGCTGATCTGCTGAACTAGTGGCCAGCTGAAGTAGCTGCAGTACAGCACTCTAACCACTGTGCCATCTTGGCTCTTTTGGGGTATTCTAAGCAGCAAAATGGATGCCTTAATCCAGAGATGGGATTCACTTACCTTCCCTACCAGTTCGCAAATGTGAGCACACGCCCCATCTCTGCACATGCCTTCCATGCATTCTGTTTGCCCACGTGCGCCACGGGTGTGTTCTACTTACTTTTAGTACCGGTTCACAATGGGATCTCACCCGTGTGCTCACTTCGCTCGTGCACACCCCTTGCTTCTGTGCATGCGCAGATCGCTTCTGATGACGCCAGGGTCAGTGGGCAGAGCCTCCCGCTGGGTTTACTACCAGTTCTATAAAACTGGTCCGAACCGGGGGCAACCCACTACTGGCGTGCACACCTTCCACACATGCACCCAGCCTCGAAAACGTGGCTAAATAGGACAGCATTACATCCGTGGTCACATGATCAAAACTTCTGCTGCTGTTAACTGGCATGTATTTATGATGGTTGTGGTGTCCCCGGATCATGCAGATCCCCTTTTGTGGGCTTCTGACAAGCAAAGTCAATGGGGAATCCAGATTCACTTAATAACTGGGTTACTACCAACTGTGGCAAGAAAGGCTGTAAAATGGGGCAAAATTCACTTAACAACTGTCTTGCTTAACAACAGAAATGTTGAGCTCAATTGTGATTGTAGGATGAGAACTATTTGTATTACAGATTCAACTCTATGGGCCAAAAAAAAAAAAAGAGCTTGCCTTCTATTTCAAGAAAATAGATTCATCAGTTTGGTACCTCCAAAGTGGAACTACCACTCCAATCTCCCCTGCCCTACCAATATGGCTAACAGATCTGAAAAGTACCAGATGGAGAGCTACTTATGGAGGCATAGAAATCTGGGTCAGTGTTAGTTTCTGAAGTATAGAAAGCTTGCAGGTTTGACTTATACAGTATTACAGGTGATGGTGGTTTGGGCAGGTTGTAAAAATCCATCAGCATGATAAATAATATATATTTTTATAGCTGACTCCTGTTAATGCAGGTGTGGTGAGTGTTTTACAGAATGGAAAGTTTAGGGGAATTCATGGAATCTTTGAGGGGTGTGATGGCTCAGTAGTTAAAGATGCTGAGCTGACAGTCTGGGTTCAAGACCCGAGGGCCACACGATGGGATGAGCTCCTGTTATTTACCTTGTCCTCCTAGCAGTTCGAAAGCATGTGAATGCAAGTAGGTAAATAGGTACCACTTTGGTGGAAAGGTAACAATGCTCCTTGGGCCTCAGTGTATAGTTATGCTGATCACATGACCATGGAAATGTCTTCGGACAACAGTGACTTCCTTGGCTAAGAAACAGAGATGTACACTGCCCCCTTGAGTCAGAATCAAATGGACTCACGTTGTCAGGGTGTCGTCATGTGACATATCATGACTTTTCCCCCTTTCGCTAAACCATTGTGGACATGGCCAACACATGACACCAGAACATGATGCATCCAGCCCGTGGGCCACGCGTTTTATAGCCCTGGGATAGCATCCTCTATCCCAGGGCTGTACCATATTGAGGGAGATTGCCTTAGAGCAGGGGTATCAAACTCGTGGCCCGTGGGCCTGGTGCATCGTGTGCTGGCCACCCTACCCCCAGTTTAGTGAAGGGGAAAAAGTTGTGATACGTCATGTGATGACAATGTGTCATTGTGAGTTTGACATCCCTGCCTTAAAGCAATAGGCTGCTCTAAGGGGATTTGAGTACATTTCACATGAATGAGTTTCTTCTCTGTAAATTCTGAGCAATGTCTCACATCTGGCTAAGACGTAGGGCTGATGATCTTGAGCAGCTTTTTGGTTTCTCAACAAGCTGTATTTTGATCTGTGCTCCCAAGTTGCATATGTCCAATGATCTCCAGGATGACACAGATCTTTTGGGAAATTCCCCAGAATGTCCTCTATCTAATATTGCTCCAAGCCTCTAAGCATTGTGAAAGAGCACATGCCATCCTTTGATGTTGTGAAGAATGGAAGGCCAGGAAATCTTTTTCAGGTTGCAAATAAAGTAGTTATGGCCATCTTCACTAGAAGACTCAGGGAAAAGATTTTACAAAGCCAACAAATGTCGTGCTGAAAGTGCCCTGTAGTTCTTATAAATAATTGCTCAATTTGTGTGTGTGTCTTGCATTATCACTTGTCTATTTTCTGTGTACAATGAAGGTGCAGTTTTGAGTACAAAAGGCTGATCAGTCAATAGCAAATTTACATTGTGGGTGTTAGCTTGAATTAATCAATAGTGTTTGACTTGATTGACTCATTTGGAGTTGGCTCACCTCTTTTCCACGTGACATTGCAAGAAAGAGAAAAGATACAGGCCGGTGCAAAAATAATCTCCTATTCCCATCACCCCAGGGCAAGGTTAATCCTACAAACAAAGAGTAATGGCTACTTTATGCCATGGTTTGTTTTTGTTTAAATCTTAGAGTTTATGACATTGTATTTTAACTGCTGGAGATGAAAAGAAAGGCTTGTGGGATAATTTATGTGCCAGAACTAACTTGCTTGTCCTTGGTAATGATGATCCTTGATTTGGCTGGAGATCTCATTTGTTGCTATCACACATCAAGAGAGAAAACTGAACTGCCCTGCTAATCTTTAACTTGAATCCCATCTTGATAGATAATGAGCTTTATCCTGGTCTGCTCAACTTTGAATACATCAAGCTGAGAACAACCTTATCATATCTAGGAGATCTAAAACTTGCTGGCTCTTTCTTATCTGTTGGAGCTGTGAGAAAATGGTAAAACATGTCAAGTAATTGACAGACTCTGACAGGTGCCACGACCTAAAGTTGCTTGACCTGCCTGCAACTGAACAGGCCATCACATGTCCAACAGTTTGCAAACAGCTTCTCCAAAACTGTTCACGTTTACTGAACTGACTCCTGGTTAGAAAGATAAGCAGGAATTCTTTTTCAGTGCCCAGTGCATATTAAATCTCAATTAGATCTAGACTTTACTAAACAGCATTTTTTTTTAAGAAAAAGGGAAATAGATGTCTAGAAACCTAGAACTAAGAAGAAATTTCCTGACAGTTAGAACAATTAATCAATTGTTGGAGCATTCACAACTTGCCTCCAGAAGTTGTGAATGCTCCAACACTGGAAGTTTTTAAGAAGAGATTGGACAACCATTTGTCTGAAGTGGTGTAGGGTTTCCTGCCTAAGCAGGGGGTTGGACTAGAAGACCTCCGAGGTCCCTTCCAACTCTGTTATTCTATTCTATTTTATCACCTCAGAAGGGTGGAAAGTGGAGTCAATCTTGAACCCCCATCAGGATCAAACTCCATGCTGTGAGCAGAGTTAGCCTGCAGTACTGCATTCTTACCACTGCACCAACTCTGTTATTCTATATTCTATATCATATATAAAGGAATTCAAATTTAGGAGCAAAAACGTCTGACCATTTTCCTTCTTGTCCTTCCCTCCAAATTGCACTAATTCATTGACAAAGTGCCATATGTAAACAATCTGCCACAATTATTAATTAGTTTGTCTATTTTTAGTTCATGGGATGCGGTGGCTCAGTGGCTAAGATGCTGAGCTTGTTGATCAAAAGGTTGGCAGTTCAGAAGTTCGAATCCCTAGTACTGCATAACGGAGTGAGCTCCCGTTACTTGTCCGAGCTTCTGCCAACCTTACAATCCGAAAGCATGTAAAAACGCAAGTAGAAAAATAGGGACCACCTTTGGTGGGAAGGTAATCACGTTCCGTGTGCTTTTGGCATTTAGTCATACCGGCCATGTGACCATGGAGACATCTTCAGACAGTGCTGGATCTTTGGCTTTGAAACAGAGATGAGCACTGCCCCCTAGAGTCAGGAACGACTAGCACATATGTGCAAGGGGAACCTTTACCTTTACCTTTACCTATCTTTAGTTCATGAAGTGTCCACAGCTCTTGATGCCTTAGTAAATTGCTAAAATTGGCTTCCAGCCACAGAAAAGAAAGAAGTGTTTTGACAGATAGAAGATAGTCCAAAATCATTAAAAGGAAGATTAGGGAAAACATGATAGCAGTGTTCCGATATCTAAGGGGCTGCCACAAAAAGAGAGGGTCAACATATTCACCAAAGCACCTGAAGGCAGGTCCAGAAGCAATGGATGGAAACTAATCAAGGAGAGAAGCAATCTAGAACTAAGGAGAAATTTTCTAACAGTTAGAACAATTAATCAGTGGAACAACTTGCCCTCAGAATTTGTGAATGCTCCAACACTGGAGGTTTTTAAGAAAAGATTAGAGAACCATTTGTCTGGATTAGTATAGGATTTCCTGCTTTTGCAGGACTAGAAAACCTCCAAGGTCACTTCCAACTCTGTTATTATTGTATTATTCTGTTATTCTGCCCTGTTAATAATCCTATGGCTTTCAGACCAAAATATATAAGTGTGACAAGTTCAAACTATATGAATTAGTGTTCCAGCTCATCTTCAACCACAAAAATCATTAGAAAGGGAGAGTTATTAATAGGTTTTTCAAAAGTTTCACCCATCCTAGAAAGGAACTTTTCACTTTTTATGCTGTGTTCAAGTTAGTCACTTTCTCCTCAGGCCTTATTCCTGTTATAAGGACATATGTTTGAACCTTCAACAGGTGTTGTCTGGCATCTCTTCAAGCAGAACAAGCGTTATGCATAATTTGCAGATTACCATGAAGCTTCCTTTACTGGCTCTGCTATGTGGAGTCAGTTACAATCTCCCTGCCAAACTTCTCCACCAGGAGTTTTGCTCCCCTGTTTATTTGCTCAGAAAATGGAGACATTTTTATTCATCTGTGAAATCAGAAGCTGCCTTTGATCACTTTTTGCCTTTGTTCTACAACGTAACACATTGCTCGTGCACGCCCAACAGTATTACAGTCCAAGCTTTTTCTCCTGAACATTTCTACTAATGATGTTTCAGAGGAGAGAGTTTTTACAGCAACTTGGCACTTCAAATAATGTCATGTTTGTAAAAACTGACAACGCAGGTTGTTATCAAGAGACGCAATCGTTGTTACTTTGTGAAATATTTTTTTCTGTGGTTTGCAGAAACATCTGTTTGAATCATAAAGTCAAAAACAGATTGTAAGGCAAAGGTTAAATGAGAAGCGATGGCAACAGATGGGTGCATCTTAGTCCTGGTTTGTCTCAATCCTGCAGATTTTTAGAGAAAGGAACATACAAGTGGTGTGTTTATGTGTGAGTACATTTCACTCCACAATTACTTCTTTTAGCTGTGTTTGTCTTTGTCCTGCATTGCGTTCCAATATCAGGCAGCAGTCTAACTGGGAAAATAAAAGGAATTGTGGAATTGGTAACTCGCAACCCTTTTTGATCTTTAAATCAGACTGACTGTTCTACCCCCCCCCCCGCTCTTGTCTGTTTTATAGGAGGAATCCTATAGAGATTTTCAATATGTTTATTTATTAATTCAATTTGTATGCGGCCCCTCTCCGAAGACTTTAGTTTGATGAGAATCCCATTTTGAGCTTGACTTTCATTTTTGTGAAACATAGGTGGCATAGATTTTGCTTTGGGTATCCATACTTTTGGAAGGGGAGTTGATGGATTACGTACCAACAAGTTGTTACCAGCTCTTAGTGACCACATAGTCACGGGTGTCAAACTCGATCATGTCACATGACGTATCGTGATGTTTTTTGCCTTTGCGGAGCCGGAGTGGGCATGGGCTACACATTTTATTTATTTATTTATTTTGTCAAGCATGTATAAGATAACAGATATAAGTATAAACATGATTATGAATACAGGAAATGAATACGAATAAATGGGTACAGTAGGACAGGGACGGTAGGCACGTTGATGCTCTTATGCATGCCCCTTACAGACCACTTCAGAATGGGGTGAGGTCAACAGTAGACAGTCTAAGATTAAAGTTTTGGGGGTTTGGGGAAGAAACCACAGAGTCAGATAGTGCATTCCAGGCATTGACCATTCTGTTACTGAAGGCATATTTTCTGCAATCGAGTTTGAAGCGGTTTACCTTGAGTTTGTATCTATTGTGTGCTTATGTATTGTTGTGGTTGAAGCTGCAGTAGTCATTGACAGGTAGGACATTGTAGCAGATAATTTTGTGTACTACACATGGTACATGACGCATCCAGCCTGCAGGCCGCAGTTTGACAGGCGATAGATGTTCTCCCTGATGACCAGTGTCTAACCTGGTACTTCAGCTCCTCTGATTGTGCATTTGTTGCTACTGTAACTAAGTAGATTAGGAATCAACCCTACTTTTTCTTTGGATGCCTTTTAAGATGCTGTCATGGCTGAATGCACAGGTATGTTTGAAGCCTAATATGAGATACGACTCTAAAAGCCAAGGTGAGCAACACTTTCAGATGCTTTCAAACATTTTGCCACTGAGAGCCTGAGGAGGTAGGTTCTACACTAGCATTCACATAACATTGTAGGAAAGCTCAACATTATTGCAAGCTTGTCTAAAATGTCCTGCATCTTGAATTTCAGGAAATACCACATTATGCTATGAAGTTAATTGCATAGTTATAAGGGAAATCTTTGCAGATCTGTGCAGGGGAATGCAGGTGAGAAAAGTAAAGTGTCTATGTGTGTGAAAATACAGGTAGCCCTCGATTTACAATGGTTCATTTAGTGACTGTTCAAAGTTACAATGGCATTGAAAAAAGTGACTTGTGACTGTTCTTCACACTTATGACTGTTGCAGTTTCCCCATGGTCACATGATCAAAATTCAGATGTTTGGCAACTGACCCATATTTATGATCGTCACAATGTCCCGAGGTCATCTGATCACCTTTTGCAAACTACTGATAAGCAAAATCAATGGGGGGAAGCCAGATTCACTTAACAACTGTGTTACTAATGTAACAACTGCAGTGATTCATTTAATAACTGTGGCAAGAAAGGTGGTAAACTGGGGCAAAACTTACTTAACTGCTATCTCGTTTCTGTTGGGCTCAATTGTGATCATAAATCGAGGACTACCTATATAACTAAATCTGTGCACATTGACTTTGGCCTAGACTAGGCTAGCTTCCCATCCTGCCAAAAACTTTTTTTTTTTAATGGAAATACTGCAAAGCACTATTCTGTAGAATCATACCTATTTTCAAGACTGTTATTTGCACCCCCATATTACCAGGTTAAGAAAACAAATAAGGTGGATTATTATTGTAGTCTAAAACTTTACAATACAATACAATACAATACAATACAATACAATACAATACAATACAATACAATACAATACAATACAATACAATACAATACAATACAATACAATACAATACAATTCTTTATTTGGTCAAGTGTGACTGGACACCCAAGGAATTTGTCTTTGGTGCATATGCTCTTGGAATACATAAAAAGACAAGATACATTCATTAAGAATCATAAGGTACAACACTTAATGATAGTCACAGTGTACAAATAAGCAATCGAATCATACTAGGAAACAATCAATATAAATCGTAAAGTTACAGCAACAAATGACAGTCATACAGTCCCAGATAGTGGCAAGAGATGGATGATTTATTTGGAAATATGACCAGTTCCCCAGGAAAAAGGAGAGCTGGCCTGGGAACTTTAGAAGAAGCAGTTTTACCTTCTGATAAATGGGTATTTTGTAACAGGCCACACAAGTTGTTCCTCATCCCTCTCCATTTTGTGTCAGCACCTACAATGTGCTGTCAGTGTTCCAATCATGTCCCTCAACTCCAAAAGTTGCTTTTTTTTTCTGTTTCAATTTAGTGTCAGTAGAAAATTATTTTCTGCTTTTCCATTGGAAAGAGGGACAGGGAAGCTACAGCAGAATGAAGGATGTGAGAAAGACGAGCAATAATAACTATATGCTTCAAAACCCTAGTTGGTGTTGTGTATTCAGCAGAAGCATATTTAGTCAAAGGGTGTGGTAAAATTATCATTCTGTTTAAAATAACAGAGGCTAATCCGAATGAGTCGTCAAACTCCTTGGTGTGATCCAGTAAAGTTTCAACCTGCAGAATTACCATCTTCATTTGCTATTTATTACTGGAGTTACACTGACGCCCCTGGCAATCTGCACTGTTGAATGTCCTATTTTGTAGCTAAAGGATCCAGTTAATTGCAAATCAACGCAGCGTTAAAATCTTCCTTGATCCTTCCAAGTCTTTGGGGCGTGCATGTGTAGTTTGCAACACTTACCACTGTAGTTTCAACTTCCGATGTAGCTCAGAATGACTCTTCATCCAAGAACTCATTGAAGTTCATTTAAAAAACCTTCCAGAAACTGTCACATTCATTTGGTCTTTTCATCATATCTGGTAGGCTCTATGGCAGTGATGGCGAACCCTATCGGCACCAAGTGCCCACGCGTGTTCCGTGCATGTCCATGCACCAGAGCATCAGAAACCTGAAGACCAGCTGGCTGGTGTGCATGCCAGCTGGTCTTCGGGTTTCCGGCACGTGTATGCGCACTGGCCAGCTGGTCTTTGTACGCACCAGAGCACCGGAAACCTGAAGACCACCTGGCCAGCGCACCAGCCAGCTGGTCTTTGGGTTTCCAGCACATGCATGTGTGCCAGCCAGCTGATCTCTATATGCACCAAAGCACCGGGAACCCGAAGACCAGCTGGCTGGTGTGCATGCCAGCTGGTCTTTGGGTTTCCGGCATGTGCATGCACACCGGCCAGCTGGTCTTTGCATGCACCAGAGCACCAGAAACCTGAAGACCAGCTGGCCGGTACATGGACGCCTGCTTTTTGGCCATTTTTTTTGGCCATATTTCAGCACTCCGGCACCAATGAAGAACAGCTGGCTGGCGCACATGTGCTCACCAGAAACTAGAAGAGCAGCTGGTGATGGTGTGTGTGGCCCACAGAGAGGGCTTTGCATGCCACCTTTGGCACACGTGCCATAGGTTCACCATCACGGCTTTATGAAGTCACAAGAAACCAAAAAGCTTCTGGGAAATGAATATAATGATCACAAATATTAGAACTTCATTTCATAGCATGTGTGGTTTTGGTTTGAAGATACTTAAAGAGCTCTTGAAGCAATTGGTGGTGCTACTTATAGGAAGGATCAGGGGTTCTTCAACATCACCCCAGTGAGTTAGCCTTCCTAGTATTCCTCAAGTAAGAGGAATAGTTAGTATTTGTCATCCTTCCGAGATTGCCACCATATTTACCAACATAAATTCTAGATGGAAAAATAAACTCATCTATTTTTTTTACCATAGACTTATTTAATCTAAGGTATCCACCCTGTTATAAAGCTTGTTTCTTTGTAAAGAATGCAATTTTCCTTTCAGATAAATATCAGGCACCTGATGGGCCTGTTTGGTGTTAGAGGGAACTACACAGACTATCCCTGTTTGTAGATCTCTGATCTCATGTTTTTCTGATGAACTCAGGAAAAGCATCATTGAAGGATAGTAAACAGTGAAATCAATTGAGCATAGGTAAAAACTTTTCTTAAGAATTGCTTTGGGGCAATAAAAGCAGCAGCAAACTGTATCAATTTGTTTTGCTCTTTGTCCACAGAGAAGTGGATTACCACATTGTTTATTGCAGTGATGGCAAACCTTTTCAGCACCAAGTGCCAAAAAGGGAGTGCACCTGCGGGGCCCCAAGTGCTGAAAAGGGAGCACTTCGCGCACTTGTCAGGGCCGCAACCAGGAAGAGGAACTGCCCATGCCAGATAAGGTACTTCCGGTTTCTGTTGCATGCATGCGCACTGGACAGCAAGTCTTCCAGTTACTGCTGCACATGCACACGTGCCGATCAGTTGGCTGGCACGCATGCTTACGCCGGAAAATGGAAGACTTCCGGTTTCCGGCACTGCCGCATGCACAAAGGCCAGTTGATTGTTGCATGCATGCCAGAAACCCGGAAGAGGAACGGGCAACGCCACGTATGCCAGGCAACATGGCTCCGCTTGCCACTTTGGGCACGTATGCCATAGGTTTAGGGTAACCTTGTCTTTCTTGGGGAAGGAGGCAGTGGAAACAGGCACTGTGAAGACTATACTAGGTCTCTGTCAGATAAATTCTGGCTCTGCAAGGTTTTATGGAATTGACATGGGGATGTTTAGTGTGGTTACCTAGGCAGAATTTGAACCCATTGATTCTGAAAAAAGTGGATAGGGTCCTTAGTGTTAGGTACTGTGCTAGGTGATGTCATCTTATAGTACAGGGTCCAGCATTAGCAATATGCTGCTCTGATGATGATGATGATATCCAGTTGTACATTTCCACCCTGGACTGACCAGGTCCTGCCACCGAGGTTCTATTTTAGTGTCTGGAAGCTGTAGGAATCTGTATGGGGAAGAACAGGCTTTGATTCAACCCAAGCAAGACTAAGAATCTGTGTGTTTTAAGTTTCTCCGGCTGTCGGGATTGTTCACCTTTGGTTCTAGTCAGTTCTAGTCAGGGAGTATAATCCAGGGGGTCCTTTTGGACCTTTGACTCCCGCCAGATTAACTATAACCATTGCACAAATTCATTTTGTCTTCCAGCTGTGTGATTCCTGGATTCAGAAGACTATTCGCTAGTTCTCCATAAGCTTCCAAATGTAATCTGTCACCTATAAATCCCTTCATGGTTGGATTATTTACAGGACTGTCTATCTCACATGCTTCAAGTTTCTTCTATGAAACACCTTCACCTGTTGAAAGCTAGGTGACAATACCCGTCACCTAGCTTTCACCTAGGGTAAATATTCACCCTAGATTCAGATGGTCCTTATTCTTCTGGTCTTCCATAAGGCCCTGAAAATCTGGCTTTTCCCCTAGATCAGTGATGGCTAAACTTTTCCAGACCGAGTGCCCAAAGCGCAAGCAGGCGTGAATGCACGGGCATGTGCCCGAACACTCAAAATGCAATGCGCACATGGCCCCCATGCTTGTGCCCCACCCCTGTGCATGCCCATGCATGGCCCCCCACACATACCCCGACCCTCCGTGTATGCGTGGCAGACACCAGGAGACCAGCTGGCTGGCGGGAGGCACACGCGTATGCCAGGGGTGGGTTCTACTTATCTTTACTACCAGATCGCAATGGGGCCATGCATGTTGCATGCACAGAAGCTTCCTGATGATGTCTGGATAAGTGGGCAGAACCTCCCATTGGTTTTACTACTGGTTCTTGCAAACTGGTCTGAACCGGGGGCAACCCATCACTGGTGCATGCGCAGCGGAGCTGAACTGGGGCAACGGCTTGCATGCCCACAGAGATGGCACTGCATGCCATAGGTTCACCATCACAGCCCTAGATATTGGGCCAGAGCTTGGGAAGAGTCAGGGGAAGGACTTGAGCGGAATTTACTGTGGTTGATCAAGTTTATTCTGTTTTGGATATTTGCTTTGTTTTGGGCTCCTTTGTTTTTTACGCTTCTAACCATACGTAAGCTGTCTAGAGTTGCTTTTGCAACTTTGGGAGGTCATATCAAGCATACACACAGAGAGAGAATAAGATGATAATTAGCATGAGAGAATCAGTTGGTATAATGTTAAGGCACCAGACTAGAAACTGGAGTACTGTGAGTTCTAGCTTCGCTTTAGGCATGAAGCCAGCTGGATGTCCTTGGTCCAGTCATTCTTTCTCAGCCCTAAGAAGAAGGTGGCAATAGCAAACCACTTGTGAAATGCTAAAATCTTGCCAAGAAAACTTCAGGAACTTATCCAGGCAGTTGACAGAAGTCAATAATGACTTGAAGGCACATAGACAAAAGTTATAGAGTCAGTTTGGTCTAGTTGTTAAGGCATCGGGCTTTAAAGTGGGAGACTATGAGTTCAAATTCTGCCTTAGCTATGTAAACTGGTTGGGAGACTTTGGCCTGGTTACTCTCTCAGCCCAACCCACCTCATAGGCTTGTTGCTGTGGGGAAAATAGGAAGAGGAAGGTGTGTGTTCTCTGCCTTGATCTATTTGTAAAAATAATAAAGGCAGGATATACACAAAGAAATAAAGAAGGGGGAAAGTAATATAGTAATTTCCCATTGTTTGAGCCAGTTGAAAAATGCATTCTAATGGGTAGACAAGATCAATGAATTTACTGTTGGTTGCAAAAGAGATATAAATGATTAATTGTATAAATATGTATAAAAAACCTGATAGTAAGAATATGACTATAGTAATCAATTTGTGCAGTGGTTTGAAGATGACTGAAACAGAAGAAACTGCTGGTAGAAGAAGAATAAATTGAATTGAAGAATTTAACACCGAAATGTCACAGAGGAGGGCTGATTGATGTTTTAAATGTTTGTTTGTTTGTTTTTAAAAAATAATTAAAAAAACTTTACATAAAAAAAAAACAATGAATTGGGGCAGATTTGTTCAAGAACCAGAAATAGAACCAAGAGTCCAATATGAAGTAAATATGTTCATGACACTCATTGTTTTTCCTGCCCTTTCTTATTCACTGAAAGTTTTGAATGCTCACCAATAAATAAAATTAATTTATTCTGGGTTTCCACCTATTACTGTACATTCAGTACACTTGGATTTTTTTTTCATTCCCTTATTTCATTATGCATGCATGTTTGGCTAATGTTTCTGTACAGTAGTTGAGGAACACGCCTAAAAGCATTTTTTAAATTCTTTCTGCAAGTTGTGCAAGCTCTGAAATCAAAGTTTTCTTGCTTCTGGTATCACACACATTTATCTTTGTTTTTGCTTCACTTAACTGAGTGAACAGATATCACTTGCAAGCCAGATTCTGCTTTGCTGTAGTGTACTGATTAATGAGTTATCATGGTAAATCTTCTGAAGCATTGATCTAGGATGAAGTAATTTTTTTCTACAAAACAGGGATAAGATTTAGGGTGCCACTAAGGCCAACAAACTGATATCAAGTGCAACAGCGGCAGACGGATTGATTGAGAGTTGTCTGGAATAATTCTTGTTTATTTTGCTAACGCAATAGCACTCCTTAACAGGTTGTAGAATAGAATAACAGAGTTGGAAGGCACTGTGGAGATCTTCTAGTCCAACCCCCTGCTTAGGCAGGAAACCGTATACTCTTTCAGACAAATGGTTGTCCAATCGCTTCTTAAAAACATCCAGTGTTGAAGCAATTCACAACTTCTGGAGGCAAGTTGTTCCACTGATTAATTGTTCTCATTACTGGGAAATTTCTTCTTAGTTCTAGGTTGCATCTCTCCTTTATTAGTTTTTTATCCATTGTTTCTTGTCCTACCCTCAGATGCTTTGGAGAATAGCTTGACTCCCACTTCTTTGTGGCAACCCATGAGATATTGGAACTCTGCTATCATGTCACTCCTAGTCCTTCTTTTCATTAAACTAGACATACCCAATTTCAGCAACCATTCTTTATATGTTTAGCCTCCAGTCCCCTAATCATCTTTGTTGTTCTTCTCTGCACTCTTTCTAGAATCTGAATACTGTGTTTTCCCAAAAATAAGACCCTGTCTTATATATTTTTGAACTCCAAAATAAGCGCTTGGCCTTATTTTCAGGGAGGTCTTATTATTTTGGGGTGCGTGGAGCAAGACAGGGCTCCTCTTGCCATTTTCCTGACTTCCAGCTCTGTCTCCCTAACCCTAATCAGAGGAAATGGTGGGGACCAGCTGCGCATGTGGTTAAATATTTTCGGGGAGGGCTTATTTTGGGGGGGCTTATTTTCGGAGAGGGCTTATTTTTAGCGCATTCACTGAAAACAATTATTTTGGGGAAAACAGGGTATCTTTTTTGCAACGTGGTGACCAAAACTGAATGCAAGATTCCGAGTGTGGCCTTACCAAGGCATTATAAAGTGGTTAATGCAGCCTAGAACATGAGTTATGAGTGCTTCCTTATAATTTTCGCCATCTAGATATTTTTAGTTGAGCCTCAGTCTCCTCCAAATATATCCCTGTCTCAAATCTATGAATTCCAATACTTCAACAATTCAGCCCCTGGGAGCTGTAGTACTTCAAGATGAAATGCCATATTTTATTTTTTCTTCTATAAAAATACTTCAAATAAGATCAGAATTTCTGTTATAATCCTATGCCCTGGAACCCCCAATCTTCTTTAAATCCAAGGACCAAAGTGGACTCTAAGAGACACTTTCCAATTCCCAATAGAACAACTTTCTCCAATCTAGGTCCTTGAAATGTATAGGCCTATAACACCCATTATGCAGTATGACATAATAAAAAATAATAGTTCAACTAATGTGGGTATCAGGTTGCAGATTGTTGGTTGCAGACTGTGGTTGTTGGTGTCTGAAAGAAGGACCAAAGCCCACAGGTTGCCAGATGCTTCCTTGATGAAAGAATATTAATATGACTATTAATCTGTACATTATTATTACTGAACGTTTTGGAGGGAAAAAACACATCATTTCAATGGCTATCAACCTTATTTTTTCAAAGTAAAGTAAAAAGTATGTTCTTTTTATTTTCCAAAGGTGAACAATCACTCAGATGTCCATTTGATGTAATATGAAACTAGTTATGTTCTTAAACTAGGTAACATTTAAGGATGCAAAACTTTCTTGTGTCTTAGACTGGTTTAAAAAGAGTTCATGGAGGAGAAAGAAGAAGTGGTAAAAGATGGCTTTAAAATGGACAGAAAACAGTAGGTAAAAGACCAGTTCTTCAAAGCGATGAACAAATTAACAGGTTGTTCAATTGTTGTTTTTCATTGCTAGGGTCTTCTGCGTCTTAGCAAGTAACTGACTTTGTGTTTGCTTTAGCCTGGAAACAAAACATGATCAGATGTGGTTCGTTCATGAGTGGGAGAACACCAGGAAGTTCCACAACTGTAGGCTAAACTGTGAAGTTATTCATGGAAGAATCCAATTCCAAACTACTTCTGCATTGTTGCTAATAAAACTGCATAATTATGTCCATGTAAACGCTAAAATAGGAGAGTATCAAATTTATTTAGCTTTAGAAATAAACTTGATTCCTTCCCTTCCCTTTATGAATGATCACTAAGCAATGTGGTCATTAAGTGAGTCAGATCCAATTTTACAACCTTTTTTCCATGGTTGTTAAGTGAATCCAACTTCCCCCATTGACTTTGCTTGTCAGAATCCCCTTGGAAGGTCACTAATGGCAATCCTATGTTTCTACTACACTTCAACTATCGTGAATACATGCTATTTGCGATGCACCTGAATTTTGATCATGTGACTATAGAGATGCTACAATAATTGTAAATATGGGGACCGGTTATAGGACATTTTTTTTCTGTACTGTCATAACTTTGAAGAGTCATAAAATGAATGGCCATAAATTGAGAACTCTGTAGAAAAGAAACCCTGCCAGTCCTCAGACAGATTGTGTTCTCAAATATTAAATAGCATCTGGCATGCAAACCAAGTTCTGCCTTTTGGTTGAGTTTTCCAGGTTCCTATTTCTCACGTAATGACAACTTCTAAAGATCAAACAAAGGACTGTAATCACACATTTACCATTTTGAAAAAATATGGTACATCCTAAAAATATGGTAATAGCAGCCTTACTTTTGCAGGACCCAGACGGCTTTGAAATAGAGAAGGCTGTCAATTATTTGCTAATTTAACTTTCATTTTATCCTACAGCTCTATGTCATTAAAAAGGCAGGCCTTATAAATGGACCAGTGACCATATGGTAGATTTGGGTAATTCAAATTCTTTGCTAGGCCAAACATCATACTTGGTAAGAGAATGAAACATGGACACTGTGTTTGTTTAGACCTTTCAGTTTACAGTCAGTCCATTAAAGATGCAGGCAGCTATGATTAATAGTGCATCTTTCCTGTTGTGATGGAGAATTGCTGTTTTCTTGTTTGCACTTGTAGTGGATGCAAGAGTGAGTGTTGGCCTGGACAATGCAGCTGTTTCTTCCCAGAAAACAATGGAGATAAGCTCCAACTCTGAGGCCTGTGGAAATAATCTCGGGAAAGAAGCCAAACCTATTCCACCAGCTGCCAAATCTCGTTTTGCCTTTGCATTTTCACGGTCTGTACCAGGACGTACTGAAGCGCAGGCGACAAATTCATCCCTTGGATCAGCTCAACTTGATGTCAGCTCAGAGGCGGCTCAAGCAAACAAAGCGTCGAGTGAAAACGGGGAGCTTTCAGTCGCAGCTGCCACAGAGAAAGCTTCTGATAAAAACCTAAGTGAAGCATCTCATAGTGAAATTGAACTCTCAGCACCAGCTAAAGAGGAGGATGTCCCTTTACCAAAGTCCAAAGAGTTAACTTTTTTGGACAGGCTCTTCAAATCGGAAAAAGGAAGACCTAAGAGCAGGCAACAGGAGCAAAATCAACAGGAGGTGACCGACAGCTGTCCAGGTGTAGGTATCCCCTCAGAAGAAACTGCAGGATTAAAAAGCACCTCGGATCATGAATCACAGGGAAAGGTAAGTATAGAAATTGGAACTGGGTGGGATAATTAATACTGCAGAAATCAGAAATAGAATTTAGAGAATTGATCTTAAAATTGCAAGAAAAGAAAAAGTAGAGACCAATGCAAAATTATTTATTCAGGCAGCAGAAAAATACCTGCTCAAACCCAAGATGGATATGGGAGGAAAAGGGTCCCTGACTTGGTTTTTAAAAATGTGAACAAGATCTTGGGATTGTAGTTCATGTCAAACTGAATACTAACATTTGTATAATATATAGATGCAGAAAAAACAAGGGCAATTTTAAACTGTATCAAGTGAAGGGTAATTTAGAAATACCAGAAAGTAATACTTCTAAATTCTTTTTTTGAGTACTGAGCCTAGTTCTGCACCTTGCAGTTTAGGGATTCAGAAAAACTTTTTTTTCTTTTAAAAAAAGGTTCAAAGAAGAGCAATGAGAATGATCAGAAGATGAGCAATTAAGTTTTATGAGGGGAGATTGAAGGAACTGGGATTATTCAGCCTTCAGAAAAGAAGGCCCAGGGAGTCACGATAGCATTTTTCAAATACTTGAAAGGATATCTACCTACAGGCCAAAATCTGTTCTGTATTGTCAAATAATGGATTTCTGTTTTGGGGAAAGTTTTCAATTATAATTATAATTATTATTTTTTAAATCTTCCTGACAGTAATACAACAGTGGAACCATTCACAGATATGGCCTTCTTCCCTAGAAGCACACACTGAATATAGGTTTTGTTTCTGACTACATTTGTGAAAGGTTCTGAGGGGATACAAGATAATCAGATTAGTGAGGAGGAATAACGCTTGAGGAAGAGAAATAAATAAGACCAGCCCTGTCATTAGGCACAGTGATTAATTCGGTCATTTTTAAAAAGTAAAATATGGAATCCTAGCTGCTTCAGTAAGATTTAGTGAGCTACAAAGAGAGTTTTTTAAAAGGAAATATCATAACTATGCCCCGCTTTATATATATCAGCATAAACAATGTTGTAGAAGAAATTATTATCCTGTGAATTAAATATTCCTCATCTTCTTCATGGCATTCATACACCATGGTAAGAAAAAATGTTAGAGTTAATAGTTTATTGCTTTACATAATCTGTTAGACAAAAAAAAACTGAGCCTAGCCAATTGTGGCTTGTTCAGCAAACCATGACTTGGTACAATGTAGGAATCTAGTTTCTGATTTAGTAGCTTAGATCATTTTGGTAGTTCCTAGGATGAGGTGAAGATCCTGGGCTGATCCAGGACTTTGCAGGAGATTCAGTCCCCTGTCTTTTGTCACTGAGACTGTAACTCTCCAAACCTTATTCTCATAATGCTCAATTATAGTTTCTACATCATTGAATTGTTTCCAAAATAACTTAGCAAAATTCTAGCAATATCATCAGCTTCCTGCTCCTTGCCTCTTCTCTTCTAATCACTACTTCTTCTGACTCTTGCAACTTCATCCTTTTCCTTTCTCACAATCTGGCTAAATTAATCTGTGACAAAAATGTCATTTGCATTCTTAAGGAACTCTCACAGAAGAACAATAAGGCTTCCTTGAAGTTAAGTTTTCATTAGGATAGGATGGCGTCTTAAGATGCAGTGTTTCTCAATCTTGTCAACTGGAAGATGGTGGACTTCAACTCCCAGAGCAGAGCTGGCTGGGAAATTCTGGGAGTTGAAGTCCACCCATCTTCAAGTTGGCCAAGGTTGAGAAACACTATGCTAAACATTCTAAAGCATTGAGAATCCTTGTTTCTGCAAAGCTTGGAAAATACTGCAAACTTTCATGCCTGGAAAGATTGCTGCACAAGTCACAATAATAAGAATGGGATCTCAAGCTTCTGTGCTGCTCTTATTTCAAAGCAGCAAGTTGTAGCATACACATCTTCAGATACCCTGAAGGAGGAGTGGGGGAGAGGGAGAAGGAGAAGTAGGAGGAGGAGGAGGAGGAGGAGGAGAAGGAGAAGCTCTTAATATCCTTCCCATCTGTGTTTTGTTAGGCTTTATATTCAAATGAAGAAGCCTGATGGAAAAGCCACACATCATACAGTATAATAAGGGCTCCTTTGGTTGGACTAATGGCAAGAAGCCCTAGTTTTATAGACTGCATATTTATACAGAAAGTCAAAATATTAGATAGAATTGTAATTGTCTGGATTTTGCGGCACCGATCACTCTTTAAATAAACCAAGGTTTATAGCTTCTGATGAGAAAATTAATTAATTATATCAATCACATCAAAGCTTTTTTTCCCCCCACATGCCAACAAACAAGCAGTACCACTGGAAAAAGGAAAGGAGGGAGACATTCCCATTTTAGGGCAAACTCCCGAAGATAGACAGACATTCTGTGTTTGGTTGGAACACGGCTTTCTTTTCAAGCATCACAAAACTACATTCAGGAAGCTGCACAATTCAAACAAGGGCAGGATTCACGGCCTGGATAGAGCAGTTACTATTCAGGCCAAGGTAAATGGATCACTTGGACTATTAGCTCACAGCCGTGTGAATGTGAATGTAGAAATCCTTGGCAGAAAGGATCATTTTCATAAATCCCCTTGTCTATATTTTAGGAGACTTGGATTTGTACCAGGGTGTACGCAGGCGATAGGAGAGGATAAAACAGAATGGCAGCTGGGAGTGCATGATCAAAACCTTGCCCTTTTGGTGCATGTGTCAGTGTTCGTCAAAAAAAAGAAAAAGGCTGGGTTTAAATTGTAAAGTTCTGTCTACCAACTTGATTTTTCTTGGAGGGTATCCTTGATTTATACTAACTTTATGATTATAAATTGAGAGAGAGACAGAGAGGGAGACAGGCAGACAGACAGACATAGACTGACTAAAACACCTACTGACTAACTCTTATAGAAGTATTTAACTCCTTACATACTAACCTAAAAAGGAATCCTACTATATCTTCCATTTTTTTTCATGAAATTAAAGGACTTTTGTTACACCATAATTCCATGCATGTAACATTTTACATATCACAAGAATCTCTGTCCACAGCCCACTTCCATCCCACTGAATTGTATGTTCCCTTCGTAATGGTATGTGACCCATTCTTTATGCGAAAGGGAAGACATTGGAGAAAAGGGTCTCCATAGAGTAGAGTAAGCTACACAATGTAGTTCTGAATGTCTTTCTAAATAAATTCCTATTTCTTTGGTTTTATGAGGTCTCTCCCACCCAGCCAAGTATCGCATAAAGAATTGTATTGTATGAGTAAAAAATGCAAACATCGAATAATCCATAGATAATAAGATTTTTAAAAGCCATTGTTTTTTTTAAAAAAAGTGCTATTGAAAAAAGAAAATTGCAAGACATATGCACTCTACTACCAAAAAATAGCTACCACATATGACGATGCATTTATAAAATGACTCCTAATAGGTTCTAAATGAGAAAGAAACTTGCTAAAAACTTACAAAGCCAAACTTCAGTATTATACTGTGCATACTTCAACACGCAAACAAGCACTAACATGAATTATGGAGGGTTTGAAAGCCAAACGCTTTATACAGAAGACCATGGGATAACATCCATATTTTTAAGAACAGCCATGGGCTCACATTTCACACTGAGGGAGTACAATTACATTCTTTTCTATTTTAAGGATATTGCTTCCTAATTGCTTCCAAATTTCCAAATTATTATCCAGGAATTCTAAGTAATATTTGCCATTATGAGGCTTAGTGGCACAGTGGTAAGAATGCAGTACTGCAGGCTAACTCTGCTCACAGCATGGAGTTCGATCCTGATGGGGGCTCAAGGTTGACTCCACCTTCCACCCTTCTGAGGTGATAAAATAGAACAGAAAACAGAGTTGGAAGGGACCTTGGAGGTCTTCTAGTCCAACCCCTTGCTTAGGCAGAAAACCCTATACCACTTCAGACAAATGGTTATCCAATCTCTTCTTAAAAACTTCCAGTGTTGGAGCATTTACAACTTCTGGAGGCAAGTTATTCCACTGATTAATTGTTCTAACTGCCAGGAAATTTCTCCTTAATTCTAAGTTGCTTGTGTCCTTGATTAGTTTCCACCCATTGCTTCTTGTCCTGCCCTCAGGTGCTTTGGAGAATAGCTTGACTCCCTCTGAGTAAAGAGATATTAGAACACTGCTATCATGTCTCCCCTAGTCCTTCTTTTCATTAAACTCGACATACCCAGTTCCAGCAACCATTCTTTATGTGTTTTAGCCTCCAGTCCCCTAATCATTTTCTCTGCACTCTTTCTAGAGTCTCAACATTTTTTTTACATCATAAGCAGTTTACAGAATCAGCCTCTTGCCCCCAACAATGTGGGTCCTCATTTTACCGACCTCAGAAGGATGGAAGGCTGAGTCCACCTTGAGCCTGGTGAGATTCGAACTGCCAAATTGCAGTTCGAATCTCAGAATTGCAGAAGTAGCCTGCAGTACTGCACTCTAACCACTGTGCCACCACAGCTCTAGAATTTAAAATATATATACAGTATGATTGTCAATATTTTGTTCATATGTTCACAGTCAAATAAGGAATAATAAGTAATTCATGTATCATTTTGAACAATTGGCTGTTGACAGTGACGATGTCTGTCGCCTATCATCAAAGTGACAAAATGTTGGTGTTTGCACTATGCCCATAGATTACAAATAGGATCATCCATTCGATGTTCAAATGTTGCATATTTCTTGCCTCAGTTTTAATTAAAAGACATGAAGAGAAATAAACATTTGTTAAAAGGCATGGGGATAAAATAACTTTTTCATTTTTATCCATTGCAATTTTTTTTAAAAATAAAACATTTTGGTGAACTCTGGACCACTCCATTCCCTAGCTTGACCTAAAGACATTTCAGTCTACTCCTTTACCTCTGTCTAACTGAGGCACGTCAAACAAGGACTTGGCATCATTCTACCTTCCTGTGAAATTAGCTTAGAAGTTTACCAAGGGAAATTTTACGGTTCTTTTATACTACTGTAGCTTTTTTAAGAAGGGCTTTTGATTGTTAGAAATGTGAACTTGGATTGATTGAGGGATTGCCTTCTTCTTGTTTTTTTTCTATTTTATTCTCACAGTTGTGTCTTTTTAACTTCAGTTTTTCCTTCGCTTAATGAACATTATTTTAACAATTAGTTGTACTGTTATGGTGAGAGCCACTTGGGGGTAGTGGTTAAGGCATCAGGCTAGAAACAGGTCAGCTGGGTGACCCTGAGCCAGTCACTCTTTCTAAGTCCTAGGAAGGAGCAATGGCAAACCATCTGAAAAACCTTGCCAAGAATACAGGTAGTCCTTGACTTATGACCACAACTGTGCCATAGTTGTGTTGCTAATTTCTGTTGCTAAGAAGAATTTTGTTAAGTGAATTTTGCCCCATTTTATGGTATTTCTTGCCACAGTTGTTAAGTGAATCACCACAGTTGTTAAGTTAGTAATACAGTTGTTCAGTGCATTTGGCCTGCCCATTAACTTTGCTTGTCAGAAGGTCATAAAAGATGATCACATTACTCTGGGACACTGCAACTGTCATAAATAATGCCAGATGCCAAGTGTCTGAATTTTGATCACGTGACTGTGAGATACTGCAGCCATCATAAGTCTGGAAAATGGTCATAAGTGGTCATAAATGTGGAAAATGGAAGTATGCAGTAGAGTACCTCAAGGATCTGTTTTAGGTCCAGTACTCTTCAACATCTTCATCAATGACTTGGACGAGGGGATAGATGGGGAACTCATCAAATTTGCTGATGACACCAAGCTGGCAGGAATAGCCAACACTCCAGAAGATAGGCTCAAGATACAGAAGGATCTTGACAGATTTGAACATTGGGCACTATCTAACAAAATGAAATTCAACAGTGAAAAAAGTAAGGTTCTACATTTAGGGAAGAAAAACAAAATGCACAGGTACAGTATGTGTGGTACCTTGCTCAATAGTAGTAACTGTGAGAGGGATCTTGGATTCTAGTGGACAATCATTTAAATATAAAGCAGCAGTGTGCAGCAGCTGCCAAAAAAGCCAACACAGTTCTGGGCTGTATAAACAGAGGGATAGAATCAAGATCACATGAAGTGTTAATACCACTTTATAATGCCTTGGTAAGGCCACACTTGGAATACTGCATTCAGTTTTGGCCATCACGGTGTAAAAAAGATGTTGAGACTCTAGAAAGAGTGCAGAGAAGAGCAACAAAGATGATTAGGGGACTAGAGGCTAAAACATATAAAGAACGGTTGCTGGAATTAGGTATATCTAGTTTAATGAAAAGAAGGACTAGGGGAGACATGATAGCAATGTTCCAATATCTCATGGGTTGCGACAAAGAAGAGGGAGTCAAGCTATTTTCCAAAGCACCTGAGGGTAGAGCAAGAAGCAATGGGTGGAAACCAATCAAGGAGAGAAGCAACCCCCTAAGCAGGCGGTTGAACTAGAAGACCTCCAAGGTCCCTTCCAAGTCTGCTATTCTATTCTATTCTATTCTATTCTATTCTATTCTATTCTATTCTATTCTATTCTATTCTATTCTATTCTATTCTATTCTATTCTATTCTGTCAACTTTTTCAGTGCCATTGTAACTTTGAATGGTCACTAAACAAATAATTGTAAATTTAAGACTATTTGTACTGCAGGGACAAAGGTAAAGGTAAAGGTTCCCCCACATGCTAGTAGTTTCCGGCTCTAGGGGTGGTGGTCATCTCCGTTTCTTAGCCAAAGAGCCAGCGCTGTCCAAAGATGTCTGCATGGTCATGTGGCCGGCATGTTTAAACCCCAAAGGTGCATGGAACGCTGTTACTTTCCCACCAAAGGTGGTCCTTATTTTTCTTCTTGCATTTTTTACGTGCTTTTACAAACTGTTAGGTTGGCAGAAGCTGGGACAAGTAATGGGAGCTCACCCCGTTACGCAGCACTAGGGATTCGAACCGCTGAACTGCCAACCTTCTGATCGACAAGCTCAGCATCTTAGCCACTTGAGCCACTGCCTCAACACTGCAGGGATATGTCAGGGCAATCTCTGAGAATTGGACATGATTAAATGGAAGAGAAAAAACATACTTTCACTGTATTTTTAAGATATTTTCTCTGCATGTTGTAATTCTTCTCCTTTACTAGTTTTCTTGATTATTTTTACCCAAAGAAAGTGGGATATGCATTTGTTGAAACCTAAACAGCCTAGGGCCTGCCCATTTAAAGGAATGTGGTCTGAATCTATCCAGTTTTTTAAACTTTTCTACAGTAAATTAGCACAGCAGAAAAACAACTTGTGTAATCTTGTGTTTTTTCTCTCTTTCTCCATCTATGTGTATGCATGTGTATGACAGAGAGTGTTATAACTAAACAATGATGCTGCTTTCATCATTTGTAAAATGTTGGCAAGTATGAAATTAATTAGGAATTGTGCTTGTATGCAACAAAAGAGAAGAGAGTAGGTGGGCAGAGAGCAGCTGTCAAAACTGAACTTTTGTGAGTGTCCATTTCTGATTGTATTTTACTTTGTTCATCTGTACAAAGTAGAAGAAAACATGTTCATTTGCTTCAAACATCAGTATCTCTGGCATTGTTGAAAAGCAAGGTGGAATAAATGAGAAAGATGGGGTAGACATACACACACAAGTCTTCAAACACGCATACATGGACCACTCATACTCTTGTTAACATGTAGTTACTGTGCTACATTCAATTTCCTGAGAGAGGAAGATTACTATACAATACAGAAAAATACACTGACTAATTAGAAACTTCATACTATAATTATCTTTCTGTGAACCTGTACTCAAGTTGGGGTCTTGACAGAGCTAGAATATAGTTGAGCAATTTTAGTATGTGAAGCTATGCTTTCACTGATATTGCCTAAAATGGCACTTGCTGTAGGAGAAGGAATGGCAGAACCCGGGGGTGGAGTTAAAAGAAGGAATGGCCTAGAATCCTTATATAGCCACAAACATGACCTTGAGTGCTGTTGACCCTTATCTAACCAGATCTTGAGAAGATTCCTGTGCAGTGGCTTGTAGCAAGAAATCTGCTTAATTGCACTTTACATGTAGATTTGGTCTTTCATGCCTGACACTTGCCTTGTTTTCAGCCATGTCATATAACTGGCTTATATTCAGCCTGGGTAGAGCTGCAGTTCCAAGATCTTTTCACATGTCCTATTTCAAACCCAGTATCCTCTCCACTGAGCCAGACTGGTACAGTGGTTAAAGGCACCAGTCTAGAAATTGGGGAGACCATGAGTTTTGTTCAGTGGTGAAATTCAATTCTTTTTACTACCGTTTCTGTGAGTGTGGTGTGGCTTGGTGGGCGTAGCTTGGTGGGTATGGCAGGGGAAGGGTATTGCAAAATCTCCATTCCCATCCCACTCTGGGGCCAGCCAGAGGTGGTATTTGCTGGTTCTCTGAACTACTCAAAATTTCCACTACCTGTTCTCCAGAACCTGTCAGAACCTGCTGGATTTCACCCCTGGTTCTGATCCCACCATAGACACAAATGCAGCTGAGCCAGCCATTCTCTTTCAGCCTTAGGAAAGAGGTAAGGGAAAACCAATTCTGAAATCTTGTCAAGAAAACCAGAAGGATTAGTCCAGGCAGTTGCCAAAAGTCAATACTAACTTGAAGGCATAAAAAAAAAAAAACACCTCTCTTCTATATTCTATATTATTTTCTCTATTCGGGTATTATTTCAGTCCATTTTTGACCTATCAGGATTGTTTTGAATTTATTTTTGCTCCTTAGTCTCTTAGTTATCCCAGAGACTATGATTGGTCTTCACTGTATAAGGCACTTTTATGGTTTTTTACTATTTAGTTCATACTCAAAGGTTTGAACAATATATTTTTTTTCAAAATACCTTACATTTGCAGAAATTATTATTATTTAAATGTACACAATCACCAAGAGAACATTTCCATGCTGCTTCAGTGTTAACAGTTCTAACTAGGCTTAAGCAAATGCTAAGCAAATCAAATTTTATAAACTGAGCTTTCCAAAACCCTCTGTGTGGTACTATATAATCCTCAGAATTCAGAGTTCAGAACTGCAATCATGTGGTGTTTAGTATTTAATATTCAGTTGCTTGGAATGAGGATCCGTGTTTGGTCATATGTAACCCTGTTTCTTACATTTGTTGTTGTCTGTGATTCCGAACAATGTCCCTCCAACCAACGGCAAATGTGCATATTTTCGACATTGACTGCATAAACGGCCAATTGTTCTGGATATGTAGGCTGAAGAAATATGGATGGAATTATGACTCTCTTTTGTAGAGCAACATGATTCAAGTGGCAAACAGATTACTTTTACAAATCTGTTTGGCATTCAATAAATTAGGATCTGAAAGAAACATGCTTTCTTTTGATGCAGGATTTAGTAGATGAACGCAACCAAACCACTCTGCAACAGGATATAGCAGTTTCCAATTGCTTGGCCTCTGAGGATCTTGCCCAAGAAGAGAGAGAAACAGAGAACACTAATACAGCAACTAGAACAGATAATAACATCATGAGCTTCTTCAAAACACTGGTAAGATGCTGTCATTTTGATTTTCCCTACCTAACTGAGATGAATTGTTACACAAATTTGCTATCAATCTTTTCCTTCCTTCCTTCCTGCCTTCCTTCCTTGAAAATTTAAAAGGGGCAATGACAGCAGCAGAAAAGTGACTGTCACAAAAATTGAATGTGAAATCATGTATGGCAGATGAGAAGGAAGTGTGGCCGGCTGTACTTGCTAGACAATGTGAAAAGCAAGATTTCTGTTTTAGAAGAAGTAATGAACTTGTAGAATGATTTTCCCCAGACTGGCACCCAACAATTATATGGGACTGGGATTCCCTAGCTTTCAGGAAAGGTCATCTTAACCAAAAATCTTTGGAGTTACAGTGACAAACTGAGGAAGGCTATTATAGAAGAATGTAAGTTAACTGAGTTTGAAAGATTATAGTTTTTATTCATTATTTTGGAGGATCAAGTCAAAATTATCAGACATATTCTGATGGGGGCTTAAGGGTTTTTACATTGTGGAATGTTTATGTTATGAGCCACCCAGACTGTGTTAATTGGGTAGCCATTTAAATGTGTTAAATAAATAAATTTATTTATTTCTCAAGAGCAGGATTTTTAATTAGGCACAATGAAAAATTGCAGTATCTATGTGAGAATAAAAAAATCTTCACTAAGACTTTTGTTCAAAAATAATGCGCATTAAATTCAATCTGTACAGAACTTCTAAACAGCATAAAGACAGATTAATTAAGATTAGATAAAATAACATTTAAGATTAATGTTAAAAATCACATGAATTCAGACAAGCTGCTTTTTGGGAGGGGTGTTCCCTTTTGCATATGCATCAAGTAGTTTGAGGACAGAATACAAGAAAATAAAATAAGGAAAGAATCAAAATTTGATCAAGACTGGTAATATTTTTTTTTCCAATAGTGGTTAGTCAGACGATAATAGCTGGGATTACATATCCTGCTAAGCATGACTGCTAAGTATTAATGTGGGTTCTTTGTTTCTTCTCTTTCACCAAAAGCAGGACAATAGTTAACAAAATGTGTATAACTGCATTGATGTGGTGGAATGTAGTCTGGAATCCCAAAAAGGAGGGGTTACTTCCCAGAGGTCAAAGAGGCAACACAGCTTGGAGAGTTTGGTAGGCAGGAAGAGAGTTAAGGCGGCCACTCTGTTAAGGATATTGTTGTTGTGTAACAACTAGCAGAGCGAAGTGCACAGAGAAACGTTTTTGAGAGCACTGAGATAGAGATACATACAAACTGGTGTTATCAAAAGTTTTCTTTATAATGGGAAATAAGCAATCTCATAGTCTTCTAAACAGTCCAAGTCTTTACCGGTTAACTCCAAACAAACTCTTACCAAACAAACAGTAGTTGGTTCACAAACCCCGGATGGTAGCAGATCCACCCACACATGCACGCACGCAATGGCAGCTTATCATCTACTGAATACCTTACAGTACCCTGGCTTAAATACATTGTTAAATTATAAGTAATTATAGCATGACTCAGCATTACAGCATGATGCAGCATTAAAACTTAAAGTCACAGAACACATATATTGCCTGGACAACTGTTAGGCCCAAATCATATCCTAACATGCTCCCCTTTGGACAGGCCAATATATACAATTTAAATACAATATATACAGTTTAGATCCTTAATCCATAGCTTTCACAACATGCTTTATGTTTGACAGCACCTTGAGCTTCCAACAATCAGTTTGGTTTTGTGTTTCAACTCCTAAAGGCTTCCTCATATAGATGGTGTGCCTTAATGGAGCATGCAAGTATGCCGTCTCCACATCTATATGGTTAATACTATATTTGTTTTTAGCTGCCCATACCAGCATTGTTCTTAAAGTACTAGCACGTAAACTAGGAGCAAAAACCTCATCGAAATCTTTTTCGGTCTGAGAAAAACCTTGAGCTACAAGGCGAGCTTTATGGGTTACTGTCCCATCTATACCTTTCTTAATTTTGTAAACCCATCTACAACCTATTAATTTCTCACCAGGTGGCAATTTCACATTTTCATAAACATCTAGATCAGTCAATGACTTAATTTCCTTACTCATTGCCTCCTTCCAAGCCTTCTGCTCCTTTTCAGGATAAAGCCTGAAATCATCATAACTTGAAGGTTCGATGTTAACCTGGCAAACTACAGTTGCTTTATATCAATCTGGTGGATGCCTTTCCCTAGTAGATCTTCTAGGCAATACAGGACTCAATTCAAATGTTTCAGTTTCATCCTCCCCTAAACCTACTGCCTGTTCCTCAACCTTAATAAAAATCCTCTATTAAGGTAGCACTTGCACTACAGTAAACGCTAGTAGTACCCTGTGCCCAAAATCTGAAAGATCTATGATTTGATTCATAGCCAACAAAAAACATTTTTCTGGCTCTTTGTTGATCTTTTCTCCTAACACTAGATGGAATATGTACCCAAGCTGGGGCTCCAAATGTGTGTAAATAACTAAGATTTGGTTTCCTCCCATGCCATAAGGTGAATGGTATCTCCCCTGTAGAGGAATGAACCACGTTGTTTAGCACATGGTTAGCACACATAGCAGCCTCGCCCCATAGATTTTCAGGCAAACCAGAATCTGCCAACATAGTTCTAGTCATGGCTTGTAATGTTTGTCCTCGCCTCTCAATATAGGAATTATGTTCTGGTCTGTACGGAGCCGATCGTTTATGCTGGATCCCTGCATCCTGCAAAAACTTTTCTAACCTTTGGTTAGTGAATTCTGTACCATTATCAGTCACTAAGCATTTGACTTTAAATTTCTGCTTCCTTTCCACAAAACGCAGCCAGTTGTTTATATGCTGGAATGTTTCAGCTTTTGTTTTCATAAGATAACAAAATCCTATCTTGAATAATGGTCTACTATGCTGAGAATATAGCAGGCACCTCCTATACTGGGTTTCTTGGGTCCAATTAGGTCTATAAACACTACCTCTAACGGCTTTGTAGTTTTAAAACCATTAACTCAGTTTGCTGGTGTAACCCTACTTTTTTGCTGAGTACAGGCATTACAGTTCAGATATTTACTACATGCTTGTAGTTTTATCCCTTCTGATAATTGCACTGTCTTCTTTAACGTCCTGAAATTCAAGTGCCCAAGTCTCCGATGTAACAGGTGAATACATTCATCATGTGGTTTAACATTCTCATAAACAAACTTAGACTTAGCCACCAATACTGGGTTCTCCCTTAAAATGAATAAATCATTTTCTAAACTTGCAGTAACAACCTTGCCATCTTTCTCTATAAAACACTTATCATTTTTAAATGTTACTGTAAACCCAAATTGTACCAAAGATTTAACAGATAATAAATTGAATTTTAAACCAGGAATATATAACATAGGCAATGGTTCATTACTAAATGACCAACGAGCAACACCCTCTCCAGCTACCTTAACCGTCCAGCCATTTGCTAGTTTAACATGTTGGTTACTCTTCTCCATTTTAACAAAACATTTTCTATTTCTAGTAATAGATTGAGAAGCACCACTATCAACAACCCAACAATCCTGGTTAACATCAGTAGTTGAACTAGATATAGCTAAATTACAACCCTTCTTGGGTCTATAATTGTCCCTAACAGGCATTTTCTTATTTTTACAATATTTAGCTATATGCCCTTTAGCCCCACAAGCAAAACAACGTTTTACAACATAAGCAGTTGAGTACATTTTATCTTCTTTTGGTTGTTGCACTCTCAACTGATCCCTTTCTTGTCTTCTCTTGGATTCTTCCAACAACCTACCGGTTATGCCAGCCAATGTCAGTTCATCTCTGGACAAAACCTCTAACGAAGAAACAAAGTTGTCATAACTATTGTCCAAAGAAGAAAGAATTATGTAAACTTGTTGTAGTTCAGAGAAAACAAGTTCCTTTTCATGCAGCTCCTGGAAACTTCTGGTCATGGATTCCAAATGAGCCATCATATCTCCCCCTTTAAGAAGATGTTTGTTGAATAATTTTCGTGTGAGATATATATGAGCACCCACAGAGTCACGAACATATAGTCTCTTCAACTTGGTCCAACACCTAGCAGCAGACTCTTCGCCACGAATATGGACAAGCTGCTGGTCACCCAGTGTCAGTCCAATAATACAAAGAGCTCGTTCATTGTCTCTGTTAAACTTGGCTACTTTCTTGGCATCTTCTTCATCAGCAGGATCCCATGCTGTTACATCCGGTGGATTATTAACTATGTCCCACAGTCCTTCTCTACGCAAAAGTAGACCACATTTTGTAGACCAGGATACATAGTTCATTCCATCCAGCCGGGTTATCATGGAAAAATTTGCTGCTTGTTCTAGTGCCATCTTCACGTAGATTGTTTATAACAAACACAGTCTGTACTACTCACAAACTCAAACCAGCTCTCAGTGTAACTCTGAAAAAATCCTAGTTAGTTCTGGTTGGCTGGCTCTGGTTGGCCCTGCCCATAACCAATGTCAAGGATATTGTTGTTGTGTAACAACTAGCAGAGCGAAGTGCACAGAGAAACGTTTTTGAGAGCACTGAGATAGAGATACATACAAACTGGTGTAGTTTGTATGTATCAGTTCTAGCAGTTCACAGAGTATATCCATTTTGTACATACTTTAGGTGGTAGAGGTGAATAACAATAAAGAAACTACTCAGAAAAAACTCCATATGTCTTCTTGGATCTTGGGCCTTACAAATGACTTGTGAAACCAAAAAACATGAATGAATCTATTCCTCACAAACAGCAGTTGTTCTGCCATCTAGTGTTCATGACTTTTTTGGGGGGAGGGGGGAAACCTTCCAATTTATATAGAATATAATTCTTTATTAGCCAAGTGTGATTGGACACACAAGAAATTTGTCTTTGGTGTATATGCTCTTAGTGTACATAAGGAGAATAAAATACATTCATCAAGAATAAAAAGATACAACACTTAGTGATAGTCAAGGTTACTAATAAGCTATCAAATCATACTAGGGAACAAATAAAAACAATATAAATTGAAAGATACAAGCAACATGGTTATAGTAATAAGTGAGAAGAGATAGATACTGGTAAGGAAGAGAAGAATAATAGTAATACAATCTTAGTAAATTATTTGACAGTGGGAATTAGTTGCTAAACAAAGTGATGGCATTCGGGGAAAATTGTCCTTGTGTCTAGTTGTTCTGGTGTACAATGCCCTATAGCGTCTTTATATAATATATATTAATATATAAAATATAAATAAAATTATATTTATATAATATTATATTATAATATATTTCATTATATTATATTTCTTTTCTGATTTAGTGTCTGTCCAATTTGATTATTTGAGGGGAAAATAATCATTACATTTGCTTCACATATAGTTGGAAACTTCTTCATTTTAGTCTATATCTCTGTATTTTAAAACAATGTCCTCCTAATTCCCTTTTGCTCTTCAATCAAAGACTATTACAAAATTTGGAATGGTTTTTAAAACTGCACATTTCAAGAATGATTTTTTTCTTAAAAGGTTTCACCAAGCAAAGCTGATTCCAAGTGTGACACGGAGGATAAGGTGAGTGTCTTTGTCCTTGCAAATTCAACATTTGAGGGTTTTCTTGGGGGCAATGGGTGTTATCTACTTGGGTATTCCAAGATTCATACACACATCTCATCCTAAATGGGGAAGCACTGCGTCTGATATGAAGTTGGATGATTTTAAAGTTTATGTGTGATTTAATTTGCATTATTTTTACTTATTTCATTTCACTTATTGGATCTACTCTTATTATGTTCAGAACTGCATATACAGTATGGTCCTCATTTATTTTACCTTCAGAATTGCCTTATTATTCTTGGAGGCCAAGCTGGACAAGTGGAGGCTGCTCATTTGAGGAAAGCTATTGTAAATTATGTCAGACAAGGATCTGAGTTCAATTCTCATTAAGCATGATGCTCACGATGACTAGCTTCATTCACCTGTTTCGTTTTGGTTTCCATTGTTGTAAGAACGGAGTGTGGTTTATTTCTATACCTAGAGAGGTTTTTGGTAAGGCTATGGCCTCATCTATTAAGACTCTTGTGTCTTTTTGATTGTCTGTAACCTCCAATTTGGCAAAACTCATAGGGCAACATTTTTTAATCAAAGTAGTTAATAAGTCAAAGAACATTAACAGTATGTGACCTAAATCCAAAACCCATGAGCCTTATGGGATTGAAACTTGGCAAAGTTGTGGCCGCTTCAGTGTTATCATACCACCACATTACTGTGGTCAACTATGTCACGTGATTGTCATTTCCGACATTCCTTGCCAGCTTCCTACAAGGAAAGTCAATGGGGAAGATGGCAGGAAGTCAGGAATCACTCCCACTGCTTTTTGGCCAATGGTCATTCTGTTTTTTCTACTTAAATAAGGAAATATCTCTGAAACAATGATCCAAGAGGTCACAAGTTTGCTAGTTCAATACCAGATTGTTCATGAAGATGATGATTCTACAGATACATCTGGCATCAACCATCAGAACTGTGAGGCTGAGGATACAGCAGGATGGGACAATCAGTTTGAAAGTCAAACTTGCCCACAAATTGGAGGCCTCCTTTCTACATCCATTATCTCAGCCTTTGCTGTATCTCTCTCTCTCCTTTTTTTTTGTCTTTTAATGACCCCATAATTCCTTGCATCAGCGTGGAGTCTGGGCAAATGAATGGAGCTGTGTATTTACTGGCCAGATGCCCTTCCTGTCGCCCATCAGAGTTCACAGCAGATAGATTCTCATTGTGCCCAGAGAGAGAAATATCTGCCTCTACCTAGAATCGAACTCACAGCCTCCTGATTGAGAGGCGAGCGCTCCACCTCTAGGCCACTGCACCACTCCCTTTCCTATATCTCAGTGTTGTCATAAAAATAAAATGGAAGAAAAGGATTGTGTGTAGGTTGTGAGTTTCTGAGGAAAAGATGGTTTCATTTAACAATATATTGAACTGATATGCCACCCAGATCTCAACAACTCTGACTTCTTGGTTTCTATTCTGTGGGAAATTCACAGCTGATCTTTTTCATAATGTGGCTCCACCCATAATTCAATGTGCCCCACCCTATGTGCCCCACCCCATGTATGTGCAACCCCCTGTGCTGCCCCCACTTTTGGCACGTGATGGTACGGTGAGCCCAGTAGGCCCGTTTTTTGCCCTCCCCAGGATCCAGAAGCTTTCTTGGAGCCTGGGGAGGGTGAAAATGGTCTCCCCCCCCCCGAGGCCCTCTGGAGGCCAGGAACGGCCCATTTCCTGACTTCTAGTGGGCCCAGAAGGCCCGAAAATCAGCTGGCCAGCACGCACATATGCGCTGAAGCTGATGTAGGGCATGCACACAGATATGACTCTGGGTGCCACCTGTGGCACATGTGCCATAGGTTCGCCATTATGGATCTAAGGTGTGCGCTGGAATTCAGGGGTAGATATGTGTGGATTCCTTGCTAGATAAATGTATGCTCAAATAATATATTGTTGCAAATATAGGTAGACCTTGACTTACAACAGTTCATTTAGATAAATGTATGCTCAAATAATATATTGTTGCAAATATAGGTAGACCTCGACTTACAACAGTTCATTTAGTGACCCTTACAATGGCACTGAAAAAAGTGACTTATGACTGTTTTTCACACTTAAGACCTTTGCAGTATCCTCATGATCATTGATCATGTGATCAAAATTCATATTTTCGCAACTGACTCATGACCATTGCTGTGTCCCAAAGTCATGTTTTGCAACCGTTTGACACACAAAATCAATGGGGAAGCCAGCTTCACTTAACAACTGTGTTACTACTTAGCAACTGTGGTGATTCACTTAACGACTGGGACAAGAAAGGTCCTACAATGAGGCAAAATTCACTTAACAAAGTTCTCACCTAAGAATAGAAAGGTTGGGCTCAATTGTGGTTGTAAGTCGAGAGTTACCCGTAATTGGGGGAAAAATGCAGTGTTATAGAGTACCTAACAAAATGTAGAATTCTCTTGAGTGAAGTGAGATTTGTGGATATGAGTATTGAGTTTCGTAAGGACACTGTGCATACGCAATTGCTGATGCCTGTTATGAGCAAAAGGAAAATAGAAGATGCAATGAAACTTCAACTTTGATTGATGTCACACAAAGGGATCTCAAACGGGCCTTGGTGGGCAGCTTGCTGAGAAGACGGCGACTGACTCCCTTGTCAAAAGCACCAAGAAAAAGAAGCCAGACAGCCCCCGATTAGGACATAGTACATTTAGCAAACTCTTTAGACATAAGGTTGGTATGGGCGAGTAACACGGAGATCCGGAACCCTGAATAACAACAGATAACTTTTAAATCGTCTTACCCTGAATGCAAGCATATAGCAGCTAAAGTGACTGAAAAGCAAAGCTTGAGTTGGACATTGTTTAGAATTGTTGCTGGCTTTGGCAAAGATATAATTTGGCAGAAGGGAAGTATCATGATAATTCTGAATGTTTATCTCTCCATTAATATCTGTGAATTCAGGGTTCAGCGGAAGAAATTGAACCCACTGACTGCATATTCATTGCTATTTTCTGTGGCTTGTTATTGAGTCTTTCTCACTAACAAAACCTGTGTCACCCTAACCAGAACTTAGAGCAATTCCATACTGCCATTACTTTCACTCCACAAAGCAAATTGAAGCTGAACTATGTGACTGCCTTTCCTTCTCTTTGAAAGGTTGAAAACAAAGCAGGAAAGTCAGTGCCCTGCCCCCAACGTACTGTCAATCATGCAGTAATTGTTCCCCTTTTCACCCGTCATCACAGAAGTGGAAGGCAGGCAGGCAGGCAGGCAGGCAGGCAGGCAGGCAGGCAGGCAGGAAGGAAGGAAGGAAGGAAGGAAGGAAGGAAGGAAGGAAGGAAGGAAGGAAGGAAGGAAAAAGGGAAAGAGGAAAGGAGGGAAGGAAGACTCAAGTACCTTTGTTTTTCATTCTTGTTAGTCCTGGATTGAAGAAAAGGAAACTGACTGAATTCCTTCCACATGAAAAATCCGTTAGGCCCAATGAATTCAAGCTCCATATAAAAGGAGCTACACTGATTATAGAACAAGAGCTGCTTTTAGGGAATTTTAACACAATTTGCCCTAATCTGACAACATTTAATAAGTTGTAAGCACAACTCCTTGAATTCCAGCATCATCATGGCACCAATACTTATTTATTTATTTGTTTGTTTGTTTGTTTTGTCAAGCATGTATTAGATAACAGATATAAGTATAGACATAATTATGAATACATGAGATGGATACAAATAAAAGGGAATATTAGGACAGGGACGGTAGACACGTTGGTGTGCTTATGCACACCTCTTACAGACCTCTTAAGAATAGGGTGAGGTCAGCAGTAGACAGTCTAAGGGTAAAGTTCTGGGGCTTTGGGGGAGAAACCAGAGAGTCAGGCAATGCATTCTAGGTATTGACCACTCTGTTGCTGAAGTACTGTTTTCTGCAATCGAGGAATACCAGGAAGGCTGCTTTATAAGATGAAAACATGAAGGATTGCCTTGGCATAGATTCTTTTTTCCTGGGAAATGAAATGAGTTTCCCATGCTCAGCACTGCTGAGTTTGTCTGGACTCAAAAGCAAGTACAGTTGGAGCTAATTGGTCCTTGGATGGGACACCATTACAAAACCCAAGACAACAGGCTATAATGCACATGTAAAGACATGTTCTTGGGTTCCCCTCCCCCCAAGTTTTGTATGGTTGCCAAGAGGAGTTGCAAAACTAACAAACTCCTATTAGCTTCACAAGACAGTGTCCATATAGTTACCACAAGGCCATCTCTACTCAATGGCGTAGAATATCTGAATTGATGCATTCTCTTCATCAAAGATACTGCATAACCCGAAACTAATGCATACAGATTTGTTTCATATACTCTCACCTCCTCCTAAGGTTGTTTTTTTTTCAGGATTACATCATAAAACTAATTTGAACCCAAAAGCAGTGGCATTGCCTAATATCAGATACTAATATTGATATAAGTGTTTCCTTTTGATTGCTGATATGGTGAAATCATTGTAAGTTCAGATCATGCAGATTCAGAAGAACATCAGAACAAAAACTCAACTGGCCGAGCATAATATCCCATTCAACATCTCCTGCTGGTAATGAGAACCATACTGTCTCTGCAATTGGAGACATTTAACCATCAGGATGGCAAGACACTGATTGTTGTATTGTTCACAAATTCCTCCCTTTTGAAGCTTTCCCATTTGACATTTATCATTCCTCTTTGTGATACCAAATTGCAAGGTTTAATTGTCTTAGCCTCTCCCAATTAAACCCATCTGGATATCAGCTACCAAAATTCTCAGCAATAGCCTGGCTAAGCTGGAATTCTGGAGATGAATTCAGTCCGAGCTGAAGAAGCTTCTTGGATGAGAAGCAAAATATCTTCAAAGAAAACCAAGAAAGTCCAGTTGCCTCTTGAAAAAAAGCACCTTTGGGACAACCATGACCTGGATGACTGAGAATCTCCATAGACAGTTCTGGAGATTGAAGGACATACCTATCTGCAGGCCATCCAGACTGGGAAAGGATTCATTATATGAAGTCCTTCCATTTTTCTGACTTGTCTTTCCAATCTTGTGGATGCATAAGATTACCGAAGAAAAATTCCTTAGGAACTTTCTCATTCCAAGATGGTTTTAGTTTAGCTACATTGTGTTTTCAGTTTTTTACTCCAGTTCGTCCCCTGTGACATTTTAGGACACACAGCTCAACATTTCAGAAGGTCAAAGAAATGCTGAAAATATACCCAGCAAACTCTTTTTTTATAATGGCTTCACCATGTCAAACCCTGTGCAATGCCTGGATCCCCTCCCCTCCCCCCAGATCCTTAAATATCATTATAGCCATTTTTATTCTTAGAGAATGAAAATGCCCACATGATTTCTCTCTGTGTGTTTTACATTTTTTTTAGGCAAAAAAAGATGTTCCACAGACAACAAATACCAAGGTGAGTAACAACACAGACAGTTCTGAGTTTTCCACTTGTGTACAGTATTTCTATAGTTTTTGATCGCCCATATTGATGTCTACGTTATTTTCGTCACCTATCTCATATAATCCTCTAATGGATAAAGATGAATGTGTGAGGGTGCTGGAATGAAAGATGTCAGTGTGCCATGTTTTTCTGAGGTTCTTTTGTCTTCTACTGTAGTCAAATGTGTTTTTCCATTGATGGTCTTTGTACTTCATCTTCTCCAGAACAATTTTTTGATTTATTTTGTTTCTAGCCAACTGAACAGCCTGTCCCCGTTGTCCCTGTTACAAAACCGGAAACAAACGTGCCTCCAGCTCAGGAAATTCCAGCAGTGAAGCCAATTGTCATACCTCCAGAAGCTCCAGTACAACAACCAGCCCCAGCAGTCGTGGTTGTCACCAATGAAGCTCCCAAGGAGATGACCAAGGAAAGATCTTCTTCCACTCCCATACCTCTAAGTAAATTCTTTTGGAAAAAGGTATGTTTGGATCAGGGGTATAATCTAAAATTTGTTACTACCGGTTCTGTGGGTGTGGCTCGGTGGTGGTAGGAGTAATGTGACTGGGTGGGCATGGCCAACTTTTTTTTTTAACTTTTAAAAGCATTTTTAAAATGCTTTTAAAAGCCTCTGACAATCAGACAACTCAGCTGAGATCGCCAGAGGCTTTTAAAGGCACTTTTTACCCTACAGCCTCTCCGGCTGAAGAGGTTGCAGAAAAAAATGCTTTTAGAAGCCTCTGACGATCAGGCAACTCAGCTGAGATTGCCAAAGGCTTTTAAAAGCATTTTTTTTCCTACAACCTCTTTGGCCGAAGAGGTTGTAGAAAAAATTATTTTAAAAGTAAAAAAACAAACAAACAGCCTTTGATGATCACATGGCTCAGCTGGGAATGGGGGGGTGGGGCACAGGGATTTTTGCTACTGGTTCTCTGAACTATCTGCCGCCATCGCTACCGGATCGGATGATCCGGTCCGAACTGGGAGCATTTCACCCCTGTTTGGATTCTAGAGTCACTCACTTGGAAGTTACAATTATTATTGGTAGTGCATTTATTTATAACCATAGGTTTTTGTCAAAAATCATATAAAATTACTATATCAATTCAATTCATACCCCCTAAAATTAACAGTACTGTTAATATCTACATCTGTATCTTCCTCATGGCCACTGGAAACAACACAACTCATTTTGTTCATCTACCTTAGTCAGCAGGAAATAGATTTTCTCTTCTATGCTGAACTGATTTAGTTGGGTTAACAAAGGCAGAATCAATTTAGCTTTGGAATCCTGATATAATCTCCAATGTAATAAGGATCAGAGATCTTCCACCTATAAATGATCACAAATATATAAACTGTGTGCAATTGGTAATCTGTTGTAATGCTCTCTACATGGGGCTCCCCTTGAAGAGCACTTGGAGGCTCCAATTGGTCCAGAATGCGGCTGCGCGGGCGATTATGGGAGCTCGGTGCACCCATGTAACACCCTTCCTGCACGAGCTGCACTGGCTTCTCGTGGTCTTCTGGGTGCGATTAAAGGTGCTGGTGACCATCTTTAAAGTGCTCCATGGCTTAGGACCCGGGTACTTACGAGACCTCCTTCTGCTGCCGATAGCCTCCCACTGGCCAATACGCTCCCACACAGAGGGACTCCTCAGGGTGCCATCGGCCAAACAATGTCAACTGGTGGCCCCCAGGGGGAGAGCCTTCTCTGTGGGGGCACCTGACCTCTGGAATGAATTGCCCCTGGAGATACAGATGATCCCTGGCCTACGCACCTTTCGCCCTGCCCTCAAGACGCTATTATTCCAACAAGCTGGGCTGGCCTAAACAGGAATTTTAATTGGGGTTTACATTTAATGATTAGGGCCAAATTGTTTAATATGTTTTTAAACTGCTTTTAAATTTTGTATTTGTGTTTGTTTTACTGTTGGCTGTGCATCGCCCTGAGTCCTCTGGGAGAAGGGCGGTATAAAAATTAAATAAATAAATAAATAAATAATCCCTTATACAGAATATTTCAACCAAATAGGCTGTTGGCATAGTCTGAAAACTAAGTTCTGTGATAGAGTTTGTAAATAAGATGACATAAGAACAATTAAATTGATAGTAGCTTTGTTGTTGTTGTATTCCTATTTAATTTGTCAATTGATGTTTAGTTAGTTTCCAAGAGTTGCTGGAAATATTTTTTCTGACTTCATTTTTATTTAAACAAAGATGCATTTTCAAGAAAGATAATTAATGCTTTTTATGCAATTCCAGCCAGGAAGCCATCACGTTTCCAAAAGTTACCTCAGCAGGCTGCTCATGTACTGTATTATTCCCACTGTGGTTCAGTGTGGGTTTGACATAAATTCAGTGTAGCTTAGAGGAATCAATCAGAACAGAGCTGGAAGGGACCTTATGGTCTTCTAGTCCAGACCCCTGCTCAAGCAGGAGAACCTATCAGAAATGAAGTCACAGAGATCTTTGAGAACAGTCCTGATCATATCCTTGCATGTTTGATGGAAAAGTTAAGGACATGCAATCAACAGCCACATCTAAGAATAAAGTCTAGCAATCATGCTTTTGCTAGCCCAGACATATCTGTAGAATGGATACACCATGACTGCCTAGGTCAGGGGTGTCAAATTCAAGGCCCATGGGCCAGGATCCGGCTCGTGGGGTGCTTAAATGTGGCCCACGGGGCCAGCCTGGAAATAGCAAAGGACCAGCCCACAGTGCCTCTGGCAGCGAAAACAGGGTACAAGGGGGCCAGGTATGGCCCTCCCATGCCCCATTTTTTTGCTTGGATGGCCTCCTGCAGCACTTTGCCAGCCAAAACAGGGTGCACCCCCCCACCCCCTTTTGGCCAGCCGAGTGCTGCAGGAGGCTGTCCAGGCCAAAAATGAGGCACAGGAGGGCTGAGTGTGCCCCCCATGCCCCATTTTGGCTGACAGAGTGCTATAGGAGGCATCTGTCCCATCTCCCCCCTCCCCCCAGGCAGCACATGGAGAAGAACTACAATGCTGATCCAACCCTCAAAGAAATCCAGTTTGACAACACTGGCCTAGGTGATTTCTGGAATTGTGATGACTATTTGCATAAAAAGATGAAGCGAAAAAATAATAATCTGGATCTGGAGGCTGAAGTCCAGCATTGCACTCTAATGTCAGAAATCCGCAGCGTCTACTCATCTACAGCAACTTCTAAGCCATGGACATTGTAACACCAACATTTGTGCCCCATCCTGCCAGTGCTACAGCTCACAACGAATGGATTTCAAGTCAAGCATGAACTCAGAGCAAATGATTTCATGAATATCTCTCATTTTCTTTGATCATAAAGGTCCCTCCCAGGATATAGCTGTAACTAGTAACATTAAACCCGCTGAGTGAACATTACAAGACAGGAAAAAATAAATACAATATTCTCAAGAGAATCCCATACATTACTTTATTTTTAAAAGTAAATCATGACAGAAGCCTTCTGCTTAGCGGAGCATGTGTTCAGCTTTGGGTGGGGGAATTTTTTTAAATGGTGTACGGATGGAGTTACTGTGAGAAATATTAGAAATATAACTGCTGAAGTGGTAGTGTGAGAGAGAAGCTGGTTATTTTTTTAAAAATTAAAGGTTTGCTTTCAGTGGGATCATATTTTAATGCGATAATGTGTTTTCATTATTAGCCACATGTAAGCATTTGATATAATCTTGGATTATATTTGACATTGTAGTTTCTTCTGTCATCAGATGGTATTACAGGATTATTATACTGCACTGTATAGAAAAGAATAAAAACAGACTTTAGCAACAGGCACAATGATAACATAATGAGATAATTATCATGAATTAATTGGCATGAGTGATAAGTGTTCTGGTTTTCTTTAAAATCGCTAATTTACTAAATTATAATTTTAATTAAATCAACTCTGCTGCTTTTAACTCTTACCACTTTTCTCAATCAGTTTAATTAGGACTATTTTTTTAAATTAACAAAATTATCAGCTAAATTCTGTTGATAACTCTTAAATGAAAAGGTGGAAGACCGTCATTTCAATCCTGAGCTATAAATATTCTCCTTTATTGGTAACACCATTACCTCATACACATAACTCACAAGTACTTAAATTAATCCCCAATATGGACTGTACAATATAACATAGCCTCTAGGGCATGATGGCTAACCTTTTCAGGACTGAGTGCCCAAAGTGCATGCGCCTGAACCCCCAAAATGCAATGCGTGTGTTGGCCCTGTGCATGTGCCCTACCCCCCCCATGCATGCACACGTGGCCCCCTGCATGCACCCCCCCCCCAAAGAGACCCAAAAACTAGCTGGCCGGCAGGAGGCGCGCACGCATGCACGGCAGAGCTGAGCTGGGGCAACAGCTCACTTGCCCACAGAGAGGGCACTATGTGCCACCTCTGCCATAGGTTCGCCATCACTGCTCTAGGGTATAACATTGCCAAATTCATGGTAACGTTTATTATGCTAATGAAAGCGAAAAGAGAAATCTGATATCAGAGCACTAATTTTGGCAGTAGCCAGCATTTTTCACAATGTCTCCTCCTTCTTCTCTTCTCCTTCTTCTCTCATATGGAGAAAGATCACTATCTCAGTCTATCTTTATACTATTTAATCTTTATTCTTATTAAACATTCTGCCTTGCTTCTCAAATTCATTTATACTTCTCCGGGTGGCTTAAAACTTTTAACATTATATAAAATTAATGCTAATCAGGAAAGTAACTTTATTGTAAAGCATAACTGTAGAAGACTTCCTGGTGTCCATCTGAATCTGAATCTTGTTTGCAATAACATTGGATTAGATGTGTTACACTAAAATTCAGTCTGAAGGGGTGTGTATGTGGAGCATAGGGTCCACTTTAATTTTTTTTAATGGGAAAAAAATCAGTAACTCCTGGAATATAGAAATATCCAGAGAAAATGACTTGCTGAATCTTATGATATAATTATAAGGACAAGTGGCTGCCTGCAAAAAAACCCTCTGATTCCATTCTAAGAGCTTTCTCTTAATTTTAAAATATGACTTCTGGATTGCAGGTAAAAAAATGTGCAGAAGAAGCGCACAATGCTATGCAGCTCTAAATGTCAAAGAAATGTTTCTGCCCACTGTCAATTAATATAAATCAGGGGTGGGTTCTACTTACCTTTACTACTGATTCACAACAGGGCCGCGCATGTGCAGAAGCGTTCTGATGTTGTCGGGGTCGGTGGGCGGAGCCTCCCACCGGTTTTACTACCGGTTCTATAGAACCGGTGTAAACTAGGGGCAACCCACCACTGGTATAAATGGACATTATTAAGGATGTATCTATTTTACTTTCTTCATTAGAGAGTTGTGAAAATATTTACAGACCCCTCGCATCCTGGACATAACCTGTTTCAACTCCTACTCTCAAAACGATGCTATAGAGCACTGCACACCACAACAACTAGACACAAGAACAGTTTTTTCCCTGAATGCCATCACTCTGCTAAACAAATAATTCACCAACATTATCAAACTAGTTACTAAGTCTGCATTACTATTAATCTTCTCATCGTTCCTTTCATCCATCTCCTCCCACTTATGACTGTATGACTGTAACCTTGTTGCTGGTATCCTTATATTGACTGTTTCCCTATGACTATCATTAAGTGTTGTCCCTTATGATTCTTGATGAATGTATCTTATCTTTTTATGTATACCGAGAGTGTATGCAGCAAGACAAATTCCTTGTGTGTCCAATCACACTTGGCCAATAAAGAATTCTATTCTATTCTATTCTATTCTATTCTATGCTATGCTATGCTATGCTATGCTATGCTATGCTATGCTATGCTATGCTATGCTATTCTACTCTACTCTACTCTACTCTACTCTACTCTACTCTACTCTACTCAGTCCCAAGTGCCTAATTGCATCAGGGACTCTGAAATTAGTAGTTTGATTTTTGAGGTGTGAGCCATGGAATCAATTAATTTGCTTCCTCTTGAAACAGAACACCTAGTTTGCTTCTTTAGCCTCACTGAGAGAATCTTATCTTGACTGATCTAAATGTCTTGGATGAATTCACACATCCTTGATAACACTTCTTTTGAATCATTGCAGACCCCCACAGATGACATAGAGGTGATAAACACTGAGAGAATTGAAGCATCTCCAGAAGTGCCAGTGAAAGATGAAAGAAGGAGCCAGGAAGTTGCAGAAACCAAGTCCAAAGGAGAGGAGAGACCTACCAAAACCAATTTGAGAAAATTCTTTAAACTGGTAAGACCGATATTCCTGGATTTATATGTCAGCTGTATTACAATCATTGAGCAGTCACACATCTTAAAGTTTAATTAATAGTAAATATGATGGGACAGCTAATTAAACATTTTTCATAACAGCCCTACTACGTTGGGTTGGGTTCATCAGATTGCATGGATGGATTGATGAATGGATGGATGATCATTTTACTAGACCAACAGTGAACCCAAATTTGGGCCTCCATTCCAAAAAATGGCTAGTAAGGAATATAAAAGGAATGTTAAAAGTTGCCCATAAGTCCACCTCACATTATATCTGTATAGTTCATCTATAAAATTTGATGGTAGACAGAATTTTAATGGCTCTCTAGCAGCTAGCGATATGCTCCTGAGTAAAGGGCTTTTTCCTATTGAATTCCATTTCTCTTGAGTTCCACCTTCATACTACAAAAGGGTTCAGGGTGGAAAGTGGGAATCAGCAGTTCCTATACTAGCAATGGTCATTAACTAAATATATCACAACTACCTGAGTAGAAGTCCATCAAGCATCAGACCAAGCAACTAATTATTCAAAAGAAAGGGGGGGGGGGAAATCCTCAAATATAAACCTTTGAGAATATATAAATGTCCCTGGCATTTTTTTTTCACTATATGGACAAGCATTTACCACATGAATTATTTCATATATAATAAAGATTCTAATCTAACCATGTCACCTCTGGGATTTTCCTGCCAACTCAAGTTGAGAAATCAACTAAGAGTGAAGCGTCAGGAGTTCTGTGGTTTACTAACAAGTCCTAGTCTAAAACCTGACACACTGAAACAAATCGTTTCTGAGGGAACAATTGATAGACTACATAAGAAAGACATGAAAAGATATGACAAATGATGTGGTAGACCATATATTTATTCTAAATGGACATTCACAGGACACTCCCAAGCTTGGCTAAAGGTTCCCTAGAGGACATTCCTATGAGAAAAGAAATAACATGCTTTTTTTTTTGGTCATTGTGTTCCTAAGTCCTGAAACAGGAAGGCTCAGTTAGACTCCTGTGTACAATCATTTATAATCACTGTAGGAAAAAATTCATATAATCCTTTGTTATTTTAGTCAGTCAGGAGTGACACAGTGGTAACTCCTCCTGAAATAAATGGGTCAGCACCTGATCACCAAGTAAGTGGATGGATCATTCAGTTTTCCTTTGGTGATGGTTCAACTGAACTCTTCTTCTGGGGTTTAATGAGAACGTACATGATCCTTGAGTATTATATTTGATATACAACTTTATGTATTTCCTTCTGCCTTCGATTCCTAATACTTTTTGCACTGAAAGTGGCACTGTTGGTTTTAAATTCTTTTGAAAACCACTCAGTTCAAAACTGAAGCTAAAATGAAGAAAAATGGCATTGTTTAATATAATAGTTAAATCGTTTAGGGCAGTGTTTCACAATCTTGACAACTTTAAAGATGTGTGGATTTCAGTTACCAGAATTCCCCAGCCAATGTGCATTTATCTTAAAGTTGCCATGGTTGAGAAACATTGGCTGAGCAATAGCCTTGTCATTATTATTGAAAAGATGCAACAATCCCATCAGGGGTGGGTTCTACTTACTTTTACTACCGGTTTGCAATGGGGTTGCGCGTGCGAGCTTTGCTCGTGCACGCGCTCTTCTGCATATCCGCGGAAGCATTCTGATGATGTCGGGTCGGTGGGTGGAACCTCCCACCGGTTTTACTACCGGTTCTATAGAACCCACCACTGATTCCCATCCTCCTCTACCTCATATTCTTCAGAAGTGTTAGATTGTGACTCCTAGTATTTTCAGCCCAGTTAAGGAAGGTTAAATTAAGCCTGGTTCTTCAGGCTAGAAATTGGCTCTGAAATTACAACCATTTTGAAAATAGAGACTGCAGACCAGAGCACAGAGCCTAAGTTAATTAAATGTAGAACCTTTAAAAACAAAGTTGTCATTTGATGCCCTTGCATCATTTTTGTTTTGCAGTCTTTAGCACATGCCTGGTTATTACCCTACTTTGCCTCAATGAGCCAGTTTAAAAGAATGTGTTGTTTTGGGTGTTTAGTTAATTCCTTATTCCAGACTTCCAACTACAAAAGGCGATGAATGAATATTAAATTATTTGTACTTTGTAATTTGAAACTGCAGCCATTATCAACAGTGCCATTTTGTACCTTGTTCTTTATCTGTACTGCAGCCTGTTCTTTTTTTTCCCTTCCTTTGTCTGAAACGCACTCCCTTGTACTTGTGATGTCTTTGCAAAAACAATAAAGTACAATAAAGTAAATGAAATGGATCTTTTCTCCATTTGTGGTTCCATGCAGAATTTTACAGGCTCCTTTGACTAAAATTGGGGAAGTCCATCTAACTCCCTGTACAACGTAGGCAGACCCCGTTTCTAGCTTTACCCCTTAGGTTCTCCCAGTGGGACAGTTCTTAGCTTTTCTGGTAAAAAACCCAAATATTTATTTATTGATTTATCAAATTTAGGTACCACCCATCTCACTTTCAGAGTGACTCTGTGCAGTGTGCAAACACTAATTATTTTCCTTGCCTGAATACGGTAAATCCTTTCCCCAACAAAGAAAATAATAAATTCGGGGGTGGGAAAATATAGGAATATATATTTCTTCTTGCATAACAATAATAATTATAACATCAAGGAAGGGTTTTTTGATATTTTCCCCCCTCACACTTCTTTTCATTTTTGGACTGTGTGTTCTCTTTTCCAAATCCCTCCTATGTGGCTAACCCTTCCTTCCTTCCTTCCTTCCTTCCTTCCTTCCTTCCTTCCTTCCTTCCTTCCTTCCTTCCTTCCTTCCTTCCTTCCTTCCTTCCTTCCTTGTCTCCCATATCTTTCCAAAGATCAGCTCTGAATTCCTTTATATCTAACAATTTTGATAGATTATATTATATTAAACCTTGTGTTGACTTTTGAAATCACGGAGATAAATACCAACCCCATCAATATTAGAAATAATATGTTTTGGGATACTCTGGATACACCAGGGGTGTCAAACGCACGTCATCATGGCAGCGTCAAGTGACGTATCAGGACTTCCCGCCCCCCAACTTTGCTAAACTGGGTGGGGGCATGGACAGTGTGTGATGCATCCAGCCTGTGGGCTGGGAGTTTGACAGCCCTGGGATACCCCTTCCTTGCCACTGGCTTTGTTGGTTGGAGCTTGTGTATGTTAAAATCCTGGAGGGCACTAAGATGCCGGCCTACCCTTGCTGTAAAAAGGTGATACAAGTAGGAAGGGAGGAATGCTGACATGGCATATGCCAGTGCCAGAAGAGTTATTTGCTCCTAACTCTAGGACAAACAGCTTTCCCTCTTTTTTTCATCCTTAAAGAAAATAAATATAAAAATCTAGAAATGGGGGAAGGGGGAGATATTACAGAAACCCAGTGATGCTGTTTTTATTCACATAAACACAGGATTACAGAAGATCACTTATGTGACAGATTACACTTGCTGTAGAAGGGGTCCAAACCTGACTAGGTGGCTCAGTGGCTAAGACACTGAGCTTGTCGATCAGAAAAGTTGGCATTTCGAATCCCTAGTACAGGTCTCCTGTGTGAGCTGGGGGTTGGACTAGATGACCTCCAAAGTCCCTTCCAACTCTGTTGCTGTTACTGGTCTTCCCTGTGTCAGGGGTCTCATCAGGGTATGATTTAAAAAAAAATGTCAAGAAGATTACCCTGGTGGCATACCGGAAGTTGTTTTTTATGGTATGGAAAAATGTATAAATCTTGGTTACTGCCAAAATCACCGTTACTTTTTGGAAGGGAAGAAAGAAGGAAAGAAGGAGGGAGAGAGGACCAAAAATAATATACATAGGTATTTGGTTTCTGATTTCTCCATTCTTTGTGTTCCAACTGATTTACAGTATTTATTAACATATACTTGCATAAATTGTCCAACACCTTTACTTTTTTGAAATTACTATATGGACATCCCTGAACCAAGCCCATTACTGGCATTTGTTCAGCAGTTCGAATCCCTAGTGCCACGTAATGAAGTGAACTCCTGTTTCTTGTCCCAGCTTCTGCCAACCTAGCAGTTCGAAAGCACGTAAAAAATGCAAGTAGAAAAATAGGAACCACCTTTGGTGGGAAAGTAACAGCATTCTGTGCGCCTTTGGCATTTAGTCATGCCAGCCACATGACCACGGAGACGTCTTTGGACAGTGCTGGCTCCAGAGATGAGCACCACCCCCTAGAGTTGGGAATGACTAGCACATATAGCCTTTACTTTTACCTTTATTGGGTGTAAGATTGCAACTCATGGTCTCCCGAGGAAACAAATTGTTCCTCATTTGGGCTTTCCCTTTGCAAAGCAAGCTGCCCCATTTCTTCTTTTAAACCCACCGACCAAGTAACCCTGTTTGAAACTGCTCTAGACCCTGGACTTCACAGACAGACCTTTGACCCAGGCTGAGACTCGAGACTCTACAAGCAAAGGGAGCCGCAAGAATTCCATGGACAACCTAAACAAGTCACAAGAGATCCCCCAGAAAACCAAGGATCCACAAGTATCCAGACAAGAAGAAGCAGCCGAGATAGACTCCCTTCAGAATGGAGAGGATGCCGCACAACAAAGCCCTCTCAAACGAATGGAGAAGCGACAGACCCTCGGAGGGTTTTTCAAGGGCCTTGTAGGTTACCTTCATCTTCCCTTAGCAAACCCTGCTTAGCCAGTACTTCCTCAAAGAAAACATTCTTGAGGAGAGGAGAATAGCTCCTGCACCTTCCTTATTTTCCCAAGCATGAATGGGAGCAGTAGTGGGTTTCACTTACCTTCGCTACCGTTTTGGAATTTCTGCACATGCGAATCTTCTGTGCATGCGCAGAGCATCCGTGATGACATCCGGGAGGATGGGCGGAGCCTCCCATCGCTGCCGCTACCAGTTCGCCCAAACTGGGGCAAACCGGTAGAAACCCACCACTGAATGGGAGAGTAATGATTTGAAGGGAAGGGGCACCAAGCTGGAGGAAGATCTGGCCCTTCCGAGATTACCAAAAGGAGAGCTATAAGAGCAAATGACTACCAAATTCTTCATTCTGGATTGCTTTGGGACTCAGATGAAGTGGAATCCTTGGCCAGCCTGGTGCCTCTAATTCTATTGGGACCAGCTCCCAGAATTCCCTACTAGCACATCTGAAAACTGACAGGGATTCTGGGAGTTGATGTCTAAGTCCATATAGAACACAGGTGTCAAACTCGCCGTGTCATGTTTCTGTTACATGATGTATCATAACTTTTTTCCCTTTGCGGAGCTGGGCTGGGCTGGGCATGGCCTGCGCGTGATGCATTCTGGCCTGCAGCTTCCAGTTTGACACCCGAGAGCACTAGATTGTGAAAATGTTATTCTGCAATTTAAAAATGGCTCAATCTGGATTTTTATTCAAAATGTGGTTTTCCATTTGGGTTATGGCTAAGCAATCAGAGAAATCAGTTTAATTGCCTATTTTTTTTTTTAGGCCCAAAAATCTCTTTCCAAAGTCTAACTAAAGTTTAACTAAAGACCTACACACACACACACACACACAAGTATATGTATAGGTAGGTAGGTAGGTAGGTAGGTAGGTAGGTAGGTAGGTAGGTAGATAGATAGATGGATGGATGGATAGATAGATAGATAGATAGATAGATAGATAGACAGACAGACAGACAGACAGACAGACAGACAGACAGACAGACAGACAGACAGACAGACAGATAGATGATATACAGAAATGCAGAAACAGTGCAGGAAATGTAATTAGTGACATAATATTATCTTTTTAAAAAGTTCCCAATCCTTATTCAAGCTGAATTAAAGCCAACTCTTAACAATCCAAAGATTTTGATTGAAATCAGGGGTGGGTGGGTTTGTTATGTTGTGATGCACATTAAAAAAAACTGCTGGATCTTTGATTATATGTATTATAATGGCTGCCATCTTGACTTGCTTCTGACCATGACAACAAACACCTCAAAAGGGTTCACTGGTCTGAGTGACAAGCTTCATAATCTTTGTTCCTTCTCACTCAGAACAAAATAAATTACCGTAAAGCGTCATGCAAATGTGTGACTCATGACGTCCATATACATGTGTTGTATGTTGCAGCTTTTTCTCACATGGAATTTGCCTCATAATGGCAGTAAGTTTGTTTGTTTGTACAGTAAAATGTGCACACAATTCTGGATGTAGACGACTCCATCATATGGATAAAGAAAATAGCCCAGTAAAGAGAAAAATACAGAGGTGGATTCAGCAGGTTCTGACCAGTTCTGGAGAACTTGTAGTGGAAATTTTGAGTAGATCGGAGAACCAATAAATACCACCTCTGACTGCCCCGCATGGGGGATAGATGGGGGATCTATTCTCTGCCTCCTGAGTCCCAGCTGAAATGGGAATTCTGCAGTAACCTTTCCCTGGAGTGGGGAGGGAATGGAGAACCGGTAGTAAAAAAAATTGAATCCCGCCACTGGAGAAATACATAAAAACATAATTTCTTGAGCATCTTCAGCAATGTTTACATGTTTCTCTCCCTTTTCTTCAGAGTCCCAAACGGATGTCAGATGCTGGGGTACAAACAGATCCTGTGTCTATTGTGTCTATCGTGAAACCCAAATAATTAACAACTGGAAGTCTCTGAAGAATCACTGGATCACCATTACTTTTCCTCCTTTCAGGACAGAAAGAAAAAAGAAATAATTGGTATTGTTTAACCCCTCCCCCACCCATCTCTCCTTCCCTTCTTTTTGCGGCTGTAGCAAACTAGGGGCTGATATACAAATCCAAGGTCATTCCAAGTAAGATGTTTTGTGGGTTGTCTGTTTCCACTACCATCCACCCACTGCTTCTCCCACCCTCACTGCAGTTCAGTCTGTTAAATCACCACATACATCTTCTTTCCTGCTGCCATGATCACGATACCTTCCATGGGATGACCACAAGGTAGATTGATCTACTTCAGTGTTCATTAGTCATGCATTCAAAAAGGCAGCATCTGATTGGTTTAGCTGACATTGCTTTTCTTAACCCAGGGGTCAGCAACCTTAAACACTCAAAGAGCCACAAAGGTCCTAACCAGAAGCCTCCCCGTTCAATTCTGGAGCCGACCGGAAGTCCGGTTCCCCCACTATAGAGTCTCTTCCTAGCAAGTGTCATTTTTTCACTACCTGTCCTAACCAAAAGCCCTATATAATTGTAGAGCCGACCAGAGGCAGCAGAGGGATGAAAGAGCCACATGCGGCTCCAGAGCCACGGGTTGCCGACCCCTGTTCTAACCCATAGCAATACAATGGAGTGGTAGGGATGCAGCCTGGGCTAAGATCCAAATTAAACACTATCAACTTGCTGCTCTGAATGCTAATATATGATTTGAGAGACTACCAATTGCGGAACATATTCTCTTAAAGGTTAAAAAAAATAACAAAAGCTTACAGGGGCACTAAGATTTAAAGGGAGTTCAGCATCCAGGACATCTGGTAGATTCATCAAAATCCAAAAGCAGATAGACATTACCAGTATGGGGGAAGATTTGTTTCATTCTTTTTTCTGAATCCAAACAAACAAAAAACAAAATTAAAAAAAGAACTGGAAAAAGCCTGCCTGCAAATTTATATGCATTATGCATTTCTAATATATATGTGTTTCTATCCTGAGTTCATAATGGGCTCCATTTAGGCACTGATATTTCCTATACTTTGCTGCATTGTATGCAATTATCTGTGCATCTTTTTAGCTGCAAATCATGTCACAGGATTGTGCAAAGTGTGGATTGTGATGCAGAAGATACAACTCTAAATACTGTATGTTTGTATTTTTAAAATTGAAGAAAATGCATTTCTCTTCCATTTCTACCCAAACTCCCTGAAATGTAACTGTATCCCAATTTTCTTCAAATGTCCTTGTTTTAAGAGAGGATCATCTTAGGACATCTAATTGTAGATCCTGTGGTCCATTTAGCACTTCAGAGCCCTGTTAGGTGAGAACAGCAGATGAAGTCTGATTCAACTTTTTGCAAGTCACAGATTTTATTAAAGCATGTAAACTTTCATGAGTGCGACAGTAGTTCGTCAAAGCTTATATCTTTCCATAAAACTGTTTATTCAGAAAAGATGCTATCAGAAACCTCCGGATTTTTTGATTACCCTAGACTAGCCCAACTCTCTTTCTACAATTAGAGCAACATATAAGTCCCAGTAAATGTAGTTTCATGATCTCTGATTGCCGAAAATTATCTGCAATTACACAGAACCAGTTTGCAGTATGAATGAATTCGGAAAGTGTCCTCTTACTCAAATTAGAATATCAATCTTGGATCATCTGTCTTAGTTTGCCCAGTTATGCAGAGAACACCATTTGCATATGTTTGCAATTTGCTTATTTTCCAGTCATTTGTATAATGTAAATTCAGTTTCCTTGCTCTGTGAGAACATAATTGGATATAGAAACATGAAGAAAATTAATGGGTAATGGCTATTAGAGTACTAACTAATGCCATTTGAATTGATCTATAACAAACAGGGGCATCTGTACAGTAGTGGCCAAAATTGTGAAAACCTTTTGGGAAAAGTGTATTTGCTAAAACTAGCTAATAATACCATTTTTTTGTAGTAGTAGTACCATAAAATTAATTTAATCAAGAATGTAATGCAATAATTTTTATGAAGGATTTGCTATTAGAACAGCAGTTACAGCATAAAGAAGAAAAGTGAAACACTTAGAAAAAAAAGAGATATACAAAAATTATCACCATGTCAGTTAATACTTAGTTGGGTAACCATTAGCATGAATTATGCCCTTACAACGTCTTCCCATGGAATGAACCAAGTCTTTTAGTTCTGCAGCTGTTATAATGTGAAACCAAGATTGAATAATTGCTTCTATTAACTGAGTTTTATTGCTGGGTCACTTCTGACTAACAAGTTTCTTTAGTCGGCTCCATAGATTTTCAGTTCGGTTAAGATCTGGGCTATTCGCAGGCCATTCTAGCAGTGGAATATGATTATCTTGAAACTCCCAAAAAAAGTGGTGTTATTAGCCATCAAACCTGAAAAATACACTTTTCCCAAAAGATTTCCACAATTTTTGCAATTGGGCCTGTTCAAATCAAAACTCCTCTCCCTTTTTTGTGTGTTTCATCTTTGGCTTGGATGCTTTCTTGGCCATTAGTGCAGGGTGAGCTATGAAACAGTGGATAATTCTGAAAGCATTGGCTAATTGCTTCAAAGCAAATTAAAGGTTTTTTTTATAATTTCTCAAAATCTGAGTCCCTTCATCCCATGAGATATCTGTTCAAAATGGCAAACCAACTCAATATTTAAGATTGAAAACAAAACCAACCATTTGGATACTGTTCAGAGTTCTGAACTTTTGATCTTGAACTTTGATACTGAATCTGGCCTCTTGTTAAAGCAATGCACAGATAGTCCTCAATTTACGACCACAATTGAGCCCAAAATTTCTGTTGCTAAGCGAGGCAGGTGTTATGCGAGTTTTGCCCGATTTTATGACCTTTCTTGCCAAAATTGTTCAGGGAATCACTGCAGTTGCTAAGTTCATAATATGGCTTGCCCGTTGATTTTGCTTGTCAAAAGATGACACAAGATGATTGCGTAACACAAGGACATTGCAACTATCATAAATATGAGTTGGCTGCAAAGCATCTGAATTTTGATTACATGATCATGGAGATGCTGTGATGGTTATAAATGTGAAAAAACGGTCATAAGTCACTTTTGTCCAGGCCTGTTTCTAATGTCAGTTACTAAATGAATTGTTGTAAATCGAGAACTACCTGTACATACCCTATTAGGATCTGAAAATATTTCATATGTCACATGGGTAATCTGGGGTTAATTTTAATCGTAGCTAGGAACATTGTGGTTTATAGTAAAACAGTGGTGCTAATGTGGAGATAAATATTAAAATTAGAATAGAATAGAATAGAATAGAATAGAATAGAATAGAATAGAATAGAATAGAATAGAATAGAATAGAATAGAATAGAATAGAATAGAATAGAATAGAATAGAATAAACAGAGCTGGAAGGGACCTTGGAGGTCTTCTAGTCCAACCCCCTGCCCAGGCAGGAAACCCTACACCACTTCAGACAAATGGTTATCCAACATCTTCTTAACAATTTTCAGTGTTGGAGAATTCACAACTTCTGCAGGCAAGTTGTTCCACTTATTAATTGTTCTAACCATCAGGAAATTTCTCCTTAGTTCTAAATTGCTTCTCTCCTTAATTAGTTTCTACCCACTGCTTCTTGTTCTACCCTCAGGTGCTTTGGAGAGTGGTTTGACTCCTTCTTCTTTGTGGCAGTCCCTGAGATATTGGAACACTGCTATCATGTCTCCCCTAGTCCTTCTTTTCATTAAACTAGACATATCCAGTTCCTGCAACTGTTCTTCATGTTTTAGCCTCCAGTCCCCTAATCATCTTTGTTGCTCTTCTCTGCACTCTTTCTAGAGTCTCCACATCTTTTTTACATCATGGCAACCAAAACTGAATGCAATATTCAAAGTGTGGCCTTACCAAGGCATTATAAAGTGGTATTAACACTTCACGTGCTTTTGATTCTATCCCTCTGTTTATGCAGCCCAGAACTGTGCTGCCTTTTTTGGCAGCTGCTGCACACAGCTGGCTCATATTCTTATGAGCCTCTTTCAAAGTGTAGAAAGACCCAGCGATAGCTTTGGAGAAACTATACAAAGATGGCTACAACACGTACAACAATAGCCTGACTAGATGGCTCAGTGGCTAAGACACTGAGCTTGTCAGTTCAAATCCCTAGTACAAGTCTCCTAGATGACCTCAAAGGTCCCTTCCAACTGTTTTAAGCCCAAGAAAAATGGAATATGGTAGAAAGAAGTTTAGTATGGCTCCTTATTTCACTGAAGTCTAACAAGGAGAGAGGGGAAAACTCAATCAGGCATTCAAAATTCTCTGACTATGCCCTATGTCAGTAAATAAAGCTTCAATAAAACTTGTGGAGTTGGCTTCCTGTTCTAACCTGCCTTCAAAGAGCTGACAGTAAACCAACTTCAAACCACGTTAGAGGGAATCAACTGAGTAACATACACCAGCATTAAAACTCAAAGATCTTACAGAGAACTTTCCAAAATGAAACATTAATTGGCAAGCTAAGAATAGCTCTTATGGATGAGTTAATACACACTAAAGAATGTTGTTTGCACTGGTTTGAACAGCGGCATGGATCACGCCACAGAGTTAAGGCAAATGATGGTTTGGAACAGGGGTGAAATCTAAAATTCGTTACTACCGGTTCTGTGAGCGTGGTTGGGGGGGGCGGTAATGTGACTGGGTGGACGTGGCCAACTTTTTTTTTTAACTTTTAAAAGCATTTTTTCTACAACCTTTTTGTCCGAAGAGGTTGCAGAAAAAAATGCTTTTAGAAGCCTCTGACGATCCCAGCTGAGCTGCGCGATCATCAGAGGCTTTTTTTTTTACTTTTAAAAGCATTTTTTTGGCTGAAGAGGTTGTTGAAAAAATGCTTTTAAAAGTAAAAAAAAAAAGCCTCTGATGATCACACTGCTCAGCTGGACAGCAGGGAGCAGGGGGGAACAGGGATTTTTGCTACTGGTTCTCCGAACCACCCGCCGCCATCGTAATCCGGATCGGGCGATCCGATTCAAACCAGGAGCATTTCACCCCAGGTTTGGAATCATAATTCAAGCCACACTTTCATATCTCCTTTTCTAGGCCACCCTTATTTGTAGTTTTATCAGATAACAATGCACTCAGGATAGTCAATGACGAGACAAGCCATTATGTGATGTTTGCAAATGCAGGTATGAGGAGCGATTGAACAGAGTATGATAAATTGCAGTTATAAAGATAATATAATGTAAGATTCAGTGAACAGTGGAGTTTATATTTGAGTAGGTTTCTTAAGGTTGTAGTAGACAATTAGAAAAGGATGAGATTAAAAGGCTTATAGTTAGATCTACATTACAGGTAGTCCTCGATTTACAACCACAATGGAGCCCAACATTTCTGTTGTTAAGTGAGACATTTGTTAACTGAGTTTTGCCCCATCTTACCACCTTTCTTGCCACTGTTGCTAAGTGAATCACTGCAGTAGATAAATTAGTAACCTAGTTATTAAGCGAATCTGGCTTCCCACATTGACTTTGCTTGTCAGAAGGTTGCAAAAGGTGATCGCATGACCTTGGGACAATGGTCATAAGTATGAATCAGTTGTCAAGCATCTGAATTTTGATCACATGATCATGAGGATGCTGCAGAAGTCGTAACTGTGAAAAACGAATATAAGTCACTTTTTTCAGTGCCATTCTAACTTTGAACAGTCGCTAAATGAATTGTTGTAAGTCAAGGACTTCCTGTATACGATCAGGGGGATCCTCTTTAAATGATACCACTTTCCAGGGAAAAAGATGTTGACCATGAATACCAGGGCTGCATTCATAATTTTTTAAAGGCATTTTTGAAATTGGTTTTCAAATGATTTCGGGCAGTTCTCAAGTTACAACTACAGCTGGGACAGAATTCCCATCACTAAGTGAGCTGGTTGTTAAGTGAGTCTAGTGTTTGATTGTATGACCTTTTCTGCCAGAGTTGTTAATCGAATCTGGCTTAATTGAATTTGACTTTGTCGTAAGGTTGCAAATGGCGATCATGTGACTCTGGGGCACTGCAACCATTGTGATTATATGCCAGTCGCTAAGTATTTGGATTTTGATCATGTGACTTAATCGTCACATGATGGTCTTAAATGCAGGGACTGGTTAAAAGTTTATTTTTTCAGCATCATTGTAACTGAAAATGGTTGTCAAACAATGGTTGTGAGTCTACCTGTAATTCTATTGAAAAAGCTGACATTTACAGGATTTCTCACTAATTCTCATCTATTTCTGTCTTCATGTAACGAAATGCAAGAAGTTTACTTCTCAAAAGTAATTAAAGTCTTAACCAGAATCCAACACAAGGGGGCAATATGGAGGCCCTTTTATTACTAACCTAAAGGACATATTTAATTCTGTGTTATTAATATAATTTGTGTATTGTTGTTCAGGGGAAGATCAGATTGTTAGGCTATGCAATTATATGATTTTTTTAAAAAAATGGATTGGAAGAACAAATGCAAATTATAACTGATTTATAAACATTCTGTGGTAGGAATTTTTTATAGCACATCTGTGCTACATATACAAACACATTCTATTCATTATTGTAAAAGTAAGGAACAGGAAGACTAATGTTATAATTTAAACTAGCACCTGAATTTTAAATACTTGTATATTTTGATTTCCTTCTGATTCAATAAACATTATTTAAGAAAACCTATTTGCTTTTAATCGCTTAATTAAAGATTTTTATTAATTTGCTAAGGATGTGACCCCAATTTTGCAAAAGATGGGTACTATATACTGACACTTTTTTTATTGTTTTCTGAAATATATTTAGGATCTATCAAAGGCCACATCAGATGTTCGACACCAAAGGATACTTTGACATTCATTGAATTTTTGATGAGAAAATAACACACATGAATACAGAAAACTGTAATCTACACTTCTCTAGCCAAATGATTAACAGGTGTGTGTGTGTGTGTGTGTGTGTGTGTGTGTGTGTGCATTTTTCTTGCTCTCCCTTGGGTGACCACCCGATTGGGGCAGACTGCTGTAAATCCATTTCATATTACGTATCATATCTTAGGTTTCAATTAGTACAGTAATACATCTTTTATATATTTGAACCTCATTAGAAATAGAACAGAATAGAATATAATTTTTATTGGCCAAGTGTGATTGGACACACAAGGAATTTGTCTTGGTGCATATCATTAATATTCAGCAATATATTGAAGCTTATGTTCAGACTATTAATTTGGCCTAGTTCAGATTTGGGAATTCTGCACTAAGGAGAAGGGAAATTTCTGGGTGCCAACGTTCAAAGAGAAAAGTAAATAAATTGAAGCATGCTCAGGAAAGCCACCAAGATGTTGAAAAGGTTGGAAACAAAGGAATAGTTAAAAGATCCAGGTGTCAACTTTGAAACTTGCACTGTTATCACAGCTTCTTTTCGTTTCTTAGCTTGCCACACTAGCCCAGAGAACAACAAAAAAATCATCCTGTGGGAACCAAGGTCATCTCAACAGATGTTTGGCAAAGGCTTGAAGAGGTTGCCATAGAGATATCAGAACACCTAATGGGACAATGTGACCTGGGCAAAGGAGGGGAGGAAAGAAGTTCTACTGAAGTCACAACTCATGTGTGACTTACAAATGTGCTCACTGACCTAGTACAACTGCTTGAATAAATAATACTTGAGTTCTAAAAGTTTAGGCTGAAGATTGATATTAAGAAAACATACCATTTATTTTTGTTACTTTACCCCAGGTCTCCAGCATACAGTTTTATGTAGTTTAAAAAACTATTCTAGATTGCTTCAGTTTATGGCTTTTAGTAAGCTATTTCAGTCTATATTGAGGCTGGGTCATTTCCAGGGACTTCTGCAATCAAATCAGTGGTGAAATCCAATTTTTTTTACTACTGGTTCTTGTGGGCGTGGCTTGGTGGGCGTGGTGTGGCTTGGTGGGCATCACAAGGGAAGGATACTGCAAAATCCCCATTCCCTCCCCACTCCTGGGGGAAGGATATTGCAAAATCTCCATTCCCACCCCATTCTGGGGCCATCAGAGGTGGTATTTGCTGGTCCTCCGAACTGCTCAAAATTTCCGCTACCGGTTCTCCAGAACCTGTCAGAATCTGCTGGATTTCACCCCTGAATCAAATCCTTTGAGTGTATGTACATATTTGTGTGCTTGAATATATAATTAGGAAAGAAGAAGAAAAGCAGGTTAAGTGAAGGCTCTGACTTGGAAATCTCTTTGTTTCTCTTCACACATTTCACTAAAATGAGAAGCGCTTGTTTTACCTTATCACGTAGCATGAACCTACTAGCTGCTCTGATTTCTAAATCGTGGCTTAGAAGTAAGTACATGACCTCAGCCATCCCCAACACACCCCTATCCGCTCCTGCTTTTTTGAGAAAATACATTGCACATACCGTAGTTTATTTTCTTATCTATCCATTTGTAAAGAAAACATTTAAACAGAGAATTTGGGAAAATTACAACTCCTCCCTTTCCATGGCGTCTACTTTAGTGACTACTAGCTCTTTACAGACTACTCAGTTTAAGTGCAAAAAAACAGGAAATCCTGCCCCACCTCTTTTTGAAGGTGTGTTTTCCCCCTGTACTAAGTTGCTTGAAATAAGTATCGGATCTAAGAGACAAAATCCACAAACTAGCAACAAAGAGATTCAGAAAAATCGTATATAACTCAGAAATATGTAGCCCAGGCATGGCAGTCCTAGGTCTAAGAAAAGAATCACAAGCCTCTGTATCTATGAAGCTATCAGAAATTGGGTTTGTCTAATCTAGTGAAAAGAAGGACTAAGGATGACACAATAGCAGTGTTCCAGTATTTGAGGGACTGTCACAAAGAAGAGGGAGTCAACTTATTTTGTCCAAAGCACCAGAAGGCAAGACAAGAAACAATGGATGGAGACTAATCAAAGAGAGAAGCAATCTTAGAACTAAGGAGAAACTTCCTAACAGTGAAAACAATTTACTAGTGGAACAGCTTGCCTTCAGGGGTTGTTTTGGAAACTTTTAAGAAGAGGCTGGATATCCATTCGTCTGGAGTAGAATAGGGTCTCTTGCTTATGCATGGAATTGGACTAGAATATCTCCAAGATCCCTTCCAATTCTGTCATTCTGTTTAAGAATAAGAGAGAAAGTTCTTATCCAGGGGAATCCCACCTTTTTATTATTATCGCTTTTATTCATTAAATACGAAACGCAGTCGACTGAACATTTAAAAATATAATTGACTGGTGCTAATAGTTGATATGGGTTGCTGCTAGTGTCCTAGGTATCAACCAAGTATGTTCTTAAAATATACGATGTTCATACAATGTTCATACCTGATGACAATGGTATGATGTTATATGTTTCATCCATAGCTGTGTAGTTTTGATGGCCAGGTCACAATATTTCGTGATTTTTTTCCAGTTCTTTTTCTTCGACTCTGACGTCTCCTGGTACAGCAATATCAATAAACTGTACACTTTGGCCCTTGATAACCGTGATATCTGGTGTGTTGTGTTCCAAATGATCATCCGTCTGTATTTGAAAGTCCCACAAGATCTTCACCATCTTCACAATAATAATCTTTATTATTATTATTATTATTTACTTTATTCATTAAACATGAAATCAGTCAACTAAACATTCAAAAATGCATCACAAATACCTTTGACTGGTGCTAATGATTGATATGGGTTGCTGCCAGCATCCTAGGTATCAACCAAGTACCTTCTTAATGTACGATGTTCCAAGTAGCACAGTTTTTTGCTGTTCCACTGGTGTTATTGCAGGAAGCTGCAATTCATTGATGTATCTTATAAAATTCTTGGACATGGTACGATGAGCCACAATGACGATGGGTATCACAGTTACATGTTTCATCCATAGCCATGTAGTTTCGATGGCCAAGTCACGATATTTCATGATTTTTTTCCAGTGCTTTTCCTTCGACTCTGGCATCTCCTGGTACCGCGATGTCAATAAATTGTATGTTTCAGTTTTTGACAACAGTGATATCTGGCGTGTTGTGTTCCAAGTGATGATCTGTCTGTATTTGAAAGTCCCACAAGATCTTCACCTTCTCATTTTCTATAACTTTTTCCACTTTATGTTCCCATGACTTTTTGGATACAGGTAAGATTATTATTATTATTATTATTATTATTATTGTTGTTGTTGTTGTTGTTGTTGTTATTGTTATTATTATTATATCTGAAAAAGAGAAGATGACAAGTCAAGATGACAGTCACAGCTGTCATCTTGACTTTTCTCTCACCCTCCCACTCTCCACAAACATAGTTGTTTCTATCCCCTTTTCTTCTGCATTAGGTGTGGAAGCAAAGTAGGGAACCTGTAGCCTTTCAGATATCATTAAAGTGCTGTTCCCAGCAGCCTCATTTAGAATGATTAATTGAGAGGGATGCTGGGAGATGTAGTTCATCAGCCCCTGGAACACAAAAAACATTCTGCCCTTCTCCAGGAGGTGCTCCTAAAACAAATAAGCAAAAAAAAAAAAAAAAAAAAACCTTAATTTGATAACAGTGATAAAGGTAAAGAATTGCAGAAAGATTCTCAAATTTTATTTTTGTAGATTTTTTTTTATCCAGCTTTTATTAATTTTATAAATAACTCAAGGCAGCAAACATACCTAATATTCCTTTCTCCTCTTATTTTGCCCACAACAACCCTGTGAGGTGGGTTGAGATAAGAGAGAGTAACTGGACCAAAGCACCCAGCCATGGCAAAGGTGGAACTAGAACTCACATTCTCCTGTTTCTAGCCGGGTGCCTTAACCATTAGATCAGATATATACATGGTCTTCAAAAATCCAAATGCTGTTATTTGTTATTTATTTACATGCTATTTTCAATTGGTTTATTTGAATGCTTTGTGCAGTTGCCCATCTCACAGCAGATAACTCTAGCTGTCATCAAACTAATATGGAGAACTAATTCTTTGCTGCCATCTAGTGGTTGCTCAGATTTTTGTTGCCCTGATTTGCTTCCCTTTAATGGAGAAAAGACAGTGCAGTTTCATGAAGCATAACTTCTATCCACATTTGTAAGTGAAATCCAGGTTTTCGTTGACAATGCTGTAATTTGGATTGAAGAACATGCTCAATGCAAATATTTTTCCAAAATGGTAATGTTTCCAGTTCTCTCGATGACGTCAGTAATATTATCTTCCAGTTGCACAGTTCATATTTTATATAGCAGTTGTCTTCCTTCAGACTATTAACTGCTCCAGTTTATATTTCTCACTAAGGAAATCCCTGCCATACTTCAGATTACTTATAAGGATGTTTGAGAACAATTATTTTATGGACAGCCTATATCAAAAATATAATCTTTCTATAGCGTTCACATTTCATTGTCTCCAGGACTCAATGCTTACTAAATCTCAAACTCACATATGATCCTAATAAAATAATTTGTGTAAAATCAAGGAAGGACAACATGATGTTTCCTACACATTTTGTATTATATGTCCCACAATTCTTTACTACTGATTATGTAAGAAAGGGATGATAGGATTTGAAGTTGAAAAGATTAGCAAAGTTTCCCAAGGCTAAAGTTTAGAAGCTGGATGAGGTGCCTTTTTATCTATTAAACATTGTTGTTGTTAGTTGCGAAGTCATGTCTGACCCACTGCGACCCCATGGACAATGTTCCTCCAGGCCTTCCTGTCCTCTACCATCCTCTGGACTCCATTTAAGCTCACGCCTACTGCTTCAGTGACTCCATTCAGCCACCTCGTTCTCTGTCATCCCCTTCTTCTTTTGCCCTCAATCTTTCCCAGCATTAGGCTCTTCTCCAGTGAGTCCTTCCTTCTCATTAGGTGGCCAAAGTATTTGAGTTTCATCTTCAGGATCTGGCCTTCTATAGAGAAGTCAGGGTTGATTTCCTCTAGGACTGACTGGTTTGATCGCCTTGCAGTCCAAGGGACTCGCAGGAGTCTTCTCCAGCACCAGAGTTCAAAGGCCTCCATTCTTTGGCTCTAAGCCTTCCTTATGGTCCCACTTTCACAGCCATACATTGCAACTGAGAAAACCATAACCTTGACTATACACATTTTTGTTGCCAAGGTGATGTCTCTGCTTTTTAGTATGCTGTCTAGATTTGCCATAGCTTTCCTCCCCAGGAGCAAGCATATTTTAATTTCTTGGCTGTAGTCCCTATCTGCAGTGATCTTGGAGCCCAGGAAAATGAAATCTGTCACTACCTCCATATCTTTCCCCTCTATTTGCAGGACTTGAGAGGGCCGGATGCCATGATCTTAGTTTTCTTATTGTCAGATAAGAATAGTCTTATTATAAAAAAACTATTAACAATAGGCAATTCTAGTTGAAAGAACTCTTATCACAATTGCAATCACAATCACACTTAGACTTATATACCACTTCATAGTGCTTTACTGTGTTCTCTAAGCAGTTTACAGAGTCAGCATATTGCCCCCAACAATCTGGGTCATTTTACCCACCTTGGAAGGATGGAAGGCTGAGTCAACCTTGAGCCAGTCAGGATCAAACTTCTGGCAGTGTGCAGAATTAGCCTGGAATACTGCATTCTAACCAGTGTCCAATCACAGCTCTTATGACACCCTCTAGATCAGGGGTGTCCAACCTTAACAATTTTAAGACAGCTAGGGAATTCTGAAAGTTGAAGTCTTACAAGTTGCCAAGGCTGGATCTAGAAATACAGTGACCACCATTTCAAAAATTTTAGGAATTATGTTCCCATACATTTGAAGTACACCATGTTGAGGAACTAGAAACCAAAAGAACAAAAATACTGTAATTACTAAAACTCTCAAATAAACCTATTTCCCCAAAACTGATTTTTCCCGTAAATCATTAAAATATATATTTCTGACTCACCCACGTTTTGATTCACAAGGACGTGGTGTTCCAATTACATGCAGCTTAGTCAAAACAGCTGTTCATCCCAATCTTTCTTCATTGCATTTGAAAGATCTCCAAGTCTTCCTCCTAAAACAAATCTGAAGATATTGTCAGTTTGGTGCCAAGCTCCACCAAACATTTACACTAAGAGTAACAAATGCAGAAACTCCACATATTAAGTCTGTGATTTTCCCAGATAATATTTATGATTCCATCAATACCCAGTGTTTAAAGGTAAGCACTCTTTCTTAAACAGGAAAAAAAATGTAAAAAAAAAAACACCAACCCTCCACCTTTCCAATGTATTTGGATAACTCATAGGATAATGCCTCAAATTCATTTACTCTCTGATGAGGGATTTTCACCCAGTTCTCTAATATAGATAAAGGTAAAGGTTTCCTTCGCACATATGTACTAGTCATTCCCGACTCTAGGGGGCGGTGCTCATCTCCATTTCAAAGCTGAAGAGCCATCACTGTCCAAAGACATCTCCGTGGTAATGTGGCTGGTATGACTCAATGCCAAAGACATATGGAACACTGTTACCTTCCCATCAAAGGTGGTCCCTATTTTTCTACTTGCATTTTTTACGTGCTTTTGAACTGCTAGGTTGGCAGGAGCTGGGTCAAGAAACAGGAGCTCACCCCATTACATGGCACTAGGGATTCGAACCGCTGAACTTTCGATTGACAAGCTCAGCATCTTAGCCACTGAGCCACCACATCCCTTACACTAATATAGCTCTATGTAAATTACGTACTCCTATACTCAAACTATTCATTTATGTTAACATTTATAAATCCTATGGATTTTCCCCCCTTCATTCTTTTGGATAAAAGATTGAACAATTGCTCTTATTGCTTGATAATAAACAGATGTTAAACTCCAAGTACATTTTGGGAGACTAAGACAGACACTGCTGTTTAAGCAATATCTAATATCATGTACATGCTAGAATAAGCTTGCCCCAAGCATAGGTGGAGTTGCCTTCTTCTACAAAATCTCAGAATATTTGGCTTGGTTTTTGTTTCTTCTACTGGTATATTCTTTTTACCTCCTAAGCAATTATGCATTGATGTTTTTTTTTCAGTGTTGACAGACAAAAAGTGTTGTAGGTATTTTCAGAATCTTCCTGTTTTTGTCATGGTGTTATGCCAGTAGCTCTATTCTTCATACATGTGTGTGATGTCGCACTTGTAGAGAAATGGCTAGGCTGCCATCACAACACTGATTTGCGGGGGGGGGGGGGATTACAGGGTTGTTAAGTCATGTGATTTGGTCTTGTGGTTTACTGGCATCATTTTGGAATAATATTTTCAGATAACTAACTAGATTTATAGGAAATGTTTTAATGTCAAAGCTGTTAGTATTATGTTAAATTACGTTCCAAAACTTTAGATTGTGACCATTTTTGAGGATGGATAGTTTTAAGGTCTTGGATAGGGCAAAGATAATTATTTTTGAAAAATTGGAAAAGTAGTGCTATTCCTGATGTTAAGGATTTAATTCCGGAGATAAGTAACATCCCTTTTGGAAAAAGGTAATTCTATCCACTTAACAAAATCACTCAATGTATTTTTGTGCCACTTTTTATAACATTTTGCAATGTTAGAGAACCATTCTTTTTAATTTTTTTTTCCTTAAAATAAATTTAGAAAATTCTTTGCAATTTGATTAATCTGCGAGATATATAATTTTTTCTTTTCTGGTACTTGTATGTTTGTGTGAGTGTGAAGGTTCTTTTGTTAAGTTGGATGACTTTTTAATATTGTTTCCTTTTTCTATTTTTCTTTTCTATTTTTTTTTCTTTCTAGTTATATAGAAAGAAAAAGAAAAAGAAACACAAAATAAAAAAGGGAAAGGAACAAATATATAAAAAAAATACAGCCACTCAACCTAAGAAAAGCACCGCTCTCATCTACATAACAAAATAAAGTTTTGTTTCCATATTGTATTTGGTAGCCTGACATTCACCTACTCATTCTCTCTCACAAATACACACAGGAAACGGCTGGATTACAGTCTGTTCAGACACATCTTTTGTCAATCTTCAGTTGAGAAAACATTGCAGACGCACTAACTTTAATGAGTCAACTCTTTGTAGCTGGCATAGAAGCTGGGGAAAAGATGAGCTGCTTTAATCAGTACGTTGTACAAACTCCAAATTTTTCCTTTCTGATCATTTTAAAAGTGTGCTCAGCACAGCCCTAACAATTATGCTTTTGCATCCCCTCATTATCAAAGCTTTTGAAGCAGCTGAGCCATGATCAGCAAAAAATATAGGTGGGCAGCACAGTCCATGGTATCATCCTCTCAAATCTTTCTATCTGTCTGTCTGTCTTTCTTTCTTTTCCTTTCTTCTTTCTCTTTTTCTTTCTTTCTTTTCTTTCTTTCTCTCACTCTCCCTCCCTCACTCTCTTTCTTTCTCTCACTCACTCTCTTTCTCTCTCTCTCTCTCTCTCTCCCCCTCCCTCCCTCCCTCCCTCCCTCCCTCCCTCCCTCTGTGAATTTCAGAATGTTCAATGTCCAAACAATCAAACATTTGATAGATGGTACATTTCCCTTTCTTCTCTTTAGTTGTCATGGAACCTGGAGAGGGAGGGTTTTTGACTTGCCAGGCTCTGCAAAACTACTACAAGCCTCTTTTTCCTTGCCGTAAGGAAATCAACGGAGACTTGGAAAAGTCTCAGTTCGTGTTTGTTTGTTTTTCCTCCTTCCCAACAGCTTCTGTTTCACCATCTTGAACTAGTTACATGTACACAGCTGACAGTTAGTGCAAGGTCTGCTACGAATGAGATAGTCGTCTCTGGTATGCGATTACAATTTTCAAGCCTTGCCCAGTTTTATTGACAAAGCTCCTTGACTGTTGCTTAATTTCACTTCCGAGTTTTCTGCTTTATACATTCTCACCCCCACTGCTGCTAAATTCTCTGGCTGAGGGTTTAATCTCCTATGACCAGCAGAGGGCACCATTACGTATTTTCCGAGGTCAGTCCATTCATTGAAGAATAGCTTCTTCCTATTCCACCTGGACATGCAAAACGTAACATTAGATCCATAAAGATCTTGGAGGGGGTTCTTTCTGCATCAATTAGGGGGAGCAGCTTTGAAGAACAACCATGAAGCAAAGAGATCTCCTTGTCAGGACAGCTTCACAGTAGTCTTTGGGGCAGGAGAAATAGACGATCTGATTTGGCTGATCAAGGCAGATGTCCAGGTCTCCCTCTGGGTATCATCAAGGAGACCTGCTTCCTTAGAGAGGATTGTGATAATTGGATTGCTCTGAAAAGGAAGGAAGGGTTGACTTTATGAAATGGTTCCTTTCCAAAACCAAACTCAATAAACACTGTCCATTTCTTTTTTTTTCACAGTTGTACATTACATTTTATTGTAAAACCCCCTTCCCCCTCCCCCTCCCAATCCCCTACTTGACCCCCCCACCCTCCCTCCCCCTCCCTCCCCCCCTTGACTTCCGCTATCTAACAATCATCAACCTTAACATATTTAACAATTTTTAAAGGTGAGATCCCTCTAAGGAAAAAAAAAAACTCTATAACCTTATTTTAAGACATTTTTAACCTTAAATAAAAAAAAACACTTAACCCTAAACAATCTATTTAAGAAATCTAGTAAAATGTTTTGAGCATCGTGCAGATACTAAAAATATATAACATTAACTATAATTCCCAACATTGAACTTGTAAATTCCATTACATAAAATATAATTAAAAATCAAATTCAATATATTCCATTCTTTGTATATCAAAAAAAAATACATTTCTCTTTAACATTTAGTCTAAATATCAAACTTATTAATTCAATTACATAAAATATAATAATACATTTCTCTTTAAAAATAGAAATTTATCAAATTCAATACCTTTCTTTTAAATTACTTAAATAAAACACTGTCCATTTCTAATCAGCTTGTTATAGATACTCTTGACGCCTTGGATTTAGCATTGCCATTCTTGTAATCAACTGTCTCATTTATTTATTTATTTATTTATTTATTTATTTATTTATTTAATGGTTCAATTTATTTGCCGCCCTTCTCTGGAGATTCAGGGTGGCTTACAATGCGTTAAGCAATAGCCTTCATACTTTTGTATATACCTGCTTAGTAGGGCTTTCGGCCCCCCAAGTGGTGTTCTTTTTTATACAAAGTCAGCTTATTGCCCCCACAATCTGGGTCATTTTACCTACCGTGAAAGGATGGAAGGCTGAGTCAACCTTGAGCCTGGTGAGATTCGAACTTGCAGTAATTGCAGGCAGCTGGTGCTAGTTAACAGCACTTTAGCATTAGAAAAAATGCTTTGAAAAGTTAAAAAAAAAAGTTGGCCACACCACCCAGTCACATTACGCCACCACCACCAAGCCACACCCGCAGAACCGGTAGAAAAATATTTTACATTTCACCCCCGACTGTAGGTATTAGGTTTTTGCCTTGTGGTCAGTGGGAGCAGAGATATACATGGGGACTGAATCAAAACCATCAAGATGGCAGCTGTTTGCAGGTATTGGATGTGTAACACATGTAAACAAGGTACAGGATCAAATTGTATGTTTGTGACTTATTTTATGTCCCTGACAATGAGCACCGAGGGTTACAAAGCAGAGATGCTTCATCCCCCTGGATTTAATTAAGTAAATATGACGTCTTTAATCCAAAAACAAACAACTTGAGTAAAGCATGGTAAAGCCTGCTGCATAAACTATAGTTAGATATATTGCTCTTTATTTATTTGCTTCCAAAAGCAGTTGGCCATGGGGAGCTTACTCTTCAGAGGGAAAAAGATACCCAGAACATGAGAAGACAGAGCCAGTTATTGACTAACAATTTGATTACTGCCCTATCTAGAAATGACCAAGACTTTTTATACCAGGAGTGGGCAATTTATTTTCCCAAGGGTTACTTGAGAAACTGGGACTGTTGTGGAAGGCTGGGGAATTCTGGGAGTTGAAGCCTACGCATCTTAAAGCCACCAGGTTGGGAAAGCCTGATGCAGATACATAGAAAAGTCAGTGTGGTCAGTTAAGGTGATGGATCAAAGCAGAAAGCTGCTTAGCAGAAGGAAATCAGCTGGTCACTCGGGGCCAGTCTCTCTCTGCCAGTGTTAGGAAGATCACAGTGATAAACTACTTCCAAAAATTTTACCAAGCAAACTGCAAGGGCTTGTCAATAACATCACCAATTTGGGTAACCTAAATCTTATCCCCAGGAGCATCTCACGGTTTAAGCCACTAAATTTGCTAGGCATTGGAATAAGCCCCTGCCGCTCTTGTTGCAATATGGGCAGTGGTGGGATTCAAAAATGTTTGCTACTGGTTCTGTGGGCATGGCTTGGTGGCCGTGACATGGCTTGGTGGGCCTGGCATGGCTTGGCTTGGTGGGCATGGCAGGAGAAGGATACTGTAAAATCTCCATTCCTTTCCCACTCCAGGGGAAGGATACTGCAAAATCCCCATTCCCTCTCACTCCTGGGGGAATATTGCAAAATCTCCATTCTCACCCCACTCTAGGACCTGCCAGAGTTGGTATTTGCTGGTTCTCCAAACTCCGAACTCGGCCGAAGAGGTTGTAGAAAAAATGCTTTTAAAAGCCTCTGAAGATCCCAGATGAGCCGCGCGATCATCAGACGCTTTTTTTTTTACTTTTAAAAACATTTTTTGGGCAGAAGATGTTGTAGAAAAAATGCTTTTAAAAGTAAAAAAAAAAAAGCCTCTGATGATCACACAGCTCAGCTGGACATGGGGGTGGGCAGGGATTTTTGCTACCAGTTCTCCGAACCATCCGCCACCATCGCTACCAGATTGGGCGATCCAGTCTGAACTGGGAGCATTTCACCCCTGTTACCAGTTCTCCAAACTACTCAAAATTTCCGCTACTGGTTCTCCAGAAGTGGTCAGAACCTGCTGAATACTACCTCTGAATTTGGGGAAACATATCTCGATCCTAGAATGCGTTAAATCTGATCCATTTCCATTTATCTTGATAGAGACATGAAAGTTTCCATCAAGATAAATAATGGAGGAAACAGGATAAACAGCATCACATATCATTGCACCAATGATGTCATGCCACCAGTGATGTCACAGTTACTCTGTGGTAAGATGGGCAGCCAATAAATTTTATAAATTATAAATAAATTATGTCTTCTACTGCATCCTAAACCTCTTCAATTGTTTATCATTCTCTCCATTTCCATCCTTAATGCAAAGAATTAACCCAGTCTTCCTCAACATCCTTTTTACATTGTGGCGACCAAAACTGGATGCAGTATTCCAAGTGTGGCCTTATAAAGGCATTATAAAGTGATATTAACACGTCATGTTAATTCTATCCCTCTTTTTATGCAGCCTAGAACTGTGTTGGGTTTTTTGGCAGCTGCTGCACACTACTGGCTCATATTTAAATGGTTGTCCACTAGGACGCCAAGATCCGTCTCACAGTTACTACTATTGAGCAAGGTACCACATATACCGTACCTGTGCATTTTGTTTTTCTTCCCTAAATGTAGAACCTTGCTTTTTTCACTGTTGAATTTCATTTTGTTAGATAGCACCCAATGTTCAAGTCTGTGAAGATCCTTCCGTATCTTGAGCCTATCTTCTGGAGTGTTGGCTATTCCTGCTAGCTTGGTGTCATCTGCAAATTTGATGAGTTCCCCATCTATCCCCTTGTCCAAGTTATTGACAAAGATATTGAAGACTACTGAGCATAAAACAGAGTCTTGGGGTACCCCACTGCATACTTCCCTCTATGTAGATTCATTTCCATTGAAATGCATCTACATGTTAAGTGCGGTTGGTCAGCCAGTTACGAATCCATCTGGTGGTGTTGCTGTCTAACCCACTTTTTTAAAAAAATCTAGTAGTAGGTTAAGGTCTACTTTATCAAATGCCTTACTGAAGTCCAAATAAATCAACAGCATTCCGCTGGTCCACTAATTCTGTCACTTTGTTAAAGAATGCAATAAGATTAGTCTGCCATGATCTCTTTTTGACAAATCCATGTTCCTTTAAATTCAGAGACTAAAAAATGAACAAGCAGTAAGAAATGTAATTCCCCTTTTTAAATGTCTGTAAATTAATGGTTCTTACTGAATGCTGCTGTTGTTAGGAAGTAAAAACCTGTGGGCTGGGAAATTACATCAGATGTAAAAGAGGATGCCAAGAGAAGGAATGGGAAAGAGAAATGTTTTCAATTAATCTGAAGCATTTATATGCACAGTATTTATTTGGGAGTTAAAAATAGTACACTTACCTCCAAGACATGTCATAAAGTAACAGCTGAGGAACTGTGTTGGGAACAGAAACAATGATAATATCATCTGTAGAAGTCTAAAGGATGGGAAAACAAATGACTTGATAGTGAGGCTTTCAGGATTGGGAAAAATTAGAAAACTAGGAAGATCGAGAAAGAAGGGAACAATGAAGTAGACCTGGAAAGTAGAGACTTGTTTCCTTTTCTTTGAAGGTGTTCCAACTTCTTCTGGCAATTTGAATGGAGTCTATCATTTGAAAGCTTGTCTGGAGTTCTAATGCAAATGAGTTAGATTAGGGATAGAACAATACAAAAGAAAATCTGTTACGTGGTTAGGTAAAGGTAAAGGTTCCCCACTCATATACATACTAGTTGTTCCCGACTCTAGGGGGCAGTGCTCATATCCATTTCAAAGCCGAAGACCCAGCGGTGTCCGAAGACATATCCGTGGTCATACGGCCGGCATGACTAGATGCCAAAGGTGCACGGAACGCTGTTACCTTCCCACCAAAGGTGGTCCCTATTTTTCTACTTGCATTTTTTACGTGCTTTTGAACTGCTAACTTGGCAGAAGTTGGGACAAGTAACGGGAGCTCACCGAGGGATTCAAACTGCTGAACTGCCGATCTTTCAATTGACAAGCTCAGCGTCTTAGCCACTAGGTCACCATGTCCCTTAGTGACATGGTTGCAAGGAGTCAAAACTGACTTGAGGGCATACAATCAATCAATCTCCAAATGAAATACCGGTAATAATGATTTCATCAGTTTAGTAATGCTCAGGAACTCTTCATTTAAGTAGGTATGGCTTTGGGGGCACCAGTGTCCCTTCTAGAGCTACCAGGCTATCCGCCCTTGCAACTTGTTATATATTGAAAATAAAAATAAAAAAGCTGGCACGTTTATTCCTAAGTGTACATACAGGGTACAAAAGCTCCTTCAGAATGTAAAAAAATGATGGTCAGTTGCAACTCAGGGCTGTCTCCAACAACGTGTCTATCTGCTCCAGTAGTAGGTTTCACTTACCTTTGCTACTGGTTTGCTCGCGCATGCGCAGAGCGTATTTGATGACGTTTGGGCAGGTGGGTGGAGCCTCCCACCACTGCGCTACCAGGGTGAACCGGTAGCAACCCACCACTGATCACAATAACATTAGGAGGTGTCCTGCAGAGGGAACCGCTAGTCAGTTTAGTATAGTAGTTAAAGTGCTGGTTAGAAACTAGGAGATTGTGAGTTCTAGTTCTAACTTAGTCATGAAAGCTGAATGAGTGGATTTGAGCCAGTCACTCTTTCTCAGCCTAACCCACCACACAGGGTTGTTGTGGGAAAACAGGAGGAAGGGGTATTAAGTATTTTTGCCACCTTGTATTACTTTTAAAGTGAAAAGGGTAGAATGAAAATCTAACCAATCAATTGGTCAATAAATAATACAGAAGATTGCAGATAGCATTGTAACCGATTATGAGCTACCATTGGATTTCCAGAGGAAAAATTGCAGACTACAGGAACCAGGAGCACTATTCAGGTGACCCTGAGGACACATAAACCTCCAAGTGCTTCAACAACCCTCTAAAACAGGGGTATCAAACTCACGTTGTCACGGCGTCACATGACATATCGTGAATTTTTTCCTCTTTGCTAAATCAGGCATGGGCATGGCCAGCACATGATGTATCTGGCCCGCAAGCTTGACACCCTTGCTCTAAAAGGATGCAAATGACCAGCTGTCTGCAAGGAATATAAATCCTTCCATTCCCCATTATTCTGTCAGAACTGAAGAAGCTTCTTGGATAAGAAGCGAAACCTCTTCAAAAGAAAAATAGAAGAAAGTCTAGTTGCCTCCTGAAAAAGCACCTTCGGAAAAAGTTACCACTTTGTGAGGGGGGAAGACTATTCCTTCATCGCTGAATTGAGAAATTGAGAAATAGATACCAATAAGTGCTGTATTGTCAAGCAGGCAGGAGGAGGGAAGCAAAAATAGAGGCAACCTCATGCAAATATTCCTCCAAATCCTTCAGAAGCTTATGTTGAGTTGCAGTGTTTGGAAAGCTGATTTGCAAAGCCAAGACTTTGCATGAATCTGGAGAATGGCAAAAAAGGGGAAAGAAACAAAAGAGAAGGGGAAAAAGAAAAAAAACTTCCTTTTGAATCTGTAGAGGCAGGAAATATCTCCATTTCCTTACTTGTGGCTCTGTCTACCACATTGTTTTAAAAAATGTGCAACGGAAAAACATTAAGATCATTCTGAAAATGATCTTAATGCTCTGTTTCTACTTTCATAGAATTAGAAGGAATATAAGAGGTCATCGAGTCCAACATCCTGCACACTTCAGAGTTCACTATACCATCCCGAATCCCGATAGATGACTATCTTGCTGTAAAATTGCACAGTATGTATTCATCTTCAATGAAAGTTATCTAATTAATCATATTGCTGCCTTTGGGTACTTTCTCTAACTATTTAAAATTTTAGCAGATTAATTGCAAAAAATGTACATGGCTATGTGTCTAGAATCCAAAGTGTATATCACCTTGGTTGTCTATAGCAAATCGTCTCCAAACTTAGCAACTGTGTGTGACTTGTGGACTTCAACTTCCAGAATTCCCCAACCGGCCATCCTGGCTGGGGAATTCTGGGAATTGAAGTCCACAAGACTCAAAGTTGCCAAATTTGGAGAACCTGGCCTATGGTATACAAGTGTTTGTCCTCCAGTTGTCACAAAGTAAGGAAAAGGAAGGGCTGAATTCCAGAGGGGTTGAGACCAGTCAAGGAAGTTATTAGATCATGGGAATACAGAGACACTCAGAATCTGAAACCATCAATATAAGAAAATAGTGGTTATGGGTACACAGTTGGGAGTCTTAAAGGGGTAGATAGTTTCGAAAAAAAATCTCTGTGTGTGGTCGTTAAGAATGGAAAATGACCTGATGGCACATAATCAATTTCACGCCATCAGTAAAACATCGAATCAAAATCCTTGCAGAAGTGATAACAGAATTTCATAAAAGCACCCAAACAATCTTCAGATACACAGCGACACACACACACACACAAACAGGTATTGAAGCTTGCCTTCGAGCCTATTATTTAAAAATTAAAATGATTCCAGAAAAAAATGATATGCACTTTAAAAAAAAAAAAAAGACATTCCTTCATTTAAAATTGACTTAACTTTTGGACAAACGGAAGCTACATATGGAACAGATTTCATGAGAAAAGATAAATTCAACAATGCCACCAACGTTATACTACAGAAACAGAGTTGTGACCTTTGTGCCCTTGTGCTTCACTAATTGATGAAGTATACAATAAAGTCCCATCTGTGCAGTGGTGAAATCCAAATGTTTTTACTACCAGTTCTGTGGGTGTGGCTTGGTGGGCATGGCATGGCATGGCTTGGTGGGCATGCTTGGTGGGCATTGCAAGGGAAGGATACTGTACAATCTACATTCCCTCCCCACTCCAGGGGAAGGATACTGCAAAATCCACATTCCCTCCCCACTCCTGGGGGAAGGATATTGCAAAATCTCCATTTCCACCCCACTCTGGGACCAGCCAGAGTGGTCTCCAAATTGCTCAAAATTTCCACTACCGGTTCTCCAGAACCTGCTGGATTTCACCCCTGCATTAGTGTCTCTGAAGTTCAGGGAGAAACGTATGGAAGAAGAAAGACTGCACCATTTGTATCATCGTATTTGTATCATTGTATCTATCAGCAGCCCCAGTAGAAGTCAGAGGAGCTTATCTAGTTAACATACAAGTATATCCTTAAGCAGTTAAAAGTAATAACTGCACCATGGTTTCCTGCCATTTGCAGCAACTTCAGAAAGCCAGTATGCAGGAAGGGGAAATGGTAATATTGCCTTTCAAAGTGGTGGAGCCAAAATGCCACAGGATCTCAAACCAGTTGATTAGAATTCTGGATTAGAATCTGCCTTGAAATTTCTCAAATGTTTTCTGGCCCAGCGAAAACATGGTGCTCTTTTTCTACATTATTCTCAGGGTGCCTGAGAATTTATTTCATATTTCTTTCTGGTGATGCCTTGGAACTATGGTTGGGAGCAGAAAAGGGTGCCACATGGAGGAGATCCTATCAGGTATCTCCTCGTGACATTAAATTGAAAGCACTAGAAGAAGCCATAGTTTATTTCAGAGAGGATTTTTCCATAAAAGATACACATTTATACCCACACTTCTTGTCCATCATGTTGCTAAGGAAGTATTAGGATTCCATTTAGTGAGAATTTTACTGATTATTTGTGGGGGGGAAGCCATTTTTTGTTCATCAAATTAAATTAAGTAAAGGTAAAGGTTCCCCTCGCACATATGTTCTGGTCGTTCCCAACTCTAGGGGGCAGTGCTCATCTCTGTTTCAAAGCCAAAGGCCAGCGCTGCCCAAAAACGTCTCCGTGGTCATGTGGCCGACATGACTAAATGCTAAAGGCACACAGAACGCTGTTACCTTCCCACCAAAGGTGGTCTACTTGCATTTTTTACGTGCTTTCGAACTGCTAGGTTGGCAGAAGCTGGGACAAGTAACGGGAGCTCACTCCATTACGCAGCACTAGGGATTCGAACCGATGAACTGCCGACTTTTTGATCGAAATTAGAGTAGTTTAATTCTGTAATGGCCTGACAAATCTTATTCTTTTACTTGTTTTTATCAAACACAGCACAGACCAAACCAGTTATCTTCTGCTTGATTTGTTCTCATTGTGTATTAAAGGCAATCCTTGACTTACAACCATTCATTTAGTGACCATTCAAAGTTACAACGGCATTGAAAAAAGTGACTGACCGTTTTTCACACTTATGACCATTGTAGCATCCCCATGGTCATGTGATCAAAAATTGGGAGGTTTGGCAATTGGTTCCTATTTATGACGGTTGCAGTATCCTGGGGTCATGTGATCCTCTTTTGCGACCATCTAACAAGCAAATTCAATGGGGAAGCCAGATGCGCTTAACAACCATGTTACTCACTTAACACCTGCAGCAATTCACTTAACAACTGTAGCAAGAAAGGTCATAAAATGGGGCAAAACTCACTTAAAAATTGTCTCTCTGAACAAAAGGATTTTGGGCTCAATTGTCGTCTTAAGTCAAGAACTATTTGTACTCCCCCTTCTTGTATATGAACATACTTACACTTCTAGGCAGTCTTCATATCCTTGTTTAGTTATTATATTTCTGTTTTATCTTACAGCTCTAATTTACCCTCTGTTTTCAGAGGAAATCTCTCTAGCTACAGAGCTATCATTCTTTGGGGGGCATTTGAAATAACTCAAGTAGGTATATCACAACAGCCTTTGGCAACTTAAATGCTCCATTATTCCAGTGGTGAGATGTAAAATTTGTTACTACCGGTTCTGTGGGTGTAGCTTGGTGGGGGGTGTAATATGACTGAATGGGAGTGGCCAACCTTTTTTTAATTTTTTTACTTTTAAAACAATTTTTTGCTACAAACTCTTCGGCTGAAGAGGTTGTAAAAAAAATGCTTTTAAAGCCTCTGACGATCCTAGCTGACTTGCCTGATCGGCAGAGACTTTCTTTTTTTAAAAAAAACCTCTGACAATCCCAGCTGACTTGCCTGATTGGCAGAGGCTTTTTTTTCCTTTTGAAAACATTTTTTCTATAACCTGCCAAAGAGGTTGTAGAAAAAATGCTTTTAAAAGCTTCTGATGATCCCAGCTGAGCCGCACAATCATCAGTGGCTTTTTTTTTTTTTTTACTTTTATAAGCATTTTTTCGGCCAAAAAGGTTGTAGAAAAAATGCTTTTAAAAGTTAAAAAAAAAGCCTCTGATGATTGTGCGGCTCAGCTGGATAATGGGGGGGGGGGGGCAGAGATTTTTGCTACTGGTTCTTTGAACCACCCGCCTCCATCGCTAACGGATTGGGCGATCCGGTCCGAACCGGAGGCATTTCACCCCTGTGTTATTCCATTTAGTTTGCTGAAGGTGAGAAATTTGATGGATCTGAAAGAGAAATAGGAAGCACTCCAGTTTAGAAGTGGATATTTGTACACCCGGTTCACATCCAGCAAAGGGCAAATTCCGTTTTATCCCCTAATCCCCAGCATATATTATTTCATTTCACAGAATTTTAATGCAATGAGCCTATAGTTGAAACCATATTTCCTGATTGAAAGGGGAAGTAAATATATTTTGAAGAGTGGCTTCAGAGCAAAGATCAGGAACTAACCCAAGTAGGAACCAGGTCACCTTCCTTCCTCCCCCCCCCCCAAAAAAACCCCTAGTCTTTTAAAAAGTAGCCCCAACATACGAGGTTTTGGGAGTTGTCAAGCAAAATCTAAAGCAAAATCATAGGAGATCTTGGGTTTTAGTTCTCAAACTTTTTATGCAAGGGAATCCATTAAAAAAGAAACTATTATTCTTATTAGTTACCTGAGCCTTCATACAAGAGCTCACAATGCCAATTCTAAAACAGACCAGAATGACTTCTCATTTAGAGCAAAATACAAAGGCTTTTTCTTTGGTGTAAGACTATATTCAAGAGACCTTATTGTGGCTCTTTCATAACGCCAGCAACAGAAAGAAACATGTAGGGTAGGACATCAAGACCAACTGAGAACTTAATGCAGAAAATCCATTACTAGAATGACCGATCAGATGAATTGAATGAATGACCAGATCAGAGGTCTTCAAACTTGGCAGCTTTAAGACTTGTGGACTTCAACTCCCAGAATTCTCCAGCCAGCATAGCTGGAATTCTGGGAGTTGAAGTCCACAAGTCTTAAAGCTGCCAAATTTAAGACCTCTGGACTATATGAACGACTGGATGCAGAGCACTGATTTTCCAGCAAGGGACTTAACTCCTCCCCAGCTCCTCTACGGGTAGTCCTAATTTAATGGCTCCAATGTAGAACCAGTAACTTCATCACTAAATGATACGATTGTTAAGCAACCGTGCTCTATTTAAGACATCAGTTCTGCTGTGGTTATTAAGAAAAAAATTACCCATGGTTGTTAAGTGACCATGACTTGTAATTTTACTGCTGGCTTTTTCATTGACTTTGCTTGTCATTAGCTGACTGTAAAACTCACAAATGACAATCCTATAATCTGCAGTTCTTAAATTAGTCACACAACCACAATCCTAAATTGCATTAACAGAGTGATACATTCAAGATCAAGTGAGGTACTAATAGCACTCTATAAAGCCTTAGTAAGACCAAACCTAGAGTACTGCATCCAGTTTTGGTCACTGCACTATAAAAAAGATGTTGAGACTCTAGAAAGTGTACAGAGAAGAGCAACCAGGATGATTACGGGACTGGACACTAAAACATATGAAGAACAGTTACAGGAACTGGGCAAGGCTAGTCTAGTGAAGAGAAGGACCAAGGGAGACACGATAGCAGTCTTCCAATATTTGAGGGGCTGCCACAGAGAGCATGGGGTCAAGCTATTTTCCAAAGCACCTAAAGGCCAGACAAGGAATAATGGATGGAAACTGATCAAGGAGAGATTCAACCTAGAAATAAGGATAAATTTTCTGACAGTGAGAACAATCAACCAATGGAACAGAAGTTGCCTTCAGAAGTTGTGGGAGCTTCATCACTGGAGCCATTCAAGAGGAGATTGGACTACCATTTGCCAGAAATGGTATAGGGTCTCCTACTTGGGCAGGGGGTTGGACTAGATGACCTACAAGGTCCTTTCCAACTCTGTTAATCTAATCTAATCTTTGCTTGTCAGAAGGCTGCAAAAGGGGATCACATGACCCAGGGATACTGCAACCGTCATAAATATGAGTCAGTTGCCAAGTGTCCACATTTTGATCATGTGACCCTGGGGATGCTGCAACAGTCATAAGTGTGAAAAGCTGTCATATGTCACTTTTTTCAGTGCTGTTATAACTTCAAACGGTCACTAAATGAACTGTTGTAAGTCGAGGACTACCTGTAGTATGGTGGGCCCCTCCTTGCAGGTGGTGACAGATCTTATTATGGTTGTTTTTCCTTGATGTGATGTCATATAAGAAAATTCCTTCTTGATTTCTGGATTATTGATCTTACTTTGTCCTTTAAATATTGTTCGTAAGCCACTTACAACCATTTTGGGGATTGAACGGCATATAAATTGCAGCCATAAAGAAGTAATAAACACTTTCCTTGCCATCCTTGAGATCCTTCTTAGATTATGATATTAAGGCCTACAAGTGAAATCTGACTAATGCAGAATAAATATCCATCAGTAAAAAAAGAAAAAAGAAAAAAAAAGAGAGAGTACAAAGAGGATGGATCAGTGTGTTTTCTCAAAATAACACTCTTGAGCTTTAAGTCAAAGTTGGACTAAACAACTCTACAAAATAGGACAGACAGCCACCATAATTAACAATTTAGTCTTTCATCATGCCATTCACCATGATAAAAAAAACATATCTTCCTCTAGTCTGCAATATATTTTCTTCATCCTCTTGAAATTTAGAACTATGACATTGTGTCATATTTGTTTCTGAATAGTAGGTTGTATATTGTTACATTTGGGAATCATCTTTGACAATACTTCTCCAGGGTGATTGGCTTGAGACCTGGCTACCATCAGGAGGTGGGACTGTCTGATAAAATAAATGATTGCTTAAGCAAAGTGTGGTTAAAGCAGAATTTTTCTCTGGTTTCTGAGTATTGGTATTCCCCCCACCCACCCCTGCGGATGATACACGATTCATACTATAGATCCGTGATGGCGAACCTACGGCATGCATGTCAGAGGTGGCACATAGCACCCTCTTTGATGGCATGCGAGCTGTCGCCCCAGCTCAGCTCCACTGTGCATGTGCGGGCACCTCCCACCAGCCGGCTGATTTTCGGGTCTATGCCGCACATACATGGGGCGCATGTGAGAGACGTGTGTGCATGCGCAGGGAGCGGGGGGTCTCACGCACGTGTGGGGGTCACACACACATGTGCAGGAGAGGGGGAGTGACACATGCATGCACAGAGCAGGGGAAAAGGGGGTTGGCATGCATGGGGGGGTCTGGCATGCATGCATGGGGGGTAATGCGCACATGTGCAGGGGCAGGCATGCGGGGGGCAGGATGCAGGTACGTGCGCGCTTTTGGCACACGTAGACAAAAAGGTTAGCCATCACTGCTATAGATACATTGTATGATTATTTCTATTTTCTGGAATTAATTATCACCTTTTCAGGATTATTTGTATTTTACTAGCATACTGTTACTACATGCTTTACCACTGCTGTCAAACGCCAATATAAGAACGGCTGAAGAAGTTCTCCTGGGTACGTGTTTATAAACGACTGATTTACTCTCTCATGGCTTAGTAAAAATAATCGTGCTTTGTGGAAAGAGCCCCCATGGCCTCAAACGGTCTATTATCTGCCCGACTGACAGGAAGTTTGTCTTTGGCTTGGAGCTGCCATGTGGGGAAGAATTTGGAAGATTAAAGGGGGGAGAAAAGAGATCCGTCACCAACTATCGTTCTGAATATCAGCACTGGAGAAGTTCCTCTTTCTGTCTTCCGCCTTACACCTCAGGCATTGTCTTTTCAATTAATTATCATTCTTGCCAGCTGAAAATGCATTTTAAGTTTCACAGCAGTACAAGGCACTTTGCCTTCAGCCATAGGAGAGATAGGAAAGGCCAAGATAGAAGCTTCAGTCCCTTTTCTCATATATCAAGACACAAGCAGAAAATAGTCAGCTTTCAGTCGCACAGTTGAATCCACCGTTTACACACACTCACACACACACACACACACACACACATTTGACATCCACATCCCACCCCCTTAGACTGGATTTGCTTCATGACTACTTATATGTTAATATTTTGCATAAATGTGCATGCAGAAGAAAATACTGCACTTTAAATGCAATGGAAATAGAATATATGGATGGATGGAAGCTAATCAAGGAGAGAAGCAACCTGAAACTAAGGAGAAACTTCGTAACAGTGAGGACAATTAACCAGTGGAACAGCTTGCCTTCAGAAGTTGTGGGGTGTTTCATCACTGGAGGCTTTTACAAAAAGACTGGACAGTCACTTGTCTAAAATGGTATAGGTTCTCCTGCTTGAGAGGGGGCTGGATTAGAACAGGGGTCAACAACTTTTCGGACCTCAGGGACCACTAAATTCATAATTTTAAATCCCGCAGACCACTAATATGATCTGCCTAATGACTGGCTGGGTGGGCATGGCCAGATGGTCATGTGACTGGGTGGGCATGACCGGCTTGATGTCACTCACATTGAGGGGCGCCTCGCTGGTCTCTACTTGCCCCTCCCCTCTCAGCCACTTCTCGTCTCCCTGCCCGGGCTCCTTAGGGCCCCAAAAGTAAGCAGTTGTTGGAGCTAAGCAGCACCATCATGAGAAAGAGTTGGCAAAATAGCTGGCTCAATTCAAATTGGATCTGGCCGAGAAGGAGGCTCAGCAGAACCACCTCATTGAGGACTATGAGCATAGGGAAGGCCTGTGGAAGTGTAAGGCCAGGTACTGACGTTTGGAAGCTCAGTGGGCTGAGATGGTCAGCCAGTTCCAGGCCATGAGGCAGTCCCACTGGAACAAGTTCCTCTGGCTCTTTGCCACCAGCAGCACTTCCCTCCAACCTTCGCCCAAAGCTCCGCACCAGGAGGCTGAAACAGACCCAAAGTTGGAATTTCTGCCCCCCTCCAACCCACACAAAAAGGACCCCGAAGGGGGGAGACTCTCTACAGCAACACAAACGTTCATTGCACGTAGCTGGCCCAGGGACCGTAGTTTGAGGACCCTTGATTTAGTGCAATATAAAAAATGCAAATAATTTTTCTGAGGACCCCCACAATTTTCTCCCGGACCAACAGTGGTCCACAGACCACCAGTTGGTGACCGCTGGACTAGGAGACCTCCAAGGTCCCTCCCAGCTCTATTCTGATTGATTGATATCTCAGCATAACCTGAGGTGCTCCCCTGGACAATCTCTTGGAAGAGAGAACCATCATGAGCAAACTAGAGGACAGAGCCACTCTTAAAATCATGTGGACATCCACGGGGAAGAATAATACATCAATGATTTCTGACAAGTGTTGTATCTTCCCACAAACAATTGATTCTTTCCGATTAGTACAAAAAGGATGAGGAACTGTACGACTTGAAGAGAACACACCAACCAATCAGGGTGGGTCACATTCTACATTCTGAGCATAAAAACAGCCACACTGTCTATTCACTGTTTCTCATTTTATTCACACACACAAACACACAAATTCACAAACACATGCACCCCTCCCCACGGAATGGTTTTTCAAATGGGGAAAGGGATGGGAGGGATGAGCCTGAAGCATCCTGGTAGCAACCCTCCATGGAAAACTGTCCCTTTTCCTGAACGCATCAGTAGGCCGTAAATGGCTTCTATTAATGGAAGAGGAAGCTTTTTTGGAAGCCTTGAAGTAAAGAAAAACTCCAGGTGCTCTCATGCTTGTTCAAATATACAGTACAATCAGGGGTGGGCTTCAAAAACGGGTTCTATGCCTGGTTGTTGGGTGGGCGTGGCCTAGTCAGCCTCCTGCACAACAGTGGGGGGATCTTTGCCCTCCCCGGGCTCCGGAGGCTCTTGAGAAGCCAGAAATGGGCCCATTTCTGGAATTCCAGAGCCTCCGGGAGGCCTGTTTTTCACCCTCCCAGAGCCTCCACGTGGCCCCTGCACTTACCTGGCATCGAAAATGGGCCACGTGGAGATTCCTGGCTGGGAGGGGAGTGGGATTTGGGGGTTGCCGAACCATGCAGAATCTTCTCTAGAGGATCGCCCAAACCCGGGCAAACCCAGAGCAACCCATCCCTGCGTAGAACATCTGGTCACAGCCATAATTCATTCCATAACTCTGTTCACAACCCAATTTGGTCGGGATCCAAACCTAATTTTGGAAATTTTGGCGCTTACAAAAAAAAAAAAAAATGGTGCAGAAGGGGAAATCGGCTGCAGGGGGAGAAAATGTGATTTTTTTTTGGTCGGAATCCAATTTGGTCGTGGTCTTTCTTTAGGACATGGGATTCTCTATGGAAAAGAGGTATCCTTCCAATCTTGTAATATTAGGGGTTTTTTGTGATCACAGAATGTGTAGCAGGTTCTGACAGGTTCAGGTTTTTTTTTATTGAAAAAGTTTTACAATACAAAATTTTTCCATTTTCTCCCCCCCCCGATCCCCCTCCCCTACCCCCCCCATCCTCCCTCCCCAACCCTTTCCCTCCCTATCCCCCCCCCTGACTTCCGCTACAAGTTTAAGAAAAACAAAATTTAGAACAAGGGAAAAAGAAAAAGATTATTAAATATTCAAATTCTAAATTAAACAAATTTCAAAAGAGGAAAAGAAAGAGAAAGAAGGAAAGAGGGCACAAAAGTAAAAAACAAACTAACAGGAACAAGCATTAATATATTTAAACAATATTGTAATAAAAAAAACCCGTTATAGTTAAGAACACCATTATAATTCTATCCTAACTACACCCTTAACTAAAGAGAAAAAACCCCCAAAAACATAAAACACAAAAAATATATATGCATATATAGTTATAATCATACAGTTATATCATAAAGAAAATTATCTTTTATTTAATTCATTTCTCAGTCTATATAATCCAAATTTCGATCTTCTCTTCAACTTGAGTGATGTCAAATATATTTCCTCTCATAAATCCGCTTCAATAATCTTCATCTTGCCGCTGCCCCCATCAGCAAAGTAAAACATTTCTCCACACGACCCCCCGAGTGACTTTATATAAGTAAAATCCAACCACGAAGATATTCACTCCTCTAGGAAAAATCATTCCAGCTAGCTTATACTATACCTAAAAATAAGCTTTTGCAGCCTTTCAAACAAAAGCTGCTTCCCAGATGTTCCTTTGAAATTAGTTCAAATCCTGCCACCCTTTGCAATTCAATCCTTCGGGTTATAAGATGTTTTCAAGTTCTTAGTCTTCTCCTAGACGATATGTTCCACCAAAATATATAATTGGGTAACCAGTGATCGCTGCTAATTTTGCAGCAATCTATCAAAACTCAGGATATCATGTCCAATCCAGGATAAACTTCATAGTAAAAATTTTTATAATCCATTTTAATATGTAAGTTTAAAATTAGTCCAATTTAGAATGAACTTTTAACCAGTTATTGTGCTTAATCCATTTTTTCCAAATCCTTCAATACTTTCTGATTCAGTATCAAGCAATTCAGGATGCTCTTTAAATTTATCACCTGTGGTTTCCAGTCGGATTTCTTCATTGAATTCTAATTCCTGTCGATTAGCATCAACCCCCATGTCTTGAAGAGTATTGGACCTCTGCTGCTGGTCATCTCGATGTAAAACTTTGTTTTTTGAATCTTCCTCCAGCAGTTCAAGGTCTTGTAGTCCCCCAGAAACACTGGGGTGTTCAGTTTTCTCATCCGAAAAAACCATAATAGAATCCTCTGGACAACCAACAAAATCTCCTTTTACTTTTAACACACTTTGATTTTCTTCTTTCTTTTCACATTTTGTAAACTCTATTTTTGACTTTTTATTCTTGAGATATTTCGGTGCTCCCTTAAAAATATTTTGATAAAAATATTCTGCTTTTTCAATAGTATTCAAACAGTGTCTCACACCTTGATATCTAAAAATTATACCAGTTGGAAAGTCCCATCTAAATAGAATATTACTTCTCTTCAATTCCTTGACCAAAAAATCAAAATCTTTCCTGTCTTTTAAAACCTTTGAAGGTAGCTCTTTGAAGACCCTGATTTGTGTACCTGCTACCTGCAGTCTATCGGAATAAGACTTTTGTAGAATATCATCTCTCAGTCTTTTATCCGTGAAGTAGACAACGACATCTCTAGGCAAATTCCTTTGTTTAGCCAAACGTGAGTTAACTCTATAAACTTTCACTATAGAGCCCAGAATTGATTCATCTTGTAACTTTAATAATTCTGCAAAGGCCTTTGCACAAGTTGTCCTTAGGTTTTCTCTGTTATCTTCTTTTATCCCTCTCAATCTAATTGCAGATTCCATAGTCTTAATTTGAAGCATAATAACATCATTCTGAATATTATGGTTATTGGCCTCTGCTTCCAGGAGTTTCATTTGTAACTCTTGTATTTGAGATTCAAATTTACTACTCATCTCAATCATTTTCTTCCCCATTGCAGCCAGCGCTGTTGAAAAATCTGAGGCTACTTGAGCAATGATTTGATTTAATTGGTCATATTTCCCAGAAACCAGTTCCTCAAGATCCTTCTGTGAACCTTTTATCTTATCTACCACACTCTCTAAGGACCTTGTAATTAACTCTTTTAACTCCTGTTCTGTAAGTCTCTGCACATGAGACATTTCAATTTTATTCATCTGGTTCAAAGGGGAGCCCCCCCTTCCTTTAGGTTTAGGCATCTTTACTTTTTAAAAAAAAAAAAAAAACCCAAGAAAAAGAATCTTCCTTACTTCAATAGAGAAAAGAAAAAAAAAGGGTAGAAAAAATCTGTTTAAATCAACCTCTATTCCTTTGGGTTCTTTGTATGTAACAGGATATTCCTTTCATGACTATTTCCGCTGACACTTTCCTTTCAGGCAGAGCCTGTCGCCATTTTAAAGACTTTCAATTTTCTTCCTCTCCTTCCCCCTTCCCCCCCCCTCCTCTTCCGAAAAAAACTCCGTTAAGGAAAAAATCCATACTTGCTTGAATTTTTCTTTTCTCTTCTCCAGCTTGCTCCAAATGTGGTTTCAATCGTGGTGTTGCTCCCACGTCTGGCTCCGCTAATTAAATAATTAGCGGAGGATCCTCTCGGCGCGGAGCATACCCTGGGGGTATGGAGGGAACCATCCCTCTGAGCCCCCCCCAGGACATGGAAAATTCCTGGGGGGCTCAAAGAGGTTCTACCTCACCCCCAGAAGCTCTGCCTGTTCCTCCCGTCGAGGAACAGGTTTTTCGAGCCGCCTGCCAGCTGTGAGGCGGCTCTAACGCGCCGGGAGACCGGCGGGCATGGAAAAGCCCGCCGCCAACGAGGAAGGCGCCACCGGAAGTCCCGGTAGCAGAAATTTTGAATGGTTCAGAGAACCGGCAAATGCCACCTCTGGCTGGCCCCAGAGTGGAGTGGGAAAGGAGATTTTGCAATATCCTTGGAGATACAAAGGATCCCCGACCTCCGCACCTTCCGTCGTGCCCTTAAGACTCTGCTATTTCATCAAGCTGGTCTGATGGAACGATGAGTTTTTAAAGGGTATTTTAGTTCTGAGGTTTTAATCATAGTCTAATTATATTGAATTTGTTTTAATTGTTTTTTTTAACTTTTGTGTCTTTACTGTTTTTATTATGGCTGTACACCGCCCCGAGTACTTCGGGAGAAGGCCGGTATAAAAGTGCAATAAAATAAAATAAATAAATAAATCCTTTCCCCAGGAGTGGGAAGGGAAGAGGGATGCAGTATCATTCCCCTGGATGGGGAGGGAAAGGGGATTTTGCAGTAACCTTCCCCTGTCATGCCCACCAAACCACGCCCCCCAAGCTACACCACGCACACCAAGCCACGCCCACAGAACTGGTAATAAAAAATTTGGATTTCACCACTGATGTGGTTAATGCAAGTAATGATTTACTTGCATTAACCTTCAAGTGATTTGATTTGTGATTTAGAAGAACATGATCACCCACAAATATCAAGTGATAGTTCATGGTTAACAGAACTCATCAATTCCTTCCTTGAAATTATATTTCATCCAACAAACAAAATCAATTTTTTGTTCAATTAATCATAAATTGAGATTCATGCATTGGACATTCTAATTCCTTATTCCATGTCTCTATACACCTGAACATCTATTTTAGCATATGGTTTATAAACAGTTATCATTACTTATCATTTGTTCTATATTAATCCTTTAATATTAAATTAAATTAAATATCCTCTTCTCGTAACAAAATACCTTATGCCACCAGATTTGAAATTCTGGATTTAGAAAATTCAGAACTACGCCGCCTTCAGTATGACCTAAGCATAGTTCATAAAATCATCTACTACAATGTCCTACCTGTCAATGACTACTTCAGCTTCAACCACAACAGTACACGAGCACACAATAGATACAAACTTAAAGTGAACTGCTCCAGACTCGATTGCAGAAAATATGAATTCAGTAACAGAGTTGTTAATGCTTGGAATGCACTACCAGACTCATCTCAAAACCCCCAAAACTTTAACCTTAGGCTGTCTACTGTTGACCTCACCTCATTCCTAAGAAGTGGATAGCTCAGCAGACTAATGCATTGTAATTTAACTCCAGCTGTCTGCAATTAGTAAGTTCGAATCTCACCAGGCTCAAGGTTGACTCAGCCTTCCATCCTTTCTAAGGTAGGTAAATTGAGGACTCAGTTTATGGGGGCAATAAGCTGACTTTGTAAAATATACAAAAGTATGAAGGCTATTGCTTAACGCATTGTAAACCGCCCTGAGTCTCCGGAGAAGGGCGGCATATAAATCAAATTAAAAAAAAAAAAAAGTCTGTAAGGGGCGTGCATATGTGCACCAGCGTGCCTACCGTCCCTGTCCTAATGTTCCCTTTAATTGTACTCATTTTATGTATTGATTTCATGCTTATACTTGTATATATTATCTAATATGTACTCGACAAAATAAATAAATAAATAAAAATAAATAAATATTGGAGAAGATTCTGAAGTATTTACAACAGGAGGGTTGGTCCTTAACTGGCTGTCCAGATATTGCTATTTTGCAATCTTTTGGGTATTTTTAAAAAAATATTACAATTTCTTGCTCAAGACTCTTCACCTAATCCAATTTATATTTCCTCAACTTTTATTTTTTGTTCTTGCATGAGACAAGCTAGAAGGAAAGAGGCATGCTGTTTCTATTATGTTCATGTTTAATCATTTCTGTTTGACTCAACTCCAGCTTGTTTTCCTTTCAAGACTCTCTGATTACTTTTACAAGGTAAATAAAATGCATCCTTCCAGCTTAAGTGACGGTGGTGGTGGGGGGTGAATTAAAAGCTTTGCTGGCAATCCTATTATCTGTGCCAGAATAAATATCAGGTTACTTCCTTACACCTACCGAGTGATTTTTGAAGTATCTTTCAAATTTCAAATTTCTTAAGTAATGAACCATAACCTCTAGTGAGGTGACATCATCAAGGAGCTAATGAATTTGGGAATTATATCCATTGCCAGGGAATAAATAATAGCTCTTTACTAAAAGCTGAAGCTAATCAGCACCGATTATCATGAGCCTATGCACAGAATGGAGCAGAGATAGTCTGGATTAATTCAATAAGTAACAACCAAACCAATTTTATAGATCTCAAGCTTAAAGTGATCAGGCGCCTTTTAATTCTTCGAGAAAACCTGGAACTGATACTTAATAATACTGTACTGGCATTTCTAAAAATAAACCTGTAAAGAATCATTCTTCTTTGAGTGAAATCCAATAATAACGGTAATTGGCAATTGTTACAGGCCTTGGATTGGAGAGACAATTAGTAAACTGCTAATTAACAGTGATGTGTTAAAAGACCTATTGAATCCCCTGTGGTGACAAAAAGATAGTACAAATCTTCCTGTAATAAGGAGAAGAAAGAGGAAGGAAGGAAGGAAGGAAGGAAGGAAGGAAGGAAGGAAGGAAGGAAGGAAGGAAGGAAGGAAGGAAGGAATTACTGATTCCTCAGCAAGGAAAGCCATTAGTTGTTTTGCTGAAAGTTTTATAAAACTGAAAGCATAGCATGTGAATTGTGACACTGGCTTTTATGGATTTGATTCCAAATTGCCAGATGCAGATTATCTTGTACTTCTGACATTTTATTGCTGCAGCCAGTTAATTTCATTTGTAATTACTGTTTTTCTTCACCTCTTGAACTCATACCTGCAGTTTGAGTTTTAATTCAGAAGTACTGAAGATAGTACATTCTCCCCCCCCACCCCCTCTCCAGTCTATAAGATGAAGTCTGATTCAGAAAGGTAGAGAGCAGGGGTGGGTTCTATTTACCTTTACTACCGGTTTGTAGTGGGGCCAAGCATGCGCTCTTCTGCGAATGCGCAGAAGTGTTTTGATGACATCAGGATCGGTGGGCGGGGCCTCCCGCTGGTGCGAACCTGGAGCAACCCACCACTGGTAGAGAATGGTAATATGCAGGGGTTGAACTGGACACATAACAATTATTGGCAAATCTCTTTCCCTCCTCCCACTTAGGGCGACCCTCTGGCCTTCTCTGTTGGTTTTCAGGCCTTTTGGGATCTTTAAATCTCTGAACATTTTATTTGTGAAGGTTCAAGGGAAATCACAAAGGCGGTTTCTTATCCAGTTGCTCAGTCTAAAACAGAGGTCTCCGACCTTGGCAACTTTAAGCCTGGCGGTAGTGGTGAAATCCAAATTTTTTTACTATCGGTTCTGTGGGCATGGCTTGGTGGGCGTGGTGTGGCTTGGTCAGCGTGGCTTGGTGGGCGTGACAGGGAGGATACTGCAAAATCCCCATTCCCCCCACACACTCCTGGGGGAAGGATTTTTTTAAAAAAAATTTGATTTATATGCCGCCCTTCTCTGGAGACTCAGGGCAGCTTACAATGCGTTAAGCAATAGCCTTCATACTTTTGTATATTTTATACAAAGTCAGCTTATTGCCCCCACAAACTGGGTCCTCAAATATTGCAAAATCTCCCTTCCCACCCCACTCTGGAGCCAGACAGAGGTGATATTTGCCAGTTCTCTGAACTGCTTAAAATTTCCACTACCAGTTCTCTGGAATCTGTCAGAACCTGCTTGATTTCACCCCTGCCTGGCGGACTTCAATTCCACAATTCCCCAGCCAGGCTGGGGAATTCTGGGAGTTAAAGTCCACCAGGCTTAAAGTTGCCAAGGTTGGAGACCCCTGGTCTAAAAGGAATGCAGAGATGAGGTGAGCAACAGAGAAGCAATTGACACTTTTTTACAGCTGTTGTGACAATCAGCCAAAACAACACACTGATGGACATAAACAACACATTGATGGACTTAAAAGCCTGTATTTGGAAAGAAAACAAATAATTCCCTCCCAGCCATAATCTTTCCTAATTAGTCATTTAATTTTCTTTTTTAAAATCTCTTAAATAAATTCCCTTTGAAGAAGACACATAGTGCAAAAAATAAATTAACAAAATAACACTTAGATCTGAGCTTTCAACATCATCAAATAATTCATGCAAATCGGCTGCAAATCTCTGTCTTTGAATTTAAATAATGGCAGAGAAGAAAATATTTCCCTAAATATGTAATGCATCACTTAAAATACCTAGATATTTAAATTCTCAATGGAGAAGATCTTCTGAGTGGGTAAAATAAATCAACTATATTTGGATTGCATTATAGTTTCTGTGTGATTCTCATCTCCAAACAGTCAAATGCCATGTAACCAATTTCAGGCAGTTTCAATGCTGAAATTTAATGGCCTGATTGTATTAAATTGCTAGGGATTACAAAAAAAAATTCTGGGGAATGCATGCAATCTTAAATTTTGAGAATGCTCACTTGTGATGTAGAATTTAACATCTGCATCTTCTATTAAAGGCCCCCACCATTTATCCATCTCCAAAGTAAGAGCTATTTAAAGAAATGCATTGTTCTTTTATTGTTCACACTTCTAAATTAGGGATCTTTTAAAGATAGTCTATCTGTATAAACAAGCATATGTCAACTGAACAGTCAACAGATTTCTATTTATCTGGGGGTAGGGGAACATCTTAAATACTATATGTGAAATCTCTTCTCCCTCAAAATGTGGTTTTGTTCTACAGAGAGTCCTTATTATTGATGGAAACCAGTTAAATGATATGAATATAGATAAAGTACAGATATTTATTCACATCAAAATACAGATTGATGCTCTTAAAGTTCTAGCATCTTTAAACTTAAGGCCATCCCAGCCCTTTTAATCAGTAGAAGATACAATTTGAATGCTTCATTTTATCGTCCTCAATCTTTCTCATTTCTTTTCATTAGTTCTATTTTGTTTCCCATGTTGTTTAGCATCTACATCAGAGGTCTTCAAACTTGGCAGCTTTAAGACTTGTGGACTTCAACTCCCAGAATTCTGGGAGTTCAAGTCCACAAGTCTTAAAGCTGCCAAGTTTGAAGACCTCTGATCTACATGAAAAGAAAGGATTATTTGCAAGTTTGAGGGTTGTTCATCAATAAACTGATGGGATTTATGTTTCCTCTTCCTGCTCTTTTGGGATTCAAATTCTCCAGGACTGAATTTCGCAACCTGGGCCACTTTAAGACATGTGGACTTCAGCATGGCTGGCTGGGGAATTCTGGGAGTTCCACTCATCTTAAAATTCCTCAGGTTGAGAATATTCTGCTCCAGGGTAAAAAGAACTTAATGTGAGAAAGTACAGTAGGTTGAAGCTAAAATTAGTTACAACTGTTACCAGTTTCAGGGTCTGGTTTCAATATTTGAAAATATATCCTGTTCTAGATGGGATTATACACTCGCTTAAAGAAGTGGCTTGCAATGTAGAGAACTAGATCCAGTCATTACACACACAGTGTTTGTAGCAAAAACATCCTGTTAATTTCAGCTGACAAATGATTTTGTCCTATCAGGAAGAGAAAGCCTTTGGCTTGATCATTTATGCAATGGTCATCTTAGAGTTGGAATAGCACCAGAGGTGGGTTTCAGCAGGTTCTGATCAGTTCTGGAGAACCGGATGCGGAAATTTTGAGTAGTTCGGAGAACCGGTAGTAAAAATTCTGACTGGCCCCGCCCCCATCTATTCTCTGCCTCCCAAGTCCCAGCGGATCAGGAGGAAATGAGGATTTTAACCTTCTCCTGGATTGGGGAGGGAATGGAGATTTTACAGTATCCTTTCCCTGGAGTGGGGTGGAAATGGAGATTTTACAGTATCCTTCCCCTGCCATGCCCACCAAGCCATGCCATGCCCACCAAGCCACACCTACAGACCCGGTAGTAAAAAATTTTGAAACCCACCACTGTATAGCACAAGGTGTTTTTTATGATGTACTGTAATCCTTAAAGACATTGCTAAAGATGCAGTTGTGGCCGCGTAGGATGAGTGAAACCTCTTCAAAGACCTACATTATTCTACTTGTGAAATAATTTCAGAGTTGGCCAGGTTGACTTCTGAATCCAATCCATGGTGCTCGTGATAATGCATCAAGTATTACATGGCTTAGTCCAGGCTATTTCTGTATAATCTATTCCGCTATCTTAGATCATGAACCAGAGAGTTTTTGTGGATCTCAGCATGAATATGTCTGATATGAATTACTGATTCTTTTTTCTCTAGGACAGGACCCAGGTTATGGAACAAATTGCCATACAAACTCAGGAGGGAGCTCAAACCATGTTTACTTTCTCAGTCCTTTTAATATTCAACTGTTTACAGATCTAGTTTTAGAATTTTCTTGTTCTAATCGCATTTCTATCTATCAATGGTTCTATAGCATTTTTATTAGCTGCTAAGAGACCAGTTAGGCAGCTCACCTGAGCTGATCTTAAAAGACCAAGGCCAGGTCTAGTTTGCACTTGGATGGGAATGCTATAAGAAATGCAGAAGGTGTAGGGCAGATGGAGAGGTTGAAAAATCATTCCAGAAGAAGACAATGACAAAACCATGTCTGAACCAAGTCCTTGTATGTCATAGATGTGTCCATGAAGTTACCAGGACTTGAGTTCTTTTTGAAGGAGACTTGCTTTCGCTAAATCCAAAAATCCATTTGAAATCCATTTCATCCAAAAATGTTAAAGGAATGGGCATTGTTTAATTTGGGATCTAACAATAAATAAAACAATGCAAACCCAATTGGGTTGTGTTAAACCAAATGAATAACAGTATAACAGCCTTGGAAAGGACCTTGGGAGTTCTAGTGAGTCCAACCCCCTGCAGAAGCAAGAACTTCTATACCATTTCAGACAAATGGTAAAACCTCCAGTGTTGGAGTATTCACAACTTCTGAGGGCAAGATGTTCCACTGGCTAATTGTTCTCACTGTCAGGAGATTTCTCCTTAGTTCGAAGTTGCTTCTTCCCTTGATTAGTTTCCATCCATTGCTTCTTGTCCTGCCTTCAGGTGCTTTGGAGAATAGACTGACCTCTCTCTTCTTTGTGGCAGCCCCTTAGAAATCTGACTTGGGGGTGGAGGGTAAAATAATATACAGTCACTAAAACGAATTCCAAATTTTACAGAAGTATAAAAAGATCTGTTGTTGTTGTTGTTGTTTTTATATTCATATCTACATTTATGTATATCTATGTATATCTATATCTATATATGTAGGTCTTTGGTTATTTGGGTCTTCTGCCTAAAATTGGAAATGTCTTGGCGACGTTTCGACGAAGTCTCATTCGTCATCTTCGTGCACGAAGCCGAGAACACCAGCCTGAAGATGACGAATGAGACTTCGTCGAAACGTCGCCAAGACACTTCCAATTTTACGTGGGAGAAGACCCGAATAACCAAAGACCTACATACAAACACCCGTGAAAACCTCAGAAAACAGATATCTATATATCTCTCTATATATAAAGTTGCAGTGTTTCTTTGAAGTTAGAAGAAAAAGCAGGGCAAAGAATAGGAGGTATTCCGAAAGAGGATCTAACTGACAGATTGAACTGAAGCAGCCCATGATACAACTATTCCACTTACTGTTCAAGGAAAGTTGGGCTGTTAACAGCTCTCTGTGATCCCATTTCATTTTGCCTCGATGCGGATGTCTTCTTGGTTCAGGAAGTGGGCTGCCATGCAGAGCCTCTTTTAAGTTTAACAGTATATATAAATATATCTATACAGATGCAAAAAGGAAGTTGAGTCAAAAGGTTCAAAATTTCCTCTGCATATTAAGACTAAGAATAAAATATAGATTCATGTAACAGTAGTAGTGCTCAAACTCTGAGGGAAGACTTTTTAATGGCATTCCTTTAATTACTTTGGGAGGTTTCTAATTTCCCCATCTTTTACTAAAGCAAGAAGCTATGTGAGTTTTATTGTCATGCTGGAATTTCTCAAGAATTCAGCTTTGTTCTGGATTATCCCTTCTATGCCATTCTCACCAGCTGCTCTTCAACAGGAAAACAAATCTTCTCTCACAAGCCAATTCCGGAGCACATTTTAAAATGGAAAAGCTGGACTCCCTAACGACTCATTTGCATGCATTAGGAGTTGGAGGGGTAAAAAAAACATAATTGAAGGTGTAATAGGACTTAAGAAATGTACCAGACAGACCGGAGACAGTTTATCTCTTTGATCAGCAGATACTGGTGTTAAATCATAGGTTATTCAGCTTCTCCAATACATAAAGACATTTGAACTGCTTGAAAACACAAAATGTTTTCTTTTCATTCATCTCTAGAGAATCAGGGAAAGAAAAGTGAACCTCTTGGCGAGGAGAACATTTATTTTGTCCTTTAAAGTTAATGTCAGATAATGCAGTATATGTATATAAAATGCCTTTGGAGCTTTTTTTTTTATCATCTCTTATTTGGATACTTGGCAGGAAAGAGAGTGAAATAAGGCATCAGTCTTTCTTGGGCGTTTCTGTAGAACACACATTAGCAATTTTGATTGCTGTTAGCTTAAGACATCCAGTTTTTCAAGTTTGCTCAAACATTTCATTGTACTAGATGTTTATAAAGAATGACCTTTCCTTTAAAACTGCTTTTCCTAATCTCCTGTCCTCCAGATGTTTTGTGGCTGTAATTGCTTAAATTCTCAGCTAACATAACTCTACATATGGAAAGCATGCCAAGTTAGGAAAAGCTGATGTGGAAAATTGACAATGTATTCTCATTAACACTGTCACAAACGTATTAAGGGTCTGTATTGAGCTAGCTTAGCTACTAGGGTTGCAATGAGATTATTTAACAAAATTGCAATGCTAAAATGTAAGAATATGTCTCTGGTTTTGAAAGTCTCCCACTTTATTCCACACTTCCGAAAAGTTCATAGAACAATTTGTAAGAAGGAGAATTCCACTACTTACCCTTCTTGGCTGTCTGACTAAAATCTTATTTGTACAGGTAGTCCTAATGACCACAATTGAGCCCAATATTTCTGTTGCTAAGCAAGATGTTTATTAAGTGAGTGTTGCCCAATTTTACCACTATTCTTGCCACCACTATTAAGTGAAACAATACAGTTGTTACTAACATGGTTGTTAAGTGAATCTGGCATCCCCATTATCCTTGCTTGTCAGAAGGTTGTAAAGGGGATCACATGACCTTGGGACACTACAACCAGGGGTGAAATCCTCCCAGTTTGGACCGAATCACCCGATCCGGTAGTGATGGCGGCGGGTGGTTCGAAGAACCGATAACAAAAATCCCTGCCTCCCCCCCATGCCCAGCTGAGCCGCGCAATCATCAGAGGTTTTTTTTTTAATTTTTAAAAGCATTTTTTCTACAACCTCTTTGGCCGAAAAAATGCTTTTAAAAGTAAAAAAAAAAGCCTCTGATGATCACGCGGCTCAGCTGGGATCGTCAGAGGCTTTTAAAAGCATTTTTTCTACAACCTCTTTGGATGAAGAGGTTGTAGAAAAAAATGTTTCTAAAAGAAAAAAAGCCTCCGCCGATCAGGCAAGTCAGCTGAGATCATCAGAGGCTTTTTAAAGCATTTTTTTACAACCTCTTCGGCTGAAGAGGTTGTAGAAAAAATGGTTTTCAAAGTTAAAAAAAAAAAGTTGGCCAAGCCCAACTTTCAGTCATATTATCCCCCCGCCCCACCAAGCCACGCACACAGAACCGGTAGTAACAAATTTTACATTTCACCCCTGACTACAACCATCATAAATATGAGCTGTTGCCAAGCAGCTGGATTTTGATCATGTGGGATCATGGGGATGGTGCATTTGTTGTTTTAGAAATGGGTAGTTTATATTATTTTGGAAAAGTAAGAAGTTGAGGTTCAGTGTTAATGCTTTATTCTACTGCAACACAGTCAGAAGTCAACTTTTTTTTCTTCCTCCCTCCTCATTTTTCTTTCCACTCTTCCTCCCCCCTGTGTCCTATTATTTGCTTTCATATTTTTGTACTTTATTCTATAATCTAATAAAAAATGTTTTTTTTAAAAAAAAGGATGCTGCAACGGGGATAAGTGTGAAAAACAGCCATAAGTCACTTTTTTCAGAGCTGTTGCAACTTTGAATGGTCACTAAACGATCTATTATAAGTCGAGGATTAGCTGTAAAAATATAGGTACTGCTTGACTTAGAACCATTTGTTTACTGACCGTCTGAAGTTACCACAACACTGAAAACACTGAGTTATGATTGGTTCTCACACTGATGACCATTGCACCATCCCTATGGTCACGTGATCAAAATACAGGGCCTTGTCAACCAACTCAAAGTCAATGGGGGAAGCCAGATTCGCTTAACAACCGCATGGGCAGGGGTGGGTTCTAAAATTTTTTATTACTGGTTCTGTGGGCGTGGCTTATTTTGTGGGCGTGGCTGGATGGTCATGTGACAATTCTCGAGGACTTAGCAGAGGTACTGGTCTACCAGGCTTTTAACTGCTTGCAGAGTAGTACCAGTCTACCCATTTGTTCTTGAAGCGTCCTGGTCTACCCATTTGTTTTTGGAGGTACCGGTCTTCCACTACACTGCCTTTTAACACTGATCAGCTGTAGGGTGGCCCTTTGAAGCTCCGTGGCAAGAGTTTAAACAGTCTTTTTATTTCTAGCCATCAGCTGGAACTTGGGAGGCAACAAATAGATTGGGGGTGGGGCCAAATAAAAGGTAAGAATAATGCGGGCGGGGCGAGAGGGCCCAGCTCCCAAACAAAGAGAACTGGTTCGGTGACGTCATATTGTCACCGCTACCAACTCGGCCGAACCGGGAGGAACCCACCACTGCGCATGGGTCACTTAATAACTGCAGTGATTTGTTTAACAGTCTTGGCAAAAAGGTCATGAAATAGGAGATGTTTCACTTAACAACTGCCTAGCAATTGAAATATTGGGTTCAGTTGTAGTCATAAGACTACGTGAACTATTCCTAGCAAGTACAAATGGAATTCTGCTTTGTATGTATCAGTGGTGGGTTCTTCCCGGTTTCAGCCCGGTTCAGCCGAGCCGGTAGCAGTGATGATATGATGTCACTGAACCACCACCCCCGCCCACCCCCCGGGTTATTCTTACCTTTTATTTGACCCCACCCCCAATCTATTTCTGCCTCCTGACTCCCAGCTGATGGCTAGAGGGAAAAAAACTGTTTAAACTCTTGCCCTGGGGCTTCAAAGGGCCACCCTACAGCTGATCAGTGTTAAAAGAAAACAAATGAGTAGACCGGTGCCTGCAAAAATAAATGGGTAGCCCAGTGGTGGGATTCTACTTCAGTAGAACCAGTTGTTAGGTTGTTAAGTACTTAAGTAGTTAAGCAGTTTGGAGAACCGGTTTTTAAAAGAAATCTCCTTTTGTTTTTTTCCACTTTACAGGGTTACAGCATTTGGTGTTGTTTCCTAGCCTAATCTTTATTACAGAAACTGCCTCTCTGGCACTATGCCTAAACTTACTGTCACTTCCAGTTCAGGAGGCTATTATTTTGCTTGACTTTCTTAAAGGGGAAAGGTTGTTTTAAGCTTTTTACACCGCTGTTGGGAGGAAATACTCCCCTGTTGGAGTTCTTCCAACCCGGGTGCAATCATCAGCACTTTGGAGAAATAATTGAATCCTTTTGTGAATATGGACTACTCAGAGGGCTGAAAAAGTTATTTTTGACTGGTCCTCGCACTTTTGACCAGACCTCAAACTGGTCTCAACTGTCCTCACATTTTACGTTTTTTGCCCTACCTTGTCACCATAGTGAAGAGAAGCAGTTGTGAAATGAGTGACACGGTTGTTAAGAATGCTACAATGGGCATAAATGATGACCAGTCATAAGTGCAAAGACTGGTGAAAAGTGCGAGGACCTGTCAGAAATCACTTTTTTCAGCCCTCTGGGTAGTCCCTATACACATAGCCATGGCCACCTGGTCACATGACCTCCAAGCCACACCCACAAAATAAGCCACGCCCATAGAATGGGTAGTAAAAAAAATTAGAACCCACCCCTGGTATGTATGAAGGGTTTTTCTCAATTTTTCACGAGAAAGAACTTTCAGACATATAAACAACATACAGTGGTGCAGTTTTAGACTGTGGATTCAATATTATATAAGGGCTTGCAGCCATCTTTAAATTGCAAATGTTAAGTGTCAAACAATTTTAATGACATTTTCAGAATATTTTTGGGCAACATAATTCCAAAAGTTTGCACAGATTGATAAGAATGCAAGGGTTCCTGGAATTAGGCCTTACTGTTACAGTGAATAAATATAATACTCTATATCCACTCACAAAAAAATATAGTTTTAGATACCTGAATGATTATGCCCTAAAACCATCATCATAGAAACTATGACATGACTTTTCCCTAAATTGCTTAGTAGAAGATATGGATGTTGTTGAATGGATTAGAGATTGAGTGTCTCAGTGATTATCAACTATAATTTGTATTTAATTGAAAGCTTCCAAAGGCATCAAAATATAATTACACTGAACTTTAAAACGTCTAAAAATGAGTGGATCAGCGTTCCAAAAGTTGAAAGAGAAAGTGGAATTGGTTGCATCTCCCCAAAGCTAAAAAAGTGGGCTGCATCATATTTACTACGCTGATGTGTTCCCTTTCATCACACAGGCACTTTCTGAGATGGCTGGCCATATGATTTTACTAAACACAACACAACACAACACAACACAAAACAATAGAAGCTCATCTAGAGTCACACCGAAAGATCACCCACATGGGGGAGCAGTATTCAAACTAGATATGGGGGAAGAGGAGGCTTCTTTCGAAACTGGAAATATTGCCAAACCGAAAACCAAAACAGAATACAGCACTGCACAAAGCAAATGTAAAATGTTAAAGAGAATGTCATCAATCATGTTAAGATGAATTTAAAAGGCAATCGAAGTAGGAAGCTGGCAAGGAAAGTGGTTAGACCATTAGAGATTATGGGAGGTAAAGGAATATTAAAAGATAAGGGGACTTCGAAAAAGCTGAGAAACTTCTCCATTGAAGATATAGAATAGCCATGTTCAATCTTATGAAGACAGAGTCTAAGAAACAGAGGCAAATGGTGGTAAAATTATACAGATCTTTCAAATATAAAGAGTCCTTTGAAGCATACAGATAAGGGTGAACCAGAAGATGCAATTTGCTTGGACTTTCAAAATGTTTGCAACAAATTTCCTCATCTAAGGCTTCTGTACAAATATAACATTCATGAGATAAGTGATGTCCTTTTGAGAGAATAGCCCAGATAAAGATAACAAAGCAGAAATAATTTCCCCAGACTCCAGAGCAGAGGTCTTCAAACTTGGCAGCTTTAAGATTTGTGGACTTCAATTCCCAGAATACTCCAACCAGCTATGCTGGCTGGAGAATTCTGGGAATTGAAGTCCACAAGTCTTAAAACTGCCAAGTTTGAAGACCTCTGCTCCGGAGTCTTCCACTAATATTCATATTGTTTTGTTCTGTATTGCATTGCATTGCATTGTATAGTGTTGCATTGCATTGCATTGCATTGCAATGTATAGCGTTACATTGCACTACATTGCATTGCATTGCAGTGTGGTGCAGTGCAGTGAGGCATAGCATAGCATAGCATAGCATAGCATAGCATAGCATAGCATAGCATAGCATAGCATAGCATAGCATAGCATAGCATAGCATTATTTAAAGAATTTAGTTACAGGTAATCAGTATAGTTTGCTGAAAATATTTAAGATTTCTTCAGACCCTAAAGGAGTTCTTAGTTTGCAGCCAACTAAGAAGGAAAGGAGGTGTGCAGTTGTGGATAACTCAGAGAAAACAAGTTAGAGATTAAAATACATGCGAATTCCACCTGATTCAGTTTGGGGATTCAACCCAAGCTCTGAAAATATTGAAGGCATGAGTTTCTCTGAAGGTCACCTAACCAAGTTAATTGCCTGGAATAAGAGAAGAAATAGATGAACAAAGCTTGGTTTTCCTACCATTTAGCCGGTGATTTACAATAGATATAGCAGCTATCTTTTTACAACAGTAGGCATCTTGTACTTTGAATCACTCTGGCCAAGTATTTTAGGCAAGAACGAAGTTAAAATTTTATTGAAATTGGCACAGGGTCTTTCCAGATTAACATCTTTACAGTTGGATTTTGATTTTTTGATTTTTTTTTTAAGCAAGTGCCTCTACTTTTGCGGCTGGATATGAGAACATTTGTAGTCAGTGAACCAATTCTTTGAGGAACCCATATGCCAAATTTCAGATATCTGGGTTGATGAGCTGGATTGATAAATAAGGACAAGCTGTTCTGATGGAATGATAGCATCATTTCTTAAGGATAGTGGAATTGATTCTAATGGGGTGAAGTGGAAATATAAAGAACTAATTTTCTAGTTTGATCTATCACTCAGTGGATCCTAGAGCTTCCTTCCCTGAATTCACTTCATGGTATCTTACTTCCTTATCTCCCTTTGCTTCTTTCTCTCTCTTTCCTTTCCTCCCTCTCTTTTTCTCACACACATACCTAGGTCATTTAGCAATGCCATCTGTGTATTTGTAATTGAGACTCATCCAATGACTGCTGATGAAAAAAGCAGAACTACCAGTTCTACCCTCACTATGTTTCTGTTCCAGTTACTCCACATCTTCTTGTTTAGCTCTTTCCTTTTCTAAGTAATATTAAGCAAGTTTGGCCGGGACTAACTCATTTACACTGACACATTGTGGAAAAGATACTGCTAAGATAAACTTAGAAAGATATCTATTGAAAATGGATAAATTGATCAATAGCAAAATATATTGTATCTCATTTTGTTGTTGTTAGTGGCGAAGTCATGTCTGACCCATCGTGACCCCATGGACAATGTTCCTTCAGGTCTTCCTGTCCTCACCATCCTCTGGAGTCCATTTCAGCTCACGCCAACTGCTTCAGTGACTCCATCCAACTACCTCATTCTCTGCTGTCCCGTTCTTCTTTTGCCCTCAATCTTTCCCAGCATTAGGCTCTTCTCCAGTGAGTCCTTCTTTCTCATTAGGTGACCAAAGTATTTGAGTTTCATCTTCAGGATCTGGCTAAAATAACAGAATAACAGAATTTGAAGGAACCATGGAGGTCTTCTAGTCCAACCCCCTGCTCAGGCAGGAAATCCTATATCATTTCAGACAAATAGTTATCTTCTTACAAACTTCCAGTGTTGGACTACCCACAATTTCTGGAGGCATGTTGTTCTACTGATTAATTGTTCTCACTGTCAGGAAATTTCTTCTTAGTTCTAAGTTGGTTCTCTCCTTGATAGGTTTCCATCCACTGCTTTTTGTCCTGTCCTCAGGTCAGGGGTGAAATGCTCCTGGTTCTGACCAGCTTGGGCGAATAGGTCATGATGATGGCCGGTGGTTCGGAGAACCAGTAGCAATGGCAGCTGGAGGCTCCGCCCACCTGCCCCATTCCCCAGAGTTGGGGAATGCACTATTCCCCGACTCCAGCTTTGCCACGGAGCTGCTGCCTGCTCGCCCTTTGCCACATGGTGTATCTTACTGCTCACCTTTCTCCCCCGGCTGGCTGTCAGGGAAGGTAAGCGCCCGAAAGTAACTGGAGTCACACACTCTTCTTCTTGAATGAGCTGCTCTGGTCCATGCACCGGCTGCACACTGTTTATTTAATTCAGTGACAGGTTGGGTGTGCACTTGTGCAGCCGGCGCATGGACCAGAGTGGCTCATTCAAGAAGGAGAGTGAGTGACTCTGGTATCTTTTGGGCACTTGCCTTCCCTGACAGCCAGCCGTGGGAGAAAGGTGAGCAGTAGGAGTCAGGGAATGGTTCATTCCCCGACTCCAGGGAATGGGGCGAGTGGGCGGAGCCATGTGGAGAAGGGCAAGCAGGCAGCGGCTCCGGGACACTGTGGGAGTCAGGGAATGGTGCATTCCCTGACTCCGGAGAATGGGGCGGGTGGGCGGAGTCACGGGAGAAAGGTAAGGACACGACAGCAGAATAGAAATTTAAAAAATTTTCCCTACCGGGTTCTGTGGGTGTGGCTTGGTGGGAGGGGGTCTTGTGACTGAGTGGGCGTGACTGTGAGTGACATTGAATTGGCCATGCCCACTCAGTCACAGGACACCCCCTCCACCAAGTCACACCCACAGAACTGGTAGGGAAAAATTTTAGATTTCACCCCTGCCTCAGGTGCTTTAGAGAATAGGTTGGCCCCCTCTTCTTTGTGGCAGTCCCTGAGATATTGAAACACTGCTATCATATCACCCCTAGCTCTTCTTTTCATTAAACTAGACAGATCCAATTCCAGTAACTGTTTTTTTTTTTTTTTTGTATGTTTTAGCCTCTGCGTCCTTCAGTACTTTTCATTTACAGGCACATACCTAGGATTAAACTCTGAACAAATGCACAAATATTGAAAATCTTGAACTAGATTCCTTAGTTTGTTTTTCACATGCTTAAAGGTATGATCTGCTATGGAGAGCTGACAGCAGGCAGAGAAATTTAGGAGAGAAGAATAGCTTAAATTAGAACGGTAGGATTTTGAAATGCTGACAGACATGAGTAATACTCTGCATGACATGAATAAAACTCAAATGCCCTTGTTCCGCCTTCAAGATTCGTCTTGGTTGTTCTTTTCCTCTAGAGCCACACCTTGTTCAAGAGCTGGGTAAATAATTATGATGAGTTTTGATACTTGTGTAACTTTTACCTGCTTGTTTTATATTGTTGTTCTTTGTGATATCTTTTTTTTTTTAATTTAAAAAGTCAATACCTGTTAATTTGAAAACTCTAGCCTTGTTCACACAATGCAGTCACTGACTTTCATGGGAACATATGATCTTATATATTTTGGCTAGTTGTATTTTCAATTCTTCTTCCCCTTCCCATTTCCTGTCTTTTAAAGTTGTTTTTCATCTTTCTCCGTAGAGGGGGAAAATAGGGTAAGATCCACCATTTTGCAATCAAAGTATTGTTGCAAATTTTGAGGGAGGAAGGCTGGGAAGCTTAAAAAATCTCATCCTGGTTTAAAATCTCATATCTCATCATGGAACAACTAGACAAGGAGTCAGCAATCTGCGGCTCTGGAGCCGCATGTGGCTCTTTCATCCCTGTGCTGCAACTCCCTGTTGCTGGTTGGCTCCACAATTGATAGGACAGGCTTGATAGGACAGGCAGATAGGCTTTCAGTTAGGGCAGGTAGAGGAAAAAGGACATCATGCTAGAAGGAGACTATGATGGGGGAACCGGACTTCCGGTCGGCTTCATAATTGAATGGGGGCTTCTGGTTAGGACCTTTGTGGCTCTTTGAGTATTTAAGGTTGCCAACTCCTGAACTAGACATTGGTAGGACACATGAAAGCCAGCAGCACAAACTGGCTTAACAGAAGGACTAGATCAGGAGTGGGAAAGAGGGCCCTTTTATTCGTGGGTCAGGAATTCTGGGAGTTGAAGTCCACAAGTCATAAAAGCACCATCGTTTCCCAGCTTTGGAGTAGATGATCCGATATGTCTTCAGTTGGTACTAAACATCTCAAGATGTGCCAACAACTTTAACTGAAAAAAAAAAGAGGAAAAGGAGATTCAACAATCAAGCATTTATCCTGAGAATGTTTTTTCTGAGGTCACAGGACAGGTAGTCCTTGGTAATGTGGTCAGAGTATTCTTGCTAACTTAATATTCAGGCAGATTTATGTGAGATACTTATTCTAAGCCAGCTAGTGTTAGAATTGAAAGCATACATAATAGAAATACTGAAACCTTTTTTTAAAAATAAAAAGCAGAAATGGATCGAACATTAAATACAAAATTGCAGAATAAAGAAAAGCATTGTCAAAAGTCTACCAGATATAGACTGCTAATACCCCAGTGACCACTAGATGGCAGCAAAGGAGACAGAAAAAATCATTTGATTCTTTGCTGCCATCCAGTGGTAACTCAGAATTAGGAGACAGGATGTTGCATTGCAGGCTGATGCTATAATAATGTCACAAATACTTGCATCTAAGAAGCTGCACTTTCTTGCCCATTTATAACAAGCAGGAATAGACCCTCATTTTTAAAAGTATATTAAAACTTTAGTATTTGTTTAATTAAAAAATTAACTGAACATAAATGAAATAGAGCAGGTGTTTCTGCTGGGATGGAATAAATGCAGTCTTAGTTTCTTTAAAATTACTGCCTGTAGAAGAGGTTTCTGGGGTCTAACAATCTGATTTATTATATGGCAAATATATATGCAGGTAGTTCTCACTTAACATCCACCTGTTCAGCTATGTTCAAAGTTTCTTAGGATGGGTCCTTTTGGTTGCAGTCCATGGCCATATGATCACAATTTGGAATCACAATTCAAACACCTTCACTGTTGCCTTCCAACAAGCAAAGTCAATGGGGAAGCCAGCAGGAGATCACAAATGGCCATCATGGGACCCTAGAATGCTGCAACTAAAACAGGATTTGCCAAAAATTATGACAAATGTGACAGCTTCAACTGCTCTTCTTCGTTGGCTGGATGTCGCACCTTATGATGATGTGGCTTAGCACCAGAGTTCCTGGTTCCAATTATTGTCAGTAAGTGAGGAGTACTTGTGTAACCACATCTTCCAAATTACAAAAATCAATCATCCAATACAGGTGGTCCTCGATTTATAACAGTTCATTTAGGGACCATTTGAAGTTACAACTGCACTGAAAAAAAAGTGACTTACGACCATTTTTCACACTTATGACCACTGCCGCATCCCCATGGTCATGTGATTTACATTCAGATGCTCGACAACTGGTTCATATTTATGGTGGTTGCGGTGTCCCAGGCTCATGTGATCCCCTTTTGTGACCTTCTGAAGTCAAAGTCAATGGGGAAGCCAGATTCACTTAACAACTGTTCTACTAACTTCTGCTGCAATTCACTTATCAAATGTGGCAAGAAAAAACACAAAATGGGGCAATACTCACTGAACGAATTTCTCACGTAGCAACATAAACTTTGTGCTTGATTGTGGTTGTAAGTCAGTGGTGGGTTGTTCCAGGTTCGGTCCGGTTCTTGCGAACCGGTAGTAATGGTGATGGGAGGCTCCGCCCACCCTCCCCGACATCATCACTGACGATCTGCGCATGCGCAGAAACACACTCCCATTGCAAACTGGTATTAAAGGTAAGTAAAACCCATCCCTGTCGTAAGTGGAGGACTACCTCCACTAAGAGCTTTGGTGGTGCAGCGGACTAAGTGCTGTTATGTAGCACTTAGCTGCCAGCTGCCTGCAATTAGTGGGAGTTCAAATCTCACCAGGCTCAAGGTTGACTCAGACTTTCATCCTTCCAAGGTAGGTAAATTGAGGACCCAGATTGTGGGGGCAATAAGCTGATTTTGTAGAAACACCACTTATGGGGGGACAAAAGCCCTAATAAGTAAGTACATACAAAAGAATGAAGGCTATTGCTATAAGTGCATTGTAAGCTGCCCTGAGTCTTTGGAGGAGAGTGGCATATAAATTGAACTAATAAACTAATAAATAAATACCTGTACAACTCTATGGCTTCTCATCCTGGTAAAGATGGGCATGCAGAAATCTGCTTATGCAGCATGCAGCATCTGTCTCTCATGCAGGATAATGTTTACCTAGAGAGAAAGCCTTATTTTCTCTTAAGATTCTCGTCTTTTCTTTCGCCCCGAGTTTATCCGAAAAGCTTTGCTTACAATTGTCATGGTTTCCTTCTGGCAACTAGAGAACAGCTTTCATTCTGGTGCCATCCCAATTCTTTGAAATGCATTCCCTACTGAGTTGATGCCCCAACCTTCTTCTTTTGCTTTTCAAATACTTTTTTTTTGGGGGGGGGGGTGGCTACTTTTAACATCCATCGTTTGATTATTATTATTTAATATTGTTGCTTTTAAGGTGGTTTTCCTCCTTTATCTTTAATATTGGTAAGTATGGAGAGACTTAGGTGGTTGCCATTTCATAAAATCTGATAAGCAAACAAATAAATATGCAAATATTTTTAACAAGATTAGGATTTTTTTTTTTTAAAGAGCAAGTAAGATTAAAAACGACAGGCATGTGTATCCATCACACTGTATCTGGTTGGGGGGAGCAAACTTCTGCAAAGCACAGAAACAGCAACCCAAAGTCAATAAATCCATTAGATACGGAAAAGAAAGGTAGCCTAAATTAGTTTACATCAACACCATTCTCAAAAGGCATTCTTGCTTTCATCCTGTGTATATCTGGCTTCATACATTGTCTTTTGCCATTTAGGCAGTACAGCAAAAAGACCAATATAGGTGAATATCCATTGTTCTGCGTAAGATGTTCAAAATATTTACACTGCTATAACAGGCTAGAAGGCAAATAGAATTGCTGAGTCATTACATGTTCAGACACATTTGGACTCCAGTATTCAGGAAATAGCTACAGAGCATGTCTTTCCCTAAGCCTTTAACTGTTAAATTGTTTTAACAATACTGACTTCAGTTTTGATTTTCAGCGTATTGATTTTGCTGTCGTGTTCTATATATTGGATTGTGCTTTAATTGTTGTCCATTTCCTAGAGTGCTTGTAGAAACAGAAAAATGGGGTGTAGTTTTTTAATTAAAAAAATAACACTTTATCAAATTTCAAAAACTGATAAAATATTTTTAAAAATATAGAAACTTCCAACTTTCTTCAGTTCAGATACAAATATATATATAATAAAATAACCTTGTACTCTAAGTTTAAACAAAAAGAAAAGCATACTTGGCAAAACATACTAGCAAACAAAAGAAATAACAATACCCAGTATTTCTATCATCAAAACAGGTTTAGTCATTAAAAAAAAAAAAATCAAAATCTCATTTTTAGCTTTTTCAAGCAAAGTCCAAAAGTGATTTCTAAACAGAAACAAAGCTGGACATTTTTTTAATTTTTTATCAGAAAGATGGGCTACGAATTTTAATAACACAGTTGGAAAAATAAGACATTTTGAGGCAGTTCCCAAAAGTATATTTTAAGAACAAGATACTGTCCTGTGTTTGTATTTCTTCCTCCCCCACATCCATAAAAATCTGCTGACTGACGGTTTTACATTTACCAGATAGAATTAATAATCTTACATGCGGCCAGACAAAAATGTAGCATTTTCTTCAGGAAGACACTGGCATTCGCATTTCCGTGGCCTATTTGAAAAGTCAATAATTACAAGAGGGAAAAGGACTGTAGACAACTTAATCTATAGTGGCAGAAAAAAAATGGAAATCTGATGACACCTTTTGGGAATCGAACATTTTATTAAAAGACATAAGCTTTTGCGAGCAGCAGCTCCTGATTACGCCTTTTAATAAAATGTGTTAGTTGGAAAACGCGGCAAAGAGTAAAGCAACTGTTAAAATACAGGTAGTCCTCGACTTACAACCATAATTGGGCCCAAAATTTCTGTTGCTAAGCGAGACATTTCTTAAGTGAGTTTTTACCCGTTTTACGACCTTGTTTGCCATAGTTGTTAAGTGAAGCATTATAGTTCTTAAGTTAGTAACACAGTTGTTAAGTGAATCTGGCTACATTGACTTTGCTTGTCAGAAGGTGGCAAAGGGGAATCATATGACCCTGGGACACTGCCACTGTCATAAATAAGAGTCAGTTGCCAAGCACCTGAATTTTGATCACGTGACCATGGGGATGCTGCAATGGTCATAAATGTGGTCCCTAATGAACTGTTGTAAATCAAGGACTATCTGTACTGCATCGTTCCAAGCCTTGTGAATTCTTGCAAATGACATTAGAATGGGAGACCTCTTATCTAGTACAAACACAACCTCCAGTTTTATGCTATAGAAATACACTTGTTGAAGTTTTGTTCTTTATGTAAAGACCAAGTTGCATTGTATTTATTTATTTATTAATTTTTGAGTGAGGTTCAAAAATTAATGGCAACATGTGGTCAATGCAAATGAATCTTGCCCACAAACTCTGCAGCTTTAGATTTATTTACTATGCATAGAAGTAACTATAAGATTGAAGGAATTTTAAAACTTCCGGCTTCGCACAATGGCAGTATTCTCTGATTCAACTGTAGTCATAAATCAAGGACTACTTGTATTTTATTTGTCAGTTATTTTATTACATTATAATATACTGTAGAACAGGGGTGTCAAACTTGCGCCCGCGGGCTCCACCCCCACCCTGTTTAGCAAAGGGAAAAAAGGCCCGATACGTCACATGATGACACCGTGACAACACAAGTTTGACACTGTAGAATATAGATAATAACTGACTACAGTGTTATTTATACAATGGAAACTGGAAACTGTTAACACTGTTAACACTATTAACAAATAATGAATAAAATAAAGTTTTAAATATAAGAACAAATACATCAGTGTTAAATAGAATTTTTAAGAGGTTGATGAACATAAGCGCTTCACGGGAGTGCCAGAATTGAATTTATCATCATAACTTCAGATCTCATGAATTTCTCTCTGGAATTTCTCTTCTTAAAGAGAAAACATTATCCTTTAATGCAGGAATGAGCAACAGGCAGCAGTCCAGATGTTGCTGGACTGCAACTCCTTAGATGTCTCATATGCTTATTTGTACCCTATGACTATCATTAAATATTGTACCTTATGATTCTTGATGAATGTATCTTTTCTTTTATGTACACTGAGAGCGTATGCATCAAGACAAATTCATTGTGTGTCCAATCATACTTTGCCAATAAAAAATTATATTCTATTCTGTTCTATTGGTAAAGCATGGTATGAATTATAGTTCTATAATTGGTGTAGAGCTATCTGACCCTAATGCAATTAACATCAAAAGATTTTGTTCATCTCCTGCTATTTAGGGATCAGAGGGAGATATCTCAAAGGTGGAAACTGCTTCTGTATGTATGTAATGAGGGAAGTCACCCCTCCTTAGAAGAATGAAATATTTTGAGAAATATTTAAACAGGCAGAATATTATATTTCCCCTAAAAGAGAAAGGGAAATCTTAAGGGAGACAGAAACTCAGAGCTTCAGCTCCCTGCAGATATTTGGTGCCCACTAAGAAAAACTGGGCCAGCCTATCTACAAAACAAAAGACCTTCAGATCCAGGATGATGGGATTATTATCCTTCAGGGAAAAGCCATTCAGCCACAGTAGGAACTAGACAACAAGCCCTTTCATTGCATCAGCCCCAGCTTCAACCAAGCTTGACTCAGTGTTGGAAGAAACATCCTTCTGGGCTCTGCTCCAAATGGGGAAAAAGACACTGGAGACATGGAGACTGCTTGGAAAGATGGTTTAATCATGGACAGGATCACATGGCTTGAGTCCCTGAACAGAAAAAGGGCCGATACAGGGAGTTTTCGGGTTTTATGCTCTCTCTGGCTTTGAACTTCATGGGGCCCAGAAAGAGTATCCTGATTGGTTGTCAGACTCCCAAGGGGTGGGGGTCTTAGCTAGCCTTGCTGGCTGATGGTCACATGTGCTGAGTTTCTGCTGCTATTGTGTAGAGGGCTAATCCTATTTTTGTTGGATCTTTGGCAATTCCTACTATGGCTCTGCCTGAAGGAGGTAGATCTTTGTTATGTAGAATAGACTGGTCCAGGCCTTAATGGCCCATTGACAAAGGGTGGGAGCAGGAAGATGGGAGCTGCTTCAAAACATGCTTATCCATTTCTCATCCAGGGAAATATAATATTCTGCCTTTTTAAATATTTCCTAAAAATATTTCATTCTTCTAGGACAGTGGTGGGTGCTAACCTCCTACATCAGAAAACCTACAAGGTTAGCTATGACCCCTACAGCAGCCAAAAGCTCAAAGGCAAGGACCAAGAGAAGGTATAAATAACCCTCACTCTCCATTCCATGTGGTCAGCTACCCAGAATCACACGTGCTTGGTGGTTCTGTTTCACCATTAAACCGTCTTTCCAATCAGCCTCCACATTTCCAGTGTCTTTCTCCCCACTTGGAACGGAACCAGGTGAAGATTTCTTCCAACAGTAATAAAATATTATGAGCATGCAGGGTTGTGATCCCACAAATAGGACTAAGCCCATTATTTTTCCATCAGCCCCATGAAAGAAACCCATAGTAGATACCTATAGAAGCAAATCGTCTATATGGGCTATTGCAGAGAAGAAAAGGCATGCTTAACTATCTCTTTAAAGGGATCCATCCTTCAGTGAATATAAATCTGCTTTGGAGGAACAAGTCAGATGTTTCATTACCCAACTAGATATCATCATCAATGCTCAGGGTTGTATTGGATCAGAAAAGGGTTCTACGTCTGGAATAAGAACAAGGCAGATCTCCATTTAAACTCTCTGACGGTCCCAGAGAAAGAAGGGATATAAATTAACAAATTTATATAAATAAAAGGTAGATCACTAAATATGGAATTATGCCGATGACTCTTCAGAAGATACTAGAATGTGAGAATAACAAATGATGTCTCACAATCTGTAAAACATTTTGTCCAAAGTAAAATACATAGCAATTTACTCCTAGCAAAATGTTAGCTATGTAGGACATACTGTATGCTAAGAGAGAAGAGATTTTAAACAGCGGTTTAAAATTCATATTTATTTGTTCAATTCAGCATTCATAATCCATATTACCAAATCAGATGTAAGGCAGCTGACAAATCTTGGTTTCTGATATGAACACAACTGTTCTTCCTGAAGCATTTGTAAATTGACCCCATGCTGAGAGACCTGAATAGATGGAATTCATCTTTTGTTTTCCAAGAAAAAGCTTCTCCTGTATAATCTTTCTTATACAATAGCACAACTGGAAAAAACTAGTTTGTGCCTTTATTGTTCCACCAGAAATCATTAAGAAGACTTGGCTAATAAATAATTTCTGATTTGCTAGCCATGCTCAGAACATCAGAGACAGAAAATTTGGGAAGGCTTTGGAAAACAACAGTTTTTCCAAGGATGTTAGAGCTAAAAAAAAAAATCCTAACCAAACAAATCCTAAGGATAGAAATAGTCAAAACCAAAGAAGCCTGCCTAACAACATCTCCAAAAGAGACCCAGAGGAGAGCTCTTGACTGTTCTCTCTAGAATGCTAGGGGAACAAATCTTCAGCTAGTCAATAAGTAACAGGTAAACTGAGTGTTTAAATTCTGCCTACAGAGGTGTTGCTTTCTCCCCCCCCCCATATATTTCCTTCGCTCCCCCCCCCCCCCCCAATAAACTACTTTGTGTGTCATAATTTAGAAGTTCATGGAATCATAGGCCTGGAAGGCACCCTGGAGGTCTTCCAATCTCTTGCCCAAGGCTGGAAAGCTCATACCAACCAGGTCAAATGGTTATCCAGTTAATTCTCAAAAACTCCAGCACCCAGAACGCTTGAGAGGCAAACTATTCCATTGATTAATTGTTTTTGCTGCCGGTTCTAGATTGGATCTTTCTTTAATGAGCTTCTCTCCACTGCATCTTGTCCTACCCTCTGTTACTTTGGAGAACATATCAATCCCCTCTTCTCTGTGAGAACCCCTCAAATACTCATACACAGTTATCCTGTCACCACTAATGTGTATGTATGTATGTATGTATGTATGTGTGTGTGTGTGTGTGTGTGTGTGTGTGTATATATATATATATATATATATATATATATATATATATATATATATATATATATACTATATATATGTATCAGAAAACAAATACATACATACATATATACATATACATTTATTTATATACATATATATACATATGTATATGTATGTATGTGTGTGTACAGTATATTTATATACTGTACACACACACACACACACACATTTATGGGGATGTGCTGGCTCAGTGGCTAAGACACTGAGCTTGTCAATCAAAAGGTTGGCAGTTCAGCAGTTCGAATCCCTAGTGCCGCATAACGGGGTGAGCTCCCATTACTTGTGCCAACTTCTGGCAACCTAGCAGTTCGAAAGCATGTAAAAAATGCAAGTAGAAAAATAGGGACCACCTTTGGTGGGAAGGTAACAGCGTTCCATATGCCTTTGGCATTTGGTCATGCTTGGCACATGACCATGGACATGTCTTCGGACAACGCTGGCTCTTCGGCTTTGAAATGGAGATGAGCACCATCTCATAGAATCAGGAGTGACTAGCACATATGTGCGAGGGGAACCTTTACCTTTATGTATGTCTGTATGTATGTATGTATGTATGTATGCATGCATGTAGTGGTGGGATTCAAGTAATTAACAATTGGTTCTCTGCCCTAATAATTTCTTCCAACAACCAGTTCGCCAAACTGCTCAGAAAGTTAACAACAGGTTTTCCTGAAGTGGTGCGAACTGTCTGAATCCCACCACTGTATGTATGTATGTATGTATGTATGTATGTATACTGCATGAGTCAAAAAGAGGGCTGTGAAAATATTTACAGACCCCTCGCAGCCTGGACATAAATTGTTTCAACTCCTACCCTCAAAACGACATTATAGAGCACTGGACACCAGAACAACTAGACACAAAAACAGTTTTTTCCCCCGAATGCCATCACTCTGCTAAACAAATACTTCCCTCAACACTGTCAAACTATTGACTAAGTCTGTATTACTATTAATCTTCTCATCGTTCCTATCACCCATCTCCTCCCACTTGTGACTATATGACTGTAATTTGTTGCTTGTATCCTTACGGTGTGTATTGATTGTTTCCTAGTATGATTTGATTGCCTATTTGTATCCTATGACTATCATTAATTTTTTTTTTTTTTTTTTAATTTGATTTATATGCCGCCCTTCTCCGGAGACTCAGGGCGGCTTACAATGCGTTAAGCAACAGCCTTCATACTTTTGTATATTTATATTTATACAAAGTCAACTTATTGCCCCCACAAACTGGGTCCTCAATTTACCCACCTTAGAAAGGATGGAAGGCTGAGTCAACCTTGAGCCTGGCTAGGATTGAACGCAGAGAAATTACAGGCAGCTGGTGTTAATTGCTGCCTTTAGTAGGAGGCATTAGCCCTCTACGCTACACAGGCTCCTCATGTTGTACCTTATGATTCTTAATGAATTGTATCTTGTCTTTTTATGTACACTGAGAACATATGCATCAAAGACAAATTCCTTGTGTGTCCAATCACACTTGGCCAATAAAGAATTCTATTCTAGGGCCTCAGCATCTTTTTACATCATGGTGATGAGAACTGGACTCAGTATTCACCAAATATAGAAATGAAATATAGAATGAAATATAGAACAGTACTATCACTTCTTGTGATCTTGATGCTATGCCTCTGTTGATGCAGTCTAGGTTTGCATTGGCTCTTTTGGCTGCTGTAGCATACTACCGACTCATTTAAATGGTGGCCCAACAGGACACCAAAATCCCTCAAAATAACTACTATTGAGCCAAGTACTACCTATTATATTGCTGTGCATTTGTTGTAGTTTTTTCTTGGCTAAATGCAGGATGTTATTTTTCTTACCACTGGATTGCTTCTTGTTGGATAGGGCCCTACAGCAATAGCACTTAGACTTATATACCACTTCATAGTGCTTTTACAGCCATCTCTAAGCAGTTTACAGAGTCAGCATATTGCCCCCACCAATCTGGGTCCTCATTTTACCCACCTAGAAAGAATGGAAGGCCGAGTCAATCTTGAGCCTGTGAGATTTGAACTGCCGAACTGCAGCTAGCAATCAGCTGAAATAGCCCGCAGTACTGCACTCTAACCACTGCGCCACCTCGGCTCTTTTTAATGCTCCAATCTGTCAAGAGGCTATGAAGATTCTCAGTCATCCATATCATGGTGGTCCCAAAGATGCTTTTTCATGAGGCAACTAGACTTTCTTGTTTTTTCTCTGAAGACGTTTTGCTTCTCATCCAAGAAAAAGCAAGAAAGTCCATCTGCTTCCTGAAAAAAGCACCTTTGGGACATCTGTCAAGAGCCTTCTGTATTTTGAGTCTACTGTAGAAAGTTAGCACCAACCCCTCTCCTAGAAGAAAGAAATATTTTGATAAATATTAAAAAGGCAAAATATTATATTTTCCTAAAGGAGAAACATGCTCTTGGAAAGCAGCCCCTATCTTTCTTAATAGCCCCAGCTGGACTGGGCCAGCCTATCTACAAGACAAAAGGCCTTCAGCCTCAGGGTAATGGGATTAGCCCTCACTCAAGATCCAAACCAGGACAAAGCCATTAACACAATAGGAATAGGAAAAATGAGAAAACACCAATGCAGGCTGAAGTTATTAAGAAAATAATGGAATGTGCTGAAATGGGCAAATTGACATTTGAAATTAGAGAACAAGAAGATAAACAATACTATAAGATATGGGACCTATTTTATCAATGGTTAGATAAAAAAATATGGAAATGAAATATGTAGAGACTGTCACAATACAAGAATTCTAGAACGATGTGAAATATAACATATAGATGTATTATTATTGGATAGATTAAGGAGGATGAAATGAATGTTTTAGAAAAATTTTAGAATATCTTAAATGATAATGAAGGAAGAAATAGACATAGTTCAATAAATGATTAAAGAGGATAACAATATATAGATATATATTAGGTCAATGATATGAAAGCTAGGTAAACTGTAAATTGTTAAGTTATGAATTTGGTGAAGGATGCACAAAAGACTTGTTACCAACCGACACACTGTTTGCAATTGAAGACGGTTTTATGTTTAAAAAAAATAAAAAAATCTTTTCAAAAAAAAAAAAAAGACACAATAGGAATTGTCCAGAGAACACAAGCCTCTTCATTACATCATCACCCTCCAAATTTCAACCAAATCTGGGAGCTTAGATAAAATTATGTATGACCCCCTACAACAGCCAATAGAATACATTTCTTGAACAAGAACAGGAAGTTCAAGTGCAAAGCCCAAGAGAGGGTCTAAATACCCCTTTCTCTTAACTCCATGGGTTCAGCTGCACCAGGACCATGTGCTCGATGGTTCAGCTCCATTAAACCATCTCTTCAATCAGCCACCATGTTTCCAGTGTCTTTCTCCCTACTTGGAATTGAACCAGATGGACATTTCTTCCAACACTATCTTTAGATTTCGATTTAGTTTCATTTTGTTTAGCAACTTTTATCATTATAAATTACCATATGGAAGGTTATAAGTCTCTTACCTTTTTGGATTGGTATTGTAGGAAGTTAGCACCCACCCCTTTCCTGGAAGAATGAAATACTTTAGGAAATATTAAAAAGGCAGAATATTATGTTCCCCTGGTTGAGAAATGGAGAAACATGTTTTAAAGACAAAGCAGCTCCCACCTTCCTGCCCCCTTTTGTTAATGGGCCAGAGGCAGAAACTCAATCTTTGTCAATGGACCATCATCTGCAAGACAATGGGACCCATCTAGGACAGAAACTCACCACATGGCACCTGGGAAGATTACATCAGCCAGCAAGGCTAGCTATGACCCCCACCCCTGGGAGTCTGACAACCAATCAGGATACTCTTTCAGGGCCCCAGGAAGTTCAAAGTCAGAGAAAGCATAAAACCCAGGGACTCGCTGTATCTCATCCCTTTTCTGTTCAGGAACTCAAGCCATGTGATCCTGTCCACCATTAAACCATCTTTCCAAGCAGTCTCCATGTTTCCAGTGTCTTTTTCCCCACTTGGAGCTGAACCCAGAGATATATTTCTTCCTACAGTATAAAGTTTGTTGAGTTCTTCATTTGGGGTTTTGGGCTGCAATTTTGCAAACATTTTCTGATTCCTGAATGAAGGGAGAAGTCCTAGGAAGGAGACTAAGAACTTTCCATTTGGTAAAACTAGGGATGTCAAAAAAGTTCAATTTAAACAGCCGGCTATTATAATAGTCTGCTAGTGAGGTATTACATTACATCTTCCCCAGTTTGTAAGTCAATATAAACTACAAAAGAAATTAAATACAACCCTATTCATAAAACCATACCAAACAGCTAAAATAATAGCATGAAATAAAGAAAAATCAAAAGGAATAAACACCTAGCATCTGATGAAGATTACCCACAAAAATTCATATAAAAGTAAAGGTGCAACAAGACTATTTAATAAACATAACACTTTTTAAATTAAAAGGACATCTAGCAAGAATTATTTCAAAGAGTTCTTTAAATTAGGGGAAAAGAAATTGTACAGTACCTTATAAAAAAGTATCACAAGAAGATCAGCTAGAAAGGTCTCTGGTCTGAGCCATTCTCTCTTCAGACAATCAAAAAAATATTGGGAAGATTGATTCCCCTATGTGTAGACACTTGATCCAGTAATAATTAATCTGTCACCAAGTTCCTATTCCTCAAGTCTATGGTTATGGCTGGAGTAATCCTAGTTTCTCTCCAGTGTAGATTATCTGAATAACAAAAGCCAGTGGAAGAGGTATATTTTGTGCTCCATCATTTTCAGGATGCCAGAAAAGAGGATGGGGAGATAACTTGCTTTCTTTTGACTGTAAGATTAAGTGCAAAAAATGTATGAGTGTGTGTGTGTGTATGTGGAGAGAGAGAGAGAGAGAGAGAGAGAGAGAGAGAGAGAGAGAGAGAGAGAGAGAGAGAGAGAGAGAGAGAAGGAGGGAGGGAGGGAGAAAATACACACACACACACACACACACTATATATATATATATATATTGCAATATATATATATATACACACACACGTATATGATCTAATACATTCTCAGTTTTAATTGTCATTCTATTAACAGCAACATTTTTATTAAGTTATTGTTACAAAATGCAAAAGTAAATAAAAGAGTAGTGAGGAGGGAAGGGAAAGAGGAGTGACAAAAGGGGAAAAAAGAGAAAAAGAAGTATTGACTTCCAACTCTCTCTGTTGTAGTAGAGTCGACAATCAACAATAATCCTTGTAGTTTGCATAAATTTTGGTGAAGTTGTAGATCCATCAGTTTCTTCTACTGTTAAAAAAAAGGCAGATGCAAATGTTGTCTTCCCTTCTCAACTCCTGGAGAGCAAGTTCTATTGATATGCTAATATTGGTGGGGGGAGGAATTCTTTATAAATTTTTCAGGACCAAGGCTTGTAGTTTCTATATTGTAGAATTTTCATCTTCAGCTGCAGGGACGAATATACCAAGGGGGAGGGGGAGTGGAGGGAGAGAATTCTCTGAAGGAATTAAATGTTTTCTATGATGGAGAACATATAGACTAAAAATTAAATAAAGATGGGGAGGACTTCTTTTAATAAAACAATGCAATATTAAAATATGCTTTTGAGTTCAAATAATACAAAATGTGTAATTTGGTATTTAAGAACGGACGTTGTTAACTCCTGAAAAAGTACAGCAGAGCTATATATTATCTCATGAAGACAAATTAGGGAAAGCTGCAATATTTGTAACAAGCATTTCATTTCATTTTATTTAGAATTGCTGCTTAGAAAGTAAGATGCAGCAATAAAACATCGAGAGCATAATGAGAAAGAAACTGTTAAGTCTCATTCTTTTTTATTTACGAGAATAATCAATAATATTATTTTATGCTATCATATATTCATATAATTCTATTCCAATCTATTAGCTCTCTTGGTAATTTGTAGTCATTTTAATTTTATTGAACAGTTTAAAACTGTAACTTGGGCATAGAATTTCATTAAAAATGGCAATATCAGCAACAAATTCATCAGAACAAAGCCTTATCCACAAGCTGAGTAAAAGAATGCACACTAGCGAGTATATAAAGAACTGCACATCTAAATTACATGGACAAAAAGAGTCCTTTACTTTAAAGAGCTTGCAGTCTAAAATGAGGTTTGAAAGAAAAAGAAAACAAGAATTCGGAAGAACGAATCAATATGGACAATTGCATTTAAGATGGATGAGCATGCATACAATAGTGGATGAAGATTTAAGCATTAACACAAAAAGTTTTGAAGGGAGACACAGAGAGAGAGAGAGGGAGAGGGGAGAGAGAGAGAGAGAGAAAGAGCGCGCAAAGGAAAATGTTCTAACTCTGAGAGGGGCTCTGGGCAATATACAATATAATAATAAAATTAATACCAAAATTGGAATAATTTAAGATTAAAAACTTTAAAATTATAAAATATAACATTAGCAAATTTCAAAAGGTGAAAAATTCCAAGTTTGGGGGAGGGAGATATTAACAGTTGCTAATACAGGCAAGGGTAGGGTTCTCATGGGGCCAGCCAGCCTATAATAAATAAATAATGGATTATATCCAGATTGGGCTTCCATGAACAAAAGTTTGCTGGAGACAACCAGGCTTTGCAACCAAAGTAAAAGGTCCTTCTTCCCTATGCAATTCTCCATCCCTAATCACTTTCTCACAGGGCTCTTTTGGAATTAGAAACACCAGACAGAATATGAGCAAGGAGAGAAGAAAAATCCCCTTTCCTTTTAGCCCTTGAAATCCCTCCCATTTTATTCCATGCAATTCTGGATTCCACCTTCAGTAATCGAGGCGAACAGTTCTGTGAGCATGTTGAAGCAAGCGCAGCTAAAGCAGAGTGCCTCCTTCCTCAAATATTTTCTTCAAATTGGTTTCTCGGGTACATTTTTAAAGACAGTAACCATAAAAGGATTTTTCTATGGTTGGGCCACAAGACTCTGCACCACAATCTATTTTGACGCATTTTCTTTCAGATGTCACTTAGATCTAAGATATTTTTAAAAACAGATCATTTGCACCTTAGCCAATGAATTACAGGAAGAAAAGATCGTTTCCCAATTCAAAGGAAACAGTAATTTCTACCTCATACAAACATGATTAAGCAGCAATATTTAGCTATATAAATTTCTTTCTCAGATATTATGGCCATGATATTGACCTGACAGCCCATCAGAGAAAATGAAGGCAACATTTTTACTATGTATAAAGAAATATCCTTCTGAGTTCAGCTCCAAGTGGGGAAAAAGACACTGGAGACATGGAGACTGCTTGGAAAGATGGTTTAATCGTGGACAGGATCACATGGCTTGAGTTCCTGAACAGAAAAAAGGGCAGATACAGCGAGTCTCTGGGTTTTCTGGTCTCTCTGGCTTTGAACTTCTTGGGGCCCAGAAAGAGTATCCTGATTGGTTATCAGACTTCCAGGGGGTGGGGGTCTTTGCTAGCCCTGCTGGCTGATGTAATCTTCCCAGGTGCCATGTGGTGAATTTCTGTCTTAGATGGGTCCCATTGTCTTGCAGATGAGGTACATTGACAAAGATTTTCTCCCTCTGGCCCATTAACAAAAGGGTGGGGGCAGGAAGGTGGGAGGCAGGAAGCTGCTTTGTCTTTAAAATATGTTTCTCCATTTCGCATCCAGGGAAATATAATATTCTGCCTTTTTAATATTTCCCAAAATATTTCATTCTTCTAGGAAAAGTATGGGTGCTAACTTCCTACAACTAAGACTAATCTGAGATTGTTATGAAGGAAGAAGAGAAATGAGATGCCTTTAGAAATGGTAATAGGGATTTGTATTTCTTTGCAAGACTAACTGGAAAATCTTGATGCAGGTTAGCAACTCATAGAGCTTGAGATACACCCCCCTTCTTTCTGAGATCTATTGCTGAACTCAAGTTCTACATTTTCCCCCAAGTTCAATTTTTGTTCTTATATTTATCTTATCATATTGTTTCTTTTATAGGCCAACTGACTCCCATACAATTCTGATTGACTAATAAGTAAGAACCAATAGCAATATAAAAGCATATAATAGAACCGGAAGAGCAAAGTATTCAAAACAAAAAAGGGAAAAGGGAAAAGGGAAAAGGGAAAAGGGAAAAGGGAAAAAGAAAAGAAAAGAAAAGAAAAGAAAAGAAAAGAAAAGAAAAGAAAAGAAAAGAAAAGAAAAGAAAAGGGGATTAATCTTCATTAATTTCCTGAATGATATAAATGTGGGAGCTAAAGCAGGGAGGTATCTAAGTATTTTGTCTTCTGCTATATACTATTCTCCTCAGAGATCTGAGGCCTCCCTAGTTCCATCCAATCCCACCCCCCAAAAAGATCTCAAATTCTTCAGAACAAAGAACTGTAGACAACTAGGGAGGCTACAGAGTGATGAAGAAGAAAAATAAAAACCCATCTGGCACATCTAATTTTTTTCCCAATAATAAAAACCCAAAGAATCCTGAAAGAAATCTGACATAATTAAGTTAGAAAACAGACAGGTCTTTTCACAAAGGAAGAAAACTTCCAGGAAAATTTGTCACAATGCTGTATCTTGTCCCTCTTCTGCTCTGAGGGTCTCACTGTGTCTTAAAAGTATTATTTTTAAAATGGTTTATTGCAAGGATGAGTCACTTCAGCCCAGGTCTGCAGTGATCCCTAATCTTCTTTTTCTGGAGCCCACAGAATTCCTTCTGCAATTGTCAAAAGTCAGCAGTGTTATTTCTGGCTATTCCAAGACATGAAATCCATGAATGTTAGATCGGCGCAGGAATGAAGACGGGACCAGTGGAGTTCATGTAACACGTTTATTAACAGGAACAGAACTGGAGCGGCGCTGCCGGAGCTCTCCTTATCTTCGCTCCGGCAGCCGCACCGCCCCCTTGACAGGGATTCAAAACTCCCGCCGGAGGATGCTTCAGCCAATCCCCGGCGGATGTCCTTATAAGGACATAACACTCCTCCCCCCCTAGATCTTAAGCTGTCCATCAACAATAAAGTCACGTAAGTAGGCGGGCCGATTGCGTAGTCTACTAGACCTGCGCAGTCCATTCGTTGGCTGGCCGCCCTCCTGGTCGGAGGGTGCTTCTGCGGCTCCTGTCGCCGTCTCGGGAGCCGGGCTGGATCTGGCCGTCGAGGGTGCGGGCGGTGCTCCTGTACCTCCGGCCAGGTCGCTGACCTCCGCCTGCGGGCGACGCTGGTCTTCTCCATCGCTGCTCCGATCGTTGGATCTCCGCTGTTCGACCGGTCCGGAACTCCTGAGCCACGGTAAGCCCTTGGGGTACTCTTCGGTCCTCACCGGGTCGGGGTTGGACGGGTCCGGTCGTGGGTGCCGGTTCGGCGGCGGCGTCTGGGTCGGCCCCTCGGGTTCCTCGGGTGAGTTCGGTTCCCTCCCGGGGCTGCTGGTGGGTTGGTTTGGCGTTGGTTCCTCCTCGCCGGTGGGTCGCAGGCCTCCTCCGCAGGGGTGGTGTAGTCCCTCTCTGCTGGGCTGGCGCTGCTTGTTTGGTCGCGGGGTCTCGCCCTCGCCGGGGTGGTGCTGTCCTACCTCGCGGGGGTGGCGACGGCCCTCTCCGCCGGGGTGGCGTTGCTGGGTCGGCTGAGGACTCTCGCGGCCTTCTCTGCAGGGGTGGCGTAGGCCTTCTCTGCGGGGTTGGTGTGTTTCTCCCGGTCGCCGCCTTTCGCCGTCTGGGTGTCGGTCGTCTCGGTCGTCTCGGCTCGGTTGGCGCTGGCCTCTTCTGCTGGGGTGGCGGAGGCCCTCCTCGCAGGGTTGGTTTTCGTTGTGGTTGGGGTGTTGTTGGGGAGACCCCTGTAGTGATGCATGGAGGTCTCCCTCACCGGTGAGTCGGTGGCCGCCCTTGCGGGGGTGCTGTTGGCCTCCCCCGCTCGGTTGGCCCCGGTCTACTTGCCCTTTCTTTGGGTACTGTCTGTTGTCGGACTGGTGCGGTCCGACCTCGCAGGGGTGTTGTTGGGTGTCGTGGGCGTCTGGGCTTCGGTCCCCCTGTCTGCCTTCGTTAGTGGCTGGGTCTCGGACCTCGGGGGTTCGATCCCGGTCCACCCCTGGGTGCTTCGGGTTTCCCTTCGGACATTGTCCCCGGTCTACTGGCTGAGCTCCGTCTCTGGCTGCTGCGGAGCCCGGGGCGCCCACTCCCCCGGGGTGTTGTAGGCCTCCCTCGTAGGGTTGTGGTAGGCCTACCTCGTCGGGGGCGGGCAGGCCTACCTCTTCGGGGTGTGGTAGGCCTACCTCGCCAGACTGTTGTTCGTCCACTCCCCTCCACCTTTTGCGGAGCTGGTCGATGTGACGTCTCACGACCTGTCCATCTTCCAGCTCTACCCGATAGGACTTCGGGCCGGTTGCGCTGTGAATCCTTCCTTTCAGCCATTTTGGTGAGCCGTGGAAGTTCAGCGCATAGACGGGGTCTTCTACGGCGAAGCTGCGGAGCTGGCGGCTGGCGGTTGCGGGCACCTCCGAGTGGTACTGGGGGTGCAGCCTGTCGAGGGGTGAGCGGAGTCTTCTGCCCATCAACAGCTCCGATGGGTACTTCTTGGTGGTTGCGTGCGGCGTTATGTGTTGGGTGAGGAGGAAGGTGTCTATGCGCTCCTGCCAGTCACCCGGTGCCATCTTGGTGAGCGCCTCCTTGGTTAGCCTCACCATCCTCTCGGCTTGGCCGTTTCCGGCCGGTCTGTACGGCGCCGAGAGGGCATGGCGGATGCCCAGTCCTGCTAGGAACGCCTCCATGGGCACGGACGTAAGTTGGGGACCGTTGTCGGAAACCAACACGTCTGGGAGTCCATGCGTAGCGAAGAGGCGGCGGAGGGCGCGAATGGTGGCTTCCGATGTGGTTGATGCCATGGGAACCACCTCGAGCCACTTGGAGAATGCATCAACCACGATGAGGAGGTGGCGCCCCTGCATCGGACCCGCGAAGTCGATGTGGATCCGAGACCAGGGGCTGCTGGGCATCTCCCAGGGGGTGGGCTCCGCTTGGGGGGGTGCTGGTCGGACTTCCTGACACTGGCTACATCCGGCGACCCATTGCTCAATGTCCTTGTCCAGTGATGGCCACCAGACGTAGCTTCGTGCCAGGGCCTTCATGCGGACGATGCCCGGGTGCCCCTTGTGTAGCGTCTCGAGCGTCTTCCGTTGGAGCGCGGCGGGGATCAGCACCCTGTCTCCCCATAGCAGGCAGCCTTTCATCGTGGACAGCTCCTTCTGCTTGCGGCTGAAAGGGCTGTATTCTTCTCCGCTAGGCTGCGCCGGCCATCCCCGCAGGATCCAAGATTGCACTTGTCGGAGTGTAGGGTCTCTCCTGGTGTGCGTGGCCACGTCTGCAGATGTGACTGGGCAGCTGCTGTCGTGGTCGATGTGCAGGAGCTCGAGGGTGGGGGCGGGATCCTCCACGGCGTCTGTGGACGGGCATCTGCTGAGCGCGTCCGCGTTGGCGATGGCCTTTCCTGGTTGGTGAATGAGGGTGTAGGCGTAGCCGGCGAGGAAGATGGCCCAGCGTGTCATTCGCGGCGACATGAATGTGGGTGTTTGCTTGTCGCCGGCGAGGAGGCCCAGGAGCGGCTTGTGGTCCGTGACTATGGTGAAGCTTCTTCCGTAGAGGTATTCGTGGAAGCGCTTCACCCCTGCGACGATTGCCAATGCTTCTTTGTCCAGCTGGCTGTAGTTTCGTTCAGCGCTGGACATGGTCTTCGAGAAGAAGGCGATGGGGGCTTCTGTGCCATTGGGCAGTTCGTGGCTCAGGACTGCCCCCACCCCGTATGGTGATGCGTCGCAGGTTAGCCGGATGGGTAGCGTCTCGTTGTATTGTATGAGGACGCTGTTGGATGTCAATAGTCCTTTAATGGCCCGGAATGCCGTTTCCTCTTTGTCACCCCACTTCCAGGAAACCGCTTTCCCCAGCAGGCGATGAAGCGGCTCAGCAACTGTGGCTTTCTGTTGGAGGAATATTGCATAAAAGTTAAGCAATCCAAGGAATGCCTGAAGCTCCGCTTTATTTTTGGGGCTGGGAGCTTCATGGATGGCTTTAACTTTTGATTTGGTGGGGTGTATGCCCTTTCTATTGATGAGATAGCCCAGGAACTCGACTTCCTGGACCCCGATGATGCACTTATCCCGTCTCACTCTCAAGCCCTTCTCCCTGAACCGCTGCAGGACGAGCCTCAGCCGTTCAAGAAGTTGTGCTTTCGAGTCTCCGGAGATCAGCACGTCATCGAAGTAAGGCACTACCCCTGGAACGCCTTGGAGAAGGCATTCCATCATTGATTGAAAAATTCCCGGGGCGGCACTGACTCCGAATTGGAGACGGTTGCACTTAAATGCCCCCCTGTGTGTGACAATGGTTTGAGCCTCCGCCGTTTTAGAATCCACTGGCAGTTGCTGGTAAGCCTGGGCCAGGTCCAGTTTTGCGAAAATCGTGCCCTTGCCTAGTGAGTGCAGGAGGTGCTGCACCATTGGCACAGGGTATGCGCTCTGCTGCAACGCCTTATTTATCGTCACCTTGTAATCAGCGCAGATGCGCACAGATCCATCCTGCTTCATTGGGGTCACAATGGGAGTTTCCCATGAAGCATGATCGATCGGTTCCAGGACGCCTTGGGCGATCAGCTTATCTAGCTGCTCGTCTACTTTAGGCCTCAAGGCGAAAGGAACCCGGCGGGGCTTGAGCCGAATGGGGGTTACACCCTGATCCAGATTAAAGGAGATGGGTTTCCCTACGTACTTCCCCAGCTTACCATCGAAGACTTCGCTGAATTCTTCGATGATGGCGTCGAGTTCATCTACCCTAACCTGGTGGATGCCTCCGATGGAAAGCCCCAGCGGCTGGAACCATTCAATGCCCAGCAGGTTCGGGCGGCTGTTCCTCACGATTGTGACTGGCAGCTGGCCCTCGAAGTCCTTGAATGAGATGTGGAGGGTGGTCCTCCCCAGGACGTCGATTGGATTCCCGCTGAAATCCACCAGTCTGGACTGCAGGGGTTTGAGCTGGCTTTTGGAGATTTGCGGCTTGAATTTCTTCAGCTGTTGCCAGTCGATGATGGTGAACACGGACCCGGTGTCCACCTCCATGGTGCAGGGCAAGCCCTCGGCCAGCAGCGACACATTGAATTTGGTGGCGCTGTTGTTGCTGGTGTGTGCTATGGTGGTCTGATTCACCGTGCCATGCCGGGATTCTTCGTAGCCGTCGCCTCTGGGTTGGTGCGAGGACCGTTTGGATGTCCTCTGATTGTCGCGCCGATTCTCTCTGTTCCGTGGTCTGGGTGGTTCAGGGGCTGGATCGGAGGCTCGGCATGCCTCTGCAATGTGCCCCCTCCGCAGGCATCGGCGGCAGGTTGCGTCCCGCCATTTGCAGGATGTCCTGGGGTGGTCGCCTCTGCAACTGCCGCATCGTTCCCCGCGTCGGCAATTTTGCGGGTTTTCCCGCCGATATGGCTGAGAGACCTTGTGGACGGCCATCTCGCCGTCCGAGTCTGATGGTGTGGCGGATTCTTCAGACGATTCGGGGATCGACTGGTGGATCTTGTGGATCCCCTTCGCCTTTTGCATTTCCGCGGCCGCGTGCTCCGAGGATTCGGCAGCGGTGGCCTCCTCAAGCACATCTTTGAGCAGGATGCGTTTCCTACTCAGGAATTTTTTTTGGAGGCCCGCATCCCTCATGCCAAAGACGATGCGGTCTCTCAATGCATTATCTACGTGGTCAAACTCGCAGTTGGCTGCGATTTGACGGAGTGCGGCAACAAAGTCTTTGATGGATTCCCCTTCGCGTTGGTTCCTCTGATGGAAAGTGAACCGGTTCGCTATGGGGGTGCCCGTGGGCGCGTAATGCTCTCGCAGAGCTGCTTGCAGGTCTGTCCAGGACATCTCCTCGATGTCCTGAGGTGCGACGAGGTTCACCGCCATCTCCAGGACCTCGGATCCACAGTGGGCGAGGAAGAGGGCCCTCTTCCTTTCGTCGTCGAGATTGCTGTGGCCGTTTCCGCGGAGAAATTGGTGGAACCGAATCATGTATGAGCTCCATTTCTCCCGTCCGGGATTGAATGGAGCGATGGACGAGAAGAGCGCTTGCTGGGTTGCCATCATGCAGAATGGCGGCGAATCTCTTCAGTGGTGATGGCGATCGTGCCACGCGGTCGATTCCTCTTAGTCCTTCGTCGCCAGTGTTAGATCGGCGCAGGAATGAAGACGGGACCAGCGGAGTTCATGTAACACGTTTATTAACAGGAACAGAACTGGAGCGGCGCTGCCGGAGCTCTCCTTATCTTCGCTCCGGCAGCCGCACCGCCCCCTTGACAGGGATTCAAAACTCCCGCTGGAGGATGCTTCAGCCAATCCCTGGCGGATGTCCTTATAAGGACATAACAATGAACATAGCAATGTAAAAAATATTTTTACAAACCTATTTCCCCAAATATAAGGAAGGCCACATCAAAATGATGCCAGCCTTTTTCTTTGGTCACAATAGGCCCACCCACCTGCTATTACTAAGCAATTCTCAGCTCTTCCCAAGAAGAGGCTTATGGTCCCCACACTACAAAAGATACTGTATAATTCTCTTGGATCTGTTGTGTTTTGTTCATTGTTTTTTTCCAAGGAAAAGAGACACTGGTATAATGTGTTTTCCTGTAATGTGAGAGAGCTACAGTGCTCTTGAGGTAATTTAGCCGTTGTCAATCAAACATATACATGAATAAAATAGAACGATGTACGGCAGATACATCCGGGAACTGAACCATCTTCTCTGTCCTTCTCATGGTCCTGCTCACTTTGTCCGTTGACAGTAGCTTTTCTCTCTCCTGCCCTACGCAGATTCCAAGGTATCAGGTTTCTTTGTTCTGGCCTAACAGTTGGGAGCAGTGAAACCTCCCCCATGGAAGGATGTGAATGCAGTTTAGTGAGAAGTTGTAAAACCAGCCAGGCGGGTTTCAGCCTAAGCCCACAGAATGTAAAGCTTTATTTATTTGGCTGATTTGTTCTACCGCTAGATATGCTAGAGCAACTTCATTAAGAGGAAATGCACAGGTGACATAATTGTGGTCCCCAAACTCTCTATGCCACGTTGAGCTTCCTGCCCTGTCCTTTATTTCAAAGATTGGAAATGTTAATGTTTTATCCTGCTGCCCTTTCCTACACATTGAGGCTTATGGTGACTGCCATTTTAAAGGAACACAAATGCTTTTTGGGAGTTCAGATTAAAGAAGGTGGATGCAACAGGTTTAGAAAAGACCAATTCAGCAAAGGATGCAGTTTGGGATGTGTCTGTTATTAGCCTATACAGTAGAACCTCTAAATGTTCCCTTTCCTTTTTTGTGTCCCTATTTTTTTTTCTCCTCCTTCTCTCCAGCCAATATTTAGGGAACATTTAGACAAAAACTGAGTATCAATTAGGAAAAAGAGTAAATTAAAGAAGGAATTTAAGATATTATTATACAAATAAATGTGTAGAAATATATATAGAGGAATATAATTTACCGATGGGATTATGTAAAATACAAGTCATAAAACTTGATCTATGTTCATTCGTTGTACGTATTGTATTGTTGTATGTTTGTTTGTTTTTTCTTTTTAATTAAAATATTTTTTTAAAAAAAAACTCTTTTCACGACCATAATTCATTCTATAACTTTGGTCGCAAACTGATTTGGTTGTGTCCCGAATCTAATTTTGGAAATTTGGCACTTACAAAAAAATAAATAAATAAAATGGCACGGAAGGGGAAATCGGCTGCAAAAAAAAGAAAGAAAGAAAGGAAAAGTGATATTTTTTTGGTTTGGAATCCAATTTGGTCGGGGTCAGAAGCATTTGTGACCAGAGGTTCTACTGTATCTTGGATACCAAGGACCAAGATTAAAGGGAGTGGGGGGGGGAGAGAAGGTTTTCTTTGACTTACTTTGAATTAATTAACATTTAATTTTGATTTAACCAATGTAGCCCTATATTATTTTTTTTCCTTTTCCCTTTCAAAAGTATAAGAGGGCTTCATTGAGGGAGATCATTTGGAAATGTGAAATAGATCGATAGCTAGATAGCTAGACAGACAGACAGAGACAGACAAACACAGAAATTGTTAGCTCCTTACAGTCACTCTCTAAAATTCTTAGTCTTACCTTGCATATCTCCATATGAAGTTATATGGTGGTTTGTTTGATTATGGTTTGATTATGCTTCAGGGCCTTCTTCCAAAATCACTGATTAAGCAAGCTATGGCTGATTGTGTTCACTCTTTGCCAAATTACTCCCTTGTAGCTTAATTTCCAGGGTTATTATAACACCAAAATCACAGGGAGACTACAGTGGAATAAATCCATAAACACCCATGCTCTTCTTTTCTCCAAGAAAAAGTAGATTAAATAAATTTCTTTAAAAAATAAATTTGATGGATCCCTGTGTTGAATTTTATGATATGTGGTTAATAGTTACTGTTTACATCTTGAGAAATATTCCTGCACTTTCAGAAAACAAGGTTAGTCGAATTCCAACATTGCTGGAAACTGGCGGATGGAACCAAACCTGTGTTAATATAATATAATAACAGGGTTGGAAGGGACCTTGGAGGTCTTCTAGTCCAACCCCCTGCTTAGGCAGGAAACTCTACACCACTTCAGACAAATGGTTATCCAACAGCTTCTTAAAAACTTCCAGTGTTAGAGCATTCACAGCTTCTGCAGACAAGTTGTTCCACTGATTAATTGTACTAACTGTCAGGAAATTTCTCTTTAGTCCTAAATTGTTTCTTTCCTTGATTAGTTTCCACCCATTGCTTCTTGTCCTGCCCTCAGGTGCTTTGGAGAATAGCTTGAATCCCTCTTCTTTGTGGCAGCCCCTGATATATTGGAACATAAGGAGCCTAGGTGGAGCAGCAGACTAAAGCGCTGTTAAATAGCACTTAGCTGCCAGCTGCCTGCAATTACTGCAAGTTCAAATCTCACCAGGCTCAAGGTTGACTCAGCCTTCCATCCTTCCGAGGTAGGTAAAATGAGGACCCAGATTGTGGGGGCAATAAACTGACTTTGTATAAAAAAGAACACCGCTTGGGCGGGGGGGCAAAAGCCCTACTAAGCAGGTATATACAAAAGTATGAAGGCTATTGCTCAACGCATTGTAAGATGCCCTGAGTCTCCAGAAAAGGGCAGCATATAAATCGAACCAATAAATAAACAAACAGTGCTATCATGTCACTCCTAGTCCTTCTTTTCATTAAACTAGACATACCCAGTTCCTGTAACTTCATCTGTTGGCCCAGCACATTTTGTTTTGTCTCAATCTCTCTTAATTTTACCCAAAGCATACAGATAAGAATGTTTGATTGTAAGGGGAAATGCAAGGACAGCATTTGTGGATTGACCAGTTGACTCAGAAAAGGAATACAGCATCTCCATGGGAACAGATGGAATTGTCTTATGTTCAGGTGTCAGAATCCACAACTGTCCCTCTAATTTGTTTGCAGACATGAAAGATGATGAAAGGAACATTGCAAGGGCTTTTAAACACATCTTGCAATAAGCAGTCTTTTTTTTCTGGGTTAAAACAAACATTAATAATCTGTGCTTTCAACAAAATTTCCAGCCACAGGAAGCTGGAAATTTAGATGCAATATTTTTTTAAAGTGCTTTTTTTTTAGTGGGGGAGAGATTAAAATAGATTTAAATGTAGCCCATTTCATGGAAGAACAGGCATCACACTGATTCTCACACTTCACAATCTAAAAATATGTGATCCTTAGCTACTTGCTGGTAAACATGTTTATCTGGGAACTCATCCCACAGAACTTAGTGAGACTAATAGTGAGTAATTAATTACTACCAGTGAATATTTAGTGAGCAATCTTGTCCCACTGAAGAGATACTACTGACAAATACGTTGTTGGCAAATGTCTGTAGTAGTAATGCCACTGCAATCTTATGTAGACCAGCTGTTTATAATATCTGACTGGAATGCTAGTCATCAAGTGTGTGAACACTACAGCTATTGTATCTTAAGAGAGTTGATTGAATCTGGGATAATTGGCATGTAACCTTCTCTATTAATAGTGCAGAGAGATATGTGAATTAAATGAATGCCATGGACATATGCCATGCATTAACTAAAAAAGCTTTACAATCCTCATAACAACTTGGCGAACAATTCCACTGGTAATTATCCTTTAGACCCGGATAAGATCAGAAGACTGGGGGGGGGGGGGGGGGGGAGAAAAGCAATACCTAATTTGTTGGATCAATGAATAATCAATCCCATAAAACAATGCTGCAAAGATTAAATCACAAGTATTATCTGGCCACTGAAATGCATGGATTTTGATTTTTAACAGCTGTTGGCATGAATATCTTTTTCTGTGTTTGAAGTTGGAACATCCATACTGCTTAAAATATAACTTGGGCTATAAAGTGAAAGTAATACGCAAATGAATAAAATTTTATCTTTGTGCGTGATAGCATTTTGCTAACTCTTGTCTAGAATTTCTTTAGAATTTAGGATGAATTTGTAATACTTAATAGCAATCGCACTTATACTTATATACTGCTTCACAGTGCTTTACAGCCCTCTCTAAGCAGTATACTGTGTCAGCATATTACCTCCAACAATCTGGGTCATTTTACCTACCTCCAAAGAATGGTAATGCTGGTAGAGATTAAATTGTGGCTCTCATATACTGTAGTTGAGTAATGAAATGTCTGCAAACACTCCACAGTTCAACCCTGATCATACATATATTTCCTTCCATTGGGAATTAAGTTAACATTAACTACATCAGTGATAGGTGAAGCCTTTATTCTGATTTGATTTGATTTGATTTATTAGATTTATATACCGCCCTTCTCCTTACGGACTCAGGGCGGTGCACAGCCAATTTAAAAAACCAATACACAAAAGTTAAAATTTCATAAAAACAAATATAAATAGCCGTAGTTTAAAAACAAATACATTAAAAGAATAATAAAAACTCTAAAAGTAATAAAATATTTACAGGAGTCAGGCTAAGCCGGCAAGCCGAAAAAGATAAGTTTTTAAAGCCCGCCGGAAAGTCGGGAGGTCAGAAATTGTTCTTAACTCTGGAGGAAGATCGTTCCAGAGGGTAGGTGCTGCCACAGAGAAGGCTCTCCCCTTGGGGGTTGCCAGCCGGCATTGTCTGGCTGACGGCACCCTGAGGAGGCCCTCTCTGTGGGAGCGAACCGGCCGGTGGGAGGCAATTGGTGGCAGAAGGCGGTCCCGTAAGTACCCTGGCCCTAAGCCATGGAGCGCTTTAAAGGTGATTACCAACACCTTTATATGAATGATTTATATGGAATATCTTAAGATAAAACTCAGTACAGTAGTAGGAGTTTTTCCCTAGAGCAGTTCTCACCTTTAAAGTCCTCCTGATAGAAGAATTAGACATACACAAAGTTCAGTTGTGGTTTTTGTCCCATGCAGGCAATTGGATGGGGCTGAAGCATGTGTGGAATTGGTGTTGTAGGCAGTCCTCAGTTAATGACCATAATTGGGACCAACAACTCTGTCACTAAGCAACACAGCTGTAAAGCAAAAGAAATTTATGTGGCCATGCCAATTTACAACAACAGTTCTGGTTGCAGTTATTAAGTGAATCATACACAGTTGTTAAGTGTGACATCACATAATTGGAACTTACAGTTTCAGAAGCCAGCAGTCAAGGTCACAAATAGCAATTACATGAGTCTGGGAATGCTGTGACAACCACAACTTCAACAACCCCATTTAATTCTCCTTTGTCAACACCATCATAGCTTTGAACAATCGTTGAATGAGTGATTGCTAAAGGAGGACTATTTGTATCTCTTATAGAATTTTTATTTTGTCTAACTGAGGAGTGTCAAACTCCCAGCCTGTGGGCCGGATGCATCACGCTCTGGCCATGCCCACACCTGGTTTAGCGAAGGGGAGAAGTTTCGATACATCATGTGACAATGCCGTGACAATGCAACCCCTGGTCTAACCCAACCAAACATTGAAAAGAAAAGCTTGCAAAGGGGGTCAGGATTCTGTGTGTCCATCAGTAATAATTCTCTAAATTCTGGGGGTAGGGGAAAAAAAATTCCCACTGTATCTCTGTGGAAAAGGCAGCTGCCGGGCAGTGACTTGGAATGTTTGTGGCTGCTTCAATCTAAGCTTCCCTCCTTCCTCTCTTCTAGTCATGTGACCTAGAGCAGCGCAAATGCAGCCTGGCTTAGATTTTCTGGTGCATATAATTTAAGTTCTGTAAGGCAGCGATCCCCAACCATTCCAGGTTAGTGGCCTGGCGGGAGGGGATGGTTCCGTGTGAGTGGGAGGCAGGCAGGTATGTGAGCACATGCAGCTCCATTTGTGCAAATGGTGGGCGCTTGTGTGGCCTGGCTCCAAACCGGCCAGTGGTTGGGGACTCCTGCTATAAGCTGCTTAGAGCTGAATAGGTTTTAAGTAGTTGATAAATTGTATGTATGAATGAATGAATGCACAAAAACATATACAGGTGCATCATGGGCGGGGAGGAGAGAAGAAACCCAGAAGTATACATGCATATACACAGATGCAACATGTTATTTCATTACATAGAAGAAAATGCAGATTCCTTCAAGTCTGCTATTGGTAAAGGGGCTGGAAAGAATTCCAGAAAGTATACTCTGCTCTGCATACTTTCTCTCTCTTGTTTCCTTTGTTTAAGACGGCCTTCCCTTTCCTCTTCCTCTATTTTTCTCTTTCTAACAGCAAGTCTATGCCTATTACACCCAAACAAGACAGATCAATTGTTATGTCCTTATAAGGACATCCGCCTGGGATTGGCTGAAGATCCTTCGGCGGGAGATTTTGAATCCCTGTCAGTGGGCGGTGCGTCTGCCGGAGCAAATATAAGGAGAGCTCCGGCAGCGCAGCGCTAGTTCAGTTCTCGTTAATAAACATTGTTACTTGAACTCTGCTGGTCACATCTTCTTTCCTGCGCCGATCTAACACTGGCGACGAAGGACTAGAGAAGAACCAACCGCGTGGCATGATCGCCATAACGAGCTGAAGTCACTCGACGCGGGCTGAGAGATGGCAACGCTGCAAGCGCCGTTCGCCTCGCTGGCTCCATTCAACCCCAGCCGGGAGAAATGGAGCTCCTATCTGATCCGTTTCCGCCAATTCCTCCGGGGAAATGGCTACAACAATTTAGACGACGAGAGGAAGAGGGCTCTCTTCCTAGCTCACTGCGGCACCGATGTCCTGGAGCTCGCCGTCAACCTCGTCGCGCCCAGGGACATTGAAGTCATGTCCTGGGTGGATCTGCAGACTGCCCTGCAAGACCACTATGCACCAACGGGCACCCCCATCTCGTATCGATTCACCTTCCGCCAACGCAATCAGAAGGAAGGTGAATCTATCAAAGACTTTGTGGCGGCATTGCGTCAAATCGCAGCAAACTGCGAGTTTGAAAACGTTGACAATGCCTTACGTGACGGGATCATCTTCGGGATGAGAGATGCAAGCCTCCAAAAGAAGTTCCTGAGCAGGAAAAGACTGTCCCTGAAAGACGTTCTTGAAGAGGCTACGGCTGCTGAAACATCCGAGAAAGCCGCCGCCGAAATGCTGCAGTCCCGAGGGATCCATAAGATCCGCAAGTCGTCCTCAGAATCTTCTGAAGACTCCGCCACACCATCAGACTCAGAGGGGGAGTCGACCGTTTTGAAAGTTTCCCGCCCATCTAGGCGGGAAATTCAAAAAGATGGCCGCCGCAACACTCAGTGCGGCAGTTGCAAGGGACACCACCCCCGCCAATCCTGCCGCTGGCGTGACGCAACCTGCAGACGTTGCTTAAAGAAGGGGCACCATCGCTGAGGCATGCAGAGCCTCTGATCTGGTTCCAGAGTCGATCAGGCCCCGGAATCCTGAAAATCTCCGCGACTCCCAGAGGTCATCCAAATGGTCCTCACTCCAGCACAGCCGCGACGATCGCAACGGTTCCCAGGGCGGCGCGGTGAACCAAACGACGATCGCCCTGACCAGTAACAACAGTGCCACCAAATTCCACGTGACACTGTTGGCTGAAGGCTTGCCATGCACGATGGAAGTAGACTCTGGCTCCGTCTATTCCATCATTGACTGGCACCAAGTAAAGAGACTGAAGCCGGCACTAACTAAGCGTCAACTTGAACCCCTTCACTCCAAGCTGGTGGATTTTGGCGGTAATCCCATCAGCGTCATTGGAAGAACCAGCCTCCAGATCGCCTTCAAACAGTTCCGGGGCCAGCTCCCAATCACCGTCGTGGAGCATAGCCGCCCGACCCTGCTAGGCGTAGAGTGGTTCCAGCCGTTGGGGCTTTCTATTGGAGGTATCCACCAGATTAGTTCAGGCGAACTCGACTCACTCATCGGAGAGTTCCAAGAAGTCTTCGATGGTAAATTAGGGACCTTTACAGGGAAACCCATCTCCTTTAATCTGGACAAGGGGGTAACCCCAATTTGGCTCAAGCCCCGCCTGGTTCCATTTGCCTTGCGGGCTAAAGTAGATGCTCAGCTAGATAAGCTGATTGCCCAAGGCATCCTGGAACCCATCGATCATGCTTCATGGGAGACTCCCATTGTGACCCCCATGAAGCAGGATGGATCTGTGCGCATCTGCGCCGACTACAAAGTGACCATCAACAAGGCGTTGCCGCAGAGCGCATACCCTGTGCCAGTAGTGCAACATTTGCTTCACTCACTCGGCAAGGGCAAAATTTTCGCAAAACTGGACCTGGCCCAGGCTTACCAGCAACTGCCAGTTGATCAGCAAACGGCGGAGGCTCAGACAATTGTCACCCATAGAGGCGCATTTAAGTGCAACCGTCTCCAGTTTGGAGTCAGTGCAGCCCCAGGCATTTTCCAATCCATGATGGAACGCCTTCTCCAAGGCGTTCCTGGGGTAGTGCCTTACTTCGATGATGTACTGATCTCCGGGGACTCAAAGGCACAACTCCTTGACCGGCTGAGGCTTGTTCTCCAGCGGTTCAGGGAGAAGGGCTTGAGAGTCCGACGGGACAAGTGCATCATTGGGGTACAGGAAGTCGAGTTCCTGGGCTATCTCATAGATAGTTCTGGCATCCACCCCACCAAATCAAAAGTTAAAGCTATCCATGAAGCTCCCAGCCCCCAAAATAAAGCGGAGCTTCAGGCTTTCCTTAACTTAACTTCTATGCAATTTTCCTCCAACAGAAAGCCACAATGGTGGGGCCACGAGGAGGAGTCTGCATTTAGAGCCGTTAAACAACTGTTGACATCTGACAGCATGCTCATTCAATACAATGAGACGCTGCCCATCAGGCTCACCTGCGACGCTTCCCCCTACGAAGTCGGCGCTGTCCTCAGCCACGAACTGCCTACCAGCTGTGAAACCCCCATCGCCTATTTCTCAAAGACTATGTCCAGTGCTGAACGTAACTACAGCCAACTGGACAAAGAGGCATTGGCAATTGTCGCAGGGGTGAAGCGTTTCCACGAATACCTCTATGGACAGCGCTTCACCATTGTCACCGATCACAAGCCGCTCCTGGGCCTCCTCGCAGGTGACAAGCAGACCCCGGCCTTCATGTCACCCTGAATGACTCGTTGGGCTATTTTCCTTGCCGGCTATTCATATAGACTCGTCCACCAGCCGGGGAAGTCCATCGCGAACGCCGACGCGCTAAGCAGATGCCCATCTGCTGACACCGTGGAAGACCCGGCTCCCACACTTGAGCTGCTGCACATTGACAATGACAGCAGCTGTCCTGTAACATCTGCCAACGTGGCTACGCACACGAGGAACGACCCCATCCTCCGACAAGTCCACTCCTGGGTCCTAAGGGGATGGCCAGCGCGAATTGACAGCGACAACTTCAGCCCGTTCAGCCGCAAGCAAGGGGAGCTGTCCACCATGAGTGGCTGTTTACTATGGGGAGATCGGGTGCTGATTCCCAGCACGCTCCAACGAAAGACTCTTGAAGTGCTACATAAAGGACACCCGGGCATTGTCCGGATGAAAGCCCTGGCACGGAGCTACGTCTGGTGGCCAACACTGGACAGAGACATTGAACACTGGGTCGCCAGGTGTAGCCCATGCCAAGAAGTCAGAGCAGCGCCGCCACAGTCTGACCCGACGCCTTGGGAGACTCCGAGCTCTCCCTGGTCGCGCATCCATATAGACTTTGCGGGCCCTATCCAAGGGTGCCACCTCCTCATCGTGGTCGATGCCTATTCGAAATGGCTAGAGGTCATCCCCATGGCATCCACAACAGAAGCCACAATCCACGCATTCCGGCGTCTCTTCGCGACTCATGGGCTTCCGGACGTTTTGGTTTCCGACAACGGGCCCCAACTTACGTCCGTGCCCATGGAAGCTTTCCTGGCAGGCTTGGGCATCCGCCATGCCCTCTCTGCCCCTTACAGACCAGCCGGAAATGGACAGGCTGAACGGATGGTGAGGCTCACCAAGGAGTCACTCGCCAAGATGGGCCCGGGAGATTGGCAGGCGCATCGACACCTTTCTGCTCACGCAGCACATCACGCCTCACTCTGCCACAAGAAAGTGCCCTGCCGAACTTTTAATGGGCAGAAGACTCCGGTCACCCCTGGACAGACTGCACCCGCAATACAATTCTGAGGTGCCCGCCACTGCCAGCCGCCAACTCCGCCATTTTGCCATCGGTGACGCCGTCTTCGCACTCAATTTCCACGGCTCGCCAAAATGGCTTAAAGCTACAGTACACAGCACAACCGGTCCCAAATCCTACTGAGTTGAGCTGGAAAATGGACAGGTTGTGAGACGTCACCTCGACCAACTCCGCAAAAGGTGGAGGGAAGCGGGTGGAGACCAGCCTGACGAGGTAGGCCTAAACCACCCCGACAAGGTAGGCCTAAACCACCCAGACGAGGTAGGCCTACACCGCCCAGACGAGGTTGGACTAAACCACCCTGACGAGGTAGGCCCAAACCACCCCGGTGCGATAGACCTAAACCACCCAGACAGGGGAGACCGGCAACACCCAGGAGGAGCGGGCACTCCAACACCTAACCAAGCTCAAGATCCAGCAATGTGAGTAGACCGGGGACAAGGCCAACGGGGAACCCCAAAACACCGCGGGGTGGATAGCAGTGAACATCCCGAGGCCCGAGACCTACACCCTGACAACAGGAGTCAAGTAGACCAGGGACAATCTAGCAGGGGAAGCCAACATCAACCCTGTGAAGTAGGCGACCGACACTCCAGGAAAGGAGACCGCCACCCAACACATCAAAGGGCGCCACAACAACAGCCCGACCGCACAGAAGACCAACCCTGCGAGGAAGGCCTCCACCACCCCTGCGGGGTAGGCCTACACCAGCCAAACCAGGGCGAACACCCCCACGACGGGAAGCGGCGACCATCACCACAACGCCAGCCTTGCAGAGAGGTCCTACACTACCCCTGCAAGGAAGGCCTACACCACCCCGACAGAGCTGACCCGTTCCCAACCCGTACCACCTGCTGCCCCGGGAGTGAATCGGACTCAACCTGAGAACCCGGGGGCCTAACCCAGCCACCACCGCCGGACTCGCACCCTAGACCGGACCAGCGCAACTCCAACCCAGAGGGAACCCGAGGGAGACCCAGGGACCTACCGTGGCTCAGGAGTTCCGGACCGGTCGAGAGCAGGGATCCGTGCCGGCGACACCAAGATCCAAGCGGGAATGAAGCAGATCAGCATCGCCCGCAGGCGAAGGTCCTCGACCTGGCCGGAGGTTCGGGAACATCACCCGCATCCTCGACGGCCAGATCCAGCCCGGCACCAGGGAGGAAGCCCCGAGCCGAGGAAGCACCCTCCGTCCGGGAGAGCGCCCAACCAGAGTATGAACTGCGCAGGTCTACGCGAGCACGTAGACGTCCCGTGTACCTGAGTGACTTCCTACCTTGATTGACTGACTAAGAACTAGGGGGGAGGAGTGTTATGTCCTTATAAGGACATCCGCCTGGGATTGGCTGAAGATCCTTCGGCGGGAGATTTTGAATCCCTGTCAGTGGGCGGTGCGTCTGCCGGAGCAAATATAAGGAGAGCTCCGGCAGCACAGCGCTAGTTCAGTTCTCGTTAATAAACGTTGTTACTTGAACTCTGCTGGTCACATCTTCTTTCCTGCACCGATCTAACATCAATGATAAGATGATTGCCCCCACATAGCTTCAAATTGGTCCTAAACAGTGGTGAAATCCAATTTTTTTTACTACTGGTTCTGTGGGCATGGCTTGGTGGGCGTGACAGGGGAAGGATACTACAAAATCTCCATTCTCTCCCCACTCCAGGGAAAGGATACTGCAAAATTCCCATTCCCTCCCCACTCCTGGGGGAAGAATATTGCAAAATCTCCATTCCCACCCACTCTGGGGCCAGCCAGAGATTGTATTTGCCGGTTCTCCGAACTGCTCAAAATTTCTGCTACCAGTTCTCCAGAACCTGTTAGAACCTGCTGGATTTAACCCCTGGTCCTAAAAATTAGATCTCAATTCTATAATGCCTGTCCCTGAATTTAGTTCACAAAAGGATTAAGGTAGCCCTTGTTACCTAGGCATTTAGCCAAACAGCCTCATGTACATGCTGTACAATCCTAACTTGGGCAGCTGAAGAAATCAGATGCATATTTATTTACCCAACAGAAGGAAATATATTGTAAATTTTGGATCACGTTTAACTACACATACTGTATACATAACTCTCCGCTCCTGGTACAAAAGCATTGCTCATATCATACAATGACTCAATGCTAAAAGGTAGGAGGAGAGGGGGGCAGAAGGAAAGAAATATCAGCTGCAAATAACTGAAACCTTAGAAGAAGAGCAAAGGTTGAAAAAGTAGTCTAACCTGCCCAGGAGTGTGAGATGGGCAAACTGTCTGGAGCAAACAGAACAAGCTGTCTCCAATTCCAAAGAAAAGGAAGGCAGGAAAATCAATAAAACATTGCCTTTCTGGGAAAACAACTGGTTAATGGCAGGTTAAAAATCACAAGTATCAAAAATGTCCAAATGGCATCTATGTCTCTATTGAGTAAAAAAAAAACACACACACACAAAAAAACACTTCTCCAAAAACATTATAGAACAGGGTGTGCCCTGTGCTGTTGTGTAATACTTTAGGGTTCTTCTTAAGGCTAAAACATGAAGGTGTGCAATTACATCTGTTGCAAGGTGAACCGTTCCTGCTTAGCATTTCAATGAGATGCCTGGAACTTCCTGGTTCTTATTCCATCCCATTTAATCCTAACAAAAGCTTACTCTTTCCTGGCTCTTTGGAAAAAAAATTGCAAAAGGATTTTTCCAAATATATATATATATTATGGAGGGGTATATATATATGTAATATATATATACCCCTCCATAAGAATATATATATATATATTCTTATGGAGGGGTAGCAAGGGAGTTTTGTGTTTTCCTGGGCAAGATTAGATTAGCATTTGGGACTAGAGAGAGTGAGTTTTGCTGGCAGAAGCATATGTTTAAATATAAACTGTCCCAATCTTGTTAAACAACCCCTGCCCCAATTTTTTTATATAAAAAGTTTTTTTAATTTTAAACGCATTAAAAAAAAAACATAGACATACAACATTTATAGAAGAAAAACAAAAAAAATATCATTTTTCTTTTCAGTTGTATGCAGTGATCCTTCCTTTTAGTATTAATTTATTTAACATTCGTTTTCTACTTTCTTTCATTCCCTCTATCCTATGAGTTTGATCGTCCATGTTTTCCCCCTCCTTTCTTCACTCATTTAACTTATTTCCTTATTTTTCAACCATTCATACCATCTACTCCATATCTTATAATACTTTGATTCTTCTTTTCCCTTAATTTCTTTACTTAGTTTATCTAATTCTGCGCGTTCCAGAATTTTCTTAATTAAATCCTCTTCGGATGGTGAATTTTCTCTCTTTCAATATCGCGCATATACAATACGTGCTGCAGTCAATATATGCAATATGAGATACTGTACTTCTTTAGTGTAATTTTCTATCGAGATTCCTAACAAAAACTGTTCTGGTTCTCCCTCTATTGAATTCTGAGTTATTTCTTCTATCCAAGTTTTATTTTTTGTCCAGAATTCCTTTGCAATCGCCCTGCCCCAATTTCAAAGGGAAAACCTTTGGGGAGGGAAACCACCACAGCTCAGCTCAGGCCAATTCACCTAGGCCTCTAAGTATTTTCTTTTCATGAAATCATAGAATTGAAGGGATTTAAGAGGATGTTAAGGGGCCAGCGTGCCTACTATCCCTGTCCTAATGTTCCCTTTAATTGTATTCATTTTATGTATTCAATTCATGCTTATACTTAAATATATTATCTAATATGTACTCGACAAAATAAAATAAAATAAATAAAAATGTGGTGGCTCAGTAGCTAAGACGCTGTTCAGCAGTTCAAATCCCTAGTGCCGCGTAATGGGATGAGCTCCCATTACTTGCCTCAGCTTCCGCCAAACTAGCAGTTTGAAAGCATGTAAAAAATGCAAGTAGAAAAATAGGGACCACTTTTGGTGGGAAGATAACAGCGTTCCGTGTACCTTTGGCGTTTAGTCATGCCGGCTACATGACTATGGAGACGTCTTTGGTCAGCACTGGCTCTTCGGCTTTGAAACGGAGATGAGCACCACCCCCTAGAGTCGGGAACTAGTAGCACATATGTGCAAGGGGAACCTTTACCTTTACCTAAGAGGTCTTCTAATCCAACATCTTGCTCAAGGCAGGAGACTTTATACCAGGGGTGCCAAACTCGTGCCCCACAGGCCGGATGCGTCACAGGCTGGCCATGCCCACCCCCTGGTTTAGTAAAGGGGAAAAAAGTTGTGAAAGGTCACATGATGACATGACACCATGAGTTTGACAGCAGTCCCTTATCCCATCCCAGTCAAATGGTTGATCAGTGTATTTTTGAAAATAGTGATGGAACACTCACAAGCTCAGGATGGGTTAACTGTTCTCCCTGTTAGAAACATAAGTATGATCATTGGTGGTAAATCATTTTTTCAGTGTCATTGTAACTTCAGTTGTTAAGCAAATGCTCCTACGTCAAAGATAGTAGAAAACAGCATCATTTCCACAAATACTGCATACTAAAAATGTTACTAATAGGACAAAGTGTCCTTTTTGCCACAAAAAAAAAAGAAAAAAAAAGAAAAAGCAGAGACTCCTTTGATGATATCACCTACGAATATGAATTCAACAATGTTTTATCACATGTCGCAAAGACCTGTATGATCTTGGGAACAGTCTCCAGTTATATCTTTTAGCTATATATTTGCATGTCATATATTCATATAATATGTGAATTGGCAACCATATGCTGATCACAAGCTATGTATCAGGGATGCACAATTTCCAGCTCTGTGGACTTCAGCTTCCAGAATTCTCCAGCCAGGATGACTATTGCCAAAAATTCTAGCAATTTTAAGGAAAGCTTTCTTCAGCCTGGTACATTCCAGAAGTATTTTGCTCCCATCAACCCAAGTCAACATACTGGGGAGAAGGAATTGCAGTTTGACCCATGTGGAGGTAATCAGGCTGGAAAAGAATAATTTAAGCCAGTCTTAATAAATTAAAACCTGTGGACTTCAACTCTCAATTCTGGGAGTTGAGGTCCACAGGTCTTAATATTGCCAAGGTTGAGAAGCACCGATTTAAGTGATTCTTAGCAAACCATGGCCATATTGGCTTAGGAATTCTGGGAGCTGGAGTCTATCACTTCTTATGGACAGTTTCAGGTGATCTCACTTTTGTTGTTGTTAGAGGAAATGTCTTGCTCAATAGCCCATTTGTTTGTTTGAATAACTGCTGACATGTCCACTCACCTGAGCCATCTGGAAATGCTTCTGTATGTGTAGAATTCCAGGTTTTCCACAACATATTTTAAATATCTATTGGCTTTGAGACACCTTCCAAAATGAAGCACAACTGCAAAAGACACTGGTTAGACAAATTCAGGAGAAGACCCAGGTTAGTGACAGCATATAGCCAGCTATGGTTGCTCTTGAAAATCTAAGTCAGATCTTTTTACCATTTGGAAGGGAGACCACTAGGAAATCCTAGGGTTGTAGAAAAACATTCCAGAAGTCAGTGAAAGTCAGTTATCTCCTTGAAGTCATCCAGGAACTAAGTTTGACTCAAGGACTTTAACTTATTTAGCAAAAACATGTTTTTAAAAAATACCCAAAAGAATCAAATGACATTTTTTCAAGTCTAAACAAAGTAAAATATCCCCTAGAAGTTTTCTCCCCTCAAAGTTTGTTTCTAACAGGCTACAGATGCGAATCACTAGGGAAGAGACTGTTTCATGTCCCTATGTGTCACCCAATAATGTTTTGCTTTCAATGAAGACCCCCATTTACTCTTCCTGTATTAATAAACCCATGCAGATGTAGTGATACAAGACAGAATATAGTCAAAATGTTTAATCTAAAACAGTTTTTGGCATGGAATAGTAAATAACATGCATCTCATTCAGTTCTGTCTAGAAAAACAGTATCATTTTTATTAAGAATTAGGTACTGTCTAGGATTTTAACTTTACTGTCTAGAATTAAATTAAAAGCAGTACTAGACAGTATTTGAGGAAGAAATAATGGATGCATGCTTATTAAAGACTAACAGGGAACGTTGTGATGAGAATGTTACAGAGATCTGATTTTACTGATTTTAGGAAGGGAAGACTTAAGGTCATGCTGCATTCTCACACTGGATTTAATAGGATTTCCACATATGTCACCTTGACAGCTGAATCAATGCCCTCTTTGTTTCTTAACACAGATTTATAACTACTTCAAATAATGGGCACAACTCTTATCCCAATTGATTATATCATGTGTGACAACAATCACTAACATTCATAGTGTCTGGGTGTAGAATTACACATTCAGTTTAGATTAGGAAAACAATAGTTTCAGAAAACAGGACAAGAAGGACTAAATTGAACAGGAAGTAGTTTTCAGCTGAGTATCAGGGAAAAAGTCTGTTATCATTTATGGAGGCAATGCATGAACCCAATTAAGATGCAATCAATAAACTGTGGTTAAACAAATAATGGCTTAGTATGAAGCCTGGAAATTCATCCATTTGTATGGCTGTGATGGACATCTTCCTTTGGAATCTAATAATGATCTAGGTTGTTATAGACATACAAGCACACTTTTCCTGAGAGATGGGCTCAAGGAGAGTGCAATACCAAAAAGTTTGGCTTGCTATCAGATTAAGCATGAAAAACTGGTTATTTTCCAAACCAGGAAAAAGAACATTGAGTTGCCAGAGGGTTGTGCTGCCAAGGTAAACCACAGAAAGTAGTATATAGCATAAATTAAAGAAAAGAACCTTCATTATACCAAAGCTGTCTTAATTTGTTCAACTAAGTTGAGATGGGAAAAATGTCATTTTTGCTTTCCTTGTTAAATTACTGCTGTGTAGATGTATTGCAAGTCATTCATTTATCCACATCTACTTTCTCTCAAATATTTCTGTGTGCACGTACACTTGTCTATATGTTTAATGATACAAGTATTTGAGAAATGTCTAATAATATTTTGGTGGAATCACAGCACATAAGTCATTGTAGGAAGTTAGCACCCACCCCTTTCCTAGAGGAATGAAATATTTTGGGAAATATTAAAAAGGCAGAATATTATGTTTCCCTAGATGAGAAATGGAGAAGCATGTTTTAAAGCTGAAGCAGCTTCCATCTTCCTGCCCCCACCCTTTGTCAACGGGCCAAAGGCAGAAACTCAATCTTTGTCAATGGACCATCATCTGCAACACAATAGGACCCATCTAGCAACGGAAACTCCACCTCATGGCACCTGGGAAGATTACATCAGCCAGCAAGGCTAGCTAAGACCCTCCCACCCCCTGGTAGTCTGACAACCAATCAGGATACTCTTTCTGGGCCCCAGGAAGTTCAAAGCCAGAGAGGGCATTAAACCCGGGGACTCACTGCGTCTCGCCCCTTTTCTGTTCAGGAACTCAAATTGTGATCCAGTCCACCATTAAACCATCTTTCCAAGCAGTCTCCATGTTTCCAGTGTCCTGGAGCTGAACCCAGAAGGATATTTCTTCCTACATCATAGTAAATGATATGTTATTTATGGACATCAGACCCTTTGTAGATTTCTTAATTGGTCTACCTAACATTTTTCTCCTTTAAAAAACCGTACTATTAGGAAGATGAAAAGGAACGAAATCTTAGAAAAGAGTGACAGTATCCATCACTTTTTATTGTTATTATTCTGGGGGGAGGGGGGGAAACTTCTCTGGACCTCAAATAGACATTCTGAGAAAATGGACATGGTGGGTGATAGCAATCCAGTGCTTCATCTGGCAGTGTGTTTACCTGTTTAGGAAAAAGAAAAATGGAACAGGCAATAAGGAACATAGATGCAGGAAGACTGTAGAGGAATATCCTCATCTGTTTGCCATCTAATAAATGAGTATTTTGGAGGCCTCCCCATGTTTGTTGGACACATGTCCCTCCTGGCTTGTTGCGGCAACCAGAGAGGTGACTGGAAACTGGATCCAGGTAATTATCAACGCTTCATTGAGGGATGGGGTCTTCCCCGCTGCACTTAAGGAGGCGATGGTTCGTCCCCTTCTCATGAAGCCTGCTCTGGATCCGGCCTCCCTGAACAACTTTCGTTCCGTCTCCAACCTTCGCTTCATAGTGAAGGCCGTTGAGTCTGTGGTGGCATACCAACTTCCACAATTCCTGGAGGAAACGGATTATCTAGACTCATACCAATTGGGTTTCAGGCGTGGACACAGCACGGAAACGGCATTGGTCGCCCTGGTGAATGATCTCTGGTGGGCCCAGGATGGGGGTTATTCCTTCATCCTGGTGCTACTTGATCTCTCAGCGGCTTTTGATACCATCGACCATGGTATCTTACTGCAACGGCTCCGGAGATTGGGGGTGGGGGGCACTGTTTTACAGTGGTTCTCCTCCTACCTCTCGGGCCATACGCAGTTTGTTTGGGCAGAGGAGTCAGAGATCCTCTCCGAGGCCCCTTACTTGTGGGGTGCCACAGGGGTCAGTTCTCTTCCCCCTGCTCTGAAGCCACTAGGTGAGATTATTCGCAGTTTTGGGGTGAGGTATCATCAGTATGCTGATGATACCCAGCTGTACATCTCCACCCCGGATCAACCCAGGAATGCCCTTTCCATGATGTCTAAGTGGCTGGAGGCGGTATTTATTTATTTATTTATTTATTTATTAAATTTCTATACCGCCCTTCTCCTTCCGGACTCAGGGCGGTGAACAGCCAATTTAAAACCAATGCAATACAATAAGTTAAAATGTACTAAAATCAATATAAATTTAGGCTGAAAATTTAAACCAAATAAAAACTCTAAAACACTAAAAATTTAAATAATTTAAAATATTTAAAATATTTAAAATATTTAAAATAGGAGGGCTCAGGCAAGTCCGGCAAGTTGGAAGAGATGAGTCTTCAAAGCCCGACGAAAGGTCCGGAGGTCAGTGATAGTTCTCAGATCTGGAGGGAGATCGTTCCAGAGGGTGGGGGCTACCACAGAGAATGCTCTCCCCCTGGGGGTCGCCAGCCGGCACTGTCTGGCTGACGGCACCCTGAGGAGGCCCTCTCTGTGGGAGCGAACCGGCCGGTGGGAGGCAATAGGTGGCAGAAGGCGGTCCTGTAAGTACCCTGGTCCTAAGCCATGGAGCACTTTAAAGGTGATTACCAACACCTTGAAACGCACCCGGAAATCAACCGGCAACCAATGCAGCTCACGCAGGAGAGGTGTCACATGGGAGCGCCCTGTCGCTCCCATAATCCCCCGCGCGGCCGCATTCTGTACCAGCTGAAGCCTCCGGGTGCATCCCAAGGGGAGCCCCATGTAGAGAGCATTACAGTAGTCCAAGCGAGACGTGACGAGCGCCTGAGTGACTGTGCGTAGGGAGTCCCGATCTAGAAAGGGCCGCAGCTGGCGTATCAGGCGGACCTGATAAAAAGCTCCCCTGGCCACAGCTGTTGTATGCTCCTCTAAAGACAGCCGTGGATCCAGGAGGACGCCCAAGTTGCGCACCCTTTCCGTGGGGGCCAATGATTCGCCCCCAATAACCAACGATGGAGTCAGTTGGCTATATCGGGACGCCGGCAGCCACAGCCACTCAGTCTTGGAGGGGTTGAGTCGAAGCCTGTTTCTCCCCATCCAGACCCGCACAGCTTCAAGGCACTGGGACATCACTTCCACGGCATCGTTGGGGTGGTCCGGGGTGGAAATGTACAGCTGAGTGTCATCAGCGTACTGATGGAATTCCACCCCAAAACCACAGATGATCTCACCCAGCGGCTTTACATAGATGTTGAACAGAAGGGGCGAGAGGACCGACCCTTGTGGCACCCCACATACTAGGCGCCTCGGGGTCGACCGCTGCCCCCCTGTCAACACCGATTGCGACCGGTCGGAGAGGTAGGAGGAGAACCACCTTAGAACGGTGCCCCCCACCCCCAGTCCCTCCAACCGGCGCAACATGATACCATGGTCGATGGTATCAAAAGCCGCTGAGAGGTCTAACAGCACCAGGATAGAGGAGTACCCCCTACCCCGGGCCCTCCAGAGATCATCCACCAACGCGACCAATGCCGTTTCGGTGCTGTAACCAGACCTGAAGCCGGACTGGAGCGGGTCTAAATAGACAGCTTCGTCCAGGTACCGGGGGAGCTGCCGCGCCACCACACTCTCAACAACCTTCGCTAGAAAGGGAAGGTTGGAGACAGGACGATAATTTACCAAAGCAGCCGGGTCCAGGGAGGGCTTCTTGAGGAGGGGCCTCACCACTGCCTCCTTCAAGGCAAGCGGAAGGACACCCTCACTCAAAGAAGCATTTATAATCTCCTGGAGCCAGCCTCGTGTAACCTCCCGGGAGGCCAGCACCAACCAGGAGGGACACGGGTCCAATAAACATGTGGTAGCGTTCAGTCTACCCAGGATCCTGTCCACGTCCTCGGAAGCCACAGGATCGAACTCAGCCCAGATAACACTCTCAAGACTGGGCTCAGTCACCTCGCCCGAACTAACCCAGTCAGTGGCCAGCTCATCCCGAATCTGAGTTATTTTGTCATCCAGATATTGAACAAAATCCTCAGCACGTCCCTGCAAGGGATCCTCCCGCGCTCCCAGATGAAGAAGGGAGCGGGTCACCCTAAACAGGGTGGCTGGGCGATTATCTGATGACGCAATAAGAGCGGTGAAATAATTAGATTTCGCCGCTTTTATTGCCACTAAGTAAGTCTTAATATGAGCTCTTACTAGTGTCAAGTCAGATTCAGAGCGACTAGCCCTCCAACCACTCTCTAGGCGTCGTTTCCGGCGCTTCATCTCCCTCAGCTCCTCGGTGAACCAAGGAGATAAGTGAGTTCGGCGCCGGGTCAGAGGCCGCAAAGGCGCGACCCGGTCCAAGGCCCCACCGGCTGCCCTATCCCAGGCAGCCACCAGGTCCTCAGTCGAGCCGCGTGTCAGTGTCTCAGGAAATGGCCCAAGCTCCGTCTGGAACCTATCAGGATCCATCAGGCGCCTGGGGCGGAACCACCTAATTGGTTCCGCCTCCCTGCGATGAGGTGTGACGGTCAGAAAGTCGAGACGAAGGAGCGAGTGGTCAGTCCATGACAAGGGTTCAATACCTATATCCCCAATCTCATGACCACTCAACCACTGACCAGAGACAAAAACTAAGTCCAGGGTGTGTCCACCAATGTGAGTCGGGCCCTGAATTACCTGGGTCAGGTCCATGGCCGTCATGGAAGCCATGAACTCCCGAGCCATCTCAGATGTTTCACCGATAGATGGCAGGTTGAAATCCCCCATGACTATAAGCTTGGGGGTATCAACCGCCACCTCGGCTATAACATTGAGAAGCTCGGACAGGGTCGTTGCCACGTGGCAGGGAGCCAGGTACGTGACTAACAGACCCATCTGCCCACCAGGGCCCCATCTCACAAAGGCGGACTCACACCCGGCTATCTGAGGTACAGTGGCCTCCCTCGGACCCAAGCCTTCCTTAATGATGACCGCCACTCCCCCACCCCTGCCCTGGGCTCTCGGCTGGTGGAATGCAAGGAAACCCGGTGGACACATCTCCACGAGGGGAACCCCCCCCTCGTGGCCCAACCAGGTCTCGGTAATGCCGGCCAGGTCCGCACCCCCCTCTTCAAGAAGATCACATATGAGGGGGGCCTTATTTACCACGGACCTCGCATTGCACAACAACAGCCGGAGCCCCGGGTCCTGAGACTCCAAACAACCCGGGGAACAGGAATAGCTCCGGGGACCGGGGCGCGCAATCGCTCGAAGACAGCGAGTGCGCGCCCCCAACACATGATATGGTCCCCTGCTCTCGCCATATCTGCCCCTCCCACATAATGTAGTGATCACACCACCCTCAACAGGGGGCTCGTTAAGAGCCCCCTTGCCTCCAGAAACTGAGCCCCCCGTGGCATCAAAGACTGTTGGGCCTGTCCCTTTCCCCCCCGGGTTTCCCCCCAAACCCACACTCTCCCCCATCCCAGAACCCCCTAAAACACCCCTTTAAAAAGTCCTTAAAAAACCCCTCAATCCCCTCTTCGGTATGGGTCTGGATGGGCAGGAACAGACTCAGACTCAACCCCTCCAAGACTGAGTGGCTGTGGATGCCAGCATCTCATGATCTAGTGTCCCCATCACTTTGGAATGGGGGAGGAGTTGCTTACTCCCTCTGAAAGGGTTCATAATCTTGGTGTCCTCCTTGATTGATAGCTGTCCTTGGTGGATCATCTGATGGCCATGACAAGGGGGGCTTTTGCACAGGTTCACCTGGTGCACCAGTTGCGCCCTTTCCTAGACAGGGATGCCCTCCATACAGTCACTCATGCTCTCATTATTTCTTGGTTGGGTTACTGCAATGCCCTCTACATGAGGCTGCCCTTGGGGTACACCCGGAGGATCCAGCTCGTCCAGAATGTGGCCATGTGGTTTGTTACAGGAGCTTCCAGTTACTCCCGTGCGACACCTCTCCTGCGCAAGCTGCACTGGCTGCCGGTGGTTCTTCAGATCTGCTTCAAGTGCTGGTACTTACCTATAAAGCCCTTCATGGCATGGGCCCGGGGTACTTGCAAGACCACCTCCTACTGGCCTCCGATCGCCCAGTGCACTCACATAGGACTGCCCTCCTCCAGGTGCCGTCAGTCAGACAATGTCGGCTGGTGGCCCCCAGGATGAGGGCATTCTCTGTGGTCTCACCGACCCTCTGGAATGGGTTACCCACTGGGCTCCGGATGGTCCCCGACCTCTGCACTTTCCACGCTGACCTGAAGACGAGGCTTTTTTAGCAAATTGCCTGATCTGCTGCGAGGTTTTAATTGTCTGGGGATTTTAAATGGGTTTGTTTTAGCACTGTTTTATTGTTATGCTGTTTTATTCTGTGAGCTGCCCCGAGTCCTATGGGAGAAGGGCGGCATGTAAATTTGATAAAATAAATAAATAAATATTTTGTGACTGACTACACCTACCACTGTCACCAGTTAGGAATTAGGCCAACTCTTCCAGCTCTGTGTCAAGTATGTGAATGCCCATGAAACATTGTCAAATGCGACACTAAACAGAAAGTTAAAAAGTGTATTTGAATAGATACTACTTCTAATTCTGAAGTCTGACTCTATAGTATCACAATTTAATTTTTCTCACCCTGCAACATTCCTAAACTTGCCACAAAACTGTTGGGAAAAGGTGTTGCCTTCTTAGATATTCATGTGGTCATGTTTATCAACCTTTCATATGTAACCAGATTTCATTCATTATGCCTAATCGCCCAACAAAGAAATATTTAATGATACCTTGCAACCCCTCTTATTCTAACCCTGGTTGTAAGCCTTCAAGAATGGGACAAATTGTCAAATAAAACACGTTAGGTTATACTCAGTGGTGGGATTCAAATAATTTAACAACCGGTTCTCTGCCCTGATGATTTCTCCCAACAACCAGTTTACCAAACTGTTCAGAAAGTTAACAACCGGTTCTCCCGAAGTGGTGCAAATTGGCTGAATCCCACCACTGGTTATACTGGTTTACATTACCTAATGAGGAAACCTAATACAAAAGGAATACTAAGTTACACGGGACAACTTGATGAACTGTATCTCTCCACTGTATTATTGTCTTTCCAGATTGTGGATGGGTCATTGCTGGAATATTGTGTGACACCTCAAAAACGTATAGAGTGGACCTAAAGGAGATTCAAAGGTGGGCAATTAAGATGATCAAGGATTCTGGAGTGGCTTCCCTCAGAGGCAACACTTGGGGCTTTTTACAGTAGTTTAGAAAGTTGGTGAATGAGAAGGGACGTAAGAGATTAAAAAAAATATGGATGGTATGGATAAAGTGGACAAGGGAAAGCTAGTTTCTCTTTCTCAAAATACCAGAACCAGAGATCCCTCAATGAAATTAAATCTTGGGAGAACCAAAACAGAGGAAAATACTTTTTTTTTTTTTTTTTACACAACATGTAATTCAGCTTTAGAATTTGCTACCATGAAATGTGTGCTAGCTACCAGCTTTGTTGTTGTTAGTTGCAAAGTCATGTCCGACCCATCGTGACTCCATGGACAATGTTCCTCCAGGCCTTCTTGTCCTCTACCATATTCTGGACTCCATTTAAGCTCACACCTACTGCGTCAGTGACTCCATCCAGCCACCTCATTCTCTGTTGTCCCTTTCTTCTTTTGCCTTCAATCCCAGCATTAGGCTCTTCTCCAGTGAGTCCTTCCTTCCCATTAGGTAGCCAAAGTATTTGAATTTCAGTTTCAGGATCTGGCCTTCTAAAGAGGAGTCAGGGTTGATCTCCTCTAGGACTGACCGGTTTGATCGCCTTGCAGTCCAAGGCACTTGCAGGAGTCTTCTCCAGCACCATAGTTCAAAGGACACAATTCTTTGGCGCTCAACCTTTCTTATGGTGCAACTTTCACACCCAGGGTGATGAAACCAGCTTAGTTGGCTTCAAAAAAAGAAAAAGAAAGAAGAGGGAGAGGGAGAAGGAGAGGGAAACAGAAAGAGTTTCCCTCAAATCATGAAATCATAGGGATCAATGGCTATTAGCTTGGATGGCGGTGTCATAGCATCTGAAGGGCTTCTGCTAGACTAGAATATTATAAGTAGTCCTTGACCTACAGCTGGTCCCTTAGCAATGGTTTGAAGTTACAATGGACCCAAAATGGTACTTATGACCTGGATTCAAAGTTCCAATGGCTGTGTTCCCTCCCTGGGTCATATGATCACATTTTCAGCTTTTGGCATCCATCCTGAATTTATGGCCATTTGCAACAATCTGTAGTCACATGATTTACAATGTTTCCGGAAAAAAGTACTCATTGCAAACAATGGGTAATGACTACACATTCAAGCATGGAGATTCACTTAACAGCCAGCATCAGTTACAACTGTAATTCTGGGCTCAGTTATGTTTATAAGTCAAAGACTATAGGTAGTCCTCAGGTTATGACAGTTTGTTTAGTGACTGCCCAAAGGCACTAAAAAGAAGGAACTGATGACTTTTTCACACTTATGACCACTGCAGCATCCCCATGGTCATGTGTTCAGCATTTGGAGACTTGGCAACTAGTTCATATTTATGACAGTTGCAGTGTCCTGGGGTCATGTGATCCTCCTTTGTGACCTTCTAACAAGCAAAGTCAATGGGGAAGCAAGCCTAGTTCACTTAACCACCATGTAGTAACCTGAACAACTGCAGTTATTCATTTAACGACTGTGGCAAAAAAGGTCATAAAATGAGGCAAAGTTCAAGAACAGTCTTGATTAGCAACATAAATTTTGGGCTCAATTGGGGTCATAAGCTGAGTAAGTGTAGTGTTGTGATCAAGGCTCAAGTAGATATTATCAAACGCAATCAGTTCAAAAACAAGCAGACTTTATTAGAAGAGCTGAGAATTAACTCATTCTCAGCGTAGTCCAAACTAATTCAAAACAAATTCTTCATAACACAATTCTTCAGCCTTAACACCAACCTTGGTCTAATTAGGCAACCTGCCAAAGGCTTTTCTTGGCAAAAGTTCAGAAGCAGAAGACGCCGACAAGAAATAAATGCAGCAAGACAAGAAACAAATCTATCAATGTTGTTTTCCAATAAAGAGCCAAAGAACTGTTGCTGGTCTTTTAAGCCTTATGGGAGGGGCCAATAATCTTTTGGCCTTACTCCCGAGTCGTCCTTTTTGCTTTAGCTGCTCTTACTTTCTGGGAGCTCTTCTCATGCTTGCACTAAGAACAGGCTCCTCCTATTCCTCTGCCTCTCTGATGTCATCCTCTGGAGGCTCTGGAGTCGGCATATCACTCCCAGATGGCCCTGGCCTAGTGGTGGGTTTCAAATTTTTTTATTACCGGTTCTGTGGGTGTGGCCTGGTGGGTGTGGCATGGCTTGGTGGGTGTAACAGGGGAAGGATACTGTAAAATCTCCATTTCCTCCTGATCAGCTGGGACTTGGGAGGCAGAGAATAGATGGGGATGGGACCAGTCAGAATTTTTTACTACCGATTCCCCAAACTACTCAAACTTTCTGCTACCGGTTCTCCAGAACTGGTCAGAACCTGCTGAAACCCACCTCTGCCCTGGCCCCACCTCTGCCTCTGACGCAGAGCCCTCATCCGGGTCTTCCCCAGCCTCCAGGACTGGCCCATGTTCTTCCTCAGCCTACTCACTGTCTGAATCCACTGCCAGCTCCGCAGGCTGCTGGCGGACCACAATATGTAGTAGCATACTGTACTTCATGAGCAAGGATCCAATCCAGCAGGGCATTGTTTATGTCAGGGGTGTCAAACTCAAGACCTGGATCTGGCTCATAGGGTGTTTAGATCTGGCCTGCAGGGCTGCCCTGGAAACAGCAAAGGACCAGCCCGCATTGCCTCTGCCGGTGAAAACGGAGCTCAGAAGGGGTGCTTTTTGCTGGCAGAGGGTTGTAGGAAGCCTTCTCAGCCGAAAACGGAGCTTGGGAGCATGTTTTTGTTGGCAGAGTGCTCAGGTCACCACAGGCGCCCTCAACACAAGTGATATTGAGCTGGCTATGCCCACCCTAGTCCCCCGAGGTCAAACACAACCCTGCGATGCGTCCCTTAATGAAATCGAGTTTGAAACCCTTGGTTTCTGTTCTTATGCTGAACTACCATTTACATACAGATCTAACTAGGATAGCCAGTTAGAACTAGCCAGTTGGATGACGTAGTCTAAAGTGGGTAAAACATTTGACATCCCTACAGATCTGAAAAACATTTTTGAAATTTGGCATCTTAAAGTGATCGTAAATCACTTGGGTAACTGATTTCCCCTCTAAGAATCAAAGCTATTTTAATTTTATAATTTTAGATGTATAGCAATACTGTCTCTGTATTCATACAAATATCTGTTACCCATTGTTCCTCTAAAACACGAGTGTCGAAACCCGCAGCGTCACATTGCCTTCATGTGACATTTTGAGATGTTTTTTCCCTTTGTGGAGCTAGGGTGGGTGTGGCCTGCATGTGACGCATCCGGCCCATGGCTCTAAAGCAATGCTTCTCAACCTTGGCAACTTTGAAGATTTGCAGAGTCTTAACAACCATGCTGGCTGGAGAATTCTGGGAACTGAAGTCCATTTACCTTAAAATTGCCGAGGTTAAAACACAGTGCTGTGAAGTATGCAAGGCAAGAGGCATATCTCCACACCACTTTAAGCCTGATTTTTAAAGCAGGACTAGTTCAGAGTTACCCAAACAGCTTTGTTTCTGCATGAAAGTTAATCCCAGATTCTTTGTCTTTGATCCAACACATACTGAGTGGAAGTTAGTAAACCTAGAGTCGCCTAATAGGGGTAATGAGCGGCACAAAAAATTGATAAAAGTTAATAACTGTGTATGACTATATTTATGTCTGTTTGAAGACTTCCCAAATGTCTTAAATCTTAAATTTTTTGTTACTTTTATATAAAAAAAAACTTTATTCATAAGAAAATAGGTTTACCATTTGGGCAAACTTTATTTTCCATTATGTGCCATTGAGTCAGTGATGACCGCATGACAATCTATCCCTAATCTGGTTTTTCAAGTCTTCCAACAGGGCACCCATCGCCACTATTAATATTTTAGCCATAATCTTATGAATTTTGGGAATATGACAACAACTAATAAGTATTGGATAGTGGGTGGTAAGAATATATTGTTCCATATAGTCACAGCAAAAATAAAGCTATTAAAACTTTTTCCATAAAAACATTTGATCCAGGTTCTTAAATTATCTATCTGCACCTATGTTACTTCAATCAGTCTGATTTGCTTTTTTCACTTTTAAAAGCAAAACAAATACAAATCTTAAAAGTAACAACAGGGAGAAAAAAATGGAAGGAAATATAGAAAACACAATTGTAACTATAGTGTATTCTATCTCTCTATGTATTCAAGATGGACAGTGATTAATATTTATATGTACTTATATGTTAAGGTGTAGGTATATAGATATATATCAGAGGTGGGTTCTACTTACCTTTACTACCGATTTGCAGCAGGGCTGCAAGTGTGCGCTTGCTTTGTTTGTGCGTGCGCTCTTCTGCGCATGCACAGAAGTGTTTTGATGACATCGGGGTTGATGGGCGGAGCCTCCCGCTTACTACCGGTTCTATAGAACCGGTGCAAACTGCAGGCACCACACCACTGATATATACGTATATAGCATATCTATATGTATGTTATGTGTACCCTTTTGAGAGCAGGCAACAGAATTTCATTTTTAATGTGTGCCAGAGTGCCCACAGAAAAACATGACAATATAAAGGTGATCTTATCTCTGAGCTAATCTCACTCTATCTCTAACTCTCTATCCAACCATCCTAATTTTAAAGTAATAACTACTATACTGCTGTACATAAATTTCATGACCCAAAATTTATGTCTATACACAGGTAGCTTAAGAAGGTTGGATCTGGTTAATGCTTGGATGGGACACCACCAAGAAATCTCGTGACTATACAAGACTCCAGGAAGTTGAAAAAAATATCACAGTAGGTGGCAACGGCACACCAGTTGTGTAGCATTGTCAAATACACAGACACACACATATCCAGAAGATCAGTTTCCTTAATGGAGCAGTTAACTTTACAAGCAAGGCTGCTGCTTCTCCTTCTCATCCATTTTTCCTTACAGCTATATAGCCTGACTACTTTCCTTGCTTTTTATCCCACGCTGGCTCTCGTCTGGGGGGCCTGGAGCTGGAGCAGCACGTGCAAGCAAAGGCAACCCCTGGAAAAGGCGACCTTAGCTGGCCAAAAAGCAATTTTCCTTTCCCAGCCTAGGAACTGAGCCAGCCCGTCAGCTTCTTCTCTTTTGCTGGCTGCTGTGGGAACGATGACTCATCAACTTTCCTCAGTCTGGCTGGACGGTCCAGGGCATCCTAATGAGGTCCTTTGCCAATTGCTTTGCCTAGCAATGGAAAGTTATGGCTTGTGGCTTTATGAGATGATGGACCAGAGAGTGAAAGTGATGGACAGCCAAGAGATGAGGATTTGTCTGCCTTCCGGACAAGAGAACATGGCCTGTAATGGCAGGGCAGAGTTTCTCAAACTCAGCAGCTTTAAAATGTGTGTACTTCAATTCCCAGCATTCCCCAGCCGGCATTGTGAAAATTTAGGGTTTTGGAAGGATTTGAAGGGGAGGGGGGGCGAGGAGGTAGGTAGCCTGCCTAGAGGGCAACAAGCCGAAGAAGGCACCCGGAAATCAAAGAAGCAAAAACCCAGACAGGGCAAGGAGGTTGCATGCAGTGGGAATGCAAAAACTCAAGAGGACAACGGGAGCTAGCAGAAGGATCAATATTTTGCATTGGATTTTCCTAATCAGTTAAAATATAATCCCATTTGGGTTTTCCCTACATAGTAACTGATTGGACTATTGTTCTCTCTCTCTCTCTCGCTCTCTCTCTCTCAAAAGGAGGAAAAAAGTGCCATTAGTGAGATACAAATAAGGGATCAAAAATGTCACGTACATTACAAGTTGTTCAATGTATCCCTACAAAGGGATGGAATGGGTTGCATTGCTTTTTAAAGTGTGGCGGGGGAAGCCTTAAATATCACTAGTAAGCTTGAAGAGTAGCTGGTTAATGGCACACAGGTGGGCCAAATGCTTTTTTTCTAAGGTGCCACAAAATGTGTGTTTTATTTCCTAAATCTTAAGTGAACAACATAATAAAAATTGTACACCCCCCCCAAACCATATCTTATATAAAAGATACATTAAAAATATGTATGAGTTACCCTGTGATCAGATGGACAGCCAATAAATGAGATAGATAGATAGATAGATAGATAGATAGATAGATAGATAGATAGATAGATAGATAGATAGATAGATAGATAGATAGATAGATAGATGATTAATAATTTCCTGGTGCATCACATAACTACTGCTATGTTCAATATGCTTCAGTTTCATAAAAGTTGAGAATTACTGGTGTAAACCACTAATTAAAATTGATAAGCTACAAGAAATAAGATTGGCACTAGGAATACAATTTATCATAAAATTGGAATACAGACCGTAAACATAAATTTAGGGTCTAAATCTATTAATTGATTTCAATAGGGGAAAACAAGAGATGAATCAAAAGAGTGTTTGTGAAGAAAGGATTCAGAAATTACTTCTAGTTTTCAAAAGTCCTCCTTAGATAGCTAAGTAGATGTTCAGCATGTTTATTAGATTTTTATCCTGCCTTTATTACTGTTTACCAGTAACTCAAGGGAGCAGACATACGTAACATTCCTTCTTCCTCCTCTTCTTCCCCCACAACGAAGTGAGTTAGGCTGTGAGTTGTGCAAGGTGGAGAATGGAAGCACCAGGTTAAAACATCCTCGTAGTTGATTTGATCCTCCTCTCTACTTCTGCCCCTTTCCCCCTTATCTGGCCAGATACAAAACTCAGCTCTGTTTTTGCTGATTAAACATCCATTTAGCGGTCAAGCTAAAATGCAGGGCTAGGAAAACCATTTGCACCAACAGGGATTCTGATCATCATTAAAACTACACCAGAATATAAAATCATCATTGGGGTTCTGTGCACAGAGCTGGAGGCAAGCAGAAAGGACATTGCATGGAACAACTATCATCTCACCTAGTAAAGTTCCAACAGGGTGTTAAGAATTGAACAACTAGGAAAATGTGAGCATGTATTTGAAAAGAACTGAATCCAAAACTTGGCTGAACCATTTGGTCAACTTTTTACCCCTCCCTGAACTTTCAAGAGAGATTTACTAGGAGGAGGGGAGAATCAGTAGCAAACTTAGTAGAAATTTGGGGAAAGTATAGTTAGCTTGCTTTACATGTTGTAGCTATTAATTACTCAGAGTAAGCAATAAAGGTTTCCCTTGCTAGATGTATTTATTTTTGTATTTGTGTTATATGACATCTGCAAAAAGTTTATCACAAGTTGCAATGGAGCAACTTGTGTTTCATTCAGCTCAGTAATTTGAAATAAATTCATGGTGTGTGAATCATAAAAGTCCATTTAAAATTTATGCTGTAATGTATTTTCAAAAACCCAACCACTAATATTTCCTAGCTGTTCTTTGTGAAGAATTTAGAAAGTTTATAGCAACTATCCCCAAGGTATCTTTGTTGGACAACAGCTAACAAAGAGCTACTTAAGAGATGGATTGAAATTGGATCTGCTAGGATATTTCTGGCTAATTTGTATGAACTCACAGATTATTGACACTTTGATTATGACAGCAATATACATGCCATAAATTAGACTGCGGAAAAATGAGAAAACCCTAAATAGAAGTGAATTTTGCAATAGAGCAACTTGTGTTTCATTCAGTTCAGTAATTTGAAATAAATTCATGGTCTGTGAGTTCTTTTAACTCTAAACACATGTCTTTTTTTGCATAAGGTTCCAGTTGGTAGATCTTACTATTTTTAAAAATCTTTAATTTTGTAAAGAATTAAGATAGATTCTTCCCCCAGGCTCAGTGTCTACTTTATTTTCTTTCAGCTCTGAGTTGAAAATTATGCTTCTGCACTTTCACATTTTATCCTAATCCCTTTTCAGGCTTCATTTGAGTGGTCTTTCTATCCTCCCCCACAAAAACCCTCCCTCCCCATGTCAAATCCTCAATTCTTTAAGGTAACCACAGCAGCTATGGGGAATGGGGAGGGAGGGGGCTGTTGGGAAATGTAGTATTAAAACTCTACAATCCCATTATAGTACAGGTAGTCCTTGATTTACAACAGTTTGCTTAGTGACTGAAGTTACAACAGCTCTGAAAAAAGTGACTTAATTCACACTTATGACTGTTGCAGCGTTCCCCATAGTCAAAATTCAGACGCTTAGCAACTGACTCATCTTTATGACCGTCGCAATGCCCCAGGGTCATGGGATCAACTTTTACGATCGTCTGACAAGCAAACTCAAGGGGGAAGCCAGATTCACTTAACAACCTTGTTACTAATTTAACAAGTGCAGTGATTCACTTAACAACCGTGGCATGAAAGATCCTAAAATGGGGCAAAACGTACTTAACAAATATCTCAGCAATGGAAATTCTGGGCTTAATTTTGGTCATAAATCAAGGACTACCTATACTCTAGCCAATGTGAGAGCCCACAGAGGTATGGAATTACAATTACCCTTCAACCCTAACCATGTTAGCAACAGAAAATTGCAAGACATTAGCAGTAGCCAATTTTGATGTTTTTCTCCCCAAATGGCACAAATGCAGATCACCTTCTACTATTTTAAAACCTGTTAGTACTTGACAATTTCCCTGTTTAGGTAGTTCCAGATTGATGGAAAGGCCTTTATTGATGGACTGTGTTTTGCATGGCAAGTCACAAATTACATGGGTTAAACCCCTTTTCTGCCCATTGTTTAAACTCTAATTGAAAAGTATGATTCACTTGGTGACTAAGGACATTCACCTTGTTTAGAGGGATGTACAGAACTGAATTGGATACCCATTAACAAATCCATCTTTACCTGGTAATTACTTCGATTCCTTGCCTTTGGCTATTAACTCTCTCGTCCACTTATTTATCCAAACTTTCCATCAACATGCTCAACAGTCAGTCTACTTTGACTAAGATTTCAGTCTCTCTTCTAAAAGGGAATTAAATGGACTTTGTTTTTTTAACAAGCCTGGCTTTATTGCAAGAGCGTACACATTGGCAAAATGTGAAATAATATAAATTAAGAATCAGCCTTACATTGTCATTTCAGAATTCTGGTTTTGAACTATTGTGGTTTTCAGAAAAGCTGCATATGACATGCTACATTTTTTTAAGCAGAAGTGAGAAATAATGATCTTGTAAACAAGTATAACAACCTACCATGAATGTTGCAACGTGGAAGAATGCTTCTGTTCAGAGAACCAGCTAACTAGTTAGAACCTTTTTTCCAGCATATCCCATTCCAATTTCTTTTCCAGCATTTTTTTCTTAATACATAGGCTCACCTTACTCCGCTCATTCAGATAGGTTTGTGAGAAAGTGCATTTCCTACACCTTGCAAAATACAGGTAGTCCTTGATTTATGACCATTCATTCAGAAGTTGTGATGGTGCTGAAAAAGTGACTTGTGACAGGTCGTCACACTTACAGCCATCCCTGCAGCCTTGTGATCACAATTCAGGCAGGAGTAAAAAATTAATTAATTTTAATTAATTTTAATTAATTAAAAAAATTCCCCTACTGGTTCTGTGGCGTGGCTTGTTGGGGGAGGTCATGTGACTGGGTGGGTGTAGCCAACTCAACATCACTCACATCGAGGGCCTCCTTACCAGCCCCTCCCCTCCCAGCCACTCCTTGTCGCAAATGGCAAGAAAATGGGGAGGGGAATATTCTTGGCTACCATCCTTCCCTCAGTCTGTGCTGAGATTGAGGAATGAATGATAGGCAGGAAAATCCCTGTCCCCATTTTCCTGCCTTTCACAAAAATGGCTCCATTCCAGCTGGACCCTCCTGAGGACTGCCTTAAAAGGGACAGGCTGCAGCAGCTCTATTGTGAATGGAGGGAGAAAAGTTACCATTCTCTCTGCTGCATTTAACATTGAATTCTGTGGCAGAGAGAATGCTAACTTTTCTCCCTCCATTCAGGACGGAGCTGCTGCTCCCTTTATGGTTCCTTCCCAGCCCCCTCCCTCCTGGGGACTACCTTAAAGGGACAGGCTGCAGCAGCTCTGTTCTGAATGGAGGGAGAAAAGTTAGGACTATTGAGCGGCTGGAAGAGGTGAGCAGCAACCCCTGGACGTGGGTGGGGCCAAGGAGGGGTAATTTCTTCCGGTTCGGCGAACTGATGCCCATAATCCCTAGCGGTTCGCCCGAACCGGTAGGATTTCACCCCTGATCCAGGCACTTCGCATATTTACGATAGTTGCAGCATCCTAGTGTTGCATGAACATCATATGTGACCTTCCTAGCTGGCTTCCAACAAGCAAAGCCAATGGGGAAGCCAATAGGGAAAATTGCAAATGGCAATCATGTAAAAGTGCTGTTTGTCACCTTTAAAGCCCTTCATGGCTTGAGACCAGGTTATCTGAGGGACCGTCTCTTGCTGATCACATCTACCCGACCCATCAGAGCAGGGAGTCAGGAAATGTTGCGGGTCCCATCCCTGAGGGAGATAAACCTGGTGGGGCCCAGAAGAAGGGCCTTCTCCATGGTGGCTCCCTCTCTCTGGAACATCATTCCCCCAGAGATTAGAATGGCCCACACTCTAATACTCTTCCGGAAAGCGCTGAAGACTTGGTTCTGCCAGCGGGCCTGGGGAACGCAGAGTGGGATGGAGCACATTAAATTACTTGTGTGATCTGTTGTCGCCGGGACGGGGTGGGTGGGTGTTGATTTTGTTATATTGTACTATATTAATTTATTTTATTCTTTTTGTTGGTTTTTATTGTTTTAAATGTGGTTTTATATTTTCTGCAAGCCGCCTTGAGTTGCCATGGGCAAATAGGTGGCAATATAAATTCAATCAATCAATAAATAATGACTATAGCAAAAAAAAGCTGTAAAATTGACTGTGGCCATGTTATGCCTTACCCAAGGACTACATTGCTTAATGGTACAGTCAAGGATTACTTTATCAACAGGACTCTAAGCCTAAAAGAGCAACAAATCAGTAACATCCTACTAAATCATAGTGGCACAGATAGGCACTAAAGTGTCAATTTAGTCTCCATGTCTGCTTATGTACTTGTTAAGGTATATAATATAGTTCATGAATCTAATTTCCTGATATATGTTGCTTTCTGACAGCAATGATTTTCCTCCACAACACTTTATTGTGGACACATGAGTCACTTCCTATAGCAAATAAAGAAACTCAATTATGAGATTCAGGTTGCAAAATTTAAAGAAGAAATTAGTGAGGGAAGATTTCAACTCCTTTATGGCTTCAGGAGAGTCACAACCAATTTCATCCAGAGATAGCACAACTCAGGGGTGGTATTCACTTACCTTTGTTACCAGTTTGCAAATGTGAGCGTGCGCGCGGGCGCAGAGCATCAAAAATGGGATGTGATGACATCTGGGTGGGTGTGCGGAGCCTCCCACCACCGCAACTACTGGTTTGCCCGAACTGAAGAGAACCGGCTGAATACCACCACTGGCACAACTGGGATTTATTAGATGTAATGTTATTCACCTTAGAGCAGGGGTGTCAAACTCATGGCCCATTGGCCAGATGTGTCATGCACTGGCCACGCCCATGCCCAGTTTAGCAAAGGGGGGGGAAAGTCATGATATGTCACATGACAACACTGTGATGACACGAGTTTGACATCCCTTAGAGTGATAGGAGCAAGATCATTTTTTGGTCCACAGATGTAACTTGCCCAACAATGTAATAATACATTACACACAACTACTTTTGTGAATGACCACCATTCAGAGTTAGTTGTCTCTGAACCTGCTGTATTTATATACTTCCCTTCTGAATTTCCTTTTTATGATTCCACCAATATGAACTGCAAAAGCTCATCTGTAACAAGACAGGGACAAGCTAAGAAAACCCACTTCTGAAAATGATCATGCAATGTTATATCATTAAGTTCAGGCTCAACTTTGGTGGTGGTGCTTCAATCAGTCAGTCACTGTCACCTCTTCATGATCTGTGGACATCTGTTCACCAGGGTTATCAGTATCTGCTTGAACTTTCTGTAAGCTCCTGCTCATGTCATCAGTGATAGCATCAAGCCACTTTCTCTTCTCCCAGCCAGTCTTTTTAAATTGCCTTTACTTTTCCCAGTGCATCAGTGTTTCCTTTTGACTCTCGTCTGTGCATTATGTATCCAAAATAGTGCTAGCTTATTTATTAACATTTCCTTAACAAGCAGCCTGGTTTGACTTCCTCTAGCGCTGAATGACTTGTTCTTCTCTTACCTCACGCTTTGGTTTTGTTTTTTTTTCAGCACCACAATTTAAAGGCATCTTTTAACCTTTATTCAGCCTTTCCAGTGATTCAGCTTCCAGTCACATATTACAACTGGGGAAATCCATAATCTTGACATTAAATATCTTTGTAGTTATTAGGAGGTCTGTGCACCTTAATATTTTGTCTACATCTTCCATTGTCTGTGTCCGCAGGAGTAAACATCAGTTTATTTCATGGTTACAGTCACTGTCTTTGTGAGGTTTTTAAGCACTGGAAGACTATGTCTATTCCTCTTCCAACTTCTTTTCTCCTGTTCGCATTGAGCGGCAGTTAATTATCTCTACTTGAAGCCCAAAGAATTCTCAACAATTTTCCACCGCACATCTGCAGGCATTGAAAAGGGAGTGTACCAGGGGTGAAATCCAGCAGGTTCTGACAGGTTCTGGAGAACTGGTAGCAGAAATTTTGACCTGTTTGGAGAACTGGTAGTGGAAATTTTGTAGTTTGGAGAACCGGCAAATACCACCTCTGGCTGGCTCCAGAGTGGGGTGGGAAAGGAGATTTTGCAATATCCTTCCCCCAGGAGTGGGAAGGAAATGGGGATTTTGCAGTATCCCTCCCCTGCCACGCCCACCAAGCCGCACCACGGCCAAGCCACGCCCACAGAACCAGTGGTAAAAAAAATTGGATTTCACCACTGTAGTGTACGGTATACCATCTGAAGCCTGGATCACAGGTTTCTTTCCTATGGCAAAAACAGGGCTTTCAATTAAGGAAAAAGAGGGAAATATTTTTGCCTTCCTCAAAAATAGCGCTGCAAAATGCTGGTGGTGACTTTGCCTGAATCTTCCACTGAAGGAAATGTTTTTCCAGTATTTGCAAAATAGAACTTAAGTTTTAAGCCTCTGCAGTTTTATATTCATGGGTCTGTGTGTGTGTGTGTATGTGTGTGTGTGTCTATTTGTGCACTGGCTAGTTGAATAGAACCTATTCTTCTGAATGGTATGCATAGGATCACATCCTTGGTAAAATGAGATTTTTACTTTTGTTGAGCAAAGCAAATTGATGGGTGTGAGTAGCTTAAAGGGAAATAATGTGTAAAGTATACATGGTATTGCATTAGGAAGGGTTGGTCTGATATGCCAAGGTGCTCAAACTGGTAGGGCTTGCTAGATATTGTTACGTGCAAGACTGCATAAAAGTTTGGGATGCGTGGGTGTGAGTGTTTGTTTAGGAATCAAAATTTTTGCTGATTCTGTCTTCTCAAATCAATAAAAATAATGCTACTTTCTAACTGCACTATCTCAACTCCCTTGGTCAAAAATGGGATCTGGACCTTGTGGATCTCAAAAGGGAACATTATTCTGGATTTATCCAGCAACATCAAACATATAAACAAAACCCAAAATTTCCTTGGGAAAAAATGGGGGAAATGTTTTATAGCAGATACACTGGAAGCTAAATATTGTAGAGCAGGCAAATTACCTCCAGATTCCAGGAAATCTGGCAAACAACCTTGTGGATCTTTTAGCAAGACAGTTTTAAAAACCATTTGTAATATAGGGCATAGAAACCTAATAAAGAACCAAACTTTCCATAATGTATTATTTTCATTTACATGCATATTCCCCCTTCCTTGCATGTTGCCTTGCCTTCTCCAATTTTGCCATCAGAACAGCCTGTGAAATACCACTGTACGGAGTCTGGCCCAAAGTATCCATAGCAAAGTCAGCCTGAAAATATCCATAGCAAAGATTGGATTTAAATCTGTTCTCTTTGCTTTGGCACCCCAGAACCATTGTAGTGAATTAAGACAATATGAGTATTTAAAAGTCTCCTCCACTTACTTTCTAGATCTTTTAGAAATTACTTTGCTTACTCAGAGGTAATTACAGTAGTGCTGTAGGCAGAAATCTATGGAACAAAGTTGTATAACTGAATATAATAACAGTGTTTTCTCTGCTTCTCCCTCCCACATCCCCAGTTTTGATCTTCATTCAAGTACTTACAAAGTGTAGCTTCTTTTCTGCTTTCACTGCCTTGATAGAAATATCCAAGCATTTTTGTCTAGAAAAGTTCCCAAAGACATACTACTCTGCACAACAATAGTTCCTTCCACGCACGAGAGTTTAGCTTTAACCATTTGGAAATGCTGTAATACATTTTCAGGAAATAGGAATGTATGTACAGCAGGGAAGCTGACTATATTGGACCCAAATCTGCCTTTTCTTCCATTGTTTAAATAGTCCAGATGGACACAAAGACGGGACTCTGATATTTTAAACAAAAGTGGTCAATCTTTTAATGTGGTATCTTTAAATAAAACTGTATTGCTTCATCTCCTAAAGCAAGCATTACATTATATTACCATGTTCAACAATTTGCTTGCCGAAAAGATAATACCTGGTTGCCCTTGAATTTTTTTTCAACTACAATTTCCAATATTCCATTGTCCTAAATATAAACACTTTCCTTGGTCTTCAGAAGCAGCTCTTTACTGCAATGAGGCAGCCACATTTCAAAGGAATTAACTTCCAGTTCAGTTTCACCATATCCAGTTAATTATTTACCTATGGATTGCTTTCATATTCCCAGAGCTCCCTAAGGTTCGTAAAAGTTGATTCAATAAAACCTTAATTTTTTAAAAAATGAGAAGAGGCATGGATGAAAAACGGAAGTTTAAAAGTACAGGCTGAAAGATCAAATTCTAAAATGATACCAGTGAAAGAATATTGTCTTTAAGAATATTATCTCTGTACTTATGCTTGAATCAAATCATTCTCATATTAGTAGATAACATCTCATTACATTTATCTTTTTAGAGATCAAATTTATTAACATGTGTAATGTCGTGGTTAGAAGACAAAACAGAATAAGAAGTAAACAGTGGTCAGAAGAAAAGATTTATGGTCTTCAAAGGCTAAGGCCTTGTCCTTATATCCATGGGACTATCTTTTTTTTTTTTAATTGCAGATCAAGTTAAGAAAATCAGTAAATTTTCCTGGCTTGGTTACTGGACCACCTGCCAGCAGGAGAGTAACTACCTGTCATTCTTCCTAAGGGAGTGGGGTGAATTGAGACAGACTTGGAGAAAGTCCAAGACACCCATTATCTGACTAACAGATGGCAAGCAATAAAGATGTGGGAATGTACTCTGTTTCTCCCAAAATAAGACATCCCCTGATAATAAGCCCAATCGGGCTTTTGAATGCACGGCAATAAGGCCAAACACTTATTTCAGGGTTCCAAAAACTATAAGACTGGGACTTATTTTCAGGGAAACATGGTATTAGCAGTGTCCTCCTTCGATATCCCTCACGATTTATCTTCCATGCCTATGGCTTATAAATTGGACTCTTTCTGAACAAAACACCCTTTCCAAAAAGTGTTGAGACTACACTGACAGATAAAGAGTCAGTTAAGGCACCAGGCTAGAAAGTAGGAGACTGTGAGTTCAAATCCTACCTTAGCCATGAAAGGCAGCTAGGAGACTTTAGGCCAGTTACTCTCTCTCAGCCCAACTCACCTCACAAGGAAAAAAGGAGGAGGAAGTGTTAGATATATTTGCCGCCTGGAGTTATTTGTGAAAATAATAAACCCAGCATACAAACAAACAAATAAACAAACAAAAGCCAAGGATAATGTGCCATCCCTGAAGTTAAACAAGATTAGGAAATATATACCACACAAATTCTTGGACCTCCTCTTTATTGTTATAGGCCAGGACCTTTCTATCTCCTCTTATACTGAAGAGAATCAAGATGAAGATATCTTGATATTTTTTCCTCATGCCTCTTCTGTTTATCCAGACAAAGCTGATGTTTACATAATGTCGATTTTTTTCTTCAAGATCATCTCCATATTCTTCTACAGGGAGGTATGGAGTAAAACAGGGGGGAGCAATCTACAACAAATATACTCCAGTTTGGCCTGGTGCTTCAAAGGACTAGAAGGCATCATGGAGAGAGACCAAGGAATCCCTTTCTGATCTTGTGTGTAGCAGTTCCTGGAAGCAACTGAGAAATGGCCATGCAGAATACGTATGGTAGAATATACCACTGAAATTCATGCCCTTGTCATCAGTCTGTATGCAATAAGAATTAACGCAATAGCACCAAAGCTAGAATGGAGTGTACAAAATAGCTCCCACTCCACATTCCAAATTTACATAATCAGGGAGCCTTGAATAAATTACTGTGGAGAAAGTGCATGGTTATTGTCAACCGCTGAAGGTAAACCAGACTAGAAAGCAAAAGTCACATAGGGTTGTATAATAATGTTACAGTAATAGAATCTTGTTAGTCTGAATATGCTTTCCCCCTCCTCTCTTTTATCTTCATGAGAACCAGGAGGGTCTTGTCTGAGACAACTGCTCAGGTTCTGGCTCAGACTCAGGTTTCTTTTATCTGGCCATTGTCTTAGTAGTGGCTCTTCCTCCTGTTCTGCATTAACAGAGGAATAGCATGAAGATCACGAGCAGTGGTGGGATGCTGCTAGTTTAGCAATCAGTTCGGTGAGCGTGCACTTGGTGTGCGTGCGCGCCTAAGGCGATAGGACGAAGCGCTGAAAATAGAGCCTTTAGGAGCTCAGTTGCTTACCTTCCAAGTCAGCAATGGTAAGTAGAACGGGGGGAGGGGGGAGGGGAATCAACTGTGCTGAGCAATTGAGATAAGCTACAAAGCAGGAAATAAAGGACAGGATAGAGGGGACCGGTGGGCGGGGCCAAGTGATCATCAGCGCTACCAGTTCGCCTGAACCAGTCCGAACCGGCTGAATACCACCTCTGATCACAAGAAATGATCACGCTGCTCTATACTACAGTTGAGGCCACACTTGGAATACTGCATCCAATTATTGTGACCATAATTCAAAAAAGATGCTGAGGCCCTAGAAGAGGGGTGTCAAAATGCCTCCGGGCTGGATGCATCATGCACTGGCCACACCCACGCCCAGTTAGCGAAGGGAAAAATTCACAATACGTCATGTGACGACACTGTGATGATGCGAGTTTGACACCCCTGCTCTAGAAAGAGTGCAATTAGGGCGATAGCTATCTTCCAATAGTTGAGGGGCAGTCACAGACACAAGGGGATTGACTTATTCTCCAAAGCACCTGAGGGCAGGACAAGACACAATGCATGGAAGCTCGTTAAAAAGAGATCCAATCTAGAACTAAGGAGAAATTTCCTGATAGTCAAAACAATCAATGAAATTGTCTCCCAAAGTTGTGGGTGCTTCATCGCTGGAGGTTTTCAAGAAAAGACTGGATATCCATTTATTTGAGATGGTATAAGGATTCCTGCCTTAGGAGTTGACCTGCAATGTCCCAGCTCTATGATTCAAGGTTATTCTTTTCTGCTCATTAAACTTAAGTACTCCTTCCAGAGGTTGGGAGCATTGCCTCTCTACGGTGACAGTTGTAGTGCTTTTGCATAACCTATCAGAAATAATAAAACAAATAAAAACAGCAAAAAGTATAGCCATATGAAACTCCTTGTTGGCCGAAGCAATGAAAAATCTAGAATACATAGCAACACACTGCTGGCTGATCTCACTTTCTTGTTTTAAATTGGCCTGTGGAGCACATGAATGGTGCTCTTTCAGAATGGTGTCTAACTCAAATTAAAACAGAAGCAAAAAAAAAAAACAAAAACCTCAAATCAACTTTGACAATGTCAGAAGAGGACAAACGTTATTGCCCAACTGGAACAGCTAGGGCTAACCTTAAACTACCTCAGGTATGGGTTGTCATGAGGACACAGTTGAACAAAAAGATTGCGGGGCATATTTGTGTTGGGTCTGAGAGCAAGTGAGGGAGAATTCTTTACAAGACGTTTTCATTCTGTGAGTCACAAAAAAAGCTAGGAAATGAATTCACCTTGGCATTTTGGAGAAATCTAGATTGTGCGAATTAACAAAGCAGATTCAGGATATTTTTGATAACCAGGTTGCATTTCCTATTTTGCTGAAAACCAAGGCACCAGTTTTTAACTACAGCAGCATGTTACTATACAAGAGCACACACCTGACTGCGTTAAAAAAAAGGCCTTCAGGAAGAGGTAGTGACTAAGCAAAGAAAACACAGGAAGAGCTGGCACCAGAAAGCATACACGGTGTTGTTTTTCTGCAGATAAACCTTGCCTCTAGATATTTTTCACCTCTGTCTGGCTTCATCCCCTTGTTTACTTTCATTTCTGTATGCATGTGGTTATTGCTGAGTGGAGCCCATAAGCTGTGTTTGCCAGGTAGCATACTGAGGTATCTTCGTAACAGTGTTCTTTATTACTACAGAAGAAAACAATAAAATTGGTGGCATTGAGTAGCATATGCTTAAAATTAACAAAGAGGGAGAAAACAAAACAGCAATAGCATTTAGACTTATATACCGCTTCACAGTGCTTTACAGCCCTCTCTGAGCAGTTGACAGAATCAGCACAGTGCCCCCAACAATCTGGGTCCTCATTGTACCAACCTCTGAAGGATGGAAGGCTGAGTCCACCTTGAATGAACAGGTGCAGCCTCAGTCTCTCCAAAGTATACACACCCCTATATTTATATCAAAGATTCTCCTCCCATCTTTAGTAAGTTACTTTACAGCTAAATTTGTTTCACCAGTACCATTGGGACCATCTCATTTCTCTTCCATAAAATTCTGAATGCAGCATTGGCTACCTTAGCAAAATTATCCTGTATCTTTCCGATTCTGCCAGCATAATATCTAATGAATAATATAATGAGATTTGGGGCCTGGTTTAATGTAATCTCTTACCACAATTTCACTTTCCATATTACGGAACACTTTTCATATGATCTGTATCATAATGAACCAGGAAGTTGCTTCATCAGACAGTAGTGCTTGACAATGGGTTAGAGGCACCAAAAAGTGAGGATAGAATCACTTCTTCGTCTTTCTTTTTTTAATAAATAATTTTTATTAAAAGTTTTTAAAAAAACAATCAAACAAACAAAAACAGATATTTACATCTTCTTCTTTTCAACTTCTTCGCATCAGTAATCCATATTTATACATTTTCTTTCTTATCTTAATATAACTTTTATACATATATTTCTAGTATATCATATATATATGTACCGTAATAATATATTCTCTTAATCTAAATATTTTATTTACATTTTACATAAACAGGTACGTAATTTCCTTTCCACAATTTATATCTTCTCATTTGTTTCCATATTCCTCCACCTAATTTAACCATTGTTTAGTTTTCTTTTGTCCCCCCCCCCACTTCCCCCCCTTTCTCCTCCAACCATTTATACCATTTCTTCCAGACTAAGTAATTATAAATTTATAACTTCTTATAAAGCAAATGGAGAGACGTGTGGTTTTGAATCTAGTGCATATCTCCCTGGCTTTAAGAAGGATTAACTTTTTCAAAACTGCAACTGGAAATCTGGTGATGATGGTTTATTAAGTAGAGACAGTATGATATAGTTGTTAGGATATAGGATTAGCACTGATCCAATCTCAGCCATGGAAACTCACTGTCTCTCAGAATCACTATATCCTTCATTATAAAGGACAGTTCTTTAGTTCAGAAAGTGAGTTTAATTATTCATTTTATTGTTTTGTTCTTGAATTTGGCTTTATAAAGCAAAGTGGCAAACAATTTTTTTTTATCCTCATGAACCTCTGTCAGATTTGCCCCCTTTTGTTCGTTATTTTTTTCCAAGAAAATAAGATCATTATACAGAATCATGCAAGTACAGTTCATAGTATTGCAATTTGTGGCCCTATAGATGTTGTAGATTGCAACTCCTGTTGTGTCTCACACTTTGCAAAGCTTGATAGAAATCGATGAGAATAGAGTTCATCTACTATGTGTTCCACTTGTGAATAACTCCTCTTCTGCTTCTGTTTGTGCCATGAATTACTAGAGACAGTTGGCCCTTCCAAAGGGTTAATAAAGTAATACTGGTAGTCCCTGACTTACGATTGATTGCTTAGAAACAGTTCTCAGTTATGATTGACTACCTTGGGCTACATACACACTGGATTTGAAGTTCCAGTGCTCACACACACACACGCAAAGTCATGTGAGCAAACTTTGGGTGCAGGCTGGAAAACATGGCCACAGTTACAGCTGTTTGCAGCAACCAACATTCATGTGACCACACTTTACAATAGTTTTGCTGAAAACCATCACTCATGGTTTTCAGTAAATCTGTGCCCATATCAAACCATTGGTTCTCTTAATGATTGTGGCATTTGCTTAACAACTTCGAATTTCCTTAACAATCGCAGATTTGCTTAACGACTGCTATGAAAAGGTAGTCAAATCAGGTCTATCGCATGACCAACTCTTTTTACATCCGTCACGACCTACAACCATGATGAGCAGGTAGATCAAGGACTACTTACAGAGGTGGGTTGCAGCAGGTTCTGACCAGTTCTGTAGAACCAGTAGCAGAATATTTGAGTAGTTCGGAGAACTGGTAGCAAAAATTCTGACTGGCCCTGCCCCCAATTATTCTCTGTTTCCCAAGTCCCAGCTGATCGGGAGGAAATGGAGATTTTGCAGTAACCTTCCCCTGGAGTAGGGTGGGAATGGAGATTTTACAGTATCTTTCCACTGCCATGCCCACCAAACCACGCCCACAAAGCCATACCACACCCACAAAGCCAGGCCCACAGAAGTGGTAGTAAAAATTTTTGAAACCCACCACTGGCTACTTTTTAGTGTTGTTGCAAAGCATTTGAAATGGGCCTTTTCCAAAGTACACTGATGCAAGTGAAGTACTGATCCTTGAAGCATTAGCTCACTGTCATCATATATGTGTGCATGCACAAACAATGCTTCCCAGTTAATCAAAGAAGCTGCATATTTCAAACCTGTTTATATCTTAAGATCCTTTGTTTGGGAATAGTCTTCTGCAGAGGTTCCTAATCCTAAATAAGGCAATAACTCTGTTGTACTGGCAATTACTGCAGTGTTGTTGATTTGTGCACATATGCAGATAAAAAACCAGGGACAAAGCTTGCAAAGGACACACTTGCTTTACTGCCATGTTGACAAACGCTTGGTTCATATGAATGGGCTTTCCAAATTACTTCTTTCAAATGCTTTGCACGGCTCTAGATCTGTAGAGATTCTCAGTCATCCAGGTCATGGTGGTCCCAAAGGTGCTTTTTCAGGAGGTAACTGGACTTTTTTTGTTTTTTCTTTTGAAGACGTTTCACTTCTCACCCAAGAAGCTTCTTCAGCTCTGACAGGATAGCGGGGATAGTAGTCTTCAAAAGAAAAAACAAGGAAGTCCAGTTGCCTCCTGAAAAAGCACCTTTGGGACAATCATGACCTGGATGACTGAGAATCTCTACAGACTTTTAGCTATACAATTTGAGATGAACACCCTTTGAATGGTGTTGGAGTAGGAATGGATTTCCAGATATAAATCTGGACTACAAGAACCAGGAGCACTACTCAGATGACCCCGAGGTCAAGTGCTTCAAAGACAGTCCAGGCTGAAAAGGGCTGTCAAACTCCCGGCCTGCAGGTCAGATGCATCAGGTGCTAGTACACCCACGTCCACTTTAATGAAGGAGGGAAAAAAATCCCCATACATTATGTGACGCCTCCGAGATACCACGAGTTTGACACCCCTGCTCTAAAAGGATGCAAATGACCAGCTGTCTGCAAGGAATAGAAATCCTTCCATTCCTCACTATCCTGTCAGAGCTGAAGAAGCTTCTTCGATGATGAGCGAAACGTCTTCAAAAGAAAAAAAAACAAGAAAGTCCCCTTGCCTCTTGAAAAAGCACCTTTGGGTTGCACAGCTGTAATTCACATAACATGGTTCACTAAAACACCACTAGCAAAGATCCATCTTTTTCTATCAATATATTACAAAATATTTCCACACCCAATGGGGTTTTTGGGGGGGCTGAGGGTTGCTTTTAGGGTTCCAGTACAAAGAAAATATTTTTCCAATTCATCTGGTTGTGCCAACATTTGGGATATTAGCTGCCTAAGTTAAGTCACCAGAGAGCCTTGTTTCTGTAGCTGGTGGCAGGTGGGGGACTCTATATATCGGCTGATCTATAACACTCTCACCTTGTCAATTTGCTGTGAGATGAGCAACTCACTGTTTATAAACTGAAGTACAATCCATAACGTTTCAAAGATGAAAAGAGAAAAGGTTATTATAACTGGATTGGCTTTCATTTTTGAAATGAAGTCTCTGGTTTAAATAAAAATAAGTCCTTTCTTTTGAAGGATCTTGGTTACAGCATAGTTTTAAAAAACTTGGCAAACCATTTGACATTCACTTGGCAATACAACAGTCATTTAAAAATAGATGTGACAATAGATATGGTACAATAAGTCTGCTTTAATATGGTACATAGGCCTGTTTGTTAGAGTTCATTCATTTGTTGAATGCACAAATTGGATTGGCTCAGGATTTTACCTTCCAATATCTATATGAGCCTCAGGGGTAGTTCACTGCAATCATTGTAGTTGAGTTACAACAGGGGTGTCAAACTCGTGGCCCGCGGGCCAAATGCATCATGTGCTGGCTCCGCCTCCACCCGGTTTAGCGAAGGGGGAAAAAGTCCCAATGTCGACACCGCCATGACGACATGAGTTTGACACTCCTGAGTTACAATAAAAGATGTTTCTAGTAGTTAAGGCACCAGGCTAGAGAGCGGGATATCGTGAGTTCTTATCCTGCCTTAGTCATGAAAGCCAGCTGGGTGATCATGAGCCAGTCACTCTCTCTCAGCCCAATTCACCTCACAGCAGGGGTGAAATGCTCCCAATTCGGATTGGATCGCCCGATTTGGTAGCGATCGTGGCGGGTGGTTCGGAGAACCGGTAGCGATCCTGGCGTGAGGCTCTACCCACCTACCTAGGTGTCGTTACTTCTTGGTTTTAACCAGGAAGTAATGTTTTGTACCCTCTGCACATGCATATTTAGTTAAAAATGCTTTAAAAAGTAAAAAAAAAAAGTTCTGACATCGCTCAGCTGATCGTGGGAACTTTTTTTTTTTTACTTTTTACGCATTTTTTTACTATCTGCCCGGGCGAATAGGTAGTAAAAAAATGCTTTAAAAAAGTAGGAAAAAAAAAAGGCTCTGACGATCACAGCTATGTCGTGCGATCATCGGAGCCTTTTTTTTACAGGGGTGGAGAGAGTCCGTTTTTGCCAAAAACAGGGGGTGTAGGCCAAAAATGGTGGGTGCTTTTTTGAAAGAAAAAGAAAGAGAGAGAGACAGAGAGAGAAAGAAGGGATGGAGGGAAAGAAGGAAAGAAAGAGGAGAGGAAGGAAGGACTACAAGCCTGGCACTAGACACAGCTTCAGAGGATAATCCAGAGCTGGAAGGGATCTAGAGGTCATCTAGTCCAACCCTGCTCCAGCAGGGCATTCTTAGTGATTTTCGGTCTTTTGATCTCCCAGTCACATGGTTACATAGCCACACCCACCCAGTCACATGACCCCCACTAAGCCATGCCCACATAACTGATAGGAAAGAGATTTAGATTTCACCACTTGGACATGATGATGTTCAAGATGTCTCGATTGGCTTGAAGTTGTCCCCTATTTTTGGATAAGAGTATTCTATTGGAAGACTATCAATAATGGGCAGAACTGAAGCAACCAGCAAGTGTGCTAGAACCATTCTCTTTTTAATAGCCCTTTCCTCTCTTGTTTGGACACCCTCTTTTCTCCTCCCCCCACCCTTCTCCTTCCCCTGCCGCCCCACCTAAAGAGCAGACCTCTTTGACTTCCCAAATACTGGAAATGTAGAGCTAGATGCATATGCCTCCTATTCACTGTCAGAATTTGGTGAATTTGAGGGAGTTGAATTGCTAGATACCCCACCCAACCCTTTGGGCAAAGTGTCTGCAATATGTTCTTGTTTTCAGGAGTCCTTAGTGCTCTCTGAACTTGGTTATTTCCTTGCAGGTGTTGCATTACCCAAACTAAATAATATCATTATTGCTGATGAGGTTACCTAACTTGGATACTGAATGTCTGCAAGCAAGCAAGCAAGAAAGCTCAGAGCATACCCAGGACCCCTCATTTCAACCCTGAGCTATAAATATTCTCCTTTATCGGTTCACCTCTTTTCGGCTCCTCATCTTTGGTAGGCCACAGAGATTGATTTATTTTACCATTGCACAAACACACATCTCCCTTTTGAGCAAAGGCTTTTCCCCCCATTCTCTTTATCTCCATGATTATTCTTTGTTTAGTAATGCTTATTAGCTTAGAAAACTGTTTCCTCATTTTTTTTATGTTTCCTCTAAATCTCTGAAAGGAAGTACAGTATAGTACCGCATTCCTTTAACAATGGGAGTTTAATCTTTTTTGGGGGTGGGTGGGTGGGGGGAAGCACTTGATACGAGGGAAAAGTCCCATCAAAGTCCATTCTGCAGGACTAGAGCATTAGTAGATGGAAGCTTTTCTGCATTTCTTTTTTTTTTCTTGCAATGTTTAGAAAATTGAGACGCAGAACCCTTAACATACAGACACAGAGTTCAAATAATTATATATGAATTAATCTGGGATGCAGAATGGTTTCAGTGACAAAGGTCACTTTTCTTCATGTACAGTTTTTTTTTCTACTTTTTAATTTATGGGTTATATGTCTTGAGGAAGCTCTCAGCAACTAAGTTCCTTTCTGTTGCATGTGCACCCAGCTGTTAAGAGAAGTTTCAGTTATGCTTTCAAGGTGAATCATTGGCTTCTAAAGTATAAGTTACGCAATTCCCTGGATTTTTATTTTCACCAGTGCAAATGCAGACATTTCCTTTATCTTCAGCAATAATACTTGGCATCAAATCGCGGCGATAAAAAGCCAGAAATCATCCCAAATTGCAAATTTGCAGAAGTCTGTATTGACTTGTTTCCTGGTTCTGTTTCTTAGAACGCCAGAAACTCCCTAGACAGATCTTGTAAGATAAACTTCCTTGAAATGCAAGAAGTTTGAGAACACAGGAAGCTGCTTCCCATTTCAGAAAAAAATTGATCCATTAATTTACATATAAGTTACATGTAGCAGCTGCTTCAGGTTTTAAAACTTTTTGATCTTTCTCAGCCCTACCTGAAGATGCCACCTTCAATCTGGGATTTTCAGTGCATGGAAACCTGCTAAATTATAGCAAATTGTATTGCTCTATATTTATTTGTTTTTTTAATGCCACTCTTCCTCCAAGCAGAGCCTGGAGCAGTGTAGCTAAAACAATACGCCTCTTCCATAAAAACACTTTGGTTAAAATAGTCAATCACAAAATAGTGAAGATAATCAAACATGCAAGCCAGTACAGAATGTAAAGAATTTTATATAAAAGGCAGAGCTAGACAAAGGTTACACTACAGATGCCTCATTCCTTACAAATGAAATCAAGTTGAACTTTGAAGCAAGACATTTGTGAGGTTTACCATTCTGTACCAAGAAAATGTCCCAGTATGGGGCACTGCCATGGAAAAGACCTTGTTTGTGTGTGAAATGGTGGGACCATAAGTGGAGCCCTCCCCAGCTAATCTTAACACAGGGTGTGACAAACTGAGAGGAAGGGTAACTGGCAGATTTCTTTTTTCCAAGGTTTTCAAAGTAATTTCTAAGTTGTAGTGCCATCAAACAAGCTCAAGCTTTGCCTTTCTAGCTTTCTTAGGTGTTCAACCAAGACTTTTTTCCTTCAGCCCAGTTCTAGGAAAATAGAAAGGAGGAAGGTAATTTGCATCTTCCTGCTGAAAGCCAAGAATGTAACAAAACTTGTGCAAATGGCATAGGGGGTGGGGTGGAATAGCTGTGCAATCATGCAGTCTTGCATATTGGGAAGGCTTTAATGGGAAAATCTCTTCTTAAACCAACTGAACCCAAATCCTAGATGTAAAAAGGAATGGAATGTGGAGATGGGAATGAAAGAAGAAGAGAAGACAACAATCACACATGCAGAATTCTGAATATAATAAAGACAGCCAACCTAACTAAATCAGTTACTAGTTTATTGTTTGCTAACAGGTCAGTTTCAGCACATATTCAAAATTCACCAGGGAGGGAATATAATCTGAGTCTCCTGTTGGATGTTAACAGGCAGGCCCTTATCACTGCAAATGTTTGTTTGCTTTTTTCTCTCCGATTATTCACTGGTGTTGAATATTGTTGTTGAGATTGTGAAACACTGGTTTAGAATCAGGCAAGGGCTCCATATGATTGAGGGTCAGATATTACGACTTATCAGTTTTTAGTTTTTAAACCACCTGTTTGAAATGGTATAGGGCTGTGAAGGCGAACCTATGCCACGGGTGCCACAGGTGGCACGTGGAGCCATATTGGTGGGCACGCGAGCTCAGCTCCAGCAGTTGATTTTCGGGCCTTCTGGGCCCACCAGAAGTCAGGAAACACCCTGTTTCTGGCCTCTGGAGGGCCTCTAGGGGGCTCGGGAAGGCCATTTTTGCCCTCCCCAGGCTCCTAGAAAGGCTCTGGAGCTTGGGAAGAGTGCAAAATGGGCCTACTGGGCCCACTGTGGCGTCGTGTGCCAAAAGCAGGGGGAGCATGGGGGGGCAAATAGAATTATGGATGTGGGCACATGTGTGTGACCCCCCATCTCACCCCACTTTTGGCACGCGATGGCAAAAAGGTTAGCCATCACTGGTATAGGGCATGGGCATCAAACTTGATTACATCACATGACGTATCGTGATGTTTTTTTGCCTTTGTGTCAGGGTGGGCATGGCCTGCAAATGACCCATCCGGCCCACGGGCCACCAGTTTGACTGGCCTGGTATAGGGTCTCCTGCTTGAGCAGGGGGTTGGACTAGAAGACCTCCAAGGTCCTTTCCAGGTCTACTCTGATTCACTGGTGGGTTTCAAAATTTTTACTATTGGTTCTGTGGGTGTGGCTTAGTGGGCATGGCATGGCTTGGTGGGTGTGGCTTGGTGGGCGTGGCAGGGGAAGGATACTATAAAATCTCCATTCCCACCCCACTCCAGGAGAAGGATACTGTAAAATCTCCATTCCGTCCCCAATCCAGGGGAAGGTTACTGCAAAATCCCCATTCCCTCCCGATCAGCTGGTACTTGGGAGGCAGAGAATAGATGAGGGCGGGTCAGAACTTTTACTACTGGTTCTCTGAACTACTCAACATTTCTGCTACCGGTTCTCCAGAACTAGTCAGAACCTGCTGAAACCCACCTCTGCTCTGATTATTATTAAGTGTTGAGTTTGGCATTTGGAAGCTGAGGACATGTAGTTGGGATGAAGAATTAAGTCAAGCAATATCGGAAGGACTACAGGTCCTCTCCCTACGCAAATGATAGGAGAAGACTTAAGCAAACTATTCAGACTGCTTTATTTATTTTTTCTCCATGTTGCCTGTCCACCAGCTTGCAGCTCATGATGGGGGGAAAGAAAATCAAGAAAAGAAATTCCTTTTTCTCATATCTTTTCTATTCTAGTCCATTGTCTGCTTCATATCATTCCAAACCCACAGTGCCCCAACAGATGGGCAAAAGATCAGGAGCTACTTGAAGATCTAACCAAGATAATCTGAAGGTAGATTGTTTCCACAAATGGAGCCCTGAAGAGCTACTTAACAATCACTTCTCTTAGCGGATGTTTCAATCCCAATTAGGTCGTAAATCGAAGACCACCGGAAAGGTAAATTACTGGATTAGAACTGGAAACCCAGATTCAAAATTTCACTCATTCAATAAATATCCTTATGAATTGAAAGAGCCACTTTGGTTTAGTGGTTAAGACACCAGACTAGAAACCAGGTGACTTTGAATTCCAGTTATGCATAAAAGTCAGCTAGGTGATTTTGGGCCAGACTTTAATTATAGGGGAAATAAGGAAGCAGGAGCATTAGGTATGGATGCTGCCTGGAGTAAACCATCAATAAAGGCAGAATAAATATCGATCAATAATTAAACCATGGATTGTCCACCCATGGACACATTGACCAACTGCAGGTATTCTAATGTCACCTATGGAAATGCCCTTATAGAGGACGTGAGATGGTATATAAGCCTAACCTTGCACACTCTGTAAACACGGGTTTTGCTTCAAAACAGTAGGAATGAGAGAAATGTCTCTGAAATGTTAAAAAATATGATTTATTCATTCTAGAGGGGTGAAAGGAGATGAATGATATCATCTACTTTATCAGGAGTGTCAAATTTGCGGCCCGCGGGCCAGAATGCGTCACGCACTGGCCACGCCCACCTGCTTTAGCAAAGGGGGAAAAGTCGTGATACGTAATATGACGTGACGACACGAATTTGACACCCCTGTACTTTATGACACAATCAAACTGATGCAACATGTGATCTGCATCAATTCCACAATGATGTCATAGTATGCATGATGTCTTTTTCCCTTGGGTTTATTTGTTTTTGTGTGTGTGTGTGTGTGTGTGTGCGCGTGTGTTTGGAGGGGGGAAGGAAAAGTCTTCATTTTTTAAAAAAAATAATCTTATCTCTATTTTACAGTGTGCATTCTGCCATAAAACTTTCAAGCAATTTGTTTTGGAGCAGAAACTGAATGACTTAATAAACTTGTATTGAACTCTAATCATGTTCTTATTGTAAGAGTTTAAAATGTTTAGAACTGGTATTATCACCATATAGATTCACATGTGTTTATTGCAGAACTGGGGCAAGCCAAAACACATCTCCAGTCTAGAAAGGAATCCTTAAGAAGGGCAGGGGGCAATACTACTGCATAATCTTTACTTTCTATAAAAGCATAAAATCCAGGTATACAGGAACAAATCAGAGGGAAAGTCCTCTTAAATAGAAGATTCAGAATGTATTATGTTTCTGGAATGTTTTATGTATTATATTTCTCAGAATGTTTCTGAGACTGGTTCATGGATTTCTCCATATATAGACAAGAATAGAAATTTGCCTACACAGACCTGATTCTTCGTTTCTCTGAGCCAAAGCCTTTATATTTATATTTTTCCCCCTGCAACACACAGGATGATGTGCATATGGAAACAGGTTTCTGTGGTCCTTGGAACCACCTGAAACTTATTTACACCTACTGCAATCTGAAGTAATTAGCTCTGATTGTCATCTAATCTAATTACCACTCCTGTAATTGCTCTATCCCCCTTCCTGATACAGACATTATACATTCAGGAAACAAGAAGTGACTCTTAGCTCTGGTGAAAAGTAAATTGCTTTTTTGAATGCATTACACTTATTAAAAATTGGAATGCAGACAGAAAAAAACGTATCCCAAGCCACCCACAGAGCCTCTGATTTCTTCCTTTCCTCCTCTTCATTTAGTTCATCTAATCATTTAACTTGCACTTTAAGAAGGCAACTAGGAAACCTGTATGTTTATACACTGCTCTGCAGCCATTTAGTTAATCATAATAAAATGTATTTTCCTGTCACATGAGGGCTTATAGATCTGGAAGTACAAAACCGTGCTGAGGCAGAATTTGTACATCAAAAGTGTGTGGGTGCTTCTTCATTACGACACTCTCAAGGTTATTCTTCATAACTCTATAATGAGCTCGTGTATAAACCAAGCTACATCAATAAACAATGTTAAAACTAATTATGGACATATGAACCAAGATTGAGGGGAATGCTTTTGAATAGTGCTTCAAAAATCCACCAGTGTAAGATAATAAAGATGATATTATTCTTCTATCAGATAATGTTATTCTACCATAAGTAGATGATAATTTGGCGCACAGAAGTTAAAGTGTCAGACTAGAAACTGGGAGACTGAATTCTAGTCCACCCTTATGCTTGGAAGCTGTCTTAGTGACTTTGAGCCAATCTGTATCTCTCTCTTAGCCCAAACCTACCTCGCAGGGTTGTTGTGTGGAAAAGAGGGAAAGAACGTTATGTATGTTGCCTTTTGTACAAAATAAAAGGAGGTTGTAAATTAAATATGGCAGCCAGATTGCTCTTTAAAAATACCTTTTGAAACTTTTTATAAAATCCTAAATGGTCAGGAATCATCTGTCAAGGATGCTCACAGCCCACCCTCCACAAAAAAAATCTTCTTGCAGATGGTTCTGCATGCAAGATCATCCAAACCCATATTGATACACTCACCAAAGAGATTCTGTGGATGGAAAAACAAATAATGAAATTTTCTGTGAAGGCACAGTCCATGTGAACCTTACCTTATCCTTGTGTCACCTAGGTGAGCAATAAAGCATTATTATTCTTAGTGGTTGCTTTTTAACCCTTAAGAGTTTTCATTATACATGTAGTACATTATACATCTCAGGAAATAACAACTGAATTAAAAACTGCTGGTGACCGTCTACTGCTGCACCATAGAGAATATTTTAACTTACTGCGCCTGTGTTTGCCAATTGCACAGTAGCAGATAGGACAGCACTCCAGGGTTAATGTCATTGCCCAGAGGATCACTGGCTGCCCTCTCCCCTCTTTCGAAGAGCTTTATAGCACCCGCTGCCTTAAGAAAGTTCAAACATTTTTAAAGATCCATCTCCTCCTAGGCACCCTTTTTTGAACTATTACCATCTGGCAGACGGTACAAGGCAATAAAAAGGAGGACAAATAGGCTGAAAAACAGCTTCTACTGCAGAGCAGTAAGTATATTGAATTCTACTGTATGGCACAATATTAATGCAATATCAGGGGTTTTCAATTCAATTGTATAGAACGTAAAGGATGTGTGTTTGTGTTTTATTTTTATAGTTATAATGTACACTGAAGATGGTATTTAATTTCGTTGTATGAGGTGCAATGACAACAAAGTAAACTAAACTAGTCCTTGACTTACAACCACAACTGAGTTCCAAATTTCTGTTGCTAAGTGAGACAGTTGTTAAGTGAAGTTGTTAAGGCAGTTGTGAAGTGAGACAGTTGCTAAGTGTTTTGCCCCATTTTACAATGTTCCTTGCCACGGTTAATTGAATCACTGCAATTGTTAAATTAGTATCACAGTTATTAAGTGAATCTGGCTTCCCCGTTGACTTTGCTTATCAGACGGTCGCAAAAGGTGATCGCATAACTGCAACCGTCGTAACTGTGAGCCAGTTGCCAAGTGTCTAAATTTTGATCATGTGACCGTAAGAATGTTGTTAGTGTGAAAACATAGTCATGAGTCACTTTTTCAGTGATGTTGTAACTTCGAACTGTCACTAAATAAATGGTTCTAAGTCGAGGACTAGCTGTCATTTATTATTTTAAGGCTTCGATTGGAATTGGAACTGTTCACAGTATTTTATTGCATTCTGAAATCTGCTTTCAAGGCTCTTACGAAAGCAGGGCAGAAATGTGTTAGGTAAATAACAGAAGCATACACATAAAAGACTGCCAAATCAGGCAGTGTTGTTCCTGTTTTCACTGTAAATCAGCTGTTTTATGGTGGCGATATCTGAATTTAGCTTCTCTTTTCCAAATAATCAGAACTGGCAGAACTACAACTATTTACTTAGGAAGAGTATATTAAGTGTCTCTCGCTGTGTCAATATTTCTAGACTGAGACCTCCCAAAGTATTTTTTTTTAAAAAAAAAGTTACAGAAGGAAAAGGAGTAAGGAAGAGAAATAAGATTACACAGCTGGAGCATAGTTCTAAAGTCCAGCTTTTGATTTGCACCATGAATTAAACTCCTATCTCCGATCTTCACGAATGACCCTGTTATGGCACAGCCAGATAGTGGTAAATATTTGTGGGAAATGTGCTAGACTTCGGCTCCAAAAGTACCGGAAGACTGCAACAGGAAGTATTTTTAGATGCTCATTGTTTATACAATTAGTAGATAAAACATAGCCACATTGGCTGATGGTTCAAAATCTGAAAATATTCAGGATTTTTCTCTTCTTTGTTTGACTAAACCTTGGACATATACGATTCCTGTTGCCTTTAAGTTGTAATAAAACTGCTCCCTATTTCTCTTGATTAATAAAAGGTATATTTTAATTTGGCCTGCTCCAAGTAGAAGTCCCTGATCTCTCTTTCCTATCCTATCTTTCTTTGCCTTTTTGCTCTATAAATACCTTCCATCACCTCATTATGGAGTTCAGGGACAAATTGGACAATTAATTAAATTTTTAAATGGGGCAACTGGTAAGAGTATAGATATCCAGTCTGGTTCAGTTACCAGGATCAGAGGTCATCTTAGCTTTTGGACTCGTGCTGAAGCCCATCTTCCGGGAACTTCAAAGCTAGAGAGAAGTTCCCTGAAGATGGGCTTCAGCGCGAGTCCGAAAGCTTGGAACATTATCCTGGGACACATATATTCCCCTTCATTAGTGAGAATACAGGTAGTCCTAGACTTAACAACCACTTGTTCAGTGACTGTGGCACTGAAAATGAAAAACACTACTCAGGCACTGAAAAAGAGCCTGAGTAGCGAAGGGGGGTAATGCCTCCTACAAAGGTAGCATTTAAGAACCAGCTGCCTGCAATTACTGTGAGTTCGAATCTCACCAAGCTCAAGGTCGACTCAGCCTTCCATCCTTTCTAAGGTGGGTAAATTGAGGACCCATTTTGTTGCGGGCAATAAGCTGACTTTGTATAAATATACAAAAGTATGAAGGCTGTTGCTTAACGCATTGTAAGCCGCCCTGAGTCTCCGGAGAAGGGCGGCATACAAATCAAATTTAAAAAAAAAAATAGTGATTTATGACTGTTTTTCAACAAGGATAGAGAAAGCTCGAACAGCATTCTTCAAAATGAAAAAGGTCTTCTGCAGTCACCACATAAGCCTAAGATTGAAAATCAGGCTTGTCAGATGCTGCATCTTTTCTATCCTGCTCTACGGAGGGGGGAGTTGGTTTCTGACAGAAGCTAGAAGCATCTGAAATGTGGATTTACAGGCGGTTGTTATGTATAAGTTGGGTTGACAAAATCAGAAATGAGGAGGTAATAAGCTGCCTGGGAAAGCCAAAACCATTAAAAAGTGTTTGGGTGTATGATGCGACACCCAGAAAAATATGGCATGCTTCACTTAATCCTCCAAAGAAAGATTAAAGGCAAACGAGGTCCAGGCAGAAGAAGAACATCATGGCTTCAAAATCTTAAGGGAGTTTTTCATGCAGTTGTTGATAAAAATAGGATATGATTGCCAACGTCCGATGATGGATATAGCACAAGAAGAAGACTGTTTTTCATACTTACAGCAATTCCATGGTCACGTGATCAAAATTCAAATGCTGACTCGTATTTATGACAGTTGCAGTGTCCCACAGTCACGTGATCACATTTTTCAACCTTCTGACAAGGAAAGTTAATTGGGAAGCCAGATTCATTTAAAAACCGTGTTACTAACTTTACAGCTACAGTGATTCACTTAACAATGGTGGCAAGAAAAGGAGCAACATGGGGCAAAACTCACTTAGCAACTATCTCGCTGAGCAACTGAAATTTTGAGCTCGATTGTGGTCATAAACTGAGGATTATCTATACATTGCTTCCTTTTTTTTCCTGTGTGGGATTCAAGATGGGGTGCATAGGTTAGCCCTCTTCTTTTTTCTAAAACCCTATGAAATAAGAGAAAGTAATTGGCCAAAATCAGAGAAAGGGGATTTGATCCATGATTACCCACTCTTGCACTCAAACTGTTATCCCATAGTAATTACTACTACCAGTGGTGGGTTCCTCCCGGTTCGGCCCGGTTCTCCCGAGCTAGTAGCGGTGACGTTATGACATCACCAAACCAGTTCTGCCCCCCCAGCGCGCCCCCACCCCCATATTATTCTTACCTTTTATTTGGCCCCACCCCCAATCTATTGCTGCCTCCTGAGTCCAGCTGATGGCTAGAGGGAAAAAAACTGTTTAAACTCTTGCCATGGGGCTTCAAAGGTTTGCCCTACAGCTGATCAGTGTTAAAAGAAAGCAGATGAGTAGACCGGTGCCTGCAAAAATACATGAGTAGATCAGTGCCTGCAAAAATAAATGGGTAGATCGGTATAGTTCTGCAAGTTAAAAGCCTGGTAGACCAGTACCTCTGCTAAATCCTAAATAATTGTCACATGACCATCAAGCCACGCTATAAGCCACGCCCATAGAACTGGTGGTAAAAAAATTTAGAACCCACCCCTGACTACTACCCAATAGTAGTTCAGGTTCCTTCACAGATGACTCCAGCAGGAGAAATAAACAGTAATAGATTCCTGTCTACCATTCTCCTTAGTCATTGGAAAATTGGCAGCAGAGATGCCTTGATAATATCACTTTCAATCTTTGTGTGTGCATTTCCTTCTGTTTTAAAGGGCCAGTAAGCAATCTAACAAAAGGGAAGAGGAAATCAATGGATGAGGAGTTACTTCAGTATATATTTCATCTCCTTGCATTCAATTACAGTAAGTCAAAATTTCCCTGGGTTAAAACAAAAGCAGAATTCAACTTGGCTTGCATACATCACCTATTATTTTTCCCCAAAGCTTGGCAGATACAGCTGTGATTGGTTGCAATGTAGTACATTTCTTGCAAGATGTAACTTTTGCCCATTTCCTTTGTGCCTGTAACAGCTCTTGAATAGTATTGCATGTGCATTCAGGTATACCTATGCACATATTTAATATATGCATTCTGTTTTGTTTGTTTGTTTTGAAGTTAAAAACTGTTTCATACTCACAACACATTTGGTAATAAACCATGGCAATCACATTTGCAAGAAATGCTTAATATTTACTTTCAACATATCTGGTGTGGATGATAGGCGATCCCCACTATACCTTTTCTGTAGCCCCCACCCCCCTTTTGCATTAATGGAGGCTATGTGGATGCCTTTAACCTTGCAGATATTGAAAGCACCCTTTCCACCTCTTAAAACTCCTGAACCACCCTCAAGGAGCCTTGGCGGCACAGCCGACTAAAGTGCTGTTAAGTAGCACATAAGTAGCACTTAGCTGCCTACAATTACTGTGAGTTCAAATCTCACCAGGCTCAAGGTTGACTCAGCTTTCCATCCTTCCGAGCTAGGTAAAGCGAGGACCCAGATTTTGGAGGCAATAAGCTGACTTTGTATTAAAAAGAACACCGCTTGGGGGGGGGGGGGCGAAAGCCCTACTAAGCAGGTATATACAAAAGTATGAAGGCTATTGCTTAACGCATTGTAAGCCGCCCTGAGTCTCCGGAGAAGGGCGGCATATAAATTGAACCAATAAACAAACAATAAATTAAATGGAACCTGGCCCCATTCATTTTGGAACATATTCTTCAACACACCAATACACAAGATCTAAAGTGGCTTTCAGGCTGACAGAGGATGTACTCCTTAATTGTAGAACAACAGTATACAGTAAGCATGGATCCCATAGCACAGGGGTTCCCAAACCCTGGACCACGGCCCATTATCATACTGTGGCCTATTCGAAATTCGGCCGCATGCTGGTTGACCTTGACTTGCAGAAGAGGCAGGCCTGTGCACGTGCACATGTGTGTGCAACTCAACTTACGCAAGTTACGTTGTGCGTGCATGCAGCCCAGTTCCCCTCCCCGCCTCCCCCAAGCCGCAATGATTGGGAACTGTTGCCATTACAGATGGATGGATAGATGATCAATCCTCTCCCCATCCAACACTAGAAGGACAAATTGCTGAATATAAACAGAGAGCAAACCCCACTTTCTTCCAGTCCTGATGATGTTCCCTAGTTGAGTTATGAAACATTTGCTAAAACGTTATCAGGAAGGATTGCAGGAACTGGAATGACATAATAGCAATGTTCCAATATCTGGTGGGCTGTAAGAAAAGAGGGGGTCAGCCTATTCTCCAAAGTACCTGAGGGCAGGACAAGAGGTAATGGATGGAAACTTATCAAGAAGTTGTGGCTTTTCCATCACTGGAAGCTTTTAAGAAGTGTTAATCAGTGGAGTTAATTCCAGAAAGGTGCTTTGGATTGTATGGGGTGTGAATATATCAACTACCTGCAGATTTTTAAAGCAGTTGCAGTTTTTTTCAAGGATTATATGGCAGCTGTAAAGGGAAGCCCTTCCATCCCAAGAAAAGAGGGGTGTTTTAAATATTTGCAGATAGGAGCTACATATTCAGACCCATTACTCCTACGCTCCAATAATTTCTGTAGCACAGCACAGCTCTCCTAAACATGATCAGCCCAGGTTGCTGAGCTGCTGCTAGCTATTGTGACCAAGATTTGGTAGTATAGAACTCTTTGAAACCACGAGGTTGATCATCAAGGTCATATCAAGAGGATCAGAATTTGCAGAATTTGGGATATAAGAGAAAGGGAGACAGATGGAAGAAAAATAAACCAAGAGCATTAAGAATGCTAAGGGACTGCTGCCACTGAGGACTAGAAAATATAAGGTGGGAATAGAAGAAAGCAGGGTTTCTCAACTTTGGCAACTTTTAAGATGTATGGACTTTAAGACACCAGGCTAGAAGCCAACTGATTGGGCGTTCTAGTCCCTCCTTTGGCATGGAAACCAGCTGGGTGACTTTGGCCTACTCACTTTCTCTTAGTCCAAACCATCTCACAGGGTCGTTGTGGGGAAAATAGGAGAAGAAAAGAGTATTGCGTGTATTCGCCACCTTGAGTTATTTATAAAAAATTAATAAAGGTGAGAAATAAATGACTGAATGACTAACTAACTAACTAACTAACTAACTAACTACTCCCAGAATTCTCCAGTCAGCATGGGAATTGAAGCCCCGCTCTTAAAGTCACCAGGGTTCAGAAGCACTGGAACAGAGCAGCATTTCTTAAAGTGGGTGGCCCAGAGGTTTTACATAATTTTACCACTGGTTCGCCACACACCAAAAATGTGAGCGTGCGCAACCTTCCACACGTGCTTTGCTCACGCATATGGCTTGCACACATGTGCGTGGCTTAGAAAATGTGGCTACATAGGACGGCATAGCACCGGGGCGGGTGGGTGACATAGCGCCAGGGCGGGTGGGCAGACATACCAGCAGGTCGCCACTACCAGTTTGCCCGAACTGGTCTGAACCATCTGAATACCACCACTGGAGTGGCCCTAAAATCCCTGTGGGTCCCCAAAGAGCCCCCCCGTTTCTCAAAATCCAAATTATTTGCTGGCCTATGTTGAAATTAAAACCATATTAAAATCACATCAAACAATTGTGAGAAATGGCAGTGAATGTGTCCATTTTAATTTTTGATATGGTAATTATCAATGAATGCAAACAAAAGCTCTTTGGGGTGCTCTATAATTTGTAAAAATGGGGAGGGTCCTAAGAGCAAAATCTTCAAGGAACCCTGGAATAGAATATCCTGGGCTGACTAAAAGTCTAAACATAAAAATTTCTTACTGTAATCATTAATTGCAAGTTCCCACGAGAACAAATCATTTTGAGTGCCTTCTGTTTTGACTAAAGATCTTCTGAATTTATTGCACAATGTTTAAAGTAAATAAAGCATTCTTTCAGGGGGATTAATTACATTCAAATATTTTGTATTATTGTATTAAATGGGGTTTATTTGCATTTCAAATAAAAATATTTTTGAAGGGGGATATTACGTTGTTCAAAATTTGAAATACCAGCTTTTAAGGCTTGCAAATTCACTGGAATTCTCTATTAACTGTTTATTTGCTATTATATAATCACTACCTTTTTCATATTACCAGTTCTTCTTTACTTTAAATTCTATCTCCAGCATTAGGCACTCTTCCATAATAAATAAAATAAGTTTTTGCATGAAGCCATCAGTTATCAAAATTTTCTTTTGTTGTCTCTTTTTCTAATGCAAAATGTTCTTCCATGACTATTTCTAGGTAAACATGAAGCTATTTCCTGCTTCATTAGAACACAATAGAGGAATAAAAAAAGGAGAATAAATTGTTACCACACATTTTATTCTGTAAAATGCAACATGTGGAAGTTTTTAATCACTCCAAGGATTTGATGGTTCACACATACATTTCACAATTATGGACTGAATCTAGACTTAGTCACACTTCAAGTAAATGATTTTAAATTAGTATGGCTAGAGTTTGTGACTCATGTAAATCCCTATAATTTGAGTGGGTTTACTCTAAGGCCTAATCTTGAATTCAAGTCATTAGAGTAACTCAGATCCATTTTTTAAAAGTCTTTCACTTGCCTCTATCAACCATTTGTAACTGCATTATTGTCCCATCCAGAAGCTTTGCTTCAGTACTGATGTAGATCCAGACCAGGTTTAAACATCTTAAACAATGGTTCCTTTAGTTGGTTTATTAAATAAAAGACAACATTGGATTTTCTCAATACATCAAACCATAAAACAGTTTACAGATCACAAAGTTTGGATTCATGTATTGCGTGGATTGAAAAAGCAAGAAGTTCCCTGTTTGTCTTACTGTAATCTATAAATGCAATCAGTTATGTCAGCCTATCCTAATCACTGCCAGTACAAGGATACTGGTGTATAATCTCAGGCCTGGCCTCTTGAGCATATTGTAGATAAATTGGAAGGGTGACTGTTGTAAGAAACATCCTTGTAGGTTCTGCTCCAAGTGGGGACAAAGACACTGGAGACATGGAGACTGCTTGGAAAGATGGTTTAATGGTGGACAGGATCACATGGCTTGAGTTCCTGAACAGAAAAGGGGCAGATACAGGGAGTTCTCGGGTTTTATGCTCTCTCTGGCTTTGAACTTCCTGGGGCCCAGAAAGAGTATTCTGATTGGTTCTCAGACTTCCAGGGGGTGGGGGTCTTAGCTAGCCTTGCTGGCTGATGGTCACGTGTGCTTCCCAGGTCACATGTGGTGAGTTTCTGCTGCTATTGTGTAGAGGGCTAATCCTATCTTGCTGGATATTTGGCAATTCCTACTATGGCTGTGTCTGAAGGAGATAGATCTTTGTTATGTAGAATAGACTGGCCCAGGCCTAAATGGCCTATTGACAAAGGGTGGGGGCAGGAAGATGGGAGCTGTTTCAAAGTATGCTTATCCATTTCTCATCCAGGAAAATATAATATTCTGCCTTTAATATTTCCCAAAAATATTTCACTCTTCCAGGAGAGGGGTGGGTGCTAACTTCCTACAGACTGTTCACCTTGGTTGGCTATCATGAAATAACAATCCTTTCTGTAGAAAATACTGCATTTTCTAACAAAACCATCTTCCCCAGTAGCAATTTTAAAATACTCAAACCTTTTAACTTTTCATGAATTTCCCCATAAATTAACTGGAGAAGACTGGTTTAAATCAGTGTTTGTCAACCTTAACAATTTTTAAGATGTATGCACTTTAACCAATAGTGGGATTCAATTTTTTTACTATGGGTTCTGTGGGTGTGGCTTGATGGGCGTGGCATGGCTTGGTGGGTGTGGCAGGGAAGGATACTGCAAAATCTCCATTTCCTCCCAATTAGCTGGGACTTGGGAGGCAGAGAATAGATAGGGCAGGGCCAATCAGAGATGGTATTTACGGGTTCTCTGAACTACTCAAAATTTCCGCTACCACTTCTCCAGAACTGGTCAAAACCTGCTGAAACCCATCTCTGATTTTAACTCCCAGAATTCTCCAACCACCACTGTATAGTGCTTAATTATGGGAAAATGAGTGTTTTAAATGTATTTGGAGGAATAATTTACAGGTAACCACTATGAGGCGTATACTTCTATTGTTTTTTTTCCCCCTAGATCAGACAGTGACAAAATACATATCACAGTATTTCCTTTTTTTGAATCTACTAAGCAAGTGTATTGTCATTTTATCAAAATAAATACTTGGAGCAACGTTTTCAATAAATTCATAGCCTACACAGGCAATCGTTTTGACAATGTGTAAAAAATTTACTTCTTAAAGAGCTTAATTCTTGAAATGAAATTGCCTGATGCTATTGTCTTTTTAAATAACATTGCAAATGAGAAATATAGGAAAATACTTTTGCTGAGGCTGGCATAGTCATCAAAGTTTTGAGCTCTAGGGGCAATGAAAGGGCAGGATACTTTCAAAAGGCTTCCTTTCTCAGCCACTGCCCTGGCAGGAAAATGTCTTTATCGCCACCTTTGCATTTAGCCTTTTGTGATAAGCAAACAGCCTTTTAGTCAGCTACAAAAAGGAATCGCATCACATGACAATCATTCAGCTTGGAGTAAAGCATTAGGCTGCAGGCATACACAAACCATTTGCCCACATTAAAGCAGTCTACACATTTTGTAAAAAATCATAAACAATGAGCACAAAAGTTAACTAGTCCTCGTGCTATTGCCACGGAAAGTGAAAAAGAAATTAAATGTGTTTGTTCATTATGCAGTTGTTAGATTCTCTGGATTTGAAGGTAGCATAAATACTCCAAATGTTTTGCTAACTACACTGTTGGGTAGGTACAGTCTAAATAGCCTGGATGGTCATAAAGAACCAAGAGCCTTAGTGGTGCAGTGGACTAAAGTGCTGTTAAGTAGCACTTAGCTGCCAGCTGCCTGCAATTACTGCGAATTCAAATCTCACCAAGCTCAAGGTTGACTCAGCCTTCCATCCTTCCAAGGTAGGTAAAATGAGGATCAGGATTGTGGGGGCAATAAGCTGACTTTGTATAAAAAAGAACACCGCTTAGGAGGGGCCAAAAGCCCTACTAAGCAGGTATATACAAAAGTATGACGGCTATTGCTTAATACATTGTAAGCCGCCCTGAGTCTCCGGAGAAGGGCAGCATATAAATCGAATCAATCAATCAAGTCCAACTAAGATGAAGCAGAGATACTTAGTTTGGAATACGCCAGAAGGATTGAATCCCTATTCATCCCACCCAGCTGACCAGTGATGTGGGATTATGGGAGTTTTAGTCCAAATATTTGGAAGCTACCAAGCTGTTGACTCATGATTTCGCAGTGGCCAAATACTCCCAACAGTCTGCATCTGAAATGCTAAAGAAGACAGTCCTTTAGTTCCTAGTGTCTTCTCATTTAAAAGACTGTACAAGGTAAGTAGGCAAACAGACAGGATATAATTACATAAGAATGGAGAATAAGAGCCTTAACAAGGCTGACATTTTATAATATAGAGGGTTGTTTTTTAAAAAAATCAATTACTGCTACCACTTCCAAATCTGTACCTAAATATTTGAATTAACAAATGTAATTTTATTAGAGCCAGTTTCATGTAGTGGTTAAGGCACCAGGCTGGAAGAATGTGAGTTCAAATCCTGCCTTAGCCATGAAAGCCAGCTGGGTAACCATGGTCCAGTCATTCTTTCTTAGCCCTACCCACCTCACAGGGTTGTTGTTGTGGGGAAAATAGGAGGAGAAAGGAGTATTAGGTATGTTTGCTGTCTTGAGTTATTTATAAAAATTATTTATTTGTATTCCACCTTTTATTATTACCAGCATCCCTTTTTATCAGTGCATTTTCTTTTGTTTGCTGCCTGCAATTTCTTTCACAACAATAAAACCCAGGATCTGTGAAACTCTCTGAATAATAATGAGTTTAAAGCTGTTTTTTTTAAAATATATGTTTATCCTTAATATTTGTTCAAATCGAAGTGGCAAACATACCTAAAACTGCTAGCTCCTAGTTTTTCCCAAAGTTGGAGAGTGGATAGAGAAATTTTTAAAAAAATAGTCAATTTTATAGAGAAGAAAAATGTATATAGAGTTATCTAAATGTACTAGTTACTGAACTGAGAAAGTAGAGTAGCAAGTAACATGCAATTATATAATTTGGTGGTTAAAGGAGACAGTTAAACGAGGACCCTAGAATTCACAACTTTCACACTTGCAATTTTGCAAATACAATCATGTGAACCTATTACTCAAATCAACTACTCCATCCAGAATAGCAAACTGTCTGCCTAGTAAGCACTTCCTGTAAACACAGTAATGAGTAAATTCTGCTGGTTTAAGTCAGACAAACACATACACACACGAATAAACAGGACTTGTTAAATTTCCTAATGCTATTTGTGGTCAAACTTACATGGAAGCTGTCTTAAATAAAATAGCTCGCTTTTTTTCATCAAAGTAGCAAAGGAAGGGCCTTTTTGGTTGGAAGTAATTAAAACATAAGGCAAGGCTCTAGTCTATCTGAAGGAAGATCACCAGTTGTTCATGTCATCTGCTCTTTCCGATAGGCATGCAAGATTAATTGAATTCAAGGCATTGCAGATTCTGCTTCGGGAACTTACATAATTTTCTTCGTTTGAAAAATGGGTTCTTCCAGGGAATATGCTTGATAGAGCTTGCAGAGGAAGAGATTGATTTTCTTAATCGTGAACTAAATGTAGATAGGCAGTTTATATACCCTGCCTACTGCGCCTCTGAGAACCGTAGTTAGTTTAGTAGAAAAGTACACCGCACACCTAAAACGGGGGGAGGGGGACACTCTACTAAGGACTCGCAATTTGCAACTGCACAAATTGCCTGCAGCTCTCCTGGCTCTTCCCCACCCCCTCCATCCAATGTTTGCTCCTGGGCAGTAATTCTTCCTGCAAGAGCTGGCCTGGGTGGGGAGAGGGAACTAGTCTACAGACATGGGTATAATAACGTTAACTCTATGAATTTAATTTTAAAGTTGATTAAATGCAATTTTATTTTTATTTTATTTATTTATTATTGAATTTTTATACCGCCCTTCTCCAGAAGGACTCAGGGCAGTATACAGCCATGATAAAACAACATATAATACAAAATTTAAAAGACAATTTAAAAACGTATTAAATAATTTGGCCCCAAATTAAAACTCAAAGATTAAAACACCCATTAAAAATCCTTATTAAGCCAGCCCAGCCTGTTGGAATAGTAAAGTCTTAAGGGCACGGCGAAAGGTACGTAAGTCAGGAATCATACGTATCCCGGAGGGGTAGTTCTTTCCAGAAGGCAGGTGCCCCCACAGACCCCTGGGGGTTGCCAGTCGACATTGTTTGACCGACGGCACCCTGAGGAGTCCCTCTCTATGGGAGCATGTTGGTCTGTGGGAGGCCATCAGTGGCAGAAGGCGATCTCGTAAGTATCCGGGTCCTAATTTAACTTTTGTCCCGGTACACCACTCAAAGATAAAAACAAAACAAGTGTGCTGCTTTGGGCTTTCTCCGCATTTTATATACCAGGATGCCACTATATAAAGTTTACCACATTCTGCTATACAGTATGGCGTATGTTAGGAAGAGAACGATAGCATCAATTTAGTTTAATAACGCAGAAGTGGAGTAAGTGTGATGCATTGTAGTGATGGATCTTCAAATCAAATCCATAGGACAATTGGCATATTCACCATTAGCCTTCAATTCCCCTCTGCTTTCTAAAATAGGTCTGGAAAATTCAGATATATGCTCAGATTTATATTGCCAACTTATTTATTTTTCACATAAATATATAAAAAATAAGTCTTGAAGCCTGTATTTTGCAGGATGTACTTTCAAGGATGTATGTATAGGATCCCATGTAAATTTTGTTACTATCAAATGAAATCCTGTGATTTTCAATAGGACATGTTATATTTTTCTTGGAAGTAAATTTCATTGCACTCAGAAGAACTCTCACTTCATTTAATTGTATATAAATTTATTTTATTTTGGTATTCTCTGGTCATTCTCCAAGAGTAAACAACTAAAATATAGAGTTGGATTATACGTAAACAGATATTTATAAATACATATACTGGTACCAGTATCCAAATGAACTTTTGGGATATAAATTAATACACTTAATGTGGTTACATCATGAAATGCTTTTTAAATAGTTTATAAACAACTTTTTTCTTTTTTTCCTAGAAACAATAAAGTGTAATTCAGCTTTACACAGAAAGAGAGAGAAAGGGAGAAAGAGAGGGAGAAAGAGCTGGTATTTTAAATTGATATTTTAATTATGCACTGCTGGATAGAGAAGATTATAGGTAGTCTTTGACTTAACAACCATTTAAGGACTGTTTGAAGATACATTGACATTAAAAAAAGTATCTTGAGACTGGTCTTTGCAGTCTTTGTAACCATCACAAGATCCCCATGATCCCGCTTTAGGGATTTTGCAACTATCATGCATTTATGACAATTGCAGATCCTGGGGTCACATGATCACCATTTGTGAACTTCCCAGCTGGCTTTGTCGTTGGGGGAACCTGAATTCATTGAACAATTGCAGTGATTCATTTAAAAGTGGTTGCAAAAAAAGGTAAAATTAGACATGATTCACTTAATAACCACTTTGCGTAGCAACAGAAACTATTGTAGGAATTAGCACCCACCCCTTTTCTAGATGAATGAAATATTTTGGGAAATATTAAAAAGACAGAATATTATGTTTCCCTAGATGAGAAATGGAGAAGCATGTTTTAAAGACAAGCAGCTCCCATCTTCCTGCCTCCACCCTTTGTCAATGGGCCAGAGGCAGAAACTCAATCTTTGTCAATGGACCATCTGCAACACAATAGAACCCATCTAGCAACAGAAACTAACACAATAGGACCCATCTAGCAATAGAAACTCACCTCATGGCACCTGGGAAGATTACATCAGCCAGCAAGGCTAGCTAAAACCCCCATCCCCTGGGAGTCTGACAACCAATCAGGATACTCTTTCTGGGCCCCAGGAAGTTCAAAGCCAGAGAGGGCATAAAACCCGGGGACTCATTGTGTCTTGCCCCTTTTTCTGTTCAGGAACTCAAACCATGTGATCCAGTCCACCATTAAACCATCTTTCCAAGCAGTCTCCATGTTTCCAGTGTCTTTTTCCCCGCTTGGAGCTGAACCCAGAAGGATATTTCTTCCTACACTATGATCCCAAATGTGTTCATAAATCGAGGACTACCTGTATCTTAGTCCTTCAGATGGAAGTGTCTTTATAGAATACAGAATAACAGAGTTGGAAGGGAACTTGAAGGTCTTCTAGTCTAACCCCCTGCTCAAGCAGGAAACCTACACCCGTGGTGGCGAACCTATATGTGGACACGAGAGCCATTGCCTCAGTTCAGCTCTGCCATGCATGCATACACGCACCTTCCGCCAGCCAGCTGGTTGTCGGGTCTCCGCCGCGCATGCCTGGGATGTGTACAGGGGGCTGCGTGTGCATGCGGGGGGGGGCGCGAGCAGGGGGCAGCTCGTGCATTTTGGGGGTTTGCGTGCATGTGCATTTGGGCACTCAGTCTGAAAAAGGTTAGCCATCTCTGCCCTACATGGTTCCGGAGAAATGGCTGTCCAATCTCTTCTTGAAAACCTTCATTGATGGAGTATCACAACTTCTGGAGGCAAGCCATTCCACTGATTAATTGTTCTCACTGTCAGGAAATTTCTGCTTAGTTTCCATCTGTTATTTCTTGTCATGTCCTCCCCTCCGGTGCTTTGAAGAATAGGTTGACACCCCCTCTTCTCTGTGACAGCACCTCAAATATTGGAAGACTGCTATCTTGTCACCTCTAGTCCTTCTCTTACCAAGGTAATATAAAGTTTGATGTTGATGCAGCCTAGGACTACATAAGGAAAAAAAAATCCTAAATTTGTTGCCACTTTTGAAAGAGTGGGTTAAATTGGGAATAGAGTCTAATCTGACAAGTGTAGGGTTTAATTTTATTTCTGTATTAAGCTGCTTTCTAAATGGCACCTTGTGAAAAGTAAACAGAATTATTTGGCCAAAGCAAAGGAAAGGATTCTAACAGAACAAATACTATAGATATAGAAACCTCCGATTTCTATCCTTGGTTAATGCTGGTCACTGTTGTCAACTTTTCACTTAACGTTACACATCTAGAAACCTGTTGCTGGATGACCACACTTGGAATTTTGTGTCCAGTTTTGGTCACCATGATAAAAAAAAGATGTTGAGACTCTAGAAATGGTACAGAGAAGAAAAACAAAGATGATTAGGGGGCTGGAGGCTAAAACATATGATGAACAGTTGCAGGAACTGGGTATGTCTACTCTAACAAAGAGAAGGACTAGAGGTGACAAGATAGCAGTCTTCCAATATTTGAGGCTCATTTAGATTGCCCTAATTAGGTTAGGTCACGGCAGGGATGGGTTCTACTTACCTTTACTACCGGTTCGCAACCGGGTCATGTGTGCGCTCTCATTTCGCTCGTGCGTGCATGCACTCTTCTGCGCATGTGCAGAAGCATTTTGATGGGGTCGGAGGGCGGAGCCTGCCGCTGGTTTTACTGCTGGTTCTATAGAACCGGTGCGAACCAGAGGCAACCCACCACTAGTCACGGGTATCAAACTCAGTGTGTCACATTTTTTCCCTTACCGAAGCCTGGGTGAGCGTGGCCTGTGTGTGACGCACCTGACCCATGGGTCGCCAGTTTGACATCTCTGGGTTAGATGGACTAATACTGGGCTAGAGTGACTCAATATAAGGCCATTTTCAATATTCTAAATAACAGAAAAATATGTTGGCTTATCAGATCTATAAGGCTTTGTAAAGGCTCCATGCCAAGTCCTGCTAATAAAAAGTCTTATTATTATTAGGACTTCCGGTGGCGCCTTCCTCGTCGGCGGCGGGCTCCTCCATGCCCGCCGGCATCCCGCCGCGTTAGAGCCGCCTCACAGCTGGCAGGCGGCTCGAACAACCTGCTCCTCAGCGGGAGGAGCAGGCAGAGCTCCTGGGGGTGAGGCAGGGCCCCCTGAGTCGCCCCAGGATCGTTTCGTTTGTCCTGGGGAGGGCTCAGAAGGATGGCCCCCTCCATACCTCCAGAGAAGCTCCGCGACGGGACTGTCCTCCGCTAAGCAATTAGCGGAGCCAGACGCTGGAAGCAACACCACAGCGTCTATGGAGTAAGCTGAATAAGAGAGAAGCAAAAGAAAAGAAAAGAAAGAAGCAAAGATGAAGCAAGTATGGATTTTTAAAACTGATTTTTCTACTGATTTTTTGGAAGAGTAACGAGAGGAGGGGGGAAGGAGAGGAAGAGAAGTGAAAGTTCCTAAGAAAGTTTTTTTTTAAAAATGGCGACTGGTCTTAATTGAAAGAATGCCAGAGTGATTGAAAACGGAAGCTTTGAAATGAATGCCTTCCTATGGGAGAGTCACTTAAAGTAAACAGAATTTTTTTTTTTTTTTCCTCTTCCCTTTTTTCTTGGATATCTTTTTTAAAGTAAAGTATGGCAAAGTGAAGTAGTATACTAAAGCCATTTAAAGTAAAATAAAGATGACTAAAGGAAGGGGGGGCTCCCCCTTGAGCCAGTTAAAGAATAAAGCTGAGATGATGCAATTGTCTGGATTGGCAGAAGGGGACTTAAAAGAACTTATAACAACTCCTTTATTGAGTGTAGTTGACAAAATTAAAAACTCACAGAAGAATCTCGTGGATTTGATTGCTGGAAAGCATGACCAATTAAGTCAAACTATTGTTAAAGTAATTTCAGACCTTTCAAATGTGGTGATTGAAATGGAGGAGAAAGTAACTGAAATTAGCAGTGAAATTGGCTCCCAGATTCAAGAAATACAAGAAAGGTTTGTGAAAGCTGAGATTAGTAATCAGACTACACAGAATGATATTATCATGCTTCAAATTAAAACTATGGCCTCTGCTATCAGAGTAAGAGGTATTAAAGAAAACCAGAGAGATTTAAAAGCAACTATTGCAAAGGTTCTTGCTGAACTACTAGAGCTTGAGGATGAGATAATTCTTGGTTGTATAGAGAAAGCTTACAGAGTCAACTCACGAGTAGCCAAACAAAGGAACTTATCCAGAGATGTTGTTGTCTACTTTACTGATAAAAGGTTGAGAGATGACATCTTACAAAGGTCCTACTCTGCCAGAGTGCAAGTAGAAGGTGAACAAATTAATATTTTTAAAGAATTACCATCGAAGGTTTTAAAGAAAAGGAAAGAATTTGCTTTCTTAACTAAAGAATTGAAGAAAAGTAATATCCCATTTAGATGGGACTTACCAGCCGGTATAATTTTTAGATATCACGGAGTGAGATATTGCTTGAATACTATTGAAAAAGCGGAACATTTTTATAAAAATATTTTTAAGGGAGCTTCGAAAGACCTTAAGAATAAGAAACAAGAAAGAGAGCTTGTAAAAGGTAAACAGAAGGATGAGACTCAAAGAATGAATCAAAGAATGTTAAAAGAACAAGGAGCGCAATCTGGTTTCTTGGAGAATCTTACTATGGACTTCTCAGATGGGAAAATAAACTATATCAGTGAACCTAATCTAGGAGCACTGGACCTTGAACTGCTGGAGCAAGATTCAAGAAATACTATTATTCAAGATGATCAGCAGCAGAGGTCCAATGCTCCGCAAGAAAAGGATGGTGATATCGAACAGCAGGAACCAGATTCTAACGAGGAAATTCGAGAGTTAACTAATGAGTGTCTTAAAGTCCTTCATCAGATGCAGTTGTTATCAGAAAGCTTGGACAATCTTGGATACCGGTTATAAAATTCCTAAAGTTTATATGGATTTGGATTTATGGATTATAAAGTCTTCATCCTGACTTGGAGTTTCTTTTTTTTATTCTGAATTGGATTTAACATCTTGAGCAAGTTTAACAGAGGGCTGCAATGGTAGCAGCATTCTGTGATTATCTGATTATAGTTTTTCTTTTGGAACTAGCAGCGTTCTGTGATTATCCTATTATAGTTTTTTTTGGAACTTACAATCTAAGAGGAAGGAATGGAAATGAAAATATCTCACAACCAGAAGGAGTGAATAATAACGGGTGGCAGGATTTGAAATAATTGTTATAAGAACATCTGGGAATGCAGCTGCTAGAACTTTTTTTTCTTTTTGATTTTTTTGTCATTAAGGTTTGGTGGAGCTGCATTGGGGTTTTTTTTTTTTTTTATGTTGTAATAGAATACGTTAGTTTGAATGTTTCTACCTGGAGGAGTGAATATCTTCGTGGTTGGATGTTATCTATATAGTAGCAGTGTTTTGTGATTACCCTATCATGGTTTTTTTTGGAAATTATTATCTAAGAGGAAAGAATGGAAATGAAAACGTCTTACAACCAAGAGTGGATAACAAAGGGTGGCAGGATTTGAAACAGTTTTTACAAGAACATTTGGATGCAGTCTCAAGGATTTCTATTTCCCTTTTTTTTTATTTTTTTGTTAAGGCTTGGTGGAGCTGCATTGGGGTTTTTCTTTTTTGCTGAAATAGAATACGTTAGCCTGAATGATTCTACCTACAGGAGTGAACATCTTCTTGGTTGGATGTTATTCATATAAAGTCACACGGGGGGTTTATATGGAATGTTTTGTTTTACTGATGGGGGCAGACAGAAGATGAAGAGTATCGCAATTGGATATAGGTGAAGAAAGAAGAATTAACTTCAATCAGGAAGAAGAGAAGACTGTAATTCGAGTTATGGAAAATTATAATAATATATGTATGATTATATTATATTGCATGTTTTTTCCCTGAAGGGGGGATTTTAGTGTTTTTGAATTAGGGGGAGTAGTTCGGATTAAACTAGCTGGCATTATCTAATATGAATAAGTAAGGTATAGAATTTTGGAGTGGTCGAGTATGGTATAGGATTAGTAATGTTAGTAATGTTTTTCTTATTTTATTTTATTTTTTTCTTCTTTTTGTTTCTAAATTGGCTTAAATATTATAATGGCTATTCTTTTTTGGTGCCTTCTTTTATTATAATATTGTTAATTTTAGACAGATATTCATGTTTATAGGTTTCTCTTTGTATTATTTCATTTTATTTTATTTTTTTTCTTTCATCTTTTTTTTTTTTTTTTAATTCTTTTCTTTCTCTCTTTTCTCTTCCTCTCAACTTAGATTAGAATAGAATTGAGTATATAATAGTATTTGTTTTTCTGGTTGTTAAAAATTTTCGTTGTTGTTTTTCTTTTTAAGAAATATGCAGCGGAAGTCAGGGGTGGGATGGGGAGGGAGGGGCTGGGGTCGGGGGGAGGTTGGAGGGGATGGGAGGGGGGGTGGGGGCAGGGGTGAAAAAAGGGGGAAAAATTTTTTTATTGTAAAACTTTTTCAATAAAAAAAAAAAAAAAAAAGTCTTATTATAATGAATGACAGAATAATGTAGCACAAATTGCCGCCATCCTATTTCATCCTTAGTTCTTTTTTCAATCCTATTTAAGTCAAAGTAGGATAATTGAATTCCAGCACAAGAAATTGCTTTATGCCATTTGAAACCAATTTCTTTCATCAAAATATAGTTTACTTTAGTCTCAAAAATGGTATATTCCTCATCGCTTGCTCCCAAATCCTTTTATCTGGAGTCACTCCTGATGTAATTGGGATCTGTACACGAAAGCCAACCTTTTTGAATGATTTGCTATAACTTTTGGGAGTAATGATTTTCAAATTATTTTCTAAGTATTGTAAAGCATTTATTAAGTTAGTTTATATTTTGTACCCAAATAATACAACCACCAAACCACAAAGCAATATGTTTTCTGCTCAGAACTTGAAAAACAAAACAAAACCATGCAGAGGAAAAAAAAGATTTTATTCAGACTTAAATTATATATTTCAACCAGGCGTCCAGTTTGACACTATCATTTATTTTTTGTTTACTTTTTCTTTTCAAGCTATGCTTGTGAAGGATCTCATGAACCCTTAAGGGAGGAAAAAGTTTCAAATGGAGACTGTATGAATAAAAAATATGTAACAGAACTTTATCAGTAATATCCATAAGAACACACTAAGTGCTAACTTAAATATTTTTTCTGGATGAAAGCCTTGTGCAGAATATCTAATAGGTTTTTACTGTCTACAGTGTATTTTTTATTACTGATGTATGGTGTTACTTAATCACTACTGTTATTATTGTGTTATTTAATCATTATTGTTTAATCATTATATAATTTTAAGATATTTTGGATGAATTGTTTTGAATTAAAAAGTACATAACTAATTTATTTTTTTTAATAAAACTGTGGGGGTTGTTTCAAAGCCATATTTCCCACTGATCCTTTTGCAAGTGCAGTTTCAGAGCTAAATATGGTTTTCCAAGAACTGGTAGGTCAGGTTTAACCTGCAGCGAACAAAATACTGCACAGTACTGGTAAAAGCAACATTCATTTACACTAGGCTGCTCAAGTGAGCAAAATTATGCACATCTCTAAGTTTGCAATCTATATAGAAATAACAAGTATAAACAAGGTTTCCATGGTGCAATTTGTAGAGAACCCAAGCCATAACACTGACAAAGAATCACCTTTAACTTCTAAAGTTTGTCTTAACTCATGTTTGTAGTCAAAACTGAATCGCTAAAGGAAAGCAAGAAAGGCTGTGTGATGTTTAGCTGTAAGTAGCTACGTATTGCTGATGCTTTAAATAAAGCAGGAAGAGGATAAGGATCTATAAAAGTACTGCAAGTGTTCCTGTGCTGATCTCAAAACTTGGAATATAGAATATCTCTTTGTATCAAGCCACAGATGCTACTCATTTCTGCCTTTGTGGTACAATATTCACAAGCATACCAGCCCAAATACTGCTTGCTCTACATATCTATCATTATCAGTATCCACCATTCTCTTTTGAATTATAGGTAGACCTTGATGTACCACCATTTGAAATTACAATGGCACTGAAAAAAACGACTTACTACCAATATTTGCACTTATGATAATTGCAGCATCCCCACAGTTACGTGATCAAAATTTGGGTGCTTGGCAACCAATATGTATTGTATTTACCATGGCTGTAGCGACCTTCCAAATCAGTTTCCAACAAAACAAAGTCAATGGAGGAAGCCGGATTTGCTTAATGACCATATGATGCACTTAAGTGCAGTGCTTCACTTAAGAACCATGGCCAAAAAGGTCATAAAACCAGGCACAATTCACTCAACTGTTTAGCAATGGAAATTCCAGTCCTAATTTTGGCCTTAAGCCAAAGACTACCCTACAAAATTCTGTTTCAATATTACAGAAAGGGCAACTTTATATCAAGATTTTTATACCTAGTGAAAAGCAGGACTCCACACTGGCTAAGTTTGAGATCTAAACAATATCTAAGCATGTGTGGTTCCACTAAAGGAGGGGTGTCAAACTCGATTTCATTGAGGGCCGCATCGGGGTTGTGTTTGATCTGGGGGCGGGGGGGATGGGGTGTGTATGGCCATCCCAACATCACTCGTGTTGGGGGCATCTGGTGGCCCGGGCAAAGCTGGGGGGATCCATTGTCTCCAGCGGAGGAAGGCTAGACCAGGCAGAGTGCCAAACCCTTGTCCTCCAGAGGAGTCTTGCTGTCTGCTGGTGGTGCTAAGGCAGGACTTCCCTTCCTCCATACCTCGCTTCCTTTTCTTCTTTTTCCTTCCCTCTTCATTCGCCTTTCTTCTTCCTTCACCTCTTTCCTTCTTTTTCCTTCCTTGCTCTCTTCCCATCCTTTCTTCTTTTGTCTTTCCTCTTTCCCTTTTCCTGTCCCTTCTTCGATGCTCAAATACAAAATAGTTCTCCTTTTGTTTTGCTTGCCTTCTGCCAGTGAAAACGGGGGGGGGGGGGAGGGAGGGGCTAAGCACGACCCTCCCAAGCTCCATTTTCGCTGGCAGAGGCACTGCGGGCCAGTCATTCACCATTTCCATGGCTGCCCCACGGACCAGATCTAAGCACCCTGTGAGCCAGATGTGGCCCGCAGGCCTTGCTTTTGACAGTCCTGCACTAAAGTAATCAAAATAGAACTTTCCTCTCTGAACTTACTTTCTGCAATGACAAAAACCCTGCAGTTTGTGGATAACCTGGCTCTCTATTGGAGGAACTATTGTCTTATTACTTTTCCTTGATTTTAATGACGCCTGTGAAACAGAAACTGTGGTGATGTGGAAGTGATGCTAAAAATTTTTTGCTAAGGATAATTTCCCCTTTTTTCTTCTTCAGAGGGAGCAGAGGCTAACTTTATAAATGCTATACAGCTTGAGCTTATAAACCAGGGTTGGATAGGTTGAGAAAAAGCACTTAGTTGCAAAATCGAGGCTCTGTCATGCCCTCACAGCTTGACATATAGATTGCACGAAGAATGATGGGACAGTAGCCAGGCAATTCCACTAATGATTAATGGTCAGGATTTGAGTGTGCAAATCACCAAACAGACACGTTCTTAAAATGGGGGGGGGGGGGGAAGTAGAATTTTTGTTCATACTTTTTTTTTTTTTTTGCAATAGAGAAGGGGATGTGTTGCTTTCTTGTTCTTTGACCAGCAATACCTTAGATTGGGTCCTGTTTGATTATTTTTTATTGGTCAACAAGAAAGAGAGCAGAGCATGCTTCATAATCTGAGCATCCCAAAACTGACAGAAAAGATGACACATAGTCCTCGACTTAGTTTGTTTAGTGACCATTTGAAGTTATAGCATTAAAGTGACTTATGACTGTTTTTCACACTTATGACCATTGCAGCATCCCCATGGTCACATGATTTACATTCAGATGCTTGACAATATTTTTGATGCTTGTAGTGTTCCAGGTAGTGCTGTAATCTTTTCTGACCTTCTGACAAGCAGTCAGTGGGAAGCCAGATTCATTTAACAACTGTTATTAATTTAACAAGCGATTCATTTAGCAAACGTGGTGAGAAAAGATGTAAAACGGGCCAAAACTCACTTAACACTTACAACATAAATTGTGGGTTCAATTGTGGTCCTAAGTCGAGGACTATCTGTAGTTATACTTCTAACCAGTTTGAATGAACTGCAGAATGGAAATGTTCAGATTACCGTGTTTCCCTGAAAATAAGACCCTGTTTTATATTTTCTTGAACCTCAAAATAAGCGCTTGGCCTTATTTTCGGGGAGGTCTTATTATTTTGGGACACATGGAGCAAGACGGAGCTCCTCTTGCTGTCTTACCTGATTTCCAGCTCTGCGTTTAAATATTTTTGGGGAGGGCTTATTTTCAGGGGGAGGTTTATTTTAGCACATGCACTCAAAAGCCCAATTGGGCTTATTATCAGGAGACGTCTCATTTTCAGGAAATGTTGTTGTTCTTCATCCCAAAGCCCATATATTCTCTCTTTCTTTCATTTAAGTTTTTCTCAACTCTTTAAGATGTGTTGCCAGGGGTTTCTGTGATTTGAAACCCACACATCTTAAAGTTGCCAAAATTCAGAAATCCCAATTTAAATCACAGAATAAGGAAGTAGCTGTTCAACCTTAGTTTCTTATTGTAACTTCTCACTTTTATATGCACAATAGTAAGATGCTTTTGACATAAAACTTGATTTGTAAGTGTATGTAGGAACTTCCTCTTCGCAACAATTGTACTGTTTTTCACATAGTTTGCAAAAACATTCAGCTTTTTTAAAATTCTCCATTCTGTTCCATTTTTATTTTCCGGCTGGAGAACTTGAGACTCCAGGTGTGGGTATCACTCTGTCTTCTGGCTCTATGGACTGGTTTCAAACTGAAGAGATGCCCTTCTGCAGATGCTCCCAGTTTCAACTCAGTCCTGAGCTCATTAGGACAAAGATTTGAGTTGCTCCTCTATTAGAGGTTTGGATTTCTCTTTCATTGCGGAACATTGCCGTTGTTCGGAGTTTACTTTTAACGATCAGGCTGTGGTGGTTTCGCTCATCAGCTGGACAGCGGCGTTTGAGGTGGTTGCCATTTGGTGAGCGCATGTTAGCCGCAAGAAATATCTTTAGCGGCATCGCTAGGCTTTTGAGGGCCCTATTGACTGGAAACTGCAGCCGCTTAGAAGCTTTTTGGCTGGCAGGAGCGCGGACAGCTCTTTAAAAGCAGCAGTGCTGCACTTTGAGGCCTGCCGCTATTGGAAGCGCCGTTGAGTCAGGCATTCTTCGGGCCTTTTTAATTGGGCTGGCAGTCTAGAGCCTTGTCACCACCTCCTCTGGGGGGTGACCCCAGCAGGGAAATGCAGCCTATTTCAACTCTGACCACTTCATTAGCTCCACAAGTGAATTGATAGGCAGTTAGCTGCGAGGCAGATATGCCAGCTATGGTGCAACAGTGGATTGCTGAAGCAGTCCAGCGTGGCTTCGAAACTGGGAAGCGGCTCAACAAGCAATCCATACACAGGGCCGATGTGGCGATACAGGAGAAGAGCCACGCAGTCCCAGAACCTGAAGGACAAGGGTCAGGGTTGAACTCTAAGTCCTCAGCATCGCCCTCAGACACTGATAATTCCTTATCCTGGGGTAAGACCAATGGGAACAGAAATTATCAGAGGAGGGGGCTACTGCCGGACCAGACCACCTTCAAGGGGTTATTCAGACCAAATCTATTTAAACCCCTACTAATTAAGACTAAGACTTCTACTAAGCAAGGGGCCTCTTCGGAGCAGGCAGGTACACGATCAGAGCAGGATCCGGAGGAACTGCTGTTTTCTGAACCAGCCGAGACTGAGACAATCCCAGCTCCCCAATTGCTTTTAGACATAATTCAGAAGCAGTGGGACTCTCTGGGGACATACCCTAATATGTCTGCCAATGTGAGATTTTATAATACGACTCTAGATCTTGTGGAGCTCCTTCGAGTTCCGGATGTAGATGAACCTGTATTGGCATTGTCATCATCCTCGGCTACGTTGGCTGAGCCAGAGGAAATTCTGAATCCTGATGATTGTAAGTTGGAGCAGGCTCTCAGGAAGGCATATCAGGCGGCTGCCTGGGGTATCAAAATTGCCACGGCAGCATCCTTTTTTACAAGGGCCTCTCTGCTGTGGCTTAAGCAAATGCAAGACAGGGTGCTGGTGAGTGATCTTAGGGCACATCAGGATTTCAACAAAGTAGTGGCGGCCGCAGAATATACAGCTAAATTGACCTCCGCTAAATTCGGAGCACGGCCATCGCATCCACAGTCACTGCCAGAAGGCTCCTCTGGCTTAGGAATTGGCAGGCAGACACCAAACAAAGGTGGCACCTGGCTTTTGTGCCCTTTAAAGGTTCTAAGTTGTTTGGGGTGGTCTTAGATCCCTTGTTGACAGAACTTAAGGACAGGAGAAAGGTGCTACCAGCCCTGTCACGAAGGGGAGATACTAGGGCCTCGATGTCTTTTCGGAGATCTTATTTTCATCCCTACGGGGGATCAGGATTTAATAGCTACCAAAGAGGGTTTGCTCAGGGTCATGGAGCCCAATCAGGACAGTTCTACCAATCAGGGCCTAGGTTTACTGACAGGAACAGTCCATGACCCAATCTAAGTGGCTGTTTCGTAGAGGGAACAACCGTTCCTTTCGCAGACCCTGTTGACTACAGGGACAGGGCTCCTATTAGTGGCCATCTAGGCCTCTTCGTGGGCCAGTGGAGGAGGACGACCACCGACGCCTGGGTGAGGGAGACCATAACATCCAGTCTCTCCTTAGAATTTCTCGCATTTCCCCCAAGGTTCTTTATCCATTGTCCCAGATCACGGGACACAGCCAAAAGAAAGCTTATGGACACCGCCATTCAGCATTTGCTGGAGATCAGGGCGGTGGAACCCATCCCATTACCAAAGGAAGGGGATGGGTATTGTTCACTGTTGTTTGTCAGCCAGAAGGCCTCGGGGGGACTGTGACTGATTCTCTATCTAAAAGGCCTAAACAGGTATTTGAGGTATCAGAGGTTCAAGATGTACTCCCTCCGGTCAGTCCTAGAGCGTCAGTGGGGAGACTTCTTGACCTCCATTGACCTCATGGAGGCATATCTGCATGTCCCACTCCATCGGGATCACAGACGGTACTTGAGGTTTTCCTACAATGGCAGACACCTCCAGTACCGAGCCCTCCCGTTTGGCTTAGCATCTGCTCCCAGGATATTTACCAAAATCATGGCAGCATTGGAGGCCTCACTCAGAGCCAGACCAATTCATCTGCAGGTTTACCTGGACAACATTCTGGTTCAGTCAACATCTTACAGGCAGTGGAGGATTTAAGGACAATGATAAACTGTCTGCAGGCATATGGCTTTCATAAATGTGGGAAAGAGCCATCTAAGTCCAACAACTTGCCTATTACACTTGGGGGCAATTGTAGACATGCTCAAATGTCAGGTATTCCTGTCACCAGAGAGGCTACAAAGCATCAAGGGACTAATAGTGCAGATTTGCTCGACCAGGACAGTCCCATTAGTGAAGGCAAGATGATCTCTTGCATAGTTGTTGTCCCTTGGCAAGACTTCATGCCAGGCCTCTACAATGGCTTGTTATCGTTCCAGAAGTTGGGTCGGGCCATGTCCCACGCCAAAGTCAAGGTTCCGGGGGTGGTCCTAGTGTCTTTTCACTGGTGGACATCCAAGCATATGATGCAAGGATGTTGCTTCATGGACTAGGAATGTATAACATTAACAACAAACGCCAGTTTAGCAGGATGGGGGGCATTGCCAGAATCAGGTGACCCAGGGGGCTTGGTTGAATCAGAATCACAACGAAGTATCAATTGACTGGAACTGAGAGCAGCCCGTTTGGTGCTCCAGAAATTCAAGCATTGTCTAGTGAACCGCCATGTGCTTCTCATGACCGACAATATAGCGGTCAAGACCCATGTAAACAGGCAGGGGGAACGCGATCCAAGACACTCATGGAGGAGCCAAGGCTCCTCTGTTGCTGGGCAGAGCACAAATTGAGATCCATTAAGGCAGAGCATATTGCAGGGGCAGACAATATACGAGCGGATTGGCTGAGCAGGGCATCCATAGACCACAGAGTGGCGCGTGCATCCAGCATTGTTTGAAGAGATCGTGAGTCGATTCAGTCGACTGATCATCGACTTCTTCGCATCATCAACAAACAGGCAGCTACCCTGTTTTTTCACCCAGTTCCCAACTCAGGGGGTGGATGGAGTCAACACTCTTTGTTGTCCTTGGCTCAGGGGCCTGCTGTATGCATTTCTCCCTATGGCACTTCTACCACGTGTCATCAGTCGGATTCTACAGACCAGGGCAGAAGTTATCCTTATTACTCTGCATTGGCCCAGACACCAGTGGTTCATGGATCTGGTGAGCCTGTCGATCGCTTAGCTGTGGAAGATTCTGCCCAGCAGGGTCTCCCTTAGTCAGGGGCCAATTTGTCATCAGAACCCCAGTGGCTACACTTGACTGCGTGGCGGTTGAGCAGAGACTGCTGGAAGGGTAGAGTTTCTCTTCGGACGTGATACAAACGTTGCAAGCTGCCAGACACCCATCCACGATGCACATTTATGATTCTACCTCGTGAATGTTTAGTGTATGGTACATTGTTTCACAGATCACAATCATTTTTCTGGGCACACTGTTCTAGTTTTACTGGGCACAATTGGAGCTTCTCTGTCAATGTACTACTAAAAAGGATAAATTCTTCATTCCATGCCTGTGGAAATTTGATGTTTTTTCTACCTTATCTAGATTTTTAATATGAACCAAAAAGGACATATACCTAGAAACTCTGCTGAGAAGCAAAATGCAGAACAAAAGTAGGAAAATGAAAAGAATCCTGTGGGTCGTATTAAATGAGTAAAACCTTACCTTCCCTAAAGTGAACTTTTTCTTTGGTCCCACAGAAATTAATGGCTGGAATAATTTTTTATGGGGAAATCGTTGCGATAAAGTTGAGTACAACTCTTGACTATTCAAGCAAAGGAACTGAAGAATGCATGAACCAAGAACAGTGAGGACACCCAGTGACAGTAACGTATGTTTGAGTGGAAGACACCTGTCATCTTAAGTCTTTGTGGATTTTTTTTTTAATTTCTTGCAAGATCAGTATCGTTACCCTCATTTTCAGAACAAAACATGTGCAATATTAAAATAGGTTTCCTACAGCTACTGAAAAGGTGAACTGAAAGAGAATCTAACTTACAGATAATACCTTTAGCCTGTCCTTGATGAATCAGTTTTTCCACAGGAGTTTGATGAAAATTTAACCCCTCCATTTTGTCTCTCTGAAAATTCCTAGAAACCATATCAATAAATGTTTCATTTGCATTGCATTTTGATAAATTCAAATATTTTGTTTTTGGAGATCTACTTTAGATACATTAATCTGCAGAGTTTACCAAGTTGAGCTCCAAAAGTTGCTGAACTATTGTTTACTCCATTCCCCTTCCTCTTAATACTATAGTTCCTTTGTATACAGGACAGGATTTTGTGTTCATTCTGTTATAACTCAACAAGAGATACTTCTAAGTGGAGCATCACACTCTCTTCAGGTCTATCTGACTGGCCACCCAATCTTCAGTTTTGGTCAGCTATTCTTTCCTTTATAACCAAACTCTGCTATGTATGTAAAAGAAGAGTAGCCTTTATTAACCCTTTATTATTAGGGGGGAGAGAATGAATGGCTGAGTTTGTGTAATACATTTAATATCAAAATAGAAATCACATTTTAGTCTAGAGTATGATGCAGGCCATTTATAGTTCAATGTCTGATGCACAGTTGACTTGATCAAATTGTGTAAACACAGACATTCTATGTGCAGAGGTGGTATTGCTCATTCTCAAAATCTAACATACTTCCCATTTTTGTATTAATATAGGTAGGCCTCAATTTAACCCTTAACCCTTCAGCAGTGCCGATAAAAGTTACTTACAACCAGTCTTCACATTTATAACCCTGCAGTCACATGATAAAAATTCAGGTGCCTGGCAACTGGAATGTATAGGAAGTCCTTGACTTATGACCACAATTGAGCCCAAAATTTCAGTTAAGTGAGTTTTGCTCCATTTTACGACTTTTCTTGCCAGTTAAGTACACTACTGCAGTTGATAAAGTTATGAACACAATTGTTAAATAAATCTGGTTTTCCCATGGATTCTGCTTACTCAGGTTATAAAAGGTGATCACATGATCACCTTGGGACACAGGAACCGTCATAAGTATGAACCAGTTGCCAAGCATCTGAATTTTGATCACCTGGCCATGTGGATGTTACAAAGGTCGTAAGTGTGAAAAATGGTCCCAAGTCACATTTTTCAGTTCCTTTGTAACTTTGAATGGTCACTAAATGAACTGTTGTAACTCAAGGACTACCTGTATTTAAAATGGTTGCAGTGTTGAGGGGTAGAGTACAATCACAATTGCCTTTTTCCAACCATCCCTGGGATTTTCCGACAACCAATATCAATGGGGAAAGACAGATTTATTTATACGATTCACTTACAATTAGTGGCTTGCTTAAAACCTTAGCAAAAAAAAAAAAAGGATCATAAAACCTGCATTGCTTTGCATTGAAAATTCTGGTCCCAGGTGTGGTTGTAAGCCAAGGACTAACTGTAAACATGATGAATTAGAACTGAAAACCCTAGTTTAAAATGCCACTGCTTCAATAAACACTGTATATATTTGTGATAGGCCAGTCCTAGTTTCTCTCAGCTCAATTTATTTCACAGGGTTATTGTTGAAGGGAAACCAGGAGGAAGTTGTGTTGGATATGTTCACTGCCTTGAATTATTTGTAAAACACTAAAGGTGGTACAGAAATAAATAAGTAAATTGAAAAGGTCAGTTTAATCTAGTGGTTACGGCACCAGGAAAGTGAGTTCCAGTCCCACTTTAGGAATAAAAGCCAGATAGATGACTTTGGGCCAGTCATTCTCTCAGCTCAACCTATCTCACAGGGCTGTTGTTGAGAAAGCAGGAGAAAGAATATTAAGGATGTTCACTTTCTTATTTATAAAAAAATAATAATAAAGGCAGGATAAAAAAAATCTAAAATTGCTAATAGGACTCCAATTACTCTGGGTTGAAGACCTGATGCTATTTGCATTTATAAACAAATTGCTCCTATTCGTAGATTAAGCATGATTTTAGTGTTACATAGTCATCTTTCATGGAAATTGTTTTTCTCATCCCTTTTTCTACTTTCCTTTTTAATTAAATAACGGCAAAGTAAAAGAAAAGTAAAATAGTAAAGTAAAAGAAAAGAAAGTCTATGTGGTTGACAGGGGTCAAAAAGAGCTTGATAGTAAATAACCAAAATAAAAGTATGATCATTAAACAATCCTATACTTACAGTCAAAAGCAGGGCCTACTGATTTTATCCTTGGTAAATGTGTACAAGATTAACACCTCAGATATCTGTAAAAGTCATGGGGTTTCTTTTTGTATAAGCCATCTCAGTGTTCAGCATATGAAAGACTAGAGAACAGCCATTCATGTAACTCTGAGATAGGAAAAGTCGAATCAATTACAGATTAATCTTGTTCCACTCTTCAGGTCTACTGTTATGCCTACAGAAAGTTTTGAATTATTCTAATTTTTTTTCAAGTTTTTAATTTTTTTACAAACATATCAATGGGTGAACATTGAGGACCCAGTTTGTGGGGGCAATAAGCTGACTTTGTATAAATATACAAAAGTATGAAGGCTATTGCTTACCGCATTTTAAGCTGCCCTGAGTCTCTGGAGAAGGGCGGCATATAAATCAAATTAAAAAAAACCATTGTGACACCTGGATATCTTGCATTCTAATAAAAATACAAATAGGAATCATTATTCTAATTGTTCACAGTTCAGTATCTCCATACAGAATTAGAGGTCCTAAGAGCCAGTTTTCGGCACTTGTGGATTTAAATTCTACCTCAGTCTTTTCAGATACTCTAAAGCGTTGCCCCTAGAACTGTATTCATTCATTCTGCAGTTTCACAGGATGGTTGCAAGGCCGATTTGCATAATGCAACTTATTTGAACCAGTTTAGCATTGTCTTCTTTATACGTGAGAATGTCCAAAAGCCGTCTCTAGCAGATTTTGTTAAGGATTCCCTTAGATAAGTCTACCATTATCTCTCCTAGCCTCTTCAAAAGATAATCCCACGTACACTACAGGGAGCAGTGCTGGCGACAACCCAGATGTGTACGTGGGGGAAAAGCCCCATCCGTATGCATGACTAGACACCTTCCCCCCACCTCCTAATATCTCCCCAGCCGGAGTTTTTCCTCAATCTGAAAGCCCGGGCTTTTCTTTACTTTTGCTGAAACGCTCCCTTTACTGTCCCTGTTTATCCCTGTCCACCTTTTTTTCCCCTTCTCCACGTGGTGCATCAAACAAGAGGGTGAAGCAACCCTGGCAAGCCTCTTGACCCAGGAACGGTTCCCCCTTCTAAAACTTCCTCCTCCCATGCAAGATGCATCTCTTTTGAGTGCAATCCCCATTGCAAACTTCGGCACTTTTGGCGCCAGCCCGCCCCCTCCCCCGGGCTCTTCGAGGTGCGCGGAGATGGACGCAGCCACCACGCGCGCCCAAGGAGGACGGGCCAATATCTTTCAGCGCCGCGGGGTTCGTTCCCTTTCCTGCCTTCTGACCACGGCTGGGGCGCTGGGAGGCGGCCGGGGAGGAGCCGGGTTGGGCAGGGAGGGCGTGAGGGTAAAGGAGGACAGACTGGGCAGCTTCTCCTTGGTGAGACTTTCTCCCCCTTCGCCCTAACGACAGGTTAACCCTCTCCAATGGCGCAGGGTTGCCTGGGTGTCTGAAGCCCTAAAGCAACTGTCAGGGAGTGCGGGAATAAAAGACCCTTCCCCAGCCTGAAAAGAGGGCTATGCGGGGAGATAATGGGGGGGGGCACCCTTTCCCCCCCTCCCCCGTTGCAGGGTAACTGGCGGTTCAGCCCCTTCCCCTTATAAAACAAAGGACGGGGACGCAGCAGCCTGAGCAATTCAGAGCGGGGGCGGGGCGGGGGGGGGGAGGCTTCCTTCCAGGACGGGGCGGGTGGCGAGTGATAATCCCCCTGCGCAGGAGTGGGTAAAGCTTCCAAAGAGGAACGGCTCCACGAACGATGCAACCCCGGTGGAGAATTAAGTCCTTGTGCATTGCAGCAGGACTTCCTCCTGAAGAGCCCCAGAGGAGGGGGAATTGGATTTTTTTTTAATCTGCCCGCGCTCTTTCCAAGGCGGCTTAAAAGGCCGTGAACACCATGCCAAGATAAACATGGCATGTATGTAATTCATATATAAATATATAAATTGTTATAATTAAGTAATATAACTATAAATAGTATGTGTGTGTGTATAAAAAAATAGGCCCCCGCCCCAAGGCGTTTACAGCATATGCGTTTTATGATCTTGTGTATTCAGATTACTTTTATAAACCACCTTGAGCAACTGCTTCGCAGACCGTTTATACCTACAGGAACCGTCCATTTATGTAAAACAAATTCAAAAAAACCAACAACTCAGTCTCCACCCCCACCCCTAAATAAGGGGGGGGGGGTAGGGATGTGTACAACATAGCCAAATTTTGCTTTCTAATTTTGCCAAGGATGCTGCCCAGCTGGATTATAATCATGGTATGGTAAAGCAGCTCAGATTCTTTGCATTGTTTTCCTTTTTACTTTTCTGCTAAACCCTTCTTCCTCGCCCTCCCCATGGCATCTGGAGAATGAAACCAAAAGGATCAGGTGTGTATCCCGTTTGTGTGTGTGTGTGTCTTTGCGTGTCTCACGAACCAGCCTCAAAAACTCCCAATAGCCGCCTCCCTCTTTCCCTCCCTCCTTCCGAATCCCTCCTTCCTCTCTTCTTTCTCATTCAAACGCAGCAACTCCTGTTGTGTCAGTTTTATCTTCCACTACTACCAGCCACTATCACCACCACTTGGCAGCGGAGAATCATAAAGGTAAAGGCACTTAATATTCTAAAATAATTACCCTTTAAAAAAAAACAAACTCCTTTTGACCCTGCATTTCTTCTTCTTTTCTTTCCACCTTCCTGCAAAGCGAGCGAGGGAGGGAGGTAGAAAGATAGATGGGGAAGACAAACATTTAGCTCCTCTGCTTCCTCTAAACTTCTTAGCGTTTGGGGATTTTAAAAAAATATAATACGATTTTGCCTCGCTTACTTCTGCCTCTCAATTCTCTCTCCCCCCCTTCTCTGCCCTCTCCCAATCGATGTTGGTGAAACTTCCATTACATTTCTATATAGGTATTTTGTTTTCAATATTCAATATGTTTAAACTCGAATGGGGGAGGGGAGGGAAGAAGGGAAAGGGAGGACCTCTTTGTGACTCAGGGATGTTCCTGGAAGCAAGATTTGTAATGTGTTTGGCACAGATGGGGTGCTGGGGTGGGGGGGGGCAGATTTGCTAATGAGAAGTTTATTGATCCATTTTGTCAGTTTCGTTTTCAGGGCTTCCTTGGCGGAATTGAATCTGCTCTCGAGGTGTGTTTTAATTATTGACGATTATAGAGATCATGAGGAAAAAACAAAAACTTCCGTGCTAACCCGTTTAAAAATAAAATGAAACTAGTTGGCTTCTATAACAATAGCTCCGCTGGGAGAGGAGGAAAATAACAATTCACAAAGCCTGACTGAGTGATTTCACTTCCATATGTTGATACTTTTCCCTACAGGGAGGGTTGCATTAATTTCTTAACTGATTGCGTCTTCACTTGGGGTGCGCTTGCTTTTTGTTTATTTGACTTGCAGAAATTGGTCGTCAAAAGCAGCCTTTCGATATGCAATCCCATAAGCCCCTGCTTCCTAAACACCCCCCCCCCCAACCTTTGAATCCCCTTGTGATAGTATCTGTATTGAAGTTTAAGAGTTTTTGAAGTAAGAGCTATAGGAAAATTGCTGGTCTAGCTTGCTTGCATCTAAATTTGCAGATAATTTGGGTTTTTCTTCTGTAGAAGCTCTGTTGCCAAAAGGAGTGTGTGTGTGTGGAGTGGGGGGAGGAAATTAGTTTTCTATCCTTTTTTTAAAATGCCCTTTCTGAATTGACCTTGGAACCTTTTAAAATCCACAGTATTTCCAATAGGGAAGGTGTTATTTGAGCAGGAGGAATACAGTACAGAGTGAAAAGCAAAAAATTAGGAACTTAAGCCTATAGACAAAGTCATTTTTTTTACAGAAGAATGTGAAAAGGGAAGTTTCTATAATGTGAAGGAGCAGAAGGAAATAACACTTTCGAAAATGTGAAGGGGTGGGTAGGAGGATTCGTATCATTCTTCACAGTATTAGGCCTTGAAAAGCTGACTTGATACAATCAGGGAGGCTACGAAATAAAAGGCCTTCCAGCCAACTACATATCAAGCATTAACTTGCTGACCACTGTTTACATTCTGTTGGCAGGTGAGAGCTTGATTTTTGTATCTGCAAAGGTGTACTGTGAGCATCCTGCTTACAAGAGCTTGAAAATATTTTTGCCTAAATTCTGTTACACACACTTCAGGGGTCGCTTGGATGTTTCAAAACCCATTTCAAATAAGGGAGGATTGCTCATAATTAGATGTTCTCTTGGGCAAGAAGAAATGGCTGAGATAAGTAGGTTAAACTGCTTTCTTTGAAGGTGGGGGAGGGAAAGTGGGTGGAGTTTGATTTCCCTCTTCTATTTTTATGTGAATTGATGAGTCAGTATTTAAGATCTGCAGTTGGAATGCCAGCTTGTAATGGGTCATCAGTAACTTCTTAAATCTGAACTTCATTCAATTCCAGATAATTCAATATGACTCCTATTAATTACTAATAATACTTATCTGCTTGTGAATGGGAAGTGAGAATTATCCTGGTTTTCTTGAAATTGGATTGGGCTCCTGAAGCTTTATTTCAAGTTATGTTAATGCATTACAAAAACTGCTGTTAAGGATCTATTCCTATAGCCTTTTGATTGAGCTGACTATTTAGTGTCTTTGCCAAATCCGAGAGTTGTTTTCAGTTTCATTGTCTGTACATGCATGTATTTATACAAGGGGTTTTGTGTGTATGTGTGTGTGTTTTGGTGGGAGATGGAAAAAGGAAAATACTGTTGTTGGCTTGTATAGAATAATTAATGTCTCCATATTGCTATTTAAGAACAGTTTTTTTTTTTGTATGAGGTTGATTCAATTATGTCTTCATCTCTTTGGAACTGGTTGAATGACTTGACATGAGATTAGGTGCAACAAAAGAGAAGGCCGAGGGAACAACAGCTGCCTTCCAGTTCTGAGGCACTATTGCGCTTAGCAGGAAGGCATTTTATCTTTTAGTGTTGTGTTGTCAGGTTTAAATGTTAAATATTTATATTCCTGTGAAAGGTTGTTAGACTCCACTTATGTTTTTAAAAAAGGCAAAACAAAACACTTGTATTTAGAGTCTTTTAAAAATTTGGTGGCGTGCATTGCATCCTTTTATTAAAAAAAAACAACCTCATGTTCAAATATCAAATCTTGCTAACTCTTAAGTTTACTGCTATTTTATCGGAAAAGAGCCACCACTAGTTTGTACTTGCTTGGCTGCTGTATGGTAGGAACTTTTTAAGGTGTGGCTTTAATGGCAGCTGACTATTCTTGCTTAGAAACAAATCTTATTTTGGGTATACGTTTCTTTGAAAATTCTCTTGGAGCTAAATAGAGATATAGAGTAGTCCCTTTGAAAAAAGATTCTTAATTTGAGTTCCTTTTTAAAAAAAACATGTATGTCATTTTAAAGGAATTAAAGACATAGAATATCCCCTCCCCACCCCCTAAATTCAGTCTCTGGTATAATACTATAGTGTAAGAATACTATAATGTAAGAATTCTTTCCTTCCAAGGCTTTATGTAAACAGTTTTGTAATAGTCCATAAATGCTGGGGATTGTAATTCTTTGTGGATATATGCATGTCTTTTAAACAGTTAATTCTTTATGCTAATCCATGTTATAGTGGATGAAGTGTTATCTGGGGGGGGTTATTTTAATTAAATATTATTTACAAAGTTGTGATCTAAAAGGTGAAATTTCAAAGAGAGGCTAGTATTCATGGGGATTTTAAGGGGATGGCTACTAGCTTCTTTAATGGAAATTGCATTAGATTCCAGATGGAGAGCTATGGATGGGTTGAAATATCTCCTTTGTTTTGGTGACGAATCGAGAGGCATGGGGGTGGGGATATATGGGCTTGAAAAAGGAGGTATATTTCATTACTTCTCTTACACTGGTTTGTTTCATCTTGGGTTCTTTATCAAACTTTTCCAAACCATTTTATGCATTACTTCAAGGTTCTTGTTAGATCCTGCATCCATCTGTAGAATGGCATTGTTTCAGGATTAATCTCTTTCTGACAAGTATAAGATCAAAGTGAGAGGCATATTTTATTTCTTTATCCTAAGAATGTTACTTTGAAAGTAAGTGCTTTGGCTTTTGGTGTGGCATACTCTCAAACAGTATGTTCAGGAACAGTAAAAATCCAAGTTATTAATTTCCCGCCCAAGGGGGAGGGGAGGAATAATAGAAAAGGATTATTGCAGACCTTATTTGGCTTTCAATATTATGATAACTATGTAAAACAGTCAATGTCAGTAAACTCTGTTGGTTGAGGAAGTAGTAACATGATTTCATTTTAAAAAAATCTAGAAGAAAAGAACCTGCTTTTGTAAACTTATAGAAAAATATAATGCATGCCACAAAATCAAAATCCATATTGCTAATTCTTGTAGAAGGGAATGGCTTCTCCCTCCTTCCCTCCCTTTTCAATCTATAGTTGAAAATGACTACTTTTACTATCTTTAGGCAAGTTTGAAAAAGAAGCTTGACCTTTGCATTTAGTTGCTTCCACAGAGATTCAGGAAGATTAAATAACTAAAGCTGCTGGATGACCAGTTATTTATCTCATGTCATCCTTTGCAGTTGAGCTTTTATTTAAATGGAGAAAATAGCACAATTTTTCCCACAGAAGGGCTATCATTATGGGCTTCAGACCTTCCTTTATTCTCTTTTTGCCTGTTTAGAACATCAGGAGTCCAATACAGTTGGTCCTTCCTGTCTTCTGCTTCACATAATTACATTTGCTACGCCTTTGGCACCAAAGATAATTATTCATAATGAATACTTTTTAGCATTTTTAATGACACTTGAATCTTGTGCAAGCCTCCAGCAATTGAGAATCAGGAATAAAATAATATTGGGGGGTGGGGGGTGGGTGAACGATGTTTCAGAGATTTGTGAATGCTGATTTGATTTGGGAAAGTAAAACATGCTTTATTGTGCTTATAGAAGTTTTGTATTTTAAAAATGGGATGTGCAGTTTATACAACTGTGTGTAAAAGTGGCTTAACTATTGTAAATTGAGGTTTTCTTGTTCAAAGTTAGTGAGCTAGCAACACTTCTATTTTTATCTTCTTTCTAATATAAGGCCACATGTGGTTGTCCTCCAAGTTAGTATTACAGTTGATAAGCAGTTGGCAGAATTCTTGCTTTATGCTTTGTTTTCAGTAAAGTTAAAGGATCTCATTTTGTTCAAAAATTAAGAGTTCCAAAAACATAAACTTTTAGTTGTTCAGCTGGTGAAGGGTTCATATCAACCATATTAATAGCTTTAAATTAGCATCAACAGTTGAAGCCAGAAAAATACTCTTGTTTGGGTTGAGTTAAATTGTAAATGGAATTAATTATTTTCCACTATGGACTTAAATTACAGAGTATTAGATAAATCATCCCCTGCTTCACTTTAACCCAGATAATTTTATAGCCTATTGGACTATAAATTGTCAACATTCAAAGTAAGAAGCCAAATTTAAAAATAATACAATTTGTAGTCAAGGCCTATTAATGCAACACACTTCTATAGCAATTAACAGTATAGAATATGTTGTGAGTTTGGAATAATTGTCTTTTATTTATTTATAAATATTAGATGAATAACATTTTTTGTTCAAGAGCACAAAATGGTGTACAAAATATTCCTCACAACAACAATGCTGTGAAGTGGACTCAGCTGAAAAAGAGTGACTAGCCCAAAATCAGTCAATGATGTTATATGGTTGAGGTTGGAATATAACTTGGGTTTCCTATGCCACATCAAAACATAATTAAAGCACTATAAAGTGCTATTAAAAATGCATTTTCTAGTTTAATTTTAAAGACATTGTTATAATAGTTAGTGAATAATGAGCACTAAAAAATTCAGCATGGGATTGGCAATCATTTTTTAAAAATGGAATTTCGTTCCAGTGATTATCATTTATACACCTAATCTGGGAGAGGAGTTGGATAACAGCCAACAACTGCTTTATTGCTTCTCCCTAACCCTAGATAATATGTAGGACTCATGAATTGTTATGCTATGCTGAACTATCGACTTTCAGATGCAAATGAGTCCTTTTATGACTTTGCTTTTTTGTTGAATATGTTATGTAGGTGTTATGAAGGAAACTAGAAAAGGGTTGGAACATAACCAAAGTGGTTGCAATATATTTACACGTGATCCTCAAATGCAGCCTTAATCTCATTTAAGGATTATGGGAGAGGAAGTCCATACCTTTAGAGAACACTATTTGGAAAGAACTGTTTAAATATATTTGGAGTACAGCAGCTATAAAAGTGAAGGAAAACAGGGGAAATTGCCCTTTAACCTTGTTTTCAAGGATAATTGAAAATATTGTGTTCTTGATTGTTTAATGAAGTATACTTTATATACTACTTAAACTCAGATGACTGTAATTATACGGTTTAAAAGAAAATATTTGGTATTCAAATGGGGCATATAAGTATTCTGCAAGGTAGAGAAAGAAGAAACTTAATTAAAATAGATTATTTGGTCAAAAATATGCACTATTGCTCTGTTGTATGCTTGGGTAAACTGGAGTTGCTTGAAATTTCATTTAATCTACATGAAATTTTAGCTATAGTGTTAGTATTTATTTAGATAATGGATGAAAATTTCCTGGAAACTCTTAACTCAAACTGTACCTGCAGATACCAACACAAGCTATATTTTCATTCAGAGGAAAATTCTGTTGGGAAGAATTTTTTATTTGTGAACCTACAATGTTAGGGTTTCTTCACTTTTAAAGTTGGACTACATAGCTATATGCATGGATTTTGAATTCACTAACTGTATACATTCCTACCAGCTTTTCATATAATGTAAGAAATTTTTCACTTTTGAGCAGAGGATCCTGGATGAGCTTTGCTCCATATGATTAGCTGTGGTTTTTGGCTTGACCAGTTTTAAAGTGAATCTCTGAGGAGATTTTTTTTTTAAATAAAAAGATTTACTAATTTATTCAGGCAACTTTGAAAACATATAAAACAGGTGATGCATTTCCTGAATTTGATATCCTAATTCCAGCAACAAATTCCCTTTTTGGCTTTTAATAAAACTATCCTGTTGTCTGCCATGCCTAGTTTAAATTAGAAAGAGAGCTGTGTGATATATTTGAATGAATTAATTGATAATTGAATTTGGGGGATTATAATGCAAAGAAATACACTTAGGGAAGCTTAGGGAAATTCTAATCTAGGAAAAATCCAAAACCTTTTACCCGATAAGCCTGTTTTTCACAAGCTTTGGTTTGGTCTAACATTCACACTTAGGATATGCAATTTCAAGTTTCATCTTGAAAATCATTCAGGACTTTAATCCATCTGAATATGTATACTGGCTATTACATTCAATACCATACTAACCTTTTTGCCATTGTGTGCCAGGAGAGGGGGGGTGGGGAGGGTCACACGCGCACGTGCCCACACACATGCACGCGCAACCCCGCCCCCTCCTGGCACATGATGGCCTCGTAGGCCCATTTTTCTTTCTTACCTGGTTCCAGATCATCTCTATTTATCTGGGAAGGGCGAAAACAGCCTTTCCCACTCCCTTGGAGGCCCTACGGAGGCTGAAAGGGCCCATTTCCCGACTCCCGGTGGGACAGGAAGTGACATTTTTTGCTGACCTCATCCTCCAGAACCTTTCTAGTAGCCTCTCTAGGAGTCTCTGGAGGATGGGGACAGCAAAAAAATGTCACTTTTGGGCCTTCTGGTGGGCCCAGAAGGCCCAAAAATCAGCTGGCCAGCACGTGCGTGCACCCCAGAGCTGAGCTGGTGTGCCCACTAATATGGCTCCGTATGCCACAGATTCATCATCACGGCTCTATAGTTTTGCCCAGCTGCATTTATTTTTAATTTATATACCCAACTTCATGCCCATTTCTGTCTGTCTGTCTGTCTATCTAATCTATCTATCTCTCCTCTTTTATTTAAGATAAGATCCTAGCACATAACTCATTATTGGCTAAATAGTTGCAGAATTAATATAGGATACTCTGTTGCAGTACTATGCACACTTTGGAAAGAGATCGAAATTGCCAGATTCTGGATATCCTAAAATCTTGGGGATACTAAGATCTGCATAGTATAATTTACAAAAAGAAAATTGACTTGAGTATTTTAATACAAATTCTTTTTAAGTATTTAAACTTTTTTTTTATTGCAATCCAAATGGACAATCAAATTAGATTATACATTAAGTTACTTTACCATTGAAGTTTCAGAAGAACTTGAATACAAAATTACCAAGTTTTTCTTTTAAAATCAGAATACAGTTGGGTATATGACTCAGCATTCAAAATTGGAATCTCTTCTTCATCCTATTGCCTCTTTTCCTCCTTCCATTTTGTAAATCAGTATTGCCAAGTGATAAACTTGAAACAAATTTAAATGGATATTCTAATCAGACTACTAAAATCTCTTATCTTTGAGTTGAAATAGATTAAAAGTGTGTTCTTTCATGTCTTCACAGACAGCACATTTTATGTTATCCTGTTCTGAGGCAAACATTGGAAAACTAATCTATATATCCCCAAAAAGGCAAATATTAAAAAATGCAAAAAGGAAGTTACTTCTGCCTTAAGACAGGATCAGTGGGTGTATTCTGGAACTTTCATTGCTACTTAAAGTGCTTTTTAGTATTTTGATCAGAGCTACTAAACCTTCCACCATGAAGAACTTCCAATGCTTATTTTCTCCTAACTTTGGGATACATTTTATTGTAATTTTAGATTTCTTTTGAATTTTTGTTGGGGCCATAAATATATTCCAGCTATTCAGTGGCAGGTATTTGCAAGTGACTGATATATATGAAAGACGTAGAAGGGAAAAGCAATAATATCCAGGAATATCAGCAGTTCAGATTTAGTGGGATTTGGGCATTTTCTTCCCAGTTGCAGGTCCCTAAACACTTATTTCAGGCTAGTTTTGCAACAGTTATCCATTACAAAAATACTTCACCATGCAGTGAGAAGGCTGTTCTATAAGAAATATTTTTTTCTTCTCTCCCCAAACTCTGAATATGGCAAATGCTTACTTTACTTCCGATCATAGTAGAGTATTAAAAAAAAAATCAGGCAAGGTAGTCCATAGTACCTGTTTGGGTTGAATTAATTCAAATGGAGGTAATATTTGCGATGAAAGAAGTAAATTTATTTGTCATCCTGGCATTTAGGCAAATGGTGCTTATGCTACATTTGATATTGGTGGAAGAAATTATGCATGTGATTTTATTTATATGTATGAGTCAAATATTCAGTATGTGACTCATTTGTGACACCTCTACAAAATTAGTATATTTGTGTTGTAAACTTTCATGAAGTTGAGCACACATGCTGATGCATCGGTTGGCAGAGACAATATAGGGAGGATATTGTAAACCATGGGATCAAAAATGTAATATATCATAGATTCCAAGAACAACAATACAGTTATAACACTTGAATATATCTAATTTGAGAACAAAAGGTGACCAATCCATAGTTAAGTCTGAATGGAAATATTCTGAATATTCAAAGAAATATTCTGTTTAAAAATAGTTTTTGCAAAAATGTATCATCAACTATATGAATTTGATTGAAACCAAGAGGACTGGTTCCTTATTAGAAGAATCAAATTAGTAAAAGTACAAGGACAGAGTTAATCAAGAATGGCAGTTGTTTCACATCCGTTTGAGAAGTTGGTATAAATATTATAGAGTTATATATGCATTTTTGACCTTGGTGCCTAGGCATGGCTTCTAGAATAAGATGAAAGAAAGTAAAAGTTTGGTTGCATCCAGCTGAATTCTTGAACATTTAGATATTTCCTTCTCTTGATATTTAAAAATCGGCAATAGAGGAGTAAATTGAGTGAATATTGATTACTGTGATTGAAATTTAGGCTAATATAAATCTATTTAATAATAGGACTACTATTCTGAAACTTATGAGTGGAAATGTCCATGCAATCTCGGAGTGCATAAAATAATTATGTGCAAAAGAATGTGATATGTGATCAGGTTCCCTAGGTTTAGGTCTAGATTTTTCTGTTTTATAGTGCAAGGCTTTTATCTTTTTCTTAGAGACAGCTGGGATATGTAGGTACAGACTAAATATAAAGTTTTCTCAATAATATGTGGCTCACATTGATTTTAAATATTGTCCTTATAGTTATAAATTTATATTGTAGCTTAGTGGTAAGACTAGTTTTTATACAAATTGTTCTGAAACTAGAATGAGCTATGCAACTTTTGAGAAAGTAACAGTTAATAAGACTTAAAAATTATCACATTGGAATTTATTTGTCCAATATTTTTGACTGATTAAATACTAACCTTTTAAAAGATACATGGCATATTGACAGTACCATTATGAATTTATGGGTATTGAGTAATTTCAAAATAAGCACTACAGAAAGAATAGATTACAGCTAAAAAGCAAACAGCAATTCACCCAGCTAGAGCCACTATGGTATAGAAATCAGCTGGTTTTTCGGGTGGTTTTGGACCTATTGCTCTCTCAGTCCAAATCATCTCTCAGGGTTGTTGTGAGGAAAATGGATATTATGTACACTGCCTTCAGTTACTTATAAAGTACTAAAGATGGAACAAAAATTAAAGTGGGAGAAAATATATAGTCTATTACAATTCTTTTAACTGTATTTTGTATTAATAGATACTTAATATTTTTATTACAGACATACATGCATGGACATACATGCTATCTGACATTAGTTTATGAAAATATACTATATATTTATCTTATAAAAGGAAATAATTGTTTCTTTAATAATAGCTACATAGAACAATTTGCTCTAAATATGTTACTAAAAATAATTATTTGAAAAAATAAAAATGCAACTAAAACTGACTACTTGAAAGTTAGCATGTCAGTGATGTTCTTTAAAGATTTTTTTGGCAAATATTTTTAGGTATTGTTACATACAGAAATGTAATGGGACTAAAATTCCAAGTATACCTTTGTAGGAGGTGCCTAATTTGATAGAATCTCAATTTTGAATAGAATGCTATGGACAGAAAATCTGGTATGGTTTCTAAATGGCATGGTACCAGTTTTTGTAATGAACTGAAGAAAAAGATTGGCCTGTTTTATGTGTAAATGATAAGTTGAAAGTTTTAAACATGGTTTGCTAAACAGGTCATAGTGGCTTAGTCATATATCATACACCATAATGGTGAGTTTGCAAACCACACTAGGACATAAACAAGGAACCACATTATAATAATACATTTAGGTTAGATTTTTATAAATAATACATAGTTGCACAGTAATCTATATCTATACAGTAGAAATTAAATATATTGACATCAATATCAATGTTGTATTTACTTCTGTTTTCTTTTCTTTTTTTAATGAAGTTTAAAACATTCACATCCCTGTGATATTATTGGCTGTTTTTCTGGGGGAAGAGAGAATTCAATGTAAAAAACCCTGTTTCCCCCCAAAATAAGACATCTCCTGATAATAAGCCCATTCAGGCTTTTGAGCACATAGCAATAAGGCCAAGTGCTTATTTCAGGGTTCAAAAATAAGACAGAGTCTTATTTTTGGGAAAACACAGTAGGTGTTTTTATAAGATGAACAAATGATGCTACGGAGAATTGGCACATTTGCAAATGTTCCATAATACATTCTGAGATCAAAATATAAGTGTAAAGATACTTCGTCAGTTGTGGTCTGAAGGTTAGCCATTAATGAAGTGTAGATGCTGTTCACACTTTTGGTTCTTCAAAAGGCCATGTGAGTGCAGAAGTGGTGTGTAGCTCCTGTGTCAACCCCCACTTTAAGCCTCCTTTTCTTTCTAGAAGAAACAAGGGTGTTATTTTTGAGGAATTACTCTCTATAACGTGAGTAGTATTGTTAATTGTTGGTATGATGATAAGCAGGGGAAAGCTGCTAATAAATGCTAGAGCAAAAGGAAGAAAGAAAAGAAATTTCTTGTTTGTCTTTGAACAACAAATTTAGTTTCTATGAGAAAGTCGGTGTCTCTTCATTTTTACAGGAAGGTTGGATATCTACTGAAAGCCCTTTAAAATGACTCTGAATTAGCATCCAGAATGAGTTCTGGAGATTCTTCAGCATTGCTTAAAAAAAGATATCATAAAGAGCAAAGCAGGCCTTGCATTATGTCAGTTGCCTGTCGCCCAATAGATATTGCTGAATATGCACATCAGTCCCAACTAGCATGGTCATGGCTGAGAAATGCTGGGAATTGTAGTACAGCAATAACTAGAGTGCCACAGGTTCGCCACCCCTATTTCATATTGCTTGCAGCCTAAAGCAAATATTTCTGTGTTACAAGTTTCAGTTGGGAAGTTTGAGATATTGCAGTGCCAGGTCAAATCTTAGAAAGGGATGTAAGGTCAAAATTAAGCAATGGAAATACAGTTTGTTCTGTACAGAAGACTGTAACATTGAGAAATGAGTTCTGTTCGTTTTAAAATACTGTATATCCAGCAAATCTGAAATGAGATTATGTTAAATGAAATTGTAGACTAGGTAGCTTTCCAGTGTTTTTGTAGTTAAAATTGCCAGGCTCTTCATATTTTCAAAATGTGTTAAAGTAGCTTTTTGTATCAAAACAGTTCTCATTTATAGAACTGTGAAGAATAAATCTAATTATTTTCAATCTTCAATATACAACGGGATTCAGTTTGATAAATCTGAATTTTATAAGGCATTCTGTTTCCACACACATGGCCATTTCCACTTTCCAAAATTTTACCAAATAGATAGCAGATGAAAATATGGCATAGAAATACAAGAAGAACAGTTTTAAGGGCCTGTTGTGAACAATTTCTAGGGTGAAACTATATTGTAACATAAAATATCATTCTAAGTAGGGAAGTGAGAGTAATAAATCTCTACTTCAAAAGATTCAATGTTTTATTTGCAAATATCAGTAATTTGATTACTGATATTTGCAAATAAGATGAGATTTGCAAATAAAATGAGATTAACTTGAAAGGAACTTGACTTTAGGCTAGATTAGAAAACTGAAAAGAAATGGCAAAATCTTGCTATACTTTGGCTTGCCATTTACCTGAATATTGAAACACAAAAAACAGAAATTACTATTGCCTTTCTTGTTAGACTGATATTTTTCAGTAGTAACTTATAAAATGCCTTTTATCATAGTTGGTGATTGTTTTATTTGAAGTTATGCAGGGTAAACATAAAAATCCAAAGACAAACCAAATTGGTAATACACGAAGCATATATTAACAGGGAACAGTTAATTAAGGAAAACTGTATAAAAAAGAATCTTGAGCATATATAAGTTTGTAAAGAATGTAAAAATAGAATGATTGCTGACAAATTTATTTTGGGTTGTTCACTAATAAACCAAAACAGAAAGAATTAAACTTAGGTTCTCATCCCAGTTCCATATTTATGTGATGCCCCACCCCTCTATTGAAATGCAGCCCCACAATTTAAAAAGATCAGTGTAATTTTGGGTTTCAGAAACACTGGGCTTCTCAGTCTGGTTTCTTATTATTTGGATTAATTGCTCCATCTCTAATGCTTAGTAAGCATTTTACTTAAAAATTGAATGTATATCTAAAACCTAAACTGATAGGTTTGTATAGCATGTAACTTTTTTTAAAAAAAAGATTTAAGCATTTAGAGTTGTGATTCCCAGCTTTCCAAAACTCAGCAGCAGTGAATCAACTTTAAAATATTAAGAAGAGAAGAAGGTAGACGGCTATACACAAATTTAACCTTGGGTAGTTTATCCCTAATTCTAGATATAAATATAATATTGCATTTAGTGTAATTCAGGATGAAGTCCTAACCCTTTCCCTCTAAATGGGGGCAAGGGGAGAAACTAGAATTGTGTGATTTGGAAGAGGCAAATCACACAATTGGTTTGTATCAAGTTCTAACAGTTCTTCATTGACAAATGGTCAATAAGATGTGGAAGGAAAATAACTATTAATCAGGATTAAGCAATCCATTCCCTTGCATATTTTTTTCCAGTATCACTTCCACAATTGCTTGTCATTATCTCTGTTGGTGGAGGCTGATAGGGGTTGAAGTCCAAAACTTCTGCAGAGAATCAGATTGCCTATCTCTGCGATTAAGGCTGATACTTACCAAAATGCATGAACACAGCTGGAATTGAATACAGAGGAATTACTGACATAAGCACTACTTTGAAAAACCAAAAGAAACTCTTTAAGTCTGAATAGCTATTTGAAATGTTATTTAATATAGAGTGAATGTATTTACTTTGTTATCAGAACAGTTACACATTTTTTAAAAAAAATACCACATAATATATCGTATTTTTCTCACTATAAGATGCAATTCCTCCCCCCAAAAGAGGGTGGAAATGTCTGTGTGTCTTATAAAGCGAATATTATGGCGGGGGAGGGGGTTGCTGCAGCAGCGGCATTTGCTGCCGCCACCTGTCACCACTGCAGCTGTTCATTACCGCTGTAGCTGGAACCTTCGCTGCTGAGCAGCTGATCAACAGTTGGATCGGCCTCCCGGAATACCGCTGATCAGCTATTCTAGGCAGCAAGGATTGCTGCTGATAGGTGGGAATCTCCACAGCCTAGAACAGCTGATCAGTGGTATTCCGGGAGGCCGATCCAATTGCCAGTCAGCTACGTGGCAGTGAAGGCTCCAGCATTCCCCGGCGGTGGCAGTAGCTCAGCTCAGTTGATCGGTGGTGGGAGCAATGGAGTGGAGCCCTGACGAGCCACATGCTAGGGCTGTGATAACATGCTGAAGCTGACCAAGCTGTTCTCCCAATTGGCTGCGAAGTGGGTCAGGAATGGGTTTGATACAGTAGATCTGCCTGGAGACTGAGTCATAATTTTGTTGGCCACGCTTCCATATGCCTCCATCGACTCCTGTTTTTCAACTCCGTCGATCTGAGTTGACGGTTTCTCTGTATTATCACCATTCCTGATCCATCTGGATTCTGCATTTCAAGTTTTTTCTTTCCCTTGTATTGTTTCCTTATACTGCGAGCTGACCAGTTCAGTTTAAAACTGAAAATGCCACCACGCACGTGCACGCCCCCCTCCTACTTCAGCGTTCATCAGTTGTGAAGTGGTCTTTGGCCGGCCGCTGCTCTCTCACTAAGCAAGCCACCGATTTCCTCAGCCCTTTGCGGAATCCGCTGTGAAGCTCAGCGAACTGTGTGGCCACCATTACGGTAGTTTTAAAGTCATGCCATTAAAAAAATCATAGCTGCACAATTTCACATGGGTTTTCCCCATTCTTTGCCCTGCTACCTTCCACCATCCGTTACAAGTTTGAAGTTAAATTGCCCCAGCAAGTTTGTCACTTTAGTTGATACACATGGATATCTGCCATACTTCTGAAAAGCATTGGACATATAATTCAGCTTCTTGAATATCTCAGCTTTTCATTTTGAAAAGAAAGCCTGCCAAAATTATTAGGGCGGTGTATTTTTAAAAAGACGTGTAATTTGCTTGCTCTTTCGGAAGAGAGATTGATGGCTGCTATGGCTGAGAGAGACTGCGGTATCTTTATTTCTCTGAGTACTAAAGTATATTATGCATATTTTAAAAATCTGCTGAATTCATAGAATATAAATGTTCTAAATACAAAGTTGACTCCTGAAAGTGCAAAAATATGTTGAATTAGAGCATAGTTGTCAATATAGTCTGTGTTAAAACTTGCCTTCAGAAATTGTGTGTGCTTCATCACTGGAGATTTTTAAGAAGAGTTTGTCTGAAACGGTATAGGACAGTGATGGTTAACCTTTTCAGCACCGAGTGCCGAAACTGGAGCATGTGCTGGAACCCGGAAGAGAGCAACTGCCTATGTGCATGTGGGCAGTGGCCAGCTGCACTTCCAGGTTCTGTCGCATACATGCATGCCAGCCAGCTATCCTGCGTGCATTCACGTGATGGAAACCGGAAGAGCAGCTGGCGACGGCGCACATGCCCACAGAGAGGGCTCTGCATGCCACCTCTGGCACACATGCCATAAGTTCGCCCTCACGGGTATAGGATTTCCTGCTTGAGCAGGAGATTGGACTGGAAGACCTCCAAGGTCCCTTCCAACTCTATTCTGATTTGATATACTGAAGTTTTACCTCTACCTAAAAAGCTTAGCTCTCCTGCTTCTAAAGGATTTGTGAGAAGTGTGTGAGAGAGACAAGAAGGCTACTTATTTTTTAGACTTTACAAATTGCCCTTTTAATATAATTGTCATCTGTCCCTGTTAAAATGATTCAGTCTTAAAACTGAGATATTATTTTGAAAGCAGTGATTTGATTTTTAAGGCGCTTAACTTTAAATTGATTTGGAAAAAAAAAATCCCACATAACACAAACTTCCTAAACTTCCTGAAGTTTACTTGTACCGTATTTGGAAAATCTGGGCAATTTATTTGGAAATGGCTGTAGTGAAATTGTACATGCACATTGAGTACTTGTGGATGCTAATTCAGTAGTAATTAGAAGTTTTGGATTTCAATCCACTCAGAATTTGTGGTGTGCTTATACATTTGGTAGGATTATCTTGGATTGCAGAGGAGTAACTAAACAGTCACAATACCCATTGATCTGTCTGTCACAAAAAATTCTAATTGTGTTTGTGTATGTGTGTGACAGAGAGAGAGAGAGAGAGAGAGAACTCAGAAAATTGTAGACCTCAAAAGATAATAGATTTCTAATATTTAATAGACAATGCTGTTGATAATGCAGATTGTTGTTCAAGAATTAGCCTAGTCTAGTGATCAAAGGTTCAGTTTTGTTTATGTACTGTATTTCCATAATTGCTTTTACCATGATATTATTGAATAAACCATTGTTGGTTAATAGACTGTACTGCAGTACACAATAAACTGGTTTACAAATGATAACAGACTAGGTTCATACACTGCTCTAATTGAATATAAATAAATCATATCTTATGGCTTACTACACTACTGTGTATCTCTAAGAATCAGGTATAGAGAAGCCAAACTATCTTAAATCAGCTTTAAGGTCTACTAAGCAATTTTGTATCAGTTTGTTAGTATAAACTTTCTCAATGTACTACTTTAAAGGTAAAATGATGGCATAGAGTGGGAATATTAAATAAATCTATTCTACTTTGAGGACCTTGGAAGAAAGGTATCAGAATTATGTGGTTTGAAAGTAAAATAATGTTGTCTATCTGATGAGAAGGGTTTATAGAGATTCTTAGTCATTCAGGTCATGGTTGTCCCAAAGATGCTTTGTCAAGGGCAACTGGACTTTCTGGTTTTTCTTTGAAGACGTTTCTCTTCTCATCCAAGAAGCTTGTTCAGTTCTGACTGGATGATGGGAAATGGAATAGGAGAACAAACCCATTAGGACAAGATTCAGCAGTCCATCTGCATTTAAAGATAAAGGCCACTCTTTTGAAGACAGCAAAGTCCACATTTTGGACAGAGGACCGCTGGTTTGAAAGAGGGGTCAAAAAGGCCATCTATGTCAAAATTGAACAGCCCCCTTTCAGCTGAGGGGGAGGGATATAGCATCATCTATCTACAGTCTACAACACAGTCCTTTCAACAGTTACATCCATTTGCATTACTCAGGTGACCCTGATAACACAGATAAGCCTCAAGGACTCTCTAATAGAATGCAAATGACCAGCTGTCTACAAGGAGTATAAATCCTTCCATTCCCCACCATCCAGCCAGAGCTGAAGAAGCTTCCTGGATGAGAAGTGAAACATCTTCAAAGAAAAACCAGAAAGTCCAGTTGCCTCTTGAAAAAGCACCTTTGGTGAGAAGGAAACAATATAGAAGGTATTTGTGCTATAGAAAAGGAGGGGAATAAATATTTTTGGGAATTTTCCAGATCTTGGATTATAGCTCCCAGAATTTCAGGCCAATATTGGGATTACTGAGTCTTAGAGTTGAAGTTCACCTATGAAGTTCGCCAAGATCTGAGAAGGCTATAGAAGACCAGCCTGGGTCGAGATATTGATAGCAGATATTTTTGTCCCTCTGCCACATTAATTTACTTCAGTAAATCAACCTATCTTCTAAAGTTGGACTTTGGGAACTAAATAGTAGTTCCTATTTGGAAAATAGCCCAAATATTGCAACTCATTTGTTAAACCATCTTCTTTTATAATAGTACATTGTAATTTGCAATGTTGCAAAAGAGGATTATGATCAGAACCAAGTAATACATAATCAGTGTAATCTTTATTTTTTTCAGGGATATAAGATGACACACTTGTATTCTTGACCCCAATTTTTCTACAAAAGCCACTTTAAATTGTTTAGGACAGTGTTTCTTAAAGTGTGGTTCTAGGACCCCTGGGAATACCCCAAGACCCTTTCAGGGATGATTAAAATCAAAATTATTTGCCAGACATTGAAGATATTTCCAAAAAATTAAAAGTGTGTCACTCTTTTCTTTTAAAAAAATCTGACAAAATAAAGGGTTTTTTCATGAAAATAATGAATTTAATATTGTTATTTTACAGGATTCAATGTATTCTATGAATACATCCATTTTAATTTTAATACGGTAAAAAACAAAGCCCATACATGCAAAAGTTCTCTATTATTTTTAAATGTGGGACGGGGTCCTCCATAACTTGTAAAAATAGGAAGGTATCCTGAGACCACAGATTTAAGAAACGTGTATGGAATGGGTGTCTATAGGTCAATATCTGTTATCTACATCTCTGTATGTATTGATTGTGCCAAATAAATAGGTAACATCAAATCAAAGTAGAGTATTTAATATGATTCAGATTCAATAATACTTTTCACTTGGTTGCTGTTGTGAAATGTGTGTGTGCTAATGGATATTTTTATGTGAATATCTGCACCTGTCTTTGTATTCCTATTTTGACTATGCCAAATGACATGTAGAGTAAAATCAAAGCAAAGATGCATATAATATTTGTAATTGGATCAGATTTATTAGCCTTTGGGAAAACATTCTTTTCCCCAAAATAAATATCTTTTTACTTAAGTTGTCTGGACAGTAGGAAAAAAGAGGAAAAAGTAACTTATTGCATATTGTTTAGCTCTTATCCATCCTTCCTGTAATAAATGTGTGTTTCTGTAGTTGATCTATTTATTGAGAGGCAAATATCAAATATTTTCGCTGTGCTTGTTTATCTCCCACATAAGTTTCATATTCAAGTTACTATTTTTAATAGACATCCATATTCATACTTAGTTGTTATATGAAACCAATTGTTTTAAACCTAAGGATTAGTTTTGAAGTATTCAGAGGGGCATAAACAAACTTTCCAAATGGCTGGCATTTGAAGTGGCTCCATGTTATCAAAATGGCTGCCCATTAGGTGATAACTGACAGCAAATCCTGTCATGAAGAAATACTTTTTTCTTTTTTTTTTAAGATAATGCTATTAGATTTCTTTTAAACATGTTAAAAACTAACATTTTATAAAGAAATATTTAAGGACTTACAAATGCTTTAGGACATAAGGGCTTGCATAAAACAACTTCTTAAATGTTTTGTAATAAGAGAATATTATTCCTAAAAAATAGGATTTCCTAGATTTGTTTAGGATAATAATGTGGACTTCTAGGATTCTGCAAGCATAATGGCTGAATTATTATCTTGTTTCTTCCACTGAGGCAGTTTCTTCTTTATGACTTGAGTGCTGAAGATAATGTTCTACAGTAACTCCCTAAGGCAGTTTCCTTGCAGAGATTAGTAACTTCCTTTGATAATTGCATCATTTAAAGATAAATATTTAGTAAAATCTGAATGTGTAGCTGGATTGCACATCTTTAAACTTAGATTACATTGGAGCATTTGTTAAAAGTGTGTTGGGAAACTGTTAATCATATATTGTATAATAGTGTTAAAAGAACACAGGAATTACCTTCTGACTAAATTGCACTGTATAAAGCATTGTGTGGAAGAAAGAATACTTGGTATCATAAAAGTATATTAGTCCTTTGGTTTCAAACTATTTTATTGATTCATTTTGATTCCTAAGTTAACATTAATTTGTTTTCAAATTCTCTTCACATAGGTGGTGACATTCTTGGTGATTCTGAGCTACAACAATTTTCTTCAAGCTTAAGAAGAAGAAGTTCTTAAGTATCAAACTCGGAGATGTGAACAGACCGGTTTTGCTGAAAGCAAGTTACATAAACTGCAGAACAACATAAGCAATTCCACCTCTTTCATACAAGAGTTAGCAACAATTTTTATGGAATTATTTCTTTCTGGCAGAGGTTAGCTACATCTGCAGATGAGCAGAATACCCAACAACCCACTCTTGAAGGAGTCATCAAGGCTCAAACATCTGCTACCAAATAATCGGAAAATTTCTGAAGTGGCCCTGTTTCTTGCATAAAAACTTGACACTTCTTGTTAAAACTGCCAAAGGAAACATGCCAACTCAACCTCTTTTGGTGTACATGGATGGTCCAGAAAGTATAGCCAGTACTGTTGGTTCACGAATGGACAATAATGATGCCACCATGCCAGTAAAAGGAGCCAACACAATCTCCTATAAGAACTTACAAGACAAGTTCTTAATGCAAGGTGAAGGATGTGTGTCTTTAGACTGCATGTTTTGTGAACAGACCTTCAAGCATCCAGAAGATCTCGGTAAGCATGTCTTAACCCAGCATAGGCCGACACTTTGTGAACCGGCAGTTTTGCGTGTGGAAGCGGAGTATGTTAGCCATCTTGATAAAGGACAAGGGAGAATTGATTTGCCATCCCTGGAAGTAAATGAAAAGGATAGCCAAGACTTCAGCTGTGTGGTTTGCGGGCAAACATTTGATGAGGCTTTTGATGTTGAGGCCCACATGAGGAAGCACAAGGATTCTTTCACTTATTGGTGTAGTGTATGTGGAAGGAGATTTAAGGAGCCTTGGTTCCTCAAAAATCACATGAGGACTCACACTGGCAAACCTGGCTCTCGCAGCAAGGCGCTGCAAGGATCTGAGAGTCCTATAACGATAAATGAGGTGGTTCAGGACCAGGCGGCAGAAAGCATAACATCCCCTTATAAAATCTGCATGGTGTGTGGCTTTCTATTTCAGAATAAGGACAGTTTAATTGAGCACAGCAAAGTACATACCAAAGATTCTCTAGCCAACCGCAATAGCTCTACATCGGAAGGGGATGGTAAAGAAAGTACGACACCCAGGGAAGAATTTCTGCAATTTTTAAACCTAAAGCCACTTTCAACTTCTAATAACAGCAAACAGAAAAAGCCCGTGAAATGGATTGCTGAATTGGATCCCTTCAGTACCTATCAGGCATGGCAGCTGGCTACTAAAGGTAAAGTTGCTATTGGCCACGGACAAACAAAAGATGCAGGCCAAGATGGAAGCACGGACAACGATGACTCGTCTTCGGACAAAGAAGAACTTGGGGAGATTTGGAACGCGAGCAAAGCAAATCAGACTGAAAGCGCAGGAAAGACCAAGGGAAGCAGAGGTGGAAGTTACACAGGGATTGGTAACATGCCACAGGACAAATTTAAATATCGTTGCCGCGAAGTGCCTTCGTTGCATATGGATTCTAAGCTGTCCCAGAACAAAGACAAGCCTACCCATTGTTCAGAGTGTGGCAAAGCCTTTCGAACTTACCACCAACTCGTCCTCCACTCGAGAGTCCATAATAAGAAAGAGCGGAAGAATGATCTAGAAAACGGTTGTGGGGAAGGGAAGCAGCCAAGAACATGCCTTCCTGATCCTGGGAGCCTGGATGAGAATGGAGCCGAACGATTGGAGGGAGGATCTGAAGATGGTTCTGAGGATGGGATAATAGAGACTCCAGGTAAGACAAGTTAAGAACTGTTCACAATAAAAAAAAAAAGTATTTTGTTCATTTAGGCATAAGAAGGTGTCCGTATTAAAGGTAATGTGGAGGGTGAGACGTTTTGCTAACTGCTTCCCAAGGAATATTATCACAGAATCCTCTTACACTAGTTTTAAGTCGTGGTATAATTTGCATCTACACCAAATGGAAAGATGCTTGCATAAACTTAAAATGCATAGCATATTTAATATACATATGACATTGGTGTGTAGAATTGTATTAGGATTAGACATGGATATTTTCATTTCTTTAATGCTAGACATTTTAGGTTTTGTTTCCCACCACAGGTGAGAGTGTACTCACCTAAAGATACCGGTAAATCCTTTTCTTATGCAATATAGGCAATCCTCAATTTATGACCACAATTAAGCCAAAATTTTCTATTGCTAATTGAGACATTTTTAAAGTAAATTTTTGCTCCATTTTACAACCTTTCTTGCCACATTTATTAAATTGGTAACACAGTTAAGTGAATCTGGCTTCCTCATTGACTCTGCTTGTCAGAAGGTTGCAAAAAGTGATAACATGACCCCAGGACACTACAGCTGTTTTAAATCCATGCCAGTTGTCCAGATTTTGACCATGTGGCCACGGAATGCTGCAGAGTGTGAAAAATGGTCATAAATTCCCTTTTTCAATGCTGTTGTAACTTCAAATGGCCACTAAATGAATGGTCGTAAGTCGAGAACTACCTGTACTCTGTACTTTGGAGAGATTGGCAGAGATTTGGAGATAGCCACATAGGTCCTTTTTATAAAACAACCAGTATATTTCTTGCCTCACGTTTGAACTGGCTTCTACTCTATAGTCATTCCTGTTAATCAAACTTCAATGCAGTTACAGTTGGAAATGAACTCAAATGAGCATAATACGGTGCCTGCTGCCCTCTAGTGATAAACCTTAAGAACTGCATGGTAATTAGATTCAGCTTTCATAAATTTGGTGATTCTGTATTGAGATTTGGGCAGCTCGCAGTATAAAAAACAAAGCACAAATACTGTAAGATAAATAAAAATGCAGTAAGGGTAACTGAAGAAACAAATACTTGTCTCCAGTGTTCAGTTTTGGCAATCATGCATCTGACAGGATTCTAATTTGCAAGGATTCTTCCCTAATATTAAGTAGAATTAATTCTCTTTTAAATAATGCAGGATTTACATAAAGCAGTAGATGTGAGGTTGCCAATTATAAAAATTAAACAAGATATTTTGCCATGATGTTTTCTAATGAACGAAAACATGTGGCTGCGGAATGGTTTTAAAAATGACTTTATCATTGTGCTTGCTTCAGCTTGAAAAATGGCTCTTGGAAGCTTCATTTTCCCACTTGTAATTGCAACTAAGCTACACAAGCCCACTCTATCCATGTATCCCATCCCGCTTAAAATTCTTCCTAGTACATAATGTTATCTGATACCTGCTGTTGTTATCCTGATACCTGCTTTTCAGATTAAATCCTGCAGAGTATAAATTCGCAAATTGTATTCCCTGGGAGAGGGGCCATTATGCAACCTGAAAAAGTAATCCAATTACTAGTGGCATTGAAGGGCTGTACTTTTGTGAGTTTTTTCTGAAGTCTGCCTACCAAATGCCACTGCATATTTTCTAAGGTGTTGCATATGTGTGCGTCCATGTGAGAAAAAGAATTTGCAAAAAAAATATTTCTGTCTCTTGTGCCTAGGTGTCAATTGTTTTTATGCCCGAACTGTTTTAGATGCAATGGTACTGTGTAGGATCATTGTAGGGAAAAAAAATCTCAGCCCGTCAGTGTCTTTTTTGGTGCCTAGAGGGCATTTATAATCTAAAATGGTAGTTGTACTATCTGAATATCCAGGCCATTAAACATATTTCAGATGGAAATAATTTTTTAAAAAGAAAAAATATCATTCCATAGTAAAATTAAATTTTGCTTTGCAATCTTAGCTTTCTCTTTTTAACATAGGAAAAGCAATTGATGTATTGTGGAAAATTAATAAATGTTTAATAAGTATCGAAGAAAAAGAACAAATTGAAGGCATGGGAATAGTCTTCATGCTTGCTGTTGCAATCTGTAAACTCAAAACTACTTCACAAGACCCAGAGTTGGATGTAACAGGTAGTCCTCAACTTACGACAGCAAATGAGCCCAAAATTTCTGTTGCTAAGCAAAACCTTTCTTAAGTGAATTTTGACTCATTTTACAACCTTTCTTGCCACAGTTGTTAAGTGAATCAAGGCAGTTGTTAAATTAGTGACACGGTTGTTAAAGTGAAACTGTCTCCTCCATTGACTTGGCTTGTCAGAAGGCCACAAAGGGGGATCACATGACTTTGGGACACTGCATCTGTCGTAAATATGAGTCAGTTGCCAAGCATCTGAATTTTGAACACATGATCATGGGATGCAGCAATGGCAATAAATGCGAAAAATGGTCATAGGTCACTTTTTTCAGTGCCATTGTAATTTTGAATGGTCACCAAACTAACTGTTGTAAGTCGAGGATTACCTATACTGTGGACTTTTGTATGATGATCTTTAAGATGCAATGCATGCAAAAGAGACCCAAGAATATTTTTAAACCTTGCAAGGAAGAGCCAGGAAAAAAGTGGGATAGAAATATTCTTAGTTGGCCAGAGAAAAAACTTGAAAGCTGCTCTTTCTAGCAAAAGATTGCTAGTACTGACTGGAAGTCTCCAAACTTTTGGACTTGGCTTATTCATAATTCTTTTTCTTAAAAAAAAAACTGTAAACATTGTGTGTAATTGGCATATGTATTTCAAGAAAGATTTTATGTTTAATGATGTGCCTTGTAGAGGCTATGCCATCTTACGGTCTTTCTGCAATCCTTTGAAACTGTTTGACCGTAGGTAACTAAACTTTTGCACACTAAACTGTATCCCACTGGCATAGCTTAAATCTGCTCCATGGTGGAATATTTTTGGGTGATAGAATTGAATTGAGTAGTTCTAAAGCAGAGGTCTTCAAACTTGGCAGCTTTAAGATTTGTGGACTTCAATTCCCAGAATCCTCCAGCCAGACAGCTGGCTGGAGAATTCTGGGAGTTGAAGTCCACAAATCTTACAGCTGCCAAGTTTGGGGACCCCTGTTCTAAAGGGTTGCAGGAAGATGGTGGATTAGATATACAAGATATACTGAGCAAATCTGAGTGATGTGAATAAGATATTGATAAAAGCATGTATGTTGAGAAAGAGCCTTCCATCCTTCCTCCCTCCCTCCCAGAAATATCAATTACAAATTCAGTAGGCCCCAAAAGATTAGAGTAAAATCTCTCCTGTTACCATCTTATTTTTTTTCTCATTTATTTTGGTTTTTTATTTAACAATTTTGTAGCATACGGATATATAGATATAAATAGATAGAGATACATGTTCCTTTCCCCCTTTTAGGAAGTACATTAACAGTAATCTGTTCACTCACTATTTTTGTCTTATTATAATCCTTTTAAAACAAAAGTTTATTTTCAAAAAAGATATCTACGAATGAACAAATAATTACAGAGGTTGCTCAATTATTGCACAAGATGTCTTTTTTTTTTTTTTACAATATCCAGAGTTGTGTTTCTTACTTTTCTTTATCCCCCCCACCCCCCATCCCCAATTTAAAGATAAAAATGAAGACGGGTTGGAAAGATCAAAAGTAAAAAATCTTGGAGCTACTAGAGAATGCAGCTACTGTGGAAAGTTTTTTCGTTCAAACTATTACCTCAATATTCATCTCAGAACTCATACAGGTAAAGAAAACTTTATTTTTCAATAAGTAAAAAACAAATGTGATTCAATTTTGACATTCATTGGAAAAACAGTTTGTTGCATGCTGAGAAAAAAAGGTAAGTTTCCCTTGACAGTAGAGACCACCAAACCAATGGACTGGGTAAAAAAGCTAAATAAAACTTTCCTAGAGTTATTGAGGAGTTCAGACTACCGTCCGTGTAGATTTCTAAATAATGTGACAAAAATGGTTAGCCGTTGTCTCCTTCCTATCCTGCTATAAACCCCAAAATTGTGAGTCGGCTCTTTAAAAATCTAGAAAGGCTCTTGTTATCAAGGAATTTTTATTTTATTAATTTTTTTGGAATACGAGAGCTAGCTTTTTAGCAGAGATTTTAAAGCAGCAATATTAAGGTTCCTGCTATTTGCTAATTTCACTTTATAGCCCACAGTTGATCTGCAGTTGTTAGGATTTTAATCCATGTTGGGAGGAAAGGCTTCCATTACTTCTGATACCAAGAATGTTGGCATTTTTCTCAACTCCCCACCCCCACCCCCTCACACAGACAGACAGACGAGTCAATCTTTGTGTTTGTTTCAACCAGACCTGTTTTACTGGTTGGATGATATTTTTGGGGTGGGGGGGAGTGGAGGAAAGAGTGAGTACTGTTCACGCCAACTTTAGCTTCTGGAGTAAAATAAGGCTATGAATTGGACAAATAAACGAATTACTCTGCAAATTGCTGTGATTAGCAATTGGGAGGCCTGAAGGTCTTGAAACATGCCTTGTATCTCCAGGAAGACCGAGCAAGGTAAATATTAAGGATTTGCAGTTCAGTGTTGGAAAAAGCCTCAGGCAGGCTGACAAATGAGTATAAAGACAGAAGAAGAATTAAAGGCTTTAGGCACAACATGCAATATTACTTTGTCCTTACTTTTTCTCTGTCTGCACTAAGCACACCATCCCTTTTAATTTCTAAAAACAGAATCAAAGCCAAATACTAATTAGCACAATGAAACCATTATTCTGGCAAAAAAAAACAAAAAACCACAAACCGTCATTCTAAGATGTTTAGTAGCAGTAAAGAAAACGCACAGAATTCATTTCTGTTTTCTGGTGGATCAAAAGAAGGAAATTTTCTGACTTTTGACTCATTAATTTTGCAGGCGAAAAACCATACAAATGTGAATTTTGTGAGTATGCGGCAGCGCAGAAAACCTCTTTGCGCTACCATTTAGAGAGACACCACAAGGACAAACATACAGAAGCTTCAGCAGATATGAAAAACGACAGTAAAGGGTTATTGCCTTCCCAGGAGACAGGGTTCTTGTCAGTAAGCGGTGGTCATGCTCCAGAAACCAAAAACCTGAAAAGGCTCCTTGAAGACGCCAAAGATGCCAAAGGAGTAGTCCCACCTGCAAAACAGCAGAAAGAAGAATTTTACCCTTTTCACGGTGCGCTCAAAAATATAACTCAGGACATGAGCAAAGACTCAAACTATGATGGCTTGAAAGAGGGCACATCTGTTTCAGGTTTTTTAAAACGTGCAAAAAACACAGTGGAACATCAGGCAAACCGTCTTGTTAATAGAACTGAAAAAAAGAACTCTGAGTTAACAAAAAATGTGTTTGATGCTGGCAGAATGAAGGCGGATTTAAGTGACATTACTGAAAACTCAAAATGCAGATTAACAGTTCAGGAAAAGCCCTTAAATTTATCTACCGCCTCTTCTCAGGATGCTCCAGTAATTCTTCATTCTCGGTGTTCCTTAGCAACCAGCACCTGTCCCTTTTGTACTTTCCGGACGTTATATCCAGAAGTTCTCATCATGCATCAACGGTTGATGCATAAGTCTTCTAATAACCTCAATGCAATTACTAAAAATAGCATTAGAAATAGGGCCGCTCATAAAGCCAGACGTACAGGCTGCCCACCTTGCCTTTTGGGCAAGGATGTGCTGCCACTGCCTCTTAATTCTGGGAAAAACAAATCTTCTTTGCTTGCTCAGTCAAAATCTCAGCCTGTGGAGAAGGCGAGGCAGTGTCCCACCCCGCAGGGCAAAGGGCCCATTCTCTCAGGACAAAACTCCAGCAGCTGGGCTCCAAGCAACTTGAAATCATGCAAACCTCAAATGATCGGCGTTCCGATTAATAACTGTAGACAGGAAATGCACCAGAGCCCTGGTCGCTCTTTGGTGCAAGATAAAGGGAAATCAAGACTTTTGGCTTCTCAGTTAGGAACAAGCAATAACAACATCAACAGCTCTTCGGAGAACCCTTTGAACAAACCTAGTCGAGAAGTAGAGTTTTTCAATAACAGATCCGCCGGGAATAGATATATGGGATTTGATGGACTGCCTTCTAAAAGACTTAGGCCTAATCTCTTTGCTCTGGAACAGATCGACTCTGCTCGCCATCGGACAGAGAGTGAAACTGCTAGATTACCTCTTTCAGGCAAATATTCAGGTCTGCTCCCTCAGGAATGTTCACACACCAAGCATGCCTCTCTCCTGCTTTTCAAACAAGGCCTCATGAGCTCTGACAGAGATGCTGTAAATCCAATAACTGTTCTAAAACCGTATGAAACATACAACCCGGGACCATTTGCCAGTTCCTGTGGATCAAGCAGCAGCCACGTCCCCAGCTCTTCAAAAGAAGGTATGTACTTTCTTAGCTTTTCAGCAATGAATGATGGAAAAATTGAAACAAAGAGTACTTGCCAAATGGAATTGTAATCTTTTACAGCCATTGCAGTAGCCATGGGATATAGATAACACGCACTGAACAGCCCTCTCTTAATTTGTATTCCTTTGTTCATGTGTTGCAATGTTTGTTACTAGGAAAAAGACCAGTGTCATATCAACACCTATCTAACACCTTGCTGCAAAAGCGAAGTTATGAGAGCTTCATTGGCAATACCCATAGCCGCCTGAATGATAAGAAAACATGATTTGGCTGCTACAGATGGTAAGGTACATTTCATACACAAATGTACATATTTTACATTTTCAGTGCTATCTGAAAGACCTGTGGATCCTCACTATGTATTGCTGAATTTCAGCACCCATCATTTTTTTATCATGGCCATGCTGACTGGGTTCTCTGGGAGTTATAGTTCAGTAGCACCTGGAGAGTGTCAGGCTTCCCCTCTTTACTGTAAAGGGATTTTCTTTAACTCCGAGCTCTGTGGATATGTCAAGACATCCAATTCTCTGATCTATCATGTCCTTAAACATCTGGAAAATTTAAAAGTTTAGGTAAATTGCCTAGTTTAAAGTGTGTGTGTGTGTGTGTAATTTTGGGGAGATGATGAAGTTACCCTAGATTCCAAGTTGTGTCCTAGAACTGTATTCCAAAGTACAGGTGAGCCAAGACAAAATTAAATTTGATTTTACTTAAAAGTTAATGAAATAATCAATTAAATGCAGCTAATAAGATCATACATTTAACACATTTCCTATACTGACATTTTAAAAATTAGATTTTGGCAATAACCTTTGAAATATCTCAAGTAGCCGTTTTCAAGATGGGAGGACACAATTTCTGTGACTCCAGTTTGGAAAACGTTAGAGGAATAACTGGAATATGTGTTAAGCAGGGCTCAAATTATTAAGATAGCATTAAATGCAAATAAAAATAACCTGTCCAGAAAATTATTGTACTTTCACTTTCTATTGGGTAGGAAAATAATGCTGAGCTACAGTTCCAAGTATCCATCACTGTCTAACGCTTGCTATAGCTCCTAAGAGGGTTGTTCATCAGTATATCTTAAGATCTGAAAATTGGGGTTGTTATTATTTTTTGCTTCCCAGAAATGTTATGTAGTTAAGTTTCCAGAGTATGTATGGTTTGTGTCTTTTGTTTCACCATAAAGTAATGATATTTCTTCCTAAAATGGCTTTGCGGTTAAGGTTTGTATCTAAAACTTATTAGATTTGATTTCAGGGCCCCAGCAGGTACTGTCAGAAAATACTGCTACTTTACAACCAACACATCATAGTTGTCACAGGCCAGTTTCCATTGCAACCTTAAACTACGTAAAATGAAATCTGACCCCAAAGAATCATGTTTTTACCTAAACCTCAATACCATATTTCCTGCATTTTGTAGTAAATCTTTAGGAAGATCAATCCCTTTACAATATGTAGAAACGATGCTAAAAAAATATATCTGTTTTTGTATCTGTTGTGAGTCATTTGAAAAGGAGTTTTTTTTTCTCCCTGTATTCCAGGTATGGAGACACAGACTTTGAATCCCCTTACAGTTCATCTCTTGAGAATGATAGAATGATGGAAGCTACCAAACTAAGCTGTGATTTTTACTGTGCACAGAGGAAAAACACTACAGTTGTGTAATGGAAGATTTGATCCTGTTTGGATGAAGCAATGTAAACGTTGTTGTCTGAGACAGTGTTGTCTAAGTGTGTGTATCTTTTCCCAATCTTGAATAATATTTTTTTCTTAGAATTACTGTAGACCAAATATTTGACTTAAATATATATATATATATATTGCATATGTGAGTGCTGCTGATGCTGTGTGCAGTCCTTGCATCTCAGGTAAAGCTGTACATTCTGTTTTCCTCATCGAAATACAGAGAGGATCTTTTTGCCTAAATATTTTCAGGTTTTGCTTTTTTTCTTTAAAAAATAATTGTCAAAATGAAACCCCTCCATGTACTGCTTGTGTTCATTTTAAGCACAATTATCACCCGTCAGATTATATCAGGAATATTTAACACCAAACAAGACTATACCTTCTTTGGAGACATCATATTTTTCTCAAAATGAATCTCGTTTTATTTTTCTTTAACATCACTTCCATAAGGGAATGGAATTAATTGATTGCACTCTTGGATAGTGTAGGGTAGGGATCTCCAACTTGGCAACTTTAAGACTTGTGGACTTCAACTCCCAGAATTCTTCAGAGTTGAAGTCCGCAAGTTACCAAGGTTGGAGATCCCTGGTATACGCAGTAAAGTTACTCAAACCCTTGACATAAAGACATAATTCCTCTTACAACGAACACAGAATGTTTCTAACTGTATTCCTTCTGTGTATTTCAGTTCATCCCTTTTTCTTTTCTTAAATGCCATTTTCACCTCTACATGTTCATCATTTTGCAAAAATGTATAGATGTAAATAGATTGTGTACATACGCCTAACAGGGAAGGTAAGATTCCTCTCAAATACCAATATCAATTATACCAACTCTCTCATATATATATATATATATTTATGGATATAGCAACTCTTGCATATTTACTTGACAAACTGAAGGTTCAATCTGCCTCCCTCACGTGGCTTCATAAATGGAAGATTCCCACAGATTGCCGTGCTTTCATTCTCTCTTGTCCCCATCTGAAAGATTGTTTGCTTTGGATCAGGATAAATTTTTAGATACATTGTGATGCACACAGGAGTTGCCTTGAATTGGAGGCTTGTGGTCCCTTAAATAAATTCTGCAGCCATACTTCTCCATATAAATTATATATACGATTTGGGTCCCATTTGAAAAATTGGGGCATATGCCCAGCATTGTTCACCAAAATCAAAACTGTGTGTATAAGGGGTCTTGTGAGGTAATTTTTGTCTATCCATACTTTGTAAGTAGTTCAGCCCAAAGTTGAGTGATGAATTTAATGGGGAAAGGTGGTTTGTTGTTTTTTTTTTTAAAATCCTAGAGGAGTTTTGTTTTTGTTTTGTTTTTTCCAACTGCACAGGACTGAAAATTGAATAGGAGAATGGTTTGCTGGCTGAAAAAAATGAATTGTACAATGTTGGAGCTGGATGTTCCAAGCATTTTGTAAAAGCTTTTATAACAACAGCTTAAATGTTATTTTCTGTTTGACATACCCGTGTTTCCAGAACAAAAATGGTTTCAAAAATACTTTTTTGCACTGTTTGAATGTGTTTCCTATCAGATGTAAATATGCAGAAGCTAGGTAGACATTCTTGGAAATTTTCTTCACACCCAGCAAGCAACTTGGGAAGCGTTTTAATTTTCTGACTTCCTGTGTGTGAAAAAAATGCATCTCTGTAAAACTGGCAATGGAATGAAGTGCTGTGTATCAGGAAATTGTACAAAATTTACCCTTTTCCTGTTCATAAGCTGAGCCATATGTACATAAAATCTAGATTTGTTTTCCTAGTTTTGCACTTTTATAGCCTATTTTTGAAGATGAATACATTTGGAAGATGGCTGATCTATTTTTGCCTGAACCTTCAATGAGTCTTGTCTCCCCCCCCCACCCCCGTTTTTAAGTAATGGAGCTTAATGAAATAATAATTTAAAAAAGACCAGGACTGTATTTAATTATAGGTTTTAAAAGCATCTCTTGCTTTTTGTTGGTGCAGCCTTTTGGAAGCTTATAGGCACCCTTCGAAATTGGAGACAAAATTAAGAACAGAGGCCTTAGTTCCTAGTCAGGGTTCCCAGTCCCATTTTCCTTTTAAACACAGGAATTACTGCAGCACAAGCTTTTCCCTGTCCTACTCAATGAAAGGCCCTGGCTGGCTCTTGTTCTAGTCCAGGGGTCTCCAACCTTGGCAACTTTAAGACTTGTGGACCTTGAATTGAAGTCCACAAGTCTTAAAAGTTGCCAAGGTTGGAGACCCCTGTTCTAGTTTATATCAGAGTTAGATCAGGTTGCAGGAGGGAGTAATAGTACTTCTCTTCATACTTACGATGTTATATTTGCAGCAATTTCTGCATATTTTGTGGACTTCAACTCTTCACGTACGCAGCAGGTTCTCACAGTCCTCTGGTAATTCTTTGAGATGATCTATACATCTGGATGATGTCCAGATAGAGGAAAGCTGCTGATGGGATATTGCAAAAGAGTCCTTAAGCATAGTCCACTAAACCTTTTTGGACAGAGATGTGGTACCAACCAGATCAAAAGGAAAAGAAGCTGCTTATTTGTAGTTATTTTGTAAATTACAACATTGGTCTCCAAAATACGTTTGCCCATCAGTATTAACTATGGGATACTACTGTGTGTTTCTTTTCTTCTTTTTGGTAATAGTGATGAGAATGCTGGTACAATTGTTATATTTATTTCTTTCTACCATGATTTATAATTGTTAAATTCTTACATTGTTGAACTGTAGACACCATAAAAATCATTTAATTTATGCTGCGTTTTCAATTTAGTGCAATTTGTTATATGTGATGTAAATACAAATGTGGGGGTTTAGATTTTTGTTTTTGTTTTGAAAATACTTTTTTGTGGTATTTTATTTTATTTTATTTTATTTTATTTTATTTTATTTTATTTTATTTTATTTTATTTTATTTTATTTTATTTTATTTTATTATTTTATTTTATTTTATTTTATTTTATTATTTTATTTTATTTTTTGGTCTTCTGAATATATTTGAAAAAAACCAAATAGGGATAATGTTGGTTCATAGTTATGAGTTGAGAGATATGGTGTCTTAAGATATATTTATTATTTCACATGGTTACAAACATTTTTTGTGTTTGTACATTTACTTCGTGTTTGTGTGTGCGCTTGTGTGTATGTATTGGGAGTGGAAAAAAAATCAACAGTGGCCCATGGGATGGAGGGCAAGGGGAGTCACATTGATGAAGGCAGCTTTAGAGCATTGCAAGATGCCAGTTATGTCCAGAAGAGGCAGATTTTACACCAAGGGTCAGCAATTAATTTTTCCAATGTACCACATGAGAAATTGTGGAGGGCTGAAGCAATACACTGAACCTAATATCCACATGTTGAGGGAAGAGGGAGCGCACAGCCTCCCTTCAGCCCAACCACTATTTTTCTATCACAGATGCCAAAAAGTTATCTTGCTAGCTGACTAAATAGCAATGGCACTTAGACTTATATACAGCTTCACAGTGCTTTACAGCGCTCTCTAAATGGCTTATAGCAGTGATGGCTAAACTTTTCTGGACCGAGTGCCCAAAGCTCGCATGCCCAGTGCCCGAACCCCCCAAATGCAAGGCGGGCGTGACCCCTGCACACACCCTACATATGCGTGCATTGTCCCTGTGCATGCGCTGTGCATACGTGCACCACGCCCACGTGCGCATTGCCTCCCCGCATGCCCCCATGCATATACTGCAGAAATCCGAAGACCAGCTGGCTGGCAGGACACATGCGCAAATGCGCAGGAGAGCTGAACTGGGGCGATGGATCACGGGCCATCAGAGAGGATGCTGTGTCACCAGTTTGCCATCACAGGCTTATAGAGTCAGCCTATTGCCCCCAACAATTTGGGTCTTCTTTTTACCTCAGAAGGATGGAAAGCTGAGTCAATTTTGAACCAGTGAGAATTGAACTGCTGGCAATCAGCAGAATTAACCCGCATTCTAACCACTATGCCACCATGGCTCTAAAAGAGTGTGATCTTCTCCCACACCTGTGGTTTATGCTGTGATGCTGCATTCATTTAATAAAAGCAACAATATTCTATGGACACCACCAGAAACGGAAGTTTTTCCTCTGGTCTACTAGAAACAATGTAGATTTTGCCTTCATTCAGCCAGATCAGTAAAACAACGCATGCTGCATTTTGGCTTGCGTGTTAGTTTTCCCATGTGGTATGTTTCAGCTATTCTTTGGTTTAATATAATGTTTTTCAAACTTGTCCACTTTTAAGTTGAGTGGACTTCAACTCCCCAAATTCCCTAGCCGTGCTACCCGAGTTGGAAGACTACCCTAGTTTGAAAAACACGGATCATTAAATAACTTACGTGCAAATCATATGTGCTTTTGTAAATTAGATTTGATGCCGGCTTGGAGAGAGTAGAGTCTATACCACAGGAGCAGAACATTGGAGTGATTACAGGAGAACTTTCTGTACTTCTAGTTAAAAGACCTTGCTTTCAATGATGTCCAAGATTTTTGAAGCCTAATCTTCCATTGCATTTTACAGTGATCCAGTTTTGATAGATTCATATTTAAATGAAAGCAGTGGATGGCTACCTTGAAATAATGTTTCATACAGTAGAGCCAGTTTGGTGTAGCTGGCCTAGAAACCAGGAGATTGAATTCTAGCTTTGCCTTAGGCATGAAAGCCAACTGGGTGACTTTGGGCCAGTCTCTCTCTCTCAACCCAACTCATCTCACGATTGTGGGGAACATAGGACGAAGGAGTATTTGATATGTTCGCCATCTAGAGATTTTTATAAAAAAAAAAATAAAGCGGGAATAAAGATAAATAAATAAAAATAAGTAATTGAAGGGGTTTATTCCTTTAGGTGTTTTCATGGCAGAAAGTTTCAATCTTATGATTCAATCCTCTGGACAGTTAAGCTGTAAGGTCTCCATTATTACAAAACAAAACAAAACAAAACAGTTGTTGGATACAAGAAGGGTAGCAAATAAATTTTCTAAATATTTTTTTTAAAAAACTGCTAGTAACACACTTTCTAAATTGTATAGGAGCATGTTCATAAAAATTACTTTCAAATCCATTTAATATAGTAATCTTATTACCCAGATAGCCTAAATCTGAGATTCTTAAGAGAGAGGGATTTTGCACACTAGGTAATGAGTGATCCCACCAAGGCCTGGGGTTTTGTAGAATCATTTTCCCATGCAGCAGTGCTTAGTAGGAAGATCTGCTTCAGAAAAAGTTTTTCTCTTTTTGAGTAAAGATTTTGTTCCTTGGACACTTCTTTGCTTTTCAGAATCATTTCATCTTAGACATTTCTGCCTGTCTCATACAGCCCACAAGGGGGCACCCCAAGGCTAGTTGACATTTAATTTCCAAATAGCTTTAAATCCTTTTTGTACAAATGCTTGCTAATGAACACTGAAAATAAGCAATTTAATTTTATTCTTACAAATGCCAGCTCAAGTATGTTTGCAACTGAATTTCATTTTAAACCATTCTTCCATTTAAATACGTATAAACGGTTGGAATTTGGAGTCCCAACAATATCTGGACATTTAAAAGTTGTTCATCCCGTGTCCCATTCAAGTCTCTGCAACACATCTTAGTTCACAATCTTTACTTTCTATCACAGTGATGGCAAACTTTTTCAGCACCAAGCACCCAAACTGCATGCATGTGCATGCATGCACTTGCGTGGAGTGCCGGAAACCCAAAAGCCAGCTGGCCAGTGCGCGCATGCCTGCTTAGGGGCTGTTTTCCAGCGCTCCGGCACCCACAAAGAACAGCTGGCCAGAAACCAGAACAGCAGCTGGTGATTTTAAGATGGGACCCACACAGACATTCTAAAGTAGAATTTTTACACTCCTGTTCCAAAGCTTTTGGACTTCCTCTGTGGCATTTGAATGCTGTGCATACTCTTCCAGTACTAACAATTAAAGATGAATTGAAAAGGATATTTCTATTCTTAATGAGTATTATAAAATTGCTGTTTTACCAATTGCAATTTAAGCCCTGCTAATTTTAAGAGACACATATAAAACAGTTTTCCAGAGGGTTTTTTTTTTTTTGCTTATCTTATTGGAATCGGGGGGAACAAAAATATAGAATGGCTGGCAATTTTTTTTGTGTAATGACCCAGAAAGCACACTCTTGCAGTTACAAATTTCTAACGTTTAATATCCACATGTGACATAAGGTGTATTCACATGAGTTCCCATAAACGTTCATCTTTAATATGCCGAGTACCATGTGTCCAGTGGTGGGTTTCAAATTTTTTTACTACCAGTTCTGTGGGTGTGGCTTGGGCGTGGCAGGGGAAGGATATTGTAAAATCTCCATTCCTACCCCATTTCCTGGGAAAGTTACTGCAAAATCCCCATTTCCTCCCAATCAGCTGGGACTCAGGAGGCAGAGAATAGATGGGGGCAGGGCCAGTCAGAATTTTTACAACTGGTTCTCCGAACTACTCAAAATTTCTGCTACCAGTTCTCCAGAACTGGTCAGAACCTGCTGAAACCCACCTCTGTATATGTCCCATTGCAATTTGTGCAGAACTCCTCTTTAGAGCAATGGATGCAAGCTAGATTCTTCCAAATGTGTTGGTCTAAATTTAACACCATGGAAACGGTTGCCCATCACTTTTGAGGAAAGACTTGGGCACAGTTAGTCTTAGGGCAAGGATCGGAGCAGGGTTTGGCAAAACTTGTGGTCTGCCAGATGTTGCTGGACCAACACCCAGGAACTTTATTGCTGGTCACAGCTGAGATATTGTGGTTTCTTTGCTAGGAGAAACCTGGTTCAAGAATTCCTAGATGGCAAGTTCCCACATTCACAAGGCCTAATTTTAAACATTGTGAACTTGCTTAACTCACTTAAAACAGGAATACAGGGAGCCTCCCACTTTTTTGCAGCTGTGCAAAAACGGCAACACTTAATAAATGTATGCTTGGTTTCATAGGTGAAATATTTGTTCACCTTCCTTGCAGAATGAAGAACAACGGGGCTGCAGGTGGAGCAGGGGGAGAGAAAGCTGGTAAAAGCAGGGGGAAAAATAGGTTTGTATTAAAATCCCCTCTGCACTTAGGGCAGTAAATTACCAATGGATTCAAAATGGCCCATAAATTGAATATTTTAGTGTAAGTGAAGTGAGTTCCAGTGCTCTAAAGTGACTTTATAGCGTATTTCCTCTTTTGTTCCTCTTAATCATCCAGCTCTTCCGAAAAGCATTTCATCTGCCCGATAACATAATGCTGCTAGGAGGCAAAAGTTGCTCATTTGTGTTTTTAAAAAAGGAAAATGAGAGTGATCTCGGCAGTAATGGTGTCTTCTGATGATGAGATGCTTATGCGCAACTGCTTTCAAATGGGTTTAATTATAGAATGGCAAACTCAAAAGGCACTATGTTTATGGAGATTCTCAGTCATCCAGGTCCAGTTCCAAGAGGTAAACGAGAAAACAGAGGAAGTCCAATTGCCTCTTGGAAAAAAGTACCTTTGGGTCAAAAGGCACTAAGAAACTGGTTTGTGAAACTTTGATTTTTGTTTTTTCCCTCTCCTGTGAAAAGCACCGGGGACTAGCCCATGTTAAACACAGCAGCAACCCTTTCCTAAGGATGGAAAGAGTTTGTTCATAGGGAGAAATACATTACAGTAATAACTTGACCTGCAACTGCAATGAACCCCAAATTTTCATCATAAAGCATGATTGTCACAAGTCGAGGCACCCACATGACCAGCCCATGGGGATGGGCAGTCAAGATATATGAAGTATAAATATAAATAAATAAACCCATTTTTACGATATTTGCTGCAATCATTAAATGAACACAATGGTCGCAAAGTGAACTCTGCAATAATTAAGCCAGCAGGGTCCAACTCCTGGCTTAATGGGCCACCTGTGAACCTGGACAGCTTATAATGCAGCCCCACAAGACTGTAATCAAAAAAATAATTAAGAAGTAAAAAGTTTGCTATTTAACAGAATAAGAAAATAATAGAGTTGGAAGGGACCTTGGCGGTCTTCTAGTCCAACCCCTTACTCAAGAGGAAACCCACTTTCATTCCAGACGAGTAGTTTCCAATCTCTTCTTACAAACTTCCAGTGTTGGTGCATTCACGACTTCTGGAGACAAGTTGTTCCACTGATTAATTGTTCTCACTCCCAGGAAATTCCTTCTTAGTTCTAAGTTGCTTCTCTCCTTGTTTAGTTTCCATCCATTGCTTCTTGTCCTGCCCTCAGATGTTTTGAAGAATAGATAGATCCTCCTCTTCTTTGTGGCAGCTCCTGAGATATTCATTATTATATCATTTATATAAATTAACTATGTTATAAGTGGCTCAAGACAATTCTTCACTCTAGACGGCCCACATAAGCAAAAAGGATGGGCACACCTGCATGAAGCGATCCCATTGTCAGCAATGGATGCAGGTGATTTTTGGGGTTTTTTCTTTTTGCTGGGAACGGGAAGTAAAGACTGGTTTCCAGCAAAAAAAAAAAAAAGTCATAAATCCTGGTCACATGATTGCAAGATGTTGGAAATATTTGTAAGGGCCAATTGCCAAGCATCTAAAGTGAATCCTGTGACTGTGGGAGTGGGTGGCAGTGGAACTTAGAATTCAGGTTGCAAGTACTTTTTTGCAGGTCTGTCGTAACCTTGACTAGTCTATTTTATTTAAAAAAAGAAGTTACAAACAGCTGGACTGTAGGCTTGTCTTACAAAATAAGAACGAATGAAATTGGAAAGGCGAGGAGAGAGAAAAAATGGTGGTTCACCTTTTACGAAGCATTTGATCATTGTCTTAGTTTTGCAACTTGCCAAATTTCCAGACTTTTTTTTTACTTTTTCCCAAGAAAGAGGTACAGTACATTTGATACACTGAATTAAATTGTGAGAACATTCAGGCAGAAGAGGGCTGGGGTGCCGCACCCAGGAAGATTAACAGTAACAGTAACAAGAGTTGGAAGGGACCTTGGAGGTCATCTAGTCAAACCCCCTGCTCACTCAGGAGACCTGTACTAGGGATTCGAACTGCCGAACTGCTGACCTTTCTGAGTGGCAAGCTCAGTGTCTTAGCCACTGAGCCACGTGCAGCCCTAGAAAGGCATAGCTCCTGACAATGGCTGGGCTTGGGCACCTGAATGGCACCCTACTCCACCCCCTGGGCCACCGGCTGGCTTCCCGTTGTGCAATGTGGAGAAAGAGGCATTTGGAGCTGGCCGGGGGGGGAGGGGCGGGGGGAAGAGGGATACTCCAGAACCAGAGTCCTTCCTCTTCCTCTAATTAATCACCTGGGATCTTGGCCCAAAGACTTTGTGATTCAACGAGGGCAGTGTATCAGCACCTTCTCAGCTGGACCAGAAGAGGCCTTGTGCAGCTCCAGAGTCTGTCTGAAATCCAGGACCTCAAGCCAGCGGGCAGGTGGGGAGGCCGACAGCACAAATGTTGCCTGATCATTGAGTGATTGGTTATAAACTGAGGACTGCCTGTAATTATAATACCTCAGACATTGCAGGTAATATGTTTGCTCCTGCTTTAGCTGAACTGATAAACACGATCCCATTCAAAACTGCAAGAAATGGATTTGGGCTCGCCAAAAAAAATGAATTCCGTACTGTTCAGATCGTCTGACAAATGCTTCATGCTAATGCTGCAGAACTGAAACAATACATACCCAAATTCAACATCGTGCCTATTCTATTGGGAAATGGTTCCTGCAGAATACAAAAAAACATATTGTGAATCAACGAAGTTGTATATTATAGCAAGTATACAAAACACGGGACTGGATCCAAGTTCCATAGAACAAAATTGCAACATGGTTTCATAATATATAGAATAGAATAGAATAGAATAGAATAGAATAGAATAGAATAGAATAGAATAGAATAGAATAGAATTGGAAGGGATTTTGGAGGTATTTTACCTCCTGCCCAGGCAGGAAACCCTACACCACTTCAGACAAATGATTATCCAACATCTTAAAAATTTCTAGTGTTGGATACTAATATCCCAGCCTATTGGCTGGAAACAGTGTTTGCTCTCTCCCTCCCCCCTCTCTCTTTTTAATTCCACCCAGAATGGTCTGCAGCATAGTAATTTTCATCCAGCTTCTTGGAGAGGGCATACACATTTGGAAAAGGAATGTTAAAAAAAAAACCCAAAACAATTAAAAACAGCAACTGGCAGCATGAAGTTAGGTGGTTCTTTTTTTTGTTTGTTTGTTTGCACTTTAGTAATTTAAGGATCTTCCAGAGAGAAGTGCAGAGCCAGTTCTCTGTTGATCATAACCAGGGTCTTGCAACTGTGAGCAATTTCTGTATATCTCTGTGCCAGAGGCTTTTTATTCACAGGCAGTGTGAAAGAAGCAATATATTTCTGGCTTCTACTTCAAAAAGGGTTCGGTGTACTCTGGAAAGATATACTTGGCTCCCTCTAGCTCCCCCCTTCCAACTTGCATGGTTAGATACAGGAGCCAAAATGCAGAATAGCTAAGCCAGGAACTTTAGAATTGTTAAAATACTTGTGATTTTAATACACAGAAACATATTCATTTGTTTTTATGAAGAAGGAATGGGGGGGGGAGGGGAATGCTCCATCAATGGAGGTTTTTAAGGAGAGGTTAGACAGCCATTTGTCTGATATGATATAAGGTCTTCTGCTGGAGCAGGGGGTTGGACTAGAAGACTTTCAAGGTCTTGTAGGAAGTTAGCACCCACCCCTTTCCTAAAAGAATGAAATATTTTGGGAAATATTAAAAAGGCAGAATATTATGTTTCCCTGGATGAGAAATGGAGAAGCATGTTTTACAGACAAAGCAGCTCCCACCTTCCTGCCCACCACCCTTTGTTAATGGGCCAGAGGCAGAACCCAATCCTTTGTCAAAGGACATTTGCAACACAATAGCAACAGAAACTAACACAATGGGACCCATCTAGACAGAAACTGACGACATGGCACCTGGGAAGATTATATCAGCCAGCAAGGCTAGCTAAGACCTCCACCCCCTGGGAGTCTGACAACCAATCAGGATACTCTTTCTGGGCCCCAGGAAGTTCAAAGCCAGAGAGAGCATAAAAACCCAGAGACTCGCTGTATCTGCCCTTTTCTCTTCAGGAATTCAAGCCACGTGAGCCTATCCACCATTAAACCATATTTCCAAGCAGTCTCCATGTTTCCAGTATCTTTTTCCCCACTTGGAGCAGAACCCAGAAGGATATTTCTTCCAACAGTCTCTTCCAATTCTGTTATTCTGTTTGGTGCTTAGGAACACATTTCTCCATTTCTGGCTGGCAAGTGAGTCCCAATTACTGACAGTTCTGTGTTTAGCTTATTGGCCAGGAAAAAAAAAAATTCAATGTGGCATCCCCTGCAAACTCAGAACAGGTGAACATGCCCTTATCCAGGGGGTCGTGATGTCCAAATCAATTTGAATTTATTCCAAAATAGCCCAGAGCAGTCTCTGGTGTATTATAAAACTAAATTCAGAGTGATGGAGAGATGTCCAAAAGAAGTCTCTAAATGCAACTCTGCTTTTTCTTTAGTGCTGGAATGCCCTATTTGTGAATAATGCATGAAGAGGAATTATGTGCCTAAACTTTTCAATCTCTCCAGGTTTCCACCTGTTGGTTTTCAATGTTGGTTTTGCATTTATTTGTATGGTTTTCCAGTACTGATTATTTCCTCTGAACAATCAACAGATTCTGATTCCTAGAGCTAATTCAAGTGAATTAGAGTAACACTTCGGGATACATTTTTTTAAGGACCCATCCTGCTCCAGAGTTGAACTGTGTGATCAATGTCTCTTCTCTCAAGCTTTCCATGATTCATTGGCTGTTTTTAGCCATCTCTCCATATCCAAATGTTTTATTTTGCCCAGGAGGGACCTGGTGAAATACACATTGTCAAAGTCCTCTAAAAATGATCACTTCAAAACTCAAGTGTCGTATAAATTCAAGGACCTTTCAACTGACAGGATACTAATTTACCAATGCCTACTAGAATATTGTATAGGGAATGTGGTGGCTCAGTGGCTAAGATGCTGAGCTTGTTGATCAGAAAGGTCAGTAGTTTAGCGGTTCAAATCCCTAGCACCACGTAACGGGGCGAAATCCCATTACTTGTCCCTGCTTCTACTAACCTAGCAGTTTGAAAGCACATAAAAAAAAAACCACAGGTAGAAAAATAGGGACCATATTTGGTGGGAAGGTAACAGTGCTCCATGTGCCTTTGGCTTTTAGTCATGCCAGCCACATGACTACGGAGACGTCTTCGGACAGCGCTGGCTCGTCGGCTTTGAAACAGATGAGCACCACCCCCTAGAGTCGGGAACAACTAGCACATACATGCGAAGGGAACCTTTACCTTTAATAGAATATTGTAGATACCTTTCTAGACAGATTTGTTTTATTTATGTTAATGTTGGAGACAGCATCTTGATAAAAAAATGGGGTGGGTGGGTATTGGTTTTGGATGAGAGTTGGTTTTCCAGTGGTGGGACATATGCTTTGTACATAGAACATAGAATAACTGAGTTTGAAGGGATCTTGGAGGTCTTCTAGTCCAACCTCCTGCTCGAGCAGGAGACCTATATCATTCCAGACAAGTAGTTATCCAGTCTCTTTTTAAAAACCTCCAGTAATGGAGCACCCACAATTTTTGAAGGCAAGTTGATTGTTCTCACTGTTACGAAATGTTTCCTTAGATCTAAGTTGCTTCTCTCCTTGATTAGTTTCCATTCATTATTTCTTATCTTGCCTTCTTTTGCTTTGGAAAATAGATTAACCCCCTCATGTTTGTGGTAGTCCCTCAAATATTGGAACACTGCTAACCTGTCTCCCCTTGTCCTTATTTTCACTAGACTAGACATGCTCGATTCCTGTAGCCATGCTTCGTATGTTTTAGCCTCCAGGCCCCTAATCATCCTTGTTGCGTTTCTCTGCACTCTTTCCATAATATAAATTAGAATTAAAAATTAGCCCACCTCAATCTGCAAATGCATAGGATTTTAATTCCCATTAGTTCAGGCATCTTTTTAACAATATCTAGTACTGAGATGGTACAAAATGTTTCATAAGTGTTGGGTGTAAAAATGGTTGGATTGTAGTAGATGGGAGACAGCACCGATAACTTAAAAGTGCTCTATATTCTATGCTCAACCCAGTCCTGTGGAAACAAATCCTGTATTTGGGGGGGGGGGGGGAATCCTTTACAAGAACTTTCATGGAACCTGAGTAAGTAACTGAAACTTGGAAGGCCTGCATTACAAGTGATGAACTGAGTAAGAACAAGCTTACTTTTGAAAAATGGATGCACAGATAGTCCTTAACTTACAAGCATTTGTTTAGTAACCATTTGAAATTACAGAAAAAAGTGATTGACAACTAGTTCTCACACTTAATGACTATTGCCACATTCCTGAAGTCATGATCAAAATTTGGACATTTTGGCAACTGGTGTATATTTTCAATAGTTGTGATATCCTGGCAGAGGTGGTATTCAGCCAGTTCGGACTATTTCACCCAAACCAGTAGCGGAAATTGGGGGTGGGCCAACCCACCACCCCTGCCCCTCCGCCCATCCACCCGGGCTCCAGGTCGTGCTATTTAGGTCAGGGGTGGGTTCTACTTACCTTTTCTACCGGTTCGGAACGGGATCATGCACACGATCGCTGATGACAACATCCGGGGCAGTGATCTGTCCCCCCCTTCAGAAACCCACAAAAACACAGCCAGTCGAGGGTTAAGAAGCACTTGGCACACTCCACAGTTCTTATCTCAAACTTGGCAGCGATATGCACACCGTCTGCCAAGGACTTTAATAGTACACCGAAAGAAAAGCACCACAAATATTCAGCAAAGTCTCTGATCAGCTTCAGCTTGTAAACTCCAATGCCTAACCGATAGTATAATTTGTTCATCACAGAAATCAGGACCCACCCTCCTGGCTTATATAGGCTCTGAGTGTGGTCCAGTGACTCATTGATCCTGTGACTCCAGTCCCGTGACTCAGGTCTACTCCCTCATATGTCTCCGCAGCTGCAGTAATCGTTTCTCTCGCCTTCTTTGGCGTGCATCCAGGAATGACGTCTCTCCCTCACTCTCATCTGAGACACCTGTTTCCCCACTGCTTGGCTCTCTTTCAGCTGGCACCTGAGACGGTGCCAGAGTGGGGGGGGGGGGCTGGGAGATCTGTCTGGCTCCTCTTCCTCCTGCTCAGAGCTTCCTTCCTCCAATGGGATAGGCTCAGAGGACGGGGCCACAACAGGCAGTGGGCAGGGCCTCCCGGCGGTTTTACTACCGGTTCTTGTGAACTGGTCCAAACTGGGAACAACCCACCACTGGGTTAGGTACGTTTTTGAGGCCAGGCACATGCATGGAAGGTGTGTGCGGCAGCAAAGCACATGCACGCACGCTCACATTTGTGAGGGAAAGTAAGTGAATACCACCCCTGGGAGTCATGTGACTGCCATTTGCAACCTTCCCAGCCAGCTTGCAACAAAGTCAATGGGAGAAGTCTGATGTCTTAGCCTTTAGGTTATTTAAAGATTGTGGCAATTTAGTTAATGACCACAATGATTCATTTAATGACCATAGCACAAAAAGATGGTAAGGTGAATATTATGTAATAACCTCCTCACTTGGTGACAGAAGCTCCAATCCCAATGGTGGTTAGTCAAGGACTATCCATATATCCATGTAACCCCACTACTTCTGGAGCTATGATTTTTGCTAGTTGGTTTCCAATTTCAGGCTGGTTGTTACTAGCTTTAAACCAGATTAGGGCTCAGCATCTGAATATCTGTGAGTCTGCCTTCTTGAGGTAGACTCGGTGGAGGTCTATGTAGAAAGCTTGATCCCAGGGAATTTCACCATCAAGGACTTTGAGTGTGAACATTCTCTATAGCAGGGGTCTCCAACCTTGGCAACTTTAAGACTTGTGGACTTCAACTCCCAGAATTCCTCAGCCAGCTTTTCTGGCTGAGGACTCTGGGAATTGAAGTCCACAAGTCTTAAAGTTGCCAAGGTTGGAGACCCCTGCTCTATAGTAGATAGTTTTGCTGGCAGAGCATACAGTATAACCCTGTAGATAAAGTTGGCTGATTTCATGTTGCAGTTTAGAAATCAATTAAGACCAGCTTTTCTAAAGGGCCTTTGTAGATGGATAAACTGTGAATAGATTTGAGTAGAAATAGCACCATCTCACTGGATTATCAAGAGTGTCATTATTTTATTAGTTTTGATAATGTGGATTATGTGAGAAATGTAAGCTTCTCTGAGTCATTGTTGATTGCAATAGCAGAGCAGTCTTAGTAAAACACACACATATGCAGAGAGAGAGGGAGGGAGGGAGAAGCATGATATGTAATAGAAAAGAGAAAAGGTGGCTTTTTAAAGAACATACCTTGGAGATGCATTGATCAGCTAGTAAAGTCCTCTAATGAAATATATGCTGAGAATTGGGGTATTTTTGTTGTTGTTGTTTAATATCTGAATTTTATTCTTTTTCCTTGGCTGCTTTCAAGCATGTATACAGCTTCCTTCCTCCAATAGAATTTATAAAGACTCCACTCTCTTCCAAAGGATTTGTAGGGGAGAGAAAATAGACCACTTTCCCAGATGTGGAGGTCCAAGGGCTGAAATATGCTAGCCTGAGTTGCAAGCCTTGAAGGATAAGGATAAGGATAATTTTATTTCTATACTGCCCCTCTCCTGAAGGGCTCGGGGCGGTGCACAGCCAGGTAAAAACACAATACAAACATCATAATTTTAATTTAAAAATTATTAAATTTATTACATTTGCGGCTGAAATTCGTTAAAAACCCAGAAATTTAAAAACTCCAAATTTAAAACTCTATTTCAAAGATAGCCCTGCCTGTTGGAAGAGCAAGGTCTTGAGGGCACAGCGAAAAACTCGGAGGTCAGAGATTGTGCGTATTTCCAGGGGCAGTTCATTGAGGGAAACATTGAGGCTTAATTAGTGTAGATCAGGGGTGTCAAAGTCAATTTCATTGAGGGCTGCTTCAGGGCTATGGTTGACCTGGTGGGGGGACGTGCTCGACTGGGTGGGCATGCCCAGCTTGAGGCCACTTATTGGGTGTGGCTGGGTGGGTGGGTGTGGCCAGCTTAATGACACTCCCCAAACTGCTGGCATGTTTCCTCTTTGCATTGGGTAGACCGGGCCAAAGCCACGCTGGCCCAATGTTTCCTTTTCACATTGGATAGACCAGGCTGAAGTGACACAGGTAGAATGTATCAAAGTGAATGGGTAGACTGGGATGAAGCAACATGGGCCAGCCCCTTACATTTTCCAGGATGGCCTCGCGTGCTGGATCCGACCAAATTGCGGGCTAAATTTGGCCTACAGACCTTGAGTTTAACACCCCTGGTGTAGATCATGCTTCAGACTATTTAAAACAAGCCCTTCTCTAGTCAAGGTGTTAAATGAGGAGCCTGGAACCAGACGCGACCACCCAGGCCTGATACAACTGACTGACTGGCATGAGAACTAGATTGCAAGTGGTCTGTAGTAATGGACAGAAGAAAAGACCAGGATGTAAACTTGTGTCATTGTGCATTCAAGCAGAGGCTTAGCCTCGGTAGAAGCTGCCCTTCGTCATAACAAAGGTTGCTTGTATGTGCAATAAAGTATCCTATCTAGTCAAGCCAAGCCCTTTGATTTCCCATGAGAGCACTGAATTCCAGAGGAAGAATTATTGCAGGGGTCCGGGGGCCACCTCTGACAATGCAGGAATCAATACGTGAGTGGTTGAAGTGCACGCCAACATCTCCCACCTCAATCATCCATGTTTACAGCTGAAACATCTCCAGCAGGGAAGCCTGTGTACATGACAATGGCTTGGGTGTTGGAGATGGATGAGGCGAATGGAGCAAGCCTGTATTCACCATGACAGATCATCACCGCATTCCTTCTCTGTGTTAATTCAGTGCATGAGTAGTTCGTCTGAAGAAGGCTAGAGTTGTGTCCTAATGGTAAGATCAGCTCTCTTAAAGAGCTGCAAAACCCAGACTCGCTTGCTGGTGATATTGTCTATGTGCAAAGGTGAGAATTATGAATGGCTTTGACAGCAAAGGACAGGCCAAGAGCCCTATCACAATACGAAAAAGTTAGATAATTGGAGGGCTACTCAAACTCCAGTCCGCTGGGCTGTCCTGGAAAATAAAAGGTGCCGGCCTGCATCGTTTTGGCCTGGTCTACCCAGTGCAAAGAGGAAACATCGGGCCAGCGTGGCTTTGTTCTGGTCTACTGAGTGTGAAGAGGAAACATGCCAGCAGTATGGGGAGTGGCGTCAAGCTGGCCACACCCACCCAGTCGGCTACACCTACCCAGTCAACCACACCCACCCAGTCCCCGAGGTCAACCAAAGCCCCGATGCTGCCCTCAATGAAATTGAGTTTGACAATGATTAGTGAGTTTGAGTTTGGGTAATGGAATTCATAGCTGCTGATATATAACCTTTGGCAGCAGCAGAGGTCAAAAGCAAATCTTGATCTACTGGTAAGGCTTTCAGTATCTACTTCAAATACAACCACACAGGTATTATGCCTTCCCATCTGGAAAACTGCTGTGAATAGAAGAATGCTTGCCCAATCTTGACTAGTATAGCTTTTGTGAAAAAGAATTGGGAACCACACCATTTTTATAGTTACAACAAATTTAGAATTCTTAGCATTCTTTACCTTCACACTTTGCTTTTTGCCCCTGGCTTCATCTGCTGGATCTCAACTTTTCTAGTAAGAAACAAAATGGACTTTTCAGGCCTCCTATTAACATACAGGCCAACTCCAGAAAGGTAGGAGCAAATGAATTAAGCCTCTGGTCTCTCATCTGCATAGAAAAAAACTGGGTTTAGATCCCAGGGCCTGGAAGTGATGCATGAAAACCATTTGTCACTTGTGTGTAATTAATATAATACATGCCATACTCCAGTGTCTAGCTGTAATTACAAATCAGGCAGACAGAACAGTATGGAGATTAAACAAAGTGAAGACAAGATGCTGAAGAAACATATCAATCGTCTAGGGCAAAGGACTGACAGAAAGAATAGATTAGAATAAAATAACAGAGTTGGAAGGGACCTTGGAGGTCTTCTAGGCCAACCCTCTGCTTATACAGGTAACCCTACACCAGTGATGGCGAACCTTTTCGGCATCAAGTGTCCAAACTGGAACGTCCGTGCATGTGTGAAGACCAGCTGGCTGGCACGCTCATGCCTGTTTTTCAGGCTGGTTTTGGCTGTTTTTTGGACTGTTTTCAGGCTGTTTTTGGGGCCTGAAAAGCTATAGATAGATAGATAGATAGATAGATAGATAGATAGATAGATAGATAGATAGATAGATAGATAGATAGATAGATAGATAGAACAAAAATTGTTATAAAATTGGATCTAACTTGACTTATGACCACAGTGACTTACAATGGAAATTTCAATACCAATTTATGGTTATAAGTTGAGGGCCACCTGTCAACAGACGCATTTTTCCTAAAAGAAAAGACAAGGTTGGATCTTAGGAAAACTATATCTTTTCCATTTCTCCCATTTATCTGCATGAACAAAAAGGGAAGGAAAGAAAGAACAAAGCCCCGCATTATCCCGTTCTGACTATTGGTTTTTGCTTCTGAATTCTGTAATGTGAAGCATTGCCCAATTCACTGAGAACATTAAGAGGAGCAAGCAAATGATTAGGGAAATGAAGTATTAAACAGAGCCATTCATCTGAAATAGAGTAAGAGAGGGGAGAAGGCTTGGTATCTCAATCACACCTGGTTTATGGCCAGCAAGCCTTGAATTTGTGTGACAGCAATCCAGGGCCTGACACAGATTGCATCATAAATAACCCGAGTTCACAATGGTCAGAGAGAATTTAAATGAAAGAGAGGAAAGAAATGAGGAAACAAAGAAGTAAGGCCGGGACTGATGCTTTGACATTTAAATACCACAAAATAAAATAGGAAAAGGCTAGCAAAGCAAATTCTTTATTACATATCAACAACCCAGTCTGGATAAAACTTCTTAAAACATACCAAGCAATTACTTAAACACAACTCAGTTTTGGAAATTATTACTCATAATGTCTTAACAGGGTCTAATTATATGTAATATGTCACTTATTTTGTTGAGATTTGTTGCCCATTGGGTAATACAACTAATAATAAAAAGCATTTTTCTGGGTTTTGCCCAGGGGTGGGCTGCTGAGGATTTGCAGGGGTTCGGGAGAACCTCTAGCTAAGATTCGGTGCAGTTTGGATAACCCCCAAATCCCACTCCTGGCTGGCCCTGCCCACCCCACCCCACCCTGCCCCTCCCCTCCCCTCCCCTCCCAGGAGTTCCCACGTGGCCTGTTTTGGATGCAGGTAAGTGCAGGGCAAGTGCGGAGGCTTGGGGAGGGTGAAAAACAGGCCTACTGGAAGTTTGGAAAAGCCGGGAATGGGCCCGTTTCCAGCCTCTAGAGGGCCTCCAGAGCCTGGGGAGACCATTTTCGTCATCCTGGAAGCTCGTGGAAAGCCTCCAGAGCCCGAGGAGGACAAAAACGTCCCTCCTCTGCTGTAGTGCAGGAGGCTGATTAGGCCACAACCACCATGGCCATGGCCATGACCACCTAGCAACCAGGCAGAAATTAAAATTGTTAAAATTTTTGAAGCCCACCCCTGGTTTTGCCCCAAATAAATCACAACTTCTATTTTAAGACTGAGGGCTTGCTTGAAGAGAAGAGGGTAAACTAGGATGATACCCAGTACTCTAACTGGCTTATTTATCACAAAGCTGTCAGATCCTATTTTTATTAGGGCATAACTGGCTACATAGCCACTGGATACTTTCTGAACTGCTATGAAATATGTGAAAGAGTTTGTGAAATCAGGGATGAGTTGCTTTCTCCAACAGCTATGTCCCGAATGAGTAATGTAATCTAGGATTCCCAAACAATGATTTATAGCTAGAGGCCTATGTGCCATGTGGGTATCCTAAGCCTTGGATTTGCTCCATCAAATACTCTTCCAGTTGTTACCTCATCATTCTTAATGTGGTAGAAGAGAGAAACAATGATTTTCACTAAAAGTAAATGTATAACACTTTGTTTAAATTAAGTCAGTAAGTTTTTGGTCCTAATCAATTTCTTCATGTGCTCCTGCCTTTTTCTTGTCTTGGCCATTTGGACATCATAAGACTAATCAATCAATCAATGATCTAAAATCTTGCCTTGGTCCCTTATCCTGCTGCTAAAAGAGGGTTATGGGGTTTTTTAGGGAAATTTTTTAATAAGGTTTTAAGGGTTTCAGGGAGGGGGGTGGGATGTGTGGGTCTGGGGGAGAACCCACAGGGGAGGGTACTTGGGCCAGCAGAGGAGCACGGCGTAGGGGGTGCGGGTCCTAGAGTCGAGGAGGGGGTTAGAGCTTGCAATACGGATGGCTATGACATCATGACTGTAGGTGGGAGGGGCAGATATGGCGGGAGTAGGGGGCCATATCGCGTGATGGGAGTGCGTCCTCGCTGGTTGCAAGCGGTGGCACGCTCCGGCCCCCAAAGCTCCCCTCGTTCCCCAGGTTGTCCAGACCCTTGGGCCCCAGGCCTTCGACTGATGCTGTGCAACGCCAGGTTCGTGGTAAATAAAGCCCCCCTCATTTGTGATCTTATTCAGGAGGGGGGTGCGGACCTGGCGGGTATTACAGAAACCTGGTTGGGCCAGGAGGGGGGAGCCCCCCTTTTTGAGATGTGCCCACCCGGTTTCCGTGCATTTTCATCAGCCAAGGCCACAGAGGAGGGGCGGGGGTGGTGGTGGTTGTCATTAACGAGGGTCTTGGGCCAAGGGAGGCCACTGTTCCTCAGACGGCCAGATGTGAGTCCCTCCTTGTGAAGTGGGGTCATACGGTGCAGCTGGGCCTGCTAGTCACGTACCTGGCTCCCTGCCACATGGCAGCGGCCCTGCCTGAGCTGCTCGATGTTATAGCAGCGGTGGTGGTTGATACCCCCAGGCTTATGGTCATGGGGGATTTTAACCTGCCATTGGTCGGCGAGATGTCTGAGACGGCTCGGGAGTTCATGGCTTCCATGACGGCCATGGACCTGACTCAGTTAATTTATGGCCCTACTCACATGGGGGGAAACACACTGGACCTGGTTTTTGTCTCTGGACAGTGGCTGAGTGGTCTTGATATAGGGGATATAGTGATAGAACCCTTGTCATGGTCAGATCACTCCCTCCTTCGCCTGGATTTTCGAACCGCCACACCCTGCCGCAGGGAGGCGGAACCAATGAGATGGTTCCGACCCAGGCACCTGATGGATCCTGATAAGTTCCAGACGAAGCTTGGGCCATTTCCTGAGTCTCTGGCACATGGCTCGACTGAGGACTTAGTAGCCGCCTGGGAGAGGGCGGCTGCTGGGGCTTTGGACCAAGTTGTGCCTTTGCAGCCTCTGACCCAGCGCCGATCTCACCTGGCTCCTTGGTATACTGAGGAGCTGAGGGAGATGTAGTGCCGGAAAAGGCGCCTAGAGAGCAGTTGGAGGGCTAGTCGTTCTGAATCCGACCGGACACTGGTAAGATCTCATATTAAGAATTACCTAGTGGCGATAAAAGCGGAGAAGAGAAATTACTTTTCTGCTCTTATTGTGTCATCAGATAATCACCCAGCCACCCTGTTTAGGGTGACCCGCTCCCTGCTCCATCAGGGGGTGCGGGAGGACCCCTTGGAGGGTAGAGCTGAGGACTTTGTACAGTATCTGTATGACAAAATCGCTCAGATTCGGGAACAGCTGGACTCTGACTGGGTAGATCCAGGAGAGATGGTGGGGGCAGGTCCTGAGAATATTATATGGGAAGAGTTTGACTCTGTGCCTCCCGAGAGCGTGGACAGGATACTGAGCAGACTGAGCACAGCCACATGTTTATTGGACCCGTGTCCCTCCTGGTTGGTGCTGGCCTCCCGGGAGGTTATGCGAGGCTGGCTCCAGGGGATTATAAATGCCTCCCTGAGTGAGGATGTCTTCCCCGCTGCCTTAAAAGAAGCGGTGGTGAGGCCCCTCCTCAAGAAGCCTTCCCTGGACCCGGCAATGTTGGTAAACTATTGTCCCGTCTCCAACCTTCGCTTTGTTGCGAAGGTTGTTTAGAGTGGTTGCACAACAGCTGCCTCAGTACCTGGATGAATCGACCTATCTAGATCCATTCCAGTCGGGCTTCAGACCCGGGTACAGCACGGAGACGGCATTGGTCACATTGGTGGATGATCTCTGGAGGGCCCGGGACAGGGGTTGTTCTTCTGTCCTGGTCCTATTAGACCTCTCAGCGGCTTTTGATACCATCAACCATGGTATCATGCTGCGCCGGTTGGAAGGGTTAGGGGTGGGGGGCACCGTTTTATGGTGGTTCTCCTCCTTTCTCTCCGACCGGCCGCAGTCTGTGTTGACAGGGGGGCAGAGGTCGACCCCGAGGCCCCTTGTATGTGGGGTGCCGCAGGGATTGGTCCTCTCGCCCATTCTGTTCAACATTTATGTGAAGCCGCTGGGCGAGATCATCCCTGGTTTTGGGGTGAAGTACCATCAGTACGCTGATGACACTCAGCTGTACATCTCCACCCCAGACCACCCCAATGATGCCCTCGAAGTGATGTCCCGGTGCCTGGAGGCCGTATGGATCTGGATGGGGAGGAACAGACTCAGGCTCAACCCATCCAAGACCGAGTGGCTGTGGTTTCCGACGTCCCGATATAGTCAGCTGGCACCATCTCTGACTATTGGGGGCAAGTCATTGGCCCCCATGGATAGGGTTCGCAACTTGGGCGTCCTCCTGGATTCATGGCTGTCTTTAGAAGGGCATATGACGGCCGTGGCCGGGAGGGCATTTTATCAGGTTTGCCTGATTTGCCAGTTGCGTCCCTTTCTGGATTGGGACTCGTTACGCACGGTCACTCATGCCCGTGTCACCTCACGCCTGGACTACTGTAATGCTCTCTACATGGGGCTCCCCTTGAGGAGCACCCGGAGGCTCCAACTGGTCCAGAATGCGGCCGCGCGGGTGGTGATGGGAGCGACGTGGCGCTCCCATGTGACCCCCCTCCTGCGCGAGCTGCACTGGCTCCCGGTGGTCTTCCGGGTGCGCTTCAAGGTTTTGGTTACTACCTTTAGAGCACTCCATGGCTTAGGACCAGGGTACTTACGAGACCGCCTTCTGCCACCGATAGCCTCTCACCGACCAGTCCACTCCCAAAGAGAGGGGCTCCTCAGGGTGCCGTCGGCCAAACAGTGTCGACTGGCGGCCCCCAGGGGGAGAGCCTTCTCTGTGGGGGTACCTGCCATCTGGAATGAGCTCCCCCCGGAGATACAGAGAATTGAGGACTTATGCACTTTCCGCCGCGCCCTAAAAACGCTTCTATTCCAACAGGCGGGGCTGGCCTAACTCTCCCTTTTAAATTGGTTTTAAATTGGGTTTTAAAATGTTTATATAAATTGGTGGTTTTAAATTTTCGAGCCTAAATTTAATCTTTTTTAAATAGTTTTTACCTTTTGTATGTAAAGTGTATTTTATTTTTGGCTGTTCACCACCCTGAGTCCCTCTGGGAGTAGGGCGGTATACAAATTTAAACAAACAAGCAAACAAACAAACAAATAAATAAATCCTTCTCAGAGTACAACCCCATCGTGGTACTCAAGTATAGAATATGACCCTTGGTCTGGATAACAGTCCTCAGTGACACCAAATTTGGACGAGCAACTTCCTCTGAAGATCTTTTCAACATTGGTTTGGCTGAATATCTTGCTAAAAGTGTTGTCAACATTGCAAGAATTCTCTTTCCTCAAGGCTCTGTTGGGAGATTCCAAGCGCATCCAACATATCCTTCCAGGGCTGAAAATCACTTCTATATGAAAACCTGGAGCGCTGTGGGCATTTAGGTGAGATTACTTTCACATGAACCACACACCGTTTACCATCGCATTCTGCAATTGTGCGTGCTTCACAGTCACTATTGCAAATCATTCTTTCTTTTATGGTAACCTTTCTTCATACAAAGCCTCCAAGGATAATTTTTAAACCAGTGAACAAGGGATATTATGTAAGAGAATATGAGTCAGAGAAGGACATCACATAGGCAAGAGAGTGGAACCATTAAGGTCATGTACTAATTGGAGCAGCTTCAGTCCAAGAAACATGGAATAGAAGAATGGGAATGTCTTATTTCCATCTGTGAAATGTTGAAGGGTACTGTACCTAAAGAAAGCATTTAGGACAGCGCAGCTTGATTGTTTTCTCCAAGGAATCTTTCAATCCAGGTTAGAAATTTCTAACCTTGATACATCAATGCTAACCTTCATCAATCTGCACACTCTCCAAATACTTGGACTTCAACTTCTAGAATTCTCAACCAATACTGGCTGTATTGGTTTAAATCGAAATCAATGAATTGAAATTCATACATCAGAAAGGCTGGCTTAAAAGTTGATGTCATACATTTTGGCAAAGAGCTGCATCCTATGTCCATGTTGTTTCAAAGAGGCCCTTTAATAGTTCTTCTAATGCAGGTGTTTTTCAAACTTGCAAATTTAAGATGTGTGGACCTCAACTCTCAGAAGCATGGCTGTCTGGGGACTTCTGGGAGTTGAAGTCCATAAGCCTTAGAATTGCCAAGGTTGTGAGTGAAACACTAGTCTAATGCATCTTTTCCAACTTGACTTCATCTGAATATGTTAGATTAAGCTTCATACAACAGTCAAGCTGGTCAAGTTTTCATCGAGGCCAGGGAGCTGGAACAATTCTAGTTTCCAATCTAGGAGGGCACTAGGTTGGGGACAGGATCTCTAGCTGATGGGCAATCACTGTGTATTCATCCACAGTCATCTGTCCATAAGATGGGACATTAAATCAGGATGCTTATTACAAAGGCACTTAAACTGCCATCTTTAGACCAAGAAAAATGGCACCTGGGTGTTTCTGACAGGGTGCAGGTCAGTCTCTGTGCATGACCTGTCTGATGCTTGATGTCACTTCATGCATTTAGGAAATGGAAGGGAAAAAAATAAAACAAGCCAGAGAATAATTTTAGGTCTCTTGGAGAAGCAGTTATAAACTCCAGACTTTCTTTCTCAGGTCAGATGATTTTCTTTTTCTTTTTTCTTCCCCAGTCTCTAATGGAAACAAATGTGGGTGCAGAAACCCACAGGCACACATGCGTGCGCGCACACACACACACACACACACACACACACACAGAGCTAGGCACAGGAAGAAATCAATCCATCAAATGTCATTACAGATTTATTAAGCCTGATGTAGAAAGACTTTTAACATTTTCAGAAAGCATAAAAAAAGCACTTCTGTTCAGTCTTGTGCTTTGAAAATCTAAATATATTTTTTATCATATAAATAATTCTTTTCATGTTTTTAAGTGCATCTGTTTTTTTTTTAATTATTATTCCTTCTTCAAATTTCCATTATACAATTGGCCCAAACTGAAGTCTGTCTCGATTGAAATGAAGCTATTTGCAAAGCTAATGATGTTGTGCAGCATGTCTATGGCAAGCCCGTATCAGTGAGATTTCAGAAAGGTAGTTCAATGAGGAATGCATTAAAATGAGGGACAGCCTCCAGCGAAATGATAATTGAACATACACCCAAGCCCTTAATGTCTGCAGTTGGGTTGCCTGATGCAAATTATGATAACATTTTAGATGGGAACAGTTGCTTTCCAATAACTGCCGTGAAAAACAGACAGGTCTATCTTTTTTTCCCCCCCTCTCTGCCACGGAGCGATGAATGGACATGTTTCTATTTAAAAACAAATACATAATATATGTGTGTACATATTATTATTTTTTTTACTGTTGGAAAAAAACATTCAGGACTAAATGAGAATTATCTCTGCCTTTAGGACGCTACAATTAAAAACATCTGATTTGTTCAGCGATTCCATTTTTAATTACATCTATGACACTCGGGGCAATTTTATTTATGTGCGTATGGGAGGTGGAACAAGGTTTGAAGTATCGGTGGCAGCTGGATCCGTGGGAGGCCAAAAAAGTCAGTATGACGCTCAAAACTTCAAGAAGCTCCACCTAGTTTTACATGTGTTGTATAAAGGGGGTGGGGCTTCACCCCTGTTCCAGACACCATCTTGATATTTTTGACACACAGGTCCTTGCAGATTTATACAAGACAGCTAAATATCTTTCCCTCCAGCTTTACTAAAATTGTAAAGCTTTTACATAGGATGATGTTGTTTAACAGGAGCCATTGTTTTCTTTTTATCAGGAAAAAGTTACCCTCCAGAATTGGGCACCGGAATAATTCCCTTTCTTAACAATTGGTTTTATGAGGAGACAAAGCAATTGAATAAAATGATACCCCCACTTTGGGGGGGGGAAGGAAGGAATGTATTCAATAACTGCTGAAAGAAAATATCTAACATTGTTTTTTTTCTTTTAAAAAAATCCCATTTATTTATGCTATTTCCTAATACTTAGGCCTATTTATGTCAAAACAGCAGAATGATGGTTCCTGAAATTTTATGTGCTGAGATTTGGAAATCAATTTAAGCTTTATTCTGGAGGAAGGTGTAGAGACAATGGCTCTTTTGTACTGCAAATCCCATCACTGCCATCCATGTTACCCATTCATAATAGGAACTATAGTCCAACAAATCTAGAGTTTGCCAGCTTCCATAAGGCTAATTTATAGATTGCATTGTTTCAGATTCCTTTTGTACCGAAAAGAAGAATTTTTTTTTCTCTGAAAAAGCTAGAAATGTGTGGCGATTTTTTTTCTTTTTTAAAAAAATCAGTAGGTGGTGCTATATTCCTAAATATTACATCCTCGTGGTTTAATTTTCTTCCCTTTTATTTTAACTATAAGGACCATTCATAATCATCAAACCAAGTGAAACATGGTTTTGATTAAAACAGCCTGTTGGCTCAATAATCTTAGTAATTTTAAAAACATCCTTAATGTGAAAGAACAGTACTACAATGTCAGCTGTGGCCTCAGGGCCCATTAGAATAGCAACAAAATAAATAAGAAGGAGAAATGTGAGGTCATGAAAACAAAATTAAGCTAATGTTTCAAATTTTGACAATTACAAATGGTTCTTCAGAGGAGATTTTCTCCCTCCCCTGCTCTCAGCTTTCTTTAAAGAGAAAAATAAAATAAAAATAAAACCCAGGCACTATTAGATAAAACACAGAGAGGGTAATTGCACATGTTCCAATTGCTCAGGAGGGCTAAGCATGCCTTCAAACCAAAATTTAGGGCTTTTTTTTTTCTTCCCCTTCCTCCATTTTCATCATCACCAGAACTGGGCAGTTTCCTGCAAAGCTATCTTTTCCTCTTAAAATCCATTTTAATTTCTCATTGTGGAATTAACAGCTGGTGAGGCAAGGAAAGACACCCGTGTGACTCAGCAGGCATAGTGGGCTAGAGGCGCTGGGGAAGGGCAAGTTTCCTTTCTCTTGTTATCAAGGGTTTTCTTTGCGTAGGAAACAGAGACCAGCCAGCAGAACAAAAGATCCGTGTTCATTAACATGGCAATAGAGTTCATCATTTACAAATATGTACAGTACAAAAACCAAAGGCTTCCATCTCCAGCCGGTTCAAGCTGCTTGGCACACAGAAACAGCTTGCTTTTCCTTATTCCCACACCCCTCCCCTTTTCCAGATCCCCTTCCAACCCTTTGCCCCCACCCCCATCCCAAATATACAGGCAATATAATCTATATACAGCATGCTACTCATAACAAAAATAGTGCGGATACACCAAAGCATTCTTACAGATGGACTGGCAATGATTTTGAGTTATGAGGTGGTGATGGTTAGAGAAATGATTCTTGGAAGTTTCATTTGTATCGCTATTGTTTTTTAGGGAGATCTGATCTGAATGGACATTTGACATGTGTGTCTGTGTGGGTGCATGTAGGTATGTGTGTGTGTGTGAGTGTGTGCGTGTGTGTGTGTGTGTGTGTGTGTGTGTGTGAGAGAGAGAGAGAGAGAGAGCGTGTCCAGGACTCCTAAACCTGATCAAAGAGGGAGTGGAAGGACCTTTGAGACAACTTGCTCATTGAAGTCTAGCTTTAAGCACCACTGAGATGTCATCGAAAATGTACTAAAGATCCAGTGAAGAACATTCTTTTTTTAAAAAAAATCCTAGAACATACCTTGCTGAGCTGAAAAGAGCTAGCTGATTTTTACTAGCCTTGCCAGCAAAACTTTGTTTGTTTTAAATAAGGAGTACGCTTTACAAATTGTTCCAGACAAATAGAAAAGGCGTGAAATAAAAAGAGAATTTCATGAATATTACTATTGTCCTGCCTACACTTCCCAGAAATTAAGAACTCTGCATAGATTGACATATAAAATTTAGCATATAGAATAAAATCCTACACTCTGAAACAGAGATGCATTTTCCAGCTATACCACACTCCCAAAGAAAATTGGATGAGGACACAACAAAGTTTAAATCAGAGTTCATTTCATCTATCCATATTTAATTACATTTAAATGTTAGGATTATGCAACCCAACTCAGAGCCAGTTTTATTAGGAAAATCAGTCCCATTTGGATGTCTGAACTGTATCAATTTGAGTGCCTTTAATTCAAATGCTAATATCTGCAAAACAAATCCAGAATGGTCCAGGAAGAATAACATTGATCTGGAGGGATTACATTTGATTCAATAGTTCATTTGTTGTTTTGATTTGCAAACCCAATTTGAATGGGAAACCGAATTGTCTCTCTTTGAACTGACTCTTCGAATGAGCCCTATTAATATGATTCCTCTCCATTCCCATGTAGTAATTTCATTTTTCTATCATAATTAAAATTATAGTTTGGAAACAATATTGAGAACTCTGGGATCCACACCCAAGACTTTTGGAGTCAGTCATAAATAGTCTTGGAGTTTGCATCTCTTCTCTAAAGAGATTTTTAGACCTCAGTGTTTTAGCAACTGTGACAGCTTTTCCCGTTTTAGTGTCTTGCAAATTTGTTCCTTGTGAATTCCTAGAAGTTCCAATTTGAAGTGAATACTTGCTTGAGATAGGCAAGTACTATAGTAGATGCAAGAACATAGAAATATACAAAAACTTTTTCAGGGTTTGTCTCTTGTTTCTTTTTCAGAAGAAAAAAGGAGAGGAATCCATTCTTACAAGGAAGTTTTTGTTCCAAAGGAAAAATCCCAAAATTTGCAGGGATACTGCTATAACATTGAAAAGACCTTCAAAATTTGGATTTGGCTCAAGCACAAGTTAAAACTTCGGACATATACTTTGTATAAATGCATTTATAACAATATGGGGAATCCATCAATTTGTAACTCACTCCCGGCTTGCAATGTGAATCACCTAGCAAGGGAAAAATCTGGATATATCTTTGTCCTAGCAAGACAATTACCAATATGTGAAGACTGAGTAACTGAGGAAGAAGGGTTTTTGTTGGTTTAACAGAACAGAACAGAATAGCAGAGTTGGAAAAGACCTTAGAGGTCTTCTAGTCCAATCCTCTCCTCAATCAGGAGACCCTATACTATTTTAGACAAATGGCTGTCCGCTCTCTTTTTAAAAGCCTCCAGTGATGGAACGCCTCTTAAATGTTAACATTTGTCTTTTATTAGGCAAAGACTGCTATTGCAATGTTCTAAAAATCTTTATTTTGGTCTGTCATCTCTCTTTTGTACAATTAAGAATTCAAGTTGGAACAAACCTAAGACTAGCATGCATATTATTTCCCCAACAGGAAATGTGGATTGCCTCTCTCAAGGTGAGCCTTTGTGGCAGAGTTTTTAAATCTTAGTAACTTTAAGGTGTGTGGCCTTCAACTTCCCGTGGCTGGCTGGGGAATTTTGGGAGGTGAAGTCCTCACATTCTAAAAGCTCCTGAGACTAAAAGCACTGGCCTCTGCCTTAGATTTCTTATTTTTAATTCTCCTGCAAGATCTGTTCATAATTATTTTACTAAATGAGAATGATTCCCCCCCCCCTTTTTTTGGAAATACATGCCACACTTTTCTCACAAGTCAAAACTTTCCAGAATATGAATTGTCAATAGGCGTCAGAAAGGGCACCTGGCCAATAAATGCTCAGCTCCATTCAGTTGCCCCAATTCCAGCAATTGAAAGGCAAGAAATGCATGAAAGAAAGGAATTTACTGAATAAAATGTGGTTTCTACAGTTATAGTTTATAACCCAATAACATGACTGTGATGAAGTACTATTGTATTTTGTCATTCCTGTTTCATTTAGGGAACACGTCATTTACCAATCACTTTTTTTTTTTTGAGGAAACCAAAAAACAGGATAGAGCTTCGTGGAGAAAGAAAAAGAGACATGACATGGCAAAATGACCTATAGATTTTCTTGAGTATAAAGAGAGATGGAGATGGCTTTTACATCAAGCCACCAAGTACATTTAATTTCCAGTTTTCCATCCCATTTTTCTCTCCAATTTAAGAAATTAATATTTACTGTAATTCCAAAGTAGCTGTCTTGGTGTTTCTGCAAGACTGTGAGTAGAAATATAGATTCTGGGTCTTCTTCTATATTACAGAAAACAGGAACCTATTTATCTCTTCAGAGTTTCCTTTAGATCCAATATATCACCACAGCTATGATATAACAAGAGGGATGTGGTGGCTCAGTGTCTAAGATGCTGAGCTTCTCGATCAAAAGGTCGGCAGTTCAGCGGTTTGAATCCCTAGTGCTGCATAACAGGGTGAGCTCCCGTTACTTGTCCCAGCTTTTGCCAACCTAGCAGTTTGAAAGCACGTAAAAAATGCAAGTAGAAAAAATAGGGACCACCTTTGGTGGGAAGGTAACAGCGTTCCATGTGCCTTTGGTGTTTAGTCATGCCAGCTACATACTATGGAGACATCTTTGGACAGCACTGGCTCTTCAGCTTTGAAATGGAGATGAGCACCACCCCCTAGAGTCGGGAACGACTAGCACATATGTGTGAGGAGAACCTTTACCTTTACCTATGATATAACAACTAGAACAAACATTACGAATCAGGAGATCCTGTATTTCAATCTTACTATTGTTGCCTGGTCTGAACTAAAATATTTTATATCAACACCCAAAGTTGCTTTCTTCTATGAAAATTGAACCTGGAGATCAAGGAGTTGATAATCTGCAATGGACGAGGCCAAAACAGCAATAAAAATACAAGCTCAAAAGGTTTCAGGTGGACTCTGTGAGATCTCATGCAAGATAGCCAAATCGTTTGTGATATCTTGGGAGACGCTCACAAAATTTCTTAAGATTTTAATGGGATGTTGCATTAAGTCAGACTTCTTATATGACCTCTCAATAGGTTTTGGCATGTTTACCAGCCATCGGATGAGGCTTCTCTTGAGTAATCCAACAGAAGTTGCCAACTTCTGATTTAGAGTCAAAATCTGCAATTCCACACTGAGATTTTCAAATATGCAGACTTTTATCATAGCCTTGGAAGACTTCTTTAAATCTAAAAAAAAACAAAACAAAAAAAACCTAGAATTGAGAAACATTTAAACATTTCTCCATGTTTTTCATTACAGTTAGTTCTGATGTCAGAGAAAAACAATACTGTTTTTCTCCTGTCTGCTATTTACATACTTACTATTTCAGATATTGCAGCTTTTCAATATCTGAAATAGAAAGAGGTCAAAGAAAAAAAATTAATGGCAGGAGAGGTTGGAATTTGAAAAATAGTTACAGTATTTATATGCTGAAATGCAAATTTTCTATAGCTTGTATCAGAATATTACAGTATCCTTATGGCAATGAATCACATGTATTTTTATACTTCTGTTCTAAAGAGATAAGTGTTAAATATGTATTTATATTTATTATGGTTCATCACACAGTCAGTCAGATGTTTTGACTGGATTTGGCATTTTTATGCTTCTGAAGACCTAGGAGAGGCAGACACTGTTTGATAGTGTTAAAGATATTGTCACAGGATGTAAGCTATTCCAAGTAAAGCTGCCTTTTGCAATTGACTGGCGGTGATTTTGTAAATGCCAATGATGTTCAAGTGGTTCTCCAGATGTTTTGGGATTGCACCCAATATGTAAAGTAATTACTATTATTACCATTATTACTTATGTGTACATTTTTCTTATTTTCTTGTTGATGGAATTTGTTTACCCATTTGTGTAGGAAGGTGAAATTCACATTTGCTGTAAAAATCTAATTTTGCTAAGTGTATTTATATCCTAGTACATATGGTGCTTTATTTATTGCTACATAATAAAAAAAAGATAATCCTTCATTTATATTGCTGCGAACATCTTTGACTAACGGTGTTCTATAACCAGTGTAAATGGTTATAGGGAGAGATTAATATGTAACATTGATTTTCAGAATGACTTTTAATCTCTTTACATTTCATAGAAAAGAAAATGAGTTTATGTTGAACATACTTTTCAGATAACGAAGGTACTGTCATATTATTCAGAATTTTGTATATTTTGTAATAACAATGTGTATGTTTAACACTATACAATATAGGAAATTAAACATTCTGAGGTTATATACCCAAGCAACTGCAGAGACAAACTGCCTTTCAGATGATCATTTAAAATTTAGCTTCATTTTAATTCTTCAGTCTACATTGTTTTAGGAGAGGTGATTTGATTACTGATGGTGGTAATTAATTGTTTGTGGATTGCTCTGGACTGTTTGTAGCTTTAGAACCAGGAAAGGAAAAATAAAATAAAAAGCCTGGATAGTGGGCATGGCATTATCTGGAGACAGCAGGGGGCGGAAAAAGAGAAACATTTGGAGAAGATAACAAAATACAAATTCTTGCAAATAGGAATAAAATGTCTGTGTCAAAGCAAAGCAAAGATAGTACCAATAGAGTTTTGTGTCTTGGTCCAATTCCAAAACATTTGGAGTATCACTTGAACACCATCAGCATTGACAAAATCACTTATCAGTCAATTGCAAAAGGCAGCTTTACTTGGAACAGCTTACATCCTGTGGCATCCATACCTCTAATATCATCAAACCACAATTGCCTGTCCCCTGGTCATTGAAAAGGACTCAATCGCTGGATAAAAATGCCACACCCAGTCCAAATATCTGACTGACTGTGCAACCAACCATAACAATGACCAAAGAGACAATACCCTGAGCTCTACCCTTGTGTTTGATGAACTTTACTTCAGCCCATTAAAAATGTTCTCCAGGAGTTCAACAAGAATGAAGTCATATCAATTCACTAGCTTTACTAAATGATCTCTATATTAGCAGGCTCTGTATCTGTAGTTTTATAAAAAGTGCCCTCTGTATGATCACTGATAGTATACATATTCAGGGCTTCCGTTAATTTAAAATTCACTCCTCCAAAAATTCCCAAACAGGCAGCCTCCAGGAGGGGTAATGGATTTGTTTTCATGTAAGTAGTCCTTGTCAAAAAAAAAAAAAAGCACCATCCAGAGTCAGCATTTCTTGCATATTTGAAGCCCCAGCATTTCTTCTTTCTTTCTTTTTATTTATTTATTTGCTTTTCAGAACAAAATGGCAGTGAGAATATTTACAAATTGACTAGACTGCTTTAAAGAGATTACATCTGTCTAGACTCCAATTTATTTAACACTTTCCCCCTCCCCCCCCCTTCCCAAGTGACGGAAATGAAGCTATAAAGTCATGTAGATGAGCCAATGCTGGCTATGTAGAGCAGCTGGTCATGGTATTACGCACTACAAGTAATTAGGAAATACTCTGAGATGCAAGTTATTGGCAGCACATTCCCCCCCACCCCACAATGTGGGCATGCAAAAAATGTGTGATGAAAGGAAAAGGCGTAATCTAAATCTTCACTTTCCTACCTTTTTTATTTTACACGCTGATCAGGATAATGATAAAAAAAAAAATCTCATGTTTCTGAGTAAATCTTCCCAAACTGTAGATGCTGGTGACAAGGCTTTCTATTTTATTGCTGCATGAAAGAGTAAACAGCTTGGATATATAGTGTATCAATATGCCACTTGCTAATAAGTAGGGATGCAAATCATAAATATTCAGCTGTTTGATCACTGTTTTTTTTTTAATTAATGTTTTGAGGATCTCTGATAAGAATAAAAGTCAGGATGATAATATTGAGCAGAGGCGGCTGAGAACGATGCAGTGATTTTCCCCTCGTATTACCTGATTTATATGACAGATAAACTATCGGTTCAACCAGGTTTGTAACAAGAAAGAATAGAAATCTGTGAGAGGGAGTAAATATTTGAGTTTAAGCATATTGTATAATCCAAAAACGAGAACAATGTAAGGAAAATGATCAAAGTTGAAAATTCTGTATAGTCTTGCATAAAGATTCGTGATCTGTGGGCAGCCTTTAAAAAAATTCATTTTGAGAGCTGGAGCCCGGGCCAGAGGATTTGGAGGGCCAGGGGTTTTCTTTGGACATCTTCCTGAAGATGAATACCCATATCGTTAGATAAACCTATCAAGAATTAGCCTTGTGATTGGGCTGGTGTCCTTTTGAGATAAAAAGTCGGCTGCGTTATTTTGGGGTATCTGTTCTGCTCTACTCAAAATATCCAACATCTGTGACCTGTTTTCAAACTGAGTGAAAAGGTGTAGTCTTATATTAATTGTATCTGGACTTGTTTGCTCCTTAAAAAAGGTTCACTCCAGTGGTAGAATTCATTTTTTTTTTACTATTGGTTCTGTGGGGATGGCTTGGTGGGCGTGGTGTGGCTTGGTGGGCGTGGTAGGAGAAGGATACTGCAAAATCCCCATTCCCTCCCCACTCCTGGGGGAAGGATATTGCAAAATCTCCATTCCCACCCCACTCTGGGGCCAGCCAGAGGTGGTATTTGCCCATTCTCTGAACTACTCAAACTTTCTGCTACTGGTTCTCCAGAACTTGTCAGAACCTGTTGGATTCACTCCAAATATAATCCACTCCATTACTATTACTCCTTATTTCTAAAGGGTAGGAAAGAGGTTTTGCAGTCAATGTTACATTACCTTTATCCCATTCAGAGAAATAAGATGGGTTTTAATTATGCCTAAACCATTAGTAGGTATTGCTCTAATACCTTCTGCAACCAGTAGATCTAGAAGCTGAATGTTTATTTAGAATAAAAACTGATGTTCTCAGCTCTGCCAATGTTGCACTGCACTAGACAGGGGCTATGTCTAATTAAAATCTTAGTGTACAATACCAAGGATGAATGCAGTATATGGTACTTGCAGGACCGCCTACTACCACCAATAGCCTCCCACCGGAGGCTATTGGGCTCCTCCGGGTGCCGTCAGCCAAACAATGTCGGCTGGCAGCCCCCAGGGGGAGAGCTTTCTCTGTGGGGCACCTACTATCTGGAATGAGCTCCCCCCAGAGATACGGAGGATCCCGGATCTGCCCACCTTCTGCCGCGCTCTTAAGACTTTTCTATTTCACCAGGTGGGCCTGGCCTAACCACTCCCCGTTTTTAGTGTCAAATTTAAAAAAAAATTAAATTATATTGGGGTGTTTTAATTCTGTCCGGGCCAAATTCATTTAATCTGTTTTTAGTTGGTTTTTAAATTTTGAACGTATGTATTTTTATTGTTGGCTGTACACCGCCCTGAGTCCTTCGGGAGTAGGGCGGTATATAAATCCAATAAATCTATAATCTATAATCTATGGAAGGAACACGGTCATAGCTCACCAGCCCTAGTTGAATGGGGAACCTGAATCTCACATGAAGTATCTAAAGCAGAGGTGTCAAGCTCACATTGTCATAGCAGCATTACATGACATATCAGGACTTTTCCCCCTTTACTAAACTGGGTGTAGGTTGGCAAGTGTGTGACGCATCCGGCCCATGGGCTGGGAGTTTGACAGCCCTGCTCTAAAGCATCTTCTGAGACTTTCCTGTCTCCTAAAAGATTTTGCAATATATACCTATCATATCTCCCCAAGTCTGCAGAAGTTTTAAAGAACCCCACTGGTTTCGGATAATTTTGCATTGGATTACATTGATTTATTTCCACCTTTTAGCCCCAGACAGATGCAGACCCAATGACAGCAACAAAGGAGGCCTCATGAAGGTCAGTAGCAATCTCCATTAGTCAGACAGAAAAAGAGGTGCAACTCGTTGGCTTCTTCCTGAACAATCTGTTTAAGAGGAAGTCTCCTACCTGTGCAAATGTTCTCAAGTCAAATTATAAAATGCATCCATAATTCTGCTGATCGTTGATGTTTCTTTCTGCAATCTTTACCTCAATTTTTTATTCTTCAAGATCTAGCTTCCTCATGATCATTTTGGCATAAAGTTGAGTAAGGAAGGGGAGAGGCTGCAACCTTATCTCACTCCTTTCTCTATCTTAGGAAATAACTGCAGAAAGTTATCCTGGCATGCAGTTATCCTGGCATGCATTGACCTGAGGCTCAACTGGGGCAGCAATTGGCCAGCCTTGTCTTGCTCTAAAGCCTAGCAGGGTAAGCTTGTCTGAACTAGGAAGGGAGAACACTAGTCAATCTCATGTGTGTAGACACTGGATTGGGCAGGATCTGCAAAACCGCATGTTAATAATAAGCCATACTTAATAGTGGGATGGTACAGGTAATCCTCAATTTACAACAGTTCATTTAGTAACCGTTTGAAGTTACAATGGCACTGAAAAAAAGCATTCATTTTTCATGCTTACAACCTTTGTAGCATCCCTTCCGTCATGCAATCAAAATTCAAATACTAGGTAACTAACTCATATTTACAGCATCCCAGGGTCATGTGATCACCGTTTGCGACCTTCTGACAAGCCAAGTCAATCGGGAAGCCGGATTTGCTTAACAACCGTGTAACTAACTTTACAACTGCAATGATTCACTTAACAACGGTGGCAAGAAAGGATGTAAAACAGGGCCAAATTCACTTAACAACTGTCTCACTTAGCAACAGAAATGTTGGGTTCAGTTGAGGTCGTAAGTTGAAGATTACCTGTATATCAAGGTTCTGAAAGTCTTAATGCTCATTATTTGGCTGTAAATCAAAAACCAAAGTTTTGGGTGAATGGCGAATAGTAATGATTGCTTTTATTCCTCCCATTTTTTACCTGTGGAGACTGAGGCCCCACCCAAAAAAAGCAGATTTACCTGGGATCACCTTGCAATCTTAAGGCAGAGGCAATATTTTACTGGGAAGATCCTCCCATCTATGCACAAAACCACTTTGTTCTGTGTCAATGTCATTTTCAACTCCTATCAGTTACAACGTTATCCACACAGAAGTGCTTCCCGTTAAACAGATGCATTGCATCAAGCTACGGCAATTGTTAGAAAGGCAATGAATAGATCTTTTTTTGGGGGGGGTATGGACATTTTATCTCCCCTAAACCCCAAAATATCTTAGATAGCTTCCCACCTCATCCTAATACACACAGCAAAACCCTCATGTGTTTCTTCAGGATTTCATTGAATTATCCCCAACTTGGCCCGGTGGAACTGAATGGCTTCAGAGAAAATCCACGCTAAATCATCAGTTTGTCTGTAACAGCATCTCGCTATCCACAGACAGTGGTCTGGCGCAGCACGTGAATTGCTTCCATCTTAACCCATCCGAAGGCTCTGTTCGTTTCCAGTTGAGCTCCGTTCGTTTCCAGTTGAGTAGGTTAAGCAAAGACAGACCTCACTGTTCTCAATTCACTTTATGATCCTCCTATCATAAAAAAATAATATCAGCACCTTGCTTTCATGTCAGGACTACATTCGAGCCGCTATTCCCTATGCTCATGAGTAAATCCCATAAAAGCTACTCGGTTGTATTGTCGCTATTTTTTCCTTGTGGATGATTGATTGATGGATGAGTGCTGACACTTCAATGAAGCTATTTCGACTGCCATCTCAATCCGATGATGTGAGGGGTATATTTTCTGTCCATGCCTCATTACTTCAGAATGACATTCCTGGAACTTCATTTACCTTTTTCCCTCCTTCCCTCAAGCGCCATATTTTTTTTCCCCCATCTCGGTTATGCATGCCATAAAAAAAAAGCAATTTGCTATTATATGCGGCATAAGGGCAGAATCTTTCCCTAGGAGGTAAATAAGGAGGGGATTTTCTCCTCTTCACCCCCTCCCCCATCCCCGATTGTTGAATTTAGGGATCTTGTCAGAATTTCTCAGTTCTGATGGAGAATCTTTCTTTAAAAAAAAAAAATCCTGTTCTTGAAAACTGATGGCGACACAAAATGTGATGTGATCTATTTTGTTTACGTATGACTAGCTTTACCTTTCATTTCAGATGTTGTCTTTTACAGTATTTATTCTTCTAATGATTCTGTCTTCCTTCCCATGTATTTTCACATGTAGGCTTTGGTTATAGGATACAATTCACCTGTCTTTTCAAGAGCAAAAATTGCCCTTATTCAGTCTTATTTCTGCTTTGTCCTTATGCACCAGTATGTTTTCTCATAGAGGGTAGCATTATTATACTAGAAATGATGATGTGGGAAATAGAAGGTTATGCCTCTATTTAACCCTTATCCAAAAATGTATTGGTGGTGTAGAATTTGCTCCATGCAAATGTCTTGGAAGGTTTTCTGAGTTGACTTAGAACCTGATTTTAATCTGTGTAATACAGTATTCCTGTTAATAATAACACATAATTAAGACATCCGTTAAAAATCCATAACGTTAATTTAATGGAGAAAATCTAATATGGTTCTATTGGAATTTTTACGTTAAATTAACTTTAACGGGCTTTTAATGGATGTCTTAATTAGATCTCATTATTAACGTGAATATTCCACAAATTAAAATCAGGACCTCCAAAGTTTTAATGGAAAAGAAAAGTTGAGAGGGACCATTTTAAAAACAAAACGTTTCTCCCCTTTTCCTAGGCACTAAGAGAGTCTTTTGAACTTAAGCAGGAATTTTGAAAAGCTACCAAAAGGCAATGTTTCTGATCATAGCTATCTAAAGAAGCAACAATAATGCCATGCACATCATAATGTTGGTTGTACAACGAAATCAGGAAGTGCATTGTTCTCCATCCCCACCCCCCTCCACCCCCGAGTAAATGGAGTTTTTGTTATATTACAGAAAATCGGGGCGGGGGGGGGAAATCTCCAATCTGCCCCCTCTTTTTGATACATTGTATCTGGAATTTATATTCCAAACCCATTGGAAAGCCACCAGGCCAGGGAAGGTAGTCTACAAAAATGTTCTCAATAATACGGGCAAGAGATGACTGTACCATATTTCACTGTTTTTAGCACTGAACACACACAATTTTTGCTGGCTTGTTGAAAAAAAATCCACACCATTGCATACATCTTGAGAAAACAGAACAGTGGAGATTTTAAATAATAATTGTTAACAAGAGAGAGAAGACAACATGAATTATAGATGCAAAAACAAAACAAAACAAAACAAAACCAGAAATCCGTGTTTTTTTTCAACAAATCTTTGGCAGCAACATGGTTAACTATATAACTATCTTGAACAACTTGCTGGGAAGATTAACGCTGTTCCGAGGTTTTTTTTTTTTTTTGGCTCAGAATCTGTTTTAACTTCATAATTCTTCTACTTACGGTGATGTATTGATCCCTGGTGCAATGACTGGATTGGGCAGCACAGGTGTGGGTAATAGCTGCACTGAGTTGAAACATTTCCTTTAAACAAACTATCCCAAAGGGGTTATAAATAGGAAATGGACATTACCATGAAAAGCAAAGCTTCTAGTGTGACTGCATCTTGTGGAACATGCCTCGACATTAAACTATGAAGAATTGTACTCCTTTTTTTTTCTTCCCCCCGTTGAGTGTTACAAATTGACAAAATAAGTACATCAATGTTTTCAGTCATTATCCTACTTCAGCGGTACTTTGTTTTACTGACAGCAAAAAGGGACAGTGGAGCTCAGACAGCCTTGGTGCAGTTTATCAATGAAAATCTAATATCGTCCATAAGCAGGGGAGTGGAAATCAATACTTCATTACCAAATTGTTAGTGAGGATGAAGAAGAATAGCTGCAGATTTTTATTATTATTATCATTATTATTCTTTTGGCAGTCTTCTCTGTCCAGGTGGTTGGAAGTTCAATGTCAGAAGTGGTGCATCATGCAGAGGTGAGTTCAGAGCGGGCTTGGGAATTAAGGCATCGGTCCTGAAATTAGAAATGATAAAAACAACAATGCAAATAACAATGCAGTCTCCCCACCACCACCACCTTTAAGCCATATTTTGAGTTATGCACCATGAGAGAGGTGTCCGTTTTGAGGGGGTGATGCAAGTGGGTAACAAAATCATTAGGTCATCTCTTGAACGCTAATGCACTAGCAACAGCACCTAGACTTATATACCGCTTCACAGTGCTTTTTCAGCCCTCTCTAAGCGGTTTACAGAGTCAGCATATTTCCCTCAACAATCTGGGTCCTCATTTTACCAACCTTGGAAGGATGGATGGCTGAGTCAACCTTGAGCTGGTCAGCATCGAACTCCTGGCGGTAGGCAGAGTCAGCTTGCAATACTGCATTCTAACCACTGCACCACCATGGTTCATCAAATATGTCCTCAAGGATGCATCCTACCATGTTTCATCTGCCCATGCTGGTGAGGTCCTTCTTTGGGATCAGAAGCCTGTTTTGTGATGATGCCCATTGATATAATTTTTTTCTTTTTGGATAGTCAAGTTGGGGTGGGTGGAGATGGGTTTAGTGATGGACCAGCCCATGAAGTTCATACTTGTGAGGTCACTGGGACTTGAATTTGACTTGAAAGACAGTACTTTGAAAATCTTGGAGCCTGTTCTGCTGGTGCTGAGAGAGCAGAAGTTACTGGTGGATGGGCCCCATGTGTGAGGGGATGCTGTTTTCTTTCCACCGCTCCCCGTTATTTCTTTTTCTCATTTTATTTCTTTTGGGGTACCTACTTTTTCCTCTTTATTTGTGACCACCCAAAAGGGTGGGGGTGGGGGGTGGGTTCCCCAAAAAGCAACTGGACTTTCATGGTGTTTTCTTTGAAAATGTTTTGCTTCTCATCCAAGAAGGTTCTTCAGTTCTTCATCCAAAGAACTGAAGAAGCTTCTTGGATGAGAAGCAAAACATTTTCAAAGAAAACACCAAGAAAGTGCAGTTTAAATTGCTTATGAAAATGTTACTAAATACAGGGTTTAAAATCCAGTGTGTGAATGTTGTTGCTTAATAGTGTGTTAAGCCGTAAATCAAAGGTGCATAATACATAAGCAGACTTATGTGTTGGGCTACCAGTTTGGCTGGCTTCAAAAGAGGGTCGGTCTATTTAATAGAAGTTTGTGAGATCACTGACAATTAGGCTTGATGGCAGTGGGACAACTGTGGAGGTCTTTGAGTAGGAGATTAGTAGGCTTCCTTGTTCAATCAGTTGGCTGCACTCTGAAAACAGACTGCTGCACTACTGGCATATAAACTAGGGGGCCAATCCATTAATGTGGTGCTTTTCGTATTTTTCGGAATATAAGATGCTCTGTACTATAAGATGCACCTACCTCTTTTGGGGAGGAAAACAAGGAGAAAAAAAATCTGCCTCTGCCTCCCAGCAATTTGCCTCCTTGTAGCAAACAGCAAACAGCCTGCTTTAGTTTCATTTTCATGTTCAGCACAGCCTGATTAGCACGCGCACACACACACAAATCTGCCTCCCAGCAATTTGCCTCCTTGCAGCAAACAGCGGAGGCCCACCCGGCAATAGGCAATGGCAATCTCTGCAGCCTGAAACACCTGAGGGTCAGGAGGCCGATCCAACTGACAATCAGCTGCTTGTGCTGAAGCTGAAATGGGCTGTTTGCTGTTTGCTGCAAGGAGGTAAATTGCTGGGAGGCAGAGGTCAAAGGTGTAGGCCAGTGGGTGGGAGGGGCTACATTTGGTGTATAATATGCACCCAAATTTTCACCCTCTTTTGGGGGGGGAGAGTGCATCTTATACTTTGAAAAATACGGTATGTGTCTCTCCTCTTTCCAAATCGGGAGTGTGGAGCTTCCACTATAGCAAGCCCTATAGAGCTTCCACTATAGCAAGGAAGGTGCTATTCTTTTAATGTAACAGAAGAGGAAAATTAACAGATGCATAGACTGTAATAACTATATTGAAGTAATTGTTGGGTAAGAGAATTGTAATTAAATGTATTTATCATAACTATGTTTCAATCATTTAATTAAAGCATATCCTGTTTTTGTCTTAGATCCAGTTAGTTTATTCTTTGGCCTTTTGTCCATGGAAAAGTGGGCCCCTTTGCCTGATTGTCCACTTCTGGATAATGCATTCATTTGTGGGGAGAGATCAGAAAAGTAATAAAAAAAGAGATTAAAAAAGACAAATAGTAAATATAAATTATGTGTGAATCCTTTGCATTGTAAGGGTAATGGTAAAAAATTCCTCTGTCCTGTCATATCGACTCTAGAGGGTGCTGCTCATCTCCGTTTCTTAGCTGAGGCAGCCAGCATTGTCTGAAGACATTTCCTTCATCATGTGGCCAGCAAGACTATTTGCTGAGGCACACAGAACACCGTTACCTACTCCCCTGAAATGGTATCTATTTATCTACTCACATTTGCATCCTTTTGAACTGCTAGGTGGGCAGGAGCTGAGGCAAGTAATGGGAGCTCACTCCATTGCACACCACTTGGGTGTCGAACCTGGACTGTCAGCTTTCCAGCTGACAAGCTCAACGTCTTTAACCGCTGAACCATTGCATCCTTTTTTCCATTGTAAACCTGTCTTGTTCGGTTGCCCACAGGCCTACAGTGAATTCTTCTGGAAGTGACCAGAGAAAGAAACTATGGCTTGTTTTCACTGAGTTTTCAGCCTGTTCTGGCAAGAAGCCATCACACATTTCAGACACCACAATAAGCCACTCTTATAGTGTGTCAGTGTGATAACCAGAAGGTATAAGCCAAGGTTTCCTAGCTAAGCTACAAGCTTGGTTTGCCATGTCTCTAAACACATCACCTCTAATTAGCTTTTGCTTGCATGACTCCCTTCCTGCCAAGCATTTTCTCCTCCATTTTCCTCCCAATGGTACACAATCTTTTGCTGATAATCTTTTTCATAGCTGCCTTTTCTCATTGGTTTTCCCTTTTCTTAACTCCACCTTTCTTTATCTCAAGTCCACCTTTCTTTAACTTCTGAAACATCACCGCAATATAAAAAGGATGTTGAGATCCTGAAAAGAGTAGAGAAGAGCAACAAAGGTGATTAGAGGGCTGGAGGCCACAACATACAAAGAACGGTTGCTGGAATTGGATATGTCTATTTTAGTGAAAAGAAGGAATAGGGGAGACATGAAAGCAGTGTTTCAATATTTGAGGGGCTGCCACAAAGATGAGGGCATCAACCTATTGTCTAAAGCTCCAGAGGGCAAGACAAGAATCAACTAATCAAGGACAGAAGCAACCTAGAACTAAGGACAAATTTCCTAACAGTGAGAACAATCAACCAGTAGAATGGTTTGCCTTCAGAAACTGTGGGTGCTCTAACACTGGGGGCTTTCAAGAAGAGACGGGACAGCCATTTGTCTGAAATGTACAGGGTTTCCTGCTTGAATAGGGGGTTGAACAAGAAGACCTCCAAGGTCTCTTTTGTTATTCTGTTATTTTTATTCCCATCTTGCTGTTGCTGCATCTCTGGATACCCTACAACTTTGCTTCCTTTCCTCCTTGGGTTTAAGATTCACCAGACTTCCATCTCTCTCTTTTTTTAAAAAAATTGATTTATATGCTGCCTTTCTCTGGAGAGTCAGGGTGCCTTACAATGTGTTAAGCAATAGCCTTCATACTTTTGTATATTTATACAAAGTCAGTTTATTGCCCCCACAATCTGGGTCCTCATTTGACCTACCTTAGAAAGGATGGAAGGCTGAGTCAACCTTGAGCCTGGTGAGATTCGAACTTACAGTAATTGCAGGCAGCTGAATGTTAATAATAGGCTTTTAGTCTCCTGCGCCACCAGGCTCCTTGACCAGATTCCTCAGTAAAAGGTTAATCCAAAAAGTTTTGCCTTTTCTTTCCTTTGCAAACCTGGTTTGTCTGTCTTTTAGCCTTTTTGCTCCCTTAGGAAAAAAAATGAACATTTGAAGACACCCAAGCCCACTTAGGAAATAGTGCCAAAGCCTTCACTGTCACCATCACTGTTGATGTCCAGAAGTACTTTATACTAAAGTAGAGACACGTAATATTGAAATACATTAATTTATGTAAGCTTAGATTTCTCTGTCAAAAACCTTTCCTTCCCCAGTAAAATGAGAAGTCAGAAATGGGTCAAGAGTATCAAACTAATGAGCTTTTTAAAAATTATTTCCTTTCACTTTTCCCTCATGCTGCCATGAATGTTTCTTCCTTCATCACTGATACATTTCCTAAATGAAACATTATGTCAACCTTTCTTTGAGAAGGAACAGCAACAATTGTGTTGGGAATCTCAGCATCTCTACGTACAGATGGAAATGAAGCAGAAGAAAAGGCTACACTTCGGTTGATTTCATGCTCTCCAGAGCTTTTTCTTCTTTTTAACAAGGTAGCAACTATATAATGACTCCTTCAGACTTTCCAGGTTCTGCATGAAGCAGGATTATGCTTGGCTACAGCTGCACTTGGCTAGTTCCTATGATTTGCAGTACTGTAATGGGACCAAGAAAGGCTGAGCGCCAAAGAATTGAGGCCTTTGAACTATGGTGCTGGAGAAGACTTCTGCGAGTCCCTTGATCAAACCGGTCAGTCCTAGAGGAGATCAACCCTGACTGCTCTTTAGAAGGCCAGATCCTGAAGATGAAATTTAAATACTTTGGCCACCTAATAAGAAGGAAGGACTCACTGGAGAAGAGCCTAGTTCTGGGAAAGATTGAGGGCAAAAGAAGAAGGGGATGACAGAGAATGAGGTGGCTGGATGGAATCACTGAAGCAGTAGGCATGAGCTTAAATGGAGTCCAGAGGATGGTAGAGGACAGGAAGGCCTGGTGGAACGTTGTCCATGGGGTCGCGATGGGTCGGACACAACTTCACAACTAACAACAACAACAACAACAACAGCAAATGGGACCAAGCTGATTCTTTCAAATCCTATAAACCAGTCAAGGTGCAGGAGCTCTAAATCAGAGTTTTAGATGTTTCCCCAAGCTAGCTGGGGAAAGCTGAGAATTGAAGTCTACACTTCAACACATGTCCACGCACACATGAAGTGTTTTTCTCATCTGGAGAAAATGTCTTGGGATTCTATACCATACAAAGAATATATGAAAAAAAGGGAAGGCCAAAGAACACAAGGCAAATGTAGAAGAAGATGGAGAGACAACATCCAAGATATACTGCAACAGCATCAAATAAAAATGGTTGAGGCTACAAGAAGGGCAAGAACCTGAAATTTATGTATCCCTCAATACCCAAAGTGGTGAGGAGGAGGAGGAGGAGGAGGAGGAGAAGGAGAAGGAGAAGGAGAAGAAGAAGAAAGAAGTCAGGTTGAGGAACACTGCTCTAGGCTGTGCTTAGTTTGGCAATGCCGGTCCAAATTAAGAAAAGCATATATGCAGGAAACTGACTTGGCAACTCAAGGTTGGTTTTCCAATGCCTAAAAAGTCTCATTCCCCATGAAAGAGGCATCCTATCTCCTTCATGATGCACTTTTGATTTTTTTCTGAGCTTAATATTGAGAGATAACACAAGAAATTGCTCCCTCCTCCAGTGACCTTTGTTTCACACACTCTATCTTGTCTTCCATGATCTCAAAAGGTCCTATTGTGATGTTTCTCCTTGGAGTTTAATTGCAACTTGGGAAGCCACAGTGAAAGATAAGAAACCCACACATATCCATTTATTACCTCTTAACTGAATGAAACGCAAGAACTTGGTACCAATTTTGGAGAACTTACCTAAGATTGTCTTCTGCTTTTAGAGCTGCTAATTTCTTTTGTATGAAATTGAAGAAGAAGGAAATACTGCATGCGTCCTTTGAGGGTAAAAAAAATGGCAGTTTCTGGTATATTTCCTCTAAAATGGGTGTTGCATTTAGCTCTCAAACGAATACTTTTTAAATTATTCTGTATTGTTTGAATTGGAATTGAGGCCAAACCATAGCTGATATTTTTAGGGTGTTTCGCATACAGAAGACAGAACCAAGAGAGTAAATCTAATTGTCCTTATCAGGATTTTTTTAAAAAAGTAGTAAAATAGGCCTACTGATAATTATGGAGAAAGGATGCTAGCTAGAATATACAAACCTGGATTGAGAGAGATGAATAACCTGGACTGACACAAAGTAACTTATGAGTTCTTCTACACCAAACTTGGCAACTTTAAGACTTGTGGATTTCAACTCCCAGAATTCCTTAGCAAAGCTGGCTGAGGAATTCTGGGAGTTGAAGTCCACAAGTCTTAAAGTTGCCAAGTTTGGAGACCTCTGTTCTACACTTTCTTCCAAGTTTTTAAATCATAGACTAAAGTCACCTGATGCAGAAAAAAGATACATCTGAATGCTGTCTGTCCTTGGATGGAAACAACCTGGGACTCTCATATACATGTACACTTGAGTTCTATGATGGAAGAAAGTGGTATATAAAATGCACAAAATCAAAACAAATATCAAAGTCACTTAATTTGAAACCCGTTGTTCCTTGGTTCATGTGCTGCATTGTTCATGTGAGCTGCATGATTATTCCGGTAACGATTTCCAATATAATGTCAAAGCTGAATATTTTCTTCAGCCAATAGACTGCAAGGCTACACTGGGGTAGTGGAGGGAGGGTGCGGGTGGGGGAGATTACAGTCAAAGTTTGTTTTCCATTGCAAAGCAAGATTCTTGGTAAAAACCTCCAGTGGAATTAGGCTTTGAAAAGGGATTCTGCATCTTTGAGTAATGAGACTGGGAAACTGGGAAAGCATTTCCCATTCACTCATTTCTCACTATACGGCATTCCGATTTCATGACACTTCATAATAAATCATTGCTTATCACTTATATGGGAACATAACATGGCTCAAGTTAAGATTCGTTAGTGATTGCAGAGAAGAAACATGAATTGCTCTATATCAGAGCCTTTTGATCATCTTCCGGCCTCCTGCAGACGTTGGTTTTTTAAAATATTATTATTGTGATATTTACTGTTGTTTAAGGCATAAATAAAAGAGGAGGAAAACAGAGAAAAGATGAATAATGTAAATGAATTTATTTGGTTTATTTATGCTTTGATGTAAGTATTTGGCAATTACATACCACGGAAGTTTGTGAGACGTAAGAGAGAAAAATGGGGTGGATTGAGTGAGAGACAGGAGAGAATGAGAGAGAGAGAGGGAGAGAGATGCTGCAGCATATAAATGGGTTGTTGTTCAGTCATTAAGTTATGTGCAACTCTTCACAACTGCATGAACCATAGCACACCTGCCCCCCCCGTCCTCTACTGTCTCTCCAAGTTTGCTTAAACATATGCCCATTGCGTCGATGACACTATACAATTCAGAGTCCCCAACCCCTGGTCCACAGCCTTGTACTGGTCAGTGGCCCATTAGGAACTGGGCCATGCAAGCACACAAAGCTCCATTTGCACAAGCAGCACACACACACACAAATCCATCCCTCCACTCCCCTACCACTTCTGCTGTTAATTTGCAGAGCCAGATAGCTTGGGAACCATTAATCTAACCAAACAATGGGATACTGGAAATCTATTAAGAGCATTCAGCAGTGATACATGTACCTTATTGGAGGAAAACTGGAAGGTGGGCCTTCTCAGAAAAAGCTCAGTTGGCAGTGGCTGTGAATAGGCTACCTTGATCAGAAGCTTCTATTTTAACTGGAATAAAGCATCTTCCCCTGATATCCACAGTAATTTCCCAAACAAAATCTCAGCTGATTACAGCTCATATTGCTATTAAGCAACTTATTGCAAAGCAGTAATCCATTGTCACCAGCCTACAAAGGATTGGCTTGGTATAGTAGGAGCACATCTCTATTGTGCAATGAATATGGTTGCTATGCGTAGAGTGACTTTTCCCTGGATTAGAGACCACAGCCTTCTTCACTGACCTACAGACGATGTAGGAAATGTCATAACATCATCAAGAAATAAACAGGATACTTTTCCCCCTAACCAATTTGTTCCTTCTGAGGAGTTAAATGTTGGGATGGGAAAGGCTATCAAAAGACATATTTGCCCCAAATGACTCATTGGTTGGCAGATAATATCTTTATAACTCAGCCTTTTGATCATGGTGGTGCAGTGGTTAAAATGCAGTATTGCACTCATTGCAAGCTAACTCTGCCTATAGCCAGGAGTTTGATCCTGACCAGCTCAAGGTTGATTCAGCCTTCCATCCTTCCAAGGTCTGTAAAATGAGGACTCAGATTGTTGGGAGCAATATGCAGATTGTGTAAATTACTTAGAGAGGACTGTAAAGCACTATGAAGTAGTATATACTGGAAGTCTAAGTGCTAACCCTGAGCTGCTCAGAATCGAACTCTTGGAGTAAGCAGTTGAGTTAGCCTGTGGTACTGCATTCTAACCACTGCGCCCCACCACCAGTAAAACATAATATTTCCCGCACCCTAGGGCATTCTGTTTTAACTCCATGCATACACTGATTTGGTCCTGAACTGATACTGCTTGATCTATTCACAAAGCATCATTTTCCTACTTTAACTTTTTCAGTCTGCTACTCTCCAGGTTTGGACCACAACTCTCAGTCAGCCTCTGTAATTCACAGCATCTATGTGGGATAAACTGTTTCTGTAAAATGTAAAATTAACATGTTATGGAGATGAGATTTTTTTCTTAAAAAAAAAAAATCTCCAGAACTTCCTTTACATGTAGGACAGTAGACTTAGAGAACAGAAACTGTGTATGTCTAGTTTAATGAAAAGAAGGACTAGGGGAGACATGATAACAGTGTTCCAATATCTCAGGGGTTACCACAGAGAGGAGGGAGTCAAGCTATTCTCCAAAGCACCTAAGGGTAGGACTAGAAGCAATGGGTGGAAATTAATCAAACAGAGAATCAACTTAGAACTAAGGAGAAATTTCCTGACAGTGAGAACAATTGATCAGTGGAACAACTTGCCTCCAGAAGTTGTGAATGCTTCAACATTGGAAGTTTTTAAGATGTTGGATAACCATTTGTCTAAAGTGGTGTAGGGTTTCCTGCCTAAGCAGGAGGTTGGAGTAGAAGACCTCTAAGGTCCCTTCCAACCAGTGGTGGGTTTCAAAAATTTTTACTATTGGTTCTGTGGCTTGGTAGGCATGGCATGGCTTGGGCATGGCTTGGTGGGCATGGCAGGGGAAGGATACTGTAAAATCTCAATTCCCTCCCCACTCCAGGGGATGGTTACTGCAAAATCCCCATTTCCTGCCGATCAGCTGGGACTCGGGAGGCAGACAATAGATGGGGACGGGGCCAGTCAGGGGGTATTTACCAGTTCTCCAAACTTCTCAAAATTTCCGCTACCGGTTCTTCAGAACTTGTCAGAACCTGCTGAAACCCACCTCTGCTTCCAACTCTATTATTCTACATTCTAGTCTATAACAGTGAGCATCTTCATAGATTCCTTGATATTATTTGTGTTTGTCTCTGCTTTTCTGCCACCGGCAGAAATAAAGAAACATGGAAAGTTCTACAGATTTTTAGATCTGTAGTGCTAGCAATCTAGGGATAGAAATGAAATTTCTCATTGAAAGGGACAGGTGTGGTCAAGGAAGTTCATATGTACAACGCATCTTGCCACATCCCTTCCCTGGTTATTTGCCATGGATGGAAGGAAGGCAACAGAGAATTGGAAAGACTATATAATTATCCAAGAGGGGTTTCCTCCCCGCCTTCTCTTTAATTTGTTTCAGGCCTTTGATTAACCCCTTGATCATGCAATCAAGCCTGAGATTGAAGCATGTTAAGTGGTTCTCCTCAGTTATGTGTTTCTATTTGCCTGCAAAATCACCAGGGAAAGAAAGAGAAGTTTTTCAAGGAGAAATTAACTGCTGGAGGAAAAAAAAAGGTAAATGGGAATCACTGCAGACATTTTCTGTTTTAAAAAAAACATGGTAGCTTCACAGCAGAAATACTTTTTATGAATACTTCTATCATAGTTTGAATTAAATGCTGAAATGGTATTCAATATCCTGAAAGTTTTCTTCCCCTGCAAAAGACAATCCTATTTTTCCAACTCATTTTCAGAAGGTTGGAAATGTTCTTTTATACTGTTTTTAGGCTTATGTTTATTATTGTGAGCTAATGAAAGAAGACACTTGTTTTCTGCCCATCTCTTCATCAACCTGCAACCTGCCTTCCATTACAGCAGAATGCTGTAGAGAATTGCTAGAAAAAAAGATGCAAGAAACTTTTCAGAACTGTGCTAATACAGAAACATTTTGTTTTCTACATGGGGGAAGGTTTATATGCCTACAGATAGCTCTATACCGGCATTTCTCAACCTCAGCAACTTTTAAGATGTGTGGACTTCAACTCCCAGAACTCCCAAGCTGACTGGGGAATTATGGGAATTGAAGTTCACACATCTTAAAGTTGCTGAGTTTGAAAAACACTGGAACCTCTCGTGCTTTGAACTGAAGATCACAGAAGGATCTCTTTCCTGTCCTGCATTTTGTCACTGAGCAGTGCGTCCTGTCCCCTGCCTGTTTTTTATTTTTCCTTTTGATCTTCACTGTAAGAGGAGCTGATTTTCTCTCCTGTCTTTTACAGAGTGGAAAGTGGCTTTGCAAGAGTTGTGTATTTATTCAGTGTGGGAAAATGAAGCACAATCCACCTTCAAGTTGGAATGGCAACATTTTCTTGGGAGTGGGGGGTACAGCCGAAGACTCACAGAGTGCTACTTAGCACACTGTCAACCCACAATATTCTGAGAAAGATACACCTGCTTCTAAAGAATGGTGCTATGGCCTGAGTTTGATATCTAATGATACTGTTTGTTTAGGTTCGTTATTAAAAGGTCATTTTATATATTTGTTTAGAGTGAGGCAAAATTAAAAAAATACCCAAAGAATAAATATCTAAACCTATACATATATAACATACAATAACAGAGACTAGACTAGACTAGACTAGAACAGAACAACAAAGTTGGAAAGGACCTTGGATATCTTCTAGTCCAACCCCTGCTTAGTCAGGAAACCCTACACCACTTCAGACAAATGGTTATCCAACATCTTAAAAACTTCCATTGTTGGAGCATTCACAACTTCTGGAGGCAAGTTGTTCCACTCATTAATTGTTCTGTCAGGAAATTTTTCTTTAGTTCTAAGTTGCTTCTCTCCTTGATTAGTTTCCACCCACTGCTTCTTGTCTTGCCCTCAGGTGCTTTGGAGAATAGCTTGACCCCTCTACTCAGGGCAGCCCCTGAGATACTGGAACACTGCTATCATGTCTTCCCTAGTCCTTCTTTCTTTTCATTAAACTAGACATACCCAGTTCCTGCAGCCGTTCTTCATATGTTTTAGCCTCCAGTCCCCTAATCATCTTTGTTGCTCTTCTCTGCACTCTTTCTAGAGTCTCCACATCTTTTTTACATCGTGGCGACCAAAACTGAATGCAGTAATACAGTATAATGGGGTGGACAACTATGGCCCTTTTATGACATGTAGACTTCAAATCCCAGAATTCTTGAGCCAGTGTGGTATGATAAAAGTGCCTTGTGTTTCCTTTGGCTCTGAACTGAAGGACTTGTATTTTGTGTTTGTATCAAGAAAACCTGAATAGTTACAGAACTGCTTTATCAAATAATAATAACAACTGCATCTGCCTATCCCAGGTCCTTGGGAAAGACTCATTGGGTAGCTAAAAATTCCAAATCCATTTTAAACATCTATCTGACTGTGCAACCAACTATAACAATAATAATACATGTTTATTTGCACATTCAATGCAAGGCAAGAATAGTCAGCGGACATAATCTACAGCTATTCTTGGGCAAACATTGTGACAGCAGGTAGACAGGTAGGGACAAGGGGAGGGATAAAAAAATCAGGAATCTGGTTGCAACCATGTAATCCTAAATCCCATCTTTTGTTAATGGGTATCATATAGTAAAGAGCAGGGGTGAAATTCAAATTTTTTCCCTACTGGTTCTGTGGGCGTGGCTTGGTGGGCGGGTCAAGGGAAGGATACTGCAAAATGTCCATTCCCACCCCACTCCAGGGGAAGGATACTGCAAAATCTCCATTCCCACCCCACTCCAGCGGAATGATATTGCAAAATCTCCATTCCCTCCCCACTCTGGGGCCAGCCAGAGGTGGTATTTGCCAGTTCTCTGAACTGCTCAAAATTTCCGCTACCAGTTCTCCAGAAGCTGTTAGAATCTGCTGGATTTCACCCCTGGTAAAGAAGGTTCTGCAGTTGGTTTCCCCTCCTATCAGGCCTACATACCCTTCAGGCATTGGGACAGGACTGTGACAGGCTTCCTTGACAAAACACCTGGAAATATTGGCAGGTTTGGGTGTCTGGAGTGCTTTAAGGTGCTCACAATGCAGGTCCTGCTCCTTACTGGATCCACAACCCTTTCCGAGGGGAAATTACTCTGCTAAATTCAAATTTAATTTGCACCCATCATTCCCAGTCAATCCCCACATCTAGGTCATAGCAAGCACACCCGCCACTCAGCTCAACTAGTAAAAAAATATACCTTGATGTTTATTTATTAAACATCAGGAAAGATCAAAAGCAGTTAATTGGCAAAATGGGACAAAGACAGGCAAAAGCATGGAGAAAGAGAAATATCAACCACCGGCTGATATTTTATATTCATATTATTCATATGATGTATATCTCTTGAACTGTAGCTCAAAAGAGCCAATCTGGTGTAGTGGTGAAGGCATCAGGTAGAAACTGGGAGACTGTGAGTTCTAGTCCTGCTTTAGGCACAAGGCTATCTGAGTGACCATGGGCCAGTCACTTTCTCTCAGCCTTAGGAAGGAGACAATGGCAAACCACTTCTGGGAAACCTTGCCCAGAAAACTGCAGGGACTTCTTCAGCCAGGCTCTGAAAATTGAACACAACTGGATGGGAAAAAAAGAGATACATCAAAAGGCACAGAACTTCCCAGAGCCCCTGGAAACAATGTTGTGGGTAATTAGCATGGACAGTCTGAAAAGGAATAATCTTTGGCTACTCCAGCTTAAACCCATTTATATGCAAAAGAACAGTAGAATAGATATGGAAAGCAGAACACCAGGTGATCCCTCCTCTATGCTATCCCTTAAGAGAGCTAATGGGGGGGATGATCTATACCACAGTCCCCTTCCTATCATCTCCATGCACTGAATTGTGTACTCTACCAAAGTATCATCAACACACCAAAGTACACACGTCTTCCATTTTTAACCCTTGTACAATTTACAAACATGGATGAGCATTTCCCTGTTTTGCAATACTTGATTTAATTTATCTGAACGTGCTTTGGCCCATATATGGATTTTTGCATATACTGCACACCAGTGTTTCTTTCTCTGGCTGTTCAAAATCTCGTGCTTGGCATATGCAATTCTCCTCTTTCAGATCACCTTTCAGAACTACTATCAAGTCAGATAAACGGGGCTTGAGCCCAGGCCAAGAAAATAATTTGAGAAAACATTTCAGACAAGCTCCTTCCTAGTGCATAGGAAGATAAATTGAGGGAGGATGGAACACATTCTATCTTCAAGATTCTGTTACTTTTCTTTCCGATAAAAGTATTTTTTGACCTTTATGGCATTGATCTGGTCTGGCCTACCTTGCTGAGGTGACCTCAGGAGATAGGTGAGAATATACCATGAGTGATGCTCTATGAATGTTACAATGTAATTTTTGCATCCTTTGTTTTGACTGCCATGAGACCAAAAAAAATCTGAAAAAAAAATAAGTTCCAAAAGCTGGTTGGCTTATTTAGATTGATATCCAACAAAGCTATTCCTTATTCTGCTTTGTTTTTAAGTAACAATCACATTTTCATGCATTGCAAGGTCAGTCTAGGTCAGTGTTGGTGAACCTTTTCAGCACCGAATGCCAAAATAGGAGAGAGCATGCACTGGAAACTGGAACAGCTGTCACCCGTTGCTCTTCCGGGTTCCACCCCATCAGCCAGCTGGTTTTCATGCATTCATGAGCGCTGGAAACTGGAAGATCAGCCGCCCAGTGCGCATGCGTGCCGGTCTTCTAGTTTCTGGCATGCATGCATGCATGAAGACCAGCTGGCCGGTGTGCATACATGTACCGGAAACTGGAAGAGCAATCGCCCGGCATGCACATGCATACTGAGCAGCTGCTCTTCCAGTTTCCAGTGCTCACGTGTGCATGAAGACCACTTGGCCAGCAGGGTAGAACCCTGAAGAGCAACAGGCGATGGCTTGCATGCCTGAAGAGATGGCTGTGCTTACCACTTCCAGTACGTGTGCCATAGGTTTGCCATCATGTGTCTAGGTCCTCATCCTTGATTTCAGGTCCAGACCCAAGGATGACATAGTGAAAGCTATTTGTGTTCAATCCTTTATTTGCTTCCACCTAACGGACAGAATCTTGCCAAATGAAAGCCATAACTTCTAAACTACTAGATATATCTTGAGAGATTCTAAGGTGTGGCTACCCTGGAACTTCTTCCCCCCACCCCTCATATAGTTTGGGACTTTGCAGTCTTTTAATCTGAGTCTCTCTCTGAGAAAACTGTGGGTTGCTAAAACTCCTATCCATTGATTCTCCAGGTGCACATTCCATCACAATAACAGACTCATCTCTGTAACCAAATCTTCTGTGCCACGTTGCAGGATTATTATTATGCCTGCATCCTGCTACTCCGTTTTAGGTTGTATAAATTCCACCAAATTAAGCTTTATTGTGCTTTTCCATCAACAAAGGACTTCATGGTCCTTTGTATCAGAGGAAAGTCCATTTTTAAGAACAATTTTACGTCTACATTGCATAAAATAACACAGATTTATGTAATTTGCCTTGAGTTCACATGCATAACACGATCCTTGCTATATTACATTTCTGCTTTCATTATCTTAATGAAAATCATTATAATCATCATGATTTAATGCTGCCTTTTCCTCATGCATCTACTGACATTCCATTTCTTAACTTAATTCTTCCTGGGTAAAGTTCAGCAAGGTTTATTAACACATCTTTGTTGCAGAAGCAGAGACCTAATCCACCAGCAAAATGTTTTTCTTTTCAAATTCAGAATCATGTCCAATTTTAAGGAAGCATTTATTTGCAATCTTAAAATGCTTGCAGTGGGCAGTAAGAATATCTTGAGGGACAGGAGGAAGAGTCACAACTGGGACAACAGTCAGATAAGAGAAATCTGAGCCCAAAGAAGGAATGTAATTTGAGAAAACACTCCCTATTTTCTTAAAGATAAAAGTAAGTAAAGGGGAGGTACATTAAGACTTGCAAGATTCTGATACTGTATTCTAGATACTGTAGGGGTGTCAAATTGGCAGCCCAGGGGCCAGATGAGTCACATGCAGGCCATGCCCACCCCAGCTCCATGAATGGGAAAAAAGTCACATGATGGCAATGTGACATGGCCAGTTTGACACCCATGCTGTAATACTATAATAAAACTGGTATTATCATTCATAACTTTAGTTTCTCAGTCTGGTCTACCTGAAAGAGTTAATAACGCTGCTTGTTTTGTTTCTGTCCACACAACATTGTTTTGTTTCATTTTGTTTTGCAGTTCTCCAGGCCTTATTTTTTTCTTTTAGGACATGAGATCTTGTTACCACTATTTTATATGGGTTTTAGACTTGAATGTATGTCTTTCCCTTTAACATGCCCTTTCCTATTACAATAACGTGACAATACACTTCTCTATCTATATAATATCCAAGCTGAGAAAGGATTTAACACTGGCTCAGTTTAATGGCCTCTCTTCAGGTCGTTTGGAAGGCAAGTAGAAGAAAAAATTCCGTATGTTGCTTCAATATGTCCACAAGATAAGGGCTCCATAGAATCTATTGCTCACATTTTATTGCATTGCTATTTATACAGATATTAGAATCTATTTTATCTCCCCTTGTCCGGTAAAAATATCCAGGTCTTTCTGATACTTTCCACATATTACAAACTGTTTTCTGATCAAAGGAAATATATTTTTCTGGATACTGCAAATGCTTTATATTGCCAGCAAGTTAAGATTCAAGCTGACTGATCAGAATAACAGAGTTGGAAGGGACCTTGGCGGCCTTTGAGTCCAACCCTCTGCTCAGGCAGGAAACCCTGTACCATTTCAGACAAATGGTTGTCCAATCTTGCCTTAAAAACCTCCAATGATGGAGCACCCACAAGTTCTAGAAGCAAGTCATTCCACTGATTAATTGTTCTACCTGTCAGGAAATTTCTCCTTAGTTCTAGGTTGCTTCTGTCCTTGATTAGTTTCCACCCATTGCTTCTTGTCCTGCCTTCAGGTGCTTTTCATCCATCAGAATAGAATAATATTTAAACAACACTGGATAAGGAAAGAGATGTTATAGATATAGATAGATAGATAGATAGATAGATAGATAGATAGATAGATAGATAGATAGATAGATAGAGATAGATAGATAAATAGATAGATAGATAGATAGATGGATAGATATAGATATTTTAATCTACCTCTCTTACAATTGTAACTCTATAGCTTTGATATAATTAATAATACTCAGATTCTTAGTTATAAAGACAGTTTACAACGGTCTTCTTTCCTAAAGCAGAATTTTGAATGTACTTACTGCTTGTGGAATTCAGCCTTAGAATTATTTAAAACATTAACTAATCTACCTTTTTTTTTCTTCATCTAAACTACCCTAACTTGAGCCTTTTCTGGATGTGGCACCTCCAAAGCTTCCAAGAGTCTTTTCAAGGACAATCTACAACTTCATGTTCCAGATGCTATGTTCTTTATCATTTTCTAGCATGAGCTTTCCTGGTCCCAGTGTTCCTGTCCTTTTCAAAAACTTTATGTTAGCTCTGTAGGAACAGTATGGGGAAAAGCTCCTTAATTAGGATGTTATAAGAGTATCCATGAAGCGTGAGCCCTACGAATTCAGCTGCATGCTTGACCAAGCATCTGAAATAAATTGGTATGTTTGGTTGACTGGAGTGCTTTGGGGAGTTCACAATGAAGGTCTGGTTCCTTGCCGGACCGAGAATCCTTTCGTTGAGAAATTACTCTGTTAATTTCCAATTTAATTTGCACCCTCCCCCCAACATTCCCAGTCAATCCCTACATCTAGGTCATAGCAAACACACCCGCCAGTTCAGCTAGCAAATATATATATATATATATATATATATATATATATATATATATATATATATATATATATATATATATATATATATATATATACCTTGATGTTTATTTATTAAACATCAGGAAAGATCAAAAGCAGTTAATTGGCAAAATGGTACAAAGACAGGCAAAAGCAGGAAGAGAGAGAAATATCAACCACAGGCTGATATTTTATATTCATATTATGTATATTTTTTTGAGTTTATAGATCAAAAGACTGAGAACTTTCCAGAGTTCTTGGAAACAATGCTGCGAATAATTAGCGTGGATGATCTCAACGGGGGTGACCTTAGGCCATTCTTTGAACCAATTTATGTACAGAAGAGCCACAGAATAAGGATGGAAAGCAGGACACCAGGTGATCTTGTCCTCTATTTTCCATCATAAAGGGAACTATTTGGAGGATAATTAATGCAAATAGTTTCAGGCTCCAATCTGGGTCAGTCATCCGGACCAGAGATTTAGACGTCCAAGTTTTTGGACTCATCTGGAGTCCATCCTCGGGAAACTTCTTTCTTACCAGGATGTGTGCTTTGGGCTATTCTATGTGTAATATTTATGTGATGCCTGGTTGTGTGGGGCTTTTTAGTTGTTGATTGGGGTAATGACTGGATCCTGCAACATTATCCTGGGACACGTATATTTGCTTTCATTCGTGACAAATAGTTTCTTCCTATGCAGCGGTGAAATCCACTTACCTTCGCTACCAATTTGGGAACGGGAATTGGTGGGAGCGTGCGCATGCTATGTGCATGCGCACCTCTTCTACTCATGTGCAGAAGGTAAAAAAAGGGATGCAATGATGTCCTGGCCGGTGGGCGGAGCCTCCCGCCACCGGTGCTACCGGTTCAGCAAGCCGGATAGAACCGGGTGGATTTCACTGCTGAACCTCTGCCCTGTGTTTGGGTGTGTCTGTGTGTCTGTGTTGGTGTGTATGTGAAAAAGAAAATAAAGGCAATTGTTTTTCAAGGGCTGTACCAGATATTGATCTCTAAATTATATCGTTGACCACCCTCAAATATAGGGGTGTCTATTATGGGAAGTGGCTCAAAAATATCAGGATGGTGGTTGCAAATGTATGATAGAAGGCCATTCCTTTTAATATGTGTCATGTGTGTGTGAGACACATTAAAAAGAGGCAAGACTTTAATTAGACCTCTTCATTTGTTTGTCCCCTTCCCATTACACTTTCCCCAAACAATTCTGGAGGTGAAAGTTAACTCCATTTTAATTATATCTTTTAGTGGATTTATCTGTACACATAGGATCCTAATTGTGATCACTGACAGAATGAAACATGTTGCTGTCCTTCTCACTTCAAAATTGCAGAAAACATGCACTGGTGATTTTGGGGCAAAAAGTGGAACTTTGATGTATTGTCCTGTGGTTGTCCTGTGGTTCCAGGGCTGTTTAGTTCACTCTATTTCCCTAGTACGTATCTCTCTCCCTGAAAAAAGACTGGGGAACCAAATGAGCGATTATTATATTAGGCAAGTTTAAAATATTTGATTTTCAGGTTGGCATTGAGTTTCTGTCTGCCTAAAGTCCTCAGCCTGAGCCAATTTATTTCTAAAGAAGCCAAAAAAGCATTAAGAGTTGTTAACCTAATTTTGCGAAGCTTCTTCTCTGGTAACACTATACTGCTAACTAGGGTATACAAAACCTTTGCCAGACCAATCCTCGAATACAGCTCGTCTGCCTGGAATTCACACTGTATATCGGACATTAATACAATTGAGCGGGTCCAGAAATATTTCACGAGAAGAATATTCCACTCCTCTGTTCACAATAAAATACCTTATGCCAGGCTTTAAATTTTGGATTTGGACAACCTTGATCTACGGCACCTATGGTCTGACCTAAGTATAGTACACAAAATTGTCTGCTACCACGTCCTACTTGTCAATGACTTCTTCAGCTTCAACCGCAATAATACATGGGCAAACAATAAATACAAACTCAAGGCAAACCGCTTCAAACTCGATTGCAGAAAATACAACTTCAGCAATAGAGTGGTCAATGCGAGGAATGCTCTACCTGACTCTGTTGTTACTTCCTCAAACCCCCATAGCTTCAACCTTAAAACTGTCTATCGTGGACCTCACCCCATTCCTAAGAGGCCAGTAAGGGGTGTGCATAAGCACACCAGCGTGCCTACCATCCCTGTCCTACTGTCCCCATTTATTTGAACTAATTTCATGTGCTCATATCCATGTTTATACTTATACCTGTTATCTCATACATGTTTGACAAACTAAATAAAATAAAATAAAAATGTTATTGATAACAAGAAAGGGTCTAATCTGTGTGTAAAGAGAGCATCACACACTCGATCTAGGACTAGACTTTCTATTGCTAATTTTATTTAAAACATCTTAGGGAAGCAATTGAAAGAGGGTATAAGAATTTGTGACAACGGCTGTGAAGGCAACTTTGCTAACCATTTTTGAACCACCTCCAACTGGGTCTAAATGTCTTCCATATCCATAAACAATTCTATACTGTCCAATTAGGAAGACAAAGACATAGAAGACTGTCAGGAAGATTTGCACGGCTAAGTGTCTGATATCACAGAGATGATAAGGGATTGTGCGAAAGGGAATTCCAGGGAGGGAGAGAGAGAGAGAGAGAGGGAGACAAGGCTGCATGGAACGGATGGCTATCATTATAATATTATACAGCCTTCCACCTTTGCAATTACTGGCAGGTTTCATTAATTACAGCAACATTACCCTAATAGACTCCCCCTCCTCTTTCGCTTATCTCAACCTTCCCTCTGTCTACCTGAAATGCTCACTTCAGCAGCTGATCACCAGTGAATAACGGGGCCAGCCGTTGGCCTGTTCTGGCTTAAATGAGCAAAAGAAAGAACCCAGAAACTGAGACAGCTGAAATAAAGAGGGAAGGAAATTGGCATAGCGATGGTACTAATGCAGAAATATGGAAGCTTCTGAACTGATACTGAGAGCGTGTTTGGAACATTTTTAAATTGATCTCTTTGGAAGAAGATAGCACCAGCAGCCACTGGGGAGTTATGGAACTTGACATTCTTAAAAGCAAAAGGGGGAGAGGGAAAAAAAATAAAAATAAACGAAAGGAAAAAGCTTTTTCTCCTCCCTCCTTCAGGTGAGAGCATTAAAGTAGAGGCAGATTGTAAAGTGACAGTTACTTAAGGGCTGTTAGTTTTGCTAGTCCGGAAGGGTGAATTGTGTAAGGAAAAGTCGGTGCAGATACCACAGTTCTCGGTTCCATTAAGGATAATATTGGGAGCATTTCCCTGCTGTCAACATGTTACTATCAACAGCATTATCTGTTTCAACTGCTTTTACAATTATGCTTAACGACTCCGCTGCCTCCAAGCTCAGTTTTCATTTTAAAGGCACCGAGTAGAGCCTCCATGCTAACCCATCAACCGATTTGCTTCTCGCGAACCAAAAACACGACCCCCCAAAAGACCATGCCAATAATTCCAGAGCATCACCAAAAGTCTTACCCCCCCCCCCAATCCACGGGCAACCAATTGTTCCCAGTGCTTTCTATTACATTTTCTACCTATTATTTCATGTAATGGCATTCCTTAAATTTTAAATTAGCTCCGAAGAATAAAAATAATTGAATTCCTGCTGTTTTGTGTACATAGAGGGTGACAGGAGCTAATGTGATAATTTAAACTGTAAATGAGTCTTCACTTTGTGTTCATTAATTACAGCTAATTGCTGAATTACAAACCTTCTTGGTTAGGCACTGTTATGTATTCATGTAGCATGTTAGACCTCCAGCTGGTAGAAAACTGTTTTAGAGACTTACAAGCTGACATACAAAACTAGGGACAGGTCTTTTTAGAGGTGGGTGGGTGGGTGGGGTAAGAATGGACATGTTCTAAACTCTAGGTGTTACCTATGTGTCAAACTCAAGTCTGAACTAAAAAAAAATCTAAATAATAAACTTATTTCTTTTTCACCCACTGTCTACCTGTTGACACAATTTGAATAGCAGGACTTTATGCCATGTTTCCTTCAGCAGTCAATTTTTTATGTAAAAAAAGTCTCCACTACTTTCACTTCCTTTACATAAAGTTTAATGAAAATGCTTTACAAGTTAAAGAATTTACAAGGGCTTTTAATTATAATATCTAAGTGTTGCCATGAGGTTCAGAAGGAATATATAATGACTATCCCAATTGGGAAAAGATTATTGTAACGGCATTTGCAGGTTCTGTCCTGCTTATGGACTTCCCAGTGGATTAGACCATCTGTTTGGTGCATCTGTGAGGAACTTTGAACTAAAAAAATTCAAATCAGAATCAGGTTAATCAAATCCTGATTATTTTTTCTGAACCTTTGAACTAAATTTCTGAATGAATCTGCCAGTTCAGTAGACTCTAATACATACATGCTCACACTTTTAGACCCACGTTGACTATTTAATTCAACCATTTGATTCTTGGAATTAAAGCGTCCCCAAACCATCCAAATTGAATGGATGATTTGAAGCAGATTTTGCCTGAATCATACACAGCCCTCCTGTTCAGTTGCTGTTCTAAACTAAATACTAAAATGGAGACACACTTGGTCTGATCCAACATGGCTCTTTTCATGCTCTTATTAATACTGTGGGCTGAAGTCTTTCCTGTGATTTCTCAAACATTCTTTCCTTTGCAAAACAGATTTTTATATATATATCTCATTCTCAAGGAGCTTTAGAACTGTTGCAGAATTCCTTTTGGTGATGTTTGGAGCTTCTTTCATTATAGCCAGATAGTAGAGCATGCGGGGATTGGTATGCATGCTAGAGGGTGCTGTCTGCCAATACAAATAGTCCTCAGGCTACATCCGCTCCTTCAGAAACTGTTCAAAGTTATGATGGTGCTGAACAAGAGGAATTTATGAGTGGTCCTTAGAGTTGTAGCTGTTGCAGTCTCATTATCACAACATGGTCACGTATTCAACCAACTTCAACTAGCATCTGCAGGTCCACTGAACAACGTCAGAATAGGAGGTTCAATCAGACAATTGAAGCTCCATCCCTTTTACATATGTGTGATGCGTGTAATGCACAATTAAAAAGGTTAAGGGTTTGATTATTTGGGGACCATTTTGTTATTATGAACCTCTCCTGAAAAGACCACTGCACTATAATAACCTCCTTGTCCACAGGAACTTTCCCAATATTTTAATGTTTAAAATAGCTTCATGAGCAATTTCTTTCTCATCAAATTGAATGGGAAGGGTTACAAAAGCATGTAAGAATTTTTCAGGAGGCCTGTACAAAGTTGCTTAGAGTTCCTTGGATGAAGAGATTCGCTTCAGAGGCGATATGATTTTCTTCACCAAACCAAAGCAACTTGTGTCACCTTGAATCACTTTAAGTAGCCTTCTAAAGAAGCCTGTTCTTAGCCTTTTTCCCTGAGGTGGCTTAAAACATTTTCAGGATGGGTGGTGGTTCCAGCAAGTACTATGGCACAGGTTGGCTCATGTGGTGAAGCTGATAAGCTGGAAGAACTTTGGGTACAGTAAGACTTCCAGTCTAGATTCTTCGAGGCTCAACGTAGAAAATCCTGCTTGATATGCCCCAAACACCCATTCTGGAAATAGTTTGGCCACGTTTGGGAGAGAAGGCCTCTCCCAGCTTTCCCTTGTCGTTCAGACATACAGATACAGCTAACTGGGGAATTCTGGGAGTTGAAGTCCACAAGTCTTAAAGTTGCCAGGTTGGGCACTCCTGCTGTAGAAAGAGCTTAAAAGAGATAGAAAAACAGCATGGCTGTATCGCTTCTTCTTCTTTTTTTAAAGCTGAAGGGATCATGCTGGTGTGAATCAACTTCAAAGAGAAACTTTGCTTGAACTGTTGACAAAGTGACGCATCACTATGAAAATTTAAACAGCCCTAATTTTCCAAACAGCACAATATTATGCTAATGCTACCTTTTACTGAGTTTGATTTATAGAAAGAGCAGATCTAAATTGAGTCCTTTGTGATGTTTTAAGAATTGGTGAGACCTAGAATTATTATAGCTCCAGACTGATGACTTCCTTAGACTGAGGATAACTTCTTTAGTCATAAGGTAAACAGCATGGGTGTCAAACTCACGGCATCACTTTGCCGTCATGTGATGTTTCACAATGTTTTTTTCCTTTGCGGAGCTGGGATAGGCGTGGCCTGCGCATGATGCATCTGGCCCGCAAGCCACCAGTTTGAAGTCCCTGGATGGTGATTGTGGAGACTTCAAATGTTGTTCTATCCCTGAATTTTGCTTTGTATATCAGGTAGCAATCCTAGATTTATGGCTTGGCAATGTAAGGGAAAAAAAATCCAGTGCTCGTTGCTGGATCTAGGCATCTGAGGAAAAAACGAACTGTAAAGTGCTGACTTATCCATTATCTCCTGCTATATACTTATGCATGCTGTTCTTCCCAAGTGCAATTTTTAACTAGCTTTTGTTTTAAAAAGAAATTAAGTCAATGTTGTGGTTGGAAATAGTTGAAGGCACCTGCTGCAAACTGCGGTGAAGAAAAATTGACTAAACATTCGTTACAAGATTAATATGCAAACACTTGCACCCTGGTGTCAGGCACAAGTACCTCAGACATGGGGTCTGTACCATGACATCACAACACACATATTCCCTCACTTGAATATCAGCCTCCCCCTTCAGCTTTTTTTTTTTTGGCAGAGATCTGTGGTCTTATGAACTTGACATTATCTGTCACTGAAGTTTTAAATAGTTAAACTATAACTCAGACTAGAAAGCATTTAGTTGTTCAGACAGATTAAACCAATGCATTCATTTTCAAGTAAGTAACTCTCCTCAGGTAATACTAGCTTTAGTATTCCAACGATTTATCCTTCTAACAATCCCAAGAGATGGAGGAGGAAGAGGAAAATTAATGGGCAATTAATCTGAGCTGCTGGCTTCTTTCCACTAAGGTTATTAGCCAAGCCTCAATTGATCCTCCAAGTCCCATCTTGTAACAATTAAAGGGGAAGGCAACATTTTTGCTTTTATTTCATTTATTGTCCTCTTTTTCTCTGAGAATTCAAGGCAGTCTTTCACAAATTATTTTTCACAACAACACAACAGTTCCTGTGAAGCAGGCTGAGCTTTGAGAGTAGGTGGCTGGCCTGAAGTCACTCAGTTGGAACTTGAGATAAGTTCTCACTGGTCCCAGTCTGATCCTTCACCATTATACCCACTGCTTCCTAAAGTTAAAGCATTGTGCTATTTGTTTTTAATTAAAAGAACACTTTTCAAATAGGTGTGTCTGAGAAACTGACTGGCATCAGAAGAAGCGTCAGGAACTACACATAGCAGAGAAAATGTCATTTTATTTATTTATATAACTTATAGGCTGGCCATCTCATCCAAGTGACTGGGTAGCAAGTTTAAGTGTTTTATAGCATCCTAGTTCTAATGAAATTTGGGGTTTTATCCCTTATCCCTTATCTTTTAATAAAAAACAGAGCAACTGAGCCCATACCTCGCTGAAACTTTTTCAGCTCTGATTGGATGGTGCCGAATCCAATCAGAGCTGAAGAAACTTCTTGGATGAGAAGTGAAATGTCTTCAGAGAAAAACCAGAACATCCAATTGCCTCTTGAAAAAGCACCTTTGGGACAACCATGACCTGGATGACTGAAAATCTCCATAGACATAGATATGAATAAGCCTCTTCCAACTCCATCCACCATGGTCACAAGTCAGTTGACCAAGGATTTTATATTTCTTCCCAAATATAAAAATGGTTGGAAATGATAGTCTTCAACATAACATTGCTGCAATTAGCAGCTATTGCCATATGAATTCCACAGTCAATTATGTGTTCTGTGAAGTATTTTCTTTTTCTGTTCTAAATATCTTTCCCATCAGCCAATCAGATGACTCCTGTCCCAAGATTTTGAGAGAATAGGAGAACTTCACTCTGTCCTTTTTCTCCATGTCATGCCTATTTTTATATATTTTGATCACATCATCTGAATTTTTTTTTCACTCCAGAGTAAGGATTCTAAATATGCTATAGTCTTTCTAAAGCAGAAGCTATTCCAGTCTTCTGATCTTTTGATTGTCCTTTTTTGTATTATCATAGCCAAATGTGGCGACTAGGCCTTTACAGAATATTCCAGATATAGAAGGTCCATTTATAGAGGATCTTCATGTAAATAGTCCCAGGTTCGCTGCTAATCATTATCAAATTTGATTGGAATGATGCATGCCAGAAACCTTGGTGAATTATGGACAATCAGCATTGAAAATGTATTGCTTGCTAGATGGAAATATTTCTGCAGATATTTGGAAATAAAAAAATATTCTTACTAGAAGAATGCCCAATATATTCAAGGATTACCAAGTTAGGCAAGGGAGACAACCCTATACATGAAATACATATATTTCATGTATAGGGTTTTGCCTTTCATATGATCTACATCAATTAGCTATGTGATACATCATTGTAGATATAAAGGAATGGATATAATATTTATGGCCACTTTCAATTATAATTGTTGCAAAACATCAACAAGCTCTATTATATTTTTGTATGTAGAATGAATAGGAAGGACCATATTTCAGTGGGAAAAAAAATCTGCTTTTCATACACTTGGTCCCAGGTTTAATCTCTAGCATCCCTAGAAAGAGTCCTTAAATCCTGCCTAAAACCTTAGAGATTAGTTGTGACATTACTGATGGATAGGCAATGCTTTCACTCAGTGGCAAGTTTAAGATGCTCAGCTTATGGTATGCTTTATGCCTACCACAATAAAATGAATTGCATGTTCTCATAAATTCCAGTTCACTTCTTTTCTTAAGCTACCCTGGGAACTGATTTCAGCCAGTGACATTCTAATTATATTCTGGAATAATTTTTTTCTCTCCTAAAAATTCCAACGTTTTAAAAAGATTTGGTCATTTTCTTTCCTTTACCTAATCAGGAAGCAGTTGATAATAATATAATGGAGATAACATCATTTATAAAAAAAGTCTACTGTATTATCTCTTGATCTTTCCTGGTTTTAAATTCTAGATGCTACAGATTTATGAAAATGCATGAATGTTAACAACCATATATATGGAGTTTTTAACAGTGGTGAAATCTAAAATTTATTACTACCAGTTCTGTGGGCATGGCTTGGTGGTGGTGGAGTAATGTGACTGGGTGGGCGTGGCCAATTTTTAAAAAAAATTTAAAACCATTTTTTCTACAACCTCTTCGGCGAAAAAGATGCTTTCAAAAGGCTCTGACGATCCCAGCTGAGTTGCCTGATCAGCTAGGATCGTCAGAGGCATTTAAAACAAAAAAAGGGTTTTTTTCTTTGAAAAGCCTTTGATGAACCCAGCTGAACCATGCGATCATCAGAGGCTTTTTTTTTACTTTTAAAAGCATTTTTTTGGCCGAAGAGGTTGTAGAAAAAATTCTTTTAAATGTAAAAGAAAAGCCTCTGATGATTGTGCAGCTCAGCTGGGCATGGGGGGGGGAGGGGCAGGGATTTTTGCTATTGGTTCTCCGAACCACCCGCCTCCATCGCTACCGGATCAGGTGATCCGGTCTGAACCGGGAGCATTTCACCCCTGGTTTTTAATGCAAAACCAGTACTTTAGATTCCTTTGGATGCTTATTGATTCCCCACCCCCCACCCCCCACCCCCAAGAACACAAACATGCAAAATGCAGGTTCTACCTTTACATTAACAGTTACATATCTACAAGGCTTGTATGTTTAGCTCTGTGAAAAATGAGCTAACAAATAGGTGAATGTAGGAACAAGCATATTGCTAAGTAGTCACTTACATATTTCAAAACATAAATGCACCAACAAACAACCACCACTATTAAGTTTTGCAATGAAGTATCTACTCAAATTCTGAAAGAATTGGTATCATTTAAACAAATAATACAACCCAATTCACACCAGGTGACAAACACTGAGTTCTGTTAGCAGGGATATCGGTGGCTATGAGCATTGTATAAAAATATGTAGAGTTTTGATTGCATCATGACTAATATCTTGACTTTTCAAAAATATAGTCTATGGGAATCCCTGTCTGAAGATATGGAAGTTCTATGGTCAGTTTCAACTAGATCTAGGCACAAATGGCCCTTCTTCATATTTTTTGTTAGGAAAAGATAAATTGGCTAATAGTTTCATAAGGGCAGAATCCCCCATGTTTATTTAACAGTAATTAACACTGCTACAGAGGGAGCCCCAAGAAAAAAGGTTTGAGAGAAGTATTAGAAGCCAAAGAAGCTGCAGACCACCAGAGAGATGCCTTACATCAGTATTTCTCAACCTTGGTAGCTTGAAGATGGGTGGACTTCAACTCCCAGAATCCCCCAGCTGGCTGGGGGATTCTGGGAGTTGAAGTCCACCCATCTTCAAGCTTCCAAGGTTGAGAAGCACTGCCTTACATTAAAAGAAAAAATCTTGCATAATCTTAATCTTTCTTGTCCTTAAATAAGGACAAACAAACTCTTAAATAAGTACAAGGAAACTAATAGCTGAATAGCAAAAATTAATACATTTAATAAGTACACCACATCTGTTAGGCTAGGAAAGAATGTTTTGCTTTAACAAAAACAATTGTTTTCTCATCCAATGTGAATTAAGAGGAGAATCTTTTCACCTAACATTAATTTCACACCTCCAATCATTTTGTTATGGCATTTCATTTTCAGAATTGATTTCAAAATCCAGCTGTTGAAACAGATCACACTTCTTAAACAGAGAATCATTCTCTGATAACCCTTGAAAGAGGACTTCCTCTGGTGTGCAAGGCCTGCGAGCCATTAAACTTTCTTACAAGGGCTATTGAAATTACTCAAGGTTTTAAGGACAAGGACAAGGCTGAATCAGAGAGAACTCTTCTACTATTGGCTAGGCAACTTAAATAGAGGCCAGCATTAATTGACAAGAAAAGTGAACTAATCCAAACAAGTCAACACATGAAAGCTAAAGTTAAATGAGTCTTTCCAACTGAAATTTACCTACTGAAATCCAGCAGATTCTGACAGATTCTGGAGAACCGGAAGCAGCATTTTTGAGTAGTTCAGAGAGCTGGGAAATATCACCTCTGACTGGCCCCAGAGTGGGGTGGGAATGGAAATTTTGCAATATCCTTCCCCCAGGAGTGGGGAGGGAATGTATCCGTTCCCTGGAGTGGGCTGGGAATGGAGATTTTGCAGTATCCTTCCCTTGCCATGCCCACCAAGCCACACCCACCAAGCCACACCACACCCACCGAGCCACGCCCACAGAACCGGCAGTAAAAAAAAATTGGATTTCACCACTGGGCAAATGGCTATGCCCATGAGTATTGTGCATTTCTGGGCTAAAAGTACAAAGATGGTAAAGCAGGAAGTGCTGATTTCGATGATCAAGAATTAAGTAAAGGGCCTATAACAGCAACCAATGAGTTTCACAAGACAAAGATTGAGGAACTGATTTAAGGCAACTGAAAGATCATTCAAAAGGGAAACAACTGTAATGCTTGACATTCCACAGGAATGAGTGGGTCACACTACTGATGTTCTTCAGCATCAGAAGGTGTGTTGAAAATGGGTTCATCACATTTTGACAGCAGGAGTTGAAATTTGAAAGTGAGGAATTTCTTTACAGCATTTTGACAGCTGATGAAGAATATGCTTATCATTGTGACCCAGAAACAAAGCATCAATCTAGAAAGCTGAGCTCAGTGCCTGATGACATCCACATTTTTTTTTTGACAGGAATTCAGAAGTACTTTGCCATTGCCTTCTGGGTGTTTTTGTTTTAGATTCCCAACCTACCTACAACCCTGAAAAATTCTTGGTGCATCCAAGTATTAACCAGTCCTACCTTACTTATCATTTTTTCAAGATCAACATAACTTCTCCAATTGTTAATTTCTACTGCAAAACACATTTTAACTTCTGTCTGATTTTCAGTTTGTATATGTCCCAAAGATCCTTTATAAACCAATTGCATTTTATGAAGCGGTGCAATAAATGCATTTTGCTAAAAAGGCATTAAGCTATAGCAATAGCAATAGCACTTAGACTTATATACCACTTTAGAGTGCTTTACAGCCCTCTCTAAACAGTTTACAGAGTCAGCATACTGCCCACAACAATCTGGGTCCTCATTTCACCCACCTCGGAAGAATGGAAGGCTGAGTCAACTTTGAGCCTGATGAGATTTGAACTGCTAAATTGCAGGCAATCGGCAGTTAGCAGAAGTAGCCTGCAGTAATGCACTCTGACCACTGCACCACCATGGCTCATAGCATATTATATATAGCCATGGTGGCGAACCTATGGCACATGTGCTGGAAGTGGCATGCAGAGCCATCTCTTTGGACACGCAAGCTGTCACCCATTTCTTCCAGGTTCCAGTGTGCCAGCCAGTTGGTCTTCACATGCATGAGAGCGCTGGAAACCGGAACAGCAGCTGCCCGGTGTGCATGTGTGCACTGGGAAGATGACCTTCCAGTTTCTGGTGTGTGCATGTGCACTGGCCAGCTGGTCTTCGCACAGGCATGCATGCCAGAAACCGGAAGACCAGGTGGCTGGTGTGCATGCATGTGCTGGATACCGGAAGCACTGGGCGGCTGCTCTTCTGGTTTCTGGCATGTGCGTACATGTGCATGTTCCCCCGTTTCAGCATTCAGTGCCGTAAAGATTCGCCAACACTGTTATATAGCATATATTTCAATCCACCATCTGTTTTTTCCTTAAAAAGAGGATTTTTTCCCCACTCCTTCCACATTTAATAAAGATGAATTTTTACATCTTAGTATAGCACCTCTGCCATTCCAACAATTAAATAAGCTTAAAAGCATTACTAGAAATTGTAGTTACTCTATTAGTCCACTGCCTCTATAACTGACACTGTACTTATAAATTACTGCATTTGTCCACTATACAATATATTATAATTAAAGCCATATATATAAACGGATAGTATATGTCTTTCTCAATCTTGGGACCTCTAACAGTGGCCTGTTGAGGGTTCTGTGCAGGATCTTAGCTGTTCCTAAGCAGCTAAGGACAGTGTCTCTTCTGGACAGAGAGCTGATGTAGTTTCTGGGATCTGATGGTGCCACTCCCCTATCTTAGTACTTACAGCCCAAAGTGCTTCTATCACCAGTGGGACCATTTTGGCTTTTACTTTTCACATGCTCTCTAATTCCTCCTTCAGGCCCTGGTATTTGTCCAGCATCTCATACTCTTTCTTCCTAATGTTGCTGTTACTTGGCACTGCTATATCTAGCACCACTGCTGTTTTCTGGTTCTTGTCTACTACCATGATGGCTGGTTAATTGACTATCCATCTGGATCTCAAACTCCCATAGGATCCTAGCCTTGCTATTCTCCATGACATTCTGTGGAATATCTCATCTGGATTTGGGAGGGTCTGGCCCATAAACTGTACAGATATTCCTGTACACAATATCATCTATTTGGTTGCGTTCTCTCTCTCTTTCTCTTCCCACCCTCTCTCTAGTATTATTCTGTGGAATATCTCATCTGGATTTGGAAGGGTCTGGCCCAGGGGTCGGCAACCTTAAACACTCAAAGAGACACAAAGGTCCTAACCAGAAGCCCCTGTTCAATTCTGGAGCTGACCGGAAATCTGGTTCCCCCATCAGTCTCCTCCTAGCGTGGTGTCCTTTTTCCTCTGCTGACCAGAAGTCCAGTTCCACCACCATAGAGCCTCCTCCTAGTACGGCATCCTTTTTCCTCTGCTGACTGGAAGTTGGTTCCCACATCAAAGAGTCTCCTCCTAGTGCGGCATCCTTTTTCCTCTACCTATCTTAACTGAAGGCCCTATTAATTGTGGAGCCGACCAGCAACAGGAGCCTCAGCAGAGGGATGAAAGAGCCACATGCGGCTCCAGAGCCACGGGTTCCTGACCCCTGGTCTGGCCCTTAAACTGTGCAAATATTCCTGTACACAATACCAGCTATTTGGTAGCATGCTCTCTCTCTACCCCTCTCCCTCCCTCTCTCTCCCTCTCCCCCTCCTCTCCCTCATTATTTGAAAGAAAGAAAGAAAAAAGGCACATTCTTCTATAGTCATAGATATAGGTAGAAATATAGTGAGCTGAAATATAGATAGACATTGCTACGGCCAATTCTCATACAATACTACATTGATTCCAATCCTGTGAACTGAAGCAGTTCAGTCCTCTGCTTACAGTGGGGTTGAATGAGAAATGTACTGGCTTTCAAAATGCTAAACGCTAAGGGTTGTTTTATCAGCATTCCCCTCCCTTTGGATCTAATAGAAGTAACGAGGAGGAGGGTTGTGTGAGGGAATCACACCTTCTCTTTTATTCACAAAGGGTTTGAGTCTCTTTATGAGCAAGATCCGCCAATCCGTAATCAAGGGTTAATTTCACAGCTCGCTGCTTCATCTAGCATAATATCCATTCAGACTAATTAAATCTGTCTAATAATGTGAGCGTCTTTCTCTTTGTTCTTCCCATTCTTTGTTTTACACCCTTCACATCTCATCTCCAGAACTACACGCCATCACATCTTACAGTGACAAGCCGAATCCTATCCCTAAAATTAAAACATTCCTGACCTATCTCTGATGACAAGGCGAGCAAGCTTCACAGCGCTATGGCCCATGAAGGGAACTGACACATTTGTTTTTAATTTCAAAAGAGTAGAAAGTGAAGATCTGACCCTGTCAATCAGGCCCCATGACAAGTTTAATCATTGCTGCCCCACAAAATCACGGCTAAATAGGAATGCAAATAATGTATCACGGAGCTCTTATAAATGCTAATCAAGGAGAAGTAATCAAGTGACAATTTCACTGATCTCTTTTCTGAAGGAGTCACTCAATGCAAGGAAAAAGAAAGACAAAAGGCAAAAGATACAGTTGGCTGAAAGAGGGAGGGAGGGAGAAACTTTTTTTCTCTTTCAAATGGGTATCAGGGTTCATGGCACAGCCAGCCAGATGTTTAGACTGGAATTGGCATTTTTGTCCACCTATCGAGTCTTTCCCAAAGACCTGGATAGACAATTGTTGTTCTTGGATGGTGTAAAAGGTATGGTCACAGGATGTAGCCTGTTCCAGGTAAAGCTGCCTTTCGCAATTGACCGGTGGTGATTATGTCAATGCCGATGGTGTTCAGGCTGTGCTCTGGTTGTTTTGTGATTGCACCCATATTACTATTGACACTATCTTTGCTTTCTTTTGCCACAGTCATTCTACTTCTATCTGCAGGTCTTTGTATTTGTGATTTTCTCCAGTTCTTTCTCTTTTCTTCTATCGTTTCCAGGTACTGCCATGTCCATCACACAGCCCTTTCTTTGTGTGTCTTTTCTGTGAACAATTGTTAGATCTGGGGTGTTATGTGTGTTGTTGTTGTTATTTTTTCTACTGCTTCTGATCCTCCCTCGAAGAGGGGAAGGCAAAGCTGGCTTTTAGGAATGTGACATTTTATGTCAAACGTAACTTACTTAATCCTTCCTCTGCAAATGAAACAGACAGAAACTTCTGTTAAAGAGAAATCATCATTTGTCTTTGCTGTTAATCTGTCTTCAGAATTGTCTTAAATCTGAAAAGCCCCCAGTGACCTCATATGTGGGATGATGAGACATTTTCCAACAACTTGAAAGCAAGAAATCACTTTAAAAAAATTAGCAGCCCACATATATAGAAGCATCAAGCAAATGAAGGAGAAAATGCATACCATTAAAAAGGTCTAAATCCATAGTTATGGGCTTAAATATCTGAGGAAAATGTAGCTTTTATGCCTGAAGTTTGCAGGAGAATTTGCTCTCCAGCTGTGTATATTGCTATATCAATAGTAAGAAAAAGGTCTCTGGGTTGGGTCTATGACAATTTGCCATGGCCAACTCACTACAGTCAACTCGCCATAACAATTCGCCACAGCCAACTTGCTGTGGCCAATTCACCATGGGTCAACTCACCATGGCCAACTCACTGCAGGACAATTCACTGTACAAGACTTACACTGATATCTAAGAAATAGTGGACTAGAATCATTTAAAAAAAAGGCTGCAAAAGGAGGGACAGAATGAAATGAGAATGACAAAAATTAAAATATTTTAACATTTATTTTAAATAATTAAATCGAATTGTTAAAGTGTCCCACAGCAAGTTGTCCTGTAACAAGATGGCCATGGCAAGTTGTCCCACAGCAAGGTGGCTGTGGTGAGTTAGCCATGGTGAGTTAGCCACGGTGAGTTGGTCATGGCAAGTTGTCCCACAGCAAATTGGCCACAGCAACAAATTGTCCCATTCCATCAATGTCTAGTAGCTATTAATAGTAGTGAAAATGGGAATACAAAAGGCAGAGATATTCAAATTGTCTTTGGCTCAAAGTATGAAATGAGAGGAATGCCCATATGTGGCTCTAGGACAAGTTGCTGTGGTCAGCTCACTGTAGTCACCGCTTCATGGCCAACTCACCCGAGCCAATTCACCACAGCCTACTTGCCATGGCCAACTCACTGTGGGATAACTCATGGCAAGACAAAGCAATGTGGTTTAGTTCCTTTTATTGTTCATCAAAACCTTACAACAGCTGGTAAAATCATAGGAACGATTTTCTTTGATACAAGAGATGAAATAATTTTGATGAAAATATGGTTAACAAAAAATAAAAGCAACTAAATGAATGCCGCAGTGAGTTGTTCTGTGGCAAGTTGGTTGTGGTGGGTTGGCCACAGCAAGTTGGCGGCAGAATGTTGGTCATGGCAAGTTACCCCATTCCACACATGTGGCTCTCAAGGACTTTTTAAAATACTGGGTGTAATTCTAATTATAGCTGTTGAAAAAAGACATCTTGTTTTTCTGCCATTTTAAAGCTTGGAAACATGAAAGTCTAGTTCGGTGATGGCTAACTTATTCTGGACCGAGTGCCCAAACTGTGCAGGCACGTGCATGAATGCATGTGCGCATGCCTAACCCCCCCAAATGCAATGCGCATGTGGCCCCTGCACATGTCCCCTGCCCCACACATGCACAGGTGCTCCTCTGCACGTGCCCCACCCTCCGCACATGCCCACAGAGGGCGTTGTGTGCCACCTCTGGCATAGGTTCGCCATCATGGGTCTAGTGCAAATCCTGAAACAAGTTTAATATACCTACGCAGGTACCCACCATACTGTTTTCTTTCAAGACACAAAGCACAGAAGGAGAGTGAGAATTAATAAGTGAAAAAAATTTGAAGGCATCAGATTAAAAAAAGGAAAAGAAATTTAGTTAAATTTAGTTTATACCAACATTTAGTCATATTTTTCTATCTTGGAAACCCTTGTTATTTCTACCACATTCACACACCATTTCATGCCTTTACTTTTTATTGTTTAAACTTCTCATCTGTTTTCTTTTGAGGATCTCATCAATTCTTTTTAACTTTCTGGTTCTTTTCTTCTCAATCAATTCAGTCTTTTGGCATACATTTATTTTATAATTTGATCTTCCTTCCTTATTTTCCTATGGCCAAAGTACTACGATGCACTTAGTTCAAGGTGCCCAACATTCACTGAGGACTCAATCATTTTTGCATGTTTCTTCTTGTTTCAGCACATGCATTGTACGGAGAAATGGATACAACTTATGTTTACATTTCTCGTCATACACCCAGTTCTTGTTTTAGATTTTTCATGTCATGTACCACGTAACAAAATGACCAGAAAGCCACACAATCATTTTTACTTCTTTCAGCAAACATACGATCTGTACAATATTGCCTATTATTTTTCTAGTACAAAAATAAAATTGCATCTCCATTCAATAAAAGTGCCAATCAGTGCAGTAAGTATTTTCATTTTTTTTCTTGTGTCGTAATTTTTTTCTCCCCCAAAAAAGTTTAACTTTAGATTATGGACAATTGTTTGGACAAATTAGTTAATTCATTTTTGTTCACCTATTCTTTTGTTTCTAGCAAAAATCCAGCTCTAAGAGAATTACGGCACAGAACATCAATTTCTTTACTAGTGGCAATTTGTATATAGAAGACTATTTTACCAGCATAAATCAGATCTGTTCCACAATAAGAAGGGATGAATCTCTTTAAAAAGTTCACCTAATCGTCTGACACTCCCCCCAAAATCCAAACAAAACATTTGGATTGTTGAAATTTGATGGCATATTTGAATTGCCTAAGGCAATGGTGACAGCAAATATTCAAATGCCCCTTGACTAGTTTCTCTGACAGAAGCTTCCACTTTTATGGCTGCCAAGCAGCCAAGAAAGTCAACCCGAGTGATCCAGACAGAGGACACGTCTTATAGCTTTCACGTGGTGTCCCTAGAGAGACTGACAACATGTGTAGCTGCCCAAATGACCTTGCCTCAACATCTTCACCCTGCAACATGGGAACTAGCTTTGGCATCCTGGAGGATTCGCATCAGAACTGCCCTCGCAAAAACTTTGGCCGAGTCCACTGTGATGTCAGAGGCCAAATATGTTGAATAGGAAACTACATAGAGACGGAGCAAACATCCTCATGGCTTCATTTCTGGCATACAAGAAAATGGTGTTTGTGTTTGATGGGAAAAGGAGTCACATGACATCAAGTGCTCCTGTACCACTGTGAAACACCTTGGCTCCAATAAAATAGCTCTTGTTTAAAAGTAGTTTTAAAGGGCTCAGATTTTCTGATTTCAGACGTTGAAGTCCCTGGAAGGTCAGAAATGATCCTTATTACAAAATAACAGAGTCAAGAGAGGCTTTGGAGATCATCTGGCTTAACCTCTTGTTCAAGCATGAAACTATTTCAGACAAAGGGCTGTCCAATTTCTTCTCCAGTGTTAGAGCATGCCCAATTTTTGAAGGCAAGCCATTCCACTAGTTAATCGTTATTATCACTGTTAGGAATTTTTTTCCTTTGTTCTAGGTTCTTTCTCTCCTTGATTAGTTTCCATCCATTGTTTTTTTCTTGCCTTCTGGTGCTTTGGAGAATAGATTGACCCCCTGCTCTTTGTGGCAGTCCCTTAGATATTGGAACACTGCTAGTCCTTCTTTTCATTAAACTAGATAACAAACAATACTTCCATGGCTCCTGTTGTTGCCAAAACATTAACAGTTTTGTCTTAAAAGGAGTTGAAGGCACATTTGTGGTTTAGTAGTTTAGGTAGTAGGGATTTGGTGACTCCCACCACCACTCAGTGTAGAAAACAAAATTAAAGTGCCTCAAGTGGACAGCTATCATCTTCTAAGTAGTTCTAGATAAATTTATTTTTAGTTGTTAATACTTATAATTTATAACCTAATGTTCATATTGAGTTAGGCAACCATTCACTTCATAGATTCTAACTCTTTTAGGATTTGTATTCTTTAAAGTGCTAGTAGACGAGGTTTGTGAAATGAAGGATTGGCTATCTGACTATAAACATTGGTTTATAAATTTTAATTCTTCAAACTGAAAAGTTTTTAAATACATAGAATTATATGGGCCTATAATTATGGTCATGGGACAGGTGGCTCAGTGGCTAAGATGCTGAGCTTGTCGATCGAAAGGTCAGCAGTTCAGCAGTTCAAATCCCTAGTGCTGCATAATGGGGTGAGCTCCCGTTATTTGTCCCAGCGTCTGCCAACCTAGCAGTTTGAAAGCATGTAAAAAATGCAAGTAGAAAAATAGGGATCCCTTTGGTGGGAAGGTAACAGCGTTCCGTGCGCCTTTGGCATTTAGTCATGCTGGCCACATGACCAAGGAGACATCTTCGGACAGTGCTGTCTCTTCAGCTTTGAAACGGAGATGAGCACCACCCCCTAGAGTCAGGAACGACTAGCACATATGTGCGAGGGGAACCTTTACCTTTATATAATGACGGTCAATCTTCTATATTAGCAATTGTCATTAATTTTACATAGAGGTTCATTTCCTGTGAAGTGTCGAGTTCTATATAACATTTTCAGTAAATGTTATAAAAAGGCAGAATTTGAGATTCTGCCTATACACAGGTAGTCCTCGACTTACAATCACAACCGAATCCAAAATTTCTGTTGCTAAGACATTTGTTATGGGAGTTTTGCTCCATTTCACAACTTTTCTTGCTACAGTTGTTAAGTGAAACACTGCAGCGATTGCAGTGTTTTTAAGTTAGGAACACAGTTTTAAATGAATCTGGCTTCCATGTTGATTTTGCTTGTAGGAAGATCACAAAAGGTGATTATTATTATTATTAGTTCAATTTATATGCTGCCTTTCTCCAAAGACTCAGGGCAGCTTACAATGCATTTAAAAAACCATTATAAAAACATTTAAAAATCAGGTGATCAGGTGACTTTGGGATTCTGCAACTGTCATAAATATAAGCCAGCTGGCAAGCATCCAAATTTTGATCACGTGACCATGGAGATGCTAAAATGGCTGTAAGCGTGAAAAATAGTCATAAGTCACTTTTTGAGTGCTGCTGTAACTTTCCATGGTTGTCAAATGGTTGTAAATCAAGGGCTATCTGCATTTGGCTTCAAGAGACCAACAGGAATGGAACTAATTATGAAAAGCTTATTGGAGAAAAGTTAGGGAGGTATAATAAAAATGCTAACAAAGATCCATGTTAGCAAATGGGTACATAGGTTATGTGGGTTTTTGTGGGGCTAATTGGTTAATGCAACTTCTTGTTAGGTCAAATGTTTGGATGGGACATACATCGGCTAACTTTTAATGAAAAGAAGGACTAGGGGAGACATGATAGCAGAGTTCCGATATCTCAGGGGCTACCACAAAGAAGAGGGAGTCAAGCTATTCTCCAAAGCACCTGAAAGCAGGAGAAGAAGCAATGGGTAGAAACTAATCAAGGAGAGAAGCAACTTAGAACTAAGGAAAAATTTCCTGACAGAACAATTAATCAGTGGAACAACTTGCCTCCAGAAGTTGTGAATGCTCCAACACTGGAAATTTTTAAGAAGGTGTTGGATAATGATTTGTCTGAAGTGGTGTAAAGGTTTCTGCCTGGGCACAGGGTTGGACTAGAAGACCTCCAAGGTCCCTTCCAACTCTGTTATTCTATGCTATGCTATGCTATGCTATGCTATGCTATGCTATGCTATGCTATGCTATTGTTGTGGCCCGCTAGCGGCCTGCGTGGATAGTGGCTGATCCCGACAAGGAGGAGGCTAGAGTGGGGTTGTGCCAGCAGCCTGCGCAGCCGGCGCTTGCGTCGGACAGTGAGGAGGCTGAAGAGGATGTAGTGCCAGAGGCAGAGACTCAGCCAGGGCCTTCAGAACCTCCAGAGGCTCCTTCAAGTGGAGAGAGCAAAGTGGAGGAGCCTCTCCTCAATGCTTGAGCACGCAGGGCTGCCAAAAGGCAGGAGTGGCTACTCAGGAGGAGGAGGAGGTCTCCTCGAGAGGAAGGTTTGAGGATAATTGGCCACTCCCTTAGCCTATTTAAGTCGCACACAGTTAGTAATTTCTTGCTGGAAACAACGTGTAATTATTAAAGAGCATTTTTGAAGAGTGAGTGTCTTATCGTATCTTGTCTTCTGGGCTGGTTGCCAACCTTTGCTGGACTTTGTTTATTCTTGGTACATTATAACTTTGATAAGGACCATTGGTGTGTGTCACAATCTTTGGGAATTCGGAGCTGGGGCAGAACAGCTATGCTATGCTATTCTACGCTACACTACACTACGCTACTTCTATTCTATTCTATTCTATTCTATTCTATTCTATTCTATTCTATTCTATTCTATTCTATTCTATTCTATTCTATTCTATTCTATTCTATTCTATTCTATTCGATTCGATTCAATTCGATTATCTCTATGTTTACCAATAAGGTTCTCAGATGGAACAGCCTGCTGATATGCTGACTTGACGTGAGAAAGCCTACTGATAAGATTGGTCAATGGGACTTTTGACTGGGCAGATTCACTTTAGTCTAACACAGCTTCAAATGAACCAAAAGGTGGATTCAGTCAACATTCTCCTAAACACAATTTTACTGACACTCATTTTCAATACATCCATGTCTCAGTCATCCAGTCATGGTTGTCCCAAAGGTGCTTTTTCCAACAGGCAAAGAAAGTTGAGTCGCCTTTTGGAAAAAGCACCTCTGAGTTGTTTCCAGTATGTTTCTTCTTGCTAGAGCTTCAAATATTTAGTTCCGATTCCATGGCTTCTCATTTTGCATATGTACTTTTAACCTCTCAATACTGTAGGATTTCATCTGTAGGTTTAATTTAGGGTTCGGTACAACAGGAGGTTTGAAAGTCTAATATTGCATTGGACTTCTTAATTTTCTCATACAGATTTTCTTGGTAGCTGAGAGATCCTTTAAAGTTACCATCAAATGCTGTTTTAACTTATTTGTAGATAGCTGAGATTTTTCCAAGGACTGAAAACATTAGTTTTGTTTGGTACGCGGAGGAATAGCAATAGCATAGCAATATACTCACAATATAGATAGATAGATAGATAGATAGATAGATAGATAGATAGATAGATAGATAGATAGAGCTAGATAGATGATAGATACACACAGGCACACACACTATGTATGTATGTATGCATGCATGCATGCATGCATGTATGTATGTATGTATGTATGTTTCAATGTTTAAAGAAAATACCAACAAAAACAAGGGATTATTTTCATTCAAATTTGTTTTCACCTCATGGCTTCTTAAATCTCTATTTCACTTGAAAGCTGAGTTGCTTGCCATTAAGAACAAAACATTTTAAAAGATAACAGCTACTCCCATTGTACATTTACTTGCTACACGTAATTATTTATGCTGGATTACAAACACAAGCAGAGATAGAAGCCTACCTCTGAAATGGAAAACCGAGAGAAGAAAAGCAGTAGGAAATAATTGAACAGGGAACATGTTTCATTATTGCTCTTCCCCTTCTGATGGTTGCAAATGTATTGGCAAAGAAGTTAGTTGCTCTTCCACAATGCCTGCCTAATGTCATTCTATATATGTTTTATTCCAAGAGTGAGCCTCATTTCCCACAAGAGAATGTAGATGCAACATTGAGTCAAAATGACCTAGACTGCAGAGATATACACATTCAATAGAAAAATCTAGCTTCCAGCAATCATATGATAGGGTATGACTTTAGATCTCATTCCTATGCTAGGAAATAGAGCATGGAGTTTTATCCCGTATTTCTCCAGAGACTAGTTGCCTCTTATCATCAGATGAATAGTTGCTACAACACTTAAGCTTTAATTGTGCATGGGATAGGTGGCCAATTCAACTCCCTGGGCTGTAATCATGAATGATTGTGATTCATGATATATGCCTTTGTCAGAAAGGTCCATTGGAAGCCATTAAAAAAATTCTAGATTTTTGTCTCTTAGACTGATTAGAATCTTAGTTCCATAAATCGATCAAGTTCTGGAGAAACTGGTGTTCTTTTTCCCATGAACAAAGTGTGTGTGTGTGGTGTGTGTGCCCACACATGCACACACTCACACATGCAGAGCAATAAAGCCTTTGCTGATTAATTAAGGGCACAGTGCCAAAACAAGTGTCTTTGTTTAAAACACAGTGGACAAGACAGGCTTGAGAAAGTTGATGTCTTAAGTAGACACCATAACGTGTTTCTAATTATATTCAGAAAGAAGAATAAGAATAAGGATTGCCAACTGTTTGGAAAGATAATTCCACCCCCCCCTCCAAAGAAAGATTAGAATTAAACAATCAAACAAACAAGCCAAGCATTATTGATTTAACATAAATGCCATTTGTTGGGCTTTTTGTAATGTCTTTATTAATGTCATAATTCTGGAGTTCATATGTGCTGTTGTATTAGAGCATTTGGCACAGAGTCAACTCCTCACACTATGAAATGTTAAACCTACGAGCATCTTTCACAGATGTAGTTGTGCCAACAACTACAGCAGTTCCATCGCAAATGATTGCAGCCATTTCACAAACTTATTTAGAACAGAGGAAAAACAGCGACCATTTTTGTGAGGTAAGCCCTTTCCTTCCATATGCATTTACTCACGTTCTGGCTGAGGATTTTATAGCAAAGCTGTCGGTAGGAAACAAAGTCCAAAGTTCATGCAACATCAGTTCTCCACAGCTTCTTGTCAAGTACATTCTGACATTTGAGATAAAACAGATATAAGCTGGAATCAACAGCAGAAAGTTTGTATGAAGATTCATTCTTATTCATTACTTGGCACTCTTTCGGTATTGTAGCTCAAAATCTATTGGTAAGAAAAACTCTCAAAGCTGCCCTTTGAAGGACAACAGAAAGTTCCTGATCCTGTCTTGGCATCTCCTGACTTGGAAGAATCAAGGAATAGTGGGGTGGACAACCTGTGACATTTGTTTCCTTATAGTGCCGTGTGATTTTGCTGAAAACTGACAGTCTATGGAGATTCTCAGTCATCCAGGTCACAGTTGTCTCAAAGGTGCTTTTTCAAGAGGCAACTGGATTTTCTTGTTTTTCGTGGAAGACGTTTCGCTTCTCATCCAAGAAGCTTCATGGATGAGAAGTAAAACATCTTGAAAGAAAAACAAGAAAGTCCAATTGCCTCTTTAAAAAGCATCTTTGAAAACTGACAGCATAGTTTGACATGGAAAATATGCTAAAACTATATTATAAGCCCTAAAAGTTGTTCACCTTTGCAGTAACTGATTCTGAGGAGAAAAATCTCTTCTGGGTAACTTGAAATGAGTTGACCAATTTTTCCAGGGGTAAAATCCAGCAGGTTTTGACAGGTTCTGGAGAACTGTTAGCAGAAATTTTGAGCAGTTTGGAGAACCGGTAGCGGAAATTTTGAGTAGTTTGGAGAACTGGCAAATACCACTCCTGGTTGGCCCCAGAGTGGGGTGGGAATGAAGATTTTGCAATATCCTTCCCCCAGGAGTGGGAAAGGAATGGAGATTTTGCAATATCTTTCCCCTGCAACGCCCACCAAGCCATGCCCACCAAGCCACACCCACAGAACCAGTAGTAAAAAAATTTGGATTTTATCACTGAGTTTTTCCCAGATAATTTTTTGACTCCTCATAATCTTAGCCAACATGGCCATAAGAAATTATGGCAAAAATTGGTGAGATGTTGCTAAATGGCCAAATCATTTACCTTTGTGCAAGGCAGCATCCTATGTTCTTCAGTAAAGAAGTATCTTTTGACATTCATGGAAGAATAGGTTACAACAGGGAAATTCTAAATGACTTTCTTCTCAGTTGGACTTCCGGTTTCAGTGATGGATTTAGTGTATTTTAGCTTTCCCAGATTCGTGCCCTTCATGCAGTTGCCAAATTTCAATTTTCTTAATCCAAGACTCTCATGTTATGCAGAGTTGCTTTGGGCTGACAGGAGCTCTTATTATTTGAATGAACTTCAGACCCAGCACCAGCAGCCAACAGAGTTGACCAAATGCCAAGGGACCACAGGCTTAAAAATTGGGGCGATTCCAGGATTAAATACATAAATGAATACATGAAGAAGCTTAGTCGTTATTTTCCATCCAAATATGAATTTATAAAAGGAAGTTTTTGTGAGTTCCCTAATGAATAGCTTCACTAAATTACCCTCTTTTTAGTGAGAAACTGGACCAACTAAAAGGATGTTTCATCACCAATGCTGAAATCAAGGTCAAACGTAAGGGGGGGGAATAGGGCAGATTTGCAAAAGAGAAAACATTCTGTTTAAAGGCCGTCAGAATTCTAAGAAGCAAGAGTAACATCTTCCTTTTTTATACATGGAAACTGGAACAATGAAGGCATTTTATCCTACATTACCATTACAAAATAGTTTGCAAAAATAATTATCTAAACAATGCAACATCAAAAACCAGGACAATAAGGTAATTCCAAAATTTAACTAGCTAGAAAAATACATGGATGTTCTGTAAATAGTTCATGAATCGAGAAGAGAAATTCCATTTAAAAAAAGGCTAATGTGGAAAGTTCTCAGATTTATAACAGGATGTTCAGTTCCAACCTAGTCTCCCACATGATTAATTGCATACTTTCAATCCACATGTTACTTTGTAAGCATTGGAGACGTTATGCTAAGCAATAACTTACGTAAACTATTAAAGAGTCCTACCCTTCACTCTAATGCAAAATCTCTTTTCATCAGCAGAAAGATCATTCTGGAGAAAGGAGTATATCTGACCTATCTTTTGAGGCAATGAATCATAATTAAAAATGATTGTAGTTGTACATTGTAGATTGTACAGGCTAATCTCTGTAGAAATGAGACCAACACTTTTAGACTAGGAGAATATCTTTGTAAGCCCTTTAGATATTTTTCCTGAACCTTAAAGACTATATACCCAATTTATCACTATTTAATAATTAGATGGCTGATGCCAGAGAAATGTAACAATAAAGCTGATGATCCTCCAGCCCGTCTCCAACACTCACTCCAGAATTTACAAACATAGAAGTTATTAGCCTTAGAGCAGGGAACTCCAACTTTAGCAACTTTAAGACTTGTGGACTTCAATTCCCAGAATTCCCCAGTTAGCCATGTCTGTGTGTCTGAACTACAAGAGAAAGCTGGGAGTTGTGGACTTCAACTCCCAGAATTCTTTGGCCAGCTGACTAAGGAATTCTGGGAGTTGAAGTCTACAAGTCTTAAAGTTGTTAAGGTTGGAGACCCTGCCTTAGAGAATAGGATCTATGTAAATCTCAGCTACAGCAGAAAGATTATGAACCTAATGACTTTTTTTTTTTTTGCATATTCCTAGGTAATTGTTCAAGAAGTTGCTGAGCTAGTTCAATGATTAATTGTCAGGAAACATAAGATTTCTTTCTGTTTCATGGATGGATATGAATTTCACAATTCTATGGTGCATGCAGGCTTATTAAAGAATTATTACACTTTAACAAAATTATAGGAATAACCAGGCTACCAGATTCAATGAAGAAGTAAACCCTTCTCTTCATTCTTATGAGAATACCATTGCAATGGAAAAAGCAAGCAGGCAGGCAGGCTTTGTCAATTCTTTCAATGAGCGATGCTAAATGGCAAAAGCTTTTAGAAAATATAATTTAGCTGCGAAATTCTGGGGCGGATCACCTGACTATTTTTTGAGGGCCCACTTCGAAGCCATTAAAAGGAGACAGAATCATCACTTGTTTGATGGCATAAATTTGCACATCAGTTTCAAAAATTCAGTTGCAAAAATTTGAAAAGAATTACTAGAATTTTAATGGAACTGCAATGCATCTCCAACATAACATCAAAAGAGGTGAAATTGCAGATCGTTTTTTGCCAAGTTGTGACTGGTGGGTAAAAAAATGTAGATTTTTGTTCAGCCTTATTCTGGACATATTTCAACTATTTCTGCTATTATTTTACTAGTCTGATAGGAAACTGACCATCCTTGATGTTTCTTTGCAAATGTGTGTGTTAAGTGTAGGTGAAAAAATAGTGAATACAAACTAACTTCATTGCCTTTTTCTCTAGAACCAAACAACTTACATTTATGAATTTCCTGAGTATTGGATAAAGCTTTATATGTTTTATTAATGTTCTTAAGATAGACATTTTCCCAGATATGCTCTGGACAGCATGGACTGTTCCCAGTAAAAAGAAACAGCTGTAAAAGATAAACAATCAGCTATTTACAACAGTAATAGTAAAATTTGTCAGAAGGAAGAAGAGAATTTTTTAAAAACTTTGCTTTAAAATTTGTTTGAAGGCAAAAAAGAACTGGATTCTATCCTGATCAGGGGTGCTATTCAGCAGGTTCTGACAGGTTCTGGAGAACCGGTAGCGGAAATTTTGAGTAGTTCAGAGAACAGGCAAATATCACCTCTGGCTGGCCTCAGAGAGGGGAGGGAATGGGGATTTTGCAGTATCCTCCCCCTGCCATGCCCACCAAGCCACGCCCACCAAGCCACACCATCCCCACCAAGCCACCCCCACAGAATCGGTAGTAAAAAAAATTGAATTCCACCTCTGATCCTGATGCTTTCACCTACCTACAGCACAGTGGTGGGTTTCAATTTTTTTTACTACCGGTTCTGTGGGCGTGGCTTGATGGGCATGGTAGGAGAAGGATACTGTAAAATCTTCATTCCCTCCCCACTCCAGGGAAAGGATACTGCAAAATCCACATTTCCTCCCAATCAGCTGGCACTCAGGAGGCAGAGAATAGATGGGGGTGGGGCCAGTCAGAATTTTTACTACCGGTTCTCCAAACTACTCAAAATTTCTGCTACTGGTTCTCCAGAACTAGTCAGAACTTGCTGAAATCCACCTCTGCTACTGTAATCTGCTGGATATCTTGTGACTCTTGTCTTTATTGAATGGAGGAGTCTGGAAAATGGCATGGTTAAGAATTATGTCATTTCATAATATTTATCTGAATGATGAAAATGTTCACCGGGTATTTGTCACAAGTACTTCACCCACATTCATGGGTGGATTAAAATTGCATCCCATATTTTAAATGTGACTTCTGCCAGTTCATGCATATATGGGCAAATAGAAGGAGAGGGAAAGAAAGCAGGATAGGAGAAAAAAAGGGGGGTGGGTGGGAAACGGCTGTATCTCTACATACTGGAAAGATCAAGCAGCATCTTATTCAGTGACCCCTTAAAAGATTAGCTCGCTTTCCAAGCAAACCAGTTTAAATTACCTTGTGTGGATCTGCTGTTTGTAGTTGCAATGTTCCATTATGCATGAATCCTTATTCTTTCTAAGGGTTTGAAAATCTGCATCAGTCTTTATTGGTTATTTCCAGTGTTTCACTAAGGTTTTTGCAAATGGTTATGTCATTAGGTTAAAATGTGTGTTCTTTGCATATTCATGATGCACAATACAAATGCAAGCACTCAAAACTCCCTTTGTAGGAGCTGTGGGCCAAGTTCATATTCATTCTTCTCCTTTAAAAATGTTGTTTTATTGCATAGGCTGCCGTAGGAAAGTGATTGTTCTATGCAGTTGTAGCTGATATTTTCAAGCTATGAATGAGTCCTGGTGTCTGGTTCCAAAATCTAACATTTCTGGATACTCTGATGCAGTTTATCTATATGTATGTATGTATGTATGTATGTAGGTAGGTAGGTCTTTGTTTATTCGGGTGTTCTCCCGCATAGAATTGGATGTGTCTTGGCGACGTTTCGACGAAGTCTCATTCGTCATTTTCAGGCTGGTGTTCTCGGCTTCATGCTTCCAGGAGCTCCTGGAGAACATCCGAATAAACAAAGACCTACATATAAACATCTGCGAAAACCTCAGAAACATACACACACACACACACACACACACACACACACACATACGTGTGTGTGTGTGTGTGTGTGTGTGTGTATGTGTATTGTACAAAAAGGGAGTATTTCCTTTCCCCCAAAGGATAATCTAATGAAGAAAAAAAAAAAAAGGTGAAAACATGAGAAATACAGTTAAACTGAATTTGATCAATTTGCCACTTCTCAGTGGTCAGCAAAGTGAATCTTTGATCTCTTCTTATGGTTCTTTATCTTTAAATCAGATTAAATGTGGAAATTTCAAGAAGAGCCTCTGGGATATCTCAAGACTCAAACAGGTTAATTTGGAAGAAAATAGGCTCTGAAACATTGTGATTCTGAGACTCATGAAAACTCAGAACAAGTTCAACTAGATCAGACTAAAAGCTTGTCTACTTTGTCACCACTAGGACCTCTCAGGACCTCTTAGGAACCAAAAGCTGACTATGAGCATAATTAGCAACCTTTCACTCAAATTTCTGGCAACTAATATCCAGAACTGTGATATTATACTGAAGGCAGTATCAAATGGTTAGTAGCTGTTGTAAGTTCGACACATTGACATTCCCTGAGTTCTGCTACAATGTCTACCTGTCACTGATTTCTTCAGCTTCAACCTCAATAATACACAGTCAAACAATTGGTACAAATTCAAGGTAAACCACTCCAAACTCGATTGCAGAAAATACGTCTTCAGCAATAGAGTGGTCAACGTCTGGAATGCTTTACCCGACTCCGTTGTTACATCCTCTAACCCTGACAGCTTCAACCTTACACTGTCTACCATGGACCTTATCCCATTCCTAAGAGGTCCGTAAAGGGGACGTGCACAATTGCACCAGCATGCCTACCATCCCTGTCCTACTGTCCCCATTTATTTGTATTCATTTCTTTCGTTCATATCCATTTTTATATTTATACCTGCTATCTTGTACATGTTTGACAAACTAATAAATATGAATACAAATTTCTATATCTCAACATTAGAGGAATGTATGAAAATGGATGAACAGTATTTTAAAACAATGTGAATGGATGGCTCTTGCTGTTTATTATGATTCAAAATTCTGGTTTAGCTGGGTGATTGATTAACCAAGTTAGATTGTTCCGATGAACTTGCTTGTGGTAGACATCAATAGCCAGCCCTAATTACTTCCCCAATGAAAAAACTAAACAACCTTTTCAATGCAATTACTTGTTTTGGAGGACATATAATTCAGGTAGACCATAGGTAGAAATACTTCAAGAACCTAGATAGCAAATTCTGATCCAAATAGATTCTACCACATCACCTCCCACTTCATTTCCAGTGGAATATCCTCACCTCCCATTGCTCCACCTGCATTTAATATGGGGGTGTCCAACCTTGGCAACTTTAAAACATATGGACTTCCATTCCCATTAGGCCTGAGTAATTCCGAGAGTTGAGATCCACACATCTTAAAATTGCCCAAGGACAGACAGCCCTGATTTAAAAAAATTCTGTGGTGTATTGGGCTACTGTTATTACGGATTAAGGATTATATTTGTTTGCATCTATATTTTGTAATTGTTTCCTGTCCCTGGAGTTGGTTCTTCTAGCTATTTCAATAAAGAAAAGAGTAGACAAATGCACTCCCGATTCTTGTGTTCTTTTTTAATCAGTAGAAATGATTTGAGACAATATGTTTAAAACATAATTTAAAATTTCACATTGTGGCAAAGACATCCTTAAATGCATTTTTTTTTCAGAGAAAATACATTTAAGATGCATATTTAAGTACGCTATTCCAAATGGTTTTTTTTTTTTAAAAATCACCAATCAACCTAGACATGAGTTGGGCACATAATTATTATCTGATTGATCTATCCATCCCTACCGAGGATATATGTTTTCCTCCAGCAAAAGTAAAAGCATTTTAAATCCCCTTCTCACAAATGTCATAACCCAAACAAGTTGTCCTCCCAAATATAGCAGCTCAGTCTATTAATTAATTGATCATTTAATTAACATTTAGATTGAAGCATTTATATTCTGCCTTATCTTCCAAGAACTCAAGCCTGCTTATAATGAAGCAATTAGGAAGACCAATCCATGTACTAGCTTTACATGGGTCAAAAGCAATATCTACTGTTTTATTCAAGCCATTTCCACCTCATCACATATTCAAACTTTTTTGCAATTCAGGAAAGACACAATCTTCTTGAGTTTCTAGGAATACAGGAAGCTGCTACACATTGAGAACTACAACTGGGCCATCTTGCAGAGTATCAGTATTGTTGATTAGTAAGGGGATAGGTATAGTTTATGCAGTTGTCCCTCTTTATGGACAAAAGCAATATATTGTACGTGACATTTTGAGTCGTGCCAGACTTAAGGTAAGGTAAAGGTAAAGGTTTCCCTTGCACATATATGCTAGTCATTCCTGACACTAGAAGGTGGTGCTCATCTCCTTTTCAAAGACGAAGAGCCAGTGCTGTCCAAAGACGTCTCCATGGTCATGTGGCTGGCAAGACTAAACGTCAAAGGCGCACGGATTGTTGTTACCTTCCTACCAAAGGTGGTCTCTATTTTTCTACTTGCCTTTTTAACGTGCTTTTGAACCTGCTAGGTTGGCAGAAGCTGGGACAAGTAACAGGAGCTCACCCCATTACGCAGCACTAGGGATTTGAACCGCTGAATGCCAACCTTTTGATCGACAAGCTCGGCGTCTTAGCCACTGAGCCATCGTGTCCCTATGCCAGACTTACTTTCTACCAGTGAGCCTCAAACCTGTTTGTATAATTTCTCAGACTTCAGGATGTTACTTGCAAGTGGACAACAATAATAAATTGGGCACAAAGAAGTCCATAAGGCTGAAACAATAGAAACGTTTGCTATGCATAATTATGTATCCACTGCATTCAAAGTGAAGGCTTGTGCTGTAACTGGACAGGTGTAATTTTTTAAAATAAAGGATAAGAAAAAAATGGTAGGAATGTCAGTAAGATGTTTCTTCTACTTTGCCTTCCAATTTTCACATGTCTGGAGATGAGTGACTTTTCATTTTCACCTCTTGAGGAAGATTAAGCTGCCAAAAATGAAATTAAAAAAAAACAAATTCCTCTGCTGTACATTTTAAGGCATTTGTATATAAGGCTTCCTTTCAATCGCTTCCTTTTTTTATTTTGCACGTAAGTTTCCTTTTGAAAAACAAATGCATACTATCCCTCATTCCCAAATGAGAAAGGAACAACTATTGATACAATTGTAAACTCTGCACTCTCACATAGTTAAAACACCTGGTGGAATAAATTGACACACATACACACACACACAAAATTCTGTTGCCTTCTCTCAGAAGAGTCTTTCAGAAGAACAAAGCCACCACCAGAAAGATCCTGCTTGCATTGCAACCAATTTGCTTTTGTACACCCAACATTTTCATGCTGACTGCCCACAAGATTTCTTACTGGTTGCCAAGAAAAAGAGAAGAAAATCAAAAAAGGGTAACCATCCTGATGTGGAAAGCTGATGAAGAACAGCTCCTTCCCCAAAGTCTTTGGAAGAAACAGCTAGGGAAGGGCCACAACTGAGCAATCAAAGCATAATTGTTGGCTTACTCTAGCTTCCCACCACAGGAATATTAAAAACTTCTGAAAAGTGGAGAAAGATGATAAGCAGATAGCACTGGAAAACAGTTGAGGCAACAGTGCCTCCAGGGAAAAAAATTGACCAAGTTAAATTCATATAGTATCCACTCATGAGTACACCGAGATGGCTTCCCATGAGGCTGAACTCTCTGCTCTAATAAAAGTGCTTTCCTGATTGTATTGATCCTCTCAGTCAGGGGTCTCCAACTTTGGCAACTTTAAGACTTGTGGACTTCAACTCCCAGAATTCACAAGTCTTAAAGTTGCCAAGATTGGAGTCCCCTGGTCTAGATCAGGGATGTCAAACTCAATTTCATTGAGGGCTGTATCAGGGTTGTGTTTGACCTTGGGAGGGGAGAGGTAGGGGTGTGTGACCAGGTTGGGCATGGCTAGCTCAACGTCACTCATGTTGGGGCCTGTGGTGGCCCAAGTGCTCTGCTAGTGAAAATGGGCTCCCAAGCTCTGTTTTCACTGGCAGAGGGTTGCAGGAGGCCATCTCAGCCAAAAATGGAGCTTGGGAGCCCATTTCCGCTGGCAGAGGCACTGTGGGCTGGTCCTTCACTGTTTCCATGGTGGCCCCGTGGGCCAGATCTAAGCACCTCGTGGGCCAGATCTAAGCACCTCGTGGGCCTTGAGTTTGACACCCCTGATCTAGATTCTACATACAAATGTGATAGTTTCTTGGACAACAGTGGGCCAAATTTTGAACTTGGCCAATATCCTCTGGTTGTATTCTTCCTGAAGTTGTTGAAAAGGTAGCTCTGAGTGACAAATTAAAAGGATGCTCTAGGAAGATGTATCTTGTTTCTCAACTTCTGTTCACCCATGGCCTCCTTCCAACCTTGTTTTCTCCTGTTCTGGTCCGACTACCAAAAATAGACATGTGGCAGTAATTGGTGTATTTTGTAGCATTAACTAGAAAGTATTTGAAATATAATAGACTTTGCTTTCTTTTGGTGCTCTTGTCATGTGCTATGGCTCCTCTATTACATGGTTTCTCTCTGTGGTTTCCTTGAACTATCCCTATAGCCCCTGGTTGAGAACCTTTTCTTTGCCTATGGATTATGCAGCTTATCCAAAAGATGAGGATCAATTGAAACCAGCTATTTACCTTGGGTAAATAGCTTGTAATAGACTTGCAAAAGACCTCTGTCTCAAGCCATTAGTGGTTTTAAAGGAAATTAACCATTAAATATTGCACTGTCTGCTAATAGGCTCCAAGTCTGAGCCATAATTGGATATTGGGCCTTAGCCTTGATATTTGTGGGTGTGCTTATACTTGTATATTTTAGCTGATAATTAAGATCTCCTGAACCTTTGTCTTCTGGGCCCTACTTCTGGGAATTTTACATTTCCTTGGAATGATAGGAAAGAAATCCTCCACAATTGTGGTACCCTTAATATGTTTGCTCAGAAAAAATGCAGGCACTTGTGCTGCCTTCCTATGCTATAAGGTTTCCTGCCTAAACAGGGGGTTAGACTAGAAGACCTCCAAGGTCCCTTTTAACTCTGTTATTCTATTCTATTCTATTCTATTCTATTCTATTCTATTCTATTCTATTCTATTCTATTCTATTCTATTCTATTCTATTCTATTCTATTCTATTCTATTCTATTCCATTCCATCCCATCCCATTTGAACCTTTTTCCCAGTGGCATCAGGGCACATGTGGTTGCCAATAAAGCTACAAACCTGAAATACAGGTAGTCCTCAACTTACAACAGTTCATTTTTATGACTGCTTAAAGATACGATGGCACTGAAAAAGTGACTTATGACCATATGTCACACTTACGACCATCGTAGCATCTCCATGGTCATGTGATCAAAATCCAGCTGCTTGGCAACTGACTTGTATTTATGATGGTTTCAGTGTCCTGGAGTGTTGTGATCCCTTTTTGTGACCTTCTGATAAGCAAAATCAATGGGGAAGCCAGATTCACTTAACAACTGTGACAAGAAGGGTTGTAAAATGGGGAAAAACTCACTTAACAAATGTCTAATTTTAAATTTTGGGCTCAATTGTGGTCGTAAGCTGAGGACTACCTATAGATATGGATGGAGGCTAAAGGAGACACATGTTTGGCAGCTTTGCAGCATCAGCAAACAGAACAGCAGCTGATTAAAAGAAGACGTTTTCCTTAAAGGGAAGTGAAAGGGCCAGAAGAAAAACAAATATGAGGGCACACAAAGCCCAATATGGAAAGGTGTAAAATCTCTATAAACTGGGCCATTAACAAAAGAAAAAAAATCAGAATAAATGCCACAGAAAGAGGAATGATGCAGAAAGCAGAAGAGTACTGTATTTGTAAGAAGAAAACATTGGTAATAATACTATCGACCACAGTAACAGCAGGGGTGAAATGCTACTGGTTTGCACTGGTTCGGGGGAACCGGTAGCGGTGGTGGGTGGTTTGGAGAATCGGTAGTGGCAGCAACACGAGGCTCCACCCACCCACCTGGACATCATTACTTCCTGGCTTTAACCAGAAGGCTTTGAACATGTGCAGAGGGTCCATAATTGCATATGACGTGCGGTGCATGCACTTCCGAACCAGTAGGAAAGGTAAGTAGATTTCATCCCTGAGTAACAGTAAAGAGGAAATGTAATACAAATAGGATAGTTGTACTACATAGTATAAATATTATAACAGTAATAGAGTAGCAGAATAGTAGTACAAAAACAATAAGAATAGACAATAGAAAGATATAGGATATAAGATATAAGGATATATAACAATATAGGATATAGACAATAGAAAGTTCTCACATTTCATTTTTATATCTTGGTTTTGGTTTTTTCCAAAATAAAACATCTCCACAATTCTTAAAGGGAGCTATTAAAAGAAAAAACCCTACCTATTCAGGGTCCAGTGCTTTTTTAGCTCTTTTGAGTCTGGGTCAATCTAATTGAGTAAAGTTTTAAAAAAGAACCCATGGCACAGACCACTGCTTGTTCTCAATTGTGTTTTGCATGGATTTGTTTTGCTGTTTTGTTTTAATTTTCTTCCCTCGTGTTCCGCCCTATTAATACGGGGGAAATGATAAACATCTATCCAAAAGGAAAACAATCCTGACTTTAAGACGATCACTCGCTGAAGGGATAATTAGGTAGGAGAGAAAAAAAAATAAGCAAAACTAAAATGACGCTCTCCTATTTTAAAATTAAATTATTTTGGGGAGAGGAAATCCAAGCCCCCCCCCTTTTTAATAAATAGATTCTGTTCCCTAATGAGTTGCCTAGAATACCTAAAACAAAGGTTTCTGGGGTTTTTCTCTTTGCAAAATTAATGACATTTTGTCTGGGGGGAAGAGCAAGGGAAGGTGGATTAATACTCTTATTTTTCACCTGCTAGAGAAGGGAAAGGAGGAACGCAAATCCTATTTTCTCCCGTCTTTGCAACAGGAGAAAGTTCAGGGAGCGTCAAAATCCTTTCATCCAGCCATTTGCCATAAACACTGTGCTGCCGTCTGGGATTAGGCCTCTGTTTCCCCATTCTGAACAGAAGCCATTTTCTAATACTAATGTTTTATATACACATCTCAGATACAATGCAACCCCCCCTCCCCAAAGCCCCAAGGCAACAGGGCATTCGTTTATAGTAAATCAGAAGTGTCACCCTTGGCAACCCACAGCACTGAAACATTTATTCGGCTTCACGTTGCTGGCACTTAGAATTATTTCTTTCATGCCTGATAGCCAAATTACAATATGGCAGGTTTCCCTGGAGCTGCCGGATCATTAGTGCCAGCTCACAACATACTTTCAACTGATATGGCATCTCATGTACAGCTGCCAATCAAAAAATGGGAAATGCAAATGAAGGGGAGCCTATTGGTGTTCAATTACTGTACAGTAAGCTCCTTACGGCTCCGCTTAATGACTGGCAGTCATTTTGCTGAGTGGAAGGAAGAAGGGAGAACAGAGAGGAGAAGAATTCCCTCCAGGGAAACCCGTTACCAGCGCGAGAAGTTTTTACATTTGATTTCCATATTTATTAATTTCTTTGCCACCCCTCCCTCTGCCTGTTTTTTAAAACATTAAGCCCAGGAAATACTTAGCATGGCTTGTTATACAAATACATGAGCTCGTCAGCTTAGCCGGCTGCCAAGGCCACATCAGCTGAAAAGATCAGGGAATTTGCTAGTGTTACTTCTCAAGGAAGTGTGAACTTTCCGTTTCGGCAGACTGAACCAAAGCATTAACCTTTCCAAAATGGCTTGTCTGTGGGCCATGTTAGTAGCTGAAAATTGCTCTTTCACAAAGCTGATAACCTGGCTGCTTTTAGCAGCAGACAACAGATGCAGGGAGAACTGCTCTTCAAACCTGCCAACTCCCCATCCCACCCCACCCACCTCCTCTGCCCCTCTGTACTATAGATTTGAGTTGTTTGCCCTGCTGGTTGCAACTGTGAAAGAGACAAACCACTGCCTGGTTTAAACTGCAATTTATCTCCTTGGCTAGAGTTGCAGCACCAGCTGTTTAATCATGGCACAGCATTTGTAGAAAAGCAATATATTTCAGATTTTTTTTTTATAAAAAAAAAAAATTCAAAAGGGCATTGCATATAGAGCCACAGCACGATTTGTACACGGGTTTATAGGCATCGTCATTTTAAGCTTAGATGTTAAACTTGTAAACAGTTAAAGGTGGAAATCACAGTCAATTTGAGCTTCTTTTCATTTGCCTTCTCTCTTTAGAGGAGCTATTGTTGGTAGTCTTTGATGCCACTGGTACAAATGGGATATCATTAGCCAAACAGAAATGCAAAAAAAAAAAAAAAGACAATTGCTTCCTACAAAATCATCATTTGGATACCAGGTAGCTGAGTCTTCCTTTAATGTTCCATCTTGCACAGTGATAAAAAGGCGTTTGCTTTTTAAAAACCTCCCTGCATACCTGCTCATTACAAAACCTAATGTAATGTTATTAGAAGGAACACATTAAATACAGGGGAGACACAGCAGGAATCCAATCTCTGAACACTTTCTACAATTCCAGCTGAGGGATTTGCCTGCTCAAAGTTGGTAGATTTTGGAAGCTGATCTCGGAAAGAAGGATAACCAATATCTTTCTCAGGGAGAAAAAAAAAACTTAGCTGAAATTAAGAACATTCAGCCCTGCTTGTAATTGAATGATTTTCCACACTCTTGACAATCATTTTCATAAGAATGAATTTATTATTCACACTTTACCATTCATATGAAAATGATTCTCCCGTGATTAAGGCAGCACATTTCTAAGAGCAATTTGTTAAGTAACAGGATCAAATAAAGTTTGCCTTTTCTTTTATTTTTGCAGTGTCAGTGAATTACTAGCATCATCATCATCATCATCACCAACAACAACACATCATTGTTATCCTCTAGAAAAATATATCTCCTATTTGCCCTTTGAATTCATGTGAGAGAAAATAAGTTGAACATTGAGTGCTTAAAGATGATGCTATAATTTTCAAGGGATATAAAATTCTAGCAGCATCACTGTACATAATTTGAAGGATCAGAATTGTCCAGTGTTAACCAAACTGTGAACAATAGGTAGAGTGAAAACATGGGTGGATTAACCTCTGTCTGCTGCCCTCATTCAATAATCTGAAGATGTTGTTTAATGTTGCCCTTAGAGAAAATATAGTAAAATTATAACTCAAATTTATTTTATAAGGAAGATTTGCAAGACCTGTTTCAGCTTCTTCAGAGTTTCCATTGTTTTCCTTTTATAAGAAGTACCTTCTGATCCACAAAAGCTTTTTCTAAATAATATTAGCAATAGCACTTAGACTCTTCATAGTGCTTTTACAGCCCTCTCTAAATGGTTTACAGAATCAGCATATTGTTCTCAATAATCTCATTTTACCCACCTTGGAAGGATGGAAGGCTGAGTCAACCCTGAGCTGGTGAGATTTGAACTGCTGAACTGCAGCTAGCAGTGAGTTGAAGTAGCCTGCAGTACTACACTCTAACCACTGTGCAATCTCAGCTCTAATATATGAGCAATTGATGTTTCGATTTGCATAGAACGTGGGAAATAGATTATCCAACAAATCAACTGAGAGTTTTCACTCACAAGCTCAAATTATTCCAGTTTGGATCTATTATATGGAGACCCAGATCTCTAGAAAAGGTTCTAATGCTGGGAAAGCTGGAAGTAAAGAGAGGAAGAGGATGACCAGTAGCAAGGTTGATGGACTCAAGTACAGTGGCAATGAATGCACCATTGGGAGTCCTGAAGGAAATGAAAGACGGGATAGATCACCATGAAGAAAAAATATATGTTGTCTGCTAGGAATTGAATATGACTTGATAGTAATAGCAATAGCACTTAGACTTATATACCACTTCACTGGGCTTTACAGCCCTCTCTAAGCAGTTTACAGAGTGGGCATTTGTCCCCAACAATCCGGGTTCTCATTTTACCCACCTCAGAAGGATGGAAGGCTGAGTCAACCTTGAGACTGTCAGGATTGAATAAACTGAACTCTTGGCAATGTGAGTTGAATTAGCCTGCACTACTGCATTCTAACCACTGCACCATCACAGCTCTTAATCAATCAATCAATCAATCAGTAGCATATTAGGGATTTCACATCTTAAACATCTTATGAAGGAAAGCTTGAGATGAAAACATGAATATATAACACATAATTTGCAGAAGTCACTCATGAGTTGTACTGATGGCTTTTAACTGAGACGGCTTTTAAGAATTTAGCCATGACTTAACAGTGGCAGCCTATTTCCATACAGAAATATGTCTGAAGGTCAGATATTATTCGTCAATAGGAGAAAGAAGTCTTTCCCATTGTATTATGGTTTTCCCTTTCCAAAAGTGTCCAGATTATGAGCAGAAAGCTAGAATGGGTGGAACAAATGAAACTCACAAAGATATTATTTATTTATTTATTTATTTATTTATTTATTTATTTATTTATTTATTTATTTATTTATTTATTTTTGTAAAATGGGAGCATTTTATTCTTAAAGGAAAGAATCTGCAGGGAAATTCTTAAAGGAAAGAATCTGCAGGGAAAAATAATCTTTAGATCACTGAAAAATATACAATATAAAGAAAGCTGTAAGTGTTCTGTTCCATCTAGAAGTTGACTACACTTTGAAAGCTCAGATTTGGTACCCTAACAAAGAAGGAATTTAAGGTAGCAGACTATTTGTGTGAACAACAGAACATATGTAGCCAAGGATTCAAGCCATGTTCACCTACAGAGAAAAAAATCAGTAACTTGAAGCAGTACCTGTGCACTGCTTGTCATGAATGTAGGAATGACCTCCACAAAGAGATAAATCAGACTATCTGCTTTTGAAGGTTTCTAGGATCTGAGCCAAGGTTATATCTTTTTAAAACTGGTTCCAGTTTTAGGAACATAATTAAAAGTGTGTCTTCAGGAGATGACATATTTCTCAATAGCTGTTAAATATTTAATTATTTAATTGTGTACACAGTTTTTTTAAAAAAATGGCTCTGGATTGTGCAAGCTAGATAAATGGATTGTGCAAGCTAGTCTGGTGTCAGATTCTGTACTTGTAATAAATGATGTAATGAAGAGGGATGAACAGTTTTCAACCCAGATCTGGGGAAAAAGAGAGAACATAAAGAAGGTTCACAGGAACAGAGACTACTTCAGATATTGTTGTAGCAGCCAAAATTGAGGCTAGGATGGGTCATATTAATATGTACTAAGGCCCATGGCTTCATCCAGTGTTCATCACTGGAACTTCCAAATGAGCAAACAGGAAAGAGGGGAAGCAGTAATTTTCACATTCTTCTGGGAGATAGTACTTATTAGAATCAGAGGATGAAGACGGAACAGAGAATGGCATCAACAATAAGGAAAAGCCATCACCAGGTTTTGTCCAACTTGTCCCCAAACATGTCACAATGCTAAAATAATTTTGGCTTTCATAAAGCTGATTCTCTTGGGCTATCCTCTACCTCTAATTAAGATGAACTACTCTTTTCATATAAAGTGGGTGTCAACTCTGAAGCGAACCTGGCTGAAGCCATCTTTTCCTGCCTCATAGTTGCCACGAACTTTGAATGGGGAAAAGGGGGGGGGGAATAGATAGACCGGCTACCGGTCAAAACAAAAAGTTTTCTTGTGGGAACCACGGTCATCCTAACAGGTGACAAGAGAAGGAGGAGAGGAGTGACCAAGCAGCCTCCCAGCTACTTACATTGCACAATGTGAGCAGTGACATCTGGGGAGGGAAATATTTGCTCTTTTAATTAGGTGAAAACCGTGGGAACTTATAAAGCTGGTTTTCATCGGCTGTGCTGAAATGACGTATCCAATACACATGTTCTTTGAGGAATCTACCTGCCTCGGAGTTCTGCTTTTGGAGGATGCATTACTCTGAACCCTGAAATTGGGTTTTACTGTACAAGTTTCCATTTTCCAAGCATAGTGTCTTCTGATTCTGCCAGGTGAAAACATGTCTTAGTTAGTTCAGGGTATCATTTTTTTAATATAGAGAATAAGTACATAAAATGAATCTGTCCGTCCATTTCTCTCTCTCTCTCTCTCTGTGTGTGTGTGTGTCTTATCTATCACCTGTCCCTACAGTATCTACTGACCTACCGAGAGAGAGAGAGAGAGAGAGAGAGAGAGAGAGAGAGAGAGAGAGAGAGAGAGAGAGAGAGAGAGAGAGAGAGAGAGCAAAGAAATAAAAAAATCACAAAAGCAATTGGACTTTGAGTTTGAGCACAAGATAATTTTATTTTTTCAAGTGATTAGGAGAAGTAGAAACAAAAGCCTCAAGAGTTTAGGGAAATAACAAGAATGAAAATGTCAAAACAAAAACTTTTAAAGAACAACTAGTTTTAAATTGGCATTTCTTTATAAAATGTGGATTTTTTTTTTTTTACTATTGGATGTATTTTTCAATACTACTGGGACTCCCCTATGGTGTGGGGATTGGCAGATCGTCATGAGTTTATGCTGGATTAAACTAATTGCTACTCATTTAAGATAATTCTTAGTCTGCAAAAATTGGCAGGCCTCTATAAAGAACTTTTTGTGTGGATAGGATTGATCCTTTTTATGACACCAGAAGGTGGAACCAAAATGCCACCCAGAGTCACTTATTGAGATGGGTGACCATAAAAATCAAATAAATAAAAAATAAAATAAAATAAATGAACACACAAATCAAGAAGAATTGGATTGTGGTTTCAAGTAACAGAAGTTTGGCTAGGAAGCGCTATAAGGCTTTGGTACTGAGAGAAGTGCATTTCTGGGAACAGCAACAAAGGTTTCCAGTTACAAAGCTGAATCTTAATTCACAGGATTTTCTTAAAAAAAAAAGGCACAACAAAATATATTTTTCCTCTAAATAATATTATAGATAAACCACACAGCTTTTATCTCAATCTTGGCTACTGAGGTAACCATGAGTGTGCCTATTGCTGTGGCATGACTCAGCAAACTTGATGGCTTCTTCAGGGGCTGAATATAAGACCTTGAAAATCCTATTTTTTAAAAAATAAATTGTGGAGAAATATTTGAGAAGCTTTCGCCTTGCTTTTCAGACCTATTGGATATGCACTAGAAAGCAAAATATATAACAAAGCCTCATTTGAATATAAGGCATTTGTTGGAATTCTTGTATTCTCAAAAAAAAAAAAAAAATACTGATCAGTGTCTTGGATTTTTTTTTTCTTTGATGAACAACTCAATACCAGGGCTGGGGAAAGGGAGAACTTGATCAATGATTAAAACAATGGATTCAATTAATTATCAACAAAAATGGAAGGGCACCTAGTTGCAATTCAGAACTCATTTAGCTTGTGCTTAACTTGCTTTCTATAGTCAGCGGGGCTTCAACATGCTCGAAATCAAAAAAAAGGAGAGAGAAGACAGTGTGAAGAAAACCTAAGGAAGGAGGAACTTCTACCAGTTGTCCTTCAAATAAAAAAAAAGTGTGCATGTGTTGTGCCTGTAAGAGAGAGAGAGAGAGAGAGAGAGAGAGAGAGAGAGAGAGAGAGAGAGAGAGAGAGAGAGAGAGAGAGAGAGAGAGAGAGAGAGAGATGGGCAAAACCTTATGGTTTATGATGGAATAATGGAATGAAAGAATGAGAAAATGAACTCTCTCCTCAAGGAGACAGCCCACTGGAGGAATGACATGAATGACATTCAGACTTGACCCATCATCTCAACTCAAGCTTGCCAGTAAAATGGTAGCAGAGTTAACATATCATCTGGAGGAGTGCAACAGTGCAGAAGATTCTGACAGCCTCAAAGATGACTTTTCTTTTTACCAACTTGCTGGCAGTTGACAGTGTTATGAAGGGGCCAGTAAACAAAGCAATATGTCCAATGCAAAGGCAGTGTTCTTAGAAAGAGGAGGCCAAAGCCTTGGATAGTGAAAGTGAGGTCAATTTTGTTTGTGCCTTTCCTCCCCCCACTCACAGACACAGAAGCTGAATAAATCCTTTCCAAAAAAATCCAGAAGTTGGCAAGAAACAATCCACTGAAAGACAATCATTAGGACCATCTGATGGTCAGCTGTATGATGAGTACTGCTGATTAACAGAGAAATGACTGAGCCATAAAATCCTTGATTGGTCACTCAGGAGGTGGCCTTCTGCAAGTCACATCCAGCCTCTCTTCAACCATCTGCAAGATGAGATCAGATGAGAAGGGCAGTAAAGTTAAAAAACAACAACAAGACCACATTAGAAGGCCAGATCCTGAAGATAAAACTCAAATATTTTGGTCACCTAATGAGAAGGAAGGACTCACTGGAGAAGGGCAAAATGTTGGGAATGATTGAGGACAAAAGAAGGGGATGGTAGAGAATGAGGTGGCTGGATGGAGTCACTGAAGCAGTAGGCATGATCTTAAATGAACTCCGGAGGATGGTAGAGGACAGAAAGGCCTGGAGGAATGTTGTCCATGGGGTCATGATGGGTCAGACATGACTTCATAACTAAGAACAACATATGATAATGTTGGTCTGAAATCTGTGCTGTGATCTCCCCAAAGTTTTCTTTAATTCCATAGGCAGCTTCTGCTTTTCTATCCTATCCATCGGATGCTCTTTGTATGTGTACTTGGAGCTTACTATGTTGTTGTGAGGTGGCCACCATTTATTTCTCTTCTATGCAGAGGTGGGTTTCAGCAGGTTCTGACTAGTTCTGGAAAACCGGTAGTGGAAATTTAGAGTAGTTTGGAGAACCAGTAATAAAAATTCTGATTGGCCCCTTCCCCATCTATTCTCTGCCTCCCGTGTCCTAGCTGATCGGGAGAAAATGGGGATTTTGCAGTAACTTTCCCTGAAGTGGGGAGGGAATGGAGATTTTACAGTATCCTTCCCCTGCCATGCCCACCAAGCCACGTCCACCAAGCCACACCACGCCTACCAAACCACACCCACAGAACCGGTAGTAAAAATTTTTGAAACCCACTACTGCTTCTATGTCATTCTATCGCCTTGTAACCACACTGGCTAACGATGGTCTCTAATCATAAGGCTCTTCTTTTAGAAGTCAGAGAAACTGTACAGGGGACTGGATAAAGGCAAGACATGCACAAATAACTTTTGGCCATGATTGTCAACTACTCCGTATCCCATCAATAAACATCTTAGAATTTGAATCCCTGTTTCAAATTTCTATCTCAAAATGTGTTTCTATAGATAAAGCTAATCTATTAGGATTTATCTTGTTGATATACCTAAAATTGGAAAGTGACTATGAACAAACAATCTTTAGATAATTATCTCTTTACTAGTGTCCTAACTTTTTTGGCCAATGCTATTTAATATACTTTTAAATATGCTTTGTTGTGAAGAAAAATGTGCTTTCAATTTCCTTTTTTTTTTTTTTTTTTGGTAGCAAATCTTGCAGTTTAGAATAAAAACTGAAAGATAATATATAAGATAAGGAAAGGTAAGGTAAGATAAGATAACCTTTATTGTCATTTTTTACTGTGGCGGATGTGTTATGAAATCAGTGAACAATACAGTATCAATAGCATTAATTAAAGGCTGTTGTTTTTCCAGTTTCTTAAAAATCTTGTCAATCAAAATGAATGACTAAATAGCATTGCCATCAGAGATACGTATATTAATGTGACACATACACAACACAATCCAATATAATCTAGTAAAATGTGGTTTAAAATTTAAAAGTGTGTATTATCTTCTACCAATTCCTGTCATAGTGAAGTTTTGATGATATGCCAAGATGGATATAGACGTTTAAGCTGTATAGAGTTCTAAACTAGCTCATCAAGACCTCTTTTCATAATTTTAAAAAACTTCAAGAATAACCTACTGCATTTAATGCAAAAGTTTTGTATAACAGTGAAGAGAGATTTTAAAAGTCTTAAATGGTATTGATAGTCATTCTTCTTTTTGCTAATGTTTTTGATTCTTAAAATATTTATAAGCTTAAATAGATTATTGAATTTGTCAAAACAGTTGTTGTTGGGTTTTTGAAAAGAAAAACATGGTAAAATGGGACTTTGAAGGTTGGACACTTGAGAATATTTAAAGAAATTAAAGATTATAGTGAAAGCACACAATTACTTGAATTTCACTTGTTAACAAAGAATGGAGCAAAATATTTTAACAGTAGATGTTTTGAAAGATATTTTTAAACAATGGACTCAGAAATCAATTTTAAGAATGTCTAACACCATAGATAGTGTCAGTGAGGTCACAGAAGAGGAATTAAGCACATCAGTAAGATTGAAATTGATTTGAATGTGGATTTAAATCTGACAAGTTAGAAGAACAATATGAAAAAAATGATATATTGAACATACAAATAAAACTAGATAATGTCTTAATATTTAAAGAGGACTTAAACATATCAAACCAGAAGGGTGACTTCGATAACTTTTTTGGGGGGTGGATGTACTAGTGAGGTCTGCTAAAGTTTGAAGGATTCTCTCAGAAGAAAAACAGAAAAAATCAAAAGAAATCAAATACTAGGGCCTCATTTGAAGGAGTTAAAAACCAAGATTATTAAAAGTATGGGGAAGGAATGTAGAGTTGGTTTGTATGATCAAGTTTAAAATAGATACATCATTACCAATGGCTTTTGCTGATAAGATCTGGATTTTTTGAAGTTTTCATTACAGTTAAGAGATGAGATAAAGGAGGGAGAGAGCATTTGTTTTAATTTAAGAGATGGTGATGTTACTAAAAATGTTTATATATGTTGTGATGAAGGGGGAAGTTATTTCTTTATATACTTTTTTCTTCTTACTTATATTTTTACAGTGTGCATTAGCTTTTATTTTTTCTAATTGTGATCTATAATAAATTTATTATTTTTTTAAAAAAATATTATTACAGGTGAAACTCGAAAAATTAGAATATCGTGCAAAAGTTCATTTATTTCAGTAATGCAACTTAAAAGATGAAACTAATATATGACATAGACTCATTACATGCAAAGCAAGATAGTTCAAGCCTTGATTTGTCATAATTTTGATGATTATGGCTTACAGCTCATGAAAACCCCAAATTCACAATCTCAGAAAATTAGAATATTACATGAAATCAATAAAACAAGGATTGTACATAGAACAATATTGGACCTCTGAAAAGTATAAGCATGCATATGTACTCAATACTTGGTTTGGGCCCCTTTTGCATCAATTACTGCCTCAATGCGGCATGGCATGGATGCTATCAGCCTGTGGCACTGCTGAGGTGTTATGGAAGACCAGGACGCTTCAATAGCGGCCTTCAGCTCTTCTGCATTGTTCGGTTTAATGTCTCTCATCTTTCTCTTGGTAATGCCCCAAAGATTCTCTATGGGGTTCAGGTCAGGCAAGTTTGCTGGCCAATCAAGCACAGTAATCCCATGGTCATTGAACCAGGTTATGGTACTTTTGGCAGTGTGGGCAGGTGCCAAGTTCCTGCTGGAACATGAAGTCAGCATCCCCATAAAGCTCGTCTGCGGAAGGAAGCATGAAGTGCTCCAAAAACTCCTGGTAGACAGCTGCGCTGACCCTGGACTTAACGAAACACAGTGGACCAACACCAGCAGATGACATGGCTCCCCAAATCAACACAGACTGTGGAAACTTCACACTGAACTTCAAGCATCTTGCAGTGTGTGCCTCTCCATTCTTCTTCTAGACTCTGGGTCCTTGGTTTCCAAATGAGATGCAAAAGTTGCTCTCATCAGAAAAGAGGACTTTGGACCACTGAGCAACAGACCAGTTCTTTTTGTCTTTAGCCCAGGTAAGACGCTTCTGACATTGTTTGTTGTTCAGGAGCGGCTTGACAAGAGGAATATAACATTTGAAGCCCATGTCCAGGATCCGCCTGTGTGTGGTGGCTCTTGATGCACTGACTCAGTGCATCCTCAGTCCACTCCTTGTGAAAGTCCGCAACACTTTTGAATGGCCTTTTCCTGACAATCCTCTCCAGGATGCAGTCATCCCTGCTGCTTGTGCACCTCTTTCTTCCACACTTTTCCCTTCCACATAACTTTCTATTAATGTGCTTTGATGCAGCACTTTGGGAACATCCAACTTCTTTTGCAATTACCTTTTGAGGCTTTCCCTCCTTATGGAGAGTGTCAATGCTGGTTTTCTGCACAACTGTCAGATCAGCAGTCTTTCCCATGATTGTGATTCCTGCTGAACCAGACTGAGAGACCATTTATAGGCTCAGGAACTCTTTACAGGTGTTATGGCTTAATTAGCTGATTAGAGTGGGATACTTTGAGCCTAGAATATTGAACCTTTTCACAATATTCTAATTTTCTGAGATTGTGAATTTGGGGTTTTCATGAGCTGTAAGCCATAATCCTCAAAATTATGACAAATCAAGGCTTGAACTATCTCGCTTTGCATGTAATGAGTCTATCTCATATATTAGTTTCACCTTTTAAGTTGCATTACTGAAATAAATGAACTTTTGCACAATATTCTAATTTTTCAAGTTTCACCTGTATATTTGTCTTACTTCAAACCAAGTTTGAACTTGTTAACAATTCTTCTGCAAATAATTTCGAAGAGAGGGGAATTTACCACTAATAACCACTGTTTAATCTTTTAAAGTCCTCTATTTTCTCATCAAGTACACTGTTCAAATTTATGTGTTGGGTAAGAGGGAGGGATGCAGCAGGGGCCAGAAACTCTTTTTGTTAGAAACTTCTAAAATAAAATTTAAATATAGTAAATACAAATCAGAGGTGGGTTGTTACCGGTGCGCAGTGGTTTGGGTGAACTGGTAGCACTGACAATCACCTGATAGCAAACCGGTTGCCCCCGATGTTCAGACTGGCCCACCCGCCTGTGCTTTTTTACCTTTATTTTCTCAGCTGATTAGCATGGCAGAGTGGATTGCCGTGTGGATCAACTGTACTTTACTCAGTAGAAACATGGAAGTGGAAAGTTTTTGCAAACTGGGCATGCGTACACAGCATGCGTTTGGCACGCACACAAAGCACGAAGCCTGCGCACTAAGCACATGATTAGCGAACTGGTATTAAAACCGGGAGGAACCCACCACTGATACAAATATGTTAATATCATGAAGGAATGGTATTACGCTAATACGTGGAGACTCTGTCCTAATTTATCTTATCAATTGGATGTTTTCTGAGATCTGAATAAATATTAAGTGAAAAGCATCAAAATAATATGCTAACCTTTTGCTTATACTTATACTACCATACCTTTGCTTATATTGTGTAGTATACCTAGTTTATTTCTTTTTTTTTTAAAAAAAAGAGATAAAGAATTCTAAACAGTGCATGAAAGGAAAAAATAGAGCAGAGTTCCACAACCTTTCTGGCTTTGTTGAAGGTGAGAGAGGATGGTTTTGCATGAGTAGTGGGCATGTGCGCCCACCATTCATGCAAATGGAGTGTGCACAAAGGTGTTCACTCACTGCTTGCGCAAATGAGGATGTGCACATGCCTGTGCTTACTAGCCGCTCAACTGCCACTTCCATGGCCCAGTTCCGAAAGGCTCAAGGACAGTGGTGGGATTCAGCCGGTTTGCAGCAGTTCAGGCGAATCGGTTGTTAAATTACTTCCCCCAACTGGAAATCAAAGTGGATCCTGGCACTGCACTGCAATGGAGAAACAGGCAAAGGAGTGGCCGGTGTGAGGTAAGGAGAAGACCACTTTTCCTCTTTCTTCTCCCTATTCCTCTTCCTTCCCTCGTGCCAACCACTCCATTGCTCATTTCTCCATTGCAGTGCAGTGCAGCGCAGTGCCAGGATTCACTTTGATTTCCGGTTGGGATGAGTAATTTAACAACTGGTTTGCCCAGTGTCAGGTTGGCCATCGCGGGTGGCTCGTTTGACATGTGCGGTGGAACTGGAGGATGGGGATGGGCCGTGCCTTCCATGACAACCAACATGACCCTGGGCAATCCGGTTGTTAAATTATTTTAATCCCACTACTGCTCAAGGCCCAGTAGTGGGCCGTAGCCCATGGGTTGGGGACCCCTGTAATAGAGATAAAAATTGACAATGTATGAAATAGGAACAAAGTACTCAAAGAAATATTTACTTTAAATATAGCTTTTTGGCTAATCAGGAATAAAAAGACATTATACTATGCTGTTTTGTTCTTTCACTAAAGAGGTCCATAATCATTTATTTAATTGGTGCCAATCCTTTGTAATTATTACTCTTAACTATATGAATCCATCTGAGGCCATATGAAGTCCACTCATTCCTTAAAGGCATTTCTTGTCACTCTTTATCATTGTTGATTAACACAGCATGCAATTTATCAAATTGACTTCTTGTCTTATTACTGAATGAAATGTATTCAACTGAAGTTGTAAAAATGTTTTTTTTTCTCCTTTCATGGCAGGCAATGTGGTTCTGCACTCTCTTTAGAAACCTTTACTTATGCAATTCATAAAACTAATGGTGAGAATATGAATATATTTGTTGCTGTTCTAGGAATTACCTTCTGTGGAATCAACGAGCAGTGGTAATTGTTCATTTGTGGGGGGGGGGGGGGTGTTACTCAATTTCCCTGTGTGAGTGAGTTTGGGATGGGATGAAGATTCACAAAGGAAGACCATGTAGCAACCACAGCAGGTAGATTTCCCTTTCAATGGATCTTCAGGGACTGGCCTTGATGTTGGAGGCATTAAAAATATATTGAACACATTTCCTGCTGAACAGGAAAACATGATTTCTGAGGGGAGCCTTGTGGGTAACCTGTCAGTGACCACATGCAGATTTTTCATGGAACATCATGTGGGTGATAGAATTTAGCTCCCCTTTTGGCTAAAAAAAAAAAAGCACAGAGAGAAATTTAGAAGTGTGCTTCTTTTCTTCCACAAAGGAAGCTCAAAATCTGTTCCTCCACTGACTTCAGGTACTATGAATTCATCAATCTCAACAATCCTGCACATAAAACACTCAGTTCAACACCCATAGGCCTTTTTTTTTTTTTTTTACTAGTGACTTTCTCTTCAATGAGCTTTAAAGCTGTGGTAAACTTTGCTTTGCAAATTTGCAAAACATTTTCACCTGCAAAAGAAACTTCTGTTACCTTGTTTTCAAAGGTAATGGGGGATGTCTCCTGCAAGTGTTTGTCATCTGACAATTTTGGTGAAAGTGGGGGCGGTGATACCGCAATTTTGTCCTTTGCCTTATACATCTTTCCATCAGTCTAAATCTTCTCTGGCTATCCATATTCCCAGACTAAAAAAGTCCACGGGAAAATTTCCGAATTTTTAAATTTATTTTAAAAGCATAATAGCAGTGTTCCAATATCTCAGGGGCTGTCACAAAGAAGAGGTGGCCAACCTATTCTCCAAAGCACTTGAAGGCAGGACAAGAAGCAATGGATGGAAACTAATCAAGGAGAGAAACAATCTACAACTAAAGAGAAATTTCCTGACAGTGAGAACAATAAACCCATGGAACAGCTGGCCTTCAGGAGTTGTGAATGCTCCATCAATGGAGGTTTACAAGAAGAGACTGGACAATCATTAATCCAGAATGGCAAAGGGTCTTCCAGCTGAGCAGGGAGTTGGACTAGAAGACTTCCAAGGTCCCTTCCAACTCTGTTATTCCGTTAAATGTCAGATTAGGCCTCACTAATTTAAAATACATTATAATTCTAACGAATGAACAAGAAGACAAGAAAGCTGCACATTACATGAAAACTTTTACATTCATTCTTTGAACATTCTGCCAGTTTGTTTAATCTAGGAATATCTTCCAAAGAAACATTTCATTGTGAGATAATTGATTCGCTTCTTTATTCAACACTGGTTCCTCTCCTTTCCCGTTTTAGTCAACGCAGTGCCACATTGACTGGAAATCCCAAGAAATCTTCTGGTTTGGTGGGTAGGCTACCAACGTTTTAAATCGATAGAATATTTATTTAAAATATATAACATATTTATTTAGAATGTATGAATATTCCTCTCAATCCTCCTTATTCTGAGAATATTAATGTGATGGCAACTTTTATTGCAAAAAAAAAAAAAATGGCTGTGCAAATTAACTGATATTCTTAGTAAATAGGGAAAAAGCTGCTGACTTATTAGCACAAAACATTTGCTGTTCAGCCAGCTTTTCTTACAAATTGTCCTAGCTTGTTGGTTACAAGTTTTGTTGATACTCAGCATTTTCCCTACTAATTTTCACTTTCCCTCCTGTAGGAACCTTGATAAGAAAAACCTTCATGCTGAATATTCCATCATTCAAATTAATAGCCATTTGCTTGGAATGCTATTACAGCCGCGTAGACGCTCACACACACTGACACACTCTCAACCTCTGCAAATCCAGGAGGATCAGAGGTTCACAGATTTATTCTGCAGCAATTTATATATCAACCACAAAGAGTGGCATGTCTTGCTTCTCCTCTAATGGGACAACAATCAAAATGATACATTTTCATTTTCGAATGACAATGAAAAACACCAAGGAGTGTACTAAGGCCAAAAATTATTGCTAGAACTTATGAGCAAGTCATTTCCTAAACAGCTTTTTGCCTTGCTGGCTGTCTGATCAAAAGTGCCCAGGATTTCATTGAAGTGAACTGTTCTAATGAAAAAGAACATTTGACGAACAAGCATGACTGCAAATTCAATTCCAATCCTCATCACTCCAATTGAGTAAAACAGGAAAATAGCTGTAATCATCCACACAATCAGGCAGTACAGAAATTATCCCAAAAGATCTTGACATGACCTTACCATGATCCATCCTAAACTACAGCCTCGCGAACACGCAGAAGTGTAGGTGTGTGGTACATGGGCTATTTTGTTCTGCCATTGTATTGTCACGGGGGGGGGGGGGGGGCGGGAATGGAAGAAGAAAAACTATCTATGTTACCATATGCTTCTGGGAAAAAGGCTGGGTATAAATTTAACAAATTTTCCCACAGTGACAGCTTAGTTTAAAAATCACCAAGTAGGAAAGCTATGGCAAATCTAGACAGTATACTAAAAAGCAGAGACATCTTCCTGCCAACAAAAGTCCGTATAGTCAAGGCTATGATTTTCCAAGTTCCAATGTATGGGTGTGAAAGTTGGACCATAAGAAAGGCTGAGTGACAAAGAATGGAGGCTTTCGAACTATGGTGGTGGAGAAGACTCCTGTGAGTCCCTTGGACTGCAAGGCGATCAAACTGGTCAGTCCTAGAGGAGATCAACCCTGACTGCTCTTTAGAAGGTCAGATCCTGAAGATGAAACTCAAATGCTTTGGACACCTAATGAGAAGGAAGGACTCACTGGAAAAGAGCCTAATGCTGGGAAAGATTGAGGGCAAAAGAAGAAGGGGACGACAGAGAATGAGGTGGCTGGATGGAGTCACTGAAGCAGTAGGTGTGAGCTTAAATGGACTCCGGGGGATGGTAGAGGACAGGAAGGCCTGGAGGAACATTGTCTATGGGGTTATGAAGGGTTGGACATGACTTCGCAACTAACAACAAAAGTTAGGTAAACTTGGATTTGGTATTTTAACCACCATATGAACATTGGCTCTCAATACGAGTCAGTGGAAGGTTATTTGAAAGCCTTAACTAGAAAAAGAAAAAAAAGGAAGGAAGGAAGGAAGGAAGGAAGGAAGGAAGGAAGGAAGGAAGGAAGGAAGGAAGGAAGGTGTCAGCATTCCAGAACAACCCAACTACAATTAAAAACTCTGAAACAAACTTCATCTCAAAATCTTCATTCATTGGAATAAGAATACCGGCCCATCTGGAAAAACCCAAATCTGAGAGTTCTGGGTTTTCCCTCAATAAATCAAAACCCTATATCCAGCCCCTGCACCCATCAGTTCATCATGTGGCCCAATCACCACCTGTCCCAACTTGAGACACCATTGCAACCACTCTTCCTCCAGATGCAGGAGCACCATGACCTTGACTGAAAAGGAGAATGCTATTATGTCTAACAAAATCATCTATCAAATCCCCCCTCCTACTTTCCCAAGCGCAAGAAGGTGGCAGCGTGGAAGCTTCCGAGGTTAATATGGCTTCCAAAACTGACAGAAAGAAGGAAGGAAAGAAAGAAAAGAAGGAAGGAAGGAAGGAAGGAAAGAAAAAGAAACAAAGAAACAAAGAAAGAATTACATTCATCCAAGGATCCACCAAGACAGAGAAAAGGATAGATAGATAAGACTCTCTTGAGCAATGGCACTCCAAGCTTCTAATTAACAAATGCCTTGAGATATATTTATACTTGATATGGATTTGATGCTGAGAAAATCTGGTAAGCATTTGATTTTTAGGCAACAATGTTCAGACCTTTGGAACTGGAAAAAGAAAACATCTTGGTGGAAAATGCAGAAGAAGTGAGAGACCTTGAAGAAAAGCCAAGACGAAATGTAAACTTTGTTCAGGGAATAAGTTGGCAGAAACATCAAAATAGTAAAGAAGAGTCCCTCCCATTTCTAAGTCACACTGGAGATGTCATTGAAGAAGCAGAGTCCACAAGCAGAATATATAATTCCAGTGGAAAGCCTTATAGCAGTCCTGTACTGCCAATTACACAGAAGAAGCCAACTTCTGATGCCAACCCAGGTTATTTATTGCAGTCATGAATCTTAACGTAAAACGCATAGCAAACGGCAAACTTTCTGCTTGGAAAATAAAAGTAGAAATGGCATGATTTTCAGCTTGTCCAGAGAGAAAAAAAGAAACCGCATTCAGACTTAGTCAAGGGAGGTCAACTTCTTGGCCAACGTAAATCAGGTAATCCAAGGAACCTAATGAACTATACAATAAGGCTACAGGCAAACAGAAGGGTTGAACATTGTTTGCCACAAAGAGTCAGCCAAACCATGGTTTCCTTTGTATAGCTTTTACAATCAGGTTGATTAATTTGATGAACCAGGTTGATTATTTTGATTAATTAATTTGATGAATGATTAATTTGATGAAAAAACCCGCTTCTTTTTTCTCAAATAGTTTGCTTGACCTTCTTTGTTCTTTTTCTTTTAAATCTCTTGATGTTACTGATCACGCCTAGTTCATATTCTGGATCAGATGATTAAGGGCAGCTTCTTAGTAAGTCATAGAGAAGGCTATGGTTTAGATTGGCCAAGCTTTTTAGCCAATTTCTTTGGGGAAGGCTTCACTTATTCTGGCCAAATTCTCCAGCTTCTGAATCTGGAGATGCCGACTGAATCTTACCAACAGTGCCTGTGGCCTTCATATATTCTTAAAGTTTCCCCCTAAAGGCAGTTGTGTTGCATCAGGGATGTTGCAAAGATGCTTTGTTTTTCCTTGAAGATGTTTCGCTTCTCATCAGAACTGAAGAAACTTCTTGGACAGGGGGTGAAACGTTTTCAAGGAAAAATAAAGTCCAGTTGCCTTTTTAAAAAAGCACCTTTGGGACAACCATGACCTGCATGACTGAGAATCTCCATAGATGTTAATCAGGGATGGTTCTAGCATGACTCTAGCATGACACGGGAGGAAGCATTTCTCACGTTATTTCCTTATTCTATTCTCCACACACAAATATATCATTCTGACAAGCTTTCAATAGAATAATAATTTTTTTTTTAAAAAAAATCCCAGTTATGTATATAGTAGGGGAAAAGCAACTACTGTATAAAGATGCCATTCAACAAACTCTGCTGCTGATTCCAACTCCATATGTCAAGTGTTTGGAAACTTCTGATGGATGAAAAGCATTATCAGAAATGACACAAACTTGGATTTCTAGGATGTATCTTCTGATGGAGAAATTTAGCCTCAGGATGAGTAACCGCAAAAAGATCTCTACTTGTCCTCAATTGAATGAGGGCAAAAACTGCTTTTAGATCTGATTGCCCAGCTCCAGGAAGAATCAGAATTCCTTAGAATAGAATAGCGCTGGAAGGGATCTTGAGGTCTTCTAGTCCAGCCCCAGAACCTATACCATTTCAGATAAGTGACTGTCTAGTCTCTTCCTAAAAACCTTCAGTGATGAAGTGCCCACAATTTCTGAAGGCAAGCTGTTCCACTAGTTCATTGTCTTCACTGTTAGGAAGTTTTTCCTTAATTCCAGGTTGCTTCTCTTTTTGATTAGTTTCCAACCATTGTTTCTTGTCCTGCCCTCTTTTGCTTTGGAGAATAATTTGACCCCCTCTTCTTTGTGGCAGCCCCTCAAATATCGGAATACTGTTATCATGTTACCTCTAATTCTTTTCTTTAGACAAGCCAAACCCAAATCCTGTGGTCGTTCCTCATATGTTTTAGTCTCCAGGGCTTTGATCAGCTTAGTTGCTCTTCTTTGAACTTTTTCTAAAGTCTCAGCCTCTTTTTTATAGTATGGTGACCAAAATGGGTTTCAGTATTCTGGATGTGGTCTTACTAGGGTTTTATAAAGCGGTACTAGTACTTCATGTGATCTTGATTCAATGCCTCTGTTAGTACAACCCAGGATTGTATTAGCTTTTTTGGCTGCTACTGCACACTGCTGGCTCATATACAGAGCTCATATACAGAATCATATATAGAGGTGTATATGTATGGATTGGGGCCAACTTGAATTTTAAGCTACAGCCGTCTCAGAACACATAGAAAGCATGGGTTTGCAGACACAAGTTTTGTCCACACATACGATCATATTTTTTTCAGTTATGTGACTCTACAGCTCAACAATAATGCTTAAATAATAATGGTTTAAAACCTAATTTAGATTATAGACCGAATAAATCATTAGAATTTAATTTCGCAGTGCCTAGCCTGTTTCAGCTGATTTTCTTGAGTTTAGATCAAGGGGTAATTGATTGGTTCTCAATTTAGAAAATGATTAAAATCTCATTTTCATGTATGCATGCACATACCCATACATGCACACACCTGTAGATGCACACATCCCTTAAAATTAACAAATTTTAAGTTTAAATACTAAGCAATGTGCATACCTTTATTTGAAAGGTATGAAGGGCTAAAAAGACACTTTTAAGCCAATATTAATTCCAAAAACACAAAAAGAAAATCAAAAGCAACTTCTTTTCTAAAAGCAACCTGGTATTTTTTTTTTAGAACCTTGAACCCAACAACTGAATTTTTTGGGATCCCACATCCAAAACATAATTAAATTAGCATAATGTGTGATTAGCTGAAAATCTTCTGCACTTAACAGATGTTGGGAAATGGCTGTGAGGAATTTCCACTTTTGTTTGCACCCATCACTCTCCTAAGCAATCTCTATATCCAGATTAGAGCAGGCACACATGCCACTCAGCTCAGCCAGCAAAAAATTTAACTGGATGTTTATTTATTAAACATTCAGGAAACATCAAAAACAGTTAACTGGCAAATATGGGACAAAGACAGGCAAAGACAGAGAGAGGGAGAAAGAGACGCATGAATAACAGGGAAGAAATGAAAAGACATAATTATCTACATTATCTATATCTGTGTATCCAAAGCACAGAGACCCTGGAAACAAAGCCATGCATAATTTACACCAACAACCCTAGAGGGAGTGGCCTTTGGCCATTCCAGCTTTAACCCATGTATGCACATTACATCAGCCGAATAGAAATGGAAAGTAGGACACCAGGTGATCCCTCCCTTATTCTATGCTATTAAAGAAAGAATTTAGTGGATGGGAATGATTACAAACAGTGCCATGTGATCAACACAATCTGCTACAAGATTTTTGTTGCCTTGTGTGTTTTTCGACATCTACTGTATTCCCACATCACACCTGAGAATGTAGCCACTACCAGGGCATGACTCCTTCATGTTTTGTTAGGACAGCCCAAAATAAACCTCACACAGAGCTTGTGACAAATCTACACTCCATCAGATGTAGATCGTGTGTATTTATTTTCGACATCCACTTGCAGAGCTTACTGGAGAACAAAAGAGGGAAAGAATGAAAGAATCTTGCCTTTGAAAGGTTTCACAGGCACGATAAGGTATTTACTCTATTTATTGCCGAGATCAAACCTCTACACAGATGTCACATTTCACAAATTCCATCAGAAGATCAGACAAACAGTCTCTGGAAAGTTCAGAGCATACGGGCTTTGAGGGGCATTCCCGTCCCGTTTTCTGTTATGAACCCTGAGCCTTTGTTGTCTCCGCAGTGCTGATAAATCAATCCATCAAAAAAAAATTTTTTTTTTCGTCAGTGAAACTCAATCAAGAAAGGTCATGTCAGCGGGAGAGGAACAGATTAAATTAGCATCAAATTAGACATGGAAAGTGAGTTCTGTCAAAATCATCACAGCGCTCAGCACAATTAGAATATGTTAATTATGCATTTCATTAAGGTAGTGCTCTTTGAATGTGAGATGAAATGTCAGTGGTGTAGGCATCCGAAAAAAGGAAGATTGCCAGGCACAACTTTCTGTAGACAATGTGTGACACCTTCATTAACATCAAGAATCACAAGTCTGTCTTGACTTTTTTTGTAAAGTATTCATCCATTAACCGTTTGTTGGCACCCAAGACTTCCTTCTCAACTCTGGTGGGTTCTCAGATCTCATGAGCTTTGTCTTCGAAAGACACCAACCCCAGGTGGTCCTCGGGGGTCTCCAAGGAGGGGGTCTCCCCAACTGATAGTGAGACACAGGGGAAAAAAAACCCTTCGCAGGTGTATCAGAATAGCATGACTGCACAAGCAGGACTCTCTGTGTAAAAATAAAAGTCTGAGCTGCTAAAGGAATGAAGGCTGGAGAAAACAAAAAGGGAGGGAGGAGAAGAAGGAGGGGAAAAGTAGGAATCCGTTTTATTTTGTATCTGGCTGGAAGCTAATATCAGTAGCAAATTAGGGTGGTGGGTTAGAATAAAGACTGCAAAACCTCCGTTTGACAAAACCTTAATTTGTAGGAATTATTTTGCATAATTTCTCCAAGCACATCACTCAATCTGGGATGAGGCCTATGAAGAAATTGTAAGGCAAGAAAAGCATTGTGATTTTTGGGTAAGACAGCAAACTTATCATCTACCGCACCATCCATTTTAATGATACTTGCAGCATTTCATTGACTGGTTGGGATCCAGCCACAGAAGTTTCAATTGTGTGCCTTTTAAGTTTTGTGTAGCTGAATGGAGAAAATGGTGGCCATCAGCCATTCAATTAAGTCAGAACAAATATTTGAATGGGATGGAGGTGAATATCTGACAGAATATGATGACTTTTTCAAGGTCTGAATCATCTCAATGCCAGCCTCAGTTTAGGGAAAAGGTCTGCAAAACCCCATCAAGCTGAAGGTAGGACAAGAAGCAATGGGTGGAAACTAATCAAGGAGAGAAGCAATTTAGAACTAAGGAGAAATTTCCTGACAGAACAATTAATTAGTGGAACAACTTGCCTCCAGAAGTTGTGAATGCTCCAACACTGGAAGTTTTAAAGAAGAGATGGGATAACCATTTGTCTGAAGTGGTGTAGGGTTTCCTGCACCATTTCAGGGGGTTGGATTAGAAGACCTCCAGGGTACCTTCCAACTCTGTTAGTCTATTCTAATCGGTTCTGTTTTGCAAAACTAAAACTAAAACATCTTCATAAAGTCTGCATAATGGTAATTTAGCACAGACGTGGTTGGGGCGCTCATTTTCTAGGCAACCTACTTTTCCACAAGGCTGCCTTGTACATCCTGGAGCCTGCCCAACTTTACTGCTGAATTTTGATCTCCCTCCATTTGGAAGTGGAAAACAATGGAAAGCTGTAAAAGGACCGTAAAATAGGTTTAATTTAACAAAAGCCAAAAGCAAACAATGCTCCTGCTTGCAAAGAGCAAAACTTAGATTTCCCATTTTTCTTCTCATCCTGGTCTTCAGGCTATTAAATATGGTTCTCAGTCATCCAAAGCTTGTTCATGTTGGTCCTCTAGGAGTTCTGTAATTGAGTTAGAAGAAGTAGATGGTCGTTTTACTCAGGGGAAAAAAGGGCTGGCAGGTCATTACGGTTCCAGTTAAGTTCAAATAGTTAATTTCAGAGTAGCAAGTTAGGAGAGAGTCATTTTTTTTATTTTTTTATTTTGCTTTCACAGTGGGGATTTCCTATTACAAATCCTGGAATATTTGCAAAAAAACCTTTTAAGAAATGATTGAAAGTCTGTTGTGGCAATCTTCCTTCAATATATTTACCCACAGTTCTTGCAATAATATTCCACAGGTATCCACATTTTCTAAGTGCGCCTTACACAATGAATCATAACTGAGTAATAGCCCTGGTTAAAAAGTAGGTTGCTGATTTGGAGGGGTTTTTTTTGTGTGTGTGTGTGTCATGCAAATCCAGCCTTAAATTCTAGCTAGGTTATGTTTAACTGTTTGAATTAATCTGGATAAGCAGCCATAATTCTTGAACATTCACGGTAATGAATATCAGTAGAACTCCAAAGAGAAAGTCTAAGAGAAGCTTTGTTCATATACGTTTTGCTGTTGTGAGTCTTCACTAACTGTTTGAAGTAATTTGAGCCAAAAAAAAAAAAGGAAGACATATTTAATGTACAGTCTTGTCTTCACACCTGTGCAACTGTCTTTTTCAACATTCTTGTTGAAAAATCTTCTTTGTCAAACAAAAGCAGATACCAACTTGACATTGGATCCTGGACAAAGGAAGTTATAATCTTTTAAGGTGAAATTCATTTGTTCAGGGGGAAAAAAAAACCCCAAATGCATAGCTCATAGTACAGAAAGGAAAATTGATGCTTAAGAGAAAGTGTAGGAGAAAGTGTCAGCTGTGTTGCTTCTACATCTGTGGCCAATTTCTTCTCTCCTGATACCAAAATCACTTATTATAGGAGCCATCATCAAACTAAAGCCTGCTATCTGTGAAAATGCCAGCCTTATAGGATAGACCAATTTAAGAAACCAAAGCCACATAAGTTTGAAGCCTATAGAAGCCAACCTATTCTCCAAAGCACCTGAAGGCAGAATAAGAAACAATGGTTGGAAAATTATCAAGGAGACAACCAACCTAGAACTAAGGAGAAATTTCCTGACAATTAGAACAATTAATCAGTGGAATGACCTGCCTCCAGAAGTTATGGGCAGTCCCATATTGGAGGTGTTAAAGAAGAGATTGGACAACCATTTGTCTGAAATGGTATGGGGTTGGACTAGAAGACCTCCAGGGTCCCTTCCAACTTTGTTGTTCTGTTATTCTGAAACTAGTTTATTAGTAAAGCTCCCATAATAGAATCTTACAAGCCTGACTAAGTCTTGGCCTGCCTCATTTTATCTTGGTATGGACCAGGGGTGAAATCCAGCAGGTTCTGACAGGTTCTGGAGAATTAGTAACGGAAATTTTGAATAGTTCGGAGAACTGGCAAATACCACCCATGGCTGGTCCCAGAATGGGGTGGGAATGGAGATTTTGCAGTAACCTTCCCCTGCCATGCCCACCAAGCCACACCCACAGAACCGGTAGTAAAAAAAAAATTGGATTTCACCACTGGTATGGACCAACAAGGGGCCTATATGAGAGGTTTTCTCACGTTTTTTCTTGGAATGAGCTCAAGTTTCAGTTTCAGTTTCAGTTTTATTGCATTTATATACCGCCCTTCTCCCGGATGGGACTCAGGGCGGTTTACAGCCGTATTAAAACAATCAGATATAAAAATTAAAAATAATTAAAAATAATTAAACTGTTTGGCCATAAAATTAAAACCCCTACTAAAAACCCTATTAAAATTTAACGCAAATTTAAGTCAGACCGGCTTGGTGAAACAGTAGAGCCTTCAGGGCTCGTCGGAAGGCACGGAGCTCAGGAATCTTTCTTATATCCGGGGGTAGTTCATTCCATAGGGCTGGAGCTCCCACAGAGAATGCTCTCCCCCTGGGGGCCGCCCACCAGCATTGTCTGGCTGATGGCACCCTGAGGAGGCCCTCTCTGTGAGAGCGTATCAGGCAGTGGGAGATATTCATTGGCAGAAGGCGGTCCTGTAAATATCCCGGTCCTAAGCCATGGAGTGCTTTGAAGATGGTGACTAGCACTTTGAATCACACCCAGAAGACCACCGGGAGCCAGTGCAGCTCACGCAAGAGGGGAGTTACCCGGGAGCGACGGGTTGCTCCCATAACCACTCGCGCAGCCACATTCTGGACCAGCTGAAGTCTCCGGGTGCTCCTCAAGGGGAGCCCATGTAGAGAGCATTACAGTAGTCCAAACAGGAAGTGACAAGAGCGTGAGTGACTGTGCGTAGGGCATCCCGATCCAGAAAGCAATGCAACTGGGCAATCAGGCAAACCTGATAAAAAGCTCCCCTGGCCATGGCCGTCCTATGATCGTCTAAGGACAGCCGTGCATCCAGGAGGATGCCCAAGTTGCGAACCCTCTCTGAGGGGGGCAAGATCTCTTCCCCAATAGCCAGTGATGGAACCAACTGGCTATATTGGGGCGCTGGAAGCCACAGCCACTCTGTCTTGGAGGGATTGAGTCTGAGCCTGTTCCTCCCCATCCAGATCCGTATGGCTTCCAGGCAGCGGGACATCACGGTAAGGGCATGATGATCCGGGGTAGAAACGTACAACTGCGTGTCGTCGGCATACAGTTGACACTTCACCCCGAAACCACAGATTATCTCACCCAGCAGCTTCACATAAATGTTGAACAGGAGGGGCAAGAGGACAGACCCCTGTGGCACCCCACAAGTGAGGTGTCTCGAGGCCGACCTCTGTCCCCCCATGATTGATGGTATCAAAAGCCGCTGAGAGATCAAGAAGGACCAGGACCGAGGAAGATCCTCTGTCCCGAGCCCACCAGAGATCATCAACCAACGCGATCAATGCCGTTTCCGTGCTGTAACCTGCCCTGAAACCCGACTGGCATGGATCCAGATAGACAGCTTCATCCAGGTAACGAGGGAGCTGTTGCGCTACCACACTCTCAACAACCTTCGCCATGAAGCGAAGGTTGGAGACTGGACAATAATTACCTAATATAGCCGGGTCCAGGAAAGGCTTCTTGAGGAGGAGCCTCACCACCGCCTCTTTCAAGGCAGCCGGGAAGACACCCTCACTAAAAGAAGCATTAGTAATACCCTGGAGCCAGCCTCGTGTAACCTCCCGGGAAGCCAGTACCAGCCAAGAGGGACATGGGTCCAATAAACATGTGGTAGCGTTTAGCCTCCCTAGAATCCTGTCCACGTCCTTGGGAGTCACAGTGTCAAACTCATCCCAGATAACATTCTCAAGATCCACTCCCATCATCCCATCTGAAACCACCCAATTGGAGTCCAAGCCGTCCCGAATCTGAGCGACTTTATCATGCAGATATTGCACAAATTCCTCAGCTCTCCCCTGCAATAGGTCATCCCGCGCTCCCATCTGTAAGAGGGAGCGGGTCACCCTAAACAGGGTGGCTGGGCGGTTATCTGCTGATGCAATAAGAGCGGAGAAATAGTTACGTTTCACCACTTTTATTGCCACTAGGTAAGTCTTAATATGATTTCTTACCAGTGTCCGGTCAGATTCAGTGCGACTGATCCTCCAATTGCTCTCTAGGTGTCTTTTCCAGTGCTTCATCTCTCTCTCTCTCTCACCTCTAATCGAGGTCGGCACCGGGTCAGAGGCCGCAAAGGCACGACCGGTCCAAAGCCCCGGCAGCCGCCCTATCCCAGGCGGCTACCAGTTCTTCAGTCAAACCGTGAGCCAGACCCTCTGGGAAAGGCCCAAGCTCTGTCAGGAACCTATCAGGGTCCATCAGGGGCCTGGGACGGAACCACCTAGTCGGTTCCATCTCCCTGCGACCAAGGGAAGCGGTATGGAAGTCTAGCCGAAGGAGCGAATGATCTGTCCATGACAAGGGATTAATGACTAGTTCCCCTAAATCAAGATCATTCAGCCACTGACCAGAGGTAAAAACCAAGTCTAGCGTGTGTCCCCCCATGTGGGTGGGGCCATGAACTAACTGGGTCAGGTCCATGGCCGTCATGGAAGCCATGAACTCCTGAGCCGCCTCCGACGTTTCGCCGATGGATGGCAGATTGAAATCCCCCATAACCATAAGTCTGGGGGTACCAACCGCCACCCCAGCTATTACGTCGAGCAACTCAGGCAGGGCTGCTGCCATCCGGCAGGGAGCCAGGTATGTGATCAGCAAGCCCATCTGCACCCCACCACCCCACTTCACAAGGAGAGACTCACAGCCAGCAATCTGAGGAACAGTGGCCTCTCTTGGATCTAGGTCTTCCTTAACAATCACCGCTACCCCTCCGCCCCTCCCCTGAGCCCTCGGCTGATGAAATGCGCGGAAACCTGGTGGGCACATCTCAACGAGGGCACCCCGCCTCCTGGCCCAACCAAGTTTCCGTAATTCCCGCCAGGTCCGCACCCCCCTCCTGGATTAGATCGTTAATGAGGGGGGCTTTAGTTATGGCAGACCTGACGTTGCATAGCATCTGCCGAAGGCTCGGGCCCTGAGGGTCTGGACAACCAGGGTTACAGGATGCGCTCCAGGGGCCGGAGCGTGCCACCGCTCGCAAATAGTGGGTGCGTACTCCCCAAACCTGATGTGGCCCCCTGCACCCGTCATATCTGCCTCTCCCACCCACTGTACAAATGGAATGGCCCTTCTTCTCCTCCCCTGGCAGTCTCCTTTGTCTTATCATTGCCTTGGTAACGGATCTTCCCTCTGCCCTTCAGGGCCATTCCCTGTGTCCTCTACAAACCCAAACACTTGTCACATAAGAATTGCTCAAACAGAATTGAATGCCTACTCTTGCTTCTTTCTTGCTCTTTGGCCCCCACATTGTTACCCTTTTGTATTGCACCCTTTTGTATTTGACTGTAATTCCTGGACAGGGATTGAATGTTTTTCACTTGGTCAGATATAAGCCTAGGGTGCCAAACCTTAGTGGGTGCCAACACTATCCCTCCTTCAGAATCTAAACATGCAAAACTTCACATCAAGGGGAGATGTGCCATCAGTCAATGTGGCCTAGGAATGCCAATGACACAGCATCCATGGAGTGCTAGGAGTGCCAGTGTCATACAGATGAATAAAAAGCTGGAATATCTGCTTAACTTTATGTACCCTGGCTGCCATTTTTATCCTACCTGTCCTCACTTCCTGTGGGTGACACTACTGGGAAGCTACAGACCCCTGGAATGACTTCTTGGACATTTCATAAGCACAAGAGTAAGAGTGCAATATGCAATTCCCTGCCTAGGGAATTCTGGGAGATGAAGTCCACACACCTTAAAGCTGCTGAGGTTGAATAACACGGTTTAAACCTATTCCTCTTCTCCTTTGACAGAACCTTAAAAGTAAAATCTCAGTATTTCAACTGAACTAGATCTGGTAAAAAAACGGGCAGAAGAACATTTACGTCTCAATCCACTCAGAGCCTTGGCTGAATGCTGTAAGCAGCTCAGTGTTTTGCTTTGCACAAAGGCAATTTCATATAGAAACTAAAAGCACAGCACTGAGGTTTACCCGTTCTCCTCCCCTGTTCCTGTATATTATGAGTGTACCAAAGATATTCAGAACTATGGCAAGCTGGAGAACCCATTTCCCTGGAATGGAAAATGTCACTGTTTTTAATGAGCTTTCCGTTGCTTTATTTTCGCTTTTATAACATCCATGCCTGAAAACATAGTGCAGGCAAATGTTTCTTCCTTACAGATGAAGAGCAAAAGTTGCAAGACCTTTGGAATCCCTTGGTAAAGTAATGGATTCTTGTAAAATCATGGATACACCAGCAAAGCAGTAGGGGATGGAGCCAATTTATGGTATTTTAAAAAATGGGAAAAGTGCTTAGGTTGCACTAAAAACAAAGTTTATCCTTCTGTTGCTTCTGCTGCCCGGCATAGTATCCCAGAGCTTATCAATAAATGCTTTGTCACTTTTTCAGAAGCAGTTTGGAAACTGTATTGGTCTGGATTCTAAGTGGTTGGTGCTAACTAATCTAAAAGTTATTTTCTTCCATGGATTTTCTCAAAGTATTGAGTAATCTTCTCATGGGTCGACATAAACAAGGGATCACTTTACCAGTTTCCTATTTTAAATCCTCTTGCTGAAATAGGACAGAGGCATGGCAGCTACAGCTTTCTCTGCTTCTCCTTTTGTCCAGCCATCTGTTTGCTGGCACACCTGAGATATGTGCAAAAGCATCTGACAATATTGCAAAAAAAAAAAAAAAAAGGCCTCTCAAGATGAAAAGCATTGTAGGATAGTCCTATCCCATATTTCATGGTAGAAAGAAGAACAGTTACTGGAAAACACTTCTGCGTGCAAAAGTTCGCAAGGTTAGTTTTTGATATTTCCAAGAATGCCAGAAAGACCCGCGGGGAATTCTAGGAGTTAAAGCCCACACATCTTAAAGATGCTGAGGTTGAGAAATGCTTCTCTAGAGAAACAAATGTGTTTAATGTAATTTCCACAAATGTGAAGAAAACTGGTGAAGATGAACTTTTCCAGAAGGAATAGATCAGTGTGTTAAAAGCATTCCATTTCTTAAATTTCTTTATGTCCAATTATTAGTACATCTCAGCCCATATGTCTCTCACTGATGCCTATTAATAGATACTGTGAGCTCCTTGGGGCCAGGTGCTTGTAATTCATCAACATAGTGAAGAACATGTGTTTGAAATATCACTTATTATCATTTGTTACATGTGCTGATCTACCAGAAGAATGGGGACCATATAAACTACTCTCCATCTGTGTCCCTGAAATACCAACTGTTTGTTTAGACTGTTGGTCACAGAAGCTCATCAAACTCAACCAATATCATATAGTTCAGTTGTTTAATTGTAGGGAAATACCCCTGAGCAAAAAGAGACTTTCAGGTTCATCTTGCAAATTGCCATTTAGCTTTCCCATAACAGGTGAGTAACAATATATTAATGATATATGCTTTAATATAAGAGTTGAAAATAATATGAAAAGAGCAAAGGAAAAAAATATATATGAAGATTTCATTTCCCAATAATGAACTATTTTGACCGAATGCATGTTGGAGTAAGAATGTGTTTCTGGTGAGAAGATAGGAATAGAAAACTAATTCCCAGTAAGCATGTTACAGGTAGACCTCGATTTACGACCAATTGCTTAGTGTTCATTCAAAGTTACAATGCCCCACCTTCAAAAGTATTTGTGACCCAGTTTCAAAGTTTTGACACTGCTCCCTGACTTCCTGACCTCCTTTTGTGCATTTGGCAACTAGCCCCCATTTAAATCTATTTGCTCCACTCCATGGCCACTGACTGTGGTTTATGATGGTTTTGCCAGAAACTGGCATTTACTTTACAACAGGTAAACAACTAAGGTATTTGCGTAACAAATGTGGCATTTGCTTAACAACTATCCCCTAAAAGTTTGTAAAATTCAGTTGGTCACAGGATGACCATTATGACTTACAATCATAATTGCCAAGCTCAAGTACAGTCATAAAATGAGGACTAACTGTAAGAGGAGATCTCCTCAAGCAGCAGAATTGGACATTTATTTGCATAATGTAGAATAACAGAGTTGGAAGGGACCTTAGAGGTCTTCTAGTCAACCCCCTGCTTAGGAAGGAAACCCTACACCACTTCAGACAAATGGTTATCCAACATCTTCTTTAAAACTTCAAGTGTTGGAGCATTCACAACTTCTGGAGGCAAGTTGTTCCATGGATTAATTGTTCTAATTGTCAGGAAATTTCTCCTTAGTTCTGAGTTGCTTCTCCCCTTGATTAGTTTCCACCCATTGCTTCTTTTCCTACCTTCTGGTGCTTTGGAGAATAGCTTGACTCCCTCTTCTTTGTGGCAGCCCTTGAGATATTGGAACACTGTTATCATATCTCCCCTAGTCTTTCTTTTCATTAAACTAGACATACCCAGTTCCTGCAACTGTTCTTCATATGTTTTAAACTTCAGTCCCCTAATCATCTTTGTTGCTCTTCTCTGCACTCTTTCTCGAGTCTCCACATCTTTTTTACGTCATGGCGACCAAAACTGAATGCAGTATTCCAAGTGTGGCCTTACCAAGATATTATTAAGTGGTACTAACACTTGACGTGATCTTCATGTGATAGTGTCCATTACACTGAAAAATTGCATTTAAAAACATTGCAGCTTTGTAGTGTTTTAAAGCAGAGGGGAGCCTCAGCAGGTGACAGTACCTGGATATGTTTTACCTGGGCTCAGAAGGTAGGAAAGATGAATCCTGGCTAGAGTTGGATAAGAAGGAATACTAGATCCAAAGGCTGAAGAAACCGGTGTAAAAGGACTATTAAGAAGATTGTGTGGACATAATCCTTGAAGTCACCAAGAGTTGAGCTGGACTCTTAGAAGATCTTACTTAAACTCGAGGCAATAATTTTGAGTAGGCAATGATTAACTCACCCTTAGTACAGCCATTAATGATCCACAGTTTGTGTATTTTCCTTTCTTTAAGCTGCTTGTTTCTTAAAGTTTAGTATTATCAAAACTTCCTGGAATCGCTGCCTTTCTAATGCGACATTAATACTGTTTTCCACATTTCATAACAGGAAGGAATGTCAGCACTGAGGTTTATATGCAGATTGACAAAATTTGGACTTTGGACTCCAAACCAGATCATTTTGAGACTGGCTCAATTCCCTCCTGACTGAACCACAAATTCTGCAGTTTGAGTCAATGCCGGCGCGTGGAGTGGGATTTGTTTAAGCAGGATTCTGTTTATCTCATGATATAGTGTGGCTAAAACACAATAGGCTATAAACTTCTTCTTTGGCAGAATCGTATAAAATTTACAGTCTTGTTAGACCTTTATGAGGTGATCGAGCTTGTCAAATTTCATTGAAATCAGCAGAGGGGCCTTCGAACAATGACCCTTTAAGAACACGTCCAGGTAACATTGTGGTGGGTGAAATTTTATTTATAGACAGATTGTAGAGGATCTTTTTTTTTTTTTTTGCAAAGGCCAGTTATTAAATAGAATTGATTAATGTGGCAGAATTTATACCTTGTGTAATAGAAAGACTGATGACAAGAGAGTGTTAGTTTCATCCATGTCCCCAACTAGTCCCTGAAGAAAACAACTGACAACCAGTTTAGTTGGGTTTTTAGAGCTAAAATATATATTTCCAGTCACTTGCAAAGGGGCATACAATCAGTATAGCAGCAGTAGGAATAACACCTTGATGAACATTACAACTAGATTACCTCCTGTGAGAGGTGAAACAAAATCTGATGCTATTCTGCGGAATTGAATTACTCTATGCACCAAAGTAAGATAGTTGATGATTATTATTATCTGATGTTTGTGCAAATGATATGATCTATTTTTACATTGGTTTTATTGGTTGTTATGAGCCACCTAGCATCACTGTGTGAGTAGGGTAGTATATAAGTTCTATAAATTACTAATAAATAAATAATATTTGAGTTGCACAATTATACACCCAGAGACATGACTGTTTTTATATATCCATATCCATATCTATGCACATACTCATACCCATATATTATTATACAGTCATACCTTGGTACTCGACTGCTTCAAAACTCATCAAATTCTGTTTTTGACGCATTTTGAAGGAAAAATAGCAGGTTATGTGGAAAGTTACATGGTTTTCTTGGTACTCATTGCTTTTAGTATTCATTGTGTCTTCAGGAACAAATTACTGATGAGTACCGAGGTACCACTATATACCTACACCTACACCTACACCTACTACACCTATACCTACACTTATACAGATACACACATACGTACGATAATATAGAGCATAATTGAATGGAGGATAAAGTTATTTTAAAAAAACTAAACAGTGAGTCCAAATGAGTGGAGTGAATACAGCTCGTAATAATACTATAATACAATAGTAAGAAAAAGATTAGAACTGGACAGTTGAAAAGAGACAGAAAAGATCAAAAAAATTGGTCTGGATCAGTGTTTCCCAAACTTGGCTATTTTAAGGTGCATGGACTTCAACTCCCAGAATTCCCCAGACAGTATGGCTGGTTGAGGAATGCTGGGAGTTGAAGTCCATACATCTTCAAAGGGTCAAGTTTGGGAAACACTGGTCTGGATGATCCTTTAAGTCCCATAGCTAATTATTATGATTCTACTAAAATGCTAGTATAGTTCTATCATTGCTTAAATTTCTTGCCCTTATTTTTTTTCCTCTCCAAATATATGTGAACTTCAGATTGTCATACTAACGGACTGCCTATTGCTTTGTTCGGTTTTAAACCATAGATTAAAAGAAATTGACTATGAACGTTCTGCCTCAAAGTTATTCACCCATTTCCTGTAATTATAACTGTGCTGTTATGCTCAGTTTTTGTTCAGGGTGGCAGGATATCTTCAGCAAGATATTCCCTTGCTTTTTAAAAGACTAATATTGATATGCTTGGACTTCCAGGTGGTTGCTGTATTTGTTCATAGATAGTTAAAATTAAGTGGTCACCTCATAATGTAAATGTTGTGTTTCTTTTTTCACCCCACACATATTTTCTGAACTGGGAACACATGGAGACATCTCTTCAGTGGTGGTATTCAGCTGGCTGCCCACTCACCCTGGCACTATGCCATCCTATTTAGCTAGGTTTTCTAAGCCGTGTGCATGCGTACAAGTTGTGCGCACGAGCAAAGCACATTTTTGGTGTACAGCAAATCAGTGGTAAAAATTATGTAAAACCCACCTCTGCATTTCTTACTTTCAATTTGGAAAATAGACAGAGTTTCAATACCCTCAGAAGTTTAGAAACATCCAGCTTCATCTTTTGCAATGACCCCAAACATGAGATGAGAAGATGAAGGAACAATTCTGGATTTCACAAGAATCGATTCATTGGGATCCATATGGGTTTTTACCTAATAGACAGTTAAATTCGATCTTAGTAATGTATTGGATATTTTGGAATATTGGGAACAACATAAAAGAAAAACAAGCCACATTGATTTTCTTAGATGTGGAGAAGGACTTAGACTTGAGCAGAAAAGTTCAAAGTTTTGGAAGATAGGAGTTTCTAAAATGGGTAAAATCAATTTATACTTCACAGGAAGCACAAATAATTGATGCTAATTAATGGAGATTTATCAAGGCCTTGTAAGATAACAAAAAGAAACAGAGCACCATGCCTATTATCTTTTCTTTTGTTTATTTTGGTACTTAAAATACTGGATAGAAATTTAAGAATACAGAATAACAGAGTTGATGGGACCTTGGAGGTCTTCTAGTCCAACCCCCTGCTCAAGCGCAGACAAATTGTGGAAGTAAAAGTAAAAAAGAAACTTATAAGGATTTTTGCAAATGATTTGGTGCTGATTTTGAAAGATCCTTTAACAGGATCTTTAAAGAATCCTTTAAAGGGAAATGTTAATGGGAAAACTAAAAGAATTTGGTGCACCAGCAGGTTTTAAGATCAACAAAGAGAAGATGAAATGTTAACAAAAAATAGAAGATCAAAAACAATTGATGAAGAAAATGGGCTTTAAGATTAAGAAGAAAGTAAAATATCTGGGTATCACTATGACAAACAAGAATTGTATGTTATTTCAAATACTATGCTAAGACATGGAATTAAGTTTAAAAAGATGTGTTAAGATGGGAGGAACTACAATTGTCATTGCTGGGGAGAATTTCTGTGATAAAAATGAATGTCTTACCTAAAATGATGTTTTTGTTAGAGACAATACCTGTTTTGACAACTGATGAATCGTTTAAACAGTGACAAAAAGATATATCTAAATTTGTCTGGCAGGGAAAGTAACAGAATGTGCTACAGAATGCAAAAGGAAGAGGAGGATTGGGTCTATCTGATTTGAAATTGTATTTTGCAGCTTTCTGTTTAATTTGGATGGAAGAATGGATTTTGCTGAGAAATTGGGACTCAGAAGCACATGACCTGAGATTTGGGTGGCATAGATATTTGTGCTATGACAACGTGAAGGTTAATGTGGATTTTAAAAATCATTATGTTTTCCAATTCTACTCCAGTTGTAAGGAAGGTAAGATGCATCTGAATCCAATTTCCTAGTTATGGCATCAGTCTGACTCCAGTGAGAACAAAATGCTGGACCAGAAAGACCTTTGATTAATCGAGGATAGGCTTACCACACATTCCAGCTTGACTAGGATTTCCCTAAGTCCAGTCTACATGCTCTGCCTGGTTTACAGAATCAAAGTTTAATACAGACCTTAAATATAGAGACCTCAAAATTTTATTGTACACCGTCTGTAAGAATCATCTTGTGTTATATGGGCCATTATCTTTGATAAATTGTATTATATTGTAAGCTTTCTGTGTTAGTGAGATGACGGGCCAAGAAATTGAACAAACAAATGAATGAAATGGAGAATGTTGGTTTAAGCATAAGTCAAAACTTGGCTGCATATGCCACTGGACTTGGATGTGCAAAGGAAAAATGAATCCATAATCTGCTTTTGTCCAGGGGAACAGAAGTTTAACTTTTGATCAAAACTCACTTCCCTGTCAGCTTTGTCTGCTGACTATGGCCTTTGCCTTGGTTTAACTGCTTGAAATGAGGTAAACCAGGGTTTTACAACCTTGGCAACTTAAAGGGGTATGGACTTCAACCCCCAGAATTTGCGTGTAGGCTGAAGAATTCTGGGAGTTGAAGTCTACACCTCTTCAAGTTGCTAGGGTTGAGATACCCTGAGGTAAACTTAATCAAGCAGTGTTGAATATTTCCCCATTGCTAAGAAATTACTTGGGAGGTGGAGAGAGAATTCATCATGGAGTTTCGTCTAATCAACCCTTAATCTTGTTTTCTTTGTTGCATTCTGTCTCACTCTTGAATGGCTGCTTTTCTAGCATTAGAAGGACAAGAAAAGAATTTTGGTAACAAATGAGGTTATAAATAGTGGCTCGAAGAAGGTATAAACACTCATTTTCATAGCAGGAAAGTGGGAGGATATTCTGGAAAGCATAGATTTGGCTCAATATTAGTCATGGTTAGGAAGAACATCACAAGATAGATTGGAAATTAGCTCGAATGTTTCTCTCCCATTAGTTTGTGCAGTGAGTCAGATAACAGTACTTATTCAACAGTATATTTCCTGGATTAAAATCCACCCATTTTTTTTAAAAAAAGCATGCTTTGAAAACTTAAATGCAAAGCATCAATTCTATTGGAAATCAACAATTAAAATTTGGGAAACTTGCATTTTAAAAATCTGCATCAGGGAAATATTCATGCCAAAAGCAAATTGATTATTTGATAATTTACCTTAACAGTTATGAACTGTGCCTCATTATGCATATAAATATGAATTTTTTTCTGATTTGTTAAAAAGTCTGTAGGAACTTTTTAAATATTCCAGTGTACCCTACTGGAATATTGACCTACTGACCAAGAGAGTAATGTAGATGGAATTTTTAATTATATGCACATCCTGAAATGGAAGGATCATTTTCCTTGATATGGAAAAATGCCTTTGTGACAGCCCTTGGCTGAACTCTTTTATTTTTTGAGGATTCTGAAAAGGAGTCACTAGAATTCCTACTGAATCAGCCGCATTTTCCTGACACTTGTGCTGAGATTTCCCACCCAGTAAATGAGAAATCTATGTTCAGTAAAGTCTTATATCAATTGTTTAACAGAATAACAGAGTTGGAAGGGACCTTGGAAATCTTCTAGTTCAGTTCCCTGATCATATATGTTGACTAGTTGTAACGCAAAAAAGGTTTATGCCTTTCCATGGTTGCTAATATTAAAATAAAATAAAAATAATAAGAGAAATAAATGGTATAGAAAGAAAAGAGTTTAACTGAGCAAGCGCAATTGTCTTATTGTCCCTCTGGAAGAGCATCCGACACTGTGCATGTCACAGCAAACAATTTTTTTTCACTGGGTAATCAGGCAGCAGAGAAAGAGCGAGGCCATGCGCACCCTCTTCCTTCCAGCTGCTACACCTAGATACTGCACAGACAGGAACATTAAAAATTTGATTAGGGCAGGCGAAGGAGAGGAGAATGGGATAAATCCATTTGTTAATTGGATGTTGCTTTCATTGAAGAAAAACAAGAAGAGAAATGGAGAAAAACAAGAGCAAAATTAACACAAGCACAATGCCGCACTCCATCACATTAGCCTTACATAGTCAAGTCAACAAATATCCAGGAATGTGGGTACATTCTACTGCAACAACCTTTCCCTCTTTGGCATCCTCCAGATGGGTTGGACCAGGGCAACAATTCACATTGTCCTCAGCAAGGGTGACACATGATGTGAGCTGTAGCTCACATATTCCGACTGGGAAGAAGAAGAGTGAGAACTTGTACAGGTTAACCTTATGGAGAAGATTGTTCAAAAGATCTGCCAAAGTTGTTGTTGTCATTAAGGAGGATGGTAGATAAGCAGAAGTGGGGCACTGAAATATTGATGGCAGTGTAATTATCCATAATGTGTTATTCATTACTGATTTGCTTAAAAGCTGGCATCAGTGATGGGAACAGTGGCTGTCTTGGTGTTGCTGTGAATGTGTGCTCTGTGTTCATGTGTCAGTGCCTCACATCTGCATACATCGCAGGCATGTAGTATCATAACTACCATAATCCCAAACCCAAGCCATTTCTGCAGATGTCCTCCAATGTCTGCAGCAGGGTTCCTGCCTTTAAGTAGATTAGTTTTTCATGCACCTATACTTAGACACAGTACAAAAATAATGAAACACAACATCAAGCAAGTCATTCAAAAATTTACTATAGGCGGTCCTCTGTTAAGGACCACTTGTTCAGCAACTGTTCAAACTTGCAATGGTGCTGAACAAGAGGCACTTGCGAGTGGTCCCTGACTTCAAGATCTGTGGACTTCAAGTCCCAGATTTACCCAACCAGCGTGCAGACTAGGGAATCCTGGGAACTGAAGTCCAGATATCTTAAGAGTTTGAAATACTCGGTTATATACTTAGGTTAACAGCTCAGATATAAACAGCTATCAGTAGATGTTCCAAATAGCTAGATGTTCACATGGGTACATCCAGATGAGCTAACACCAGCCAATAAAATGGCATCTTTTGTGGATGCCCAGACTGTATAAAACACAAGTATTTAAATGGGGTAGTTACTCATAAGGGGTAATGTGGGCATATCCTAGGGGGTAAATGGAGTGGATTGATTGATTGTGAATCATTTGGCACTGCTGTTGCTGAGATGCTTGTGTAAAACAGCACAGGCCAAATTATTTGTGCAAATAATGACGTTACTTGAGACCAGGAAAAGGGGTAATTGGGTGAAACAATTCATGAATTTATGGTATAGAGACTGGCAATCGAATTTTTAGGAGTTTGTACAGCATAGATACTGTATATTCAAAGCAGTTCAAAGCTGTGTTGAGTTTAGGGAACTTCCCTGTAAAGATAAGTGTGTATGTAAAGATAATCATTGAAGGACCAAGTTGTCCAGGTAGAAAGCCCTTCTGAACCGCAAAAGTGACACGCATGCGTTTGGGCCAGGTATTCCCTACTAGACTTCCTAGGGATATTGAGAAGATTTGGAGGAAGGAGTGCTATATAAGCAACTCTGAAATTCTGGAAGAAATGAATAACAGACTACAAAGCAAAGAAATTCAAGCTCATGGTAGAGTTTAGGAAATTATTGTGAGTCCAGATCAAGGTGTTGTTTTAGATGGCAAGCAAGGTAAGGCATTGAGTGGTGGGTTTCCCCCGGTTCGGACCAGTTCGCAAGAACCGGTAGTAAAACTGGTGCGAGGCTCCGCCCACTGACTCGGACGTCATCAAAGTTGATCTGCTCATGTGCAGAAGAGCGCGCGGTCACGGGGCACAATGCAAACCAGTAGTAAAGGTAAGTAAAACCTACCCCTTAGGTAAGGCTAGATCTTCATACCCCCCCAAAAAATAGGAATAATCTTTTGAACTCTTTTAATTCCAGGCTTGCAAGATTCTTTTTCAGGAAATGATTCAGAAATTGCAGGCTGTTGCCTGCAGTTTACATTTTAACTCAATTTCAGCAGCCAATCTTCACCCAACCTCTCTTGTCAACAGTCACAAAGCCCCCTCCTTCCTTTTAATGCAGGCACTCTTGACTCTCGCTCAAGACCACTCAGAGAGCTATCTTTGTCATACATTGTTCTGTTTGAAGTGTAGGTTTTTATGGGACTCTGTTTTTTAGACCTCCACCATTCAAAAGCCAATGCAGATCACAGTGGTATTATGGTGCACAATAGCATTTGGAAGTCTTTCTAGTCTTATTTATTGCAAAGTCTTTCTGTTCCACAAAAACATCCATTTGCTACAAGCGAAGCAAATTGCTATGCTATTGTTACTTTGCAAGCTTTCCGTTCTCTCAAAAGGTGATCTTTGGATTCTTTACAAGGTACTGTTAAACCAGCACCAATGCCTGTAAAATGGAATATACAGACAGCTCACAGACAGGAGTCAAATACAGCTTTCTAGTCCCTCTTGAAAGAAGAAAGAGTGAAAGAAAAAAGCCTGGGGTGGAAGAAAAACAAAATCTGGTAAAATAGGGTAGGCGCTTCATAGTTTGAGTGTCTTCTTCAAAGAAAACATTTCCTAGGTGAATATTGCTAATTTTGCTGCCTGCTGGTCTTATTTTTCAGAATCTGACAAAGTATACACCTCATCATCTAAAAAATATTGTTTTTGTGCTTTAAAAACAGTTTTTAAAGTAACAAGAGAGAAGTCCATAGTTCGTACATGAGAATCAAAAAAAAAAGATTTTTCCTTAAAGAGAAAAATTATGTAAGAAAGAGTTGGGTGAGAATTAACATGTCTTTTTAAAAAAATGTTGGACAATAATTAACTTCTTTTTTTCATCCTTCTGGCCTTCAGGACGAGAGGAGTTTCTTTTTCTGATGGTCTGCTCATCAACCTAATGATTGATGGAGTGCAACAGATTGCAGTTTCCACGTTGCAATCAGCCACAAGGAAACAGCAGTTGGGAGCAGCAGGGTGGAGAAGCTAGACTATCCCTCCCCATGAATTTCCTGAGGATCATTGCTTCTCTGCTACCATTAGCAGGGAAGAAGCAATAACCAGGAGTAGGAGTGTTAACAAGCTTTTCTTTCCAGTTACTTAAAGGTGAATTAATGCCCACATGTGGATCTGTGGTCAGGGAGTGTTAAGCTCTGTCCTGCAGTGACATCACCGTGCAAGCCTTTTCTTTTTTTATATATGCCAGTATTGTGATGTCACAGTAGTGTGGGGCTTGGGAAGGAAATGATTACCAGGCAATTACCAGCCAAGAGCAGATGGACCTGTTGTTGGTCTGCTTTTAGCTAGCAAGGAATATTAAAGTGCTGTTTTCTTTTTTGATATACTTATTTATATACTCCATTCTGCTGTGGTGCAGTGGTTAGAGTGCAGTACTGCAGGCTACTTCTGTTGACTGCTGGCTGCCTGCAATTTGGCAGTTCAAATCTCACCAGGCTCAAGTTGACTCAGCCTTCTATCCTTCCAAGGTGGGTAAAATGAGGACCCAGATTGTTGGGGGCAATAGGCTGACTCTGTAAACTGCTTAGGGAGGGCTGTAAAGCACTGTGAAGCGGTATATAAGTCTAAGTCCTATTGCTATGGCTATTCCTGCTTGGATTTCTAAAAAAAAAAAAAAAGGATTCAAGTTATGTTTACTTAATTTTCCTTATGATAGTGCCCATCCTCCTGATGCTTAATTGATGGTGCAATCAACCAAAGGAGCAGCTTGCCTTCAGAAATTGTGGGTGCTCCATCACTGAAGGCTTTCGAATGGACAACCATTCATCTGAAATGATATAGGATTTCCTTCTCTAGCAGGGGTTAGAGGATTAGAACAACTCCAAGTTCCCTTCTAATTTTATTATTCTATGTTCTATATTTTTCAGGACAAAGGTATAACTCTTGAAGGCAGTACATTCATCAATGCTCTAAGATGGGTGGGGAACAATGGCTCCTTTATGACTTGTGGATTTCAAGTCCCAGAATTCCTAAGCCAGCCATGCTGAGCCTATAGCTCTCAGCCCTGATAGCAAAGGAAGCCACCCAATTAGGTAGAAAGTGTGAAATGTACATTTTACTTTTTTAGATCCAGAACTCAGCCTGACACCTGCCAACCTGGAAAACTTACTGGAAATGGTTTATATGTTATATTATGGAGAGTTTACCACATCTATGACATTAACTGGGGTTGGGGGGTGGGAGGGGGGATGGGGGGTGAAAGATGTTAGGTGATTGTAATTCTGCCTGTTTGTGTGTTATATAGATAAAGAGCTTTGATTGTACTATCACAGCTGCCCTCTTGACTTTTTTTTTTACCTCATCTTGCAGACACCCCTGGCCTTAACTAATTTTCATTGTTAATGTAGTTTTATTTTCTGTCCTGTCCCTGTCCCTGTCCCTGTCCCTGTCCCTTTTCCCGATTGCTATTGCTAGTGTTAAATTGTCAGGGGCCTCTTTGAAAACTCTGCATCCCACAAGACAGCTCTCGAAATCTAACCTGGGAGAGATCTAGGAAAGGTGGGAAAAGATTTGTTTTGGTGAAGGTGTCTGCTTCCTCTGCTTTTTCTGAGGATCATCTTTGCCTAAAGATTTCCTTGTGTCATTTGCCCCCCACCCCCAAGGAACAGAAAGAAGAAGCAGAAGAGGAGGGGGAGGAGGAATGGGAAGGGGGAGAGAGAGAGAGATAGGAGGGGGAAAGAGAGAAAGGGAAAGAGAAAGAGTAGAAGAAAAAAAAAATCATTTTTAGTCATATACAACTGGTTCCACTTTAGCACGCATTTATTTTATGCATCTTCTGAGGAAAAACAAAATTTGGCTCAGTTGTTCTGTTGAGTTTCTCTCTCTCTTTCTCTTCCACCCCCCCCCTTCCGCCCTTGCGCCTAGTTTGCCTTCTTGATGCTACAGATGTGCAGATTAATGCACATTCGCCTCTTTTTCCTTCCCACTCTTCAGATGGTTACACATGACAAAACAACTGTCCTAATTACAGCGCATGTTCCCGGTTCTGTCACCGTGACAATTACTGCGACGACGCAGGCTCGGGAGCTGCGGCAAAGCATAAAGTATGACTGCAGTGGGGCCCAACAGGGCTGAGTTGTGTCCCCCAGAGGATGCTTCCACCCCCCCCCCCCTTTTATTTTGTTTTTTGTTTTGCTCTGTGTGTATGTGTGTGGGTTTGTTTATTTCTTTCTCCACCGGCAAAAGGGGGTGCGCTGCTCTCGGCGGCTCTGCCCAGCCCCCTCTTTTCTCCCCTTCCCACGACACCCCCTCCCGCCCGACCCCTGAGCTGCAAATGTAGCTGCTGACAGAGTTCAAAAGTTGAAGGCAGCCGTGGTGATGACAGAGGAAGTGCCATTCGAAATGTGAAGCTCATTTTTTTAAAAAGGGGGAGGCTATTTGTTGGCATTAGGAGAAGCATTTTTTTTTTTTGCTGCCTAAAGCGAACTGGGTGCCCCCCCCCCACCTCCCCCACCTCCCCCTGCCTTTCTCATTCTTTTTTCCCCTTTTGGGAAGGAAAAAAAAGGGGGGGCAGTGATCAGCTGCGGTGGTTTTCAGCTGGCCATTTGTTTTCCTGAAAGGGAATGATTGGAAATTGAAGAAAGGTGGGTGGGTGGGTGGAGGGTGTGGGGGTTGCAGAGATAGAGATGGTAAGGTGGCCATCAGGAAAACAGGTGTTTTTGTTCCAGGGGACAGCAGAACTAGAGTTTTAACAGAATATCCAGGGGCTCAGTACCAGTCTATAGTTGGTGGGTAAACAAGGGGAGGAAGACTTAATAGAGGGCACCGAGACTGTACCAATGTCATCACCACTAGGAAAAACAGTCTCAGAGCAAATTGAGCAAAGCAGCAGCCTGATGGACCAACTGGATCTCTGCATATTGATAAAAACCAAACCAAACCAAGATCTATTTCTCAGCCTGAACAAAGTCCCTCCCTTCTTCCCTTCCTTCCTTCTTCCCTCTCCTCCTTCCTCTCTTCCACTTTCCTTCCTACCTCCTTCCTTTTCCTTCCTTCCTTCCTTCCTTCCTTCCTTCCTTCCTTCCTTCCTTCCTTCCTTCCTTCCTTCCTTCCTTCACACACATGCCACAGACATGCAGTTTTAAAAAATGAATATAAGGAGGTGGGGAGGGAGAATTTAACATGATCTGGTGGGCTTTATTAAAAGACTACCGGAGGGGCATTCTTTTCTATTTGTATTCAATCTGTCTATCATAACCATAGGCAATTTGTTTAGGATATGGATGCAAGTTTAGTACTGCAAGTGACATTTCAAGAGGGGGGATCAGTGCTGCGACACACATTTGGTATGCCAAAAGGATAAAAAGGTGTTATCAACATATACCAGTTCCTATTTTCTGATGGGAGACAGAAAACAGTTATTAGGACTAGAACCTTGTTGATTGTGGCTGCCCTGTATCTCTACAGGAGTTTACCTGGTATTTTTTTGATAGTTTCTGGAAAAAGATGAAAACACTTTTTCACCAACATTTTCATTCTGGTCTATGTTATTATACCTGATATATGTTCTGATGGTTGATTTTATATTTTTTTTTCTTTTTTAGCTCTTTAAATATACTTATATAATTTTGTTACATGTTAAAATATTTAATTATAATTTGCTTTTGTTTTATAGGGAGAGTCTAAAATATAAATATAAACATAAGTAAATACCCAGGATACTTTCACCGCAAATATATTTAGCAAAGTTTTTTTTCCTCATCATTAATAATTCTGGAAAATTTCTGAGTCAGAAATAGGAACATAGAACTTGTAGTTCCTTGCCCAAATTGTGATTATCTTAGCCAATGTAGAGCAGCTGTCAGGTAGGAGTCTGGGGAATCTATCCAATATATTAATTTGTAATTGCTTTAGGTCTGACATAAACATTTTATTCACAAAGTTCATTGCCACAAAATGTAGTCTTTTTAAATACCCTTATTGTTAAATAGAATCATCATGTTCTAAAGTAGTATAGAAGCTAACATAGACATCTGCAGGAAAAGCCAGGAACAGATCAATGTTAAAATGTGATTATCAGAACATAATCCATGACATTCATATTTGCATCCAACATTGGGATACAAATATGAAAAGGTGAAATTTGATGAGTGATGCCATGATGTCTGCTGCTATTATTTCACCATCATAGTTAGTTGCTTACACAAATTGAAACGGGAGAACGAGTTATAATAAACATGTTTCAGAATCCAACTCTCCTGGGCCTGAATTGCAGTAAGCAATATGAAATCTGCATCTTCATGATCCAAAGATAAATAAAACATATTCATATCCTAGCATGCCTCAGGAGTTTGTTACAAATTGCACAAGCAAAGACATATTGCACTATTTTTTTCTACCAGTTCTCATTCAATTTGATAAAAGAATCCACTTTTAAAAAACATCTGAAAGAAGAAAATTCTAGAGAAAGAATAACTTCTTGCATGTTTATTACTTGATTGCTATCCTGTGTTTCTGACCATAATTTAATTATAAGCTACCTGAGAGATGTTGTGAAATGACCTCTCTTTCTTTGAATAATACTCTTTCCAGCAGTTTGCAGCCTTCTCATTTGCCATTAAATTTCAAAGGAAGGCCTTATAAGGGAAATTCTCACACAGTGCAAATGCTATTGTCCTTGCTACTTTTTGCCTTTGAGAATTTTTTCTATCCTGAGAAAATTTGGAGAAATCACCCATTGCTTACAGGAGAAAGAATTCTACAAGGCCATTTGTCCCCTTTTCTAGTTACTAGCTCACAAAAGTATTTTGTTGCAAAGTATTAAGGGTACACACTTTGGAGGACTTTGTGGTATGCAGAAAAGTTTCCAGCTTTCAGCCTCTGCTCTAGCAGAAAAGACTCTATGGTAATATAGGGAGGGGTCTATTTCACTTTCTCTATCTTGGCTCATGAATGTGTGGCCAGCAGGAGGCTGGGTGTCCAACCTTGGCAACTTTAAGACTTTTCGACTTCAACTCTTAGAGTTCCCCAGTAGCCATGATGGTTGGGGAATTCTGGGAATTGAAGCTCACAAGCCTTAAAGTTTTCGTGATTGGACACCCCTGTATTAGACTTTTAGTGTTGGAATTCCCCAGCCAGCATCTGAAGGATTTTTGTATAGACCCTACAAAGAAGGGAGTGAAGGATTTTTATGTAGACCCTACAAAGGAAAAAATAATGTGAAAAAAGTGCTTAATGTTTTGAACCACTCCATCCATTAACTCACTTTCTTGTCTAATTGGCAGCAATATAGGGAAAGGTCATTCTAAATCTATCTTAGTTCTGGGCTTTATGAAAAGAAATTACTGCACAAAGGATGAATTCTTGCTCTTTTTCTAAAAGTTAGGACAATCGCCAGTACTCAATTTGAGACAGACAGTTAAAGACCCTCCAGTTCCAATTACCGAATGATTGAACTCAAACATTGCACTAACCCATGGTTCCTGGAATAAACAACTGACTAGGTTCATGCAACATACTAAGTCAAACTCAAACAAACGTATTACCATATGAACTATTACATTGTTGGAACCAGCCTTGTATCAATCATTCCACTTAACAATTAACATATTAATAAAACATTATAATAAATTGCTTTTTCGGTCTCCAACTCATATCCAATGGAATATCCTATACTTTGCACCATGTTACCATTTAAAGCTTCACATTTGATGTAGATCTAAGGTAATAAGTGAACATACAATTCAGAGAAGTATAAGTAAACTATTTATTAGAGATGAGCATATTTACATGTAAATAAACTTGGGTCTGCAAGTTTGTTTAAATCATCTTTATCATATAATTTCATTTGCAGTTAAAAGATGCAATTAGAATTGAAAAGATCTATGAGGTTAATAAAATAATGACCAATAAGAAAATTACATCTTATTTTACAGAGCTGACCTATACGATAAAATGCTTGCATTTGTTTTTTGTTTTTATGCAGGAATTCTAATCAGAAGGAAACATACTAAATATTTTTAATTGAGAAGAAGATGGAGAGCTAAGGTTTCCATCTATTTAAAGCCCTCTAGACTTTCTTGACTTGGAAGACTGATTGAGAAGCTTGCTGTGAGATAGAGTGGGATAAGGAATGAAGAGGCTTCCAATTGTATAGTGCTTGTAGGACAGGAAGCAAGGTAGGCCTGACCTCCCCCCAAATCCCTGAAGCTTGCATCTGGCTGTTCCTTGGAGAATGCAGTCAGTCTGGTAAGACTCTTGTAAATAGGCATGTGGCAATAAAGAGGTAACTCTGATTATCTCATGGTATTTCGTTCTGGCTCCTTGCATCTGACATTAATCTCTCCAGATTGACTGCATTCTCTTGGGAACAGCCAGATAAGGGCTCAGGGATTTCCTTTGGCCTTAAAAGAAGAAGAACAGGTGCTGAAAGCACCTGGTTTCTACCCTGCCATAATTTTGCTCATCATCTTCCCTAAAGAATGAGTGTGGGCTTTATATAAGAACATTAATTCAATCTTGTCCTGGAAAGAGCTGAGTTATAGTGAAAGTTTGGTTGGTGGTTGTGCACAATATTGTGCAGCATTTTAACTATTCTCTGCCCTCTTTAAGTAGTGGTATGTATGTGTAGGGTATTTCTGGCCAGGAGAGATGAGTAGAGGAAAAATTGAAGGTGGGAGGAGGACTCAATTCAAATAATTACTAATTGTAGTAAATCAAGTTATGGGAGCCAACATACAAAAAGAGGATCTAGATCAGGGCTGTCAAACTCATGGCCCATGGGCCGCGTGAATCATGTGCTGGCCATGCCCATGCCCGGTATAGTGAAGGGGAAAAAAGTTCTGATATGTTACATGATGATGATGTGCCGATGTGAGTTTGACACCCCTGATCTAAATGGTTGTGACCATTATCACATCTGCTTCCTCTTCTGTTTATTAGATAATTTGTGACATGATTTTTGATCCTCCCCTCTTCCTTCAGGATGATGTTGCTAAGTGCCAAGTCACAATAAGATTCTGGTTGTCATTCATGAAGTGATCATAGATGAAGGGACTGACTTGGCATGTATTACTGAGACCTGGGTGGATGAATTGAATGGCATGGGACCAGGGGTGGGCTTCAAAAATTTTAGTAAGGGGTTCTCTGCCCGGTTGCTGCATGGGTGTGGCCATGGTGGGCATGGCCCAGTTGGACTCCTGCACCGTGGCAGGGGGGCATCGGGGAAAGCCGAGCTTCCCGGATGCTTGGCTTTCCCCGAACTTCCAGGAAGGCAAAAACGTCCTTCCCAGGTTCCAGAGGCCCTCTAGAGTCTGGACACAGGCCCGTTTCCAGCCTTCCTGAATTTCCAGTAGGCACTCGAGCCTCCGGGAGGACGAAAATGGCCTCTCAAGGCTTTGGAGGCCCTCTGGAGGCCAAAAATGACTTCTGATAGGCCCATTTTTCACCCTACCCATGTGCACCCTGCACTTACTTGCATCCAAAACAGGCCATGTGGGGACTCCTGGGAGGGGCCGGAGGGGCCAACCAGGAGTGGGATTTGGAGGTTCTCCGAATTGCACAGAATCTTAGCTAGAGGTTCTCCTGAACCCCTGAGAACCCCCAGCAGCCCACCCCTGCATGGAACTGTCTCAGCTGAAATCACAGGACTTTCTCATATGGCTTCAATCCAGGCTGGGGACAGAAGTCCTGTACCTGACACTGAGTCAAGATAGCCTGAAGATAATACTGATGATACCAAATCTCAAACTGATAGATGACCTCACCCAACAGTTTCAGCAGAGGGAAAGATGCTGGGCCCAGGCATATTCTTCTCTTTTTAAAGAATGTTTTATTTCATGTTGTGTTATATAACTATTACATATTTTATTACTGATTTTATTGTAAACCACTTTGAGATGCCTCAACATGTATATACATATACATGAAGTACATACATATATGATTTATGTATATATACCCACATATATCCATCCCAAAGGCGGTTTTTCAAGAGTCAACTGAACTTTCTTGTTTCTCTTTGAAGACATTTCACTTCTCATACAAGATTAGAAGTGAAATGTCTTCAAAGAAAAACAAGAAAGTTCAGTTGACTCTTGAAAAACCACTTTTGGGACAACCATGATATGGATGACTTGAGAATTTCCATATACATGCACATACATTAATATACACAAAACATATTAAGATATCACTCTACAGTCAATCAGATCTCCTACATATGGGATGCTAAGTTCTAAATTAGAGTGATATATTATCACTTACAATTTTGGGGAGGAGAGGAGCATATATCATTCATGGAACAATAAGATTTAATTGCTTAACTTTTTACTGGGAAAAAAATGGGAAGCAATGGGAAGAATTCTTTTAGAAAGTCCTATTGAAACTGATTAAGATTCAAATGGAAGAAAATAAGCTGGGCACAATTAAAAGAGTAAGATTTTTTAAATGTTTGTCTAAGTGAAAAAAAAGCCTACTCTAATTAGGTAATTAAGACTCAACAAGGTAGATGTTATTATCCTGTAAAGGTCATTTCAAATGAAAAAAAAGATGCTCAACAATGTTGTAAGGGCTTACAAATTATCCGGCAGGAGATGATGGCTGCTTGTTAGGAATGATCTGTGAGGGTTACTCAGTGTTATGGTTAGAAGAAGAAACTTCCTAACCAGTGGAACAGCTTGAAGTTGTGGGTGCTTCATCACTGGAGGTTTTTAAGAAGAGGCTGGACAGCCACTTGTCTGAAATGGTATAAGATCTCCTGCTTGAACAGGGGGTTGGATTAGAAGCCCCCCAAGGTCCCTTCCAGTTCTATTCTGATTGGTTGAAAGGAGTCCTAACAATATGGGAAGAAAGCCCCGTTGTAGCTAACTGAAGAGCAAAATTATCACAATGAGGTCAACAAAGAATGATTTTGATTAGATATTAACAAGATGAAATTGTCTAAGAATGGCAAGGTGGAAAGAAAATAAAAGATGTATCTTTTCTCTTATCTGAGAGCTTTAGTGATTTCTCTTCCTCAGCTATCAATCTTTTAGATGGGGTGCTGGTGGTGGGGGAGAATGATGACCCTTTTATGACTTGTGGACTTCAATTCCCAGAATTCTTGAGCAAGCCATATTGGAGTTCTGACAGTTGAAGTCCACAAGTCACAAAGGGGCAATCATTCCCCACCTTTGTTTTAGATGATAAGTTGGATCTCCACATCTTCCTCCTCCTTTGGAGAAAGAACACCATTAATGAGTTGAAAATAAAGAATTATGTGGTACTGGGCAAGTCATGACCAGTTGGGTCATTGTTTTAGAGAGATATATTTCCTTACCAGATTCCTCCATGCCTTCATCAATGAAAGAGCTTCTAATGTCCTGCCTTCATGGAGATATTCAGAGATGCATCTGCCTTGAAAATAGCCCATGTTGAAGTGTATAGCCCAGTCAGATATCAACAGTTAACCACAGGGAATGTTTTATGACACTTTATATTATGTCATAAAATGCTTTATGATAACTTTGTCATAAAATGTTTTACAAAATTTGTCAAATTTCAGTTCCAGGAGAGTCATTGGACTGGACACATTCTGTAGCTTAGCCCATTTGAGGTTCAAAACTTGTTCTACAACGGTTATGATTATGGTCTTGGTTTATTATATTTATCCCGAAGGACTTGGGGCGGTGAACAGCCAGCAAATAAAATACAGAAAATACAAAATTTAAAACAGTATTAAAATCCAATTAAATTAATTTGGCCCATAATTAAAACCCCTATATTAAAACCCAAAATTTTAGCTATTGAAGTTAAAAACGATTAAAAGAGTAGGTCAGGCCAGCCCGGCTTGATGAAACAAAAACATCTTTAGGGCAGTTTGGAAAGCGCGCAGATCAGGGATCTGCCATATCTCCGAGGGCAACTCGTTCCAGAGGGTAGGTGCCCCCACAGAGAAAGCTCTCCCCCTGGGGGCCGCCAGCAGACATTGTTTGGCCAACAGCACCCTGAGGAGGCCTCTCTGTGGGAGTGTACTGGTCGGTGGGAGGCTACTGGTGGCAGAAGGCGAATAGAACAATGTGCTGTTTCACCCAGATTAGAAAAATAAAAGTATTACTAATATATAGATTATGCTCATCTGGACCAGGGGTGGGTTCTACTTACTACCGGTTCACTTTACTACCGGTTCACAATGGGGCTGTGTGCGCACTTCTGTGCATGTGCAGAAGCTTACTGATGATGTCGGGGTCGATGGGCGGAGCCTCCCACCAGTTTTACTACCGGTTCTATAGAACCGGTCCCAACTGGGGGCAACCCACCACTGAACTGGACTAGACATAACTTCCCTTCTAGAGTGTGGAAGTTGTTGGCATTAAGATCTAGGCCTATTTACAGGATTAAGTCAACTCTTGGCATGATACCTAACTGTAGGTCGAATCATTGGTACAATGCTTCATGATTCAATAGGTTAAAATGCATCAGTATAAAATTGTATAGGAAAAATGGTACTACACGGTAGAATTGAGGAATATGCTGAAATCAGACATGGATTCTAATGTCTATACTGCCTAAAATCTGGAATTTTAGTTTTAAGTTTTTGCTTTCATTTGCAGCAGCCCAAACTTGCAGAAATGATATGCATTGTAGAATACGTAGCTCCAAACAGTATTGTGCTGAACACACACGTGTACAGATTTAAACAAGTTTGATGTGGTAATTAATGTCTGCTGAGCAACTTTGGGAAGGGAGAAGAGCAGGGTAGAAACCATTTCCATCTTTGTTTTAAGCTCTTTTGACAGTTAACTTTTTTATATTGTGCTGCTTGTGGTTTCAGTAATGAGTTTGGGCCCTGCATAGCAGGAAGTGGAATTAACTTTGTTTACATAAAATGACACTATCAACTTGAAAAATCACATTTCCATTTGCAAGCACAGAATCCCTAAGGTTATCCTAACTAAAAACGACAACACAGAAATACTAAAAAGCACAATGGTTTCATTCTCCCATTCTTGGGTCTTGGTCTCATCCAATCCTGTTTACCTACCAGTAGAAAAACCAATGCAATTTATTCTATAGAAAATTGAAGCTTTTACAGTGAATTGAGTACAGATATCATATCTACTGTGGACTTACCAAGAAAATATTAGGACAGATGGATGGCTATCATATCTCAATTTGAATACTTCCAGTGAAGGAAGTCCTCTATTTGTATGAGTGATTAGTTTTATTATAAAATGAGTCCCCTTAGCATGGCCTGTAAAATGTTCCATGAGTTTGAAGTAGTAAATATACTGACAACTATTACAGAACATGATGGATGGAAGGAAGGAAGGGAGGGAGGGAGGGAGGGAGGGAGGGAGGAAAGAAGGAAGAATGGAATGGAATGGAATGGAATGGAATGAATGGAATAGAATAGAATAGAATAGAATAGAATAGAATAGAATAGAATAGAATAGAATAGAATAGAATAGAATAATTTTATTTCTACACTGCCCTTCTCCTGAAAGATTCAGGGCGGTGTACAGCCAAGTAAAAACACAATATATAAACATCATAACTTAAATTTAAAAACTGTTAAAATTATTACACTTGTGGCCAAAATTAATTTTAAACCCACAAATTTAAAAACGCCAAATTAAAACTCAATTTCAAGACAGCCCCACCTGGTGGAAGAGCAGGGTCTTGAGGGCACAGCGAAAAACTCGGAGGTCGGAGATCATGCGTATTTCCGGGGGCAGTTCATTCCAAAGGGCAGGGGCTCCCACAGAGAAGGCTGTCCCCCTGGGTGTCGCCAGCTGACATTGTTTGGCCAACGGCACCCTGAGGAGTCCCTCTCTGTGGGAGCGAACTGGCCGGTGGGAGGCTATCAGTGGCACAATGTGGTCTCGTAGATACCCAGGTCCTGAGCCATGGAGTGCTTTAGAGGTGGTAACCAACATCTTGAATTGCACCCAGAAGACCACTAGGAGCCAGTGCAGCTCACACAGGAGAGGTGTTACATGGGCGCAATGAGAAGGAAGGAAGGAAGGAAGGAAGGAAGGAAGGAAGGAAGGAAGGAAGTTAGGGAGGGCAATGGTAAACAATGTTTGAGTTATTTAAAAAGCAGCAGTACATCAGTCAAACTATTACAAAATCTTGCCATAGGCACCAGCCCACCTCCCCATTCTCCTGAAGGAAAAACCTAAGGGCATTTTTATTTACTCAAATTTTGATTCTGGTTCTGATATATATACTTTAAAACCTACAAGAAAAATAAAATTAGCTTTCAAACTGGTCCCATGTGTCTGCAGCTCAACAACCCAGAAGGATAACTGATTTTTAGGTGACACATTTACTGCTGGATTTACTTCCTAAACAAGTCTTTTAAATGCATTAATTGCAACTGTTTTCAAGAATGGCAAAACCCATTACTCTGTTGGAAGGCAAAATGTTGGTGGTTTAACATTTAAATACTGACACAAAATACTAACAACAATCTCAGCAATTTAGCAATCTGCAATTTCTTTCAGGTTTCAGACTTTCTAGTTTAATTTAGTTTTCAGCACCTATTAAATATTATTTCAGGCAAAACACTGATAAAAAATAATCTGAATAAATTATGAAAACCAGGGATAATACAGGCCAAATAGGAGAGAGGAACATTTTAAAAATTAGTTTAGATCAGGAACTTTGGGAAGATATCTGTACAGTTTTGTTTCAGTTAAGCATTTTCTTCAGATCCATCTTAAAACAATTTGAAATATACTTAAGCAGAGGCACTGCATAAAAAGAAAGCAATGCCTGCAGATGCTTTAGGACATTATATATATATATTTACCCATGTTTCCCTGAAAATAAGACCCTGTCTTATATTTTTTGAACCCTGAAATAAGTGCTTGGCCTTATTTTTGGGAAGTCTTATTATTTTGGGGCACATGGAGCAAGATGGGGCTCCTCTTGCCATCTTACCTGATTTCCAGCTCTGTCTCCCTAATCCTAACCAGAGGAAATGTCAGGGACCAGCTGCACATATGTTTAAATATTTTTGGGAAGGGCTTATTTTCAGGGAGGGCTTATTTGAGCACACGCACTCAAAAGCCCAATTGGGCTTATTATCAGGGAATGTCTTGTTTTCGGGGAAACTCTAGTTTTATCTAAACTCCTTTTATTACCCTACGTCTTTCTTCCCAAAATGGAAGGTTTTTTGTTTAAAATGGTTGCCATTTCTATGTTGGATAACCTATGCAGGGCAGATGAACCTGTCCTTATGAGACATCCATGTGGCATAGAGTTTAAATGAAGAAGGGGGAAAAATTCAATTTCAATATTCCAATCAGGCCAATCAGCCACTGATCATCACTATGGTAACCAATGGCCTCTATCTGCTCAAATTGTAGTGATCCGCCCTCCCTTCCATCTATCCTTTCATGAAAAGGCTTCTTTTAAAAATGATATGAAAGTATTTTAATCTCTGGCTGCTAAATGGAAAGTGAGCTCATTTCTGCACTAGTCGATTATTCCCAACTTGATGCCTTCTCTAACTCTTCCAAGATGTTGATGGTGCTGATTTGAGTAGCAACTTAATGTAAGGCAGCAGCTGAGATTTCTGATATTTTGAAAGAAGGCTTGAGAGAAAAAAAGTACCTGATATATTTTTTAAAAAAGCTGGTCAAGAAAGATTATTGTCTTCCATTATTTCAGTTAATCCCATCAACTCAAAGGGGACCTTTGAGTAGATCAGTGAAAGTCATAAACCATATTTCATTTATCTTAAGGATGAAGAGATCCTTAAGAGGAATATGCCCATGTCTACAACCAAGATTTCCTAACAGTGACTTGAATGAATATGGCAGTAAATACTAGGGTGTTTTATTTTACTTGCCAGTTCAGACATTTTATGTGTGGTATTCATTTCACTTGCCAGGTCAGGCATATATTGTTTTCTTCATGAAACAGAATCTCCTGGGAAGTTCACACCACTCTGTGTGGAGCAATTTATCAATATTTGAACTGGGCCTAAAGCTACTTATCAGTTTCACTCATCCCTGTATATACTTGAAATAGGGCTTCAGATCTTTTCTCACTACTGTTATCCATAAATTCTGATTTATTTATTTATTTTTTGCTTCTTGTACTGCAAATGAAAAATGGTCAAATGCTAAAGGTACCTTAGTAAGAAAGCTTTATATACTTAGAAAGCTCCAAATTCTAATTCTAGAGTTTAAAGAGGTTTTGAGAAAGATCAAATCAATCAAGGAGAGAACCAACCCAGAACTATGACGAAATTTCCTGATAGTTAGAACAATTACAGTAATCAGTGGAATGATTTGCCTCCAGAAGTTGTGGGTGCTCCAACACTGGAGGCTTTTAAGAAATTTGTAGAAATTTGTCCAATTTGTAAACTTCCGTGTTACTTCTGGGGACTAACACAGCTGAGGCATGGCAATTTGCTCTGCCGCGCAAATCAACTGAGAGGATAAAGGTAAGTAAAGCGTGCCAGGGCAAGTGGGCGGGCCCACCTGATCATTGGAGTGAACCAGTTTGCTCCCAGCTGATTGTTGAAGCTACCAGTATGCCCGAACCAGCTGAATCCCACCTCTGCCCTAATATGGGATGAAGTGGTGTTGTAGCAAGGGTGAAATTTCTTTACCTTCCTTACCGGTTTGGAAGTGCATGCACAGAGGGTAAAAAACATTACTTCCTGGTTAAAACCAGGAAGTAATGACACCTGGGTGGGTGGGCAGAGCCTCGCGCTGCCATCACTACTGGTTCTCCAAACCTGCCACAATTGCCCAATCTGGTCCAAATCGGGAGAATTTCACCCCTGTGTTGTAGGATGTTGAAGTGTAGGAAGGTGCTATAATCGTCAAGTTTTCCTAAAGGTAGCAGAATTCTGTGCCAATGACCCACGACTGTCTGTCTTACCCTGGGAGTCAGATTCAGCTGCAAGGCAGGCTGCTTTAGGCACTCACCCCCCCGCCCAACTATTCTTCCTGGGATCTCTGGACCCCACCAAAATGTGTAAGACTCTGCTCAGCAAAACGTTTGTAGATAGAAGCAGCAGAAACCTCTGGTGACAGAACAAATGACACAGAGGTGACAGAATCTGTTTTTCCAGTTAAATTGTCCAGTTAAAAGATGCTAGTCCTGTCTTTAAAAGCACAGGTTGAGCCCTCTTTCAAAGGAGTCTGGCAAAGACTTGAGAAGTACTTCAAAAAATGCCATTCATGTCTCACACAAGCAAATCCCTCTGTGGAAGTATGATGTCCACTCTCTCCTGGAGCCCTATCCACTATGGGTATAGAGTGCAATGTCTACTGCCAGGAGGAAGGGGTCCTACCTGCAGCAGGTAAACATGCCCAAGAGGAGCTGGACAAATCTATCTACTCATTGCATCAATGACTATGTCATCCATGAAGTGTGCCAAAATTAAGGAAAAAGGAAAGGACTTCTTTAAAATGGAACAGCTAAAGACAACTTGAAACTGGGTTAGCAATGGGCCAAGGACAAGATGAAGACAAAGCAGGGGTGAAATCCAGCAGGTTCTAACAGGTTCTGGAGAACCAGTAGTGGAAATTTTGAGTAGTTCGGAGAACTGGCAAATACCACCTCAGGCTGGCCCCAGAGTGGGGCAGGAATGGAGATTTTGCAATATTCTTCCCCTTCCATGCCCACCAAGCCATGCCCACAGAACCGGTAGAGAAAAATTTTGAATTTCACTCCTGAGACAAAGTATGAGCATATGGCATTAAAAGCAATTGTTAGACATGTTCACATTGAGGTTAGGGAGATATGAGGATAAGTCAATGAGCAGGTTAGTAAAAGGTATAGTCCTAAATCAGTAGTCTCTCTAGGTCCGTGATGGGCGACCAGAGGTGGCACGCAGCACCCTGTCTGATGGCACACGAGCCTTTGCCCACTTCAGCTCTGCTGTGCATGCATGCATGCCTTCCGCCAACCAGCTGGTCTTTGTGTCTCTGCTGCACATGCGTGGGAGGCCGTAGGTGCATGTGTGGGGGTGGAGCACATGCACAGGGTCACACACGCATTGCATTTTGGGGGTTTGGGCACGCACGCACTTTGGGCACTCAGTCCGGAAAAGGTTAGCCATCATTGCTTCAGGCCTATTGTCTAATAAGGCAGTGACCTTCTAAAAGTCCAGGTTATTCTCACCAAATACTATACCTATAACTGAACCTAGGATGTTCTTCAAAAACAATTGTTACTCCATGAACTGCATCTATTTCCAGAAAAATACTTGCATTCTGGCGCTTGTCTCTGGAAAAGTATTATCTGAGTCTCCTTGTCTTTCCTTCACATTTTTTTGGAGAAATCATTAAATTTTAGTGAATTAATTGTTAGAAGTTCTACTGATAACAATTCTGCAGATTTTATCTTCTTGTTAATTTAGATGTTTTATCTCACGGAAAGTGTTGTCTGAGATGACATGGCTGAGGAGAGGACATGCAAAGATAACACATGGATATACAGTACATAGAAGTTAATGAATATGAGTTAAAATGTCACACGATACAGACCATCTCATTTCTCATACAGGATATTATAATTTTGATATTAGATTTCAAAATAAGTTTGCCTCAGCAATTTTTTAAGATACAAAATCTTTTAGATTGATAAAGGATTTCAGGACAAGTGATAGAAGAAACACTGGTATAATGGACTGCAAAGGAGTTAGAGCAAGGATGAACTATTGTCGCCCTCACATGCTCTCTGGAATGATATCGGCCCTAGTTCTGGATGGCTGCCATCTTGAAGATTTTCAGGAAGCCAATAAGTCCTAGCTTCTACTAGAAGGCAGTGTGATGGTTCAGAGTCAATTTAGCTGGGTATTTATTTACATTTTAATCTTTGGATTATTATGATTTCGTTCCCCATTTTTTGCACTATTCCTTTTTTATCAGAATAACACAGTTGGAAGGGACTTTGGAGGTCTGCTAATCCAGGGGTCACCAATCTTTCGGACCTCAGGGACCACTAAATTCATAATTTTAAATCCCACGGACCACTAATATGATCTGCCTAATGGTCAACTTGCTATCACTCACATTGAGGGGCGCCTTGCCAGCCTCTACTTGCCCCTCCCCTCCCAGCCATTCCTCATCTGCCCACCCAGGCTCCTTAGGGCCCCAATAGGAAACAGCTGTTGGAGCTAAGCAGCCACCATGAGAAAGAATTGGCAAAACAGCTGGCTCAGTTTAAATTGGATTTGACCGAAAAGGAGGCTCAGCAGAAGTACCTCACTGAGGACTATGAGAGCATGAGGGAAGACCTGCGGGAGTGCAAGGCCTGGTACTGATGCCTAGAGGCTCAGCAGGCTGAGATGGTCAACCAGTTCCAGGCCATGATACAGTCCCACTAGAACAAGGCCCTCTGACTCTTTGCCACCAGTGGCGCTTCCCCCCAGCTCTCTCCCAAAGCTCTGCACCAGACCCTAAGTTGGAATTTCTGCCCCCCTCTGACCCACAAAAAAAGACCCCCAAGTGGGAGACTCTCTCCAGCAACACAAACATTCATTGCACGTATCCAGCCAAGGGGCCGTAGTTTGAGGACCCTTGATTTAGTGCAATATAAAAACTGCAAATAATTTTTCTGCGGACCACCAAAATTTTCTCGCGGACCACCAGTGGTCCATGGACCACCAGTTGGTGACTGCTGCCCTATACCATTTCAGACAAATGGATGTTCAATCTCTTCTTAAAAACATCCAGTGCTGGAGCACCCACAATTTCTGGAGGGTAGTCATAAATTATAAGGCACCCAGAGTTGAGCACCTTGTAAATTCTATAAACAAAAGCATTTTAAATTTGAGTAATTGACCCAGCATGGCAGAATTGTAGTGACCAATATCTTGAGCTACAGGCTCTCTATATCTTGATCAGAACCTTGTTTTTGTGATTAAAAGCAGCAGTGGGAAGATCTTATGAATAAGAGCTACACTTACATATATAAACCCTGGTTTCAATAAAATGTACACCCAGGAGCAATGTCAGAGATAGGATAGTACCTATACTTCTGGCTTCTTGCCATAATAGTATATCATATGAATAATAATAATTCAGATGCCCTGCCTTAGTGGAAGCTGTCTATGTGTTTTTTGTTGTTTTTATTCTTGTTTTCTCTCTGTATGTCTATGGAGATTCTCAGTTATCCAGATCCTGGTTGTCCCAAAGGTGCTTTTTCAAAAGGCAACTGGACTTTCTTGTTTTTCCTTGAAGGCGTTTTGCTTCTCACTCAAGAAGCTTCTTCAGTTCTGAAGAAGAAAACCCAATTTGCCTTTTGAAAAAGCATCTTTGGGTTTCTCTCTATATGTTTTAACCTATCTTAGCCACCCAGAGTGAGAGTTGCAAGTTCAGCAATCTTATAAATTGCTAAATGAATGAAAAGAGAGAACGAGATGGTGATATATTTCCTCTCCGCTCTGGTATCCTTGAATGGCGAGTCTCATTTTTAAAATTTTATTTTATGCTCGGCAGATTATTAATGAACCTGGATTCCACTCTGGTGGAAACCAGATGTTTGCTTTATCTGAAAAGAACATCTGTATATTTGCAGGCATTCAGATTTATGATTTATAGCAAGTTTTTATGAAACTGTGCCTGTCTGCCAGCGTATTTGGATGAGAAATTGGAATGTGCTTATGCAACATGCAGCATTTTCATCAAATTTTAATCTATTGATTTATTTTTCTCCCCACTTCTAGTTGGTGTATCTGTCCCAGCCCCTAGAAAGGAATAGATACAACAACAGGGATCTAAGATGGTAATCTGGTGCAAATTAAATTGAACAGGAACTCTAGTCTTTCTGTTCTCATTTTGGGTGATAAAAACTTGCCAGAAACCTGAACACTTGACATTATAGCGCTTTTCAACTTCCAGTTGATTTACAAAAGGAATTGTTTTAATAGAGACTTTAGCTTCTTTTCTTCTGTATTGTCAGCCAAACTGCATTTGTTTTTATGCTACTACCCTGTTTCCCCCAAATAATAAGCCCAATCAGGTTTTTGAGCGCATGGCAATAAGGCCAAGTGCTAATTTCAGGATTCAAAAAAATATAAGACAGGGTCTTATTTTCAGGGAAACACGGTAGTAGCAGTGGTGAGTTTCAAATTTTTTTACTACCGGTTCTGTGGGTGTGGCTTGGTGGGCATGGTATGGCTTGATGGGTGTGGCTTGGTGGGCGTGGCAGGGGAAGAATACTGTAAAATCTTCATTCCCTCCCTGATCCAGGGGAAGGATACTGCAAAATCCCCATTCCCTCCCAATTAGCTGGGACTTGGGAGGCAGAGAATAGATGGCGGTGGGGCCAGTCAGAATTTTTACTACCGGTTCTCCAAACTACTCAGAACCTGCTGAAACCCACCTCTGACTAGTAGTGTAATGATGGAGCTAAATCAAAAGTATGTTCCTCTACTACGTGGCAGGGGATCCTTCCCCTGCCACGCCCACCAAGCCACGCCCACCAAGCAATGCCATGCCTATCAAGCCACACCCACAGAACTGGTAGTAAAAATTTTTGAAACCCACCACTGGAGTTGTCCCACCGCAAATTGGCTGTGGTGAGTTGTCCCATTCCGCTCTGGAACGAGTGCAACTGGGGACCTTCTAATGCATTGAGAGCTGGTATAGCACATAAGAGCTGGTTCATGTATTGTATAGCATTTAGCCTTCTTATCCCTTGGAATGCTCTGTCTTGCACTACAATTGTTATTCTAACCTGCCAGCCCGTCTTTGTACAGCTCAGGTATTTCTCTGCCCTTTAGATCTATTTCATTCTTTTTTCTCCCCTTTACAGGGAAAGGCATTTCTAGAATTTTCTGTTTTTTTGTAGTTTAAACTGCAGGGCTATTTTTTAACAATTCCAGCAACACTTTTTTTTTTTGTTCTTGCAATTGCCTGCAGCCCACCTAAACTGTTGTGTAGATACCACCAGCTGAAAAGCACTTCTCCTACTTAAGTCAGATTCACATACAGAAGACTGAGATAGAAATGAGTTGAGAAATTCTGAAAGAACAGAGGAAACTTCAGATTCTCAAGTCATTTATCTGCATTTAAAAAAGAAAAATAGGTTAAAAGAAGTGCACTTACATGTAGAAGATGAAATACAGCAAGAAATTGGGAAAAACAGACACATTCCTCTCTGCCTGTGCTTATTTTTTATATATATTAAGGACATTTTGTACAGAGGAACATTCAAAATAACTTTTTCACCTGCTACTAGGATTCTAATCCATTTTTACTGTCTAGGAATCTGCATTTCTCTCATTTTTTCCCCTCCTGATTCTACTCTAGACTAGTATTTCTCAACTAGCTGGGGAATTCTGGGAGTTGAAGTCCACACATCTTAAAGTTGACAAGGTTGAGAAACTGTAGGAGATTACCAGGCTGAGCCTGAGGGAAGAGTCAAATGCGTGATCAGTGATCCCTTCACACTCACAAGAGATCTAAGTCCAACCCACCTTGAATTCCTTCCTATCTCCCGCTTATTTCCCTTGGCCATTAGTAGTTCAGATTCTTGAAGAGAGATCAAGCTCACAATAAATCTTTATGCTCATTTGAACTGTCTAGATCTCTTGATTTTACTGGGGTCTGACAGAAACACTGCTATAGACTGACTTTTCCAATCCCCCTTCTCCCATCTTCTTTGGCCTGAAGATGTAGGCATCGCTTCTGACATGGATAATTCTTGTATTATACATTCTTTTATTCCATAAAATAATTTCTGGAATCACACTTTGATCAAACATTTCCATGAAAAGAGGCATGATTATTTTTAAGTGACCGGGTCAGTTGTTTCCCTATTTCTTGAGCAGAAATCATGACTTGTGTGTGGCTGCAAGTGTGTGGTCTCACAGCTAAATTACTAGGATGATAATCTATGTAATAGGACCACCTCTACACAAGCCAGCATTTTGAATCTGTTGGCGGCTTAAATCAGCGCAGGCTCAAATGTGCAGAGCAAAGAAAAAAAAGCATACGGTACCATTACAAGGGCCGCTGACTGTCATTTTTTTTTAAAAAAAATCGAGCTTAATACATATGGTGAAAACATATTGACAAATTACTTGTCATTTCCAAATTCTGAATGGGCTCCAAAGCTGCATGAAAGGCAGATTGAAATATGGTTGCAAGAGTCAGTCTTTAGAGAGGCAGGAGTGAGAGGAACAACAGCAGAAGCTCATCATGCCAGATCCCACAGCTTCCCTCCCCCCATCCTTTTCCCGTTCCCTGCTGCTAATCAGTAGAACAGCACTTAATGATCACATCATGGGCAGATAGATATCCGAGGTTTAAAAGAATGCTAAGCAATGGCTTTGCTGAAGGGTAAAGGATCTGAGGAAGGCTGAACAAATGCTTGCCATCCTTTGATAACTAACAGATACTTTCATGTTTACAAAATGATATCCCGTTCCATTCTACTCAAGTTATTCTGTACATATGGCATGAAAGTCCCATTTGATCCATCTCCTTGGGTCCCTGATAAGGATTGCAGGATTGTAAGACATCAGTTCATCTTCCAATTGCTCATTTTAAAAAAACAAAACAAAACAAAACCATGGTATAAAGTTGGAAGGAGCCGCTGAGTCCAACCATATGCTCAATGCAGGAGATCAGATTAAAACTTTGTCAGCAAATGGCTGTTGGGCCAACATCTTCAGGAACCAGGGGTGCTATTCAGCAGGTTCTGACAGGTTCTGGAGAACCGGTAGTGGAAATTTTGAGTAGTTCAGAGAACAAGCTAATACTACTCCTGGTTGATCCCAGAGTGGGGTGGGAATGGAGATTTTGTAATATCCTTCCCCCAGGAGTGGGGTGAGAATGGAGATTTTGCCATATCCTTCCCCCAGATGTGGGGAGGGAATGGGGGATTTTGCAATATCCATCCCCTGGAATGGGGTGGTAATGGAGATTTTGCAATATCCTTCCCATGAAGTGGGGTGGGAATGGAGATTTTTCAATATTCTTCTCCTGGAGTGGGGTGGGAATGGAAATTTTGCAGTATCTTTCCCCTGCCAGCCCACCAAGCTACGCCCACCAAGCCACGCCCACAGAACCGGTAGTAATTTTTAAAAATTCCACCATGTTCAGGAATCCTTCATTTCTTTGGGTGATGGGTTCCCCTGTCAAATCATTCCATAATGATGCAGTGCCATGTCATATGTTGGTGATAGAGTAGGGTGAAGCCTATTCTAATATTAGGAGAACCAGTAGTGGAAATTTTGAGCAGTTCGGAGAACCGGCAAATGTCACATCTGGCTGGCCCCAGAGTGGGGTAAGAATAGAGATTTTGCAGTATGCTTCCCCTGCCACACCCACCAAGCCAGCCCACCAAGCCACATCACGCCCACCAAGTCACGCCCACCGAACCGATAGTAAAAAAATTTGGATTTCACCACTGAGATGTTTCATTATCCACACTAGGTAACATCGTTAGCGCTAGTTTGAGTAATGAAACAGCACCTAACCCTAAACCCTCAAAGACACTTCTGTTATTCTACCTTTTGTCAAGGCATTTGAAAGTATCTTTTGACCTTAGTGTTTTTAAGTTGTTGGAGTTGGCAAAGCGTACTACCATTGTTGTGTTCAGGTACATATTTTTCTGTCGTTCTAAAGCTGCTCCAGCTGCTAACACTTTGGAGTTTGAAAAGGATAGGAAAATTTGTCATAGGATCTTCCTTTGGAATTTAATGGCCATTAGGGAAGGCTCCCGTCTCCTGGGAAATGATTATACAAAGATAACACATTCACACACATTCCTTGGCCACTTCATAGATAAATAAGTGTTAGCATACACTTATCCAATATTCTTTTCCCATTTGAAAGACATTTCAAATGCAAATTGGGTTTTTTTTGGCACATTGGATTATGAATATTGAAATGATTAACATAAGTGACTAGATAATTACTTGATGGGTAGAGACAAACACTACATGGCCACTTATTACCGTATAGTAATGTCCTTCTTAGCACATGATAATACTATTGGAGATGGATTTTAAAAAATGGAAAGAAAAGAGTAGAAATACTGAATTGTACCCACAAGGGTGTGCTACTTCTAGGGGTTTGTATTGGGATTGGGATTTTTTTAACTTGTTCATCAATGCTTTGGAGTTTGGCATTACTAGTGAGGTAACCAAGGGTTGTAAGTGAATGACCGGGAAAAGGATGAAATCAGTTATATCAGTTGCAGGAATAGAGATGTAGAAACAATAAATAATCATAGTGGTAACAATGTTTAGAAACCATTAAGGAAAAAAACATGAAATACTATCAATATTATAACGCCATTGTAAATTAAATAAATCTAGAGTGCTGCCATATTTCATATGTCTGTCTGTCTGTCTGTCTGTCTCTGTCTGTCTTTCTCTGTCTGTCTATCTATCTATCACCTCTCTCTCTCTCCCCTCCATCCCTCCATCATTGGTCTGTCTATCTATCTGTCAAAAACTTGGGCAAAGCATCTTTTTGAAGCCCAGCTCTTCCTTCTAAATAGCAGAGTGAATTGGTCACATTGGTTCACTTTGTGTTGCTGAGGGAACTGGGTTTTTACATGCGTACAGAAATTACGTAGAAATGTGAAAGGGCAGAGCCAGGTGATGTGGCAAAATTATTCATAAAAATTATTCATGAAAAAAATAAGTGAATGTCCTCATTTCTTAATGAGGCTGAGAAACTATCACTCAAAATTTCAATATTTTCAATAGACCATACTGCCTATAAAAGAAAAGGATATAGAACGATTGCTTTTTTCATTGGGCTTTTCCCTACCAATTTTTGATTTGCTTTATATTTTTGCTTTGAAGCATAAAAACAACTGGGATCAATTGTATGATTTGGGGGGCAATAAGCAAATGTGAAAGAGCTTTCTCTACAAGTCCACCTTTTCGTTTCGCCCTAAGAGCCAGACTTGTTCAATAAGTGGCCTACTAAAGGGTGCATTTTAGAAAGTTTTGAATGGAGCTGTGAAAAATTGATTTAATCTCATAAATTCACTTGTTTGAAAGACCACCTGACTCCATCTTCTACAATCAGGCAGGGAGGGTATCTCTAGGTCCCTTTATTTAAACAAGGTCACATTTGGGAATCTGGTAAGCATGTTTTCTTTCTGATGGCACCTGCGCTCTGAAGATTCATATGGCTCCCACCATGATGTGCAAGAAGTCCTGAAACCTGTAATTCCCCAGACCTTTGGGATAGGATGTGTACCAAGATTCTGTAGAATTCTATTATCTTCACTTGGGTATTTGGGTTTTTTTTAACTGTTCTATTAATTAGTATTTTTGACACTGCAGAGCTCTCAAAATTTTACAGAACAGCGCAGCCTTGAAATCTCACAGACAAGTAATTCAATTAGTGTTGTTTTTAGTTGCAAAGTTATGTCTGACCCATCGTGGCTCCATGGACAACGTTCCTCCAGGCCTTCCTGTCCTCTACCGTCCTCTGGAGTCCATTTAAGCTCAAACCTACTGCTTCAGTGACTCCATCCAGCCACTTCATTCTCTGCTGTCCCCTTCTTCTTTTGCCCTCAATTGTTCCCAGCATTAGGCTCTTCTCCAGTCAGTCCTTCCTTCTCATTAGGTGGCCAAACCCCATGAACAGTACCAAAAGGAAAAATAAAGTAATTCAATAATACATCCCAAAGTTTTTTTTTTAATTTAAGAAAGACAGTGGACTTTCTTTTTCCTTGAAGATGTTTTGCTTCTCATCCAACTGAAGAACTCATCATCAGTTCTGAGAAGAAGCTTCTTGTGTGAGAAGCAAAACATCTTCAAAGAAAAACATCTTCAAAGAAATATGGGTCTGGTGGCTCAGCAGACTAAAGCATTGTGATTAACACCAGCTGTCTGCAATTACTGCAAGTTTGAATCTCACCAGGCTCAAGGTTGACTCAACTTTCCATCCTTTCTAAGGTAGGTAAAATGAGGACCCAGTTTGTGGGGGCAATAAGCTGACTTTGTATAAAATATATAAAAGTATGAAGGCTATTGCTTAACGCATTGTAAGCTGCCCTGAGTTTCCGGAGAAGGGCGGCATATAAATCAAATTTTAAAAAAAACAACCAAAGTCCAGTTGCCTTTGGGGGAAAAAAAAAGCACCTTTGGAACAACCATGATCTGGATGACTGAATCTCCATAGACATCAATAAATACATGTTCTTAAAAATTAGTATATTATTCCCCAATGATTTATTTAATAATTTCCCACAAGTCTGGGGGCTCCTTGTCTCCAGGAGCAGCACTCAAAGTCTTAGAGACAGGATGTAATTTGGAACTTTATTGTATGCATCCATTTCACACAAATTCTGCTTCCAGAGTATCAATCAGTGGTGCTATTCAGCCGGTTCGAACCGGTTCAGGCAAACCAGTAGTGGGGCCTGTGGGTGGGAGCGGGCCATGCCCAGGGTTGGGTTCCACTTACCTTTACTACTGGTTCGCAACGGGAATGTGTGCACGCATGCACAGAAGCTTCTGTGCATGTGCAGATCATCAGTGATGACGTCGGGGCTGAGCCGCCATTACTATTGGTTCACAAGAACCAGACTGAACCAGGAACAACACACTACTGGCTATGCCCCGCCCATCCACCCTGGCACTATGCTGTCCTATTTTCTAAGCCGTGCGCATGCGTGCAAGCCGCACGCAAGAGCAAAACGCACACTCACATTTTCGGTGCACAGCAAACAGGTATGGTAAATTTATGTGAAACCCACCTCTGGTATAAATATTACTTAGCAACATTTGTTTTAGTACAAATTTGGTGAATTACTTCTCAATCATTTATCATCAAAATATATGGTGTTAGGACTCCTATTCTACCATTTCTTTTTAAATCTTGAAGAAGAAGCTGACAGCTTAATGCTTTTCTTTTGGACTACAACTCCCACAATTCCTTGCTTTGGGCATGCTGGTTAGCAGTTGTGGAGATTGACATTCCCAACATATAAAAGACGCTAATCATGTTATCTTCCTCCACCCATAAAGTTAGGATTTAAAAGGCTTCCATAACCTGAGATCGTTTCTTCTTTTGTCTTTCACGTTATTGATCTGAAATCATCACACGTATCAAAAAGTTAGGCCTAAGGAGGGAAGACCAGTGCATTAAAATGGCAGATAATTGTCACCAGAGAATTGCTGATATTAAAAGAAAGAGAGTGGAGTGATTTTTATCCTGCCCCTACCCCCCCACTGCAACAAATTTCTTTAAACATATTGCCAATATGCTACAGTTAGCCTGGCTTAAAGAAAAATGAATGAAATACTACTAATAATAATTCATGGTTTGCTAATTAAAAGTAATATGTTTTCCCATTTTTTGGCAATTTGATAACATAAAACACTTAGTTGGGGGCCACAGGGGGAAACTAGCTTAGATGGATAAAAAATGTTTTGTGTTCACCCAAGCAAGACTATGTTAATGCATATTATCCCATTAATGCACATCAACATCGGGAATAAGCGTACCAATGCAAGCAAGAAGCATACACTTATCATCATTTGATAACATGTTTAATGACAGATTGACGGTTGATTTGCAAATGTGAACTGGCATCAATGTTGCTAACTTCAGCTTCTGCCGCCTCCTCTGCTATGCCAGCATATTTATGTGCATAATTTGATTTTGCAGCCGCGCTGTTAGTACATTTTTAATATTAACTATGCAAGAACAGACAGCCGAACTTAAGTTGCACTGATGGTTTGAGTTCATTAGATTGAAAAAGATGGGCTCGCAATGACAAAGATGGAGATGGTTGGGAAACATCAGATAGGCAAGACTAAAACGCACTCCCGTCGCAAACAAACCCAACAAACACATTTCATACTGCTGGCTGCAACTGGAATCCTCACACAGAATTGGAAATTTCATATATATATATCATGGCTGCGTTTGGGTTTCTTGCTCTGGACATATTGATAGCAGCCAAAAAAAGAACAAATTTTTGGCCACACAGCTCTAAATTCTCTTTTTGATGGATGGCTTGAAGAGAGAGAAATATATTGCAGTGCGCAAAATTCAGAAATTAGAATGAATGAAGGATTTTTTTTCCTCCTCCCTCTCTGTCATGTGCATGGATTGCTTCCCATCTGGAATAGTTTTGCATGTTTTCTCATGATTTTAAACTTTTTTTTTACATTAAATTGAAAAAAAATCTAAACATAAATAAATAGGGATACAAATACATATTTTGAACAATTAAAATAAATGTATATATAAATTCATTATGTCATCCCTAATATATTATATATTACAAAATATGCATTTTAAAAGCATACTTTGACAGCTTTGGTGAGCTGCGAAATACATGATAAAATTCAGAAAAATTGAAAATCCGGATATTTATATTCTGTATCCGAAACAGAATATTCTATTTTCCTCAAACTTTACCATTATTTTGCATTCAGATACTATTGGTCCAGCTCTAGTTTGTAGATTTAAGTTGCTTTTGTAAGGGTTATCTTGTTTATGTGTCAAGATTGTACAGACTGACCTGTATTTTGCATGCTCATGTGTCTTTTGAAGATGTGTTCGGATGGTGTGTTCAAGGAGAGAAGCAACCTAGAACTACAGAGAAATTTTCTGTCAGTTAGAACAATTAATCAGTGGAACAGCTTGCCTCCAGAAGTTGTGAATGTTCCAACACTGGAAGTTTTTAAGAAGGGATTGGACAACAATTTATCTGAAATATTACAGCTTTTCCTGCCTGAGCAGGGGGTTGGACTAGAAGACCTCCAAGGTCCCTTCCAACCCTGTTATTCTGTTATTATACCGGTAGTAGCATATAGTGTGTAGCTGGATTTAGTAGTAATGTAAAATCTTCCTTTGAGCCAAGCTTGATGTTTGAAGACTTCATGGGCATGGGCATTCAGTTTCCTTGATAATCATACCAATACAGTATGGAAATAGTCTCTTCCTCCTCCTCCTCCTCCTCCTCCTCCTCCTCCTCCTCCTCCTCCTCCTCCTCCTCCTCCCCATAATTTCCCTGAAGTCTTCCATCCAATTACTACGGTGTCTAATATATCTGGAGGGCCCCAAGCTTAAGAAAGTTAGCTCATTATATTAATTAAGTTATTATATATGTGCAATGCTGTCTATAATGTTTTCAATATTCTTAGATCAAAACATCTTGTTTTTGAACATTGTCTCCTTTTCAAATATCTTGTTAATTTTTTTTTAGTGTCAGTAACTAGTATAATCAATTTGAAGCATTGCCAGTTTCCACATGAGATCTCTAGAGTGAATTCGAAGGAGATGCCTCTTGTTTTTCTAGTGTCTAATCATATTACTGTCTGGACACAAATATTAAATTTTGCAAAATTCATGCTCAAATGGCTGCTTTCTACAAATGAGAAGAAAGAATAAGCCTAAGCAATAGCAATAGCACTTAGACTTATAGACAGCTTCACAGTACTTTACAGCCCTCTCTAAGTGGTTTACATATCTAAATCAGTATATTGCCCCCAACAATCCAGAGCCTCATTTTACTGACCTCAGAAGGATGGAAGGCTGTGTCATGCTATAGTTTTATTACTTGGAACCCTGACACCTTGAGCCAGTGAGACTCGAACTGCCAAACTGCTGGTGGCTAGTAGTCAGCATTCTAAATAGTCAGAAGTAACCTGCAGTGCTGTATTCTAACCATTGCGGCACCATGGCTCTAAGAATGTTGGGGCAGTTAAAATCTAGCAAATGTATTATAATCTAAGTTTTCATGACATACAACACTCTTTGTCAGGCCCATAGCGAGTACACTGCAGTAGTCCTAATGAGTAGGGAATAAGTCATGAGTGACTATGGCAGGACTTAGGAACTGGTTTACAATACCGTTGGTTTTGATGTGGATCGAGAACTACCAGAAGTACAGGCATGATTTCTAAGAGGCAGAGGAACTAGAGATCAAATTGCCAACATAGGGTGGATCATGGAGAAAGCTAGGGAGTTCCAGAAAAACATCTGCTTCATTAACTATGTTAAAGCCTTTGATTATGTGGATCACAACAAATTGTGGCAAGTTCTTAAAGAGATGGGAGTACCAGACCATCTTATTTGTCTCTCAAGAAACCTATATTTGGGTCAAGAAGCAACAGTGAGAACTGGACACGGAACCACTGACTGGTTCAAAATTGAGAAAGGAGTCTGGCAAGACTGTATACTGTTGCCCTGCCTATTTAACTTATATGCAGAGCACATCATGAGAAAGGCAGGGCTAGATGAATCAAAAGTTGGAATTAAGATTGCCGGGAGAAATATCAACAACCTCAGATATGCAGATGACAGAAAGGGAAGAGCTAAAGAGCCTCTTGATGCGGGTGAAGAAGAAGGAGAGAGCAAAGGTTGGCTTGAAACTCAACATTAAGAAAACTGAGACCACGGCATTGGGCCCTCTCATTTCCTGGCAAATAGATGGGGAAGAAATAGAGGTAGTGACATATTTTATTTTCCTGGGCTCCAAGATCACCGCAGATGGGGACTGCAGCCAGGAAATTAAAGACTCTTGCTCCTGGGCAGGAAAGCTATGGCAAATCTAGACAACATACTAAAAAAAACAGAGACATCACCCTGCCAACAAAAGTGCGTATAGTCAACGCTATGGTTTTCCCAGTTGCAATGTATGGCTGTGAAAATTGGACCATAAGAAAGGCTGAGCGCCAAAGAATGGAGGTCTTTGAACTATGGTGCTGGAGAAGACTCTTGTGAGTCCTTTGGACTGCAAGGCTAAACTGGTCAGTCCTAGAAGAGATCAACCCTGACTGCTTTTTAGAAGGCCAGATCCTGAAGATGAAACTCAAGTATTTTGGCCACCTAATGAGAAGGAAGGACTCACTGGAGAAGAGCCTAATGCTGGGAAAGATTGAGGGCAAAAGAAGAAGGGGATGACAGAGAATGAGGTGTCTGGATGGAGTCACTGAAGCAGTAGGCATGAGCTTAAATGGATTCCAGAGGATGATAGAGGACAGGAAGGCCTGGAGGAACGTTTTCCGTGGGGTTGTGATGGGTCAGACATGACTTCGCAACTAACAACAAACAGTTGCTTAATAGGATCTTGCAAATCATCAGGATAAGGCCAGTCCATCCCGATAGGCTACTTTGATCTGAGGAATCTCAGTTAAGTGAAATCAGGGTGCCATAGGGTGGTTCAACAGAGTTGCCTTCAAACTGACTGAGCCCATAAAAGCTTCACACAGCCTTAATACTCATTGTGCTGGAAATATAAATGAGGGGCTGGAGCTTTAAGAAACAAGCACATCACTTTTCAAAGTCATTATCTCATTTTTTTTAAAAAATATAATTCTTTCAACCAATAAATATTTGGATCTGCTCTATGATTTATGTATACATTGCTGCACTCTGTTTAACCCCGTATTACTTAAGCACGGAGTTCTTGCATTTATAGATCTCAAATTTATTGGCATTTGACATTGGTATGGGCTTTCACCTGACCAACAGGAGGCTCAACCCCCAATGGGAATAATTACAGAGGATTTCAACAGTCATGGGAATGGCTAGAAATGTCATTAAATCATATTGGAAAAACAATGTGCTCATACGTTCTCGTCTTGCCAGTAAATTTTCCACTTGAGGCCTAGACCACCTAGTGGGGATATTCAAAGACAGGAGAGACAGAAAGAATGAAAGATATGAATTAAACTTAAAATGAGCAATGCAAGTTCAGCACAGTGGGATTTCTTTGAATCCAAAAAAGACAAAACATAGGTCAACTGTATTGAGGTTAAATCCTCCACCAAATATGCATGGCTTGATTTATAAGTACCGCAAGGGAAAGAATATATATGTAGAGCCAGATCATCCCCATCCCATTTGTACGTGGGAGGTGGAAAATTTAAGGAACATATGGAACAATTTTTTTTATTTTCCAAGCTGTGCTTTTAAACAAATTTTCACTCTGCTAATTGATCATGTTGACTTTTTTTCCCTCCTTGATTTCAGGCTTGAAATATAGATCCACAAACTTTTCACGCTTATGTTTTTACATTTTTCGTTTCTGAGAGTTTAGTTTAGTTTCTCTTATTTGTGAATATATCGGAATTTGTGATTTTTCATCCGACTGTACATATGCTAATTCTTTCATAGGGGAAAATTTGTTGCAGTTTTTAACGGATGTGACATGGGCCTTTTGACCTCTTCTGTTTTATCCACCCCAAAAATGTCTTGCATTCTGATAGCAACGTAAGGATGGTAGGTTTCAAAATTTTTTACTACCGGTTCTGTGAGTGTCGCTTGGTGGGCATGGTATGGCTTGATGGGTGTGGTTTGGTGGGCGTGGCAGGGGAAGGATACTGTAAAATCTCCATTCCCTCCCCACTCCAGGGGAAGGATACTGCAAAATCCCCATTTCCTCCCAATCAGCTGGGACTTGGGAGGCAGAAAATAGATGGGGGCGGGGCCAGTCAGAATTTTTACTACAGGTTCTTTGAACTACTCAATATTTCTGCTACCGGTTCTCCAGAACTGGTCAGAACCTGCTGAAACCCACTTCTGGATCATATATAAGAGGCTGCTTTTCTGCAGTCAACCTTAGAAACTCTGTGTGATTAAACACATTGTATCATGGAATAGTATGCTTCCATGGTATTCCAAGAAGTATCCAGGTTTTTTCTTTGGATTTTTTATTTTTTTTTGTTTTGCAGTGAAAAAGATAGCCAGCTGTCACACCTAGTTTCAGAAGCGAATATATTGATAACCAGATTTTATTCTTAGTTTATTCCTCTTACCTCACCATGGATCTGCTAGAAAAAACTAGCTAACAAACAAACCTTCAAAAAAAAAATAATTCCATTCTTGTATATCCCGAGAAGTAGCTATATTGAGGTTAGTTGTAGAGTTATTCCCACACTTCTCTTGTGGCATTAATTTATTAAGTTGCAGCTCTAATATTGTACAGACCCTGTCCTTGAAAATGCCAATTGAAACCTTCCTTGTCTTTCTATTTCCCCACTCATTACTGGTGTTTATCATTGTCCCCTCTCCCTCAGTGATATGGGAGAACAGATGCTTGGAAACCATCATACATCATTTGGCAATCTCTGTCAATCCCTACTGCCTCAAGGGTTGTCATATAAAGAGTACAGTTCACATTAATAATGAAGTACATTTCCCAAAGAAATAGCTCAGTATCTTCAGGTGATAACAAAAAGAAGTGGTTATTCATATTTCTTATTAAAAAGTAAACTCTCATGAAACTGATGGAGCAGTTCTCATAGGGATTGAGGACCCTGAGAGGTTCCTGAGATCTTTTTAGGGCTCCATAACATCAAATAAACATTTTCTCAGCTTTTAATTTTTTATACAATAGATACAGGCAGGTATAATTCACACAAACCAATGTTCTTTGAAGTCCTCAATCATTTTTAAGAACATAGAGAAGCCCAGAGACAAAAATGGCTGAGAACGTCTGGTCTAATGTATGGCTGAGGCACGTGAGGTCACAATCTTCTAAATCGAAATTTTATACGGTGTATACAATGTCTATTGTGGTGTTGAATGGAATCACATCCCAACTTTTTCCAATATGTTCCTCCCATGTGCAGTAAATCCAATTAAACTATCCATGAGATGTGGTTGCCCAGCCATTTCTAAAAATTCTAGAGATGGAGAACCCACAATTTCAATAGGTTGCTTCATTGTTGATTTAAAACATCAGTTTTTCAAAAAGCAACAGTGGAAATGGTCACAATAGAAGTCATGGCATTTTAATCAAAGCCCTAGAACAGAATAGAAAAGCAGAGTTGGAAGGGACCTTGGAGGTCTTCTAGCCCAACCCCCTGCTCAGGCAGAATAGAATAGAATAGAATAGAATAGAATAGAATAGAATAGAATAGAATAGAATAGAAGAGAAGAGAAGAGAAGAGAAGAGAAGAGAAGAGAAGAGAAGAGAAGAGAAGAGAAGAGAAGAGAAGAGAATAGAATTCTTTATTGGCCAAGTATGATTGGACACATAAGGAAATTGTCTTGGTGCATTTGCTCTCAGTGAACATAAAAGAAAAGATACATCTGTCAAGATCCTGTACCATTTCAGACAAAACTTCCAGTGTTGGAGCATTCACAATTTCTGGAAGCAAATTTTTCCATTGATTAATTGTTCTAACTGTCACGGAATTTCTTCTTAGTTCTAGGTTGCTTCTCTCCTTGATTAGTTTCCATCTTTGTCCTGCCTTCAGGAGCTTTGGAGAATATCTTGACTCTCTCTTCTTGGCTCCCTGATGTTTTCTACATGTATGTGGCAACCTCCTTCTAGATGACCCTCAAGAGAAATATTTTAGATTCTTAGCTATGAGGATAATTTGATTTCAGACAGGGATCTAAAAGAACAGGGTTCTGTTTTGCTGTTATTATGTGTTGGAAAAAGTTGGAACCAGTGCTTGGCTTTGCTGAGCTAATGGAAGCCAGCTCTTCCTGTTTTAAATATTAGCTGATGAAAGAAAGGTGGAATATTAGTGCAATGCAATAAAAAGTCAAATGAAGTGTAATTAAATCCATTCGTCTCTGTTCATGCATCACAAAAAAGTCTGGAAATAGGAAGAAAAATCAAATGATTAGGAAAACAGCATCTTCTGCAAGGAAAGACTACAGGGATTGGAGGGTTCCCCCCCCACCCCCCAGCAAAGTTGAGTAAAGAGCAACATGGCCAAGGTACCGGAATGTTAAATTATGCAAGGGGACAGAGATTTCCCTTCCCTCGTTCATCCATTATAATTAACAGAGGGGTAATGCAGATCCTCTGGGGAAAAAAAAAACACGGTCCTTCTTGACACAATGCATAGTTAAACTATAGATTTCGCTGCCACCAAGGGTGGTGATGATAAAGCATTAAGTCAGGTGGATTTTAAAAAAGGCCAGACAAATCCAGGAAGATAATCTTCTAAACAAAAAAGGTAGAATAGTTTTAATGACAGTGTTTAAGGAGCAGGATGAAAAAGCTTAACTTTTCTGTCACAAAATAACTAAGGTTAAAACTAGTCAGCTCTCTTGGTGAGAATGCAACAAACAGATTTTTGACTGGTTTGAATGGAGCCTGACTCTGGGACTAGATGGACTTTTGGCATGATTACCAAGGCTGTATTTAAGTCTATCTCTCTCCCTCCCTCCCTCCCTCCCCCCCACCTCTCTCTCTTTCTCTCTGTATAAAGTTATCTCATATCCCCCCTTCTCACACACTGAGGGAGAGGTCCCACAATAGCAGAAGGATTTCTGAAAAACACTGCAGTAAATCATTATAAATAATCTATCAGCATAACGCCAGAAAGCATATGCATTTATCTTGTACTTGAGGGGGAAGGGAAAGAAGAAAATGTGTATTTTCTCTTAATTCAAACTGTGTCTAGTTAAACATAGCAGCCAATTGCCTAATTTATCTAAGGAGCTTTTACATCCTGCAGATTGTCATGCGATAGGGTTTGCTGGCAGATGTATTCTTGGAAATTAAAGTGTGGGAGGAAGGAAGCAGAAGTAACAGCCCTTTTCACCTTCTCTTGCTTTGCTACAATGGCCCAGCTGTTTGAGAAAATCTGGAGGTGGGTGCTTTCATTTCCTTGTTCCCATCCTCTGCTTGTCCCTCAGCTCTTTGCCAGCAGCCTCAAGGTTCAGCACAAAGTACTAAGGGATGGAAGTATACAGCAAAGAAGGCAACTCACATAGAAAGGGAGGATATGACATCAACTGGTGGTGACCTAGCAGGTGGTGGCAAAGAAGGAGGATTATGACATCGGTGGGTGATGATAATAAAGCTGATAGCATTTATTTTAGTACTAAGCAAAGAAATTCCTCTGGAATTTGATGGGAAATACCTTGCTTTAAGGATAAAAGGATAAAAAGTTCTAAGAAGAGCACATTGAAGACATATTCCTAGAATGGGCAATTAACACAGAACAGACTCTTTAGTCCCACCAGTCTGCAACTTCCCTTATCTTCTTTGCTTCTAATTAAATGCCCAGGAAAGATAGGAGGAGGAATTCCTTCTATGGGGCTTTTTATAAAAGTAACACAAAGTTGAAGACTTGGCTTAAGAAGTTGAAGAATTTCCTATCCCTAGAGAAATTCAGAGGAATTATCCATCCATTTTCTGCATCCACAAATTTCGTGATCAGCACAGAAAGGAAATCCATTGTGCACAATGTAATAATATGGTCATGCTGGCTAGGGCTATAGGAATGGAAGTTTTTGCCATATGTAGAAGTCCAAAGAGCTCTCTATTCTTGATTTATCTAATTAGACCAGGGGTGTCAAACTTGCAACAACATGTTGTCATCACGTGACGTATCACAACTTTTCCCCCTTTGCTAAAACAGGGGTAGGCATGGCCAGCGTGGGCCGTGAGTTTGACACCCCTGAGTATAACTATAACTTGCAGGAAATTTGAGATTTTGATATCATCTTAAGTATGGTTGCCACTCTTCAACTTATTTTTCACCTTCTTTTAAAAGAATTATTATAATTTATTTGGATAGTGTAGTTACAGATAGTCCTGGCTTAACAACCACTCATTCAGTAACCATTTGAATTTATGATACGGCTGAATGAGTGGTAGTTACAACCAGCTCGTGTAAGTGTGGCTCTCATAGCAATCCCTGTATCACGTGATCACAATCCAGCCACCTGACAGTAGACTAGCAATTACAATATTGCAGCATCCCATTGCCATAGGATCGCCATTAATGATCTTTCCTGCTGCTTTCCAAGAAGCAAATCCTGGGGAAGTCAGCAGGAAGTTGTAAATGCCAACCACATCGCATCATGTTTAATGATGTTACGGGATTCGCTTAATGACAGCAACCAGAAAAATTCCAGAATTTCCATTGCTAAGTGGTGTTGTCATATGACATCATGTTTTATGATCACATTACTTAGCAACAAATTCTGGTCCCAATTACCATTATTAATGAAGTACAATCTGTCCTAAACTCTTAGAATAATTGAAGAAAAAAGAAGACTGAATTGGCAATGGGTGCCAAATGGTTAAGAGTCAGCTATCAGAGATGCTGGCAACATCTTATAACTCTTGATGTGATGGATCTCCAGATGGACCCATGTGGTATACTAGTGTCAGACCAGCACTGGAAAAATATAGGTTTTGTTATGTCCTTATAAGGACATCCGCCGGGGGATTGGTAGATTCCACCGGCGGGAAGCTTAAATGATTGTCATTGGCCGGTGGGCATGCCTGAGCAGGATATAAGGAGGCTCAGCAGCCCAGCCGGCATGCAGTTTTCACCCATCTAATAAAGGTTCTGAACGGACAGCTGAGTCGCGTTTCTTTCCGGCGCCGAGCTAACACTGGCGACGAAGGACTGAAAAGAACCAACGACCTGCAACACAACGCTACCGCCATCAGGAGCTGAATCACCGAGCTAAGTCACTGAACCATGTCGGGACCACAAATTTCCCTGGCTCCATTCAATCCAAGCCAGGAAAAATGGAAATCCTTCATGGTGAGATTCAGACAATTCCTGGCGGGCAGCGGCTTCACAGAACTGGACGACAACAGGAAGAGGGCTCTCTTCCTGGCTCACTGCGGATCCGAAGTCCTGGAGATGGCGATGGACCTCGTGGCACCCAGGGACATCGAGCAGATGCCATGGTCCGAGCTCCAAGACGTCCTTCAGGAGCACTACGCGCCCACGAGCACTCCCCTAGCCAACCGTTTTGAATTCCACCAAAGGAATCAGAACGAAGGGGAAACGTTCAAGGACTTCGTAGCGGCGCTCCGGAAGATCGCGGCCAGCTGCGAGTTTGAGAATGTGGACGTCCAGCTGAGAGACCGGATCGTATTCGGCATGAGGGACTGCTCAGTCCAGAAAAAGTTCCTCAGCCGGAAAAAGATCTCTCTTAAGGACGTCATAGAAGAAGCAACCGCGGCGGAGACGTCCGACAGAGCGGCAGCAGCGATGAGATGTTCAAAAGGGATCCACAAGATCCACAGAGAACAGCCTCAGTCATCCGAGGACCTCTCCACGTGCTCGGAGTCCGAAGGGGAAATGGCCGTCCACAAGGTCACGAGGCCCCAAAGGCGGGAAAGTCAACAAGATGGCACCCGAGAGGACAGATGCGCCAGCTGCAAGGGAGATCACCCTCGCGCCAGATGTCGCTGGCGAGATGCAACCTGCCGCCGATGCGGACGGAAAGGCCACATTGCCGAGGCCTGCAGGGCGGCAGAACCAACTTTCGAGAGGCAGAGACCTGGAGACCGCGAATACCAGAGGTCATCCAGACGATCCCAGCAACCGAGGCGACAGGACGAGCGGCAAGCAAACGGCCGGCGGGTCAACAAGACGACCATCGCCAACACCGCAGCGGAGGGAGCCGAAAAATTCCACGTGACCGTCCACGTGGACGGGGCACCATGCCCCATGGAGATAGACTCGGGCTCACCCTTCTCCATTATTGCCTGGCAGAACCTAAAAAGACTCCAGCCCAACATCGCGAAGGGACACCTGAAGCCAATCCAGGCGAAGTTAGTAGACTTTGGCGGCCACCCCATCGGCATCCTGGGACGAACGAACATCAGAGTGACATACAAAGGGTTCAGCGGAGACCTCCCCATCGCCGTCGTCAAGGACGACCGACCGACCCTACTGGGAGTGGAGTGGTTCAGGCCACTAGGGCTCACAATCGGAGGAATTAATCAGATTAGGAATAGTCAGCTCGACAAACTCCTAGAAGACTTCCAGGACGTCTTCGAAGGGAGCTTAGGTAAATTCCTGGGGAAACCCATTTCTCTAAATTTAGATCCCAAAATCAATCCGATTCGGCTAAAGCCCCGCAGAGTCCCGTTTGCCCTTAGACCGAAAGTGGATGCACAATTGGATAAGCTAATCACCCAGGGCATCCTAGAACCGATCGATCACGCTGCATGGGAGACCCCCATTGTGACCCCCATGAAGCCTGATGGATCAGTGCGCATCTGCGCTGATTATAAGTGCACAATCAACCGTGCGTTGCAGCAGAGCGCATATCCGGTACCAGTGGTGCAACATCTGTTGCACTCACTAGGCAAAGGATCAATTTTCGCCAAACTGGACCTGGCGCAAGCGTACCAGCAGCTGCCAGTGGACCAGACAACTGCGGAGGCGCAAACGATTGTCACGCACCGGGGCGCCTTTAAATGCAACAGGCTCCAGTTCGGAGTCAGTGCCGCCCCGGGGATTTTTCAATCGATGATGGAACGCCTTCTCCAAGGCATTCCAGGGGTAGTGCCCTACTTTGATGACGTCCTAGTCTCAGGGACATCGGAATCCCAACTAATGGAACGGCTCAGGCTTGCCCTGCAGCGGTTCCAGGCGAAGGGACTACGAGTCCGACGGGACAAGTGCGTGATCGGAGTCAGGGAAGTCGAGTTCCTGGGCTATTTAATTGATAGCCAGGGCATCCACCCCACCAAAGACAAGGTAAGGGCTATACACGAGGCTCCAGCCCCAAAAAACAAAACGGAGCTTCAGGCTTTTCTGGGATTACTTAACTTTTATAGTGTATTCCTACAACAGAAAGCCACCGTCGCTGAACCACTGCACCGACTCCTAGGGAAGGCGGCACCTTGGAAGTGGGGGAGCGCAGAGGAGGAAGCCTTCCAGAAAGCCAAGAGACTCCTGTCCTCCGACAGCCTCCTCATCCAGTACAACGGGGAGCTACCGCTAACCTTGACCTGCGACGCCTCACCCTACGGGGTCGGGGCCGTCCTAAGCCACCAACTCCCGAATGGAGAAGAAGCACCAATTGCTTTCTTCTCCAAAACGATGTCACCAGCCGAAAGGAACTACGGCCAAATAGACAAGGAAGCGTTAGCGATCGTGGCAGGCGTTAAGCGTTTCCATGAATACGTATATGGCAGAGCATTCACCATCATAACAGATCACAAACCATTACTTGGCCTCCTCGCGGGGGACAAACCCACCCCAACCTTCATGTCGCCCAGGATGACACGCTGGGCCATCTTCCTGTCGGGCTACAACTACCGCCTAGCCCACCGGCCCGGTAAGGTCATTGGAAATGCCGACGGCCTCAGCAGGTGCCCGCTGAACGAACGGATCGAGGATCCCGCACCCACACTCGGACTCCACCACATCGATGACGACCAGTCCAGCCCGGTGTCCTCATCCACGGTCGCACAGCACACCGCTAAGGACAGAATCCTCAGGCAAGTGCTATCCTGGGTCTTACGGGGATGGCCAGACGAAGCCCAGAGGGAGGAGCTAACCCCATTCCACAGAAGGCAGCAAGAACTCACCACGATGCAAGGCTGCCTCCTCTGGGGCGACCGCGTGGTCATTCCCAAGTCACTCCAAAAACGGACTTTGCAAACTCTTCACTGCGGTCACCCAGGGATCGTCAGGATGAAGGCCCTAGCAAGGAGCTACGTCTGGTGGCCCGCCTTAGACAAAGACATCGAGGCGTGGATTGCCAGATGTGACCCGTGCCAGGCAACGAGGCCAGCACCCCCGCAAGCGACACCGTCAGAGTGGGAATCACCATCCGGACCCTGGTCGAGAATCCACATCGACTTCGCCGGGCCGATGAACGGTAAATCCCTCCTGATCGTGGTCGACGCGTTTTCCAAGTGGCTGGAAGTCATAGCCATGCCCTCCACCACGACGGAAGCCACCATCAAGGCCCTACGACGTCTATTCGCCACGCACGGCCTTCCGGACACCCTCGTCTCCGACAACGGGCCACAGCTGACAGCGAAGGCGATGGAAGAATTCCTGGCAGGCCACGGCATAAGGCACGCGCTCACCGCCCCGTACAGACCGGCCGGAAACAGACAGGCCGAGAAAATGGTGAGGCTAACGAAAGAGACACTAACCAGAATGGGAAAAGGGGACTGGCAGGAACAAATTGACCAGTTCCTCTTGACCCAACACATCACCCCTCACACAACGACGAGAAAAAGCCCGGCCGAGCTACTGATGGGACGGAAGCTACGCTCACCGCTAGACCGCCTGCACCCGCTGTATAACCCAAAAGACAGGCCGAACAAACCTCCGCCGCCAAGGAACTTCGCGTGCGGGGACTTGATTTTCGCGCTAAATTTCCAGGGCGAACCCAAATGGCTCAAGGGTCAAATCATGCGAGTGACCGGCCCGAGGTCCTACGAAGTCGAGCTGGTCGACGGCCGCATCTGCAGGCGACACATCGACCAGCTCCGGAAAAGGTGGAGGGGAGCTGAGGAGGTCGAGGAAAACCACCCCGACGAGGTAGACCTGCACCGACCCGACAGGGTAGGCCAGCCACACCCCGACGGGGTAGGCCTACCCCACCACGATGAAGGAGGCCCACCGCACCCTGAGGAGGAGGACCAGCCAATCCCCGGCCTGGAGGGACGCCACCTACCCTACCCCGGCGAGGTAGGCCGACCCGGAGAGGCCAGGGAGAGACCGTCGCACCCACCACCACCCGGGGGTCAACCCACCGTGGAGGCCCCCACGCCCCCTGACCCGGGGGCATCTCGGACACGGGACGAGGACTCGGAAACCTTACCGAGGTTCAGACGACCGTCTTCCGACCATGGCGATTGGAACAGCCCGGAGGACCACCGGACCTACGGCGGCGCAACCAGGAAACGGCCCAAGGAGATGACTTCAACTCCTGCCGGAGACGCCAGGGCAGGCCCCGCGCACTCGACGGCAGAGTCCGGAGACTCCCGGACGGAGGGACAGGCGCCAACCGGGGCTCGGCCCGTCCGGAGCAGCATCCACCCACCGACTGGGCCGCGCAGGTCCAATAGAACTGTCAGGCGTCCCGCCTACCTGCGCGAGTACGTGATCGCGCACACGGATTGATGGACTAAGGACTAGGAGGGGAGGGGTGTTATGTCCTTATAAGGACATCCGCCGGGGGATTGGTAGATTCCACCGGCGGGAAGCTTAAATGATTGTCATTGGCCGGTGGGCATGCCTGAGCAGGATATAAGGAGGCTCAGCAGCCCAGCCGGCATGCAGTTTTCACCCATCTAATAAAGGTTCTGAACGGACAGCTGAGTCGCGTTTCTTTCCTCTAATGCATTGACACTAAAATGGGTGTAAGGGGAAAACAATGTATGCTATCTTGAACTCCTTAGAAGAAAAGAAATCTTTCTGATTTATTAAATGTAATAAATTTGTGGCTCTTCAGGGGTTGTTGTAACCTAGTCAATATCCAGCTTCCAAAATCTAGCATGACGAATGACTGACAGCGTCAAGAGTTGTAGTTCAACAACACCTGAAAAGGGACACCATTCTCCAATCCTATAAAAGAGGCCAAGCATTCCATTCTACTTCTTAAGAAGGGTTCCAGGAATGGAGCCTTTTAATAACAAGAGAGGCCAATGAGGGATCATTTAATAATGAAAGGGTCAAATAATGTTATTATTTCTTATAAAAGTTGTCAGACTAATTTTGCTTTCTCACTTTCCTTTCCTTTGGAAATATAACTATTATTTCTATAAGATGAAGACTTATCTAACTTGGGCATTTTAGCCAGAAATAGCTCCTATTTCTCTGATATTTTGATTTTGATATCAGAAAATTACACAGTCTTCAGTCTCCAATGTAATAACCCTGAGCACAAATGTTTGGTGAGGGGATAGTCAGCAAAAGAGTTGCAAAAGAATAGAATATAATAGAATTCTTTATTGGCCAAGTGTGGGTTTCATCCAGCTGGATCTTAGAGAAGATGACATCTCTCCAAGGACAGTGATAGGAACACGAGGTTCCAGATAGCTTAGAATGTTGGCAACAGCTCCATTCCAGCCCTGGGTCATGTGATCCATCTGGTCATGTGATTCAGAGTGACGTCTCCCCTGTGCTTTTCGGCATACACAAATGCAATGGGAGGGGAGAGTAGAAATTCATTGAGACACACATATGCACCATCTTAATTCATCACAGAGGGGGTAAAAAAAACCTGATCTCCTCTGGCCATGGTAAAGCACCAGCCTTCAGCATTATCTTGTTTTCCTGAGTCTTAGAAATCCAACAAGATAGTGCCTTGCCCAAAAGCGAGCCCACCTGCTCAGAAAAAGAAAGAGGGGTGGGCAGGAGATGACCTGGTGACTTGAGATGATATACTGTAGAATGACTTCACTAATTAGTCTTCTAGGACAGGGGTCTCCAACCTTGGCAACTTTAAGCCTGGAGGACTGGGAGTTGAAGTCCTCCAGGCTTAAAGTTGCCAAGGTTGGAGACCCTTGTTCTAGGAAATGGATATGTTGTTATTGTTCCATTTGTGGCAGCCATTGTGGAAGTGTGTGCTAGTCACCAAAAGCTAAGTTCGTTACTAGAACCCTTCAATTCGCCCCATCTCCTGACTTCATTACAACACGCACTTCCTTGGCCTCCCTTCATCAAAGTTGTTAGCAAGGCTTTGTCATATTCACTTCTGCCCACCTCCTCACCCACATTCTTCAGGGTAAGAAAGTACATTTAAAAAATATATAGCTAGAGAAACAGCAGCAGGCAGGGTGAATCAAAACACCAGCCACGGTTTCCTTCAAAGTCCTGTCTCTGAAGAATTTGGGTATACTTAACTCAAGCAGCTATCTGGGTGTCCTATAGATCATTTAACAAATTGCTTTGCCATCCTTCCAGGGTGTGGTATAAATGACTGATTTAAACCCTCTGCATTGTTCAAGCCACATTGTTCTTCATCAAGTTGAGTCATTTTTATGTGAAGTGTCAAGCTCTTCTAACAAATAACTGCTGCCAGACAAATCAAGTTCCTCATCTTAAAGCTATGGCTAAATAGTTTATAGCTTTAATCTGCTCAGTGAGGTGTGCAGTCTATGACAGTAATTATAAATGCAAGGAGAAATTATAGCTGAATGCTTTAACTGCATTAGGAGTCATTTGATGAACATTCATGATTGCCTGCTCATTTTCAACAATAGAGGGCACGTTAGTGTCAATGCATTAGAGGATTTTTAGTTCTGCTCGGCTCTTTCTTCCATTTACCACGGAGTTGTCAGTTGTCTTCTATAAACGGGAATTGTGGGGGGTGGCAGGAGAGACGAACCATCGAATCTTTAAACTTGATGGGTTGAAAAAGGGGAAAAAAGAGGAAAGACAAAGGAAAAACGGAGGGGGGGACACTCCTGTTTATCATTATGCTTTTTTCTTTCTTTCTTTTGTGGTATCCGTATTTTCAAATGGATTCTTTTCAGAGAGCTGCCTGTTTACTTACCAAAAGAAAGCTTTAGGAAAAATACTTGGCTTTGAACAGTGCAGAATCTGCATTAGTATTCAGCTTCAGAATCTTTGTTTTGAATGGTTGGTCTTAGCTACAATATAGGAAATAAGAGTATGAGAGAGCATATGCAAAGCATGCCCGGTCACTAGAAAGGTCAGATTTGAATAATATAGTTGGAATTCACTGACGTGAAGAGTTTTCCTGGTCAGAGATTCTCATTTTTGAAGCAGACTTAAGTCTTCATACTTATAAATGCGAATAATATCTAGATTGATAGTTATTAAATTATAAGAAAACTATTGTGGATCAAATTAAAAAAAACCCAATATGGAATCAAAGTATGATGACAACTATCCACCAATGACTGCACTACACAACTGGTATTTTTGCCCTTTTGAAATTTGCCAAGATTTTCAAAAAGTTTCTTTCTCTCTGCAAATTCAACTTTCAAGCTACATTTTACTCCTGAAAAATTGCCTCTGACTAGCTCTACACATTTCACAAATAGGAATATAGTTTTTTTTTTTTAAATGGGTCTAGGCAACTATCAGATTTGGTATTTCTGCCATAGTCAGACTCAAACAATAGTAAATTACAGTTAAAATATTGAGTCTCCTTGTATGCATATATATATATTTATCACAAAGATGAAGTGTAAATTCTTGTCAATTAGATTTAGAGAAAAATACATTTAAATACTAAACAATTGAATGCTACAATGAATTCATTATAAACAATTGAACACTAAAAGGAATTCATTATATTATCCCTCATTCTGATGTTTAGAGATTTCTGGATTGAAAAATATATTCTCACCAAACTTGGGCTAATTAAAAGTAAGAATAAATTATTACTGCATTGGACAATGGAAATACCTCTGAGAAAAGAAAACTTATCTGGCATTATCTTAAGACAGTTTCACCATATCTTTAGAAAAGTGCAAATTTGGCCATATTAACTTTTGAGAGTAAGTTTTCCAATATGCTTTAAAATGTGGATGTTTATTTTCAGAATCTCAAATGTGCTGTTAAAAGTATTTTAAAATTAAAAACAGAATACTATATGCTTTTAAATGTCTTAGGTTTACTCAAGATGAACTTGTTAATTGTGATTCTGCCACAAAATGAGTGCCCTTGAAACAAAAAGGTTTGTAATTGGAATATTTGCCAGCATATTTTGTTACTTTTTGCAAGGAAACTTGAATTTACTAAAAGATAGGAGTTATTTATTTATTTGGTATGTGTATTATAATACAGTTTTGAGTCATAGCAACTGCCTGGATAGTCCCTGAGTTTTCTTGGGAAGATTACAGAAATAGAAGACAAGTTCCCTTGTCTTCTTCTTCAAAGGACTGAGAAAGGGGAATTGGCCCAAGGACAACCAGCTGACTTCATGCCGAAGGTGGAACTAAAACTCACTATCCTCTGGTTTCTAGCCTGGTACCTTAATCACTAAACCAAATTGGCTCTAGTAGAAATGCTATGTTTATTGGATTTCCATGTGGAGAAAATGGTGGATTAACACATTCTTGAATAATAGGGATGATGTTAAAGCAAAAACTGGCAGTTGGCTGGAGAGTGCAGACCAGTAGAACTTCTCCAAATGAGAAATTGTAAGATTTCCCACTTATGCTTCAGAAGATAGATCCTCATGAGTAAACTCACAGGACATTGGGGGTGGGTGGGAACCATTGCTTGATTTGCAGATAGAACACTAGAGGCCATGGGAGAAGTGGAAGAAGGACTAGGAAGAGACATGATAGCAGTGTTCCAGTATCTCAGGGGCTGCCACAAAAAAGAGCTTGACTCCAAGCTATTCTCCAAAGCACCTGGGTGGAAATTAATCAAGGAGACAAGCAATTTAGAACTAAGGAAAAATTTCCTGACAGTTCAAACAATTAATCAGTGGAACAACTTGCCTCCAGAGGTTGTGGGTGCTCCAACACTGGAAGTTTTTAAGAAAATGTTGGATAATCATTTGTCTGAAATGGTTGGTAAAGGGTTATTATTATTAATCATATTTCTATGCTGCCCATTCTCCAAGGACTCTGGGTGGCTTACAACAATCGACAGTATGCTAAATAGCTTATTGCCCCCAACAATCCTTTTTTTAATTTGGTTTATATGCCGCCCTTCTCTGGAGACTCAGGGCGGCTTACAATGTGTTAAGCAATAGCCTTCATACTTTTGTATATTTTATAAAAAGTCAGCTTATTGCCCCGACAAACTGGGTCCTCAATTTAGCTACCTTAGAAAGGATGGAAGGCTGAGTCAACCTTGAGCCTGGTGAGATTCGAACTTGCAGTAATTGCAGACAGCTGGAGTTAATCACAATGCATTAGTCTGCTGAGCTATCCAGGCTAATATCCAATATCCAGGCTATTCTATCTGGGTCCTCATTTCACCCACCTCGGAAGGGTGGAAGGCTGAGTCAAGGCAGTTCAGCAGCAGATCTGTTGATCTGCTGAACTAGAAGTCAGCTGAAGTAGCTGCAGTACAGCACTCTAACCACTGCGCCACCTCGGCTCGCCACTCTTCACCTCTTAGGTTTCCTGCCTAAGCAGAGGATTGGACTAGAAGACCTCCAAGGCCCCTTCCAATTCTGTTATTCTAGTTCATTCTAAGTGTGGGATGTTGAAGGGACTAAGAGTTAAATTTGAACTGGGTTTTTAAAAAAAAAATCTTATAAAATATGGAAATTTTTATGAACTGGATAAAATTGATAATACTTTACAAATGGCACAAATTATAATTATGGTGAATTGACAAAACCCTGTAACATATAGAAGGAATAAGACAAAGATGCCCATTTTCACCATTGCTGTTCATTTTTCTTCGTAAAATTTTGAATAGAGGTATAAAACAAGATGAGAGAATAGTTGAAGGTTAAAAAAATTAATAAACTAAGAGCATTTGTGGAGGACTTGGTTTTAATTTTAGAAAATCCTATGGAAGGAATAGACACATTATTGGAAAAATTTGTTTGTATTAGCTAGATTTAAAATTAACAATGATAAAAAAGATGCTAACAAAAATATGAGGATGGAAGATTTAAAAGAATTGATTGCAAAAATTGGTTTACATGTTGAGAAAGAAGGGAAATTCTGTTTTAGTTAGTAAGTTACAATATAACAGTATAATAATATGCATTGAATGCCGTTTCAAAATAATTATGTCAAGATACAGAGTGAAATTAAGATTTATTAAGATGAGAAAAAAATATAATTATGATTGTTTGGAAGAATTTTGGTGGTCAAAATAGAGAGAATGATATTTGTATTTCCAACAATACAAATTGTTCTTAAAAATGTTACACCTTTTAATCAAGGGCAAAAATATGTATCTGTATTTATATGAAGCTCATAAAAGGAAGAAACCAAGGGTTAAATATAAGATAAATAAGATCTTTGGTTTGGATGAAAGAGTAGGAACTGTTGAGAAATAAGAGTATGTTAGAATTAGAAAATTATAACCTTTGGGTGGCATGGATTTTTGTGGTATGATAAAGTTAACATTAATTTAGATTTTACAAGTCACTAGGTAAGAAATGCCATGTTAAGAATATGGAATAAATACAAACTCAGACACTTCTATAATTTTTTTTGCTTTTTTTCTTTTTCTTTTATATTTTTCCTTCTAGCTTTTCTTTCTATGTTTTCATATGTATCTAATAATCTAATTTAGAATTTCATTCTAAACATGAAAAAAAAATTCATATTTACTAATATGTATATATGTAGGTGTATATGTTTATTTCTCTCTGTCTCTTTCTCTCTGTTTATATGTATGTGTGTGTGTGTGTGTGTGTGTGTACGTACACATACACATACTCTATCTCTCTCTCTCTCTCTCTCTCTCTCTCTCTCTCTCTCTCCCCCTATATCCCTGTCCCTGTCTCTGTCTCTGTCTCTGTCTCTGTCTCTTTCTCTTTTTATAGCTATATGATAAAAATAACATTTTAAACAAACAAAGCAGAAATTCAGAACTGCCTATTATTTATTTCCAATTTTCAAGGAAAGGGTAGAAACAAAACTTGAGAGTCTTATTTTTGTTTAATGTGAACTTTAACTTAAAGAAAGTTATAAAATCCACAATCTTATTTAAAACAGCCCAGCATTCCACAATGAAATTACAATTTACAGTTTCCATGTAACTTAAACTTATCCCTGCTAAGATATTAAGAGAGGGATGACATGTAGACATGGAATACCAGAAATTGATGAATCGTCTTTTTCATTTTTTTTCATGTCTTCAGAAGGTAATTTTGATACGTAAGAAATGAAGACAGTTATTTGGGAGGGGGGAATATTTTATATATGTTATCCAAAAGCATAATTCTGTGATCTTGCATTTAAATCACTAAAAAATAGAGCCTCTCTATAAAGTCTCAATGCTTATGATCCTGTGCATAACTTCGCTGGTATTTTTTTCTGAATACACAAAAAATGGGCTATTTTATTAAGCTTCAGCCTTAAGCGTCACCTGTTAGGAATGAAGTTGCTCTGAAATTACTATGATTAACTGCAACCTTAATGATAAACGTAAACCAGTAATAATGGCCCTATTTTAACGTGTTTAAAAAACTTGATACAATGGAGGAAAATCTTTCTAAAATCTATATCCAGAAATCAAATGTTTAAATGAATTTGATTTATGTTTCTTCTTATGTTTTACATTCCCCGCTCCCAAATATATGTGTTTTATTGGCTAAATATCTAAATACCACACCACATCTCTGCATAAAAACGACCTTCGGTCAACTGATCCTATAAATTAGATATTCTTGGTCAGTTCATTGCTTTAAACTACTGTGAATTTATCATATTGGAGTGTACCATCTAGGGAGGGGAAAGTTCTCCTTGCAGGATTACATTTCATGTGAAGTTGCCAACTTTTTTTATTACCTCCTGTCATGCTTTTATTAGGAAGATTTAACAGCAGTGATTCTTGTGTCCGTATTGTGAGAACTTTACATATGATTTACTCTAAAAGAATAGGAGCAGAAAACCCATTTTCTAATCAGTGGTAACTTTACTCTTGGGCTGTGGTACCCATACCTGCAATTGGGATTCTACAAAGATTTCCAGGAACAACTTAAAAAATAGTGCCATTTTCATTTAAAAAAAATGGTGCAGAACCAATGTGTGATTTCCAAGGATTTTGGATAGAAAACAAAAACAAAGCAGCAAAGTTCTGAGAAGAGGCTGTAGAGTGTGTTTTTGTACACATTGACTGTTTCCACTCTATGTATTGTAGTTTCTTTCTGTCTTCTTCTCCTTGTTTCATGTGCATAAATTGGATAATTCACTGACACAAAGATGAACGAGCTAGCAAATTTGTTCACCCAACAGCATTCCTAAATTTTTGCATTTCACCTTCTGGTTTTAGTGTACATGACCTTTTATATGCTTGACATTAAATCCAGACAATACACGTTTCATAACTTTGAAATTTAATAAGATAAAAAAAATGTCTTTCCCCCACCCCCAACACACATACTGTGAACAGGATTTCCCAACAAATGCATCCTTGGTAGAACATTTACCTAATGCTGCTAATTACACATTTGGTGACACTGAGTTCCAATCCTAATATTCCTGGGAGTAATTTGCATGAAACCCAGCCTGGCTTGCATCTAAATCCTATATAATTTTGTACAGTTTATTTTGAAATAATCTTGCTGCGAGAATCTATTTGAATATTCAGGTGGTTTCCTTGTAATTAATTTACAAACATCAGATCTCAGGTTTTGGAACTAAGTAGGCTTTATTAAGTGTGCATTACACTATTTATATTTATAAATGAGAGAGAGAGAGAGAGATGTATCTAAGCAGTAGGTGGTATATTCTGAAGTTACTTGCTCTCTGTTTCAGGACTGAAACCTGAAACATCTATTAGGCTATAAAAATTGTATTATTTTTATTTTTAAAAAGTCATGGAATGGAAAAGCTGGGTATCGCTTGCATATGTATTATATATACATACACACAAACATACATACATGGAAGTGATACTCAGCTATACATAGAGAAATGATGCATATATAAGTAGTGCATATATAGAAGTGACCCTGTTATCCTTAATTCAGGGTAGAGTAGGAATAAAGAGTGGTGTGGTGGCCTAGTGGTGAAGATGCTTGCCTCCCACTTGGAAGGCTGAGAGTTCAATCCTAGATAGCAGCGGATGTTTCTCTTTAAGGGCGCAAAAAGAAAATATATGCTGTGAACTCCCTGTAGGCATCAGGAAAGGCATCCGGCCAGTAAAAGCTCAGCTCCATCCATCTATCCTGAATTAAGGGATTACAGAGTTGTAAAAAGGGGATTATATAATATTTTTAAATTGTCCATCTCCCTCAGAGAGAGGCTCATCCTTATATATATATAGATGAGCTCACTGTTCAAGTTTTTACATTCCAGGTTGCTATTAAAAACATGCTGATTTGTTTCTTCCTGTTATAAAGTAAGAAAGAAGCTTCAAAGGGCATTCAGATCAGGCAAAAATAATTAAAGAGGGAGACTTCTGTGTGCATTTGTCTGTGAGAAAGAAATTTATTATTACACAAATGGATCTATGAAGCCATATATTTATCTAGAAGAATCACTAAATAACCAAGGTTTTTGAAATGCAGTCTTTCAGTGTGTAACATAAAATTTGGCCTACTTGACAGATTCAGCTTTCCTTCAGAAAGAATTTAAGTTCTGAAAATTACAGCTATCAAATTGAAAATTATGAAAAACCTCTATATTCCCCCCACCCCCTACCTGAGTGTGAAGAGCAGCATAGGTGACAAACATCAAACAAACATGCAAGGCAAATAAATGATTTGTTCATGTTTTCAGTTGCATTTGGGAATCTGGTCAAGCGACGAGAACTCACACTCTTTCCAAAGACTGCAAAAGCCATAGTAGGAGGATCTATGGTCACATTACAGATAGTCCTTGACTTATGACTGCAATTGAGACTGGAACTTCCAATGCAAAGCAATGCAGTTGTTAAGTAAGTCATGCCCAATTTTATGTCCTTTTTTGCACCAGTCAGTAACCAATCTAGCTTCCTCTGTTGATTTTTCTGTTTTGAAGCCCCCGGGAAAGTGATGAATGCTATGTGATTCCAGAACACTGCAGAACATTGCAAATACATGCCAGTTGCCCAATGCTCAAATTTTGATCCATATGACAATGGGGATGCTACAATGGTTATAAGTGTGAGGACCAATTGTAATTCAGCACTTTTGTAATTTCAAAATGGCCAATAAATGAATGGTCATAAGTCGAGGACTATCTGTACAGTTTAGTGAAGGAGGAGGAAGTATATTGTTTTGTATTTTCTCACTTTGTGCTTTCACATATTATACAAAGGGGAATAATATGCATCTCTCCCTGGAGAACGATACCAAAAAATGCAAGAAATTGACATTCAATGTTTTTTTATTATTATTACAGTATTTTAAGGTTTTCTTTTTGATTGGTTTTTATTTTATGCTAAAGCACAACAGACATAGGAAAGTTCTATAAAACCTAATACATATTAGGCCTGTGCAAATAGGGTCTGCTCTGATTTGTCAAATCAGTTCAAAGAATATGATCAGTCCAATCTGAATCGTTGAATCAGTCTGAACAATCCAATGAAGTTTGAAATCTGAAAGGATGAATCGGGTCAGTTTGATTCAGAAATCTGATTGTCCATGTGGAGAAAACTTTTTTACCCCCCAAATCTAAATTGGATTATTGGATTCAATCCGAATCATACATTGAATCCCAAAATGTTTGCTAATTTGAATTGATGAAATGAAAAATTGTAAAGTCTTAATATATACAATAACTCATGTTGCTTTTCTCTGTACTTTTTACCAGGCTGCAGACTTATACTGCTTTTCAAATCAGCTGAGCACCAATTGTTTACTATTAAATCAGGATAATCAGTGTGTACAGGTAATCCTTGATTTACAACAGGACATTTAGTGGCCGTTCAAAGTTACAACAGTACTGAAAAAAGTGACTTATGACCATTTTTCACGCTTATGAACATTGCAACATCCCCAAAGTTATATGATCAAAATTTAGATGCTTGGCAACTGCTTCATATTTATGATTGTTGCGGTGTCCTGAGGTCATGTGATCACCTTTTGAGATCTTCTGACAAGTAAAGTCAATGGGTAAGTCAGATTCACTTAACAAACATGTTGCTAACTTAACAACTGCAGTGATTCACTTAACAACTGTGGCAAGAAAAGTTGTAAAATGGGGCAAAATTCACTTAACAATGTCTCGCTTAATGACAGAAATTTTGGGATCAATTGTGGCTGTATGTTGAGGACTACCTGTACTTCCAGATACTGACATGGCTACAATTGCACCCCTTGGTCCCTGTTAAGCTGCCTATCTCACTTGATTTCCCCTCCACTTTTAAAAAAGGAATACTTTAACAAAATAAATTTAATAGAAGATGAACATGCTGCAAAGCAAAACACCAGCCTCTAGCATAACAATTACTTATAGCAATACCTTTGGGTTCAACAAGAACCTATTGAGTGCTAATTTCCTTCTAGTAAATGGATACATGGGATTCTCCATCCTTTTCACAGCAGCCATTTTACAGAAAGACCAAATCTCTCATGGCAGCCATTTTGTGAATGTGGCTACCATATGCTATCACTTTTTGCCCCCAACCCAGAAATGTTATGTAATCCTAGATTAAGGGATCTCAAAGAAAAGAAAATGAAAAAGAGAAGAAGAAATATGTTTTGGAGTTTAGCCTAATAGTTATAGATTGCTTTTTAAAAAAATATGGGGGCATATTTAATCAGCATCATCCTAAGGGCTGGTGAAATCTGGAGGTGAAAACATTTGTTTAAATTTGTCAGGCTGGCAACAGCTTTGCAAACACAATTTAGCCTTGCCTGTTGAGAATAACTTTCTAAGAACTATGAACTGATGAGAGACACCAGCTGGAGATAACAGGGACTAAGGATATTATGTCTATCACTGAAGTTTGGACTTTCTTAATATCCTCACATTCTCCCTCCAGTCCCCAAAAGGAGAATGATATGATTATTCCTGTTGATCCATAGGCTCTAGACAGCAATCCCCAAAACAGGCTTGATATTTCACCAGCAATGAACAGTGAGGGGTGGGGATGAGAACAAAAGGCTCTTGAATTCATAAGGTTATTAAAATTAAGCAAGGGAATCCCATTATTGAAAACAGGACATTGAAACATCAGTTTGTAGTGCCTCTTGCTGTTGTGCTCAGACCAAAGGGGGACATAGTTGCTTCAAATACTATAAGCAAACACAATTTCATTGGGAAATCATTAGAATGAAACGTCCAGCATGCTTTGCTTTTTCTACTGAAAGCTTTACAGGGCTAAGTTTGCTAAATAGGAACATGGTATCAACAGCAAGCAAGAGTGCCAAATCTTTTCTTGGCAGAGGTCTCTTTGCCTTTAAGAGCACATGCCTGGGAAAAAGGCAACGTGTAAAGGTTTTTTTCATCATGGAAACAGGCTGATGGAAGCAGCTGTCCATGCAAAATTTGTCCCATCATGCAACAATTACAGACAGAGAAGCCAATGTCTGAAAAGAAATGGGCATTTTGGAAGGTAATGTTTTCTTTAAATAAAGCAGAAGTGCTTTAAGAGCCCTTCCTTTGATTAACATCACATTAAAACACTTTTTTTCCTTTCTTTTGCAGTTAAGGCATGCATACCTTAGGAGTTATTCTTCATCCACTTCTGCTACAAACTGTGAATGATGTTCTGGTGACTTGCTGTGTGTTTTGCTTAGATGAAGTTTTACAGCATGTTTGCTCACAAATGTCCGAGAGCACAACTTACATTTGAACTTAGAGTCTGTGTCCTCTTCTCCAGCTATTGTTTCAGGAGATCTTTGAACTGAAATTCTGGAAATGTCTTGCTCTACCTTGGTTTGCTGCTCCACAGCCAGCTTGTTCATGTCTTTCATTTGGAAACCTAGATGGGATTCTAAATGGCCAATGTACGTCGATGGGGTTCTAAACTGAGATGCACAGTCACTGCAATAAAAGATGGGGTGTCCTTTATCCATGTTTTTCAAAAACTTTGTCCCCCCAGTTTTTCTGAGCTGGTACTTGACATTTGCCAGCCAATGGCTGATGGTAGTCATGGACAACCCCGTAAACTTGGAAATCTGCATACGTTCTTGAGGGCCCAGATCTGACAATAAATATTTACCCTCCGATGTTTGGAAAAGACTGGATGCAAATTGCGCTTGCAGAATCAGGAGATGCTGAGGATTCCAGTTGGACTGCCTTCCTTTTCTTTTATGCAAAGTGGAGACTTCTGTAGAGACATCTTCGAAACGCCGAACATCCATTTCCAGTTTCATGGATGGGATTCTGGATGAAGCAGCAGGTTTCGGGGTTGTTGCTTTGGGAAGGATTTTGACCATGTCTGCAATGTCAGACAGAGCATGCTTCTGAGGTGGGGAAGTACAAGACTGGGCTTGAACAGATTCCCCTTTCTTATTTTTTGATTTTGTCAGGTCAATTGGCTGATCATTGTTCTCAAACATGTAACGCCGGGATGTAACATTTGCAGGTTTAGCCGGCGTTGACGCAGGAGACAGAACAGGCTTCTCTATAATATTTAAATTTGGTTTGTGGAACAAAGATGTTGAACTTGAACTGGGGCTGGAGTTTGACTGAGGTCGCAAAGGCTCATTTGCTTTGCCAAGATGGTTGTTCAGCACAGACTGCAGGGCGCTGAGGGGATTTAAACCAGGCAGCTCTGAAGTGTGATTCCCAGTAGGGCATCCATTGCTGAGAGATGATGTCACAGAATCCTTCGTTTTTATTTTTTCCTCCTCTTCCTTTGTCTTGTGTTCCTCCTTCAAAGGACTTAGCTCTGACTTTTTGGGCTCTACACACATCTCAGCCTGAGGAGGAGAATCTCCTTCATTCTGATACGGTGGAACTATGTCTGTCTTGTTGCCATCTTTAATGTAGTCCTTATGCATTTCCTTCTTGGGGTCTCCTTTTTTCAACTGACTACACTGGACTATATTGGCTGTCATGGGTACTATAGGCATCACTTTCCATTTTGGAGCAATAGGCCTCAGTTTATTACTGACTGTTGGTCGAACTTGCAAAACTTGGGACCCCACCGGTAAGGAAGGCTTTGTTCCCTCCGAGAGCTGGTATGCTGCATGGATGCTGGGATACGCACTCCAGCTGGGTGCTCCATTCTGAGCTTTATTGATGGCTGTGGTGACAGTGTTTTCCAAAGACTTCAAAATGTCTCCACCACCTTTTGAAGCATCTTCTAAATCTTCCTCCCGGAGATACTGATATTTCATTGTCGGGTCCAGTGGTTTTTGAAGAGCGTCTTCGTAATCTTCATTTTTTACCCCTTTTTCATCTTTGTTTGCTTCCTCAGATTTATTTTGCTTACTTTCTTTTTTTAGCTCTGAAGCAGGAGCTGTAGAATCAGTTGATGAATTGCTGGAGGGTTTTGAATGCTGGCTGTCAGTGGCTGACGCATCAGAAAGCGACTGCATTTTTTCCACAGCCAAGGGATCCAAAACAAGTTGTTTCCCTTTCTTGGAAGCTGAGCTGGTGACTTTCAGGAAGTGACCCGTGACCATCATGTGGGTTGTGAGTTGCTGCAAAGTATCATGGGAGCTCCCACATTCCATGCACTTGAGAATCTGTGATTTGCATGCTTCAAACTGCCACGTGTAGCTGGCACCGTTCTGGTAGCCGTAACGATTGTTAGACGATAGCTGCAGGTTGGCATTCTTATGAGAAGAGAAAGTGTCAGCAAAAGATCCCGTGGTCGAATCTGGAGAGCAAGGCCTATTAATGTCGAACACACGTTTCTTATTTGGAGTCACCATCTTGGAAGATATGGTAGGTACTGGCTCCTTCAAAGGCACTTTTTGGTAATGTTTTGTTTTGATCATATGAACACTCAGATCTTGAAGAGAGTCAAAAGAGTCACCACAGAACATACATTTCAGAACTTTCTGAGCATCTTCTTTATCCATGTCCTGAAAAGCCCTTTTCCGGGGCTTGGAATAGCTGGTAGATCTGTGCTTGTCTTTTTTATGGTTGTCATCTTGATAATGGCCACTTTCGTTCATATGGACAGTAAGCTCAACTAAGGTATCATAGGCAGCACTGCACTGCCTACACCGAAATCTACTAGCACCTGTGAATACAGTTCCACACATTTTGCTGCTTTGCCTATACAGCTGGACTGAGCTGAAAAGGTTTGGCTTGGAGAGTGGCCGGACTGGTAAACTCTGCTGCAAGCTTTTGGTCAAGGCATCCTGATGCCAATCAAAGTCACTTTTGCTTGCTCCATTTCTATTGTCGCATGACCTCTTATCAGAACTGGACAGTTTGAGCCCCAGTCCCAAACCTGTCCAATAAGAATCTGAAAGGATGTTAGCATAGACAGCTGTCATTTTATCCATGCAGCTGTGTGCTTCCGTTGGATGTTTGGGATGGATATTGCCTTTGGCGTCTGATGCCTCCCTGGAGCAGAGGCTTTTAATGTCTGCCACCTGGTCGCTAGCATCACTGAGCAAGGATTCGTTTTCTGCATCCTGATTGGAGATATGACTCCCTGGGGAATTCTGGTAGCTTAAGTTTCCTCTTGGATCAGGACCAGTTTCATGTTCTTCATCTGTTCCTGGGTCATTGCTACCCTGAAGATGAGCCGTTGAATTGCTCTCATCATCATCCTCTTCCTCCTCTTTTATGTCCTCGTCATCTTTCAAATCATCCTCTTGGACATAACCTGAAAAGGAATATCAAAATGTGTGAAATAGGTCAAATAAAAACATGGAACATTCATTTTTCTAGTTGCTTCCTTACTAGGGTTTAGTTAATCTTCTATTTTTATGGACTGTTAGCACAAGATGTGAAAAATCCAGGAAGACTTCCTGGTTTTATTAACAGGCAATCATTATTCTTTATATCTTATAGACATTTGGAGTTAATAATAGTAGTCAAATTCTAACCACCCCTTAATGGAACAGTCAGAAAAATTAATATCTGAGATCCTATTAAGCCCATTAAAATTACATGATCATATGGATATTAGCTCACTTGAAAAAATTTCAACTGGCCAAATAAAGTATTCCTGCTTCTAGGGTTTATTTTCGGGTACAACAATGTTGTCAACATGATAACCCTTCAGAATGTTTGAGACGACAGAACAAATCAATGCTACACAGAATTGTACACAATATACCCATTTGCAGAATCACTGTTTTTCATAATGTTTTTTAAATCAAAAATGAATATTTTCAATGAAAAGATACTTTTTTTTTGCATAGCTTCTACTCTGAAAATTTTCTACGATATAATAGTTTATTCCTAAATTGTGAAACATATTCCAAAGAAGGATATGCTTCATTCTCATACGAATACCATAACATTTTCATTCAGTTTATAAGGATAAAATAGTTATAATTTTGTATCTCATCCTGAATGGAGATGACCATGGGTTCATCAAATAATCATGGCATTTGAATAAATGATGGTAATTGCATGGAAAATTAGATGGAAATCCCTTAGAGTCCCTCTATGAATTTAGCTGCATATGTCACATATGGATCTGCTGAATATTGGGTTAAATCCATCTTAGCTTAGTTGCATATAGTTCACACTGAAATCAATGGGGCATTAGTTAAATCATCATTACCTTGGTCCATTAATTTCAGTGGGACTCAAATTAAACTAATTTAATCTGGATTCAGTCCACAGAGCCAAACTGCTGTGTCAAGCCCAATACTGCCAATTCTAAATGGCTATCATGTTGTAGCAATTTCTATTTGGGACTTGTTGAGATTGGAATAAGATGAAATCCCACTCTGCCAATACACTCTGGCCAATTTTAACTATTAGAAGCTATCATACTATCCTCAAAGCATGAATTAGGAAGTTAACATATTAACTTATCAAGCTAATTTTAGCTGTAATTTCAGCTTCATCATCTGACTAATCTAAAATTTTACCAAAATCAAGAGGCTGTTTTTATGCTTGGGATTGTTCCTGAGACATCATTTTAGAATAGGATAGAATAGAATAACAGAGCTGGAAGGGACCTTGGAGGTCTTCTAGTTCAACCCTCTGCTTAGGCCTACAATACTTCAGACAAATCTCTTCTTAAAAATTTCCAGTGTAGGAGCATTCAAAACTTCTGGAGGCAAGTTTTTCCACTGATTAATTCTAACTGTCAGGAAATTTCTCCTTAGTTTTAAGTTGCTTCTCTCCTTGATTAGTTTCCACCCATCACTTCTTGTCCCGCCCTCAGGTGCTTTGGAGAATAGCTTGACTCCCTCTTCTTTGTGGCAGCCCCTAAGAGGTTGATCTAAAATCTCAATGCAATCGTTGATTTTAATTTTATGAATACAGGTAGTCCTCAACTTAGGATCTCAACTGAGCTTCAAATGTATGTTGTTAAGTAAGACATTTGTTAAGTAAATTTTGCCCCACTTTATGACCTTTCTTGCCACAGTTGTTAAGTGAATCACTGCAGCTGTTAAGTTAGTATCATGGTTCTTATGTGAATCTGGCTTCCTCATTGACTTTGCTTGTCAGAAGGTCGCAGAAGGGGACCCCCTGATCCTGGGACACTGCAATCGTCATAAATTTGAGTCAGTTGCCAAGCATCTGAATTTTGATCACGTGACCATGGAGATGATGCAACGGTTGTAAGTGCGAAAAACAGTCATAAGTTTCTTTTTTCACTGCTGTTGTAACATTGAACAATCATTATACAAACAATTTTAACAGTCAAGGACTACCTGTCGGTACATTTCTCTTGCTGTTTTTTTACTATTCTTTCCTAGTTATATTTTTATGTTCTCTTAAATTGACTGTTTCCTAATACGATTTGATTGCTTATTTGTTCCCTATGACTATCATTAAGTGTTGCATCTTATGATTCCTGATGAATGTATCTTTTATTTTATGTACACTAAGAGCATATGCACCAAAGACAAATTCCTTATGTGTCCAATCACACTTGGCCAATAAATAATTCTATTCTATTCTCTTAAGTGAACCAGTATACAAAAGCAAATGTAATAGCCAGTGTTAACTACTTCTTCACAATACAGGAAAAAAAAAATTAAACTACGCTTTGACATATATACTATAACCTTTACAAAACAAGAACAGAGAGATTTGTTGTTCTTAAAACTCCTTACGTGTAAGCAATGAACACGCAACATGAACCAAAGATTGGAAGGCTCCGTCAAAAAGTCCATCAAAGAACTGAATTAGAATAGAATGCAAATAATTTTTGCTTTATAAAAAAAAAGGGAGGGGGAGAGGAAGGAAGGAAGGAAGAAAGGAAGGAAGGAAATACATGATTGTATATTTACATATATATTTAAAGGCACTTTCCCTCTCCTCCCCCCCCCCCCAAATTATTCATTTGCTTTGGTATTTTAAAGCAGTTAAAATACAGATGCTCACAGTAGTTAATGAATGTGCAGAGAGCCCTCCAAATGTTTTCCTTAAGGTTCCACCATATGGAAATTGTCATATAAATTGAAATGCAGGAGATTAATTCATCAGAATGCTTGATTAGTAAAAGAGCTTCTGATAGAACAACTTTCATCTTTTTTTTTTTTAAAGAACATAGTTGCAACCCTTTCAGTACACAAATTAAGGCCATTTTGTGCAATCAGTTTATTTGCGCAAAAAAAATGTATTTCTCAAGCAAGGGCAATCTAGATATAGAAAAATTTTTTTGCAATATTGGGTTCATTCTTTACAAAAATGTAGTTGCCCTTTGACGTTCCAGAAGATTTAGAAGGATTCGTCATAAAAGCTTGCTTAATTTGAGGTAACGATATGTTAAAAATATGGTGTTTTAAAAAAACAGATCATGGTATGTTTTATAAGTGGATGCGAGACCATATTTAATTCCACAATAGAAAACCAAATGTACCATTGATCTATCCAGCCCCACTATTTTTAATTCAAGAGATTAGCTATCCTGTTTTTCCAATTCTATAAAGATCCTCATGTTTGGATATGCTGCAATCTGGTTAATACCCACATTCAGTGGTGATTTACCCTTTCTGTCTCCATAGTTAGTATTGGAGTAGTTTGTCTAAACTTGAAAATGTGGGTCGTGCCAATCCAAAGAAGCGGATGGTATATCACAGTTTTTTAACTTAGTACCAGTCAACTTTTTAGCAGCAGGATTTAGAACAAATTAACATCCATGCATGCTACTCAAAGGCAGACCAATATTATGCCTGCAATACTAATTACCTTGTCTGTGGAGATTCTCAATCATCCAAATCATAGTTGCTTTCGTTCAAGAAACTTCATCATATTCTGAATCAGAACTGATGAAGCTTCTTGGGTGAGAAGCGAAACATTTTCTTCTTCTTCCTCAAGGAAAAAAAAAAAAACCAGTCCATTGGCCTTTTGAAGAAAAAAGCACCTTTGAGACTAATTTACCTTGGATATCAGCACTGTGTTTATGACATACTGTAGTGGCCAAAATTGTGGAAACCTTTTGGGGAAAGTGTATTTTTGAGGTTTGATGACTAATAACACCACTTTTTGGGGGGGAGTTTCAAGACAATCATATTCCACTGCTGGAATGGCCTGGGAATAGCCCAGACCTTAACCCAATTGAAAATCTATGGAGCCGATTAAAGAAACTTGTTAGTCAGAAGCGACCCAGCAATAAAACCCAGTTGATAGAAGCAATCCTTCAATCTTGGTTTTACATTAGAACAGGTGCAGAACTAAAAGACTTGGTTCACTCCATGGGAAGATGTTGTAAGGCCGTACTTCACGCTAAAGGCTACCCAACTATTAACTGACATGGTGTTAGTTAATTTTTGTATATCTTATTTTTTCTATGGCAATAATTTTTATATATCTCATTTTTTCTACATGTTTCACTTTTCTTCTTTATATTGCAACTGCTATTCCAATATCAAATCCTTCATAAAAGTTATTGCATTTCATTTTTGATTAAATTATCTTTCCATTGATATATAATTTTATGGTACCACTCCTCCCAAAAATGGTATTATTAGCTAGTTTTAGAAAATACACTTTTCCCATTTCATGCAATCCTCAATTTACAGCCATTCATTTGGCCACCATGTGAAGTTAATGCAACACTGAGACAAGTGGTTTATGGCTGCTTCTCACACTTACGACTACCTGAAATCACATGTTCAAAATCTGGGCCCTTGGCCCCTGGCATGGATTGATGATGGTTGCAGCATCCCAGGTTCATAGGACTGCCATTTGTGACCTTCCCGGGAAGACTTCCAACAAGCAAAGTCAATGGGTGAAGCCAGATTCATTTAATGACTATGAGCCTCACTTAATGACCATGGTGATTTATTGACCATGGCAAAAAGGTCATAAAATCAGGCTTAAACCATTTAACAACAACTCACTTAGCAGCATAAGTTCTGATCCAAATTGTGGTAATAACTTGAGGGCTATCAATATAGCGGAGTTGGATAAATACCCCTAGTGCAACAGTCCCCAATGTTTGTGGCTTAGCGGACCAGCTGGTGGTGCTTGCAGCCTTATGTGAGTGGCAAGGAAGCATGGATGCACAACTTGACTTGTGTGAATGGTGGGGCAGGGTGCATGCCTATGAGTACCCACCGGCCTGTTGCTCATTTGAGCTACATGTATGTGCGCTCTGACCAGCCACTCATGTGGCCCAATTCCGAATAGGCCATGGTCCGGTAGTGGGTTGTGGCTCAGGGATTGGGGATCCCTGCCCTGGTGTTACAGCCAGTTTGGTTTACTGGTTAAGGCACCAGGCTAGAAATTAGGAAACTCACTCCCTCTCAGCCCAATTCACCTCACAGCAGTGATGAGTTGCCCCCTCGTTCGGACCGGTTTGCAAGAACCGATAGTAAAAGAGGCGGGAGGCCCCACCCACCACCCTGGATGTTGTCATCGGCAATCTGCGCATGGGCAGAAGCTTCCTGGTAGTAAAGGTAAGTAGAACCCACCTCTGCCTCACAGGTATGTTATTGTGGAAAAACAAGTGGAGGAAGGAGTACCAGGTATGTTTGCTACCTTGATTGATTTATAAAAAAAAAAAATAAAGGCAGGAGAAAAAAAATTAAATAGTCCACTTAATAGCAACATATCTGAAGTTGTGCAATTAAGCTTCACATGTTGGCTGAATAATAAATTACATACTAGCATTTCAACACTGAATTTTAGTACGGCCTTTTTTTTTCTTCTTTATTTTTAAAACATGCATTTCTTCATTGGGCTTTCAATTTGTATTTTCAGTACGACAAACATTGTTTTTCCCTATATAGCAAGATTTCTTTAAATAAAGGCACACATCTCTCTCTCCCCAAGTCTGGAAAACGTAGTTTTCTCCAGGAAAGAGACAGTGAATTTTTTCCTCCAAAATAACACCACTAATCCCTGCAAAGCCCAAACGCCATCTGCATATTTTCATTCAGAGATCCCAATTTGCCTTAAGATGCCATTATTATGAAAGCAATCCGCATAGCGCTTAGGCAAGTAGAGCAGCAGGAGACAGTAGGTGAGGGGGGAAAAATTTAAATTGTTATTAGGACTGGTAAGATCCTGGAAAGCCCTTGAATGGGGTTCTTTATAAAGCGTGGCAACAAAAGCCATACAGTCCTTTTTTAAAAAAACTTATTAAAGCAGCTGTGTCTTTTGCCAAGTATGTGCAGCTGCAGTGAAAGTTGTAATGGGCAGACTCAAGATGCATGCAGCCCTGGGAGCAGCTTTTGAAGCAGCCACATCAGAGGTGGGTTTCAGCAGGTTCTGACCAGTTCTGGAGAACCGGTAGCGGAAATTTTGAGTAGTTCAGAGAACCGGTAGTAAAAGTTCTGACTGCCCCTGTCCCCATTTATTCTCTGCTTCCCAAGTCCCAGCTAATCAGGAGGAAATGGGGATTTTGCAGTAACTTTTCCCTGGATTGGGGAGGGAATGGAAATTTTACAGCATCCTTCCCCTGCCATGCCCACCAAGCCATGCCATGCCCACCAAGTCATGCCACGCCCACCAAGCCACGCCCACAGAAACCAGTAGTAAACATTTTTGAAACCCACCACTGAGCCACATTGACTTACGGCCACAATTGAGCCCAACATTTCTGTTGCTAAGCGAAACACTTATGAAGTGAATTTGGCCCCATTTTACAACCTTTCTTGCCACAGTTGTTAAGTGAATCATTGCAGTTGTTAAGTTAGTGACATGGTTCTTAAGTGAATCTGGCTTCCCCGTTGACCTTGCTTGTTCAGAAGGTCACAAAAGTTGATCACATGACCCAGGGACACCGTCATAAATATGAACCAGTTGCCAAGTGTCTGAATTTTTGATCATGTGACTGTGGAGATGCCGCAAAGTTCATAAGTGTAAACAATTGTCATAAGTACTGTTGTAAGTCGAGGGTTACTTTATAAAGGTAGGATAAAAATCTCCTCCTTCTCTTCTATGGAAAGACTCAGCCGCTGTAATGACTTGAGAAAGTTACTTCAGCCAATGCCACCATGCCTTCCAAAGCATCAGACTGAAATGCAGAAAACAGTTTAACTTTTGGTTTCTCTTTAAAACTTTAAACTATAAACCAACTGGAATCAAACAATCTAGCTGTCCTCCAACCTAATCAAAATAAAACAACAACAGTGAAATGTTTATAACAGGAAAAGCTTGCACAAAAGTGTTAAAGGAGGAGTTGGGGGGGAGAAACTCAGAATGGGCAAATTTGTCTATTTGAAAGAGATGTGAAACTGTGATGTAAATATGTTTTAAAATATTGCATAGCGATGTGGAAAGAAGGCAGAACAACCAGTAGGCTGGAAAAATTAGAAACTGACAGATTTGGCTAGCTCTAGTGAGAAACACAATGTACACATTTACACCGTTGCTTTTCTTGCTATATTATAAGGGAATTATATTCAGGGATGGGCCGTGACTTTTTTAATTTTTTTTTTAAATTTTAGAAAAGTATTTTTTAACATAAATATGCAGACACCGTTGTGAGATGATACGTTTGTTTTGTTTTGGGATATCCCGATAGAACAGTTTTGCTGTGTGTGTTTGTGTATATTCCTTTTTAATGGTTTATAATAAAGAATATTTAAAATCTCAATAAAATATGTATGCTAGCAATAACCATGAAAATTAAAAGTAATTAATTCTGTGTGCCAGAAATGACAATAGCCGTCTGTAATGGGAATTTTTCTAAGAAACATTTAAGTAAAGCTGTACAATGTTTTGGATTCTAAGAGGAAACTTTGAAGAGTGCTGGGTATACATGGAACATCTGTCTGCCACTCCTTAAATCAGCTACATATTTTTTTCTGGGAGCACATAGCAACCCTACATAATTGCGCTGATGAAATTCCAATCCGTTTTTCTGCAACATTTGCATGTTGTTTGTTTTGGGAAATACATTGCCTATATTTGATCCATTCAACAATTCTGATGAAAACACCCTTGACAAAAAATGGAATACAACCCTGTTCATTACAGATGTGCAGATTCAATCAGATTAAATCTAAATTGCTGCTTCGATTCCACTCACGGAAAGGTTAAACACATTTTCCCCCCTCTTGTCTGGATCTCTGAACACATTTGGTTCAGATCTGATTAGGACAACAAATTAAATCTGGAAAGAAAGCCTTGTTATACATGTTTAAATGGCCACTGAATCGCTAGATCAATTTAGAGGCAACCGATTCCTGTTTGATAATTTGATTCAAATCAATAATCTGTTAGCCCTTAGAGCAGGGGCGCCAAACTCAATTTCATTGAGGGCTACATTAGGGTTGTGTTTGACCTCTAGGGCTGGGGTGGGCATGGCCATGGTCGGTGTGACCAGCTCAACATCATTTGTATTGGGTGCACCTGTGGTGGCTCAAGCTCTCTGCCAGCGAAAACGAGCTCCTGAAATCCTCTGCCTCTGAAAATGGCGCTTCGTTTTTCATGGCAGAAGCACTGCGGGCCAGTCCTTTGCTGTTTCCAGGATGGCCCTGCAGGCCAGATCTAAGTACTCCATGGGCCAGATTTGGCCCCTGGGCCTTGAGTTTGACACCCTTGTGTTAGAGGTAGTCCAGACAAAAACACTACCTTTATTGTCAGGTTACAGTAATCCCCCCCTTGACTTTACAATCCAAGAAGCTGGGGAGGGTCCCTTCTGAGACATTTGCCACACCCCCATTCCTTCTGTAGGCTAACATGCCTCTTATGTAACTGTTTGGGAGCATGGTCGCTCTCATGGTTAGGACACTGAGGTGGAGTTTAGCAAGCCCATGTTTGAGACCCAAATGCTGATCTGGGGCAGAGTGAGCTCTCGTCCTTCACTCCAGCTCCTGCTGGGATTATGAAAGGAGCTCCCATTTTCAGCATCTCCTGGGCAACAGTGATGTCATCAGCTAATCCTTTCAATTTGAAAGTGCCTCATGACTTCTGACATGAGTGCAAAATCTTAACTTTTGCCTTCTCTACTATTCCTCTTCCGCTCCTCCTGTCTCTCAAGGACCTTCTCACAAACCATTACACTATCTGACTTGGAACTGTGATTCAGTTCAGCGAATCTGCCTGAGAATCTAATCCTGTCAGGCTCCAAAGACCAGGAAAAACACACAGAATTGCTACCAGTTTCCTTTATTGTTCCTCGCCTATAAAGAGAAATCTTGCAAAACCAAAGCAAACTACTTGTATTGCACGGATTTTATTTTCCTGGGCTCCAAGCTCACTGCAGATGGGGACTGTAGCCAAGAAATTAAAAGACGCTTGCTCCTGGGGAGGAAAGCTATGGCAAATCTAGACAACATACTAAAAAGAAGGGACATCACCCTGCCAACAAAAGTGCACATAGTCAAGGCTATGGTTTTCCCAGTTGCAATCTATGACTGTGAAAGTTGGACCATTAGAAAGGCTGAGCACCAAAGAATGGAGGCCTTTGAACTATGGTGCTGGAGAAGACTTCTGTGAGTCTCTTGGACTACAAGGCAATCAAACCGGTCAGTCCTAGAGGAGATCAACCCTGACTGTTCTTTAGACGGCCAAATCCTGAAGATGAAATTCAAATACTTTGGCCACCTAATGAGAAGGAAGGACTCACTGGAAAAGAGCCTAATGCTGGGAAAGATTGAAGACAAAAGAAGTGGGTGACAGAGAACGAGGTGGCTGGATGGTGTCACTGAAGCAGTTGGCATGAGCTTAAATGGACTCCAGAAAATGATAGAGGACAGGTAGGCCTGGAGGAACACTGTCCATGGGGTCGCGATGAGTTGGATACGACTTCACAACTAACAACAACAACTATCTAAAATTTGCCATTTCTTGGTTCTCTAGAATGCAGCTCCTGCCTCCTGGGAATCTGGGTTACATTTCGCCACAAATCCCCAATCTTGACACAGCCTTAATACTCATATGCTGGTGACTTTAAAGACATCTGTGGAGATTCTCAGTCATCCAGGTCATGAGTGTCCCAAAGATGTTTTTTCAAAAGGCAACTTTGTTTTTCCTTGAAGATGTTTTGCTTCTCACCGAAGAAGCTTCTTCAGTTCTGTAGAAAAACTGAAGAAGCTTCTTGGATGAGAACCAAAACATTTTCAAGGAGAAACAAAACTCCAGTTGCTTTTTGAAAAAGCAACTTTGGGTCACTTTAAAGAACAATGCGCCATTTGGACACAACATGATGTCCCCTCTGTGCCCGCAGAAACCTCGCTTGATGTCCAGCACATTTCTTGCCAATCTGACCATATAATGTTAAAGTTCTTCTAATACAAATAAAATAAATGGGATAATATCAAGCCAGAAACAAAATAATTAGCCTCTGGCATCATTTTTATTTACCAGGATTATTCTGGGTTCCATTTCTGTTCTAGATGCATTTGGAATCAATAAAAGAGCTTGGTGGCACAGCAGTTTAAGCAGCAGCTTAAGTGGTCCATTAAACCATGTTAAAGTGACACCTGCTGTCTACAATTATTGCAAGTTCGAATCTCACCAGGCTCGAGGTTGACTAAGCCTCCCATCCTTTCAAGGTAGGTAAAATGAGGACCCAGATTGTGGGGGCAATAAACTGACTTTGTATAAAAAAGAACATTGCTTTTGGGGGGGGGGTTGAAAGCCCTACTAAGCAGGTATATACAGAAGTATGAAGGCTATTATTTAACGCATTGTAAGCCACCCTAAGTCTCCGGATATAAATTAAATTAAAAAAAAAAAACATTGGGTGACTGTAATCCAGACCTTTTGTAAATATGTCAATCTTCCTAGAGAGGAAAATGGAGAATATTCAGATAAACTAGGAAAGGCTAGTAAGTATCCTTGCTAGCTGGCCTTTGTGAAAAGCTGTCTGGGCAGATGCCGATGGCAATTCTTGCTACCCAATGCAATACGGGTCCATCTTAATCTTTCTAAGTTTGACAAAGCAGATGCCAGCTGTGAAAAATGCCTGTGCTATTTTAAGATCAAAACTTGAGGATTTTTTTTCTTTACAATTATTCTTTTAGCCTTAATCAAATGGATGTAGATTTAATTGATTACAATTTATCGAGTGACAGCCATTAGGGGAAAAAAAAAAAGAAGGAGCTACTTGGCATTTCTGATTTCAGGTACATCCTTGATATACAGAGAGAGAAATGTGCAAAATAGATTAAGTTACACCAGAAAATCAACCTCTATTGGGCTCTTGCTTGTCTAGTCCTTCCTAGGAACCAGACTAATATGTATAATTGCAGGGGGGAAAAAACTAATTAATTTGGATGCTTTTGTGCATTCTCTAACTCTCAGCCAAAGTGACGCAGTTCAATCTGCTCCGAATGGAGACTTATTTTGTTCATAATGTCAACTGATATAAATTACTCCTATGTTTGCTACTATGAGATGAGGAACTCCATGGTCCCACAGTGCTATGATATGAAATGGCCCAACCTGTACTCTGTTTTTCTTTCTTCCCATCCCAATTCACTTTTTACTGTAGGGAGCTATTGGTAGTAACAAAAAAAAAAAAAAAAAAAAAAAGATGCTCACAGAAGAGACATAAGTGATTTTCCACAAGGGGGCGCTGCCAGGCAGAAGCAGAGAGGTAACAATTGCTATCTCGCTGAAAACACTATGGCTGTCTCTCCACCCCATACACCCCCCAAAAAAGCTAAAACAGTAGGCAATCAAAGGTGGGGGTGTGAAAAGACATTTCACTAGGAATTTTGGAATCTGTAATCTCAGAATAAATGTTTACTCCCCCCAAATCTAGCATAGAATACCCCGAGAAATTTATCTCCTGCATCCAAAAAGAATTCTTAAAATCATTTTCTCTGTTGTAATTAGTTGCAAGGCTTTTCTTTCAAGTAAACCTCAGCTTATTTTTTTTTTATTTTTTTTTACAATGAACAGAAGATTGAAATGTCTTGCAGGTGCAGGTTACACTAAGAGATGCTTCAGCGGCAGAGATGAAAACAGTCTAAGAAGGCAAAAGATTGGAAGAATATCTTCTTTGGCAGGTAGAATCTTCTAAATATGGATATTGTGCTTTTTTTCACCTCTTTTTCTAATTTTTTTAAAAAATTGATTTATACGCCGCCCTTCTCCGGAGACTCAGGGCGGCTTACAATGCGTTAAGCAATAACCTTCATACTTCTGTATATTTATACAAAGTCAGCTTATTGCCCCCACAGTCTGGTCCTCATTTTACCTACCTTAGAAAGGATGGAAGGCTGAGTCAACCTCGAGCCTGGTGAGATTTGAACTTGCAGTAATTGCAGGCAGCTGAATGTTAATTACAGTGCTTTAGTCTGCTGCACCACCAGGCTCATTTCTGTCTAGGTCTCTGCCTCTCTCTGTCTCTCTGTCTCTTTTACTCTCTTACACACGTCCTCTTGCTCAAATCACAACTGAGATTGCAAAACTTGCAGCTTCAGAGCACACCTGTACCGATACAGATTAATAGAATTGGAAGGGACCTTGTAGGTCATCAGTGGTGAGTTGCTCCCGGTTCGGTCTGGTTCTATAGAACTGGTAATAACACCAGTGGGAGGCTCCGCCCACTGCCACGATGTCATCACGGGTGATCTGTGCATGTGCAGAAGCATGTGTGCATGCTCCCATTGTAAACTGGTAGTAAAGGTAAATGGAACCTACCCCTGATAGGTCATGTAGTCTAATCCCCCAGCACAAGAAGACCCTATACCAGAGGTGGTACTCACTTACTTTCCCTACCGGTTCATAAATGTGAGTGAGCTAGCGCCCCATCCACAGATGTGCCAGGCCTTCCTCACATGCATTTTGCTGGCGCGCGTACCTTTCACACATGCTCCCGGCCTCAAAAGCGTGCCTAAATAAGATGGCATAGAGCCGGGGCAAGTGGACAGACCCATCCATGATTTCAGCTATCGGTTCAGGTAAACCAATTAAAACCGGCTGAATATCAACTCTGCCCTACACCATTTCTGACAGATGGTAGTCCAATCTTGTCTTGAAAGCTTCCAGTGATGAAGCTCTCACAACTTCTGAAGGCAAGCTGTTTAACGTTTACTTTGGGGGGCAACCCAGTTCAGACCAGTTCGCAAGAACCGGTAGTAAAACTGGCGGGACGCCCCGCCCATCGCCCCGGATGACGTCATTGGTGCTCTGCGCATGTGCAGAAGCAAGGGGCATGTGCAGGTGAAGTGAGGCGTGCGAGTGAACCGGTAGTAAAGGTAAGTAGAACCCACCCCTGGGGAAACCTGATATAATGGTGAATTTATTACACTTAAGAATGCCAAGATACAAGGTCAGCTTTCCATTCAGATATCCACTGGTTTGGGGCAGTTCACGCTCTGCCTCTCCAAGCCAACTTAACTCAGAGTGTGTTGTGTCAAGTGTGTTGTGAAATAAAATGAAAGAATCACCCAGATAGGCTCACTTAAGCTTTTGGGAATTAGGAGGAACATCAACCATTTAAACCTAAAGTGAAAAATGGAAACTCCAAGACCTTATTCTACCATTCATGTATGATGATCCTGATCTGAATGATCAGTACTCACCCTGCTTCTCAAAAGGATTTAATGTTTAAACATCTTAAAACAAGGGTGCAGATCAGTGGTGAAATCCATTTTTTAAAAACTTTATTTATTTTGATTAAAAGACAAAACAAAAATAGCAAACACAAGTATGACAATACTATACATAACAAATAAACATATCAAGTCTTATGACTTGTATTTTAGATAGTCACATCAGTAAACTATATTCCTCTATATATATCTCTACACCTTTACATATATAACGATATCTTAAATTCCCTTTTTGATTTATTGTTTTCTTATTTGGTACTCAATTCCTATCCAGCTATTTCCTTTCTTTTTTCATGTTTCTAGTTCTATTTTATTTTCCTTTTCTCCAGCCAGTCATACCATCTTTGCCATACTAGATAATATTCAGTATCTTCTTTTTCCTGCATTTCTTTCGTAAGTTTATCCATCTCGGTGCACTCCATCACTTTTAATATTATTTTATCTTCTGATGGAGTATCTCCCAATTTCCAAACGATTCTCGCTGCTGTTAAAATATGAATAATTAAATATTGTATTTCCCTATAAAGAAAACATCTATAAAATGTTTTACAGGTGGCACTTCCTTCCGGTGCGCCTAGTGAGAATGTTCCCCAACACTTCTCCAGACTGCTGGAAATGTAAAATACAAAAAGGAACATATTACCACATGTGGTGGTCCTGCCACAAAGCGAAACAGTTCTGGAAAATCATTAAAAACCAAATAGAAGAAATCACAAGTCAGAGAGTACCATTGAAACCGGAAACCAGAAACCTGTTTATTAGGAATATTTACAACCCAATACGAAAAAGAAATACAATATGAAATCCAATTTTTTTTACCAGTTCTATGGGTGTGGCTTGGTGGGCATGGTGTGGCTTGGTGGGCGTGGCTTGGTGGGCGTGGCAGGGGAAAGATACTGCAAAATCTCCATTTCCTCCCCACTCCTGGGGGAAGGATATTGCAAAATTTCCATTTCCACCCCATTCTGGGGCCAGCCAGAGGTGGTATTTGTCAGTTCTCTGAACTACTCAAAATTTCCGCTACCGGTTCTCCGGAACCTGTTGGAACCTGCTGGATTTCACTCCTGGTGCAGATAGTGTGGCTGTATGCAAAGGTCCCTTCCAATTCTGTTAATTTGTTAACTGCAGCCATCCTTCTAGCTCCCCAGGTGCGTTGGGACTAACATTTAGCAGGGACAACCTTTAAGTGCAGGTAGTCCTTGACTTACAACCACAATTGAGCCCAAAATTTCTGTTGCTAAGCAAGACATTTGTTAACTGAGTTTCCCCCCCCCCCCACTTTGAAACCTTTCTTGCCACAATTGTTAAGTGAATCACTGCAGCTGTTAAGTTAGTACCAAGGGTTGTTAAATGAATCTGGCTTCCCCATTGACTTTGCTTATCAGAAGGTCACTAAAGGGGATCACATAATTTCAGGACACTGCTACTGTCATAAATATGAGTCAGTTGACAAGCATCTGAATTTTGATCACGTGACCATGGGGGGGAGGCTGCAACCATCGTAAGTGTGAAAAACAGTCATAAGTCACTTTTTTCAGTGCCGTTGTAACTTGGAACGAGCTGTTGTAAATCAAGGATTTATTGTAAATCAAGGATTTACTGTAAATCAAAGATTTACAATATATTGTAAATATATTGTAAATCAAGGATTACTTGTAATGCTCATTTTTTTTTCTGAAGAGAATTTACAGGATGGGAAAAGGGATTTTTTGGTAGATATTTTTGTGTTCTGTCATTTGAATGTAAAATTTATTTATTTATTTATTTATTTATTTATTTATTTATTTATTTATTTATTCATTCATTCATTCATTCATTCATTCATTCATTCATTCATTCATTCATTCGTCGCATTTTTATGCCGCCCAACTCCTGAGAGACTCTGGGCGGCTAACAACAAAGAATAAAACAATGCAAACAATAATCCCTACAAAAGTTTAAAAAAAAAACATTAAAACCTATACATTCCAAAATCTTAAAATGCCCCAGATCTTCATACAAAAATGGGATGCTTAGCTGAGATGTTCCTCTTTCTTCAGTGCTTTCTGCAGTGCCTATGCGGTGAATGGGAAAACATGAAAAAGGAAATAAATATTCTTACCACCCAACAGACAGGTAACTGGAATAGATTTATTTTGTCAGTTCATTCCTAGCTTCTTCTAGATTTTGACTTTTGATGCCCTTAGGCTATGTTAAAGTGCAGACTATACAAACTATAACTATCTTTCTTTCTTTCTTTCTTTCTTTCTTTCTTTCTTTCTTTCTTTCTTTCTTTCTTTCTTTCTTTCTTTTCTCTCTCTCTCTCTTTCTTTTTCTTATAAATGAAAAAGTTAAGTGATAAAAATATGAATGTGTCAATAGAGGGAAATATATGTGCATGTAAGATGCCATTATATGGTTTAGTTGATATGAACTTTCTTTTTCTTTTTAAAGTATTACATGGAAAGGCTTTGAAACTTCAGTTTGTTAAAAAAAAAAAAGGAAAAAAAAGTAACAGCCTAACAGCCTTTGAAGTCGTCGCTACTGATATAGCTCTGAACAGTTTCATTCAAGTCCAACTAACATCAGACAACTGTTTAGTGTATCAGAGGAAGCCACAAAAGCAAGGATTTCATCAATATTTCACAACAGCCTCGGGGAAACTGTAGATTGCAGTGCTGTAGGGCAGCTAATGGAATTACACACAAGGGTTTTGTACATTTAAAATAAGCAGCTACTAAAAAAAAAATCTTTCAGTTTGATAGAAATGGTATAAAAATTGCAGATAGAAGAAACAAATACCAACCAAGTTTTATCCACATTAGGGTTGGTAGAACATCGGAAAAATCAGATCTTCATTTGCTGATACTGTTATGTTATTATGGCTTGTCACACGGTCAGCCAGATGTTCAGACTGGGTTTGACATTTTTGTCTACCCATTGAGTCCTTTCCAAGGACCTGGGATAGACAGATCTGGATGTTTGATGATGTTACAGACATTGTTGCAAGATGGAAGCTGTTCTGAGAAAAGCCACCTTTTGCAATTGACTGATGCACTTGTCAATGCCGATGGTGCTCAAGCAGTGCATTGACAAATTCACCATCAATGCATTATTATTGTTGTTGTTGTTGTTTTATTGCCACTTGGCTCTAGCGTAGGCAATAAAGATTGTCATTCACAGAAACTAACACAAAAATAGTAGAGACAATTAATAGGCTCATAAAAATGGTTTGATACTGTAGGGCTGAAAATCTCACTTCCTAATGATGAAATGTGCTAGAGTGACAACTAGATCTGCTCAACCATTTTGATTTGACAGAGTGACCCCCCACCCTTCCTTTAAACTCTCTTCCTCCAAAGTGTATAGAAAATAGTTGATGGAGGTATTTATGAAATCCATGGTCTGGGGGAAGGTGAAAGGAAGTTCTCCATCCTATGAAAAAGAAAATGTATCGAATAATGCAGTTGTAAGATCAGCATTTTCTCTCCAAGACTCTTTATCAGAGTCAAAAATTGTGCATACAGCACAACATTTCCTATTCTAAAATTAGATCTCTTCCCAACAGTGCATTATTCACCTTAGAAAAATAAGCACTGTTGACCTTCGGCTCAATTATATTAAAATGCTTACATATGGCCTATATCAGATGACTTCTCTTGGTTACAGCTTCTTTCAAAATGGCTTTTAAGTTTATTATCATCATTCATAACTGTAAGAATACTAATTTTAAAAAATTACTATTTAAATAGTGTAAGAGCTAAGAACTGAGTCCTTTCTGTGTAGGGTTATTTTGTGAACTAGAAGATTCCCCATTCAAATCTTATCTTAGCCAAAAACTTTGAAGGTCACTTAAAACAAGATGATATTTCCAATATGCATATCCTGATAAGAAATGTTGTAATTATAATAGGCTTAATTTATGCTATTAAACTGCTGTAAGCATTTCAGTATGCTTGAAATATTCTATATGCATGCTTACCGTTTATTAATGTACCTGTTTATCTACATTATTCATACAAGCTTATCATCAAAGATGCATTTGCACATATAGTACAAACCTTGATGGTAACTGATAAATAATCTACCTACAATATGTATCATGAAATGTTCACAGAGAATATACAGGTAGTCCTTGATTTACAACAGTTTATTTAGAGAGCGTTCAAAGTTACAACGGCACCAAAAACTGACTTAGAACCATTTTTCATACTTATGATCATTGCAGCATCCCCATGGTCACATGAGTTACATTTGGGTGCTTAACAAGTGGTTCATATTTATGACGATTGCATAAATCGTCATAAACGGGCTCATGGGCTCATGTGCTCATGTGACCCTCTTTTGCAACTTTCTAAGAAGCAAAGTCAATGTGGAAGCAGATTCACTTAACTACAAGGTTACTAATTTAACAACTGCAATAGTTCACTTAACAAACATGGCAAGGAAATTTGTAAAATGGGGCAAAACTCACTTAAGAAACTTCTCACTTAGCAACATAAACTTTGGACTCAGTTGTGGTCATAATTCGATTATTACCTGTATATACTGTAACTGCTAAATCTAAACCTGTTTAACATGGAATACTAAGTGGAGAACATCAAGGTACATCATTAGATGTTAGTTTTCAGGTGTAGGCACAAATATTTCTTTCAGGAGCAGATGGCTTAAAGGTTTTGGCACTCTAGGGAGGAGAAAGGTGTGAACTGCAAATGGTAAAAGATAATCCAGGAATGAGGGAGTGTCGTGCAGGACAGATTTCTTAGAAGAATTCATTCTTGTATACCCTTCTACAATCTAGACTCCTGAGAATAAACCTTGTGAGATAATCAGCCACACCAGCCTTACAATTTCCTGAAAGAAAATTAACAGTACCACACAATTTTTGTTTTTGGTGTGGACAGAATAATAGCAGAAATTTGCTTGTGAATCAATTAGAATTTCACAGTTCATTCAAAACTCAAGGAAAAAATACTAAAAGCTGAGGTAACATTGAAGCCTTTTGTTCTCTACTTACAGGCTGCCATTTCAGCGCAATGATATCACTGACCAATATTATTCAATCTACTCAAGATTTAACGCTGTCTTTAAAAACAGTATCTTTATCTCAGATTTGTTTTTTTCCTTTCTCTTCTTTTCCTTCCCCTCCCGTTATCTCTGCACATTAAAGCAATTTTTTTGAATTTTGAAAATATTCTGAAATGTTGACTCATAAAACTATATATCAGATAATATGATCTGGGTCCTTTCCTTTCCTTTCCTTTCCTTTCCTTTCCTTTCCTTTCCTTTCCTTTCCTTTCCTTTCCTTTCCTTTCCTTTCCCCTCCCCGCTCCTCCCCTTCCCTCCCCTCTTCCTTTTTTTTTAAAGTAATGTTGGTTCATATTTGCACAAACCAAACATATGCAGAACTATCCAAGGTCATATATTTTAAAAGTGAAGGACAAAATGCAAAACACACACACAATCAAATATTAACTGTATTAAATATAGACTCCAAATATCTTTAAAAAGTCTTAAAAATAGGGTTGTGCAATTGCTTTACATTCAGTTCGATATTACCATTTCATTATATGTAGGACAGCCTCATCACAGTGATTCTGAAGCCCTACACACTCCTAACAGTATAACATATTTAGAAAATGACAGAATCACTAAAGAACGACAGAAGTTAAGATGCCTTAAAATTTAGCTTAACTTATAAATTAAAACAATCTCCTTCAACCACAATTCCACTACAGTAACAGCTTCAGATCACTGCTGAGCTTTACTTAAGACATTCTTGCCTGGATGGAGGCTATACAATATTAGAACTCTACCACCGATGTTCCTGTTCTACCCGGACAAGCCAGCTGCTGGGGTCAAGTTTTGAGTTGGAGAAGCTCAGTCACAATATGCTGTGAGAACTTTACTCGAGTGGGTAGGATCATGCAAATTAATTTATTAAAAAAGAAACCATTAGACAGCATTTCACCGAGGCAGCCTTCAGCGGCGCCATCTTGGATACTGCACGAGTCAAAAAGAAGGCTGTGAAAACATTTACAGACCCCTCACATCCTGGACATAAACTGTTTCAACTCCTACCCTCAAAAAGACACTATAGAGCACTACACTCCAGAACAACTAGACACAAGAATAGTTTTTTCCCCGAACGCCATCACTCTGCTAAACAAATAATTCCCTCAACACTGTCAAACTATTTACTAAGTCTGCGCTACTATTAATCTTCTCATCATTCCCACTACCCATCTCTTTCCACTTATAACTGTATGACTGTAACTTTGTTGCTTGTATCCTTATGATTTATATTGATATTGTTTCCTGATTGCTTATTTGTACCCTGTGACTATCATTAAGTGTTGTACTTTGTGATTCTTGATGAACATATCTTTTCTTTTATGTACACTGAGAGCATATGCACCAAGACAAATTCCTCACGTGTCCAATCACACTTGGCCAATAAAAAATTCTATTCTATTCTATTCTATTCTATTCTATTCTATTCTATTCTATTCTATTCTATTCTATTCTATTCTATTCTATTCTATTCTATTCTATATTAATTTATTAACTTACAGGGCCATAGCATCAAAACATTTGAGAACCCCTGTACTAATGAATTGATAAGAGTGGATTCTCTGTTTGAATTGTATAACAGTTGGCAGAAATTCTTCATCCAGGATGGGAAGGATGCAATTTTCTTATGTGTAGCAAATTGCAAACTAGTTTTTCATTCTACCTGAAATCCTTGCCTTTGGAAGAGGCCCATACAAAATTTATGAAGATTATAAAACAATAAGTTGTTATTTATGACAAAAACAAGAACCTGGGAATAGGAGATGGCTTCAGGATGGCTTCTTTGATTCTATATGCATATTGATTTCACCTCTTATGATGACACACTTACTTTTCTTATTTAGAAGGCAGGTTTACATGTAATAAGGCTTACTCTTTTCTGGTGTATTTGATTAGGTCAGGGTGTGACCTAACATCTGTGTAGTACATCTGCCATGGATTCTTTAATTTGTTCTAGATCAGGGGTGTCAAACTCAAGTTCATTGAGGACTGCATCAGGGTTGTGTTTAACTGTGGGGAGCAGGGGACGTGGCCGGGGGCATGGCCAGCTTGACATTTCTAGAGTGGGGCACCTGTGGTGGCCAAGCACTTTGCCAGCAAAAAATGGGCTCCTGGGCTCTGTTTTTGGCTGTGATGATATCCTGCAACCCTCTGCCAGTGAAAACGAAACTCGGGAGAGGCACTGCAGGCCGGTCCTTCACTGTTTCCAGGATGGCCTCATGGGCCAGATCTAAGCACCCCGTGGGCTGGATCTGGCCCCCCGGGCCTTGAGTTTTACACCCTGTTCTAGATCTAAGAATGTAAAGAATGCTGTGCTTTGAAACCATAATTTCATCTTCATCTATTCTTAAGTCTTTGATTTTCTGGAGGCACTATAGTGGGGAGTTAATAGAATATTTGCTGCTCTCTGTGAGATGTTTTCAAGCTTTTTTGTAAGTCCTTTGGGTATGTCCCAAGGGGGCTTTTTAAAATGGCAGCTAGACTTTGTTTTTTCCTTGAAGACATTTCACTTCTCATTCAAGAAGCTTCTTCAGTTCTGACCAACGGTTCTTCTGTCAGAACTGAAGAAGCTTCTTGGATGAGAAGCGAAATGTCTTCAAGGGAAAAACAAAAAACAAAATCCAGTTTCCTTGTGAAAAAGTCCCTTTGGGACAACCATGACCTGAATAACTGAGAATCTCCATAGACATTCTTTGGGTAGGTTGCTTGTTTGGGTGCCCTGGTAATGATGCAGTAGGACAATGATGTATGTTGTCTTGTATACTTGGGGGCATTGAGGGAAGTGTAGCAGGATAGGTTGCTTCTTATGAATTTCTTATATTCATGGAGTGATCCACATTTCTGTACACAGAAATTCGCAATTCTATTCACAGTGTTAGAAACAAGCCTATTAGACAATTATTATTACTCAATCTCCTTGAAATCTGACATGTAGGATATCTCTTGTGTAGCACTGCAGCATTCGCTTTTAAATTCCCGCAGGCATTATATCTATACCTATATCCTTCATCTGAATGGATTCTAGGATGGTACACAAAAGAATGAATATATTAATCCCACCAAGGTAAACACATTACACTCAAACATCAATAGCAATTTAAGCAAACAAAGGTAAGCAGAGAGATAGAAACTACAAACAAAGCAGGGGCAACACTGCTATTTAAAATGCTTTGGCCAATGAAACTTACAAAAGAGGTTCAAATGTCAAATAAAAAAAAACTTTTGTGGGAGAATGTTCTAAAGTCAAGAGACCTTTCCGATGTAGAAGTGTTTTACCTGTCCCCCAAAAGGGACTCGGAGAAAGTCCTTCGTAGAATGAGATAAGTCATAGACAGGCAAGCATGAGAAAAAGCCATTTCTTCCAACTGATTTAGAGTTAGTATCATGAACTGAGTCTAGAATTAAATAAGCAACCATAGAAATCTAGGCCTCAAAAGCCGCCTTTATATTAAATGGGTACATCTTGACTGATTCCATAGAATATAGGAATATATGCAGTGGTGAAATCCAAATTTTTTTACTACTGGTTCTGTGGGCGTGGTTTTGTGGTATGGTGTGGTTTGGTGGGCATGGCTTGGGGGCATGGTGTGGTTTGGTGGGCATGGCTTGGGGGCATGGCAGGGGAAGGATACTGCAAAATCTCCATTCCACCCCACTCCAGGGGAAGTATATTGAAAAATCCCTATTCTCTCCTCACTCCTGAGGGAAAGATATTGCAAAATCTCCATTCCCACCGCACTCTGGGGCCAGCCAGAGGTGGTATTTGCTGGTTTTCCAAACTACTCAAAATTTGCGCTACCGGTTCTCCAGAACCTGTCAGAACCTGCTAGATTTCACCCCTGAATATAGGCCAAGTGTGATTGGACACACAAGGAATTTGTCTCTGGGTGCAAAAGCTCTCAGTGTACATACAAACAACAAACTGGTAAATCATAGCTCATAAATTATAAAATACAATCATAAATCATAAGATATAAACAACAAGTGATAATTCATAAGATACCAATAGGAGAAGGTACTAGTAAAGATGAGAAAGTGACAAGGATAATAGCAATACAGCCCTAGTACATGGGTAAATATGTTTAGGCATAAGACAAAGCTGTTGGAATTAGGAGTTTAGCAGAGTGATGGCATGGGGGAAAATACTGTTTTTGTGTCTAGTTTGGGATGCAATGTCTTGTAGCAGGGGAGACGTTGAAACAATTTATATCCAGGATGTGAGGGGTCTGCACGTATTTTCTCAACCCTATTTCTGACCTGTGTGCTATACAGGTCCACAATGGAAGGCAGGTTGGTTGTAAGTATTTGTTCTGCAGTCCTAACTATCCGCTGAATTCTGAACCAGTCCTGTTTGGTTGCTGTGCCAAACCAGATAGTTATAGAAGTACAAATGACAGACTCAATGATTCCAGTGTAGAGGTGCAATGTATTATCAACAATGATGGACAATGATCTCGTGTTTTCAAGAAGAGGCTGTAATGCCAGGGATTGAGGGCAGAATTTTCCATAGGCAATGCTCTCCTGAGTTGTTGCCCTCCCAATTATTTTTCCGTTGGAATAATATGAACAAAAATTCACTGTTTTAAGTTCAAATATGACGTTTATAACAACTATGTTGGAAGAAGAAATTGACTTAATTGGGTTACAATATACTTTAATTAAGGTGAAGAGAAGGCTAAAAGTTGGTTTACTGATAAAGAAAATTATTGATAAAGAAAATTATTTGATATAGATGCTATATATTATTTTTTATTATTATATAATAAGGGGGATTGACTTAGGTAAATAATTATTAATATTGGGTTAGAGAAAGGTATGACATTTTTTATCTGGGCTTAAATATTATAAGAGTGGTATTGATTGATAAATGAGTATTGATGGTTGATAAATGAGGTAAATATTACTACTAGTAGTTTTTTATTATAATATTATTAGTTTTAGGAAAACTTTATTACTTATAGGTTTATTTGTTATATTATTTTTGTTATAGGTATTTTTTTTTAATTTGTAGCGGAAGCCAAGGGGGGGGATGGGGGGATATGGGATTGGGGGTTGGGGAGTAGTTGGGGGGGAAGGGGGGGTTGGGGGGAAGTGGGGGGGGAGAAATGATAAAATTTATATTGTAAAACTTTTTCAATAAAAAAAAAATTCACTGCTTTGAATTCAGACCTATGTCAGGATTCCAAGTAAAACCCCCAACGAAAGAAGATTCCGAAGCTTGAAGTTCCTCAAAGTTCCATTTTATTAGAGATGTCATATAGGCACATCTGGGAAAACCAGAATCTGAAAGCTTCCAAGTTTTCCCCACCCAAAGGAAAGTTCAAGTCCCTGCCCAGCACCCACATGTCCTTCACATGATCCAATCAAAGCACCATCCCAACTGCACATGCCTCCCAGTTCTAGCCCTCCAGGTGCAGGGCAAGATGTCCTTGACTCTCTGAGAAAGGAATGTTATTATGACTATATATCACCCATGCTCCATACAATCCTCCCTCCCAATTTCCCACAGTAGTAAATGTGGCAGTCCTGAAGGCCCAATGCAAAAGATGGCTTCCAGGCCTGACAACCAGTAGTGGGATTCAGCCAGTTCGCACCACTTCGGGAGAACCGGTTGTTAACTTTCTGAGCAGTTGGCAAACTGTTTGTTGGAAGAAATCATTAGGGCAGAGAACTGGTTATTAAATTACTTGAATCCCATCACTGCTGACAACCTCCTTTTATTTGATTTCCTCCTGATGTGTTTTACCTTTTCCTCTCACATAGGACCATAAGATCGAACCGGAGATCCTAATGAAGCCACCTTTCATTTTCTACTAAACATGATAGCTGGCAAAATCTGACTGTGGACCGTTACATTTCTGCAGCTTTGAGCATCTTGCTATCAAACCACAAAGCTTAGCATGAAGGTCATTATCCCAGGCAACGTTTTCCTTTGACTAACTTCTCAGATCCGTAAGCAATAAGCAATTGTGAGAGATTGATATGATACTTTGTGAGTAATTTGGATGAACTATAATACCAGCCTGGTAAAGTATTATAATTTTAAATGTGTCCAGAAAATAATTGAAATTCTGGTTTAAGCTTTCTCCTTAATGCACAATGCCGGGCATATTTAACAGCTGACTAGTTTAGTATGAGCATTGCTTTACAAATGAGGTCATATTGTTTTTAAGAAACAATATCGCTATCAAACTTGTTTAAGGGGGAAGTGCAAGAAATTCGGGGAAGTCTGCTTCACCTTTCTGTCTCTGTCTGTACTATTTTTGTGTAAGTGTGGGCAATAAACCCATAATCAACAGCCAGGACTCTAAGTTTAAACACTATCACTATGAAATTTTTCAGGAACAAGCCTTGATGCAATATAGCTTCAGATGAATTAAATCATTAAAACAAGTAAAACCAAGCGTAGATGAAGCAGTGAATTGGTTTTCAAAAATTCCATGGTCTTTTTTTTTTGACCTACTGCTGGGATTATTACAGACAATACACAATAATCGATTGTCTACACACAGAGGATAATGATATGTGTGTAAGAGTAATGTAAAAGTCTCTGACATTGATGTAAGTAGCTGGATGTTTTTATTGCATCGTTAAATAGTTTATCGGAGCTCAGAGCTATCAGAGCTCAGGGTGGCAAGGCCAGCGTTATTTTAGACTTACTTGTCTAAACCAACCACATCTTGGCTCATACTTGTGCTAGTGGAATGATTTATCCTGTTCCTACCAACACAACTAGGGCTTGATTTATACTGCAAAGACAGGCTCAAAGCTAGCCAGTCTGAGATACTTTTTGAATCAAACCTTATTTGTGTACTTTATGTGACTGGGTCATATTTCGGTGGCTTAACAATTAGTGAATGACTAAGAACAGGAATAAGCATTTAATTTTTTAAGGTGGTAAAATACCACTTTTACTGCACCAGTAAAAACTCTTGGCTGCTGTTTTTAGCACTGTGTCTCACATCACCAACCTGCTTTTGCTGGCCGTACTCACTAATTAACGTAGACTACTGCCAACAAGCTACAAATTTGGCACAATTGAGCTTGGCCAGTGATAGTCCTTTCTGAGAAAGGGTAAGTTTGGTAATCAGTTATGCCAACCATCTTGACTAGTGGTGGGTTTCAAAATTTTTTACTACCGGTTCAGTGGGTGTGGCTTGGTGGGCATGGCATGGCTTGGTGGGCGTGGCAGGAGAAGGATACTGTAAAATCTCCATTCCCTCCCCAATCCAGGGGAAGGTTACTGCAAAATCCTGATTCTTTCCTGATCAGCTGGGACTTGGGAGGCAGAGAATAGATGGGGGCGGGGCCAGTCAGAATTTTTACTACCCGTTCTACTCACAATTTCTGCTACCGGTTCTCCAGAACTGGCCAGAACCTGCTGAAACCCACCTCTGATCTTGACACCCCAAAAAACAAGGGATGAAGCACAACATCTCACAAGGGCATGTCAGTGGCTAGAAAAGTACCATAACTAGAAAAATAACTCTCTTTTTTTTTTCCAAACAGAGGATTTCTTAAATTCCACTTTCAAACTGGAGAAAAATATTTCTGCATCATTTTAGCACAACCTGAACGCTTTACTGGACAATTTGGGAAGTTACAGTCTGGTTAGGTGGCTCAGTGGCTAAGACACTGAGTTTGTCGATCGGAAAGGCTGGCAGTTCGGCGGTTTGAATCCCTAGTATAGGTTTCCTGCATGAGCAGGGGGTTGGACTAGATGACCTCCAAGGTCCCTTCCAAGTCTGTTACTGTTACTTGGCTAATGTTTCCTCATTCCTTCTCTCTGTCCTTTAAAAGAGATGCAGTGAGGATGTCTGAAACCTTTGGTACACATGAAACCCTTGAAGGTATACAGCAGCAACTTAGCAGAGTAAGGTCTTCTAAAGGCTCTACCATCAAGGCTATTTTCAACTTCTGCTGCCAAAAATATGTAGCAGCTGTAAAAATTTCAATACTTCCCCACTATAGCCTAAGGACAAATCTTTTTTTTTTCAAATCAAATCTCCAATACCAAAATGGTTCCAACCAAATCAGTTCACTCTCAGAACTCAAAGTCAATTTGAATGATGCCCTCTTAGGGAAACTGAAGCTCGAAATCAAATTAAATCAGGGCTGATTTGTTCAGGCCTACGAAATATCATGACCAGAGGCACTGTCAAATTGTCAGTCCTCAGTCAGAACTTGTACGTTTCTTTAGAGTTTTTGCATTTTTTTAAAACCAGGAAAATACCTGTTGAAGGTGGTAGAAAAATCAGCTTATGGTTAGTAGAATCCTGTCAGTGATATAGGAAAGCACTGATATTTTTACTGTACTCTCGTAGAAGATTTCTCTGGATTTAACACCATGTAGAAAGCCTCCAGAGATGGTTGTGAATCCTTGCTGCAAATTGCTTTCCTATATGTATGAAGGGCAATTAGGAACAAGAATTAACATGTTCCTCACCTTTCTCCTCACATCTAGAGCAGAGGTGGGCTTCAAAAATTTTAGCAAGGGGTTCTCTGCTCAGTTGCTGGTTGGGCGTGGCCATGGTGGGCATGGCCTAGTCAGCCTCCTGCACCACTGGGGGAGGGCGCTTTTTGCCCTCCCCGGGCTCTGGAGGCTTTCCTCGAGCCTCCAGGAGGATGGAAATGGTCTCCCAAGGCTTTGGAGGCCCTATGGAGGCCAAAAATGACTTCCGGAAGGCCCGCTTTTCATCCTACCCGTGTGCGCCCTGCATTTAAAATGGACCATGTGGAGACTCCTAGGAGGGGCAGGGTGGGGTGGTTGGGGCCAGCCAGGAGTGGGATTTGAGGGTTTTCTGAACTGCACAGAATCTTAGCTAGAGATTCTCCCGAACCCCCAGCAGCCCATCCCTGATCTAGAGGCAATAGAATGGTTGAAATGATCCTTAATCGATAGGTAGATATTTTCAGGAATAAAGCCGTGCATTGGTTTCTGCACAGACAAGAAATATCATTGGACAGGTTTGCATGAAAGACAACATATATGAATTGTAAGCTACCCAGAGTCATTGACTAAGATGGGTAGCCATAGAAATTGAATGAATGAATGAATGAATGAATGAATAAATGAATGAATGAATGAATGAATGAATATTCAATGCAGGCTTCCTCTGAAACATATCCTGTTCAAACATATGGATTTCCAAAGGAATTGGCTACATTCTGAGCAATGTCAGCAGAGAATGGGCTTATTGGGAGTGTCATTTAATGAGTATTTCCAAGTCCTAGACAAACTGAAGAGGCTAACTAGATAGAGATGAACATGTTGTGGTCCACCAGCAGCCTGCAGAGCTGGCAGTGGAGTCGGACAGTGAGGAGGCTGGGGAGGACAATGGGCCAGTCTGGGAGTCAGTCTGGGAGAAGGCCCAGATGAAGGCTCTGCATTGGAGGCAGAGATGGGGCCAGGGCCATCTGGGAGCGATGTGCGGACTCTGGAGCCTCCAGAGGCGGATAGCAGAGAGGCAGAGGAACAGGAGGAGCCTGTTCCTAGTGCACGCATGTGAAGAGCTGCCAGAAGGCAAGAGCAACTAAAGCAAAAAGGATGACTCAGGAGTAAGGCCAGGAGATGATTGGCCCTTCCCAGAAGGCTTAAAAGAGCAGCAACGGTACTTGGGATCTTTGTAGGAAAGCAACCTTGCTACATATGTTTCTTGTCGGTGTCTCTTGCTTCTGAACTTTGTGGGGTTTTGTCAAGAAAAGTCTTTGGTAGGGTGCCAAAGAAGACAAAGGTTGGTGATAAGGCCGAAGGTCTGTTTATGAAGAATTTGTTTTGGAATTAATTTGGACTAAGCTGAGAATGAAGTAATTCTCAGCTGTTCTAATAAAATATGTTTGTTTAGGACTGATTGTGTCTGGTAATAACTACTAGGGCCTAGGTCACAACAGAACAGGCAGATAGATATAAACTGAAATTAAGATGATACAATGGTTTCAACAGAATCAAGGAAGGGTTGGTTAAATTCTTTTTTTTAAATTTTTTTTAAATTTTTATACAAACATACATAAATAAAACCAGCTTCAATTGCAAACACTGTGTTGGTTGGTTACAAGTCTTTTATGCATCTTCGCCCAATTCATAGCTTACAATTTACAGTTTCCCTAAATTCTCACATCCTCAACCTAATATATTTATCTATATTATTATCCTCATTAATCATTTATTTGATTATGACTATTCCTTCCTTCCTTATTATTCAAAATAGTCTTAAATTTGAGTTAATTTTTATTAAAACATTTATTTCATCCTCCTAAATCTGTCTACTAGTACATCTTTATATTTTATTTCACAAAATTCTACAATTCTTGTATTGTGAAGATCTCTACCATATTTCATTTCCATATTTTTTTATCCAACCATTGATAAAATTGGTCCCATATTTTATAGTATTGTTTATCTTCTTGTTCTCTAATTTCAAATGTCAATTTGCTCATTTCAGCACAATCCATTATTTTCTTAATAACTTCATCCTGCATTGGTATTTTTTCATTTTTCCAATTTTTAGCAAACACAATTCTAGCTGCTGTTAATACATTAACAATCAAATATCTCAACTGTCTATTATATATTTCAGGTACAACAGGGATAGGTTCTAAATTTTTTTTAGAAAAAAAATTTAAACCATGTGGGCATGGTTTATTTTGTGGGCATGGCTTGATGGTCATGTGACAATTCTTTAGGATTTAGCAGAGGTACTGGTCTATCAGGCTTTTAACTGCTTGCAAAGCTATCCATTTATTTTTGCAGGCACTGATCTACTCATCTATTTTTGCAGGCACTGGTCTACCCATTTATTTTTGCAGGCACCGGTCTACTCATTTGTGTTCTTTTAACATTGATCAGCTGTAGGGCGGCCCTTTGAAGCCCCGCGGCAAGAGTTTAAACAGTTTTTTTCTTCTAGCCATCAGCTGGGACTCAGGAGGCAGCAATAGATTGGGAGTGGGGCCAAATAAAAGGTAAGAATAACGTGGGTGGGGCGCAGAACCGGTTCGGTGACATCATATCATCATTGCTACTGGCTCGGCGGAACCCACCACTGAGGTACAATCCCCAATAAAAAATCTCTGGTTTAAAATCTGTGTTTTTTTGTCATTTTTTCCAACCATGTGTGGGGGGTGGGTTAAATTCTTAATGTTTTCATTACAATTTTTTTTATGATACCCATCAGGCTTTTCAGATCTAGGGTAAAGCACCCAACTTTTGAGAAGGGTACCATCCTCTTTTAAAGGTGATGTAAATGTATAACATTATAGTAGTAAGGGGAAGAGCAAACAATGGAGGACAGATTGAGTTGGAGTTTACTTGGGTAGTTCACTTTGATTCATACTGTTATCTAAAATGATCATAAAAAATTTGGCATGAGGTTTTATAAATAGCAGATGTTCAGATCTCCAGGGTCTTTTTTATTTATTTATTTGTCTTTTGTACCTTAGCAATGAGAAATAAATAACAAATATGGTCTTGGACAGAGAGAGAGAGAAAAAAAATCAATAATCACAAAGGTCACTTAATGACAGAGTGAGAGCAATCCACGGTCAGCTGAAGTCAATGGTAGATCATCTGTTAACCCTACATTATACCAATACAGATTTTGTAACAACAGATTTATTTAAGTACTCCTCTTCCCCAACCTTCATCTATAGCTCCTTTGTTTCCTCCAATCCAGATGAGCACCTGGAAGTAATTTGTGTCTATGGCAGACAAAAATGCACCTGATAGGTTTATATATGTTACTTGTTTTATCACCCTATTACTTGTCTTACTTGGATGTGCCAATTTTCATCCATCTGGTCAGAATACAAAATAACAGAGCTGGAAGGGACCTTATAGGTCATCTAGTCCAACCCCCTGCTCAAGCAGGAGACCCTATATCATTCTTCACAGGTGGCTGTCCAGTCTCTTCTTAAAAGCCTCTAGTGATGGAGCACCCACAATTTATGAAGGCAAACTGTTCTATCGGTTGATGGTTTTCACTGTCAGAAAATGTCTCCTTATTTATAGGTTGAATCTATCCTTGATCAGTTTCCATCCATTATTCCTTGTCTGACCTTCAGGTGCTTTGGGAAATAGCTTGACCCCCTCCTCTCTGTGGCAGCCCCTCAAGTATTGGAACATATCATTTCTCCCCTTGTCCTTCTCTTCACTAGACTAGCCACGCCCAGTTCCTGCAACCGTTCTTCATATGTTTTAGCCTCCAGTCCCTTAATTATCTTTGTTGCTCTTCTCTGGACTCTTTCCGGAGTCTCAACATCTTTTTTATAGTGTTGTGACCAAAACTGGATGCAGTATGTTATGTGTGGTCTTACTAAGGCTTTATAGATCGGTATTAGTACCTCATGTAAATCTTCAGGTAAACTTTTAAAAAGATGCCTACTGTAAAGAAGATGGCCCCCTTAAATATCATTGTGGCTTATATTCACTGTATCCCAGCCTTCTTCTCATCCAACTATTTGAAGAAACTATGAATAGCGTCACCTCTAGATAGGATGGGTGGCAGAGGTGGTATTCAGCCGGTTTGTACCGGTAGCGGCGACTGCGGGTGGGACCACCCACCGGCCTGGATGTAATGCCGGCCTATTTTGCTACATTTTCAAGGCTCGGCACATGTACAGAATGCGTGTGCATGAGCAAATTGCATGCGTGGAAGGCTGGGCACTTGCGCGGAAGTGAGCGTGCATGCAGCGGTGAACCGATGGTAAGAATATTGGAAACCCACCGCTGATGGGTGTCCCATAAACAAACAAACAAACAAGTAAAATGTTTCTGAACCATCACAGGATAGATTCCCTTCATTATTAAGGACATTTTGAATAGATACATCCTTATGCAGAATCATTTTGCCTCCTGATACATATGGGTTATGCACAGGCTTTTCAGAGAACAAAGCGCAACAAAGGTTAAGTACGCAAACCTCTGCATTTGATGAGTATTAAGAGTGCACTCCTGGAATTCACATTTGTTCCAAATACAGGTAGTCCTCAATTTACAATGGTTCAATTACTAGTTCAAAGTTATAACGGCACTGAAAATAGTGACTTATGACCATTTTTCATACTTACAACCATCACTGCATCCCCATGGTCATGTGATCAAAATTAAGATTTCTTGACAACTGACTCGTATTTATGACATATCCCAGAGTCATGCAATCACGTTTTGCGACCTTCTGACAAGCAAAGTCAATGGGGAAGCCATTGATTCATTTAACAACCATGTTACTAACCCAACAACTGCAGTGATTCGCTTAACAACTGTGACCAGTTGTTGTAAATTGGGGCAAAATTCACTTCACAAATGTCTCACTTAATAGAAATTTTGGGTTCAATTGTGATCGTAAATAGAGGACTTATCTGTAGAGGTAAAAAAAAAACCCTGACCAATTAGAAACTACAAATCATTCCTGGAAGAAAATAAAGCTCTTTAGAGTCAAGTTCTATATATTTGTGCCTGACTCTTCTACTTTTTGTTTTTTATTTTTTTGAGTTCGTAATATAGCCTACAAAGCTGATATTTCCCCTTGATCTTCTGTCTAAATATTAATGCTGCCATCTAGCTGGCTCACAGAGAACATATATAAATATATGTTTGATGAATACGTTCATCAAATGTATTCATACAAATAAATGTTTAGCTTAATAAAAGAAGATGGTCCAAAGTTCTTCCTCCTAGCTCAGGGGTCTCCAAACTTGGCAACTTTAAGACTTGTGGACTTCAACTCCCAGAATTCCTCAGCCAGCTTTGCTGGGAGTTGAAGTCCACAAGTCTTAAAGCTGCTAAGTTTGGAGACTCCTGTCCTTGCTTCTTGTATGCTGCGTGAAAGATACCAAGCTTAAGCTTCCTGTTTTCGAAGTATTGGTCTCTAAAACTCATATAACTTCTGTCTCTTTTTCACTCTCACACTAAGGCCAGAAAAATCTTGCATCACTCATAAGAATGAGTATTAGACCCTATCTTCTCTGCATGCATACATCTTCAATTAGAGAATGCAGCTTCCGAAACACAATGTAAGTTCCTGGCAGACTTAAACCCGGCATCTTTCATTAAACACTCTATACATACAACATTCAATCTGATGCTGAAATTCTATTTCTTTGTAGCAAGATAATATTTTCCTATATCCACTTTAATCCCTGAAAAAACCTATCCAACCATTGCTGTTGCAAGGGCAACAGAAAAAACATGCATAAAAATGAATAAAAAGTCCTTACAGTACATGCAAAAAAGAATAGATATGTTTATATCTATATCTATCTATATCTATATCTATATCTATATCTATATCTATATCTATATCTATATCTATATCTATATCTATATCATCTATATCTATAGCTATAGCTATATCTATAGCTATATCATCTATATTTATATCTATATTTCTCTTTAACCAGGTTCTTCCTACATAAACCAAGATTTTTATGCAGCCCTAGTTCAGTGAAATCACAATCCACTTGTTTCTAGGCTTTTTTTCTGACAGCCAGCAGACCCTCTGCTGCCCATTGGGAGACTAAGATAGATCTATTTTCGGCTTATAAGACTTCATCAGTTAGCCACACCCTCATCCCATGTATCCTCCCTGTAAAGGTACAGTATTTACTTTCTTTCCTTTTCGTAGGCTTTATGTGTATTTCTCTTTAGCCAGGTTCTATATCTATATCTATATCTATATCTATATCTATATCTATATCTATATCTATATCTATATCTATATCTATATCTATATCTATATCTATATCTATATCTATATCTATATCTATGTAGGTCTTTGGTTATTTGGGTCTTCTCCCGCATAGAATTGGAAGTATCTTGGGAGAAGACCCGAATAACCAAAGACCTACATACAAACACCCGCGAAAAACTCAGAAAACATCTATATCTATATCTATATCTATATCTATATCTATATCTATATCTATATCTATATCTATATCTATATCTATATCTATACCTATACCTATACCTATACCTATATCTATCTATATCTATATATCAATATCTATCTATCTATCATCTATCATCTATCTATTCTCTCTCTCTCACACACACACACACATCTATCTATCTATCTATCTATCTATCTATCTATCCATCTATCTATCTATCTATCTATCTATCTATCTATCATCTATCTATCTATCTATCTATCTATCTATCTATCTATCTATCTATCTATCATCTACATATACAGTAATTTGCTAGATGATCCTTTTTAAAATGTAAAAATAATATATATAAATCTGCTTATTGGCAGATCATTTGGAAATGTACACATAAAGTACATGCCTCTAGGTCTTTCTATTCCCCCCCCCCCCATTTCTCATTTTCAGTCTTTCCCACTTGATTGACTTCCCTTCGAAGCAGCCTAGGCTATCACGATATTTGCACTGCTACTACAGCAGTTCATTGAAAAGCTGCAGACATCACTAGGCTGCTGTTTATGAAGCCATCATTATACTTCTGGGATAAGCATCATTTATATCCTAGAGGATAGAACATATGCTGGGTCAGGATCATGTTTGGGGTCCACATCAGAGCTCAACAGGTGGTAGGGGTGGGCTAAAAGAACTTCTAAAGAGTTGGATGGAAGTATAAAGGTAATAAGAAAGTGACTGGAGAAAGTATAAACAACACCCAATGAATCAGAGGAAGCCAATGCCAAGATGATAATCAAATAAAAAAAGATTATGTCTTAAATATGATACAGGTTTTGCATGCCACACAAGGCCCTTTCAGTTCCTCTATGCATCATCTCTTCTCTCAGGATTCTGGTTTAAATCCACAAAGGGCTGCACCCTGAAAAGAAAAGGAGGCAGGAAGACTACTTCAAGATTCCAAAACTTTTGTTTTGGAAGAGGTAACCTATAATTTGAAGCAGCACTACTACCTCTAGCAGTAAAGCATGCCAGGAAATATAGACTAAGACTGGGATGAACTTCAGCCAAGTTTAATGGTACTGGGGGGGAGGGGAGAGGGGGAACATTACTCACCAGTCCCTAATCACATTATTTATTTAAAGATAATCACTGTACTATATCTATTGGAAATCCAGAAATAGGTCATGAGAATGTCGAGAGAAGGAAAAAAAGGAGGAGGAAGGACTCAATGTATTCTTTCTAATTGAGGCATGTTTTTTATTAGCTTTGTTCCATGAGGGAGTCAAAGCCCTTACAAACTTCAACATAATCCCTGCTGATACATTAAGTGTAGAAAATTCCTGTAGGATTTTGCACTGGAAAACTGCAAAATTAAAATCTAGCTAATACCAATGCAAGATTTAGACAAGGAATCCTTTCCCATACTTATTGAATGCTTCTAAGAGCAACACCGCAGATTCTAAATAGGAGCAGAGACATTATGCTACAGATTAAATTCTGAACTTGTACCAAGAGTACCAAGGTAACATTGCAATCGCTGATTTAATTCCTGACTCTTTCCTGTACCTGGAGACCAAACTGCGTATTGGCATTTCCTCAAAGGAACAAAGATTGTTTTGCTTGTTTCTACCTTGCTGTAGTCATTGGTGGAACAGATTTTGAAAATGTTTGAAATTCTCATTGAAAAGCTTGCTAGAGTCTCTGTACTAATTTATTTGAAATTTAATTCATCGGATTGTTTTTACAGTCAGTCCTTCCATTAGACACGTATCGAGGTGGCAGGCAAACTTCGAGGCTAAAATGCAGTCAAGAAGAACAAAGTACAACCAAAATCATAACCAACAGCAAGCAGCCTTTGAATCTTGCCATGGAAATAGCAAAAGAAGAAAAGAGGTAACAAAATATGATAAGAATCTTCAGGTGGTGACCCTCTTGGAAAAAAATAAAAGAGAGACATCTTCACAGGGTGCTAATGAACACATTAAGATAGTTGCAAGAAAACCTCTTTACAACAACATTTACAACTTCTGCAGATGGGATGCTACAAATGAGAATCCCCTCGAAAAGGCCAGAGGAATTCTGAGTCTAAGCCTTAATAGAAAACCCTGTAATCAAAACAAAAAAAAAGTCTTCCCCAAAATCCCCCACATAGGATTGTTCACACATTAGAGGCAACTGCAATTCTGCCAAGCCAAATTATAGAGGGGGGTCTGTCTCCAATCTGTCTAACTATATGAATTTTACTATTGCCAGGAGTGGAATCTGTCATAGGCAGAAATTAATCATAAACTCACAGAGTTTTGAAGTGAGAAGGAGTTCGGGAGATAATATATTCCAACTCCTGGCTAATATTAAATGCAAGATATAACTCCAGCAGGTTGAAGAACCAATCCTTAACAATTGGGCAAGCTGGCAGCAGAGCTGGGAAACTGTGGCACAACATCTGGAGAAGCATATGTTCTCCATTGTTAAATTATTGCATCTCTGACAGATGTCTATCCAGCTGCCTTGTATAACTCTCAGGAGAGGAGAACACACCACTTCCCAAGGCAAGATTTTCCAAAATCTGCCTCCTTTCTATTTCAAACTATCAGTTCTATTCCTGTTCCTGAGATCATTTGTGTGTGTGAGAGAGAGAGGGAGGGAAGGAGGGAGGAAGGAAGGGAGAGGGGGAGAGAGACAGAGAGGTATTCAACCACTTGAGATTGCTCTTTATCTCTTTAGTCTTCTCTTTATTGTTATCTCTCCAGCTTTTTCTGATAGGAACTGATTCACTCATCTTCATCTTTGCTTCCCTCCCCCCTTACATTATAAGCAACTTCATAATATATAATACAGAGACACTAGTGGATTTCATGGACATGGATGTTGGTCATTATGGTTTTCTACAATCAAATAACTTTGGGATTTCCTGGTTCTGTGATCTCTCATCGAAGCATTCACCAGAACTAATCCTGCATAGTCTTTTACGATTAGCCAAAGAATTTTATATAGGGAAGATGATGACATAAACATTTGATAAATAAAATAAATATTAGATCATGCAATGGATCTAGTCTTTCCTGTGTTCTGGAATCATTCTCAAAGTAAGGAGAACACAGATAACATCTCCCTATCTCTCCAGATTGCCACCAGCATTCTGAGAATGCCAATGTCCTTTCTTGGTCTAATAATAAATGTAGGGAAATATCCCCCCCCCCCTCATTTTTCTGAGAACTGAACAGAAAGGGTTAGTCCTGCGTACACATCATGGTCTTGACAGAAATCTGTTTCCACCCCAGCACCTATTTATGATTTATACACAATTGCAACATGCTGTGAGTTAGCCCTTTGTCTAGCTTGACCCTGAGACACATATTTTCTAGGGAATAATTTTACTATCAAAACAGGATTTCTCTTTCACCACACATGATGTATCCTCCTCTCCCACCCACTGCAAAATCTTCAAAATCTTTTCCTTCCTGTGTAGTTGACTGGCTGTCTTTACCATTTCAATTGGCTACCACTTAGCGTGTGTGTGTGTGTGTGTGTGTGTGTGTGTGTGTGTGTGTGTTTCTTTAAGCCAGGTTTTTCCTATGTAACCAAGATGTTTCTGCAACCCTGGGTGAGTGAAATCACATTCAATAGTTTCTGGGGGTTTTTTCCCCTTCTTTTCATTCTGGCAGCCAGCAGATTTTGTGCTTGCCCATTTGGAGACTTATATAGCTATTTCTGGCTCATTAGCCATCATCAGTAAGCAGTAAAAAGTACTGTTACAGGGAGGATACATGAGATGTAGGTGTGGCTTACTGACATTCACAAGGAACTCAGATAAAAGATTTGCCCACTTCCAGAAGGAAGTGTTAAAAGAAATTCAAAATAAGCCCTTACAAAACAATTGATGCCAGACCAAGATCGTTGAGTCAGAGCAACACACCCTACCACCAACCCACTAAAATCAAATACAAATAAATCAAATAAATGCTATTTGAATACTTTCCGAGTGCCCCTTCCCAATCCTGGTATGAAAATGAAATGTTTGATTTTGTTAAAAAAAAAATTAACTGACTCTCTGAACATTTGTTATACTTTTATGAAACTCCAGATCTGCTGCTTGATGTTGCCATATCCACCAGACAGAGAGGGCTCATCCTGAAGACCACAGTTCCTCTTGGAGAAAAAAATGGTCAATGTGAAAAGAATACAAAAACCAGATCCCTGTTTAGAAAAATATCTTAGCCTTCCTATCAACACTGCAAGAGGAGCAATGTAATCTCTTACATTTCTGGAAGGGCCTTTCTTTAATGCATGCATTAGAGCTTCCATCCAGAAGACATTTGTCATTTTTACATCGACAACACTAGGAGCTTGGACTTGTTGGCACATATGTCATCAATATGGGGTAGTTGGCACAGTTGCTCCCCACCTCACACATTATTAGAACATGTGGCATATTTTTGGGAGCAGGGCATCTTGGCACTTAGTTTTGCTCTCTTTACTTTGCCATTGACAAGGAATGTGACTGGGACATATGCCACCATCATTCAGTCCCCAGTGTTAGGCTGGGGATAGACTCCAGCATGAACAGCAAAGGAGTGAGTTCTATTCAGCAAATGCCCCCAGTAAATGGGGTCTGATCTCCCCTTTCTGGCTCTTCTATGGGCATCATCGAAAACAAAACCAGCAGGCTGACCTGTTCATCTCTATAACCATTACCGTTTTTGCTCCCTTAGAGCAGATGTAGTTTAACCCACATACTCTTTTTAAATTCCACTCACCTTGTCTATATTCTCTCCACCCCTCCCCAAGCTGAAAATGAACAGTGAGCAGCCCAAAATATCTCCAGTTTGCTCCGTGATGCCAACCGCCCAAGATACTCTCACCTCTGAGATGCCACCTGCTCTCTTTCCTCCTGTGAATAATCACACTTTTCTCTTTGCCTTTGCTTGACACTGGCTAAAACTGCCAGTGTTATAGAAAAGAGCCAATTAAACGGGTGTGTGTGTGTGTGTGTGTGTGTGTGTATGTGTATGTATGTGTATATATATATATATATATTTGAATCTTTCTTAATGTGCTTTGTCAAAGAGAAGCAGTCATGCACTTTAGAGGACAGAGCATAAAAAGGAGAGGAACAATTTCTCATCTTAAAGTATGTAACATTTAAATATCAGGGAAAAAAACTTTGTTTTCTAATGAGGGAACTACTGAAGAGGGGAGAAATGAATTATATGCTTGATGTAGACTGAAGGCTGGGAAAATTAAGACCATTTCCCATGGTGTGAATGAACTGATTTCAGTTTGCGAGAGTAAATTAAACCTTTGGGAGAATTTGTCTTCCATTAAATTGAACAGCTAAACAGGCACAGAAGATTTTAATGTCATCACCAACAAAACCCTAAAGGTTACCCAAAGAAAACAAAACAGAAATGTATGGCTCCCTCTCTACCCCCACCCACCCCCAACCACTAGAAGCTTCCTTTTTCACTGGCAACAATAAAATAAAATAAAAATATGGAAGGCAGAAGGCTCGAAAAAGTATGGAAAGAAGAATAAGGCTCTTGCAAGATCATAATTTCATTGCTATACCATATGCTATTAATGTCTGTCAACAAATGTTTAGCCAGCAACTGCTGACAGAACCATATTTGCTATCTAAATACATCATAAATAAATCAGTAATGAACTGCTTTAGTAAACCTTCTGCACCAACTGGAAATACAGAGTGAGTAAACAAGCTCGTAAGGACTGTTTTGCGATAGGAAGGATCTACCAGTGTTTAATGATAAGACAAAGTCACTCACACCTCCTATTTTTTTACCAGCACGCTTAAAGATGCTAGGAGGAAAATCTTGATAGAGAAAGAGTAGATACAGAAAAAAATATATGGCTATATAAAGATTTAAGAAAGTTATAGCACTGGAAGGGGACAGTTTGGATATTGAGTCCAACCCCCTGCTTAGTTCATGAATATCAGGCTTTGTAGATTTAATAGCTGTAAACTGATGAAAGGTTGTAAGCAGAGGCAATCAGAAGCTGATGCAATTGGAATGAGGCAGCAGGATTACTGCCACTTTAAGAAGCTGGGTAAGAAGCTGCCTATATAAGGAAAGCCATTAGAGGGTGTCACCCTTCTCCTCATGTTCTCTCTGGTGGTGTATCTCATTGCTCTCGTTTCAGTAGCTGTATGATAAGATATTTAACAACATATAAATCTGTAAATATTTAGCTGTATATAAACCACTGTTATTTATCTAAAGGCTCTGTGTGCTGTGTGCTGTGTTTTGCTCCTGGCTTTATCTCATAATACTAATTACGCTGCCTAAACTCTAACAATGAATCCAAATTGGATTACATGGTAGGCCTCGATTTACAACTACAATTGGGACCAGAATTGCTTTTGTTAAGGGTTGTTAAGTGCCCACACATGCCCACACATCATAAATACATGCCAGTTGCCATAAATACATACCTGAATTTTGATTACATGACCATGGGGATGCTGCAATGATTTAAGAGCCACGGTGGCACAGTGGTTAGAGTGCAGTACTGCAGGCTACTTCTGCTGATTGCTGGCTGCCTGCAGTTTGCCAGTTCAAATCTCACCAGGCTCAAGGTTGACTCAGCCTTCCATCCTTCCAAGGTGAGTAAAATGAGGACCCAGATTGTTGGGGGCAATATGCTGACTCTGTAAACCGCTTAGAGAGGGCTGAAAAGCACTATGAAGTGGTACATAAAATTAAGTGCTACTGCTATTTAAGTTCAAGGGCTGGTTGTAAGTCACTTTTTTTCAGTACCATTGTGACTTTGAATAATCGCTAAACAAAATTTTGTAAATCAAGGACTACCTATAATCCAAATTAAATGTCTGTCCATCTTCTTCTTGAACATGTCCATTATGTTCATTACTTTTCTTCATTCCATTCTCAAATTATTTTTGCCCCATTCCTCATTGGGAAGTTTTCTTAACATTCATCTGCAATTGGATCATACAACTTCTTCAGGATGTGTACCAAAGTCAAGCTAGGCAAATTTTTCAAAACCCCTAGGCCCATGAGGCGAACCTATGACATGCGTAGCCATATCTGTGGGCATGCAAGCATTGCCCTAGCTCAGCTCCAGTGTGCATGCGTGCACTGGCCAGCTAATTTTTGGGCCTTCTGGTTCCACTGGAAGTCAAGAAACAGGCCGTTTTTGGCCTCTGAGTGGCCTCTGGGGGAGTGGAGAAGGCTGTTTTTGCCCTCCCCAGGCTCCAAGAAAGCCTCTGAATCCTGGGGAAGACAAAAAACAGGCCTATCAGGCCCATTGGTAACCTTTTTGCTGTCGTGTGCCAAAAGCGGGGGAGCGCAGAGGAGGGTCACGCAGGCATACATGGGGGGCACAGGAGGGCATTGAATTATCGGTATGGGCATGTGCACACAACCCCCCCTGCACTCCCTCCCACTTTTGGCATGCGACGGCAAAAGGTTAGCCATCACTGCTCTAGGCAATCTCCCCTTCATTCTTTTTATATTGTCAAATTAAGGTGAGATTCTGGCAATTTTATCTCAGTGGTTATATAAACTTCACTAAAATCTCATTGAGTGACTCAGTGAGATACAAGAAACAGGTACTCATCCACAACCCTCTGAGATTTTGGTGTGCTCAATCAAAATCTTGTAAGACTTCATATAGGGATGTAAATGCCAATGCAATTTGGTAATCAGGTGAAATTTCAGCCATTTCAAATTATTTTATTTAGTGTGGGTGGGGTGGGGGTGGCTGTAGATACCATTTAGGAGCATTGCACATGTTATGGTATCTCTGAGTGCCATTTTACTATTCTCTGGAATGGGAATAAGAATATCATGCATAACTTAAAATGTTCTTCTCCAACTTGGCTGGATTTCTGGAAACTCCTGTCAGAACATATCTGTGGGAGGAAACTAATTGGCAGATGGTAAAAGGATCAAATGGAAGCAAATCATAGACTTGTCCACCAATTACGCTAGATTAACATGGGGCATTGGAGGTGGCCTCTTGACTCTTTCAGAGACACATGATGAGGTATTGACCCAGCAAAGCAATTTATAGTGTTATGGCAATATGAAAAATCTACTATATCAACTCACTCCAGAAGGAACCCATTCCTTGCCGTATCCCATTGTTGCATCATCAGGAAAACTGTGTGCCCAGTGTCCTCTATTCTGACTGCCTGTGATAGAATGTGCACCTGGAGAATCAGTATATAGGAGTTTTGGAACCCAGACCTTTCCCAGACATAAGCTCAGAATGAGAGACTGTGTGGTCCCAAACTGGATGGAGGAGCAGGGAAGAAGTTCAGGGTTGCCACACCTTAGAATCACTCAGGATATATTTAGTAGGTTAAAAGGTTATAGCTTTAGTTTGGCAAGATTCTGTCCATTAAAGATAAAGGTAAAGGTTCCCCTTGCACAAATGTGCTAGTTGTTCCCGATTCAAGGGGGCAGTGCTCATCTCTGTTTCAAAGCTGAAGAGCCAGTGCTATCTGAAGACATCTCAGTGGTCATGTGGCCGGCATGACTAAATGCCAAAGGCGCACGGAACACTGTTACCTTCCCACCAAAGGTAGTCCCTATTTTTCTACTTGCATTTTTGTGTGCTTTCGAACTGCTAGGTTGGCAGAAGCTGGGACGAGTAACGGGAGCTCACCCCGTTATGTGCCACTAGGGATTTGAACCACTGAACTGCCGACCTTTCGATTGACAAGGTCAGCATCTTAGCTAGTGAGCCACCGCATCCCTTTTCTGTCCATTAGGTGTATGCAAATAAAGGATTGAACCTGATTGAATTTTGCTTGGGCTTGATCTCAACCTTGCCAAGCTAAAGCTATAATTTTCTTACCTACTAGATAGAGAGGTTACTCTGCACCTCTTCCCCCATTCCCATCCAGCTTGGGACTGCACAGACTCTTAATCGACACCTCTTTCTGGGAAGGCTTTGTGTTATCAAGACTTTCCCCCACTGCCCCTGCAGGTGTGTATGCCATCACACTGCTTCAAAGTATGTGCCCTTGGCTCTACAGTGGGAGGTTGGAAGGAGCAATGCCAGGACAGGCTCTTGACTGCAGTTCACTTGATTGATGATTCTGCAGTATAATATCCACATGGTTTTGATGCAAAAGGAGATAAAGCAGTTGTGGAGCAGGCAGACTTCACACAGAGCCTCCCACGGAACTTAGCTGGGAATTGGGGGCTTTGAGACCTGGAACAGTTATAGTAATACATATTGTGGGGAGGGGGGGCATAGCTGGGCACAAGCACTTTGAAAGTCAAAAATACCAAACATACAACATGGATCGGTGACTCTATTTAGGAGGGAGAAATTGAAGCAATAAATGCCACATTCATTCAGAAGAGAAAAGCTTTAAAAGTTATATAGAGTGGACATCAGTTCAAACTTAGTTGTCCAATTGGAGACAGCCTAAGTAACTAAGCTCTGTGGCACAACTTTACACACCCATATCAGAGGTGGTATTCAGTAGGCTCTGACCAGTTTTGGAGAACCAGTAGCAGAAATTTTGAGTTTTTGAGTATTTTGAGTAGTTCGAAGAACCAGTAAATACCACCTCTGACTGGCTCTACCCTCATCTATTCTTTGGTTCCCGAGTCCCAGCTGATCGGGAGGAAATGGGGATTTTGCAGTAACCATCCCCTGGAGTAGAAAGGGAATAGAGATTTTACAGTATCCTTCCCCTGCTGCGCCCACCAAGCCACACCTACCAAGCCATGCCACACCCACCAAGCCACACCCAGAACCAGTAGTATTGTTTTTTTTAATCTCACCACTGATATACTTTCAAGTTGATTGCACTGAGGTAGCAACCTGACTGACACTCAACTCGTTAGGCTTACTGACTTGCATTATTCATATATTATTGGGTTAATTCATATAGAAGCCTTATTAAAGGTTATTGCACACTCACTCACACTTACCCACCCACCTATACATTGGCATTATGTCCCCTAATCCCTGACTTTCTTAAACCACCTTCTGCTGCTACACCAGCAGAAGTATAGCTCACACTTACCCTCTGAAGCAGAAATGTACACTGTGATCAAATCAGTTCTGATTTGAAGGGCAAATGCAAACCATAGTTTCCCCATTTAAGTATAAGTGCAAACTGACAGGGGGAAAAAAAGAAGAAAAGTGGTAAAGAGATAAATCAGAGCTGACACAGGTAAAAGAAGAGAGGGTGTAAGTCTAAGATTTGGTCTTGAAGGTATTATACGGATCAATTATGTATCTGATCTTAAGTTTCACATCTATTCATTGGTTAGGCCAGCCTGTCAAATTTTGACATCTGCAAGCAGTATGAACATCCTTATCATCAACCAATGGAAGAAAATCTGCACTTCTTTAGTATGCAACTTCAACTAACAACTTGTATTTTCCCTTGTATGTGCAATCTTCTTAAAACTTGCATTTTTGTATGCATGTACTGTAGCTCCCTATTCTGAAACCAATTTAAAACCCTGGGGTTTACTTTGAAAGCTGTATAGGGGCTGAGATCAAAACATCTATAGAAGTGCTTCTCTCTATATCACCATGCCACAACTTAATAATAAATAAGAAACATATTAATCCAAGCTCTTAATATCTATTATGTAGGGCTAGGCAGTGCTTTGGATTCATTTCCAAAAATCTGATTTGGAGGATGAAGAGGAGTACACAGAATAGTTGTCTGCAACTCTTTGAAGCATCCTAATTAGCGCTAGGTTCATGTGGCAGCTACAGCAGAGAAGAGCTATTCAATCGTAGCAAAAGATGCAGCTGCTTTAAAGACTTGCAGACTAGAAGTACATTTGCACGCTAGAGCGCTCTGAAGCAGTTTTGTGAAATAGAACAGTGGTCCCCCAACTTTTTCTGGCTTGGCGGATCGGCATGGGAGAGGGGGAATGGTTCCGTGTGAGGCACATGCTCGTGCATACAGCTCCATTTGCATAAGTGACAGATGTGCATGCGCCCACCGCTCACAAAAATGGAGCTTCGCATGCGAGCATGAGCGCCCATCACTCACACAAGTGGAGCTTCACTTGCGTGCACTTGCTGCTTGCATGGTGGGTTCTAAACAGGCTGTAGCCCAGTAGTGAGATCCAGCCCAGGGGCTGGGAACCCCTGAAATAGAAGTGCTATATAGTTCTAATACAATGCAACAGTAAGGATGATGAAACATCCATAAGACTGCAGCCATCTGTTTGACCATCATTTTAGATGCTTGAGCTGATTGGCCAGTTATAGCATTTACTTACATTATGGCTTCTATTGCATTTTGCACTATATTTGTAGGATTATCACATTGATTTTAGCAAAGAAAATGTGTTAAGAAACCAATAGATAACCTTTTAAAGAAACGAATAGATTTTTTAAAAAAAAGGTTGCATCAGAATGTCTTCGTGCTAGTATCAAATTGTGTTCTTTGCCCACAAAACTATCTTTTCTTTTTCTGGGGAAAAAAAAAGTACACGCCCATTGAACTATAGCAGTCCATAAATTATTTCTAGCTGCGTACTTTGTGGGCTGCCTTATGCAAGAGGTACAAAAGAAAATATCTCTCAATTTCTGTTCTGGAAAAACATGCATGCATGAAAAATGGTTCCAACCTTGCAAAACCACCAAATATCATATTTCTACAGTCTCAGTGAAAGATTGTGGAATTCCACAAATTATAATTTGATCCCTTGTAAAATTGCCCAAATATATGATGACCTTTTGTGAAAATTTTGTGAGATTTTAGTTTTCTTATTTGAATTATTACAGGACTTCGTACAAGCACATTGGACTCGAGATTTTTGTCAGATCCTGCAAAATATGGGCCATTTTACTATTTTAATTTAACTTGAGGCTGAGTTTTATATTATCCATTCTTTCCTCTAGTAGTATCACTTGTACACAATTTTCCTACCACAACATCCCTGTTTTGATTCTACTCAAGTTTAATTTGCTAGAACTGTAGCCTTTGTTCTCTTTTATATTATTATTTTTCTACCCTCTCCAGAATCTTCTGATTGGGTAGTATAAAAATTGTTGTAAATATAGATCAATCAAACAAACAATAAATCATGCAAGTTTACTAATCCAATTTCATCAAAAAAAAAAAAAGGTCTTCTAACTTCCATCTTTAAAATGAACATATCCAGTTTAAGAATAATTAATTAAATATCATTCAGATCTACTGAAATTCCATATATTGTTTAAAATATTCAAATTAAAGATGAGTGCCTTAGAATCAACTTTATATCAAAGAAAGAAACTTTAATTAAGATGTTACAAGGTGATGGACTGCAATTTATTCCCAATCTTATTTTAGTAGCACAGTATTCCCCTCCCCTCTCTTATTTTAATCCCAGCTGGATAGACAAATTTAGGATGGAATAAAATCTGACTTAATTTACAACTGTATTTGGGATAGACAACATTTTACTGATCTCACAATGAGGACAAAGTAGATCTTGATGCATCCTTTTATCCCTTCAGATGCATAACTCCTTTTTCCATTTCTGCTGACATTTGCATGAAGATATTTCTTTCTACTCTTCTATTGGATCTTTTAGAAGCTATTTTTATTCATTGGGTTCACAGAGCCCTCTGTATAGGAAACTAATCTTTCTACACAAAGGCTGATATGCTTAGAATCTGTAATATTGCCCATTCATTCTGACCTAGTCAAGAGAGTAACCCATCTGTACACAGCAGAAAAGCAGGGGGTCGGGGGTGGGGGAGAAAGAGGAATACAGAATAAATCATTTTGAATGAGCATGTTAATCCATTGACCCTGTATTTGGTAGTCACCTGGAATTAGGGGACTAAATGTTAAAATATCGAGATGGGAAGAAGAAGAAGTCAAAGGCCACAGATAGTCATAGAGGTAGAGCAAAGGGGTGGAGTATGGGCTCCTTTAGCAATTTATAAACATAGATTAGGGCTTTCTTTCCCTTTTAAGAAAAAAAAAGCATAAAGTGCATGCAACCAAGCCATACCAAACCAAACATTATCAGGCCATGTTCCCTGAGGTGCCATTTGTTCTTCTGACAGGTTGCAGTGATAGTGGAACAGGACTGCCAAGCTCCCAAGCAGTAATGTGAAGGAAAGCTTATGATACACAAAGGTGGGAGAGGAAATAGACACGTAGGCAAAATTGCAGTCAAAATAGAATTCTCACAATTTAGATAGATCTTCCCTGTCCAGGAACTCCAATTGTCTAGTGTTCCGATCCATAAAGATGGCTGGGTAGATAGCCTCATTAGTTCATTATGAAGGGCATGTTGTCTTTGTGTCTTCAGGTGTCTTCACACATGCTCATCTCCAGAGACATCAAGCTGCCGATCAGTAGCCCAAAGGTCAAGAGATAAACAAGCAAGATAACTGAAGAACGAAACTTACCATCCAAGATCAACTTGTTCAAGGCTGAGTTCAGTTCATGGTACAAGGTTCAGTTAGTGATGTTTTGTTTCCCTTCTAAATCTTTTTAGTTTTTCTGCTATTATGGCTAATGGACAGAGTGATTGCGATTCTTTTGTTTTGTTCTCAACTATCTGTAGACATAGAATTTGTCTGTCTGGGTTAAAGCACATGTAGAAATACGTAATGGTGTCTATAGCCCCAGAAAGTGAGACATAGGCATTGTTATTGCTGTAATGTAATTGCTATATTACCGCAATGAAACAGATTTCTGTTATAGGGCTTTTGCCCATACTTAAATTAGAATGATAAGTGCATTATTCTTAGTACACATTCCTCAAACAAGCCCTGTTATTTCCTTTTGCCAGTCACGCAGTTAACAAACCCCAATAGTTTGGGCCGTGCTTTTTGCTATCATGACATCTTGGCTTCAGATTCTGGGTTGCTCAGAAAGGGCTAAGCCAGAGGTTTTGGTTTATATATAACACATGGTATAAGTAACACGATGACGATTCAGGCTTCAAGAATGCCTACGGATTGGATTTTTGTTTGTTTCTTTTTTTTAAAAAAATAAATAAACAGGTTGGCTGCTACAAAGCAAAACATATGTGCTCTCTTGGCCAAAAATGCTATTTCTCCTTACAATAAAATGTCACGTGTCCCCTGGCCCCAAATCAATATCTATCTTTTCAGAAAGAAAAACATAAATAGTGCCAGGGTTACTGGCACAGCTTCCTGGAGTGTGACTCAGCACAGCTTGACAAAATTCTAGCTCATGATTGGCACAAGGCTTTCTGACATGCAACATGGCAGGCCAGATCGGAATCTAGCTTGCCTACTAGGAAGGGAAAACTAAAACAGCGTTTTGCCCTCTGCCAACATGAAAATTCAATTCCCTTTTTTCACAGACTGTAGTATAAATCCAGTGCTTCTTCCTCTCACCACGCCTATGATTTAATGGCCTTTTTGCACTACACTCCTCTTGCCTTGAAGTCAATTGTTAACATAACTGGCATCTCCACCCTGAGAAATTTTGGCTCTTGATGTCTGCAGAGAGGGCCATCTGGATTTGTCAACTGCAACATTCATTGATAAGAATAATCAGCAGGGTCCCGTATACCAGCCTACACCAGTTCAGTATTAGCTCTTCTTGGTAAGCTAGGCTTTGGAGAGATTCTAGTTTCTTTTTCATTCAAAAATTGCCTTGGAAGATGAAGGTATCTTCTTGAAAGGAAATACCATCATACTGATGGAACTTATTTCCAGATAAGTGGGAATATAATTGCAATGTAATCTTTTCCCCTAAGAAACTCTCTAAATGGATTTTCCCACCTAGCCTTCACATATTTCATTGCTGTTTTCAGAATCTGTAAATCAGAGTCAGAGTTTAGGATAATTCAAGATAAGCCAAAATGAAACAGCATCACAAGCAATATTAATTTGTTCTCAAAATGACAGTCTCAAAGGTGCTATTTTGAAAGGCAAAGGGACTTTCTTTGTTTTTGCTTTAAGATGTTTCGTTCCTCATCTAAGTAGCTCCTTCAGTTCTAACTGAATGGTGGAGGATGGAAGGATTTATATAGGGGTGGTATTCACTTATCTTCGCTACTGGTTCACAAATGTGAATGTGCACACACCACCTCCATGCATGCACAGAGCCTTCTGCGCATACGCAGAGCATTAAAAATGGGACGTGATGATGTCCGGGCGGGTGGGCGGAGTCTCCCACAACCGCCGCTACCAGTTTGTCCAAACTGGATAGAACCGCCTGAATACCACCACTGGATTTATATTCCTTGCAGTCATCTGGTCATTAGCACTCTTTCTGAGAATCGTTGAGGCCACTTGAAGGTTTATCTGTGCCCTCAGGTATCACTTACATAATGCAAATGGGTGTAGAACAGAGGTGGGTTTCAGCAGGTTCTGACCAGTTCTGGAGAACTTTTGAGTAGTTCAGAGAACTGGTAGTAAAAATTCTGACTGACTCCGCCCCCATCTATTCTCTGCTTCCCAAGTCCCAGCTGATCGAGAGGAAATGGGGATTTTGCAGTATCCTTCCCCTGGAGTGGGGTGGGAATGCAGATTTTACAGTATCCTTCCCTACCACACCCACCAAGCTACGCCCACCAAGCCATGCCATGCCCACCAAGCCACACCCACAAAACTGGTAGTAAAAAAATTTGAAACCCAGCACTGGTGTAGAACCTGCTTGGAACTGCCAAAAGGACAATTTTTCTACTGAACTGAAGAATCTACTTGGGTGAGAAATGAAACATCTTCAAGGAAAAACAAAGGAAGTCCAGTTGCCTTTTGAAAAAGCCCCTTTGGGACTCCCGTGGCCTGGATAACTGAATGATAGTTAAAAGAAGCAGAAAGAACATTTATAATCTCACTTGGTTTGGTTTTGTTTTTCCTTCGCTGCCAATCTTCCACACTTACGTTAGCCAAGAGAAGATAGAAAACGTTCTGAAAAATGAGAAGGGGATGGGAAATGTTGATCCACAGCAGTGGAGACAGAGGTGGGAGGATAATCAGCCAACTTGGCCCAATATATGTCAGTGTTTGTCCACAGCTTTTCAAAGGGGGCAGGCACAGTGGTATATTAGTGTTTCCCATGCTGCTTACACATTTCATTTTCTGATGTCTTCCTGTCCACAAAAATAAAAAGAGGTGGAGAGAGAGGGGAAAAAAAAAAAGAACTGCTAATTTATAAGGCCTGAAATAGTAGCTGCTAATGGACTTTTGCACTTGTTCCTTAGTCACAGTAAGGTTACAGTCAGAACTGGCCTCTATTTGATTTTTCAAGCAAAAAACCCCTGTTTTTCACATCTATAATTGGCACTTATTAAAAACATACACACAGGCTGCGCTTGCAAGAGAAAACAGAAAGTGGCATTTTTCATACCTGCTGCTTTCCTGGATTCTATCTCTGGGAAACAGAAAAAAAAAACAAAAAACCACTGTCCCAGTTTTGTATTTTCAGAGACAGTTGGCAGTTTCGTTTTGTTTTTTTAAAAAATCATGTTTGAGAAGTGGGTATTGCAACTGCTGTGCTTTGGGGTCCTCTCCCCTTTGTTCCCCTTGTTTCTAGAGGTGAAAACTGCAAGTTAGTTGCAAACTTTTTTTTTTTTGCAAAGATGTCCCTTTGAACTTCGCAAAACTGCTGTAGACAGAATAAACATGAATCATACTGAGCAGCATGGAGTACTTGTACACACAGGTGTGTACAGGTGTGCGTGCATGTGGGGGGTCCTGGATGGACACCTTTTGATGCCTGTCAATCTACATACATGAAAAACTGTGTGACCTAACCCTTAGGCTAGGCCACACAGGATAGCCATGTGGCATTTGTTTGTGATCCTGTTTTAGCAAAGAAACTTTAAAACTATACTTTTCTTTTTTTATGGGCAGAGATAATGCATTTTCATTGGACAATGTGCTTTATGTAGGACCACTACGTAGGAGAAACAAGCAGAAGACTGGCAGAATGCATCCATGAACACCAACTAACAATCAGAAGACATGATGAAAATTATTTAATTTCACAACATATAGACAGTTTTAACCATCGTTTCAATGGGAAAAATGTGACCAACCTTGACCAAGCCAAGTTCAAAAATGCCAGGGAATTATGAGAAGCCTGGCACTCTGGCAAATCAGACATCAACAGACAGACACATAGACATTAATCACATCTATAACTATGCAAAAAAGACTATCACCCAGCCGAAAAAGGAACAAAAAGACCCAAGCACATCTGCACTAGCAATAGGCACCCAAATCATCATAGATTAACTTCAAGGTTAACATCAGTAAACAATACCCTAATCAAGAAACTGCCAAAGAAGCCAACAGCAAACAGCCCAACCAAAGAATCAGTCAATCAATCAATCAATCAATCAATCAATCAGATAAGAGCTGGACAGTCTTCTAATCCAGGCATCTCCAACCTTGGCAACTTTAAGACTTGTGGACTTCAACTCCCAGAATTCAACTCTGGGAGTTGAAGTGTACAAGCCTTAAGGTTGCCAAGGTTGGAGACTCCTGTTCTAGTCCAACCCCTGCTCAAGCAGGAGACCTTATTCCATTTCAGACAAGTGGTTGTCCAGTCTCCTCTTAAAAACCTCCAGTGATGAAGCATCCACAACTTCTGATGGCAAGTTGTTCCACTGGTTAATTGTTCTTATGGTTAGGGGGTTTCTCCTTAATTATTCCATAATTCCAGGTTGCTGGAATCTCTAAGACCAACCCCACCAACACTGACAGGCAAACCACTAGAATACAAACTGACAGCAAACAGCACTCCTTACTAGCACTGATGATAGTTGGCGTAATGAAATGTCTGGAAGAAAACAAGCAAAGTCAGAGAGGACCAAGGACCCCTCAAAATGTGCCTTGCTGGAAGCTATGCCCAGTTAACTTCTGTTTGTCCCTTTTGCTAATTATTGGATGACATAAAGGGATGAATTGCTGAGACAGCTGGAGTTCTGTCAATTCCATGAGCTGCTGTTATTATTGGGCATTATGCTTTGTTTTGTTTTTCGCCCTACAAAGGAAAGAAAGAGCTCTACCTTCCCTTGGCCACCTCTCCATCCTGACTGTGCTCTGTTCTGAAAGGGTTAATCAAGATGAGTGACAGCCTTTCTGCATGATTTACAACTTGGAACCCTGTAGTGAAACCAGCACTTGATGGATGATCCTGAAAGACGGAGACTAACCATAAATCATGTCTTTGAATCATTGACAAAGATAAAGGAGAGGAAGAAAAAGCACTGGCATTGACATTCATTCTCCCAATAATGTACATTGACTAGTTACAATACAGAACCTTAATTAAAAAAAGACGACTCTGGAGTCATCACCCCAGTGTGCAGGGAGGACTGCCATGGACTCATTCACTGCGGCAGCAAAATAGAAGTTCAGGCTTTGACCTGAGGCCTACCACATTTGTCAAATGGGAATTGGAAACTTAAGTTTGCGCTGTGGCTAAACAACTTGGTACCCTGGGACCAAATTTAGGCATCTGTGTCCCAGTACTTAAAAAATTGTATCTCTTCTCCAAAGAGTGCGGAGAAGAGCAACAAAGATGATTAGGGGACTGGAGGCTAAAACATATAACGGATCATTGCTGGAATTGGGTTATATCTAGTTTAATGAAAAGAAGGGTTAGGGGTGACATAGAATAACAGAGTTGGAAGGGACCTTGGAGGTCTTCTAGTCCAACCCCCTGCCTAGGCAGGAAACCCTACATCACTTCAGACAAATTGTTATCCAACATCTTCTTAAAAACTTCCAGTGTTGGCGCATTCACAACTTCTGGAGGCAAGTTGTTCCACTGTTTAATTGTTCTGTCAGGAAATTTCTCCTTAGTTCTGAGTTGCTTCTCTTATTGATTAGTTTCCATCCATTGCTACTTGTCCTGCCCTCAGGTGCTTTGGAGAATAGCTTGACTCCCTTGTCTTTGTGGCAACCCCTGAGATATTGGAACACTGCTATCATGTCTCCCCTAGTCCTTTTTTTTCATTAAACTAGACATACCCAGTTCTTGTTCATCAAACTAGCATGGTTCCAATATCTGAGTGGTTCTCCCAAAGAAGAGGGAGTCAACCTATTTATTCTCCAAAGCACCTGAAGGCATAATGAAGGAAGCAAAAGATGGAAACTAATCAAGGAGAGAACCAGTCTAGAACTAAGGAGAAATTTCCTGACGGAATAAATAATCAGTGAACAGACTTGCCTCCAGATGTTTTCAGTGCTCCAGAAATGGAGGGTTTTAAAAAGAGATTGGGCATCCATTTGTCTGAAATGGTATAGAGTTTCCTGTTTGCACAGGAGCTTGGACTAGAAGACCTCCAAGATCCCTTCCAACTCTGCTATTCTGATAATTTCTCTCTCCCACCCCCCCCCACCCATCCACCAAGATGAAGATGGGCGTGCCTTCTACTTCAACAGCAAGATACATCTGACTAAATTGCTTTGCCAGTGCTAAATTATGAGCGCTACTCATTCCCCTTGGTTATCACCGAACCCTAAGACAAATTTAGTCTGTCATACTAATGCCGGCCAGGTTGGAGTGCTACATTTTGGCCACATATTGCACAACTGTTGAAATTGGTAAGTATCAGAGGTGGTATTCAGCAGGTTCTGACCAGTTCTGGAGAACCAGTAGTGGACATTTTGAGTAGTCTGGAGAACTGGTAAATATCACCTCTGACTGGCTCACACCCATCTATTCTCTGCTTCCCGAGTACCAGCTGATCGGGAGGAAATGGAGATTTTACAGTATCCTTCCCTTGCCACGCCCCCAAACCATGTCCACCAAGCCATGCCACATCCACCAAGCCACGCCCACAGAACTGGTAGTAAAAAATTTTTGAATCCCACCACTGGCAAGTATGATATAGTTAGTGGATCTCCTAACCAACTCTCAAAGGCCTTTTGAGCCATATTCTGGAGATGTTTTTCACAGTATTTTGAAAGAGCTCGTGCCTGAACTCATCAATGAGATAAACTGAGATTCAAACAGTATCAGAGTGTGTGAATAGATGTTCACTTTACCTAGAAGAAAAAAATTAGCCATTTATATTTCTAGGATTAGTGTATTAATTTGCTTCCAAAATTTATTTCACAGGAGAAATAGGTAATAATAGCACTTGGCATTGGGCCTAGAGTTTACTGGCAGCCAATGTAATAACCATAATATGGCTATTACCATAGACTACTGGGTTTACTCTGCTAACATTCTGGCTGCCACACTTTGCACCAGTTGTAGCTTCCAAGTCACCTTCAAAATTAGCCACATGTAGAGGAAAAAGTCATTCTTTTTTTTTTTTTTCTGAGCTGTATTCAAACTGGGCAGAGGAGATGGCTGAGATTTTCATTATTTGGGAAAAACCTGAGTCTATGAAACTTGAGGAAGTTTGGGGTTTTGTTGTATCGTCACCCCAGCCACTTGCAGTCTGGATCCCTGCCCTTCTTGGTAAAAACATGCAGACAGATGACAAGGAGCTGAATCAGGACAAGTCATCTTCAAAATCTTTGACTGATGGAGCATCATGACTCTAAAAGAAATGGTTATGCATCCTATCCTCAAGAAACCATCATTGGCCAATTATCCTGTCTCTAATCTCCCCCTTTAGGAAGAAAGAGGTTGGGCTGCAGCAGCAATGAGCCCTGAAGGAAATAGATTATCTGAACACATTTCATTCAAGTTTTAGGCCCATGTTTAGTCTGAATTCCTCTTATATTCCTCTCCACCAAAACTGAAATAAAGGTGGTGCGATCCACTTTATCCTGCTTGATTTCTCTATGATTTTCAATATCAATGATTATGTTTGAAATTATCTTTATATAAAGTACCACACAGAGCAAACAGAGAGTACAGTCACCATGTGCTTTACTGCTCAACTATTTTACTGTAATAGGAAACAGGAAACTCTACTTAGAACAAAAGAGCATAAAGTATACCATACATCCAAACCTGTAAATACTGCCATCTAGTGGATGAATTCTATTGTAGTTGTTGCATAGAAATACCTTCCAACAATGAATTCCAATAGATTATGGTAGCTCAGCTGTGGGGCTAGGAGTGTGGAGCAATGTTTTGCAGCCCAAGACACTCCTCATTGGGCTTCCCTTGAAAAGCACGTGGAAGCTACAACCTGTCTAGAATGCAGAAGCTTGTGCAATGACGTGTGTCCTTGTGATACCCATGTAACATTTCTAATTTGAGAACTATATTGGCTTCTAGCTGACTTCCAGATGGAATTCAAAGTCCTGGGTATCTTTCAGAACATCTACTCATCTAATAGGATTTAGTTGGATGGACTCCTCATGTGTCCTCTCAACAGGGGCTATAGAAGCAAGCTTTCTCGATCACCGCCCCCTCCTATGGAATGGATCCCCCCCAACATTTGAGCAGTCCCTTTCTTCTTGGCCCTCAGGAAACTATGAAAACTTGGCTGTTTCATCTATTCATGATGAATCACTACTCCTCCAGAGGATGAATTGGTTTTATTCATCTGAGTGTTCACCCGTTCTTATATCACGATAATGTGTGGTTTTATTTTAAATTTGTATTGTTTTAATCACAAATATGTATTGGTGAATTGTATGTTGCTCGGTCAGCTGATTGGGTTGACCTATTGGTTCTCAATAGACAGAGATTGAGAGATGGTAGGTAGGTAGGTAGGTAGGTAGGTAGGTAGGTAGGTAGGTAGATAGATAGATAGATAGATAGATAGATAGATAGATAGATAGACAGACAGACAGACAGACAGATAGAAGGTAGGCAGGCAGGCAGGTAGGCAGGCAGGCATAGATTGCACATGTACATAGATGATCGATCAAAATGCAGACATTCTTGGAAATTCATACTTTCCTGGCTCAGAAAGCATCAAAGTACATATTAAATGTGTATTCTAGAATCAAATATGCCTAGAAATGTATAATTCAAGAGAAAATGCATTTGAAAACAGGGTGCTTTCTTGGGAAGGATTGGTACCTATATTTCAGTATGAATGTCCAGCCATGTGAAAATAGGAGACAATAGATTTATTTGAAAGGATTGGAAGGTCTCATATGAAAATGACATGACCTAGGCCCCAATAAGCAGAGAACTCAAGTTCAGCTGGGGTGCACAGACACCAAGAACATCTGTCTTTATTGGTTGTCTATAAAAGAGAATGTTAATGGTTAACCCTATTTTATGGTTTCTTCAAACCTCTTGAGTTCCATATGCTCTGTCCCCACTTTAGAGCTGTAATGAAACCTGTAATAACAAACAGCCCCTTCCAAACTAAATCAAATCAAAAAGAATGTGTGATACTCCAATGCAGTATTAGTCAACCTTGGCCGTTTGAAGACGTGTGGGCTTCCAACTCCCAGAATTTCCTAGCCGGCATAGGAATTCTGGGAGTTAAAGCCCACACATTTTCTAACTGCCAAGGCTGAGAAACAGTGCTCTTATGTATAAATCAAGAACTCAACAGGGGAAAAAAAAATTAAGGGCGGGGGGGGGGGTTAAAGAGAAATCCTCTATACACACCTTGTAAAACCCTTTATGAAAACACTCCGATTTTTACCTAATTCCCTGCAATTATTTCCTATTTCCAAGAGCAGGCAATGAGATGTTGGTGCTATCAAAAGGGCAGAAGAAGGTGGAATTGTCTTTATTTATTTATTGTTTGTCTTTTGTTGCTGCTATTACTTCCTCCCCCCCCTCCTTTACATGGAGAGTAAAGCTTTGAGCTGGAGAAGAAAATAAGACTATAGAAAAATACTTAGTCCTGAACATTTGCAACAGCACTATTTAATACAAATAACCAAATCACATTTACTTGAGCTTTGCTTTGAATGATTGCATTAAACTTTCCGTAGCAATATTGTCATTTGTCATCAAAGAGAATAAGGGAAATCCTTTGGGGGAGAGGGTGCAAGGCTTTCTTGCTCTCTTTTCCTAGTTTTCCTTGCTTCCCCTCATACCTTCTTCCAGGTCTACACTTCAGAAAGGTAGCACTGGAAGGATTAAAACAGAGCTAACGTTTAGTCAATCGACCCAATACGATGTTTCCATTGGGCTGTGCAAGCATTAGACTCTGCATCATCTATCAATCTTACCATTGCATGTCATTTATGAAGGTCTTCTGAGTATTGTTTTCCTCTCGCCCACTGCAAGTGGCAAGTCCTCATGAATACTGAAGAGCTTGCTAAAACACACAATCTCTTTTGTTTCGAGAGACTCAGACAGTTTGGAATGGTACAATTTTGTTTTTGCAAAACGCATTTTCAAAGAATGGCTCTTTGTCTCTGCATTGTACATGTGTGAAAATGACAAATAGTTCGGGTTATTTTTAGCATTAGTGACACCTCTGTTAACATGACATCAATTCCACCCATATTATGGACATTTCTTTCAAGTATCTCCTTGTCCTCCTTCAATTTATTTAGGCAAAACAGGGGTTTTCTTTTCCCTTATGTTTGTATATTTACATTTTTCCATTTCAACGCTTTTTATACACTGCTTGCATTATTCCGAAAACTTGGAAGAGCAATATATAAGCCAAACATTCTCTGCCATTTGAAAGACTAAAAACGCACAATTTCCTAGTCATTTTATTTATTTAGCTCGTTTCCTTCTTTCTACTCTGGCAAGCACTCAAACCTTTATGTGATAAGAAAGCTGCATTATAGCAAACCGAGCCATTAGATAATTACTTAATAGTGTCTGATCTAAATAGTCCAGTTATAAAGTGGGATAATGCATGTAGCTCCCCCCCAAAATATGACCTAAGAACTTTATGAGCAATGCCAAGAATTGGATCTGGGACCAAATCCATAGAAAACATTTGCTTCCCTTATTCCCAGTGATGTGTCTGATGAAGAAAGTTGTCTGCTACGAAAGCTCATATTTTATGATGATTATTCATTAGCCTTAAAGTGCAGCAAAACATTGAACAGCCATCAAGAAACTGGCAACTATGACCTTTCCACCCCTCCCTTTGCTTTAGTTTTTCCAAGCCGATGCAAAGATTCTACATATGGGTATCACATTCCTCAGAACATCCTTAGAGAATGGTATTTCCTTATCATTAGATAGCTGTCAAGGATTGTCCCTGGTTTACTATTGTTATATAAACTTGTCATAGTAAAGGAGGCTAACTATGCAACAAGGCAAATTGTTCCACTGATTAATTGTTCTAACTTTCAGGAAATTTCTCCTTAGTTCTAGGTTGCTTCTCTCCTTGATTAGTTTCCACCCATTGTTTCTTGTCCTGATGTCAGGTGCTTTGGAGAATAGCTTGACTCCCACTTCTTTGTGGCAGCCCCTGAGATACTGGAACACTGCTATGGTTGAGTAGATGAGCCTTTGCTATTTGGATTTAATTATTGATATAAGTGAAAAAAAAGTACTTGGGTTTTTTTCCCCGACTACAAAGCAAATCAACTGGACAAACTCTTGAGAATAACCTTCAAAATGGTCTACTAAATCTACAGAGTTTGGTTTTTCCTTTCCTTGAAGCTAAACGTCTCAAAATCTTTGCATTTGTGTGAAAGATCAATGGTTCAGAACCATTCAATACTTGCAATGATTGAACCATGGAGATGTTGCTAGAGAAGCTTATAATAAATGTGCTTTTTTGATGGTGGCTTTGAGGAATGCATTGGGCATGACATAGGCCATCATCCCATATTTTCCATTTGATTCCTATTGGTAGGAAGGTGTTGTACTTCCCTAATTTCTACATTCGTTTTCCAATGCAACTAATTATGGACAATAGTTTGTGTTCAACAGCGTTTCTGGACCAATCTTCATGTCCTGGCTTCCAAACCCAATATTTTTCTAGGTCCCATCTTGTCCCCATCAATGCCTTTTTGCTTACACAACCTTTTCTCTTACACCTATCTTGGCAAAAGAATAACATTTTCCATGCTTGCAAATATTGGCTGTAGATACATTCTGGAATAATCCATTTCTAAAGCAAAGTTAGAAGTCATTGTGAGGTAGCAATTAAGGATGGCAAAGCAATGTGCTTGGAGGTATACTGTGAGTAGACATCCAAGAGATAAAAATTTCTGCCAAACAATGTGAACCCCTCTAGTCTGAAAACCAAATTGCAAAATCTCATGGCGATGTACCGCTTCCAAGATTTTGTTTGCAGATGGAAAAAGGTCTAATGGGATTCAGATACTGAAAGAATAGTTTCAATTGCAGAGGATTATTTTTTTTTTCAGTGTAAATGCCAAACAAAATTAGGAAGAAATGAACAAATTATTGCCAAGAGCAGAGCTTTTCCTGGAAAGAGGGTGCTGTGTTGAAAGATGGAAATGATGGAGTGGGTTATTCTTTTTGGCAAGGAAAATATGTTTTGCCTACCGCTGTACTGGAACTAATAGATGAAGGCTTGAATGCTGTATGGACCAGTTGGGAAGAAAGTCTCATTATTGTTTAGATCTGAGGAGCCATGCATAAGACTGTTCTGCACAACAGATCTGGAAGAACCCAAAACATTAATCAAATCATGAATTCACTAGCCTTCAGTTGACATAAATCAAGGTTAGTGAGTTATGGCTTCAGCATAACTCCAGATGGGCAAACAGTGCATACCTGCAGATTTTTCCAAGCCAAGGCACTGGTACTTATTGAAAGCACCAGCTATCTTTCACAGTTAGTGGTCAGATGAAACCAGGCTGCCACAGAACATGGTGGTTGGACTCCATCAAAGTTGATACCAGCCTGAGTTTAGAACAACTCAAAGAAGTAATGCAAGAGCAGAAGACGTGGAGATACCTGGACTATAGAATTATTTTCTGATCTTCTTTTTGTGTGTGTATTTTTTTTTTCATTTTTAAAAGATAGGAATTTGTATTAAAATGTCTGGGAGACAAACCATGATGATTTCCATCTTTAAATCTAACCTGATTTAGGATGGGGCCCCTTGTTGTGTGTCCTTTGCATATGTTTTTGTATTGAATGGTCAGAATCTATCTATTTTGTCTATTCTGCATTGTGTTTTTATCTGATTTTGATAACTTGTGACTTGCCCTCAGGCGACTGGAGTTCGGCACCTAAATCAAATCAACCAATCAATCATTATCATCCCCTCAAATCTGAAAAGTGGCTCAAAATTGTCTTGGCAAAATAACTTACTTGGAGTGATTTTAGGCCACTTGGAGAACATATGGGGGATTAGGAATATAAAAAGGAGTCAAAGTATGTTTCCTCTGACTTCCAGCATTTCTTTTTGAAAAAAATAAGTAAAGAAAATTAATGCTACTGTACATCAATAATTTCATCATCGAATTTCAATCACACAATTGCAAAGTAATGGAGGTTCATAAATGGGGTATTTTAGTGATCCCATGTGAGCAACAATTTACTAATCCTAATCTAGACAAGATTAGACCATGTTTTAAAATCTTCAGTTGAGGTCATAATCCAGGTGCCTTACTTATTTTTTTTCTTTTTATGACCCTGTAATCTCTTTTTATCGGAGTGGAGTCAAGTGACTGAATGGAGCTGAGCGTTTACTGGCCGGATGCCCTTCCTGACACCTATGCAGATTTCACAGTAGATATTTACTCTTTGCATCCTAATAGAGAAACATCTGTCACTGCCTAGGATTGAACTCTTAGCCACCCGAGTGTGAGGCAAGCATCTTTACCTCTAGGCCACCAAGCTGCTATCCAGGTGTCTCACTTATCATGAGAATGTTCTGCAGATCTAAGTACGTCAGGTTTGCAGGTGCACTCAATTTTGGAACATTCTTCAATAAGAGGTGCTTCTAGCACCCATTCTACTATTCAATCTGTTCAGTATCACTTCACGGATGGTGTCTTTATCCATCCAATGCTTTAATTTATACAATCTAGTCCTAATTTGCTTTTGTGTAGAGCAAAATGGTTAAAAATATTGCCAAACTTTTTGCTGCTGAATTTCTCAGAATCAGATTCAATCTTTGCTTCTGTCAGAATTGTTGAAACAATCCAGTTCAATGCAACTGAGCCAACTCCAAAAAAATAAACTGATATCAGAAAGAAGGTCTTTTGAGGTATGAACAATGGGCTATTGAATAATTGGAACAACTCAAATGCATCTGATTCAATCCAAATTAACAACCTGATTTGGAAAAATGATTCCATGCCAAAATTCTTCAAACCACATTTTTGTATCAGTTCTTTCCATAGCCCTGTGTCTGTGATGTGTATTCAGTCTTATTTTTTCAGATGGTCATACAAACAAATACAAATTTGAAAAACTAAAACAGAACAAAACAAAGCACAGTCCTAATTTCTACCAGAACCTTGACTATATAGAGTGCTAATCCTTGTAGTCATCATTAAAATAACAGAATAACAGAATAACAGAGTTGGAGGAACCTTGGATGTTTTCTATGGTAGTCCAACCACCCTATACCATTCCAGACAAATAGCTGTCCAATCTCTTCTTAAAAACTTCCAGTGATGGTGCACCCACAATTTGTGAAGGCAGCCCATTAATTATTCTTACTGTCAGGACATTTTACATTAGATCTCTCTTTGATTACATTTCCATCCATTTCTTTTTGTCTTGCCCTCTGATTTGGTGAATCCCCCTCTTCTTTGCGACAGCCCCTCAAATATTGGAAGACTGCAATCGTGCCACCCTTAGTCTTTCTCTTTGTTTAGACTAGGCATCCCCAGGTCCTGCAATGGTTCTTCATATGTTTTAGCCTCCATCTCTCTTTGTTGCTCTTCTCTGCATTCTTTCTAGAGTCTCAATATCTTTTTGTATCACAGCAACCAAAACTGGATCCAGTATTACAGTATTATTTGCTGTGATACAAAAAGATGGTCTTGCTCAATATATGGCAGTACACGTATATATACTAAGTATTTAGCAGTAATAATACAAAATATGATTTTGATACTGTTTCTCTGTTGATGCAGCCTAGGATTGTATTGACTGTTTTGGCATATGCTAGTTCATATTTAACTAGTTGTCCACTAGGACTCCTAGATCCCTGTCACTGTTACTGCTGTTGAGCCAGGTACCACCATTCTATACCTGTGCATTTTGTTTTTCTTGCCTAACTGTAAAACCTTACTTTTCTCACTGCCAAATTTCATTTTGTTAGGTAGAGCCCAGAGCCCATCTTCCGCTGGCTGGAGAATTCTGGGAGTTGAAGTCCACAAATCTTAAAGCTGCCAAGTTTGAAGACCTCTGCTCATAGATGTTGACTATACCTCCTGGCTTCGTATATTCTTGTTATCAATCTTGAAATACTACCAGTCTTACATAGAATAATACGACATAGAAGAAGCCTAATAAGAAACAAATGAAAACTGCTCTAGATTTTGTGGGTAAGTACTACTAATTTAAAGAAAGGGTAATGAACAAAGTCTTTACACTCCTTCCTTCCTTCCTTCCTTCCTTCCTTCCTTCCTTCCTTCCTTCCTTCCTTCCTTCCTTCCTTCCTTCCTTCCTCCCTCCCTCCCTCCCTCCCTCCCTCCCATCCTCCCTCCCTCCCTCCTCTCCATGTATCCCTCTGCTTATTTCTAGTCTTGGCTGAAGTACAAAAGTCAGTAGCTAAAAAACATCAGAAGCACAAAATTCTGCCAAAGACTCCCTGGATGTTTACATCAGGAGAGAGAAAGGCTCCCTGTATCTTTGCTCAGGAAAAGTTTCTCTAGCAGTAATGAAACCTGGTAAAAACTGTTCATGAACACCAGTTTATACAATCAGCGGTACTGAGCTGTAAAACTTTGGTAAGATTGTACGGCTGAAGGGAACTCGAACACTCTACCTCTTTCATTCAGAATATAGGAAAAGTTAGTGCGGTTGTCATTGATTTATCTGCCACCTTTATTATGCAAGAAAATGAATGGATTTGGGATCATACAAAATGCTAAACAGTCAGTAGTTGGTTGGCTTTGGGTTTATCATTGGAGCCTGACATGATGTGTGAACCAGACCAGAGACTACAAAAGGGTAGATCTTCACTCAAAAAGCATATTAATGCAGGATAATACAACAGAGATCAGCAGGGAAAGGTACAAATCTACCATAATTTAGGGCAAAATAATATAGTACCAAGGAACTATATAGTGCCAAGGAACCAAAGATAGAATTATTTGTGCATATTAAGATTTGATGGATTAAATTTTCCCAAATTTTTTTGGCCTGAAATAGTAGACAAGACGGAAAGAAAGGAAGGAAGGAAGGAAGGAAGGAAGGAAGGAAGGAAGGAAGGAAGGAAGGAAGGAGAAGAGAAGAGAAGAGAAGAGAAGAGAAGAGAAGAGAAGAGAAGAGAAGAGAAGAGAAGAGAAGAGAAGAGAAGAGAAGAGAAAAGATTCTTGCAACAAAAATACAAAGCATCTACCTATACCATGGTGTGAGTAGCATAAAAATACATGCATTTAGTTCTTATAGACCATTTATGATTTTCAGAAAAGGAATGTGTACCTCTGCAGTCCTAGATAGTTGAACTCTTAAAAAAAAACAGCATTCGAATTTCAGCATCCTCTTCCTGACCAGACATAACACACACATGCGTTTTCAGAGAGAATATTCATTTACACATATTAATTAGGATCCTCATTAGGAAATGGGCAGACCAGCTGGCATTATTCAATAAAGTTTTGGCAGGAGAGCAAAAATATTCTTTTTTTTTCCCAGGGCCAAAACCTGAAGATCTTTGCAGAAATCAGGGTTAAACACTTGCTGCCTATTTGAGGAAGGCTCTGTGGTAAACTATTGCCCTTTTATTCTGTGCAACTTAATACTTCTGTTGCTGTGTTTACACAACATGCTTAACCAGTTCAGTTGCAATCTTGCTGCCACACTGTAATCTTGTTTAGTTTTAACCAGGTTTTCTTTCTTTGTGGTTTACAGTGCCATATAAACTCAGGTCATTTAGTTCTTCTATGATTCAACGCACTTCACAAACCCAGAAAAAGGGGAATTCAGTAACCAAGTAAGATCTGTTGTGTGGATACAACTGTATTACTATTAGAGGCATTCATCTTGCATAACTGAGTGTTTAAAAATAGCCAGAAAACAAAGAAGAAATACGTCTTTTCCGCCCACTAAAGATTTCCAATTATTTTGGGGACATGCCCTTATTTTGTCCCCAAAATAAACTATCAGAAGAGACTATCCTCTCTCCTGATAGTCTTTTTGCCTCAATAGGCATCCAATTTTTCAGCACAAAGAATTCTTTGGCTGATATGTTATGATTTCTTCAGCAATGATGAGACCTTCTAAGATTTCCATATTGATTCTGAAATGTTTGATCTCAAGTTCAGGAATTAGTGGTTTGATCTCAAGGTCAAGAATTAGAACCACTGAAATCTTTCACAAAATAAAATACAGGTAGGCCTTGATTTATGACTACAATTGGGGCAGGAGTGTCTGTTCCCAAATTAGTGGTCATTAAGTGAGCCATACCTGAATTTATGACCTATTTTGACATAGTCCTTAAGCAAATTGTTATGGTCATTAAGTGAATTAATATGGTCATTAAGTGGATCCAGCTTTCACCATTGATTTTGCTTATTGGAAACCAGCTGGGAAGGTTGCAAATGACACTCATGTAACCAGAGGTGGGTTCTAAATTTTTTTACTACTGGTTCTGTGGGTGTGGCTTATTTTGTGGGCATGGCTTGATGGTCATGTGATAATTCTTCAGGATTTAGCAGAGGTACTGGTCTACCAGGCTTTTAACTGCTTGCAGAGCTGTACCGGTCTACCCATGTATTTTTGCAGGCATCAGTTTATCACCACACTGTCTTTTAACACTGAACAGCTATAGGGCGGCCCTTTGAAGCCCGGCAGCAAGAGTTTAAACAGTTTCTTTCCTTATAGCCGATCAGCTGGGACTCAGGAGGCAGCAATATATTGGGGGGGGGCAAATAAAAGGTAAGAATAACGTGGAGGGGAGCAGGGGGCGGGGGGGCAGAACCAGTTCAGTTACGTCACATTGTCACCGCTACCAGCTTAGCAGAACCGAGTGGAACTGGGAGGAACCCACCACTGAATGTAACCCCAGGATGCTGCAACCACTGTAAATACATGTTAGTGGCCAAGCACCCAAATTTTGATCATATGATCACAGGGACACTGGTTGTAAGTGCAAGGACCAGCCGTAAGTAATTTTTCAGCACTGTTTTAGCTTCAAATAGTTATTAAACAAATGGTCATGTGTCAAGATCTTTCTGTAAAAACTATCAGGGGTATGTATGCGCCAACTTCCAATAATTAATTAACAGTGAGCAAAATTATTTAGAAAAGCCAAAAAAAAAAAAAACCTGGCGGTTTCACTATCATAATATCTGAATGCTTTGGAATATCCACAGTTTTTAAAACAAATGCGTTTTATGGACATACGTAAGATAGTTCTATACACAATCAGAATTCTGATCAACTGCGATAAGTCAGAAGCATTGTCAGGCAACCAATGTCAGCCTCTCAGTGCTGACATAGTAAAGAGGGGGTTAAATTCCTGTGGGATTAGTAAGAGAGACTGCCGTAGAATGATTTAGATAATGACCAATAGGATAAGGAAGCAAGCCAGGAAAGGGAGGGAATTTGGAGCAGAGGTCATTTCCTGACTGCATATGAGTCCGTGAAGACGTTGTTCTAACAAATAAAAGTTTTTTTTTCTTTATTATCAAAATGTGAGAGGCATTTTATTTCTTTAGACAACTCGAACTCGGACAACCAAGTTGGAAAAAAATTTGTTGGATTGTTTCGTGTTTTTATACTTTCATATTTTCAGTGTGCCACAAATGATTTTTATGGATGATGCGGCCAAGTATTTTTTTGTGGATAGATATATGACAAGCAAAAAAAAGTTATTGTGCATGGCTGACCTACAATGGATTGAGTTGCTGCAGAAGAAAAAAACACAGCCGTTGTGGCACAGTGGTTAGAATGCAGTATTGCAGGCTAATGCTGTTGACTGCTGGGGGTTTGATCTTCACCGGCTCAAGGTTGACTCAGCCTTGCATCCTTCCAAGGTCAGTAAAATGAGGACCCATATTGTTGGGGGCAATATGCTGACTCTGTAATAGCAATAGAACTTAGGCTTATATACCACTTCACAATGCTTTACAGCCTTCTCTAAGCATTTTACAGAATCAGTGTATTGCCCCCAACAATTTGGCTCCTCATTTTACCGACCTCGGAAGGATGGAAGGCTGAGTCAACCTTGAGCCTAGTGAGATTCGAACTGCCAAATCGCAGGCAGCAGAAGTAGCCTGCAATACTGCATTCTAACTACTGAGCCACAATGGCTGTGTTTTTTTTCTTCTGCAGCAACTCAATCTTAGAGTGGGCTGTAAATCTTAGAGTGGGCTGTAAAGCACTGTGAAGCAGTATATAAGTCTAAGTTCCATTGCTATTGCTATCCCAAGGGATAATTGCAGTCTTCTTAAACAAATGTGTTTTCACAGATGATCTTAAATGTGGCTCTCAATGGTCCTGGATGTGTTTTAAATTAAAACGTAATTGGGTCTGATTCTGAGTCCTTTAAACGTTGTTATGACTGAGAACAGGAAGAACGATGGTTAAGAGAAAAGGTTACAGTAGTTCTTCCCCTTTGCTGTCTTCCTGTTTTTAATCACAGCTTGTGAGACTGTTTTACATTAAAACGGGGAGGGAAAAAATACCCTACCGTGACTCTAAATTCATGCTTCACTTCCTTATATCCATCTTGGTATCCTTTGTAAACCTCCAGAATGAATAGGCTAGCGTTCAAAGAGACATTTCCTATCTTTCTTCTTTCACCCACACCTTTCACCATTTCCTGTCCTCTCGCCTCAAAACAGACTGTTCAAGCAAAATGCGCCCGCAGAAAACCAGAGTTGCTTTCAAATTTATATAGACGCTTTGAGAGGATTCTGTAGGGTGTTAAAAAAAAAAATCTCTCCTCTGCTTTGTTAAAGACCACCCGGTTAGTTCTGAACCACATCTGACAAAATGATACTGTTCACTTCCAGAACTCATCACACAGTTATTCTTGGATAAAAGGTAAAGAAAATAGCAGCCAACTGTTCATTGCTGCAGAACTAAAGACCATCAAGCTATTTAATCAAACCTTCAGACAACCAGCTTGCGCAAAGCTCAGTCACCTCTCCTATTATAACATTAAACGGTAACATGCTACAATATCACAAATGAGAAATGGAGCCAAGAGGCCTAACCTATATACGATCAATACCTGCTCTGAAATAAGATCTGCCTTTAAAATATGGATAAAAAGAACCAGGATACATATAAAACAGGAAGACCTTTCCTCCTTGTTTGATATGAAGACTGTCAACATTATTTTGTCCGTGATTATTTTTCCTTCGGAACAGATAATTGCCCTGTGTCAATCTGGTTTTTAGAAAGCAAAAACAAGTTTATCTCAAATACCTTCAGTTGTGTTTTCCTAGGTACAAAATTGCCAGGATTGGCTGTTATGGCAATGTAGAAGTCATGAGTACATCAAAGCATCCTTTCATTTGAGGACATATTTTTCCTATGGTAGCACCATAAAAAAAAATGTCAAATGTTCACAGCCAATCAAAGATCATGCAACTAGCATTTTGATACTACAATATCAAACCATGGAGTATAAAACGGGGCCATCAATATCCTATTCAGAAGAAGCTTTGCCCTTACTCTAAACTTGTTCAAACTTGAGACTTAAAAAGCAATAACCAATTTTGCTTCTTTTAGCTGCCTTCCCATATCTTGAAAAAATCAGGCCTCCTTTTCAAAGGGTAAAACAGTTTGGATCACATTATAGCCTTCTGTTAACATTCAATATATGTGTTCAGAAATTACCCTTTTTGTATGTAGCATTACGGAACTGTTTTCAGAAAATAAACCATATCTATGAAGATTTCCTGCATACTTTTTTCATACACAACAGAGCAATTCCTCTTCCTCAATGTTCTGATACTCTATTTGTCAGTGTATAAGAGGTCATGAATTGAAAATAGTCATGGCAACAGGTCAGCCAATGGGAACTGTTTGGTGACTCAGACAGTTTGGAGCCTGGGCATGGTTTAGCTTGACTGTTATGGATAAAAGAGTTGATTTGTCCTTGCATTATTGCCTCTCTGTATTATATTGCTTCTGTTGTTGTGTGCTCCTGGATTCTGAGTTCTAGTTCTGGCTTCTGCTGTATGGGTATTGTATACATGCATCATGCTTTATATTACTGTATATAAAGAAGTTTCTTTTATAAATGAATCCTGCTGAATTGTTTACTTGTGTGCTGGTTGGATTGATGCAAACTCTAACACACATTGTATATTGAAGAGATTTATTTTAAGGTGTTCAGAAGGCAACCAGGTCAGTTTACTTCACTTACTCAAATATCTCAGAACTCTATTGCAATTAATTGGATTCAAACCAAGACACAATCAAATTTAACAATTTGCCAATCGTAAGATAGGACACCCGCTCAACTAATAAGAACAGAGACCAGATAGATCTCCCGTCACTCTACTCGTAAACAACCTTTTGTTTACAAAAAATGTTTGAGATCAGCTAAAGGTAGGTAGTAGATTCGGAGCATTTCTAAATCCTGTTCCCTGGGGAGAAAAAAAAAATTGCAGGCTTTCAGTAGATAAAAAGGGAGGAGTGAGATGAGCTGGGAAAGAAATATTTGAAAGATGTCATGAAACCAAAAGATTTTTTAAAAGAAGAAAATGTAAAGAAAATGTGTCCTCAATAGGAAAACAAAACAATGCAAGTACATGCCTCTTTGACATGAACATCTTATTATATAAAAAAAGGTATGCTCTCAAGATGTAGGCTAGAAATACAACCGGCAAATATTACTGTGTCTTGATTTTAAGCAGACAATGGCTGGATGGAAACACTTGGTAAGGCATGGTATAACCTGTCTGTTTTTGGCTTACTGTGTTAACATAGAATCATAGCGCCAATATAAGAGAATAGCAATAGCACTTGGACTTACATACCGCTTCTTAGTGTTTTACAGCCCTCTCTAAGCACTTTACAGAGTCAGCATATTGCTCCCAATAGTCTAGCTCAGGGATGGCTAACCTTTTTGCCATCGCGTGCCAAAAGCTGAGGGAGTGCGGGGTAGTCACGTGCACACGTGCCCACACCCATAATTCTAGGCGCTCTGCCCCCCATGCATGCATGCGTGATCCCCCCCATGCTCCCCCCCACACTTTTGGTATGGTGGGCACGGTAGGCCCGTTTTTTTTTGCCCTCCCCAGGCTCCAGAGGTTTTCTAGGAGCCTGGGGAGGGTGAAAACAGCCTTCCCCACCCCACCGGAGGCCCTCCAGAGGCCGGAAACAGCCCATTTGCCAACTTCCAGTGGCCCAGAAGGCCCAAAAATCAGCTGGCCAATGCACACATGCATGCTGGAGCTGAGCTTGGACAACGGTCGCGTGCCCACCAATATGGCTCTGCGTGCCACCTGTGGCACACGTGTCATAGGTTCGCCATCGCAGGTCTAGATCCTCATTTTACCAATCTTGGAAGGATGGAAGGCTTCAGCCAGTGAGAATCAAACTCCTGGGAGTGAGCAGTGACTCACCCCACAATACTGCGTTCTAACTACTTACTGCCATGGCTCTTACGTAACTCAATATCTGCAACTCAATGAGCACTGATGATGCTACCTCGTTGGACAATGAAACCTCTGCAGGCTAACGGCCAAACTCAAAGAGCCCGAAGGACTCCATAGAATCTATACAATTGGAAGGAACCTTCAAGTTTAACTAGTCCAATCCTGCATGAGGCAGGATTTTTTTTTAAAAAAAATAAAAATCAGTAAATGCATATTTATGGCTTAATGCAACATCTGAACCTAATCTCAAACCAGAATAATCTATGGGGGAAAGATGTAAGGAAAGAAAAGGATCATTAGTTAGAACATCCTCCTAACATTTAGCAAACAAGATGGCTCATCTGTTTTAATAAAGTTGCATCACTGGAGGGAAATGTTATGGTTTGATAAGCAGAAGAGAGGGCTGATTCCAGGAACATTAGTAGGGTGTCGGATCTGTGTATCTGCCATTTCTTCAGGGGAAATGGGGGATCTTTAATTATTTTCTTTACTTATTACTTTCTTTCCTATGTATCCTGTATCCTGCAATTTATTGATTTATAATTTCTAGCCTGAGGCCTAAGCACCCTGGAACTATTCATACCTTTTAGGAAATGTAAGGAGAGGGAGGGTGACCCTGAGAAAGTTCCCTTATCAGTTTCTCAGAGCGGCCGGTACAATAACATCTTTGCACCTGTGGATTGGCTGAATCCACATTGGACTGTTGGGAGGGGTTTCTAATATCTATGGCCTAAGGGTCCCTCAGAGCCTGCTTTCTTTTCGCCCTGCTATCATCCCTGTTCAATAAAAGGTTCCAAGAGTCTTTACTTTCTTGAATAAGGTGGAGAGGCTGGGCCTTACAATAGATATGGTTGAAAAATAAAGTTTGAAACACACAAGCAGGAAGGCCCAAGTCATTACTTAACTAGGTAACATTGTCTATTGCAGAGGTGTCAAACTCGATTTCATTGAGGGCCACATCAGGGTTGTGTTTGACCTCAAGGGGTTGGAGTGGGCGTGGTCAGGGTGGGTGTGACCACTCAATGTCATTCATGTCGAGGGCACCTGTTGTGGCCCAAGCACTCTGCCAGGGAAAACAGGCTCCTGAGCTCTGTTTTCGGTTGCAATGGAGTCCTGCAACCCTCTGCCAGTGAAAATGGAACACGGGAGGACCTTTGTGCAGCCCTCCTGTGTTCCGTTTTCGCTGGCAGAGGCATTATGGGACAGTCCTTCGCTGTTTCCAGGGCGGTCCCATGGGCCAGATCTAAGCACCCAGAGGGCTGGATCTGGCCCATGGACCTTGAGTTTGACACCCCTGATCTATTGAATCTACCCTCCTTCTTGGGATTTCAAGGGAAAGGTTTAAAATCTCTGGAGGTGAAAACATAAGCATAAAAATATAGCGAGGTCAGAGACTCAAAAAAAGGCATCTTTATATGGTTATGGCTCACTGCAAATGAAGAGCCAGTATGCCTTTCTTCCACCTAAACCGTATTTATCTCAGAGGAGACCTCACATAAATCACTGCTGCAACCCACTGCGGCTAGTAATGTTCAAGCCAGATCCTCTTCTGGAGGCAATCACTGCCGCTCTTCAATGCAGTCAATAGCAATTGGGATTGATGAAGCTGTTGAGGGCAACCAGTTTGTCAATCTCCATCGAGACAAGTGAAGTGTAGGGCCACTGTCTGTAGACAAAAGGAGTTAAACGCACAGTTCTTTATAAGGATACAGCTGAAAAATGATCCTGGGCTCTTTTTTTGCACTGAGTGGAAGGGTCCTGCAAATGTCACTGCTATGGTAGTAACTACTTTAATGACAGTGGGGTGAAAACAGGGGTAAAATCCAGCAGGTTCTGACAGGTTCTGGAGAACCGGTAGCAGAAATTTTGAGCAGTTCGGAGAACTGGCAAATACCACCTCTGGCTGGTCCCAGAGTGAGGTAGGAATGGAGATTTTGTAATATCCTTCCCCCCGGAGTGGGGAGGGAATGGGGATTTTGCAGTATCCTTCCCCTGGAGTGGGATGGATACAGAGATTTTGCAGTATCTTTCCCCTGCCACGCCCACCAAGCGATGCCCACCAAGCCACACCACGCCACGCCCACCAAGCCATGCCCACAGAACCGGTAGTAAAAAAATTTGGATTTTACCACTGGATGAAAGTGTTCTCATATTGGACCTTCCTGGACTGCTTTTGCTCCTGGACATACTTTGCTGCCTAAAATGGAACTGAAGATGGTGCCGCTCTTCCTTTTCCTAAATCAAAATTCATGTAGAGTACTGAACCCAATCACATTATGTTAGCAGTCGAGGCGGAAAAACTCATAAACTCTTCTCCCCCGTTTGAAACTAAAAATACTGCAAGAATCAATTAAATAATCAACAACTTCTTTTTTTTTTTTTAATATATCCCAAATTGGCTGCCTGACTGAGGATAGGCACCTTATGCTGTCTGATGATAGGCTAGCCCTGTTATACCGCTACTGCAATGTTGCAAAACAGATCTACGGGATTCAATCAGTTTCTCTAAACTTCAGCCTTGCTTCACGCTTTTGAGGTCACTATGGCTGTGTAATTTTAATGCCCATGCACTCAGCTATGGAATATAAATGCTATGAAGAAAATACGAGTAGTGTATCAACGTATGACCACAATGGAACCCCAAATTTCTGCTGTTAAGTGACACATCTGTTAAGTGAGCTTCGTCCCATTTTACGGCCTTTCTGGCCTCAGTTGCTAACTGAATCACTGCAGTTAATAAGTTAGTAACCTGGTTGTTAAGTGAATCTGGCGTCCCCGTTGATTTTGCTTGTCAGACGGTTGCCAAAGAGGATCACACGATCTTGGGACGCAGCAACACAGTCGTAAATATGAACCAGTTGCCAAGCCTCTGAATTTTGATTGCGTGACTATGGGGATGCTGCAAAGATCATAAGTCACTTTTTCAGTACCGTTGTAACTCTGGATGGTTACTAAATGAACTGTTGTAAGCCGAAGGCTACCAGTGATTACTAAATTTAAAAGCACTTGGACAATGGAATCAATGATCAAGAGTGCGGGTGAGTAACTATGGCAACTTTATGATTGAGGATTTCATTACCCAGAATTCCTGAGCCAGCCGAGTGTAACACTGATATGCTCACTGTATTTGACAGGTTTTTTTAAAGTTCCCACCCCAATGATTAAAAAAAACCCAACAAATGCCCCGTAAAAATAATAATACCAGTGGTGGGTTGCTACCGGTTCACACTGGATTGGGAGAACTGGTAGCAGCGGCTCCGCCCACCCACATGCGCAGAAGCACCGCACGCATGTGCGAGGGTGTGTACACACAGAAGTGAACACCTAGTGACGGGATTTGGAACCTGCCCCTGAATAATACCTGTGTGAAAGTAAGAGATGCGAAAGTATGGGAGAACCAAGTTAGGGTTAAAGCAGGGTTTAATCATTGTGAGAAGCATCTGCAGAAGAGGTGAAGGCTTAAGGGAGAAACAGATGATAGATTGCTAAGAATTACAATTTGGTGGTGGACTTTTATATTAAGGAAGTAGTTTAAAAAAGCTTAGAGAGGGTGAATTAATATTAGCTATGTAATAATAATTTACGAGATGAGATAATTTACTTCTTTGAAGTTCTATCTGTCCGTACAATTGAAGTTAATCTTAGTAGTCCATTTTCTTTTGCTTTTTTTCTTTCTTGGAAAGACATGACAGTGGTTTAAGCTACCATTAAGACCGGAAGGGCTACAGGCTGATTCATTGGAGAAGTTATCACAGTTACAGGCTGGTTTATATGATGAACTATCCATTCATCTGAAAGGTTAATAAGTCTGTGAAACAGATCCAGGTATCTCAAATTACAGAACAACCCTCTATTTTCTCAGACTTGAGATGTGACAACAATTGGTTCAATAATTAAGCAAAAACTTTCCCCCCAAAAAAGGTATGATCAGACAAACATGAGTGTGGGTGGGTGGTGGTTATTACATTATTTAAACCAAAACTGGACATGGTAATTACTTGACAAAAACAAGGGTAGAAGTAATATTTCTACAATTTGTTTTTTCTTTACTAATGCTTTTTCTTTTTCTTTTTTCTCTTTGATCTTTATTGAATTCAAACATAGACAGACACATATGTACTCATATATGGCATATAGTTGTCTATCTGTTTTGTGTATAGCATCCATGTCTACTTTCGTCCATCTCTCTCTCTCTCTCTCTCTCATCTATCATCTTCCAAAGCATCAGAAGTCAAGAAGAAGCAATGGATGGAAACTAATCAAGGAGAGAACCAACCTAGAATTAAGCAGAAATTTCCTGACAATAAGAACAATAAACCAGTGGAAGAGTTTGACTTTAGAACTTCTGGATGCTCCATCACTGGAGGCTTTTAAAAAGAGTCTGGACAGCCATTTGTCTGACATAGGGTAGGGTCTTTTCCTTGAGCAAAGGGCTGGACTAGAAGAACTCCAAGGTTCCTTTCAACTCTGTTATTCTGTTAAAGTGCAACTGCATGGGAGACAGAGAATACTGCTTCAGTTTTAATTGAAAAGATTTGGTATTGGTATCAATGTGCTTTATCTCTCTCTCTCTTATCTCTATTTCTCTCTCTCTCTATCATCTATCTGTCTGTCTGTCTATCATCTGTCTGTCTGTCTGTCTGTCATCTTCTTTTGAATTCTGAATATTTACCACTCTACCAGCTATTGGGTACTTTAGAAAGGAATAGCAATGAAAATATAAAAGCTGGAGCATTTATCGTAATTAAATCAGAGCAGAATGTTAAAAATTAAAAATAAAAGCCCAGCAGAACAATAGAATTATTGAAATGGAAACTGTAATTTACACCATTACCTCTGAAGCCCTGCTCCCTGAAAGAATCCAGATTGCTAGAATAGATGTAGTCTTTGATTTACAACCAGCCACTTCACAAAGTTATGTTATAATGGACTTCAAAAAAGCTATCTACCACCGATCTTCGAAGTTATGACTGTCTCACCCTTCTCTGCAGCCATGTGAATACATTTTGATCACTTCACAACTGGCTTGCATTTATGACCAGTTGCACCATCCTGTAGTCACATGGCGGCAAATCTGTGATGCTTTTGTAGTTATCTGGCAAAAACAAAAAAAGCCCATTGGATATGCTGGATTTACTTAGCAATCATATAATTCACTTAAAAACCATGTGATTTGCTTAATGGATGCGACAACCTACCACCAAAATTCCAGGCTCCATTGCAGTTGTAAGGTGAGGACTATCTGGATATATCTAACTGCCCATTCATAGCATATTAAAGAATTTAATGGTACCATTTTAAGGAGGAAATTCCAGAATTAAGGCCCCATTGGACAGAAATCTAACATTCTTTACAGAAAGAAAGTATAATAGTACTTTTGATGAGAATTAGAAACTATGAGATGATTCATTTGGAAGGATGTATTGAGAGAGAAGCAGTATGATATAGTGAGTAGGTCTTTGGATAAAGAGCAGTGAAATCCAGGTTCTGGTCTAACATCAGATACAGAAAATCACTTTAGGTCAGCCATTATCTCTCAGCCCAGTTTTCTTCGTAGAGTCTTTGTGAGGTGGTGATAGGGGTATTGTGGTGTTGATGAATAGGACAATGAGGTTCTATGTATGTCACCTTTAGCTTCTAAATAAAAGATACAAGTTCCTTCTTGTTTTTCATTGAACTTCATTCTGACTACAATTCTGCCAGCACTCAGTACCATATATATTCCAAAGCACCAGAGGACAAGACAAGAAAAAAATGGATGGAACCTAATCAAGGAGAGAAGCAACCTGGAATTAAGGAGAAACTTCTTAACAGGTAAGACTTTAACCAGTGGAACAGCTTGCCTTCAGACATTGTGAGTGCTTCATCACTGGCAGTTTTTAAGAAGAGGCTGGACAGTCACTTGTCTGAAATGGTATAGGGTCTCCTGCTTTTTTAAAATTTGATTTATATGCCGCCCTTCTCTGAAGACTCAGGGCGGCTTACAATGCGTTAAGCAATAGCCTTCATACTTTTGTATATTTTATACAAAGTCAGCTTATTGCCCCCACAAACTGGGTCCTCAATTTACCTACCTTAGAAAGGATGGAAGTCTGAGTCAACCTTGAGCCTGGGGAGATTCGAACTGGTGTAATTGAAGACAGCTGGATGTTAATTACGGTGCTTAATTTGCAGAGCTAAACCAGGCTCTGGCTCTGCTTGAACAGGTGGCTGTTCAAGACCTCCAAGGTCCAGCTCTATTCGGATTCGGATTCTAATACTAATAGTCATAAGAAACTAGCAAATGCCTCCCTGATAATTCAGGATAATAGACAGACTGTATCTGTGTAGAAGTGTAAGGAACTGGATACATATAGTAAGATAGGCAAGTTCTGGAAGACATTCTGAGCTCACAGCTGCCACTTCTTCTAGCTCATCTGCCGGGACAAGAATTGCACTGAACAATGAAGCAACTCAGGTAATTGCAATGCCAGGTTGCAGAAGAAATGGAAGGTGAACGAGGTTAATTTATAGAAATAATGGAGTCACACAAAATGTAGAACATGTCATGCCATCCTTAAAAGCCAAGGAGTAATTAATTCAGCATCATTGTTTCCTCCTTAATAGCCATCCAAGTTATCAGTAGTTATAATTGTTTTGATGTCCCAGCAGCAATTCAAATGCAGTGATCTGAATGGAAGGAGGACAAAATAAGACCTCACAACAGCTGGTTGCCTGACAGCTGGCTATGTCAGGCTAAAACTTCTTTGTGCAGGAGAGATTCTTTAGTTTTAGATTTGTGTGCGTGTGTGTGTGTGTGTGTGTGTGTGTGTGTGTGTCTTGAACTAATTGTGTCCGAGCAGGGATGGGTTCTACTTACCTTTACTACCAGTTCGCAACAGGATCACACGTGAGCAGATCGCCTATGACGGCATCTGAGGTGATGGGCGGAGTCTCCCACCGGTTTTACTACCGGTTCTTGCAAACTGGTCCGAACCAGGGGTAACCCACCATTGTGTTGTGGCTCGCCAGCGGCCTGCGTGGATCGTGGCTGATCCTGACGACGAGGAGGCTGGTGTGGGGTCGCGCCAGCAGCCTGCGCAGCTGGCACTCGCATCGGACAGCGAGGAGGCTGAAGGGGATGTGGTGCCAGAGGCAGAGACTTGGCCTGGGCCTTCAGAACCTCCAGAGGCTCCTTCAAGAGGAGAGAGCAAAGTGGAGGAGCCTCTCCTCAATGCTCGAGCACACAGGGCTGCCAAAAGGCAGGAAGGCTACTCAGGAGGAGGAGGTCTCCACGAGAGTAAGGTTTGAGGATAATTGGCCACTCCCTTAGCCTATTTAAGTCGCACTCAGTTAGTAATTTCTTGCTGGAAACATTTATTTACTCCCTTTCTTAGTGCTTACGACTGAAGAGGGTGAGACACTCAGGGCCTAGCAAAGGGCAATGTAACTGTAATAAGAAGAAGTGGAGAAATTCAGTCTCTAAGCTTTGGTAGTGACTCCCTTTAACTTCTCTCCTCCCCCTAAAAACCACAGAACCATCTCCCCACCCCAAGAAAATGTCCCCCCCCCCATTCAGCCAATGCTTTGCAGTGATAATTCCTCTCTCTGGGCTATATAAGACCTGAAGATGGGAAGCAGAGATCTGTTCTCCCGATTCCCTTAACAGAATTGATTTTACATTTCTTACATTTTCCTCAATCTCTTGACCCTGTGTAGGGCTTTGACTTTTCCCTTGCAATATCATGCAGACCTTAATGATTCAGAAGTCTCAAAAGAATAGAGAGAGTAGAGCAATGCCATGTATTCTCCATTAACTTCAGTGGTTAGAGTACAGCACTGCAGGCTACTTTTGCTGACTACTAGCTGCAGTTCAGCCGTTCAAATCTCACCAGCTCAAGGTTGACTCAGCCTTCCATGCTTCTGAGGGGGATAAAATGAGGACTCAGGTTGTTGGGGGGACTCTGTAAACCACTTAGAGAGGGCTATAAAAGCACTATGAAGCGGTATATAAGTCTAAGTGCTATTGCTATAAGGCCGTGATGGCAAACCTATGGCATGGGTGCCACAGGTGGCACACGGAGCCATATCAGTGGCACACGAGCATTGCTGTAGCTCAGCTCCAGCATGCATATGTGCGCTGGCCAGCTGATTTTTGGGCCTTTCAGTCCCACCGGAAGTTGGGAAATGGGCAGTTTCCAGCCTCTGGAGGGCCTCTGGGGGAGTGGGGAAGGCTGTTTTCACCCTCCCCAGGCTCCTAGAAAGCCTCTGGAGTTTGGGGGAGGGTGAAAAGCGGGCCTACCAGGCCCACCGGGACGTCATGTGCTAAAAGCAGGGGGTGCGTGTGCGCACATGCGCAGGGGCGACGTGCATTGAATTATGGGTGTGGGCACATGTGGTCAACCTCCCCATGCTCCCCCCACTTTTGGCACTTTGATAGCAAAGATTTTAGCCATCACTGCTATAAGGGAATGGTAAGCATTTAAGAGAAGTTTGGGCTAAAATATTGTGATACTTCTAATCACCCTGAATAAAGTAAATTGAATTAATAAATATGCCTGATTAAATTGTAAGGAGGTGAAGAATCGATTTCTGATGTACTTGTTATTTTTTAAAAAAACCCTATGATTTCAATTGCAAATTTCTACTTGCCAGTAGTCTTCGTTCCGCTATATTTACATTTATTTGACTCACCATTGAGCTGAATATGAAAACTTTGCACAAAGGAGTAGTTTTGGTTTGAATTAACTGGATTCATTTAAACCAAGGGTGTTGAAAGTATTGTTTGATTAATTGTTACATTATCTGTTTTTAATTTAAGAAATTTTAGAAATTAAGGTCTTGCAGATGAAATCTATAGCAACAATGATAGACAGTTGCTGCACGTCAACAATGAAAAGCACAGCCACACCATGCCCAATTAATTTCTTCTGATGAAACATATTGTGGTTTGTCACGCAAATATGTTTACCAGTATGAGTTTTATGTTGGAAATCTGCTGACTCTACAGTTTTCATTATATGATCCTATACAGATCCAAAACAGTGAATTGCAGAATCTTTATTGGTGAAAAGTTTATTATTTACCACACTTCTCTAAAATCACACTTTTCTAAAGATGGAGAACTTTATAAATTTGTTGAAGAGAGTTCTGTATGGAATTTTATTTAAAAGAACCAACCTTCATATTTAAACAGTGAATTTTGGTCTGCATCATTAATGTTTAATGTATGATTGTATATGATTACATAAATGTCCTGAAATTTAGACATCATTAAAAACACAAGACTTATAGTTTCTAATTTGCATTCCATGAAGTCAGGTAATGTATTTGAATAAGAATGATGGATATTGCAGGTAAGTGAATTCAACATTATATACTGCTGCTGTGCAAAAAACCAAAAACAAATTTCAACATCTGATTGAATTGACTTGTAAATATCTTCTGTGATAAAAATTAGTTACAATAGAAGTTCCAATTTTCCAAGGTATTTATTGTAAAATGCATAGATATCAATCTTAGCAAGGGAAATTTCATGAAAAAAAAATTAAAAGTAATGGAATCTATTTGACACTGAATCAACGCATCAAGCTCAGCATTTGAATTTTTAAAAAATGTCCAGGTTTAGTCAGGGAAAATCTAAATTGTGATTCATGTTATTGGATTACATCCAAGTTTTATAAAGGTTGAATTAGTGAGATACCATTTTACCACTTTATAATGCCTTAGTTAGACCACACCTGGAATACAGTTTTGGTCACCACAATGAAAAAAAGATGATGAGACTTTAGAAAGAGTGCAGAGAAAAGGAACAAAGATGATTAAGGGACTGGAGGCTAAAGAATATAAAGAACAGTTACTGGAATTGCGTATGCTTAGTTTAATGAAAAGAAGGACTAGGGGTGACATGATAGCAGTGTTCCAATAGCTAAGGAGTTGACACAAAGAAGAGGGAGTCAACCCAGGGACGAAATCTAGCAAGTTCTGACATGTTCTGGAGAACTGGTAGCAGAATTTTTGAGCAATTCGGAGAACCGGTAGCAGAAATTTTGAGTAGTTCAGAGAACTGGCAAATACCACCTCTGGCTGGCTCCAGAGTGGAGTGGAAATGGATATTTTGCAATATCCTTTCCCCAGGAGTGGGGAGGGAATGGGGATTTTGCAATATACTTCCCTTGCCACGCCCACCAAGCCACACCATGCCCACAGAACCGGTAGTAAAAAAATTTGGATTTCACCACAGAGTCAACCCATTCTCCAAAGCACCTGAAGGCAGGATAAGAAACAATGGGTGGAAACTAATCAAGGAGAGAAGCAACTTAGAACTAAGGAGAAATTTCCTGACAGTTAGAACAATTAATCAGTGGAACAACTTGTCTCCAGAAGTTTTGAATGCTGAACACTGGAAGTTTTTAAGAAGAGATTGGATAACCATTTGTCAGAAATAGTATAAGATTTCCTGCCAGAGCAGAGGTTGGACTAGAAGGCCTCCAAGATCTCTTCCAATTCTGTTATTCTGACTTAATTTGATCATTATTTACTTATATACTGCTACTTTCAAGGGGAGTATAAGATTGACTAAATCTGGATCAAACTCATCCTTTTAAATGGAGAAGTTGTGGACTGAATTAAGCAAGTGTTCTAGACTAAAAAATGAAAAAAAGGTGTATTCAGTCATAGTAAAATTACAATGCTCAACTATGAAGATCTGAAGCAAAACCTACAATAATTTCTAGGCAGTTATTTAAAAATATCTAAAACAACATAAATTGCAACATTTCTTCCTAGCTAACGAAGATGATACAAGGAGAGAACCAATCTTGAACTAAAGAGAAGCTGCCTAACAGTGCGGACAATTAACCAGTGGAGCAGCTTGCCTTCAGAAGTTGTGGGTGCTTTATCACTGGAAGTTTTTAAGAAGAGACTGGACAGTCACTTGTCTGAGATGTTACAGGGTGTCCTGCTTGAGCAGGGGGCTGGACTAGAAGACCTCCTAGGTTCCTTTCTTCTTCTTTTTTTAAAAAAAATGATTTATATGCCGCCCTTCTCCGGAGACTCAGGGCGGCTTACAATGCGTTAAGCAATAGCCTTCATACTTTTGTATATTTTACAAAGTCAGCTTATTGCCCCCACAAACTGGGTCCTCAATTTACCTACCTTAGAAAGGATAGAAGTCTGAGTCAACCTTGAGACTGGTGAGATTCGAACTTACTAATTGCAGACAGCTGGAGTTAAATTACAATGTATTAGTCTACCGAGCTATCCAGGCTCCTCTCAGTTCTATTCTGACCAATTGTTTTTCCTTTTTAAAATCATCTGGTTGAGTTTTAGTACATTTACATTTTGATTTGAAAGAATGGGCTGGTCAATGTTTAACAGATTAACAGAGTTGGAAGGGACCTTGTAGGTCATCTAGTCCAACACCCTCCCCAACCCAAGCAGGAGACCGTACACCATTTCTGACAGATGGCAGTCCAGTCTCTTCTTGAAAGCTTCCAATGATGAAGCTCCCACAACAATGTGCTCAACTGAGATGTTAAGATGAGAGTTAGAAGAGCTAAGATGTCAATTTGATTATTTAGGAGGGTGTTTACATGGTGAGAAGTTTTACCTTCTAATACGTCTATCTACAGCAAAAAAAAAAAAAAAAAAAAAAAAAAAAAGGCTGGGCCAAATACAAGCAAAGCTATTTTGGCATCTTCTATCTGAAATGTAAGTCATATCCTAAACTTTAGTTAGCAATATTTCTATCACCTATAAAGACCTGTGATTTGGCTTTTTTTATCCACAATTCAACATGACTCCATTTATGTTACTAACTCAGTTCGTGGGAAAACTGGCGGGAAAAAATGTTATCAGGTGCAATAATAGATCAATATTTGTGGCTTTGACTCCCCAGGAACTTTCATTTGTGTGGACTTCAACTCCCAGAATTCCCCATCCAACATAGATAATGAATAGTTCTCCAGCATATTGGCTAAGGAATTATAGAAGTTGAAGTCCACACAACTTAAACTTGCTAAGATTGAGAAACACTGCACTGAAGGAAAGCTGTTCCGCTCCAAAATGATTACTTCTCATGAAATATCAGTCCTGAACGCAAAAATTCAAAACAACAAGTTCAAAATAGCCAGGGTTATATAGGGCATTAAACTTTGCAGGAGGAAGAGTTTTGAGAAAACCTCTTAGCTTGCAGTTATAAATTTTCAGTTGGCCCCCAAAAAGCTATCGCTCATATGGACTTGTGTTTGGATTTTTATCCAGAGTCAGCATGGCTCCTTCGATGTGGCTAAGTCAATTCATGTGAAGGTTGGGGAAAAAAAGATGCAATAACAGATTGAAATTTGTGGTGCTGAATACAATTATATACCTAAGAAGGTTAGCTTTGCTTTTGTGACCCTTTTTATGTAACTTATGAAGGCTTGTAATCTAAATAGCTTTATGGATTTGCTGCAAAACAGATTTTGGAGCACCCTTTGTTTTCTTAAGAAGTTCTTATCAGAACCTACTTACTAATGGCAATTCTGGCTAAGTATTTGGTGCCTTATAGCCAAAGAACATTGGGAAACTACGAAGGTGTATCTTCCTTCAGTTCTTTGTTACACGTATAGATTTCACACCGAGCTAAGATTCAATTAATTTAAATTAATCATTTGTATAAACAGTCTAACAAAATTTTAAAGGGTATTAAACACCCTGTTTTATAAACATAACACTTAATTTGGGAGGGGGAACATTTAGAAGGTAATGCATTTAGGATAAGTGCACAACACATGAAAATAATAAATGAAATTTTCCCAGTTTAGAAAATGAATGTAATTAATTAACATTTAAATTACATTTTTAATTGCAATCATGCCCTCCCAGGGGACTCATAAGGGACCATAATTGCAATTAAAAGCATGTGGATTAGATAATAAAACAATGCACACTGTCTGAAATGCACGATCTAAAATGGAAAGCAGACATTGTTATCGGCACATCTAACTTAATTGTAGCCATAAAGCAAATGTGCTGTACAAAATAAAATTCACATACGGGAACATTTAATTCTTGAATCTCTTAAAGGGGACACGCTTGAGAGCACATTTTATGACAGGTTTTGTTTGAAACAGGCCTTTAAGGCTTTCACATTCCAGCTTGGTGCTTTAATGTTTCTGCATTAATAAAAACATAGCTAAATGTTCCCTATTAAAGTACACAGATACATTTAAGTAAGAGATGAGCCTCAGTGTCTAAAATCCAAGTTGCATAATTATAGCAGGGTGGATGCCTACGTATGTGGATTGTTTGTTAAGTTAAGCCTCTGCCCCTTTAATTTTTCCCCATTCTCTCTTTCAGTAAGAGAGTTTAAAAGGGTTTTGGGTTTTGCAAAGATCTGCAAAATGATAGGTGTGAGAGAGGTATTTTTAATTTAGATATTTATTCAGTTGTATATGTGCCCTAATTTTTCCTTAATCACCTTTCCAAATATTGAACTCCCTTCCCCCCATTCTGTAATTATAGTATTGACAATCTGCTTTTTCTCAGTGTTGTGCCATTGCTTTTTCATAAATACCAATGGTTTCGACCTTCTTGCTATGAAATGCTCATCATTTAGTCATAGCCTCTTTTATCCCAACATGGTCAGCAGACAAGAGAAAGAGAAGAGAGAGAGGGGGGGGGGGGGGAGAGCCTGAGAAAAAGAGTGAAAGAAGATAGATGAAGAAACAGAATGAGAAAGAAACAGAGTGAGAAAGAAACAGAGTGAGAAAGAGAGGAAAAGAAGAGTGAGAAAGAAAGAGGGAAAGAAAGAAGGAAAGAAAGAAAAAGAAAGAGAGAGAGAAAGGGAGAGAGAAAGTGAAGGAGTAAGAGAAAGAAAGAAGATAGAGGAAGAATGAGAAAGAAAGAGTGAAAAAGAAAGAAGATAGAGGAAGTATGAGAAAGTGTGAGAAAGAAACAATGAGAAAGAAAGAAAGAAAGAAAGAAAGAAAGAAAGAAAGAAAGAAAGAAAGAAAGAAAGAAAGAAAGATTAAAAGTCTTCTATAGAGACTTACGTTCAGACTTACAACTACCTTTACAATCATGCAGGTATCAAGCCAAAGGGACAAAGACGAAAAGGTTACCCTCATTTATCAGAGGGATCCTCATCAGGATACATGAACAAAGTGGGGGGTAGGGGGTGGAGAGAAATTGCTGGCTTCAAAGGGCAAAAGACTATTGCTAAGTTTACTCAGCTATCAAGATCAGCCACACACTTCTTTACTAGCCTGTGAGCATTAATGCCAGACAGAAATCTTCTTGCATTCCAACCCCCCCCCCCCCCCGCAACAGTTCTTAGTCAATTTGATAAATGTGTTAAAAGACTTGTGGGGGGGGGAGGGGAAGGATATTGTAATTGAATCATTTCAGAGATGTTCCTAGACTAATGACCTGGAGTTTTGTTTTAGCTTCATAAATGATGACAGATCATGGCTGTATTTGGATAATGCATAGTTATGCACACACATTTACTTTAAATTTTTAGAAAATATATTGTTTTCTCAGCTTGCTTTGTGGTTGGCTTTGTGCACTGCTTTACTTATAAATTATTGTACTGTAGAACCTGCTATATAATAATTGTACTGCACCTAGGCAGAGGAGTATCCATAGACTACAGTCAAAATGATGGAGGCCATGACAGTGTGATCAAAATTCTGCTAGGTGGATCTTCCATCACAACATTGTGGCTGCCATTTTTACTTTTTTTTTTTTTTAATTTGATTTATATGCCGCCCTTCTCCGAAGACTCAGGGCGGCTTACAATGTGTTAAGCAAAACTTTTGTTGTGATACCTTATTATAACTTCTGTCCGTACACGGGCCTAGAAAACTTTTTTGTTTGCATATTGAAAGTCCAAATTTTGTGTGTGTGTGTGTTGGTCCAAGGAATACATAATATTAAAGGAGACTCAGGAGCAAACAGTGCGATGACAGCAGGAGATGTATGAAATTCTTCTGAACAAAGGAGATGGTTGGAAAATTAGACCATTCACCACTTCTGATGGTGGGCCTGATACAGATCTGGCTAATATTTACTTTCCAGGAAGGTCTGTTTTTCTATATGCAATGTTTTTCCTTCATGTTGGCTTATAACTTGCATATCTTCATCCTGGAATACATATTTGTATACCATCTTGTTGATCTTGATAGATGGGGATAGTATTTCAGAATGATCCGAATACCTTGAAGTTCTTTTTTGCTAGCTCTTGCTACAGTAATTGGGTAACACAATATATAGACTATATAATCCAATAAATATCCCAAAGGTGCTTTTTTCCCCCCTAAAAAGCAACTGGATTTTGTTTTTCCTTGAAGATGTTTTGCTTCTCATCAAAGAAGTTTCTTCAGTTCTGACTGAATGATGGAGGATGGAAGGATTTATATTCCTTGCAGTCATCTGGTCGTTAGCACTCTTTCTGAGAGTCATTGAGGCCACTTGGAGGTTTAAACCTCAACCACTTGGTTTAAACCTTAAATCACTTGGAGATTTGACCTCAAGGATCAAATAATACTTAGGATCCTCACACAACTCTTTTCCACCTCACTTTTGCTCATATGGACACCTCCATTTAAAATGACAGCCAAAGCAGGATTGCAAAGTCCCAAAAAAGATTTGGAAGAATTTTGAAAGACTATGCCTGCTAGTAAGAGAGACATGAGGGACATGTTTCTGCCTGCAAAAAAAATTAACTGTTCATTCTTTCTGTTCATCCCTGTCACCACTCTTTGTGACTTGGGCCTCATTTGAGCAAGATGTTAGGCAAAGTACTCATTCATTATGATCTTGTGGAATCCCTAATCAGCAATCCTGCTTAATAAGAGTTTTTCAGTTATTTGAGATTCTGGAATTAAGATCTAGGATTAATGACTTTTCCTCTCTGTAGATGGCAACATGTCTGATTGTGTTTACTCCACACATTCTGCTTCCTCTTGCCTCATCATGCTCTAAAATCCATCTGGAAGGCCTCCTGAGTGATGTCCCAAATATTTGATCCCAGATGCTCCCCTGAGTGCAGTAGTACAAAACTGCACACACATTAACAGGATAAGGGCAAAGGAATATCTCTAATTTTCCAAAATTCTGCACTTTCTTATATTTTAAGGACTGCACATCACACAGCTATGATTACCAGTCACTAAAGACAAAGGAGGAGGAGGAGAAGGAGGAAGAGGAGGAGGAGGAGGAGAAACAACTAAAGGATTTGGATGAAAGAGAATGACATCAGACCCTCTCTGCAATTTGAACATCAATTCCCATACTCAACTTTCATTGATCTTGAAAGAAGCCAAAACAACATTGTTGTGTGGGACTGCCTGGCCTTTTGCAGAGATACCAAGACTGAAGGTCAGTCTAGGTCTTTAGTTAATGACCCCAGAAAAGACTGATGGAATTATAGACTGTCAGCCATGTCACTCAACTCTAATGAAGAGGGTAGTTGCTGGGAAATCTAAGGGAGCTAATAGGATCAAACTTTCTGGATTCAACTTCATTGAACCATCTGGGCAATCTGCAAACTTATTTGGCTGGTAGCAGGTAAAAGCTTTCAGGTCCTTATTTGATGTAAGTGGATGATGTTACCTAGTTTGGGTTGTGAACAGTCTTCAAGAAAGCAACCAAGTTCAGAGAGCACCAAGGACCCCTCGTAACGGGGTAAGTCCAATTCAATTCAACCCTTTCCAACTTTCCTGAATAGTGGAGAGTGCAATCTGCAGAAGCAATACTGCATCTCTGAGTCAATCGTCAAGCAAATTAACTCCCTTGCCGATTTATTCCTCCAGTGGAACAGATTTGAGGCACAAGATACTCCTTAACTTTTGCTGATCCCATTACTTGCCCAATTGGGCAAAACACAATTTTAATTGTGTGCCAGGAGCTGAATCTTTCTTGCCCCAGGCAAATAGTTAACCACATTACTTCCTTCCTTGGAGCATTAAAAATAAGGAAGCCCTAGAAGGCACAGTAGCCACTGAGTAGCCTACTGCCACTGTTCTCTTCAATACAAATTTAATTTTAATTGTCAGCAAATAGGGGCACCTGTCAGTTTCCAAGAGAGAGAGGGGGGGGGGGGGGCTTTCATTCAAAAGTAGATCTCTGCCTGTGGGGAGGAAAAAGCGCCTTTCTTTCTTTAGCTAATTTTTTTAAAAAATAAAAATAAATGTATATCTAAAACTTGACAAGGTAAAACACAGGCACTGCATCGCGCCATGTATTAGTGGCTTACACTGGTTCATGTCTTGTCCTGTGACAATCTTACATGACACAAAATTGCAAATATATTATATTGGAGATGTATGAAACAAAGATTTTGGTGCTCAGAAATGGAAGGATCTATGTCTGGACGGCTTTAGTAATTTCAGAGGCAAGATAGCTGAACTATAGCTACCACCCATTAAATATGCTGGGTTTGTTTTGTTTTGTTTTTTTAAATGGAGGGACAAGCTAATATATCAGGAGTGGCAGAACATCGCATTCCACCAGGAAAAGCTCTTTGTGTTTTGTAGTGTTGTGCTTTGGTTATGTTGCTTGATTAATTTCAGAGATGCTGACAAAATAGCCAACAGAAACATAAGAGAAGAGAGAGAAGGAGTACAGAAAAATAAATAAATGAAAGGAAAGATAAAATGTGGTGGAAAATTAATTCTTAATTATTTATTAGATGGCTCATTCACTCACACCTGCATTTCTGAATTACTATTTTAACCCCTGAGGTGTGTTCCACAATTGTGACTAAGGAAGTAGCAGTAGACAATTTTCGCTGCTTTTGTCATATCTCGTTAATTTCATTTGCTGGAGTCCTGGGGGTGGGGGGGGGGGGTGGGAGGGGAGAAGACCAAGGTAAAACCTTTTTAAAAAATGGTTGAAAATGCTTCCTGAACATTGTCATCAGAGACTTTTGTTTTTGACTATCAAAATAGTTCCACCAATGGGATAAAATTGGTTAGGTGGTAACCTAAACCTTGGTTAAATTATTTGCCCAACAGAGTAATAAAAGGTAATGCTGCACTGTCTACCTCAAGGACAGACCCTATGAGAAGTTTATGGTTTGTACTATTTAGTAAAATTGACAGAAAATATACTCCAAACAGACTTGGAACATAGAATGTCCCATAACTTCCTGTACAGAAAAGAGCTCCATTAACTTCTTTACACGTGGCCAGCAATATTCACTGTTTGTCTGGGGAGGTATCCTTGATACGCTCTGAGCTTGTTTGTTTTCTTGCAGATGTTTCTCTACCTAAACTAGGTAGTTTCCTAGTTTTGGTAATGAAACATCTGAAAGAAAACAACCAAGCTTAGAGTACATCAATAGCTCCACATTTCAAACCTGAGCTACAAATAACCTCTTTTTTTCATTATGGGACTTTGCATTATGAGAGTTAATTTTTCAAGACAACTGATCATGGAACCTAGGATTAGATTTAGGCCATCAAATCCAACTCTTATCTCACTGCTGAAATCCAGATGAAAGCATCCCTGACAGATAGCTGTCCAGCTTCTTCCACAGTGTTTCTCAACCTTAGCAACTTTAAGATATCAAATCCCAGCATTCCCCAGCAGGCCACATATCTTAAAGTTGTTAAGGTTGAGAAACACTGCTCTACTTTATACACCTAATGATGGAGAACCCATCATCCCTCTTAGTCATTAGTTCCATTGCCATAGTGCTCTTATTGGTAAGATGCTTCTCCTAGTACCCAACCAAAATCTTCTTCCTCATAATTTAACATTCAGAACAGCTTATCAGGACTCTGTATGTAGTACATTAAGATTATTCATGATTCTCTAGTGCATGAATTCCCCACGACTTTAAAGAGTGCAACGGTGGGACCTTTCCTTAATACTGATTTTAACAACTCCTGGCTGTTTATTTAACCAATCTGGTGGAGATAGTGGTGACATCATAGGCCTAAAAGGATAGTATGAAACGAATTAATTCAATACTGTTCCCAAAGCAAGGGAGTGAAATGAAAATATAAGTCTCTGCTTCCTTCTGTAAAGTGTGTGCTGCATTCTTTGATCATTCACAGGTACATATTTTAGATTATATCACAAATGAGTTTAACATTAATAAGCAATTCAACTTTAATCTACAGCGGAGACCCATATTATGAAATAAATACCGATGAACATTGAATCTAGACCCTTTCTTATAATAAATCAAAAGAAGACTATTGTTGGTTTTTATTCTAAAGTTTTATCTGTTTGGTTTCTTTTGCAGTTTTTTTTTAAATATTGTTATTTTTAAAACAGGTTGTTAAGGGAGTAGATGACCTACATTTTCTGAGTGAGTGAATGAGTAAAAGTGAGGGAGTGAGGAAGAGTGAGGGAATGAATGAATGAATGAATGAATGCATTCTGGAATAGTACAGAACAAATCACAGCACTCTTCTTCATGACACCTTTTCAGGTTCTTGAAGACTAATATCATACCCCTCTCAATTATGTTTCTCAAGTTCATTTTCATGTGCTCTACTCAATATCCTTCCTTCCTTCCTTCCTTCCTTCCTTCCTTCCTTCCTTCCTTCCTTCCTTCCTTCCTTCCTTCCTTCCTTCCTTCCTTCCTACCTACCTACCTACCTACCTACCTACCTACCTACCTACTGGAAATTTAAAGAGGAACAAAACAGAGTTTGTAAGTGTTCTTCTTTTTGAAACTACTAACCAAAGATATCTTAGTAATATTCTAGTTAAAGAACTGGAAGTGATTGCACCAAAATCAGTGCAATTAGAGATACTGAAACCTCAAAGACTTGGATAGTATATAATATGTCAAGTCACAAAGGGATAAGAATAAAATAATTTTGGGTGGCTGCAGTTCCCATTTTAACCAAGTCTATCCCATTCCAACATTTGACATATGTTTCCAGTGACCCTGAGTTATGCTGACTCCAGTCATTGTACCTTCCTGGAGAGCCAAAACCATTAACAGAACTCTGACGTCTGCATTTAGCTTTTTTTTTCTTCTTCAAAAATTGTTCTTCATATTTAATCTGCAACAAGAAAATAATTCCTTTTTTTTTCCTTCTCACCTATGTCCAGTAGTTGGCATGTGGGTACAGGTGTGTAAAAATACTTTTATCTAAAAGTATAGGTCAGACAAAGAAATAATGCAATCAAAGAGACACTTTCTGAAACATTATAAATACTGCACTATCCAGAGGGGGGGGAAAGGGCTCCAAATTGTCAAAAATGACTAGCTGTGCATGAATTTTGAAATGCGTCAGATTTTGGCAGAGCAAAAACTGCAGTAAAACTGGCAGAAGAGAGGAGGGGGGGGAGCCTGACTTTCCTCTTTCTAAATTTTAGATACCTTTTAAAAAAAAGAAATATCCCAGGAGGCTTTATTAAAGAAAATGTTTCCTTTTTTTATTCCTAGAATTCTTTCTCTTGTTCCTTATCATTCTTTCCTTTCCATTTTTTATTTTCTCTCTCTCTTTTTTCTCTCTTTTTTACAATTTACTATGTTTAGGATCATTTACTATTACAAGCACTACTACAGTACTTCAAATAGAATAGAATAGAATAGAATAGAATAGAATAGAATAGAATAGAATAGAATAGAATAGAATAGAATAGAATTTTTATTGGCCAAGTGTGATTGGACTCACAAGGAAAGAGATTAACCTGATTGGTGGGGGGACTATGTGGGGTGGACAATGAAGGCTTTGCCAAAACTTTGTAACTCCTCTTGTGTGCATTTGTTTTAATATATTTGAGGTGTGGTGGTACAGTGGTTAGAATGCAGTATTGCAGGCTGACTCTGCCCAATGCCAGGAGTTCAATCCTGACTGACTCAAGGTTGACTCAGCCTTCCATCCTTCCAAGGTCAGTAAAATGAGGACTCAGATTGTCGGGGGCAATATGCTGACTCTGTAAACCACTTAGAGAGGGCTGTAAAAGCACCATGAAGTGGTATCAAATTCCTTATGTATCCAATCGCACTTGGCCAATAAAGAATTCTATTCTATTCTATTCTATTCTATTCTATTCTATTCTATTCTATTCTATTCTATTCTATTCTATTCTATTCTATTCTATTCTATTCTGGTCTAGTCTAGTCTAGTCTAGTCTAGTTTAGTCTAGGTGCTATCGCTATATTCATATTGGTACATATATGGCCTACTATAATATTTAGAATCTTTTTCCTTTTATAAAGCTCTCATATAAGTTTCTGATGCTTTTTTTCTTTTCTTTTTTCTCCTAACAATACAGCTTTTGGTCAAAATTGTAGTGATAGTGAAGGTGAACCTCATTTTGGTTCATTTTTTTGGGAAGAATGAATAATATTGGCTGCCATTAAAAGATGAAGTAAAGACATTTCTTATCTCTCTGCCATTTTGCAAATACTGTAGTCCAACGCAATAGTATATTTTAAAAAGCCAATCTATAAGTAATGAGCGATCTAATCTATTCCATCCTGCCTCTATCTTTGCAGAGTCTGTGTTATGCTATGTAGATCATATGAATTGATCCACAGACAAGAATGGATTTTCTCCCCCAATCTCTACATGATTATTTTTGAAATATTAATGGGGAATGGAAGCTCTTGCCCAAATGAAGTTTTTTAAATCTGAATTGTGTTCATATATTTTACTGCTTTTGTTACTCTCTTCCCACCAGTTAATTTAGGGAACTATATAGGTGGTTTTCCCACTTGTGGCATCACAACAATCCTGCAAGGTGTGTGAGGCTGAAAGAAGTACAAAAGTTTAAGGTTAGATTGTGAGCTCCAAGATGTTAATTCAGATCTCCTGAATAAACTGGGTGATTTTTGTGTGACTATAGATGTGTTTCTTCTAGTCTTCAACACTTAGTTAGGGGGAGAAAGGGGGAAAATGATATGGGAAGATGTTTTTGTACAAAAAGCAAGATTTTAAAATGAGACTACCTCATGGGACAGAAGCAATTGTCAGAAGAGATATTAACATAGACAACCTCTTAAGGTTGTAGAAAAAATGCTTTTAAAAGTTAAAAAAAAGTTGGCCACACTCACCCAGTCACATTACCCCCCCCACCAAGCCACACCCACAAAATAAGCCACACCCACAGAATCAGTAGTAAAAAAATTAGAATCCACTCCTGAAACACACACAAAATTTATGCAAATATTATTGTGTAACTATTAAAGATCTTCCAGAGTAGTGAAAATTAAAATGGAAGCTTGTTTTTTTTTTTCTTGGAGAACAGCATGTATACACAGGAAGCATTATATATACTGTAAATAACAAAGGCTTGGCATAATAACACTCTCTATTTCCTCTCTTACTGGAATAGAAAAGCAAATGTGAATACATAACAGAAAACTAATTCAAGTCAGATATGCAATAAATGAAATCCATACAATGAATTCGAACGATCTAAGCTTCATCAAAACCTGTTGGAAAAACATACAATAAGATCAGGAAAAAATTCTGCATATAAATTTAGAGTCATCAAATTTTCAACTTTGTTAAAAAAAAAAAAGATTGTAAAATTCCTCTCCCTAGAAAGAAAGCTAGCCACATATGTAAGTATGTGTGTGTATCTACATATGTATAGAAATATACAGCATTATGTGTGTACACACACACACATACACCAGTGGTGGGTTTCAAATTTTTTTACTACTGGTTCTGTGGATGTGGCTTGGTGGGCATGGCATGGCTTGGTGGGCATGGCAGGGGAAGGATATTGTAAAATCTCCATTCCCTCCCCAATCCAGGGGAAGGTTACTGCAAAATCCCCATTTCCTCCCCATCAGCAGGGACTTGGGAGGCAGAGAATAGATGGGGGTGGGGCCAGTCAGAATTTTTACTACCGGTTCTCCCAAACTGGTCAAAACCTGCTGAAACCCACCTCTGACATACACACATATTGCAAATAATCATCTATCTATGAATAGCCCTTTCTATTCCAAAATATATGGTGATTTTTTTAAAAAAGTGATTAAATCTATTTTAATGAAGTAGTTTTAATTTTTCCAACGTTGTTGCTCAAGTGCCACAGATTTAGGGAAAGATGTCATGAAAGTGTTTCTCAAGTGTGATACAGATATTGTCCTTAATAATGAGATGTCTTACAGAGTAAGTGGGAAATGTATGGCCCTACTTAACACTGCTACGACAACTTCCAGCAATCCTTACCATTAGCTATCTGGGCAGAGCTTCTGGGCATTGTAGGCTCTTCAAGCATCAGAGCATAACTCATGACTTTTTCAGGGATACCCCAAAATCTGGATTCCTTAGAAGAAAATACAAACAAACAAACCCCAGAATAAGTCTCCAGCTCCTTCATGTGTAGAGATACCAAGCTCAGCCATGGATGTAACAGTCCGACATGATCACAGATGTGTCATAAAATAAAAAGAGGGAATGAGTTATCAGAAGGAAAAGGCAAATACTTTGTCTGTGTTAATTTAGTTGATATCAGAAATAAAGGAAGTTTGGCCCTACTTGGTTGTTTGATGGGAGCCCATTGAACACTTATGTAGCTTTGGGATTAGTTGAAAAATTGAAAAAGCATTCTGAAAAAAAAACCCAAATGCTATATGGTTGTCAAGAAAATGGATGCATGGATGAAAACTGCCAGTAGTCCAATTCTACTATGGGACATTTTACTCATATCTCTGGGAAAGTGATCCCTTGGCCACACAATCAATAAGTAAACAGAAACTTTACCTCCAACTTCCAGCATTCTGACCAGTGAGTAATAGATTATATTTTAAAATAGCATAAATATTGTGTTTTGTTTTAAGAAGTTAACCAATTACAAAAATATTTTCTATAAACTTATTGCAAAAAGGTAAAGGTAAAGGTTCCCCTCGCACATATGTCCTAGTCGTTCCTGACTCTAGGGAGCGGTGCTCATCTCCGTTTCAAAACCGAAGAGCCAGCACTGTCCGAAGACATCTCCATGGTCATGTGGCCGGCATGACTAAATGCCAAAGGCGCATGGAACACTGATGACAACTGTTTGGTTTCACTTGGTGAAATACTGATTACTAGATTTTGGGATCTGTAGTTGTGAGATTTTTAAGGGATGGGTATATAAAAACAATATCCTGTCCTTCATTTTATATATATCACCCACAATTTGTACCCGGATCAACTTCTTTCTAATATAGCACTACATGCAACCAAACATCCCTTTATGTGGCTAAATAGACAGAGGAAATGGCTTTCTCTGATGGTTACTCAACACGCTGATCAGACGAGCCATTTTTCATGCGAAGAAGCATATCTTTGCAACAGAGTAAGAACTGCACTGTGGAACATTAGCTATTACCTTTCCCTTATGCTAAAAGTAGCACTATACATGAGTTTTAATTTGGAAACTCAGGCTCCATATAATAAACCACCAAAAATCAGACTTGATTTCCCACCACTTAAAGAAATTCAAAAATTGAAACTGAAATAGGTATGTAGACTCATCAGAAGGTGTCTTTAACCCCACCCAAAAAACCCAAATAACACTGTGAAATTCCATTCTCACCCACTCTCACGATATTGTGATATTATAACCTTGAACACCTAGTTCTAAAGTCTTAAGTGTCTACTCTGTCTCAGTGTGTGTTTAATTTGATTAATGCCTGGAATCCGCATTGTATATTAGACATTAGTACAATCGAGGGAGTTGATGAGAAGAGTCCTCCACTCCTCCGTTCACAATAGAATACCTTATGCCACCAGGCTTGAAATTTTGGACCTGGACAACCTAGAACTATGCTGCCTATGGTCTGACCTAAGCTTAGTACACAAAATTACCTGCTACAATGTCCTACCTGTCAATGACTACTTCAGCTTCAACTACAATAATACATAAGCACACAATAGATACAAACTTAAGGTAAACCGCTCCAAACTCGATTGCAGAAAATACGACTTCAGCAACAGAGTGGTTAATGCATGGAATGCACTACCTGACACTGTGGTTTCATCCCCAAACCCCCAAAACTTTAACCTTAAGCTGTCTACTGTTGACCTCACCCCATCCCTAAGAGGTCTGTAAGAGGCGTGCATAAGCGCACCAACGTGTCTTCCGTCCCTGTCCTACTGTCCCCATTTATTCGTATCCTTATCCTGTATTCATAATCATGTTTATACTTATATCTGTTATCTCATACGTGTTTGACAAATAAATAAATAAATAAAAGAAAATAAATAAATTCTCCTCCAGGAACTGAAGGCAATATACACTGCATCCCTTCCTTAATTTTTTTCTTCATTACACAACTCTGTGAAATCGATCGCTGTGTTCAGTTGTCATTGGACAGCAGTCTCCCAATGATGAGGAGGGATTTGAGTATGGATCTCCTCAGATGTAGGACAAAATTTTAAGCAGAATCATGCTAAAATGTGGAATATCAACCACTCTTGAATTGCAGCCTATATTCATAGTTAATGACTTCAATTGCTTTAAACCTGATTTTTTTCCCCAAATTGTACAAGAGCATATTTATGTTCCATTCTCTTGCAAACTTAGTATAAAGCTGTCTGTGTGTCATTTTGCACTTCAGAAGAATGGTCTTTGCTTCCAGAAATAAAAGCAAAATATTTATATAATTAGATAAACACCCGAGATTTATTAAGTTTGTCACATAAACCCGATAGGGCTTTTGAAGGAATAACTGTAACATTAAAGGAGGGCAAAAGGTATGTTTAAAGGCTATTATTGACAAAACTATGTACAGATTTGCATGGCTCCAAACTGAGATATTAACTCCCAAGTAAATAATCACTGTGTTAAGTGAAATCAGAACAAGCAAAGTTTAGTTGTGTTAGTGAAATCAGAGCAAACAAAGATCAGCTGTATCAGATTAAAAATCCTCTGAATTATTCTCAGTCTAAAACTTCTGATTAGCTTCTGCAGAGACAAATTAATCTAATGACAGGTCGACTAGAAGTTAATTGGTATGTTTTATGTTCGTGTGTGTGAATGTGTATGTGAGTGAGTGCATCCGTGTACGTTGGAGGGAAACAAGATAGAGCTGCACAAGATATTTTTTATACTGTCCACACTTTGAAATGAAACATCATTTCCACACTTCCCAGAATAAAATGCAAATTAGAGTATCGTTATTCTTCAGAATTTGCATCTCTCTTAAGCTTTGCGATTCAGTTCTCACTTTGAAAGATGTGTTTAGATAAAATCCATTTAGAAGTATAGATTTTGAAAGAAAAATATGACTTTAAATACATATTTAAATTTGATATTTTTTTTGGCTGATGTTTTAATTTAAAAAAAGGAACCCACCAGCAATATGGATATAGGAAAAAGTGGGTCTGAATGAACAACCTGCAAAACTGACACATAAAATATTCTGGGCACTCTTACTAGAAACTAAAATAAAATATATAGAGGAAATGGTTTTCTTTAATATTTACACAAGATGCTGATGAGGCAAGTCATTTTTCATGCAGATATTTAAACTGGAAGAAACTTGTTTCTTCAGTAAGAAATGCATTGCAAACATCCAAGAATCTTAGCTACTACCTTTCTCCTATGTAAGCTTGAGTTTTTATTTGGAAACTCAAGAAACTTACCCATGTGATGACCAAGAAAAGAGAGCTCTCTGTCACAAACAAGCAAATCAGGTTACTAGTCCTCAGTAACCAATGTTAAAATTCTCTCAGTTAAGGAAATTGAATTCTTCCCCTGGATTTATGGAAATTAACCCTTTCTCATGTTTAAACTGTGTTAATCCTGGATATTATGAATCTAAGCAATTTTCTATTTACATATCTGGAGAAATAAAGTGTCTGAAGCAGTCAGCAGGGGGTAATTATCAGGAAATAGGAAAGGAAAGGAAAGGAAAGGAAAGGAAAGGAAAGGAAAGGAAAGGAAAGGAAAGGAAAGGAAAGGAAAGGAAAGGAAAGGAAAGGAAAGGAAAGGAAAGGAACAAGAAAATGCAGTCACGTGCCATTTAGAACAGACTTATGATGCCTGGAAAGATTTTTGTAGTTTGAAGTGAGAAACATAAGGCACTTCAGATTTATGATAGAAAATGCTTATATATCAGTGAAAGTTTTGCAGAAACCACATTCCATATGTGATCAAATGGAAAGACTTTCAGAAATAAAGAGGCCGATTTGTACCTCACAGCACCAATAATCATTTGGCTGAAAAAACAAATAAATTTCCAACTGCAATGCCCAGGACTGGACAGAAAGCTAGACTTCAATGCATTTTTGCCATCTGTTGTTTCCCTTGAGATTTACAAGCCTATAACGATTCATCAGTTTTCCATATCTCTTTTTTTACCCTTCCCAGAGGCCCATGGGAAATACATCACAGGTAAGCCTTCAAACCAAGACAAACAGTACTACAGGTGCAATTTGCTGCAAGTAACAGGGTGACTCCTGCCACAGCACCCCCTCCCCTCCCCTCCGCCCCCCCAGTGAAAACTGTTATCAAATCATTTCTAAGGAATTGAGGCTTCATTTCATTTTGCTTTCTTCCAGTGTAAAAGGTTGGAAACAGCAATGTCTACCTGGCACGGGGGAGGTGACATTTAAAGCATTATCTTGACCCTGTCTACTTACAAAAGAAAACATTGAGACCAAGGTTCCAGATGTCTGTAAAGAAAGTGCCAGAGGAAAGCAGCTATCTTAACTTTAGTGTAGCACATTTGACAATCTTCTGCTGAAAGACAATAACGTCAAGGCATGATTCTTTTTGCTTTAAATTCATGTCAACTCTCTTTCTCTCTCTCTCTCTCTCTCTCGTTTTTTTCAAATCCCAGGAATCAAACTCGTATTTTAATAAAAGACTCAATTATGATGGCGAAGAAAAACAATGCCCAGGCTTGCAACGCTTGGAAGAAAAGTCTGCACATAAATGAGTGCCCATGAGAAAATGTGTAACAATTACATCACCTAGCATCATCACTTTTACAATTAATTGGTATCTCTAATCCCTTCCATAAGTACATGGATCAAACAACTGGCTTGCTGTTTGCCAACATTAAATGTATGTTAAAGTTCTGTAAAGGAACACAGTGGCTCAGTGGCTAAGATGCTGAGCTTGTCGATCGAAAGGTCGGCAGTTCAACGGTTCGAATCCCTAGTGCCGCATAACGGGTGAGCTCCCGTTACTTGTCCCAGCTTCTGCCAACCTAGCAGCTCGAAAGCACTAAGTAAAAAATGCAAGTAGAAAAATAGGGACCACCTTTGGTGGGAAGGTAACAGCGTTCTGTGCGCCTTTGGTGTTTAAGTCATGCCGGTCATATGACCACGGAGACGTATTCAGACAGTGCTGGTTCTTTGGCTTTGTAACCGAGATGAGTACCACTCCCTAGAGTTGGGAACGACTAGCACATATGTGCGAGGGGAACCTTTACTTTTACGTTTAAAGTTCTGTAATTGTGATCCATGGGATTCTCTTGTTTCTACCTTTCACATATTTTGTGTATGTGTGTGTGTGTGTGTGTGTGTTGCAATTTAGAGCCAGTTTGTCTAGTACTTAAGGTGCCAGGTTAGAAACCAGGAGACTGAATTCTAGTTCTAGTTTAGACATGAAAGCCAGCTGGATGACCTTGGACCAGTCACTTTCTCTCAGCCCAACCCCATCTCACAGCGTTGTTGTTGTGGTAAAAATAGGAGTATTAGATGTCTTTGCAGCCTTGAGTTTTTTTAAATAAAAAAAATAATAAAGGTGAGATATAAATAAGTAAGTAAGTTAGTTAGTTAGTTAGTTAGTTAGTTAGTTAGTTAGTTAGTTAGTTGCTGGTCCTTGATTGATTTAAAGATTTATTGCTGCCTTCACCAAGGGTAGTTCCCTCTAGATGTCCTGAGACTACAACACCCAGAAATCCAAGTTACTGAACTTAACACTTTCTCTGCAGTACGAATACAAAGATATTTTTTCACTGCTTTCTTTTGGGATGGATTTTTAATTTCCTAGTCCCGTGATGGCGAACCTATGGCACGGGTGCCACAGGTGGCACGTGAAGCCATATTGGTGGGCATGCGAGTGTTGCCGTAGCTCAGCTCCAGCACGCATATGCGTGTCAGCTAACTGATTTTCAGGCCTTCCGGTCCCACCAGAAGTCGGGAAACTGACTGTTTCCAGCCTCTGGAAGGCCTCCGGGGGGATGGGGAAGGCGGATTTTGCCCTCCTCAGGCTCTTAGAAAGCCTCTGGAGCCTGGGGAGAGGGAAAAACGGGCCTACTGGGCCCACTGTGACATCACATGCCAAAAGCAGGGGAAGTGGGGGGGGTCACACGCGCATGCGTGGGAGGGTGGGGCGCATTGAATTATGGATGTGGGCACAGGCACCCACCCCCCCCATGCTCCCCCCGCTTTTGGCACATGACGGCAAAAAGGTTAGCCATCACTGTCCTAGTCTATTTTAGAGCCCCAAAGTTTCCTAGTCATCCTCCATCCAAAATGTGATTGGTGTTCTTTTTTTTTCTCCCCCAGATGAAATAAGATGAAATGATGCCCGCTACTTTAGATCTGCTATTTTAACTTTGCAAAAGATAAACTAATTGCTCCCTGCAATCAAATGAGAATGAGCTTTAGGAAAGGAGTTGGGGGGGGAGGGGGAGGGAGAAGAGAAGGAATTCCTCTAAATAAATGAGGCTATACACAAAACCACCAACAAATAGGTCAAGATAGTTCAAAGACCAACCAGATGGCAGTTGGGCTGCATGTGTCCAGGAATTATTTACAAAATAATTTTTTATCTTCTGGGGTCAAGACAAGTTGACTTTTTCCCAAAGGCTGTTATGCAGCAGAGAACTGGATGTATTGAGGTTATTTTTTTACCCCCCCAAAAAAAAGTTTAGTTAGTTCAGATTCCTCCTCATACAGTATGCACAAATGGGCTTTTAAAATGCTTTCCAGCTACTGTACTGACATATAGATTAGAAAACTCTTTTTCCCTGTGCTTTAAATTTTAGAAAATTGCTGTGATTTTTTTTCTTTCCCTAATGAAATCTGGGGAATTGTACATTATGTTCTCATTTCTTTCTTTCTTTCTTTTTTTTAAGGGCTGTTTGAAATTTCGGCTTTCCTTCTGCTGCGGTCATTGTTTTACAAGGACTTCTGCTCCGGTTCAAAGTGATGGATAAATCAGGGGAAGAATTATCCCAGTGCAACAAACCGAAACAGCTTTTGCTTCCAAACAGCAAACCATCGCTTCTGCCGAGCTCTTTTTTATGCAAGGTTTTCCAGCAGGCTTGATACCACATCAGTCTCTTGCAAGACTCTTGCAAGACTCAAACCTTGTGGCCCTTTCCGTAGATTCTGAAAATAATAAAACTGAAACATATTAAAATTAAATGTGCAGTAAATGTGTTTCACTGCAAATGGACCTCTTCATAACCGATAACTTTTGTTTTGCAAGCTGAAAAGTAGACTTTGTTTATTTTTATTTTATTTTATTTAAATCTGCTGCCCTGATCTTCACCCCCCCTAAAAAAAAAAAAAAGCATAACGGAAGGTAGTGAAATTAAGATGTTGGTGGGGGGGGTTGGTAAAACTCCTTATGCAAACAGGATGTTGTAAACGACTCTTTGAAAAGGGGCCTTGTACTAGGTCTCCATTCTGCCCTTTGATTTATTAGGCGTTTCAGCTGCAGACCAAATAGGTTTTCCTGTTCCTGTTAGCTTCTCACTATGCAGTTTTCAAGTCATTATGCTCCAAAGAAATACATGCCCAGAAAAGTCTGTTACAGTGCCCTAAATAATATGCAATGTGCAAAAACAAAAAAATGTTGTTAAAAGAGCTTCCTGTTTGGGTTTCCTCACTGGTAATACAGCTGAAATGTCTCAAAGGTGTATATGTCATGTACAGATCGAAAGAGATTTCTCCCACCCTCCTGGTGGGGGGAAAGAACCAACAAAACAACAAGACTTCAGCATTTGCTTCACCATCTTTTTTTTTTTAATGCCCTTGGCAAAAACTTTGGCTCACTCGATCTTTTAAAAATGTTTCTTTTTTCTCTCAGCCTGTCGTGGATGGTAAGTGCAATCACATTACACACAGCTTTCTTTGGAAAGCCCCTTTTTAATGATCTGGCAGCTTTTAGACACTGACTGCTTCCAGAAAAAATTTCAATCCTTCTTCCCACAGCTTCCACAAGCGCCTGTGATAAATGACACCTGTCATTCTGTCACAGACAAATGGCACAGATGGGAACCTCAGTGATGTATGGTTCAACTGAACAGGAAATCAAGTCTGGGTTTGTTGTGGTTTCCCCCACACACCCGTCGCCCCCGTAAGTGGAAAAAGCTGACCAGGACAGTGTCATGAGCCTGTTCCAGAGGTTTTGCTCAGAGAAGGAAAGGAACATTAGAGAGGCACACCGAAGGTAGAAGCCATTTTTGGAAACATGGGATTGCTGGGAAGCACACAGGTTGGAAGGCTTCCCAAATTCATGTCAGTCGACACTGTGATTATGCATACATATTATGTTAGGCTGCATCATGGCTTGTTCGGCTTGGTTTAGCTTGTTGTGTGGGTGCAATGAGAACGGCTTGTAAACTAGGACCCATGACGGCAGGGGTGCAGGAAAGCAAAGCAGTCAATGGCATTTTTGTGTGGGTTTTTTTTTATGTGTTTCACATGTGCAGCATGTGATTGATTATACTGTGATGGACATTATCTTGACTTTTTTAAAGGGGGGGGGGTTGTTACCCTGTAACAAACTTGGTAGTATACTCCAGCATTCACTTGGGGCACAATCCAGTGGTGAAATCCGGCTGGATCTATTCAGCTCGCACAAACTGATAGCGCTGGCAGTGGGAGGTTCTACCCACCCACTGGGACGTCATTACATCCCATTTTTGACCCTCTGCACATGCACAGAAGGCTCTGCACATGTGCAGAAGAGGCACGTGCACTCACACTCTCAAATCAGTAATGAAGGTAAGTGCATTTCACCACTGGAATCCTATTACCCATATAATTGAATAATAGCATGTTAGATGTTGACTTGGTGCCAGTCTTTGTTGTCTTTAATGTTTTTTAACCTGTTTAGTTTTATAGTTTCGGTACGATTTTATGTCTTGTTTTAACTTTTGATTGGGAGTCGCCCAGAATTGATGAAAAGATGGGCAGCTATATAAATGTTTTCAAATAAATAAATATTTTTTTTCGAAGAGCCCTGGTGGCGCAGCATTTAGAATGCAGTATTGCAGGCTGACTCTGCTCACTGCCAAGAGTTTGATCTTCAGCGGCTCAGGTTGACTCAGCCTTCCATCCTTCCGAGGTTGGTAAAATGAGGACCCAGATTGTTGTAGGCAATATGGTGACTCTGTAAACTGCTTAGAGAGGGCTATACAGTACTATGAGGTGGTATATAAGTCTAAGTGCTATCTTTCCTCTGTATAATAAGCAGCATGTTTATCAAGATACATTTATTTATTGGGAAAGTGAATCTGAAAAGTCAATGTATGATACCCATGGAAATTTGAAGTCAGATATGTATAGTGTTCTCTGCTCAAAAAAAATGAGCAGAAAGATGAAGTTAACTCTATTAGTTCGACTCATTCCCAATTAAAAACCCAAGCCCTTCCGTCCCTCAACTTCACACACTTCAGGACACACCACAGTCCCAAAGATATCACATAAGCGTTACCCCTTTCTCATCATCGTGAAAGAAGAAAACTAACGGCAACATCTCCTTGTCCACACAATTTTCCTGGCAATGCTACAAAAATGAATTGCCACAGCCTTCTTCTATCAACTATTCCATCCAGTTTGCAGCCTGAAGGTTTCCAGGAAATCCCTTATCCAAGTACTAACTAGATACGATTCTTGAATTATTATTATTATTATTTTTTTGAGAAATGTCAGATTTATCTGGATGCTATCAGCTAGCTAGGCTAAATGCCAAAGAAGAGAAACTTTTAATATGCCCCCAGCAAACATGTAGTTGACATACTGTAAGGATTTGTTGATTCGAGCCATTCATTTTCTTCACTTTCTGATGCGTTAGTGTACAACCTGAATCTCACATGTTGCTTTCCCAAAGTCCCTCATGCTACCCAAGGGGCCCTCCAAAATGTTCGCTTAATTATAATTTTTAATGAAACAATGGGGACATTATTAAATATATATCTGGAAAATAATTTTGCTTAACTCTTCTTTGATGAGTACGCCATGAGTACTGAGTAATGAGGGATGCGGTGGCGCAGTGACTAAGACACTGAGTTTGTCGATTGAAAGGTCAACAGTTCAGAGGTTTGAATCCCTAGTGCTGCATAACGGGGTGAGCTTCCATTACTTGTCCCAGCTTCTACCAACCTAGAAGTTTGAAAGCACGTCAAAAATGCAAAAATAGGGACCACCTTTGGTGGGAAGGTAACAGTGTTCCATGTGCCTTTGGCGTTTAGTCATGCTGGCCACATGACCACGGAGATGTCTTCGGACAGCACTGGCTCTTCAGCTTTGAAACGGAGATGAGCACCACTCCCTAGAGTCAGGAACAACTAGCACATATATGGGAGGGGAACCTTTACCTTACTTTGAGCTTGAGTTTGTACAGTTTTGAGATGAAAGTCCCTGATGTGTCCCTCAAAGGAGAGGTTTGATCTGAGCCTGACAAAGTTTGGGCAGTCCTTCACTTGAGCCACATATGATCCTGAGCACCAGCCATGCCCTGTTGGCATTCAAGCTAGGTAAGATGGCACGTTAGACAAATTAGCATCCGAGCTGGCCTGACATCTAATTCAGTTTTTTGAGAAACTTCAAAAACCAAATTTGGAGCCAAAAAATAATCTCTGCATACAGATACTTCTCTGTTTTGTTTATATTCAGATGCTGCCCCCCAATGATCTCTATGCATTAATAAATTGCATGAGCAGAATGGGGAAAAGGAAAGAAAAGAAAAGGAAAGGAAAGGAAAAAAAAGAAAAGAAACTTCTCTCTGAGTGAAACTTGGAACACAGCATGAACCGAAGCACCTGGGGCAAAATCTCTTCTCTTATTCTGTTTCCTGAGGATACAGCTGAGCCCAGGTTTTCTGGCATTCACAATCAGTGTTCAGTTTGAAACAGATGCTGTTCCTGTGAAAAAAGAAAAAAGAAACCCAAAAAAACAAAAACGCAAAGGTTGAACGTTTAACCGGAGTTTATGGCTTAGCTTTCCACAGAAAAGGGGAAAAGTCCTAATGTCCATTAAGCGAGGTATGGAAATAGAACATTGTGCCAGGAAAAGATGAATACTGACAAAAGTAGGCCATAAAGAAACAATTATCCTCTGTATCAGGGGTGGGCAATCTTTTAATGGTGAGGGACTCCATTCTTTTGATAATTATTCTTTTAGTTCATGTTAACATACTGAAGAATGTATGACTGAAAGGTTTGGCCAGGTTTGGATAGGGTTTTTTTTTTTTTTTAAGTGATTTATGGCAAACTTGGTAGATTAATCTTAACAGAGCCTTAACGCTGCATGAGTTTTAAGAAATAAAAAGAAAAATAAACTGCTGAAAATGGCTGATTTGCTATGAAATAACTGTTTATGTACTGTACATGAAGTCCTTGACTTACAACAGCTCATTTAGTGACTGTCCAGAGTTACAATGGCACTGAAAAAAAGTGACTTGTGACCGTTTTTCACACTTACGACTTGCAGTATCCCCCTGATCAAAAATTAGGCACAGACAAATTTAGACATATTTAGACAGAAATTATATTTAGACAGAAAATATGTAGCAGAAATTTTGAGTAAAAATTCTGACTAGTCCCACCTCCATCTATTCTCTGCCTCCCAAGTCCCAGCTGATCGGGAGAAAACGGGGATTTTGCAGTAACCTTCCCCTGGAATGGGGTGGGAATGGAGATTTTACAGTATCCCTCCCCTGCCACACCCATCAAGCCATGCCCACAGAACTGGTAGTAAAAAAATTTGAAACCCACCACTGGTGTGAGATAGATAGGTAGGTAGGTAGGTAGGTAGGTAGGTAGGTAGGTAGGTAGGTAGGTAGATAGATAGATAGATAGATAGATAGATAGATAGATAGATGATAGATAGATGATAGATAGATAGATAGATAGATAGATAGATAGATAGATAGATAGATAGATAGATAGATAGATAGATAGAATACATATTGTATCTATCTATACCCATACCCATACACACACATATATTTGTGTGTGTGTGTGTGTGTGTGTGTGTAGTGTTTTAGTGTTTTACAGCCCTCTCTAAGTGGTTAACAGAGTCAATATATTGCCCCCCCAAAATCTGAGTCCTTATTTTACTGAGCTTGGAAGTATGGAAGGCTGAATCAACCTTGATCCGGTGAGAATCAAAATGCTGTCAGTGAGCAGAATTAGCCTGCAATACTGCATTCTAACCATTGTGCCATCATATACATATACATATACATATACATATACATATACATATACATATACATATACATACACATACACATACACATACACATACACATACACATACATATATGTACGTGCGTGTGTGTGCAAATGTTTATACATTCTTAACACAAAACAAACCAAATAAATTTCTTATACATTTTTGATATGTATCTGTAGAAATGAGTATTTTTTTAAAAATGAATATTTTTTAAAAAAAACAACTACAATAGGAAAAAAAATCCCAGTAGTGTTTATATGCAAGGAAATATTATAAATACATTGGTAGAAAGAAAGAAAGAAAGAAAGAAAGAAAGAAAGAAAGAAAGAAAGAAAGAAAGAAAGAAAGAAAGAAAGAAAGAAAGAAAGAAAGAAAGAAAGAAAAAGACTGAGGGAGGGGGAAAGGAAGGAAGGAAGGAAGAAAGGAAGGAAGGAAGGAAAATTCTCTATCAATACAGAATTTATTCAGTCCTTAAGCTTATCATGAAATCGAGACTGTATGAAAACATATTGCTTCATCTTCTCATCTATAGAACATAAAGACTTTTCATAAATAGATAAGTGATTCCTATCATGAATGTATTCCTTCCTATCAGGAGGATAGATTTTGTTCCATTTACATGAGATTGTCTATTTTACATTTTCAGGCTCAGTAAAGCCAAAGTTATTCATATAATGAAAATATACATCTTATGGAACTGGGTGGCCTCCAAATCCAATCAATCAACTCCATATTTTAGGAATGCAGTTATAGAGGAGTATGGAAGTAATGCTAAAGAAAAAAAAATAAGAACCATTAAATAAATTTAATCCTGGGAAAGAAGATCTGATGAAAAAAACCCTCAAAATATACTTGCCTTGATTATGTTTGGCATAAGAAGGACAGAGGAATTCTCAGACATTCAAGAGTGGTTATTATAGCCTTTAACAATAAATCAGAACTTCAGTCCTTGGGTTGTCTGTTCACAGGCCTGGTCTAGCTGACATTAACAGAACAACAGAGTTGGGAAGTACTTTGGAGGTCCTCTAGTCCAATCCCTTGCTCAAGCAGGAAACCCTATACCATTTCAGACAAATCACACTTGGCCAATAAAGAATTCTGTTCTGTTCTGTTCTGTTCTGTTCTGTTCTGTTCTGTCCTGTCCTGTCCTGTCCTGTCCTACCCTACCCTACCCTACCCTACCCTACCCTACCCCACCCCACCCCGTTCTATTCTATTCTATTCTATTCTATTCTATTCTATTCTATTCTATTCTATTCTATTCTATTCTATTCTATTCTATTCTATTCTATTCTATTCTATTCTATTCTATTCTATTCTACCCTACCCTACCCTACCCTACCCTACCCTACCCTACCCTACCCTACCCTACCCTACCCTATTATATTATATTCTAATGTTGTCCAAGCTCTTCTTAAAAACCTCCAGTGTTGGAGCACCCACAAGTTCTGGAGGCAACTCGTTCCACTGATTAATTGTTCTAACTAATTAGTTTAGCATGTTAATCTTCAACAATTACATATTTTTCCAAAGTTGAATTAACATATGCTGAAAGCTACAGCTAGAGAAACCCAAAACATATGAGTTAAAGAACCTATATCTTTTTATAACACCAGTCCAATAGACATGAAAATGATACTTTTATGACACACTAATTACTTTATTGAGTCATAAGAAGGATGTTTTAGATTTTTAGAGCCATTGATTTTGCAAGATTGGCTATTACATTTTTTTTCTTCTTCTACAGTAACTGATGCCAACATTCATTCAGGTTTTTTTAAAAGGAAAAGTTCTTATAAAATGCAATCATTAGACTTGTTTCAATCACTCCCTTTAAGATCCTAGGATATGCAAGTGTGTCTAATATTGCTAAGACATCTAGGCATGGATGTTATTGGTACATTTAGGTAAATCACATTTGGTACACAATTTTAAAAATAACCATTATGGATCAACTGTTCTATTTCTCTTTTGTATAGTCCAGGTGTTCTAACAGAACCACAGATCTAACTACAACAGCACATATTTATACATATGAATGATCATAAGAAATCATCTCCTCTTTTGTATGTCATTTTTTTTAAAAAAAAGAGAGATGCATTAAGTCACCAATTTTAAGATCTCTCTTTTTCATTGATACCTCTTCTCCAAATGTGCCTCAGGCTTGAGGAACAATAACAAACACAACATTCTAAAGATCCACCATCACAAATCTACACAGCCTCATTTTCTTCCAAGCAAGGACAAACAGCATCACAAATTCACAAAACAAGTGAAAGCATGTCTAGCTGGATGGACAAAAATCCAGGTTTTTTTTACAAATGTTACAAGGGGAGATGTACTTACACCACTGACTTGGTACTTTAATTCTATGTCATTGCATTGAAGCATTGCTTTGAAGCATTTTTGTAGGATGCACAAAAGTGAGAAAGACAAAGAAGAATGATGGTCTTTATCGTTATATGCAGAGATGGTATTCAACCGAACCGGTAGTAGCGACCTGCGGATGGGCTCGCCTACCCACCCCAGCACTAAGTCATCCCGTTTATCCACATTTTCAAGAAGCGCGCATGTGAGAAAATTGCATGCACGCGCTGACATTTTCAGTGCTGGGTGCACTGATAGGTAAATTATGTGAATTACACTCTGATTATATGGCAGTGTTTCTCAACCTTAGCAACTTTAAGGAACGTAGACTTCAGCTCCCAGGATTCCCCAGTCAGCATGCATAACTGGGGAATCCTGGGAGTTGAAGTCTGCACATCAGTGGTGGGTTGCTCCCAGTTTGCAAGATCCACTAGTAAAAATTTGTAGTAGTTCGGAGAACCAGTAATAACATTGGCTGGCCACACCCCCAAACCAGTCCCCAGCCTGGTCGCCACTTGATTACCAGGGGTAAGTTCTAAAAATTTTTATACCGGTTCTGTTGGCGTGGCTTATTTGTGGGCATGGCTTGGTGGTGGTGGTGGGTAATGTGACTGGGTGGGAGTGGTCAACTTTTTTTTTTTTTACCTTTAAAAGCATTTTTCTACAACCTCTACACCCACAGAACCGGTAGTAAAAAATTTTAGAACCCACCCCTGCCGCACATCTAAAAATTGTCAAAGTCAAGAAACACTGCTATGAGGTAACATTAGATAAGGTAGCACTGCTACTATATAATGTAATATACCCCTCCCTGATGGTTATATGGATTTAGCTGACATTGTCGGTCATTTTAGAAGGAATTTCATGTATTTTAGTAGCTGTAATATGAATTGATGTGTACATAGGTAGCCAGCCTGCATCCTGATCCAGAGTTGCTTTAATGGACTTTATTTGCATCAATACTCAATAAGAAATGCATACAGAAACCTGTTATCTTCGGTTATAGCTGTGTCAGTCATGAGTTAGATTTGCTTAAACCGTTCACTTTTTTCATCTATGAAATCTATTCCAATCAGCAACTTGACAAAATGAACCAGATCTCAAACAACACAAGCCAATATCTTGGAGAACAACAGGAACAACAAAGCAATCCCTTATGTCAGCATAAGATGCAAGATAAGTAACAAAATGTGATGTGACATAAGTCAAGCAATGTAATATGACGTGACACTACAAGTAAGCACACGCACAAAACCACGTTTATTTATTTTTTAGCTGAGACGCTTATTATCTTCCAATGTCTGATCTGAATCTTTTGTGAAGGACTTAAGTGGAGTGAATGCTGTTACAATTTGGCTGATGTCATGAGTTTAATCACGATCTGGATTCAGCCAATTTTCTGGCAGCCATCTCAAATCCCATGTCCTTTCAAATCAGTCTCTGAAAAAGATGACAGACCCCAGCAGCGTTGTCCTAAACAGTTAGAATGGCAATATTTTTGGATCACAATCCTGAATACCATTAGGAAGGCTATTAAGATTCTAAAAACCGCCAACAAGCTCCCAGTCGTAAATAATTGCAATTATTATTTGGAAAGTAATCACAAATAATAACACATAGATGAGCAAAAATAACAAATCTGTCTTGAAGCAAAACACAGTGTTAACTTGCTCATGAATTGCATTAGTATCACACATTGGTGGGGTCTATTATTTTATTTTAATGTCAGACCTCAGAAGGATTAGGCTAAAGGATGGGTTCTCTATTTTTATTCATTTTATTTTACCAACTAATGAACGTTTAAAAATACACTATGTGCAATAGTAAAGGTGCAACATGGAGACAAAATTAATAAGCTTACCAATAAAAAATAAGTAAAAGGGGAGGGGGAAGAAAGAAAGCCAAAGTCCTGTATTTAGATAGGCATAAAGACAACTGAATGATTGCTTGATACAGTATTTACAAGGCAGTTTCTCTGCAAAGAACTGTAAGCTTACAGAATTATATCAAATTTTCTTTCTTGGTTAAAAAAAAAAATCATTTTTAATGCTACCTCTGTTTGTGAAAGCATATCTACCAGAATTTAATGGTAGAAGGTAGGCTTTGAATGCAGATTAAAAAAATATCAGAATGTAGATAATGAGAAGGACAGTCTTATGCCTAATACTGTTGGGAGTGTATCACAAGTCACAAAGCATAGAAAAATGTATTACCTGCTTTAAGGAAATTTCTTATGTTCCTAATTGTAATACAGTATGACTTCTTAGTTTAATCCAATGAGGTTCTTTACCCAGAACTATTAAAAAGTTGAGAGACTTTAGAAATATGAGTTATAAATATATAAACATGCCAGAATCCATTTGGTATCATGGTTAAGGGGCTGGATTAGACACTGTGAGGAGCTCTGGTGGCGCAGTGGTTAGAATGCTGTATTGCAGGCAAACTCCGCCCACTGCCAGGAGTTCAATCCTGAGCAGCTCAAGGTTGACTCAGCCTTCCATCCTTCCGAGGTTGACAAAATGGGGACCCAGAATGTTGGGGGCAATATGCTGACATTGTAAACCCCCAGAGAGTGCTGTAAAGCACTGTGGGGTGATATATAAGTCTAAGTGCTATTGCTATTATGAATTCTAGTCCCCTTCTAAGCTTTCATGCTGTATGACTTTGGGCTGGTTATTCTCTCCCATCCCACAGGATAGTTGTGGGGAAAAAATAGGAGGCAGGTGCATTAGGTATATTGCCTGGAGTTGTCCAAAATCAGGTTGGGAGGATATCATCATTATCCAATCCCAGGAAAATTGCTTAGAGCAGTGGCGTCCCTTTATATACACAATTTCAAAGATTTCTTGGTAAAATACTTATATATATATATATATATATATATATATATATATATATATATATATATATATATATATATATATATATAGTCTATGGATATACAAAACTGCTTTGTGGAAGCAGCTTGAGAACATTAGAATTGAAGGTCTTCATCTTTTAGCCAGCTGCCCAACTCTATAGAAATTGAATCTTGGAAAGAGTAGTAGGTATTGTTTGACTCTCGGCTACAAACATGCATATTCATGCACATGACAAAGAAAGTGTACAGCTTCTTTGCCTTTCTTTCATCTATAACTATGGCTCTCTAATTACCCATCTAATCACCTAATGTGATATCCTATTGCTGATTGCATTTTGTGTACCGATGCATAAGAGGATTAATCTTTCTGTTCTCAGATGTTGAACATTGTTACAGCAAATTTTTGAATCGGAACAGTTGAGCAGTGCTTGCTTCACTATTGGGCTAATTTGTTACTGATGCATTGTGATGGTCAAGGATCAGAGGAGATATTGGCTGCATTTTTTTTTTTTTTTTGAGTCATGCATCAGAATTCTCCCACCAGTATTGACTTGTTTCAAGTCACTAGAAGAGATAGGGAAAGCAAGAAGAAAGACAGAGCAATGACTTCAGAGGATAACAGAAAAAAAAGCTGGAAGGGACTTCAGAGGTCTTCTAGTAGAACCCCTGCTCAAGCAGGAAACCTTGTGCCATTTCAGACAAATGGTTCTTAAAAACATCCAGTGTTAGAACATTCACAACTTCTGGAGGCAAGTTGTTCCACTGATTAATTGTTCTAACTGTCAGGAAAACCTTCCTTACTTCTAGGTTGCTTCTCTCCTTGATTGGTTTTCATCCATTGCTTCTTGTCCTACCCTCAAGTGCTTTGGATGATATGAAGACGATAGGGAGATGCGCTGGAGCATTGACTTTAGGAAATGCCCAGTGATGTTGATATTGGATGTTTTCCTGAACTGTCTTCTCAGTTACATGCATCTAATGAAATGTGTTCTTTCCATCAATTCCCTGGTCTTTAAGATGGCAGCAGATTCTGTATTCCTTAGGAAATGCCTGGTGGTTTCTGGCACAAAGTGCTAACTCAGCTTTCAAGTTGCATCAGCGTTCTGTCCAGAAGAACTGGGTGTGTAACAGTTGCTCAGCCCTCAGCTCATATCAGCATAAACACTTAGTCACAGCTGACATATTGATATGTTAAATGAGTGTTGCTTGTGCACAATGAGGTCACAGAAAAATTAATGAATGGGCACACACAGCCCCCTTCAAAATAAGGTAGAGAATTCATGGAGTAAAGCAGGCCCCTAAAATGCAAGCGATCTGCTATGCAACTCCTTTTTTCAAAAAAATGAAAAAGAAAAAAAAAAGCTCTGACAGTTGAGTTCTAAACAGTTAAATATGAAACTGTCAACAAGGACCTGTCTTAATAACCAAACTTGAGGCCTTTTATCCTGGAAGATTTATGAAGTAATTTTAAAGAGGCCCAAGCAAACATCTGTCAATAAATTGAATGCCGGCTACAGGATTTACAAGCAAGACAAGAATTTCTCATTAAGTGCACATTAGCACTGTGGGGATCATAAATAGTAAGAGGCCAGGATGCTGAGCCTCTCAAGCTGTCATTAAAACACTATCTAAGAACTAATGAGGAAGTGATGGAAGGGTACTAATGATCCCTCAGGCTCCTTTCATTCGGCAACGAAAAGAAGAGCATGCGCTACAAGTGCTCAGCCTGCCACAGCTGAAGTCTTTGTAGGGAATCAGAAAGATGGCAAAGAACAGCATCCCTGCAAAGTGCCCTCTGTCACTGCCAACCATTTCTCAGTTCTGTCAAGAGCTGATCATTGGTGAAGCAGGGGAAAGTTGGCAGCAGGCTGGTACAGTTGTCTGTGAGTCAAGGCTGGTTGGAGATTCTGAGATGGTTCATCATGGATTGGGCAAAGCCACTCTTGTAACCATTTCATCCCATCAAAGTCATCCCCTGCCCGACTTCTCTGACTTGTAAACCAAAACCGAAACAACCCACCTCTCTCCAAAGGTGCTTTTTTTTCTGACAGAACTGAAGAAGCTTTTTGGATAAGAGGTGAAACATCTTCAAGGAAAAACAAAGAAAGTCCAGTTGCCTCCTGAAAAAGCACCTTTGGGACAACCATGATCTAGATGACTGAGTATATTTAGACAACCCACCATACCTCATGGGAGTTTCATCTTGATTGTGTGCAAAGTTGGTGAAGCTGCCGAATAGGAAAAAAGAAAATTTGCCTATGAAAGAGCCAGTGGGCATAGACTCATCTTGTCCACTTGTTGAGGAAAAGGAAGTTTTAGCAAGCTTTTCTCCACGTCTCAAGAACCAAACCTAATTTGTTTTACTTTTTTTTACTTACAACTGCACAAGAGTAAATGAAAAGCCAGGATTTGGGAAAAGTAAATTTGTCCTTATTGGTTTCACTCAGCAACATATTAAAAAAAAAAACTTCACACATAGTCTAATGCTATTTGTATGCGCAAGGAAACCTAATACATCATATACCAAGTAGAGGAATTCTGTAAACATAAAATATTTTTTTTAACTGGATTGTATTGTGGCAAGGAAAAAGGGGGAAAAAAAAGATTTGGGCAACAGTAAGCCAAACTGTCTTTTCCAATTGTTAGTGGATATGATGAGCACAACTACCTCCTAATTCTAAAATTCTCTTTTGTTTCTTGCTTGCTTTGCATCTTATTTTTGATCAAATTAAAAATGCGAGACAATTCATTGGAATTTTTTTTAGTTGTTGCAGGTTTGTGAGGGTTTTCTCTCTCTCTTTCTCTCTCTCTCTCTCCCTCTCTCTCTCTCTCTCTTACACACAAACAACACTGTAAAAAACAAACATCCTGCCATGCATTTCCTTTGAGTGAATGGGATGATCTGCCAATAATGGCACCATTATGGCCGTGACAGCTGTATCCATCATTCGTAGCTCAACATTTCATACAAAAGCACCATATATCAGGGAAAGTCGAGTACAAAGGCATTATAAGCAGTTACATGCCGAAAAGTGGTATTGCAAACTGTGCCGATTAGGGAAATGCCTGTACAGTAAAATAGCACATGCATTTTCTTTTCTTTTCTAACTTACAGAAAATGTCTTGAAATGAATGCATGGGGTGGTGATACGGACCTGATTTAAGCAGAGACATGGTCGATTTCATTTCAAGCTGCCACGGGACCATTGTCTGTTAAAAGGAACACCCCATCAAAAGACTGCTTTTGAAGCTTCCTATTCTCACTCAGAATGGAATAAAATGTATTAGGGAAAGAGAACAACGCATACATGGCTTTAAATAAAAGTGCGTGTGAAATGTGATAAGATTGCAGGCGTCTTCTTGATGGGAAATATTTAAAATATTGTGAGAGTAAAAATAAGGTGATACCACAAAAAGAGATTAGTGCATCTCTTGTTATGTGCATGCGATAGTTATACTGATTAATTCAGTCGTTTTAATGAAAGATTATTAAGACCACGATTTTAAATAATTTGAGATTTGTTTGAAATGCACCCTTTTTTTTTTTTTTTTTTTTTTTGCTGTTAATGAAATTTGGCAAGTACTGTACTTCAAAGCATATTCTTTAATTACTTTGTCTCTTGGAAACACCACCATCACTAACCCATTTATGTCAATAGTAATAATTATTATTTCTAAATAACTTTGGCACATTAGCACTTAAACCACAGATATTGTAACATCCCTTTTTCCAATTTGGTCTCCCTCTAATAGATTGATTTTAAAACCTTACCAGTGATATTAATAAATACACATTTCTTAGATGTCTGTCTATCAGGAGAAGGTAAATTGTTGTAATTAAAGTGTTAATAATATGCACATTTTTTAAAAAAAAAATTTTATATGATGTATCAACAGTCTATGACCATCTTCCCAAACTACCGTGTTTCCCCCAAAATAAGACTCTGTCTTATATTTTTTTTTGAACCCTGAAGTAAGCACTTCGTCTTATTGCCATGCGCTCAAAAGCCCGATTGGGTTTATTATCAGGGGATGTCTTATTTGGGGGGAAACAGGGTAGCTCTAAAAAGTTATAGCTGAAACATTAAAACAAGCAACTGCTTAGATCTACAAATGATGATGCTCTTTAATTTGTATTTAAATTATACTTCTCATTCAAAATGTTCTCAGAAGAATTCAACCTTAGTTCCACTAGTTAAAGCTGCTAACAACAGTCTACATTTCAGAATTTTTATTATTAGCTTTAACGTTATACAACTGCTTTATTTCCTTTAATTTCCCTAATTCAAGAATAATTTAATGATATTGCCCTAGATAAAACTTAAAAAAAAGAGAGGGGAAGTTCAAATATGATCTACTTTTAAGGTTTTGTTCAAAAAAGCCTATGAAATATTAATAACTTTAATATTTGAGGAGAAAAAAGAAACTCTTTAATCCTGTTGGGACATACTACACACCTGGATGAAATAGAAGTAACTGGCAAACAATAGAATTTCCATCCAGAAAAATGCTATTACCAAGTTTCTCTCTCTTTCTCTCTCTCTCTCTTTTTTACTTCTTTTTACTTAGACAAGTACAAAAATAAGCAAGCAAAATGTATCTCATGGAGTGTCATTCTTTGAATATTTTTAAAACAGAAAAAGAGTCCAATGAAGATAGAGCAATTATTAAGAAATAGCAAGTATTCCAAACTTTGGAGAATGAAATGACTGTTACTCAAACTTTCAAATTTTTGAAATAGCATTTTCTTGCTCACCACCCCAACCCAAATCATGAATATCAACTCCAGTCAAGACATCTTTGGGCAGTTGGCCTATATTCTTTATGTCATTTGACTGGATTTAAGTGGAGAGGTGCAAAAATTTTCCAAGACTTATGTACAGCAGTGCTTATATCTGGTAATATGTAAATTACACCCACAAGAACTAGGAAAGGGGTAAATCCTACATGCTTGAATGACATCAAAGGGTAGAGGCTTAATCAAGGCATGTCCTGTCTTCTTGGTAAAATAACTGCCCTCAAATCTCATTGATTATTCCATGGAGGATAAAGTATGGGACCGTCATTTTCAGGGATTCTAGAAACTCAATCATGAAATGTTATCAGTGATATTAGCAATAACACTTTTGGTATTAAGCTACAGAAAAATAAGAGTTACTGTTTGTCCATCAAACATACAAGATTCAGGATATCTTTGAAAAAACAGGTTTTAATTAATGTTTCACACTGTTGAATATTTTACCAAGGTTTATTCCAAGGATATCATTTTGATGAAACTATGAATGCTTTCAATATGTCAAAATCACCTTATATCTACATGAAATGCAAATGGGTATACCTATAAAACAGTATAATGGGAACATCTATATCTATATCTATATATCTATATCTATATCTATATCTATATCTATCTATATCTATATCATCTATAGTGTGTGTGTATGCATATATATATATATATATATATATATATATATATATATATATATATATATATATATATATACACACACACATATACATATACATATATGCTAGTTGTTCCCATATTCATCTTCATTTCAAAGCCGAAGAGCCAGCACTGTCCGGAGATGTCTCCGTTGTCATATGGCCAGCATGACTAAATGCCAAAGGCTCACAGAACGCTGTTACCTTCTCACCAAAGGTGGCCCCTATTTTTCTACTTACCTTTTTTACGTGATTTCAAACTGCTAGGTTGGCAGAAGCTGGGACAAGTAATGGGCGCTCACCCCATTGATGGTGGTTGATATTCCAGAATTCTAAGAACTGTAGCACAACATACCCTGTTTCCCACAAAATAAGACATCCCCTGATAATAAGCCGAATTGGGCTTTTGAGCACATGGCAATAAGGCCAAGTACTTATTTCAGGGTTCAAAAAATACATAAGACAGGGTCTTATGTTCTCCAGTCTTTAGATACGTACTCCCCTATTGTCTTCTTTCTTTCCATTCCTTGAAAATACCTATCTCAAGGTTTCCATAATAACATTTTTTTTAAAAAAAAGAAGATTTACAATGTTTTCTTTAAGGAGCTTAATGCAAAGACCTTCAGTGTGTACAGTTGTACTGCTTTTAACTTATTTCTGCAAAGCAGGTATTTTTTGAAACCAAGAATTAGAGAGGGTGCCCTCAGGCTAAATTGCAGGGAGTCCCAAATGAGCATACCCTTTGAGAAGAAAATCAGTGAAGAAGAAAATGAAGATGACAAGGCTGTTGCTTCTTAATAAACATTATCACATTTCCAGCGTGTATTATTTATTACTTTTCTTTCACTGATTTATGTTCTAAAGCATTTAATCTAATATGTATATCTACATACATATATTTCATTCTGGCTCCCACCCCCTCTTTAACAAATCTCGCCTTAAAGCTCCTTCTGCACTTTAGTGCAGCCAAATTAAAATGTTAATTTCGGCAATTTTCTTCCAGCCCCCCTTCCCTATTTCCAGTAAGTTGCAGAAATATGATTAAATTAAAGGCTTGTGATTGAATCTCGTTGTGTTATAAGGTTTTTCAAATTAAAATATAGCACCAGATTTAGATTGAACACATTTGTTTGGGTGGATGTAAGTAAGGCTGTGTTCTTTCTTGGGGATAGACCCCTTAGGGATTGAGCAGGAGTAGTCAGAAGTAAGCATTTAAAGAATTGGACTGCACTTCTTTTGTTGTGTATTTATTTTAACTCTTTTTCTTCTCCTTGTAAACAGCCAATACACTCAAGAGAGCAAAGTCTCTAAAGATATGCCTGTTCTGTTCTATTGTTTTAATGGCGCATCCATTTGCATCTTATCAAGATGGAGGCCTCTTTTGAGACACCGAAAGCATCTGTGAAGAGCCAACATACCATTCAGTAATGAGAATTCACTATTTCTATCCTTATTTGAAATGTGATGCTTCATTTAAAAAAAAATCATGTTATATCAAGGAGTAAATCTCAAACAAATGTCAGAGAAGTCGTGATATTGCTGTTTGAAATCTTCCATTGCGGAATAAAATCCCACCTCCTGATTAATCAACTGGTCATTAGTTGACTGATCTACTAATTAAATGAATGAAAACTTGCAGCCCCAGTCAGAAGCCAGTGATCGGCTTGGCTAGTGATTACTCAACAGTCAGAGGGTTGCAGTCTGAAAGACTAAAAGAGAAGGAGAAAGCAGATTTGATGTTTGTGGTGCTATTAATTAAGCAAGGCAGCCATCTCAGGCAGAAGACAGTAACCAATGGTAAATAAATAGAGCTGGCTTTGCCACATAACCTACATGCTAAGTAAGTTGATACAATGGAGACTTTTCCTGGCACCAATCCTGGGGAAAAAAATAACAAAGAACCAGACTGGTATTATGGTTACTGGGTTAAATTTAGACTGGGGAGTCCAGTTCCAGGCCTTCTCTGAGTCAGAAAGTTCACTGGGTGATTCAGGACCACTTATTCTCCCTCAGGTCAACCTACTGCATAGATTTTTGTGTCAAGTAAAACACCAAAAATGAGAGGGGGGGAGGGATGGAGAAAGAGAGGGAGAAAGAGAGAGGGAGAGGGAGGGAAGAAGAGGGGGAGGAGGGAGGGAGAAGGAGGGAGGGAGTGGGGGGAGGGAGGGAGAGGGGGAGAGGGAGAGGGAGACGGGGAGGAGGGAGGAGGGAGGGAGAGGGAGGGAGGGAGTGGGGAGGGAGGAAGAGAGAGATAACTCTGCATTAGCTAAATGGAATATAAGTACAACATAAGCAAATAATTAAAATATATCAATCCACTGAAAATAATATAAAATTTTGTATATGGCAAGGGGCATATGTCATTGGGTTCTTCATGTTAGGCAGAAAAATATGGTTAATTAGATTGCTGGGAGTGTTTTAGCAGCACCTTTGAAATGAAAGGGTGGGCCTAAAACAGATAAAGGGAAAAAGGAGCCTGAGAGAGGTTGTGTAGCCAAGAATACTAACATGACGGCAAAGGACACATGCTTTCAAAGAATGTTTGAGAAAGAAATCTCACACAGTTGCTGGAAAAATTGAGAAGATGGAAGAGCTGAAGGTGGAGTTTGGTCAATCAAGAAAACAATGGAATGTACAATGAAGTAGGTTTCTGTCAGGCAATAATCTTTATCAAGTTAAATTTCCTATGATGGAAGGATGATTTTTAAGAAGTCTTCTCCTTATAGAAAACTTGGATAAATATAGATAGCTTGAAGTATCTGAACCAAGAAGTTAAACAAAACCACTGGGCTCCAAGAAGTCACAATTTTTCAAAACAGGTAGAAAACTGGTAGCATCCATCTTTCAAATAGATACTATTTTATCACATAATTGGTGAAGGCCCTGTAATCAACCACACCCAGCCTTGGTTTAAAGAATGATCAAGATCAATATTTATAGCAATATCACTTAGATTTATATTTTGCCCCATAGTGCTTTATACCACACTCTGGGTGATTTACAAAATCAGGATATTGCCCCCAACAATCTGGGTCTTCATTTTACTGACATTGGAAGGATAGAAGGCTGAGTCAACCTTGAGCCCATCAGGATCGAACTCCTGGCTGTGGGCAGAATTAGCCTGCAATACTGGGCTTCTGGTGTGGCAGTGCTTTGAGACAAAGGGAATTACTTTCAGCAGTCAGTGTAGCGAGGTGACTGAACTAGGGCTGAAATATCCAGGTTCAATCCCACTTTCACCCATGGAAATTCACTGGGAGACTTTGGAACAGATTATTCCCTAGTCTAATCAACCTCACATGACTCTTGGTGGGAAAACCTGGCCATTTTTTTTTTTTTTGATTCTGGAAGACCTTTACAAATCTGTTGCCTTTAAGATATATTGGACCTTATCTTTCCATAACCTTCCCACCAATCTTCTTCCACAGCGTTTGAACAGTGCCTTTCTAATCAGGCAGATCAGTCATAGGGAACTGTGTGATTGCATTAAGTCTTTCATCAATTATGAACTGGTCTTCCATTTACAATTAAATGAAATAAAAAGAAAAGCTGCTGCATGGAGACTTACAGAGTGAAACAGCAAAGAAACATGCATAGTGTAACTACAGTATGTGACTGACTTAATCTGATTAAGTACAAACTGATTTTTTTATAGGGCAGAATCTGGTTTCTCTTGGACTATTGCACAACACAGAAATGATCTGTCATTCCCCCCCCCCCCCAAGACTCTTTTTCATTTCTGTTTGGCATTCAGTGTCAGAATTTCCTGGTGGCTTTGTATACAGGTACTAGTCAGGATCAATCTTGCTTAGTTTCTTTTAAGACCAGGTTAAATGCTACATGTACCACCAGGGGTGAAATCCAGCAGGTTCTGACAGGTCCTTGAGAACCGGTAGCAGAAATTTTGAGTAGTTTGGAGAACTGGCAAATACCACCTCTGGCTGGCCCCAGAGTGGGGTGAGGATGGAGATTTTGCAATATCCTTTCCCCAGGAGTGGGGAGGGAATGGGGATTTTACACTATCCTTCCCCTGGAGTGGGGTGGGAATGGAGATTTTGCTGTATCCTTCTCCTGCCATGCCCACCAAGCCTTGCCCACCAAACCACGCCACACCACGCCCACCAAGCCACACCCACGGAACCGGTAGTAAAAAAAATTGAATTGCACCACTATGTACCACCATCATCGTAGGTGTTGATTAAGTTTCTTCTATCAGCTGGAGAGCTACAAAATACTGTTTTCAACAACTTGGAACTGCAACCAGATAAAGGTCTACAAATCCAATAATTTGGCATAATTTATTATGGTATGGAAGAGACCCTCATCCCATTGCTTCACAATAAAAAACGCTAGAAAACTTGTTCCTATTTGTCTTTGTTTATTTTATTCTTTTTATGATTGTTTTATTTATTGGTTTTATGGTTGTTGTAAGCTGTCCTGATGGGCAGCCATACAAATCTTCTAAATGAATGAATGAATAAATAAATAAAACAAAAGCAGAGCATTGCAGCAAAAGCACCCGGGTACCCAACTGCTTGCTATTGTCTTGAGGAACTGGGAGTTACAGTCTTCATAAAACAATGTCTGTAGCAACTTTTTTTCCTCATTTGTTTAGGGATGTTCAACTTTTAACCAAATGCACTATTTTTTCCCTAAGATCTGTTGCCATCCAGTAAATATATAACTTGGTTACTAACTATGTCTGCAGCAAAATGATACCTTTGTGGATACTAAAAAAAATTTAATGGTGTGTCATAGTAGCAATTCACTCTGCTAATAGCCTGGTTCAATAATACTCCATTGCATAAACCTCTTTCAAACTTCTGACAAATAAATTCACCTTTGTGCACTCAGTAGCAAGCTCCATTTCACTAACTAATATATTTCTCCCTTATCCCTCCAAATAAATTTCCAGCAGCTTGCTCTGGATCAGGTCACAAATGCTGTATTTTTACCTTGTGCTACTGTTCATCATAGCTTGAGAGAAAATCAGTTTTAAGACAACATATCAAATTATAATGGGAGGGGGGAGAAAGGGAAAGAGAGAAAAAAGAAAAACCTGTAAAAATGTGTGTGCACATTTGTGTACGTGTAAACATATTTCCTTCCTTCCTCAGAATACGTCTGTGTGTTTGTGAGTGTGAGTGTCTGCCTGTATTGAGTATTAATGAATTTCTTAACCAGCAGTAATAGCAGTGGAACATTTAAAAATTCTGTGTGTGCAAGTAGCATAAATTGTATATATTTTACTTGCATATCACTTTATTTTATACAACTCAAGATGGTGAACACAATGCTCATGCTTTCTATCTTTATTCCCACAGAATTGAGTAGCCAAATTGCACTGAAAACACTGTGTTTTACATTGCAATGTCAGTAAATAAAATAAATTAATTAAAACAACAACAACTCCTATAGAAAACTTAAAAACAAGCCACAGGTAACCCACATTTCATCAAAAGCATGGAGCATAGTTCTGCAGGAAGATGATTTTACACATGAACCTTCAGTTTGGAGATAATATAACTGAACAGTAAGACCAGAGACATACAAAGAATGGTTAGTACCTATAGAATGCATTTACAAAATAGTTGTATGATGCACAATGATTCTTGCATTGATGAGCAGTTGGCACATGTAATATGATTAGACCTGTTGGTTTCTATTTTAATCCAAAAGAAAGAATATGGATGATCTAGAAATACATGAAATGGTATACAATATGTTTTTGGAATTCTTTTGCCCAAAGATTGCAGTTTAGTAAAAAAAAAAAAAAAATCCCCAGTAGTTTGGGGCTATTGTTACTTCAGAGATAATCAAACTCTCATGGATTTTAAACTTCAGCAGAATTACCAGCTTTCCTTCCAGATAATGGAGATTATTGCCAGCCCATACACTTTCAACCTAAATAGAAGCATTCAACTTTTACCTCACAGAGTTGTCTTTGGTATGGATCAAGATAAAGGCAGTGAGATGTGCTTTAACTTCAGGGTAATTGTAATAATAACAAAATAAGACAACCACAATAAAAGCATCCTATAGCTTTAAGGCACACTCAGAATGACAGCCAAAAAGACTTGAGAAGGTGTGTGTGTGTGGGGGGGGGGAATGCTGGATCTTTTTTCTTTCTTTTTTTCTTTCCTTTTGGGGGGGGGGTAGCAGAAACTATTTGTATCAAAGATCATGAGCAAATAAGTGCATCATGACAATTTCAAGCATCTTTTATGATTTGATTGTCAGTAGCAAGGCCCACAGGAGAGTGATAAATGCTCAGTGTGAAAAAAATATCTATTTCACTTAGATCACAAATTATGCAACCCTCTGCTTGATAGCACTTGGCAAAATAGAAATGTAGCTGAATGGAGTTGAAATTGTTGCTCTTTCCTAAGACATAGGTAATAACACTGGGGCCCTGTCTTTAGATATTTATAAGAGATAAGAGTTTAAGTAACAGTAGAAGTAATACAAAATTACCTTTAAACATTGAAAACATTCTTACTTTGTTACAAGGTGTAATTTAGGTTTTTCCCTCTAATGGCTTATGTACTGGGAATGATACACTAATGCGGTTTCTCAAAATTTGTTATTTTTTTCACCAAATTATATGCTCTTTTTTTTCCTCCCTGTTTGTCAGTTTTGAAATTCCTCTTAATGGCATCTTTTTGGAGTTCCACAATTTCACTCCTTGTCATTGAAGTTTGTGATATATATATATATATATATATATATATATATATATATATATATATATATATATATACATACATACATAAATACATACATACATATACATACCTACCTACCTACCTCAGAAAACACACACACACACACACACACACACACACACACACAATCTATCTCAAAGTTTGCTCTGTGAAAAAAAGAAGGAAACATTGCCAATACAACCTCTGATATATTTTTTACAGTTATTGAACTAACAATTTCATTGCTGCTGTATTTTCATAATCTCCAAGCAAATGCAGAAAATATGAAGAAAAATCCAAAATCATAATTTCTTTTACCCATAATCATAATTTCTTTTATTTGGTGACAGTAATGCATATTTATTATGTCACCTCTATGGTATATTCTCTAACAGTCCCTCATCCTTTCTCTGAAAAATAGCGAGTGGATATTCTTAGGGAAGTATTTCACAAAATGGCGACTCTCATTCATCCTTTCCTCACTTCTGTGGTTCATCAGATCCGGAAGGCCCTGTTTCCGTGGTGAAATCCAACTGGATCTATCCGGCTCACGCAATCCGGTAGGGCAGCTGGCAGGAGGTTCTGCCCACCTGTCCAGATGTCATCACATCCCGTTTTTGTCCCTCTGCACATGTGCAGAGGAGGAGGTGCACACGATCACATTTGCGATCTGGTAGCAAAGGTAAGTGGATTTCACCCCTGCCCTGCTTGCAAAGTTATTGGTATTAGTGCCAGTTTGGTATAGTGGTTAATCTAGATCTAGAAACCAGGAGACTGTAAATTCTAGTCCCACTTTAGGCATGAAAGCTGATTGGGTGTCTTGTGGGCCAATCATTTTCTCTTAGCCCAGCCTATTTCACAGGCTTGATGACCTTGCTACTATAACCTTTCTAGTTTACAAAAGAATCCGGGGAAAAAAGAACTTGATTAAGAAAGCACTGTAGAAATTTAATCTCTTTTCTCTCTGTAATCCTGTTTTCTTCCCAATTGTTAAAATTTCCAGCTAAACCAAGATTTGCTTAATCATAATTTGTTGACTAAGGTATAAATGCTTGGGGTCAGATATTGCACAACAACTGAAACATGTTGTTGCTTTGCATGTATGAAACGTCAGTGGCTCTTTCCCTCTAACTAAATTTATCCTTTCCCCCTGGGGATTGGTTTAAATAGTACATTTAACTCTTTATGTAGTAATCATTCTCATTCCGTTTCCATCTTTGTATATTCATTAAACACGTGAATTTCTCTTCTCTATAGGTTTAAACAAATCATGGCTACTTCTCTTTCGAGTTTACAAAATAATCATTGAACTAATTTAAATGATATTCCTATATTCATTCTCTCTGCTTTTGGAAGATTCTGCTTACTCTCCTTTCCAGATCCTATTGCTTGTCTCTTGAGTGTTCAGGTGCATAAACAGTACATGGAAATAATCTTGAGGGATGAGGGGAAGAGATGCTGCTTAGCAAACTATCAAATAAGAAAAGGAGAAACCCCTGTTTTAACGGTCAGAGGAACAAACTTAAGAAGGATCCACCTTCTTTAAGTTTCATTTAAAATCACCTAATGCATTACTATTAAATGTAATTAACGTATTACTATTAAATGTATTTATTCTTCTCTTCCTTACTAGTACTATAACCATGTTGCTTGTATCTTTCAATTTATATTGTTTTTATTTGTTTCCTAGTATGATTTGATAGCTTATTAGTAACCTTGACTATCACTAAGAGTTGTATCTTTTTATTTTTGATGAATGTATTTTATTCTCCTTATGTACACTGACAGCATATACACCAAAGACAAATTCCTTATGTGTCCAATCACATATGGTCAATAAAAAAAAAAAAGAATTCTACTATTCCACTAATGGATCTGGTGATTTAAAAAGGCAATGGATGAAGTGTACTTTCAGAGTAGCATAATTCTGTTAATGTAGCCTTCAATAACATACTATTATGAGCCGCGATGGTAGAGTGGTTAGAATGCAGTATTGCAGGCTACTTCTGCTGACTGCCGGCTGACTGCAACTTGGCAGTTCGAGTCTCACCAGACTCAAGGTTGACTCAGCCTTCCATCCTTCCGAGGTCAGTAGAATGAGGGCCTAGATTGTTGGGGGCAATATGCTGACTCTATAAACTGCTTAGAGAGGGCTGTAAAGCACTGTGAAGCGGTAAATAAATCTACAAGCTATTGCTATTAGCTTATCTTGTCATATTTTCCCATCTGGCATACCCGGGAAGGCTTACAGTATATGATTCCTGTTCAGACGAGAAAATATGGTAACAAGACGAGGAATATATGATAAAAAGAGGATTTTTCATCGAGGTGCAGAGCAGCCCCTACCTGTCTGCTTACCTTCACAGCATGATTATATTATGGGCTTTCAGGTAATGTCAGGGACTTCAAAACATAGTTTGAGGGGATATGTGGTTTCACCTCCCCAAGAGTGAAAACCTCAACCTGACATCATTGCTACAACATCTCTAGTATTCTGCAAATTACTCCAAGCCCAGTCTTTTTACTGAACCTTTCCCCGTGGGCTGTATGAAACATCATCCTTCTTTTTAACTAGAATTGTCAAGTCACAGCTGTATTGTAGAACGATTCTGAGTAGTTGTTTCTCCTCATCACCAGTGCCTCATACAGAAGAGGATTATTTTTTTTTATTAATCACTGCTGACAAATATGTAAAAATTGCATGGATTGTTTCATTACGGACTGAGCTTCATTGGGAAATAGGTTATGGTTGGTTGGGCCAAGGGCACATTTCTGCTATTTCTTTAAAACTCCGCTTTAATGGTTTCACAAATGTTTTTTTTTTAATTATTTATTCTATAAGGCTGAAACACAGGTGTTCAGAACAGCAAAGAAAAGATGTGAAATCTATTCTGGTTGGAGGAGAGTTGCAGGAGCACTCTGTTTTGTGAACAAAAGCAGTTGTTGGAAGTGGTGTATCTATTGAATTGCCATTCTTTGGACTTTGGCCAGAAAGGTTCAGATTGCAGTATTTATTATACAGCACACACAAAAAAGATTGACAGGCTGGCTGACCACCTTTCTAGTTAAGTACTCCCTTCACTTCCATTGTGGCTTTGATTAAACAGGTGGTAAGTCCACCAACACATAAAGATCTCTTAGTTTGTGTAAGATGCTTGGCAAAGAGTAGTTCAATGCCATTTGAAACTGTGATCTAGACCTAGACCTGTGATCTAGGTTCTCTACTTTAGCAGCTTAAAGGTATGTGGACTTCAACTCCCAGAATTCCCCAGCTAGAACAGCCTGTGAGAGGTTTGCTCTCACGAATTACTGCACAGCTGATTGGAGCTGTTTATATCCAGTCACGGTCAACCGTCCAGGAACTACAGATGGATGAAAACACCTGAAGATGTGCCCCACATGACACTATGTGGGATGGGGATTGGACATTTAGTCTAGGTCCCTGGGGGGGAGGGATTTGGGGAAACTTTCAATATGTAACTTTGTACCTTTTGGCTCAGATTTTGCTTTTCTTTCGCTGCTATTATCTCAAATTCCCCAGCTGGCTGGGGAATTCTGGGAATTGAAGTCCATGCATCTTCAAGCAGCCAAAGTGGAGAAACACTGATGAAGTAAACAAAAAAGACTGCACCCTTCCTTAACATTGGCTAAATCTGTCCAAAATGTTAGGAAAGAAATTGCTGTAACTGACTGATTGGCAACTCCTGGCCTCTGGGTCAGAAGCAATGTATGTTTGGCCTGATATAAAAACCATGACAGTATCAAGGTTAGTTTAGGCTAGTATTTTCAGTGGCATAAGAGCTATAAAACCTAGTAAGTAATGAGGTGGTGACAACCGCATGGAGATGAACGAAGCAAAGCAAGGAAGGATTCCAGAACTACTATATGCTATATTTATAGGAGGAACAGAAGAGGCCTAATGCCTTGGCTGCTAACTTAGTTTTAAGAGATGATAATTTATTATTTGCACATTTTTCCTTAGAACAAGGATTTCACAGCAGGAATGATTCCATGTTATTATTACAGCGAACTTGGCTGAGGCAGAATAGTTGTTTTAAGGACATACCGGGAACTCAGCAAATAATTGGAAACCCAAGCTCAGATTTTCTCCATTCAAACCAATATTTAAACTAATCTGTGATAGGGTAATAAGATTTGGATAGTGTAGCAATACCGAGCAGGATAGATGGTTCCACAGAGCTTTATTTTTAATGGGGCAGTGAGACGCTTTAAAAGGGTTGTTCAATTTGATGATGCTTCAAGTGAAGTTTAACTTTTTAATCAGGGGTAGGATTCAAAAATGTTAGCAAATGGTTCTCTGCCTGGTTGCTGGGTGGGCATGGCCTACTTGGCCTCCTGCACCACGGTGGGGGGGGGGCATTTTTGCCCTCCCCAGGCTCCAGAGGCTTTCGTTGAGGCTCTGGGATGGCGAAAACAATCTCCCACAGGCTCCAGAGGCCATCCAGCGGCCGGAAACAGCCCCATTTCTGGACTTCTGGTACTTCTGGTAAGCCCATTTTTGCCCTCACAGGATCTCCACGTGAGTCTTGCACTTACCTGGCATCCAAAACTGGCCACATGGAGACTCCTGAGAGGGCCGGGTGGGGGTGGGTGGGGCCAGCAAGTAGTCCTTGCAACTACTGGCTCAGTGAACCAGATGTAAAATTAGCATCTGGTTCACCTGTACCTGTTCGAACCGGCTGAATCCCACCCCTGCCTTTGATGCCATGTTGTGGAACATTATGACATCCATCCTTCCAAAGCAAAGAGGACTGTTGTGTTGCTTCATTTTACTTGCTGCAGTTGCCTTCTCTCCAAAGAGTTCCATGAGTTCCCTGAGGTGGCAGAAAGAGACTTCCGCACAAGCACCACAATGCTGGAAGAAGGTTTGTGGTGACTTGAGGTGACTCACTGCAAACTGCAGCATGTCAGTAATTTAATGATGTGACATGAGTTGCCTCTATGGTGCAAAGTGCCTCATTGAAATGAAAATTGGCCACCTTGTATACCCTTAATTTTTAGTCTTAGGTCATCTGCTCAACTTGTTTCTAAAACTTTCCTCAGGTAACTGAATTATGCAGACTTAATCCTTTTGTAAGAATCTATTTTAAATGACATTCAAAATTTAGTCAGACTGGGAATTAAGATAATGTAGTTCATGGCAAACCATGCCTCTAATTCAACCTTTTGGCCTGTTAGTTTTGCAGCAAATCTTCTTTCTACTATTCCTGCCATGTGTGTGGTAATATAAAGGGATAAAAGGTGAGAGCAGGACAGAATGCATATGACACCGTACTGAATTATATTTAATTGAAGATATTCCTCCTTTCTATTCAGTCTACATATTTTTATATTGGGTCATTACCTCTTGATCTTTCTGGAGAGCATTACTATATTCTGTAATTAGGTATATGTCTATACTGTATTTGGAGTAATCAATATAATGATCAAACATCTCTTGTGCTGAAAATGTGTTTGCAGAAATTGCCAATTTTCCTGTATAAAGCAGAAACGTATAGAGTGTTTCCAAAATCCAACGTTAAAGCACTCCCACCCCCCAGACACACACAGAGAGAATAGTTAACATATATGATTAACTGTAAAGCCAGCTAAACCAGGAGGTAGTGTGAAAAGCTACCTTAAACTAGTAAATTCTGAGACACACAAAATGGCCTGGAGTTGCTTTGCAATACAGTTGAGTATGAGGATGATCTCCCATTACTGACTTGAAATAAAATTAAGCTGGCATTTGTGTACGGTTCAACCAGTCTTGTCCTCTGACTTAGTAAAATATACCAGGCTGGCCCTGACTCACTCTCCTGCACTTTTTATAGAGCAGAAGGAAGTCCAAGACAGCAACAGACACTTTTATGGAGTTAGCACATTTTGAAAGCTCTCGTTGTTACTTTCAGAAGATGGCTGCATTGAGGAACTGCCTACTCACAAAATGGCTTCCACAGCAGTTCATCCCTACCCAAAACAAAAAGTATGCATTTCCCAAAAAACAACATGATGAAGTTGCTCCTTGTCATCTTTTCCAGGTTTCAGGAGGCTTTCAATCACCCAAAGGTACGTTCATCAAAATGAAACTGAGAAGCATGAAGGCACTGCTTCTAATTCTAGGTCTTCTTAGTGTCACATCCATGCACTTCAAGAGAATTGGCCATCCTAGGGTTACCAGATGTCGGCTTCAAAATTCTGGACAAGTGCTAATTGGAAGCAAAGAAGGACAGAGAATCCCAACTCTTTGCTTTCTTCTAGAAATCATCTGGAACAGATATGGCAGCCCTATCCTATCCAGCAGAAGAAAACACTCCATCTTACTAACAGATTGCACTCCAGACACCCAGAAGCTATGAGAGAGAGAGAGAGAGAGAGAGAGAGAGAGAGAGAGAGAGAGAGAGAGAGGGAGGGAGGGAGGGAGGGAGGGAGGGAGGGAGGGAGGGAGGGAGGGAGGGAGAGAGAGAGAGAGAGAGAGATATTCAACTGAAATAACATATAAGTCTTGCTTATTTATTTATTTATTTATTTAATTTAATTTATATTGCCGCCTATTTGCACACAGTGACTCAAGGCGGCTTACAGAAGATAAAACCTCATTTAAAACAATAAAACTAATAAAAAAGAATCAAATAAATTATTATAATATAATAGAATCACACCCCACACCCCACCCTGGCGACAGCAGATCACATGAGCCATTTAAAGGGCTCCATCCTAATACATGATTAAGGGAAGGAGCCATTCTGTTTTACTAATTAGATGCAGGCTAATATTTCATTTCTTAGAAGCATGTTGAGGGAGCACTTTGGTAGGATTTCTGGAAGAGTGAAGCATCTCTTTGAGGTTTACACCAAAGATTATGTTTGACTTTTTCTGGGAAGCTGGTTGACTTTGCTTCCAAGCAATGCATGAGATTAAAGGCACCCACTATAAGAATGCCTAGGGGCTTGATAGGGAAAAGTGCACTAAAAAAATCACAAGGGAAAATACACATTATATTAGGGCAAAATTGCTTACAAAAGCAGCATAAGCTAGGAAAAGTGCACAAAAACATATGTCTATTAGGATAAATGTACATGAAGCTACATTCTTTTTCAACCCAGAGAAAATGAGGTCAAAACAAACTTGCCTTTGGGAAAAATGAGAAACTGACTGAAAGAGAACTTGACAGGGTTGAAGTTCAGTTCATTTGATGCAGGTTTGAGGTAAGCCTGATGTAACTTTATCTTGTATATTATTAGAATACCTAAAACATTTGCAGAATGGTAAAATATATGTGAGAATCAGTTTGGTACAGTGGTCAAATGCATTGAATTAGGAACCAGGAGAATGTGAGTTCTAGTCTTGCCTTAGGAAACGAAGTCTCTTTCTCTCAATTCTAGGAAGAAGGCAGTGGTGAACTCCTTCCCAAAATCTTGCCAAGAAAACTTAATAGACTACTTCAAGGAGCTGTCAGGGTTAACATATAAGAGTCGAGGTGGCGCAGTGGTTAGAGTGCAGTACTGCAGACTATTTCAGCTGACTGCTAGCTGCAGTTCAAATCTCAACAAGGCTCAAGGTTGACTCAGCCTTCCATCTTTCTGAGGTGGGTAAAATGAGGACCCAGATTGTTGAGGGCAATATGCTGACTCTGTAAACCGCTTAGAGAGGGCTGTAAAAGCACTATGAAGCGGTATATAAGTCTAATAAGTGCTATTGCTATCTAGCAGTGATGGCTAACCTTTTGTGTCACCGCATGCCAGCCTGCGTGCCAGAAATGGCATGCGAAACCATCCCACGAGGAATGCACAGCCCCGCTGGCCTGCGTGCATGCAGGAGCGCCAATACTCATGCGTGACTGCGCATGAGTGAACCAGCACCTGAACTTCCTATTTCTGGCATGGACGAGCACCCGATGAACAGCTGGCCATTGCGCATGCACCTGACGTAAACCCACAGGTTTGGGCACTGGCCTGTGCATGAAATGCCACTCTTCTAGATTTTAATGCTCTCATGCGCACAATGGCCAGCTGCCAGGCATGCATGTATGCACAGGAACGTGGAAGAGGAACCAGTGAGGCTGTGCATTCCTTGCAGGATGGTTTCGCGTGCCACTTCTGGCACACATCCCATAGGTTTGCCAACACTTCTATATAGCCTCGTAGGCTCAAAGGAAAGTTAAATACTGTTTGGTTCTGGATTTGGACACATGCCTTCAGTGGGAACTATCTGAATGGGCACCTCTTATTTTGCTGCCTCTGCAAACCTTTTTCCCGCTGGCTCCCAGAAACAGAAGGTGGGCCTTCCTATCATTCAGAGAAGCCATTACTGCAGAGCACCACAGAAAAGCCAGTAGTTCTTGGCAAGACCAAGAAGAGGATCCAATAAAGGAGCTTGAAAGGTTGATTCTGGTGGATACCTTTGTGCAGATTAGGTGATGGAACTGCTAATCAAAGTGTAGCAATGCACAACATTTCCTGAAATGTAAATGGTGGAACAGGTCTAGCTTAGGAAAACCTCTACCACCCAGACAAGTTTGGCAATATATTTAGTGCCAGGGTTGGCGAGTACTCATGGTGGAACCAATCAAGCTGTTAATATATTATTTGAAGTTAAGAAAAGTCCATTTGTTTAAATCTTAACCAAGTGACTGCACTGTCCTGCAGTCCACTTGGTCACATTTCCTTAAAGGCATAAATAAACAAATGAAAGGAAGAAAAGCATTTTTAAATCAGAATTCGATCAGTGATACCAATATAACAAAATATCTGCAGAGATATAAATGTTACAGGATTAATAAAATAATAAGAAAAGGATGCAAAACAGGCTAACAAAGTTTTCTTCCTAGGAAGGCTCTGTCTGACCATCAAAATGCCTATTGTTCCATATCCATCTCTACAAAAATATTAGGACTGTTTCGGGGAGGAGACATAGTAAGAATATGATGGATTCAGCTTAGTGTCAAAGCTATCTTCACTCACTTTAAAATGATATGATAAACACCATGCTTGGAGATAAAAGCAGTTTCTTTAAAGAGCCCTGAGGTTAGCTTGTCCATTGGTAGAAGTCTAAAAATGGATAAAATATATTTTATTTATTATTAAGATGGTGCCCATCTAACTATTGGATAATCTACCCTGTTTCCTCCAAAATAAGACATCTCTTGATAGTAAACCCAATTGGGCTTTTGAGATATGGCAATAAGGCCAAGTGCTTATTTCAGGGTTCAAAAAAAAATAAGACAAAAAAAAATATAAGTTTTATTTTCAGGAAAACATGGTACTCATTAGGAAGCATTACCAGGATAACATTGGGTGATTTCATTCATTCATTCATTCATTCATTCATTCATTCATTCATTCATTCATTCATTCAATTTCTATATCCCCCTCCATCCCAGATTAGTGACTCTTGGTGGTGAACAATTAAAACGTACTCTGGGCCACAGGTCCAGACATAAAACTGGGTCTTCAAGTCTTTATGAAAGGCCAACATCCAGAACTCTGAAATAGAGGTGGGTTTCAGGAGGTTCTGACCAGTTCTGGAGAACTGGTAGTGGAAATTTTGAGTAGCTTGGAGAACCAGTAGTAAAAATTCTGACTGGCCCCTCCCCCATCTATTCTCTGCCTCTCAAGTTCCAGGTGATTGGGAGGAAATGGGGATTTTGCAGTATCCTTGCCCTGAAGTGGAGTGGGAATGGAGATTTTACAGTATCCTTCGCCTGCCACACCCACCAAGCCACATCCATAGAACTGGTGGTAAAAAATTTTGAAACCCACCACTGCTCTGAAGGCACTAGTAAAGTAGACCCTCATTAGTGCTGCTGTTTTCAGGACTGTTGTTCCATAATATTGGCAAGAAAATAGCATGGGTGTAGCAATTGGAAGTCAAGCTCGAGCTAAGATTTTTTTTTTTTTTTTTTTTGCCTTGCCTCCTGGAAAGAAAATACTGTATATCTTTCCCCATTTTTTTTTTTAAAGTCAACTAAAGGATGTTCTCAGAGCTTTTTTTCTGATAAAATGGGAAATGTGAATTGAGTATGCACGTAGCATAGTAAATTATTAATTTATAACTGATTCTCTACAGTTGCGACCCTCCTCTTTTTCCTCCTCCTCCTCCTCCTCCTCCACATTACTTTAACTTTTGTAGAGTATAGAAATCATTCATTCTTTTCTCTCCATGTATGGAAGCATAGCAGTCCCATGTTCAGAATCTGAATTTTAGTCTACTGTATATGACTAAACTAAGCAACATTGAATAAGATTCAAATTTGCACACATTCAAGTTCCACTTGTGCTGAAGGAAGAAGGAAGGATGCCAATCTTTACTGATCTCTCATTGTCCCAACTGCAAAACATCTCCAAAAAAAACAGGAAAAGAGATTTGGCAGAAAAGAGAACTGGCAGAAATTAGCAAGAGCTGAGAGTTAATTCACAAACTAGAAATCACCAGTGAATCTTTGAGATCCAGAGCACACAATTTCTCTTAAAATACCAGAGTTCTTGCAAAGCATTCTTCATCCTGATTCCATCTCCATTTATCAAAGAACAATTTCAATTATGCATCTAAATTAATCTGGATTTCTATTTAGCTTGCCATTTTTTAAAAAAAGTTACTCATAATTCCTGTTATATTTTCTGGTGAAACCTGTCTCCCTAATGTAAGACACAACAATGCTTTCCCTCTTCCCATTCACTAGTCTAAGGGTATCCCATATTCAGGTTACAATGTGTGCAAAAGGTTTATACATATACATATACATATACATATACATATACATATACATATACATATACATATACATAAGCTCATTTCCAGATTTCACTATGAATCTCAACAACTATGCTTTTTTAACAGGAAAATGCAAAGCATTGTGCATCGAGTTCACGTCAATGCTGAATGCACTCATATGAACCCACAGTGAATGCATTATAAAAACACACTACTGGCCAAATGTCCATAATTATTCTATGCATAATTACTGCATGCATTTTGAATTGACAGTTCCTTCATTTTAGACATAAACTCGTATGAAATTTAAGTAATTATCCAGAGTTTACACTTTTGTATGTGTGGAAATTCCTCCTCAGGGTGATGTTTTGTAAGAAATTTTCCAACCAGGGACAGATTCTCAGAAGCACAACTAAAGATGTGTTTAGGTTTCAGCGCAAAAGAGACCAACTGGTCTGCAAATACTACTACTTTTTTTTTAATAGGATGAATTTTGGAAGAATCATCCAAGTGTAAATAAATATTATTTTCCCATTGTTGAATACACATAGTCCTCATTTAATTATGGTAATTGGGACTGGTAATTCTTTCATTAAGCAATGTGATTGTTAAATGTGTGTCACACAATGTGCTGTTTGCAACTTCTTACCAGCTGCCCCATTAACTATGCTCATCAACGCAAGGAACATGAATTTGGGCCAACCCTGGGAGACAGTGGAAGGCAGAGGGGTCTGGCATACCATGGTCCATGGGATTACAAAGACTTGGACATGATTTAGCAATTGAACAACAGCAACAAACTGGCAGTGAAGGTCACAAAATGGTGATCATGTGACTGCAACATGCTGTAACCATCATAATGGTGAGCCATTTGCCAAGAGCCTGAATCATGATCATGTGACTATTGGGACACTATAAGCTGCAGCTAGGAGGACCAGTTGCAAACCTCCTCATTACATTAGGACAGAGTTCGGCAACCTTTAACACTCAAAGAGCCAGAAAGGTCCTAACTGGAAGCCCCCCATTCAATTCTGGAGCCAACTGGAAGTCCAGTTGCCCCACCATAGACTCTCCTTCTAGCGTGGCATCCTTTTCTTTGTCTACCTGTCCTAACTGAAAGCCCTATCAATTGTGGAGCTGATCAGTGACAGGGAGCTGCAGCAGAGGGATGAAAGAGCCACATGCGGCTCCAGAGCCGCAGGTTGCCAATCCCTGCATTAGGATGTAACTTTGAATAGTCACTGAACAAATATTAAATTCTGACTTTCCCAAAAATAAGACCGGATCTTATATTATTTTTTTGCTCCAAAAGTTGTATTAGGGCTTATTTTCTGGTTAGCAATTGAACCAGAATAAGTTAGGTGTTATTTTGGGGGAAATAGGTACTAATTGCATCTGTCTGGCTGATGATCTTAACTGGGGCTTGTTTTTGGGGTAGGGCTTATATTACGAGCATCCTGAAAAATCATGCTAGGGCTTATTTTGCAGTTGGGACTCATTTTCGGGGAAACAGGGTACCTCTATAAAAAAACTACTGCAATCCCTGATATTAAAGTCATATATTTCTAAGAAGTACATTTGCAGTATTTGTTACAATCCTGAATTCTTGGTTTGTGTGTGTGTGTTGTATGCATGTGTGCATTTCAATGAACCATTAAGCTGCTTTTTATTTTTCTTTTAATTCTTCGTCCATTAGAGTAGGAAGCCAAAACATTTGGACAATTTAGTTTTCCATTAATTCTTTTTTTTTAAAGGAGACAAACTGCTCTCTCGTATTCATTTTCATTTCAATTTTCACTGTGCAGAGCCTCCTTTCCAGACAAGTGAATATTGCATATGTCTCATCAGAAGTGTCTGCTTTCATCATCTGTAGCGTATTGTGTCTGGACTCCAATGCTCGTGGCGACTCTAGTCTGCACAGTTTATAGGTTGTGAGTTCCAGAACAACTCTTCAATCTGTTTTATGTTGTTAAAAGGTTAAACATATTGAATCGATGCCCAGAAAAACAGCAGTATTCTAGCATTATTTTTTTTCAGCATCATACCCTTCCAATAATTTAGTGATATATAGAAGCTTTCATGTACTGGCTCCTATAACTATGCATTATCTACATTTACTGGCAATTGCTTTCCATGGATTACAGACAAACTTCTTTCCAAGCCGTATCTCTAGATGCTGGGGATAAATCCTAGGATTGGCTTTATGCAGAGCTGATGGTTATTCATTCAGTATTGTTTTGCAGCTTGAGGAATTACCAGATGTGTGACTTCATTTACCAGAATTCCTAGCCATGCCCACATTGGCTGGGGAATTCTGAGAATTGAAGTCCACACAACTGGAAGCAGTCCAGTTGAGCTACATTAAAAAAAAAAAGATGAAATTTGAGTCTCAGATTAGATTTGGAGCTACATTGTCAGAAATGGAAAGCTAACCTAAGCTGTGATCCAATATAAGTTACAGCCATTGCCTCCTTGATTTTCCTCATTCACTATTTAAAATAAGAATAATGGAATAACAGAATTGGAAGGGACCTTGGAGGTCTTCTAGTCTAAACTCAAGCAGGAGACTTCTGGACAAATAGCTGTTGAATCTCTTCTTAAATACCTTCAGTGATGAAATACCCACAAGTTTTGGAGGCAAGCCGTTCCACTGATTAATTGTTCTCACTATCAGGAAATTCCTCCTTAGTTCTAGTTAGATCTCTGATAAGTTTCCATTTGTTACTTCTTGTCTTGCCCTCAGGTTCTTTGGAGAATAGGTTGCCCCCCTATTCTTTTTGATAGCCCCTCAAATATTGGAAGACTGATATCATGTTGCCTCTCTTTGCTGGACTAGAAAGAGCCAGTTCCTGCAACCTTTCATCATATGTTTTCACCTCCAGTCCTCTAATCATCTTTGTTGTTCTTCTCTGGATTTTTTTCTAGAGTCTCATTATCTTTTTTCTATAGCAGTGACCAAAACTGGATGAAATATTCCAAGTGTGGTCTTACTAAAACAATATATAGCAGTACTATGTGATCTTGATACTATTCCTCTGTTTATGCAGCCTAGGATTGCATTGGCTTTTAATGACATGGAAGTTTTTAATCATATGCTAGCTTGAACACAACAGTTGACCTAAGTACATACAAATATATACACTGCTCAAAAAAATAAAGGGAACACAAGCAGAAGACATCCAAGATCTGAATGAATGAAATAGCCTTATTAAATACTTTGTTTGTTACATACAGTAGTTATGTGTTCCCTTTAGGTGTTTGAGCAGTGTATAAACTACTGTATGTAAATAACAAAGTATTTAATAAGGCTATTTCATTCATTCAGATCTTGGATGTCTTCTGCTTGTGTTCCCTTTATTTTTTTGAGCAGTATATGTTGCAATACTAATCAAGCTAATTTTCTGGAAATCATTTGCAAAGTTATAAATATTATAATAGAGGGTAGAGGCTAGTAGTCACCTGTTCTTGCTGACTTAACAAAGAGAAGGGATCTAGCCTGTCACCTGGAAGTATCAAACAGATAAATTTGAATATTTATAATTATGACCTACATAAAAGGAGGTTGTCATTACTCTTAGAGGAACAACAACAAAACTGTAACTAATCATATTCAGGATAGAGCAGAATCAAAATCCATCTGGAGAATTTTGCTCTGGTTGGCATTTATAGTGTAATGGATATATATCTGCAAAATTTGCCACTTTTTTTTTAAGTTATGAATGAACAGAGAATTAGCTGAGAATGGCTGTCATTCATCTTGAAATTCTCTGATGTGAAAACATTGTTGTGGCAGAATGTATGAGCCCGATACATGTATCACTAGAGTTTCAGAAGTTTGATGGTTCTTTGAGCAAAGTGTTCGTTTGAAACTCCTTCGTGAAGCAATGTAGGCTGTCCACTTCTCATTAAGTGGCCACATTGTAAGACATCACTCTACAGTCCACTCAGGCATAGCCAGTAGCCAGAAGAAACTTTTTGACAGGTACAATTCATGGGCAGAAAATATGATGGAATATCTAACAGAGCTTGGGAACATGAAGAATGGAGCAAGACTATTATAAGAGGGAATTGGACCATTACAGAAGATTCCTTAATCCAGGGTAGGGTAAAAGTTAGAAGGAAACTCAGAATAACTCTACCTTAATCACACCATGAATAAACTGATCTAAAGAATTGCTTTGGTTTTTTGCAATTGCTTTTTGATTCTGTTGTATTACTCTGTTGTGAACTAAGTTAATTCCAGAAATCTGGGTGGTTCTTGTTTTATGAGTTTACAGCCTCACAGGGCTTGATAGACATTGGCTACTGCAAATGTCAAAGGAAGACTAAGAACATAGAAGTCGGCAGAAGGGACAAAAATTCATTGGAACAACATAGCAAAACATGGTTTACAAACCAGCATCCAACATCAAGATGCAAGTATGAAAGGTTGGAGCCTTGTACTGCAATATTGTGTCACCTATTTTCATTTTTTTCCATCATTACAATTTGAATTGGACACCATTATCTGTCTGTGTTAGCTTCTCCCATAAAGCAGAACCTGTCTTCTTTGCACCTGACGTATCACACTGACTGTATACCAAAGCCAACTGTGGCTACCTCATAAACCAGTGAGGTGTTTATGCACACATTAACTAACTGCAACATTGAACAAATGGGGACATTAATATGTGTCGATTCAATGAGAAAAATATCTGAGAGAGCAATCAAGGGCACGGGAGCATAAAGAAACCAAGGAATTGTAATGGTGAGGGCCAACCGACATATGCTTCCAAATGTATGCCATGAAATCAAGGTTTAATCCAAAATAATTTAAATCAGATTTAAGTCATTAAGCCACTGAGAAGCAATATAGTCTGCAAACCTATAATGGGGTATGATTGTGAGATGGTTCAGGATACTGAGAAAGCACTGACAAAGTTTCTCTGGAAAGCCAGTGATCTCTGTGTTTACACCAATGTTTCTCAACCATGGCAACTTTAAGATGCATGGGTCTCAAATCCTGTTTTATTCTAGTCTAGTCTAGTCTAGTCTAGTCTAGTCTAGAATTATTTAGAATTATTCTAATGAAAGCTTCTGTAAACTTTTTCCTCATTCTCTCAGTATGTATAGCCAAAATAGATTGTACAGTTGTGTGAAGAGGGGTTCAACGCAGGCAATGAAGTAGTGTTGCCCTGTTGTGCTGTAAGCTTTGCCCCTTTTGTATAGTTGTACAAAATCCAATAAACATACGAAAAGAGAAGAGCTTGAAGCAATTGTCCCCATTTGCATCAAAATCTTTGGATCCTGCTTTTTTAGATAGGTTAGATGGTAATCATTTAGGTTTTTGAAAATGTATTCGGTGTTAACTTCCACAAAACAAGGAAAAGAAATTTGGCCCATTCTTTAAACAGAAATTGACATTCTTCTTCCTTAGTCATTTTTTAGGTTTCTCATCTCCATATACAGTTTTAATAATAACAAAACACAATAGAAACATTGGTGGATTTAACATAATTCTGTGCTTTGTTTTATACAGCAACTTCTTTTCCTGAGTCTTCTGAATCCTGTTGGATTCTGTTCTGACCTCTTCTTTTGTTTCCTATGGGAGGGGCCAATCACCTCCAAGGTGTGGCTTTATTCCCAAGTCAACCCTGCTTTCTTAGTTGTTCTTGCATTCTGGCAGCTCTGCGCATGTGCACACACCAACCTCCTCACTGTTTGACTCTGAGGCTAGCCCTGCTGGCCGTCAGCGGGCCACAACAGATTCTGACATCCTTCTTCCTACTCCACTATCATTCCATCTAGGATTACTGAAAATTAATTATTTGTAGGCAGCAAATATTGGATTTTGAAAGCTAAAAGGGGCATTGTAATAGAGGCCTGGAGGGATGCGGTGGCTCAGTGGCTAAGATGCAGAGCTTGTCAATTGAAAAGTTGGCAGTTCAGCAGTTTGAATCTCTTGTGCCAAGTAACGGGATGAGTTCCCGTTACTTGTCCCAGCTTCTGCCAACCTAGCAGTTCGAAAGCACATAAAAATGCAAGTAGAAAAATAGGGACCAACTTTTGGTGGGAATGTAATAGCGTTCTGTGCGCCTTTGGTGTTTAGTCATGCCGGCCACATGACCATGGAAATGTCTTTGGACAGCGCTGGCTCTTCGGCTTTGAAACGGAGATGAACCCTGCCCCCTAGAGTTGGGAACGACTAGCACATATGTGCGTGGGGAACCTTTACCTTTATCTTTAAGATAGGCCTGAGATAAATTTTCACCCCAGGAGTCTTCATAATCTATCTCCTTAATTAGGAACAGTTTGAATCAAATATTGTGAAACACTATGATTATGAACTGGTGGTCCCCACACCACTATTTTTGGAATCTTGTTATCAATGTTATTTTTTTTTTCTCGAAAGGCATTTCTTCCCACTATGGAATTCTGAGTTTATTTCTGGTGTTCTCCCTCCAGGTGATCTCAAGAGGTGGAAAACAGTTGTTCCCTCTTTTCATGTGCAGGGAATCTCAAAAGTGCTTTTTCCACCTCAAAAGTCAACTGAACTGTGTTTTCGCTTCTTGAATGAGAAGCAAAACATCTTCTTTCTCAAAGAAAAAACAGTCCAGTTATCTTTTGAAGAAAAAAAAAAGCACCTTTGAGATAACTATGACCTGGATGACTACTGAGAATCTCCATAGACGTATGATGGGAATAGAATAGAATAGAATAGAATAGAATAGAAGAGAAGAGAAGAGAAGAGAAGAGAAGAGAAGAGAAGAGAAGAGAAGAGAAGAGAATTCTTTATTGGCCAAGTGTAATTGGACACACAAGGAATTTGTCTTGATGCATACACTCTCAGTGTACATAAAATAAAAGATACGTTCATCAAGAATCATAACGTACAACACTCAATGATAGTCATAGGGTATAAATAAGCAATCAGGAAACAATATCAATATAAATCGTAAGGATACCAGCAACAAGGTTACAGTCATACAGTCATAAGTGGGAGGAGAATGAAATTTTTAAATTGGAAAGCCTTTTTATCTGCACTGCATTCATGATTCAGAATCAACATGACTACAATCACAGTGGAGCCCATCTCTTATTGTCTCAGACTAGGCAGAAGATAACTTTTCCATATCAAAATGATTGAGGTCTTTCCTAAGAGCTACATGGTTCTCTGCTTTGTAAGAATTAGCATTCTAACAAAATTTGATTTTATTATTATTATTATTATTATTATTATTATTATTATTATTATTATTATTATTATTTTACTTAGCCCTACAGGGCTGTGTGATGAATTTTAGAATGCAATTTTACTCATATTGGATGCAGAGAAGCTCTGCCAAGTCATGTCATTGTGGTTAGATACACAGAGATTTAAAGTAGCACTATTCCAGGAAGGACAATAATAATGCTCTTGAACTTTTGCTCAGTTTCAAGGGAAGACTAATCCAGGGATTTGCTTAACTGAAACAGAGACAGATACATATCTTTCCAAATCTTCATTTGAATTTCTAAAGGAATAAATCTCATTGTTTTGCTGCCTAAAAGATAACAGCATCTTAGAATTAGAAGAAGCCGTTTACATAAATAAATCTAAACCCTGCACAGTGCAAGAATCTAAATTAAAATTCCCCTGATAGATGGTTGGCCAGCATCAAGCTGAACACATGCAATCATGTAGCACCCAAGACAGAGGTGGGTTTCATCAGATTCAGGAGAACTGGTAGCGGAAATTTTGAGTAGTTCAGAGAACCAGTAGTAAAAATTCTGACTGGCCCCACCCCCATCTATTCTCTGTCTCCCAAGTCCCATCTGATTGGGAGGAAATGGGGATTTTGCAGTAACCTTCCCCTGGAGTGGGGTGGGAATGGAGATTTTACAGTATCCTTCCCTTGCCACGCACACCAAGCCACGCCGCCAAGCCACACCCACAGAACCGGTAGTAAAAAATTTTGAAACCCACCACTGACCCAAGACCTCTCTGAATAACTGTACCTCTATCAAACTGTTCTTAGACTTGTTTTTTACATTCATTCAGAATTTATCTTTCTGTAACTAAACCCATTATTCCATACCTTGCCTTCTGAATGACAGAGAACAAGTTTATTCTGGTGTTTCTTTTATATAACATCCTTCCAAGAATTTGAAAAGTGTAAAAAATAATAATATAAATAGAAATGTTCTCAGGAAATGCAACTTTTGAAGCTCTGCTGAACTTTATGCTATGCCATACATTTGGGCCTCCATGAACCCAGAATCCTCTAGAAACCTTGATTGTAGTAGAGGCAGGGGTGAAATCCAGCAGATTCTGACAGATTCTGGAGAACCGGCAGTGGAAATTTTGAGTAGTTAGGAGAACTGGCAAATACCACCTCTGGCTGATCCCAGAGTGGGGTGGGAATGGAGATTTTGCAGTATCATTCCCCTGCCTTGCCCACCAAATCACATCCACCAAGCCACACCATGCCCACCAAGCCACACCCACAGAACTAGTAGTAAAAAAATTTGGATTTCACCACTGGGTAGAGGCCCTTCAAACTGTTAATGTAACAGAATGTGAAAAGAATAAAATGTTGATGGAGCAAACAAATTACTAAAATGTTAGTTATTTTTAAGTTAAAATGAACCATTTGTCCAACAAATAGAAAGTGAGTGGGATAGTGTATGGAATCATAGCAGACCTCTTAAAAGATTAAAATATAAAAGCAGAGGATTATATCTAAATCGAATTTCTCTTGAGTTTGATTCCAAATAAAACCTTATGTAGGTGTAAATATATAATGCACTATTCAGAAACACAGGCAAGATTTAAATGTTGGAAGAAAAGCATAGTTAGCCTTTTTCTTGACAAATATAAAACCTATTTCTTTTTTTTATTATTGAAAAGATTTTACAAATACAATTTTTCCCCCTTTCCCCCCCCCCCAAATATAAAACCTATTTCTTGACAAATGTTCAGTCGAGGATTCAGCAATGATAGTTTGCTGCATTTTGTCTCTGTCTCCTGATCATCCCAAATTTAAAACAGTACTTCCTGCATGTAACTTTCATTGAACTTATCTTATGGGGAAAATATCAGGGACTCAGGAAATCATCATCTAATTCAATAATGGAATATCTGCAAACAAGCAACCAAGCTCAATAAGCACCAAGGACTCCACAGTTCAACGCTGAACTACACACATTCTCTTCTACAGTATTGAGAAAAAAAATTGTTGAGCTGATGACCTACTGATAACTGATGACCTACTGTTGCCTACTTAGGAGATATTGGTTGGACATCTATAACCCAGGGCATCTTTCTAGATGTCTGATTTCCTCCATTTCTGAACATCCTCCTTTGAGAAGATGTTGTTTGACAGCAACACTACACTTATTATGTTAGATATCATGTCTTTTTGCACCACCCTACTTCATAATAAGCAGCTTCTCTTAATTGTTACTTGATAATTAAAGCAAGGTTGTCAGTTCTGAATACCTTGCTGTTGCTATATCAGGAAATTTTGTCCAATTCCACCAGCATCAAAATATATGCTTTTTGCTAGAAAGAGCACTACAGAAATTACTGATCAGCAATCCTGGATCACATCTATGTGAATAATCCAAGTGCTGCATCACCATTATCTCCAGAAGACAATAATTTTTAAGAACATCAGGACAGGCAGATAGATATAAAACAAACCTACAGGTCCTGCCGTGTAAGTTATATTACTGACACCTGCAGGGAATAATATTTATTGGATATAAATAACCAGAAAATAATGTTCAGTATATAGATAAGTATAAATATATAGAAACTGGCCTGTACATACTTTTGAGGCACAATAAATCTGCAATAAATCCTGACCCAGCTGCAAAATAAATTAGAACAATCTGTTGCACTTTAGATGAGAAGATCCAAACCTATCTGAAAGTCAATTTTTGCAGTAAGGATACCACACGATTCAACAATATTGCAAAGGATAGATTTGTGCATAGAAGGAGATTGCACATTTATTATTAATTAATCCCAAACTAAAAGAAAGTATCTGACATGACATCTGTAACAAACCACAATGATGTCAAAGTGACAGTATGTGTGTTATAGCATTATCATGCAAAGGATGCAACTGAATCCCTGTACCATTAATTTTACTTCATTTATAAAATTTATATCATCATGATGCACGTTTCTTCACTTGCTTTTTCCTTTGTGGATCATTCTGACAGATACTTTACTTTGGACTATACCTCCTCCAGGGAGCCAATGCTCCTATTTCTGACTAGGTAAAGATGGTAGGAGATTATTTTGTTTCTAAACTTAGATGCTTGTTTTGCTCATCAAAATATTCTTGCACATGAACAGGCTTGATGAAATAAAGAATGAGTTATATGCTGTAGGTTGGCATCAGGAGAAGCACACCAAATATTTATAATAGAGTAGAATAACAGAGTTGGGAGGGACCTTAGAGGTCTTCTAGTCCAACCTCCTTCTCAGGAAGGAAACCCTATATCATTTCAGACAAATGACTGTCCGCTCTCTTCTTAAAAACTTCCAGGGTTGGAGCATTCACAACTTCTGGAGGCAAATTTTCCACTGATTAATTGTTCTAACTGTCAGGAAATTTCTCCTTAGTTCTAAGTTGCTTCTCTCCTTGATTAGTTTCCATCCATTGCTTCCTGTCTTGTCTTTAGGTACTTTGGCGAATAGGTTGACTCCCTCTTCTTTTGTGGCAACCCCTGAGATATTGGAACACTGCTATTATGTCACCCCAGTCCTTCTTTTCATTAAACTAGACATACCCAATTCCAGCAACCTTCAGTCCCCTAATCATCTTTGTTGCTCTTCTTTGCACTCTTTCTAGAGTCTCAACATCTTTTTTACACCGTGGCGACCAAAACTAGATGCTGTATTCCAAATGTACTCTTACCAAGGCATTATGAAATGGTATCAACACTTCACGTGATCTTAATCTATCTGTTTGTAGAAATAGCAATTTGCCTAACTGCTTGCTTGCTTATTTATCTATTTACTTATCACATTTATATGATGATCCAACTCAATCAATGCAACTCTGGGTAGTGTACAACTATATATAAGTACCAATAATCTCCTGTAACAAGTTAGGAAAGACAAATATTGCAAACATTTTAAGATTTAAAAGTCATTTATTACCATTTTTCCATTTTAGCGTGGGAACTAGCTACACACGGAGTGTATGCTTTGCACTCATGGAGATCAGGAGGGTAACTAGAGATTAGCAATCTTGTCACTTTCACTTTTAGTCAGTACATGTCAGCTGGACAAGGTAGACCAGACTAAGAAACCAATGCCATAAAGGTCAGGACTACTTTTATTGTAACAAGTACAGTAACAGGAGCTTCACTCTCTCTCACTTTACCTTCATGTGAACTAGGGAGGAGCGTGTCTGAGATGGTTTCTCACATTACCGTAGTTCCTTGGGATGGTCTTAAGCCCTGCTTATCTGATTGATGCCTTGGTAGCAGGTCTTTTGCCTTTCCTTCAAGCCTTCTCCTTATGACTCCACAGTACATTGTCTGTCTGTCTGTCTATCTGTCTGTCCCTTCCTTCCTTCCTTCCTTCCTTCCTTCCTTCCTTCCTTCCTTCCTTCCTTCCTTCCTTCCTTCCTTCCTTCCTTCCACCCCCCTTCTCTTCTCTCTCTCTCCTAATTACTGAGATGTAGGTAAAAGTATGATTACAGATCTTAATTCGCACTGAATAGGAAAATAGACTTTAACTGTGCATGTGGCATACGAGCCAATATGTATAAAAAAAACAATAAGCATTATCCTTACCATGAGCAGGCAATGAGTCATGTGGCACAGGTATCCCCCTAAGTAGAGCTGTATACCTGAGTGTACATCTCTACTTTATTAAAAAGATTTATGTGAGTGTATCAGTTCCCCAATGCCATGATGTGCACAGATGAAGAAATTTTTCCCCCATTCTTCAGATTTATATGGTTGATGTGAAATAAATTGAAAAAAAAATAATTGTGATTTTTTTTTTTTTGCATAATGTTATCGTCATTGTTGCTCCTGCTGTTCCATCTAGAGTTCATTGCAGATGAGTAACTAAAATAGATATCAATCAATCAATCAATCAATCCTGGTAATGGACAGAATAACAGAGTTAGAAGGGAGCTCTTCTAGTGCAACCCCTGCTCAAACAGGAAACCCAACACCATTTCAGACAAATGGTTGTCTAATCTCTTCTTAAAAACCTCCAGTATTGGAGTACCCACAACTTCTGGAGACAAGTTGTTCCATTGAGTAATTGTTCTGTCAGGAAATTTTGCCAAGGCAATTCAAAGTTGTATTAATACTTCACATGAACTTGATTCTACCCCTCTGTTAATGCAGCCTAGGACTGGGTTGGCTTTTTTGGTAATTGCAGCACACTGCTGGCTCTTATCTAAGTGATTGTCCACTAGGACTTCAAGATCCCTCTTGCAGTTACTGCTATTGAGCCAGTTAGGTAGCCACATCTGAAGGATGCCTCCTTGAAAAGGCCTGAAAAAAAAAAGCCTTCAGACCAGACCAACATCCAGAGAACTTTTGTTGAAACTGCAAATGTTATAAATTGTCCTGGGAGCTGAAGCATTTCTATCCCACAGATATTCTACTGCGTGGCTTGCAATTGTGCTAAGTAGACATAGTGAGGAAAAGAGAGCAGAGGAATAAAACATCATTTTATTGGCACTCTTGACAGGCATTATATTACACCACAGTGTCATTTGTTTAGTTACTGCTACAGCAATTTCTGTGGAGAAATCACATAAGCAGCCATATGGTGTCTTTGAATGAAAGCCCATTATGCTTTTCATAAGTAAACCACAATGTTTCTGCTAAGGAGAAAAAAGGCTTTACTTTCTATCCAATGTCAGTTACTTTACCTTAAGATAAGGGAAGAGGAATTCTTTCCCAGGTGAATATGGGAGGGTTTTGTGTTGACTAAATGCAGTGTTGTTTCCATTTCACATTCCGGTGGACAACTGGGCATAAGCCAGGAGGGGAGAGCACAATCTCTAGATCCTCAGCCTATTTTCTGGATGAGCATGTCTAGTCACAGGGCACTTCTTGAAAAGAAGCTCTGCTGAGTGTAGAAAGTGAAAAAGATTTACAAAAAAATATCTTGGAACAGCAACAGCACTTAGACTTATATATCACTTCATAGTGCTTTACAGCCCTCTTTAAGCAGTTTACAGAGTCAGCATATTGTCCCCAACAATTTGGGTCCTCATTTTACTGACCTTGGAAGGATGGAAGCCTGAGTCAACCTTGACTTGGTGAGAATTGAACTACTAGCAGTAAGCAATGAGTGAGCCTGCAATACTACATTTTAACCACTGGGCCACCATGGCTCCACTGCACCACATTTTAGTCTTATTCCTTGATTGTGTAGGTGAAGTCATCCAAAGCTTAGAATTCAGAATCATCAGAATGTTCAAGGTACAGGTACTCCTCAATTTATGACCACAATTGAGTCCCAAATTTATGTTGCTAAGTGAGACAGTTTCCCCCCATTTTACGACCTTTCTTCCCACAGTTGTTAAATGAATCACTGCATTTGTTAGGTTAGTAATATGATTGTTAAATGAATCTGACTTCCCCATTGATTTTGTTCATTAGAAAGTCACAAAAAGGGATCACATGACCCTGGGACACTGCAACCGTCATAAATATGAGTCAATTGTCAATTTTGATCATGTAATCATGGGGATGCTGCAAAGGTCGCAAGAGTGAAAAACAGTCATCAGTCACTTTTTTTAGTGCCATTGTAACTTTGAACGGTCAACTATATGAACTTTTGTAATTCGAGGACTATCTGTACTCAATTTAGGTCTTCTTTTTTACATCTGAGTCAAGTTAATAGTCAAAACAAAATAGTCAAAATGGATGCAGCTTGTTGCAGTTACTTATTTCTTCGGTTTTTAAGACTTGCCCGTAACATAGCCCCCACCAAATATCCACCAAGCTGTCTGATTATTAAAAAAAGATCATCAATGTTGAAACAATGCTATTTTAAATATATATATCAAACATCACGTTTTAGACATAAAATGTGTAGAATCCATAAATTGTTGAAAGCTAGTCTTGGTGATAGAATATAAAGAGATCTAATAGGGCAGGGGTGTCAAACTCATTTTCATTGAGGGCCGCATCAGGGTTGTGTTTGACTTCAGTGGTGAGGTAGGCATGGCCAGGGTAGGCGTGGCCACCTTCATATCACTCGTGTCAGGAGTATCTATGGTGGCCCGAGTGCTCTGCCAGCGAAAACGGACTCCAGAGTTCCATTTTCAGCTGTGATGGCCTCCGGCCGTCTTCTGCCAATGAAAACGGAGCTCAGGGGGCTGCCTCCCTGAGCTCCGTTTTCACTGGCAGAGGGCGGCAGGAGGCCATTGCAGCTGAAAATGGAACCTGGGAGGGCCACATGCAACCTTCCTGTGTTCCATTTTTGCAGGCAGAGGCACCGCGGGCTGGTCCTTTACTGCTTCTAGGGCAGCCCCGTATGCCAGATCTAAGCACCCTGAGGGCTGGATCCGGCCCCTGGGCCTTGAGTTTGACACCCCTGTAATAGGGAATTCATTGCTTATGGCACAAATCTAGGTTTTGCCATTTATTTCTACAATTTGAGCAATAGCCACATGACAAATGAATCTTATATTAGAACAGTTCTGCTCCTCCTACAGTACTTCAGGTCATTACATTTTTTTAAAATAAAAATTTGTAAGAAAGGGAAAATACTTGGCTAAAAAGTATTACTAATCAAGCTGTGAGAACTATCCACCATCAGCTCCTGCTATAAATTCGTGCAAACTATGTTCCCCTAACATATTAACCCACTTGAGAAAAATGCTATTACAGGCTAAATGTAGTGAGAAAGCTTCTGAGTGGACTCATCTGTTTTCAAAATGCTACATCAGTCTTCCTCCACTGATTTTGCAGAAAGGAGTTGTAAGAAAGACTCAGTGAGAACGAATGGACAAAATCAAGGGAGGGCTAGAGAAACAGAGGTGAAATGAACAAAGGATGGAGATGGAGTGGGGAACCCAAGGCACACAGAAACACAAAACTAAACAGATTTAAACAGAATAACAGAGGTGGAAGGGACCTTGGACGTGTTCTAGTCAGTGGTGGGATTCAAAAACTTTTACTACTGGTTCTGTGGGTATGGTTTGGTGGGCATGGCTTGGTGGCCATGGTGTAGCTTGGTGGGCATGGCAAGGGAAGGATACTGTAAAATCTCCATTCCCACCCCACTCCAGGGAAAGGTTACGGCAAAATCCCTATTTCCTCCTGATCAGTTGTCCCACTGGTTGATTGTTCTTACTGTCAGGAAGTTTCTCTTCAGTTTTAGGTGGACAGAACTTTTTAAGAGAAAAAAAAAAGATGAGACTGGAAAGTGGCAAGGCTTACAAATGAGTAAGCAGCCACAGAGAATGGTGGAAAAATTGGCCCATGTGAAGTGGCCCTGCTTGCTTATTCTAAGCAGGCTCGGTGAAATTTTAATATCGGAGTATATTTGTTTTACCTTTGCCCTTTTAAGGGAATGTTTAAACTTCTTTTCAGTAATCCACCCCCCCCCCTGCTGTCCCTCAGCCATACATCTCGCTCCCAAATAAATCTTAACGGGGAGACTAGTACTGAGAACATATTCTGCATAATGTCATTTTACAGCTCCTATTTAACAGGCACTTCCCACTAAAATTCCAGCCACTTCTAGTTCTTTTTCCTTTTTCCTTTGATTAAGGCTTGCTGTTTTACCACCCACATTCACCACTCTCCACTCAAGCTGGTTCGTATACCCAGAGTACTAAAAGGATCACACAACATATAATTGCCCTAATGCTTTGCATATTTATGTTGGAAAACTTTTAATGAAGTGTTACTTTGGGGGAAAAAAAGATGGGGGGGGGATGGCAAGAGAGAAAAGGAAGATCAGTCTGTCTTTTAAAAGGAGGGATTGATTGCTGCCACTCAACCATTTCTTCATTCTTGGCTTCCCTCTTGGTCTGTGTAATAAGTTTTTCATGAACACCAGACCACTCTTAAAGAACATTATTCATCATAAGCCAAGCACAAAAAAAAAAAAAAAAAAAAAAAAAAAAAAACCAGGCTGACTTTGATGAATACAATAGCATATTTCGGTTTCTGTTGAATTTGATCTGCTGAAAAGCAAAAACACAGAGAGACTTCTATAAACATCAGTGTGCAAATCCTCACCCCCAAAGCACACCAGCCTACACAAGCTACTTCTTGGCCTGTTGTAAAGGCAATCCCGTGTGCTATTGTTCAGAAATAAAACTCATGGAATTGGGCAGTGAGCTTGTTTACTTTTGTTGCTTGTTCCAGAACTTTCCAAATGATAAGGAAAGGCCCTACAAGTTCTGCTTAAATTGCAAGAAAGACTAAAGGGATATTTCTGAAAGGCTCAGCCCGAGAGAACTTTTTGAAGAAAATATTTTCTCTCACCCAGATAGAAAATATAACGTTAGTGCAAGTGTGGTGATTACAATACTGTAATGGGACCTGGGAAATACAGCTTCGAGTCTCATTTATTCCTGGAGCTCCCTGTAGGATTGGAAATTAATCACTATGTTTCTGTAGAAGATCAGGCAGAGCTGGGAGGTGGAGTTAAACACATCTTCAGTTTAGAGTTGTTGCATTCCCACATAAAAGGAGCAACAGATAGAATAATAATTTTGCATTGCCTTTTGGATAATAATTTTGCATTGCCTTTTGGATGATCCCACAAGCACTACAAGTGAAACTCCTCCTGAATTTTGTTGACCCTTCTCTGTCAACCTTTAGTTCAGCTGACATTAATCTGGTCAACTAAAGTGGATGGAAGTAGATAATCCACAGTCTAAAATTATGTGGAAGCTCCTGCCCCTATAATTTTGCAAGGGTTATGTTTAGGCTATAGTCTTACTTGCTTTGATAGCATGGGTTGAATGTTGGAAAATATCCATAGTATAAGTTATAGCATCCAAGGGAATTAGGGTAACAGCATAATCACTAATTCCCACGGGTAACATTTTCCTTCTATCAACTTTCTCTGTCCTTTAGTGATTAGGTTGGCATTTGGGAGTAGAGGCATATCAGCTCAGAAGTACAGAGTGAAGCAGTCTTTCCTTTTAAACTGATGCAACTTTCAGAGTCAGACACACAGAGAGAATAGTAATTATGCTGGAGCAGGAAATTACCACTGAGCTTGGCCCTAAATAGCTGACATTTCCTGCTTTAAACAGGAAGCTGGAGGAGCTTCACTCTAGTACACTATTATGACCTCTGATATTTTATTGTCCCATTTGGCTATCTGTGAGGGGTTTTGTTTTTGTTTTTGTTTTTTTGCTCCTTGAAATCATTCCATCCATTTAATCATTAGTTCTTCTTATGTGTGGAGCTTCCTTCCAGAAATCTTATTCCCTAATCATTCCGTACATCCTTGAAACTTCATCTCAACAGTTCCCTTTTCCATGTACTTTTCTAATTTTAGTATCGTTTCCTTTTTCTGACAGTTCTAGCAGAGTCCTTCTGCATATTTTATAATTTGGCAGGGGGCTGGATGAAGTTTGCTCACACATGCATTAACTCCGAGTGATTACTCCACAGACATGAATTATGCAGATCCATAGTGGGACAATTTGGATCATGGATGCATAACCTAATTCATACTCCATATTTGCTACTGCACAGGCCTGAAACCCTGTTCTGGAGTTGCAACAGGCACCTGGAGAATAGAAATTGATACTATATGAATCCTTCACCTCTTTATTTTGGAGGGCTCATAATACCAAAAAAGGCAATGCAGTCCTAGGCTGTATTAATAGAGGGATAGAATCAAGATCACATGAAGTGTTAATTATTTATAATGGAATATTGCATCCAGTTTTGGTTGCCATGATGTAAAAATGATCTTGAGACTCTAGAAAGAGTGCAGAGAAGAGCAACAAAAATGATTAGGGGGCTGGAGGCTAAAACATATGAAGAACGGTTAGTTGGAGTATGGTTAGTTTGATGAAAAGAAGGATTAGGAGTGGCATAATAGCAGTGTTCCAATATCTCAAGGGCTGCTACAAAGAAGAGAGGATCAACGTATTCTCCAAAGCACCTGAGGGCAGGGCAAGAAGCAATGGATGGAAACTAATTGTAGAGAGAAGCAACCTAGAACTAAGAAGGAATTTCCTAACAGTTAATCAGTGGAATGACTTGCCTGCAGAAGTTGTGGGTGCTCCAACATTGGATGTTTTTAAGAAAAAGTTGGACAACCATTTGTCTGAAATGGTGTAGGGTTTCCTGCTGGAGCAGGGATTTGGAATGGAAAATATTTAAGGCCTCTTCCAACTCTTCCTATTCTGACTGGCCTAAAGATGGAAAATATAGCCTGAGAAATCGAGTGAACTGCACTGTTTCCTAATTTCATACATGGAACATCTGCACAGAGCTTTGAATGACTCCATTCAACTTGCCTCCAATATTTTTTGACACACTGTAATTTAATGTGACAGAAGCTGCACTCTATTAAATGCAAGGGAAGTAATTATATTAACAATTAAATTAAAGTATTTTAAACATTCGTTTAGTTTTTTTTATAATTTCACTTCTTTGTTTTGCTCCCACCTCCTTTTTGCTAGTAAGCCCTCAACCCCCCCCCCAAAAAAAAGGTCCTGAAACTCAAACTCAGTCCTTCTGGATTAGGTAAAAGACAGAAGATGCAAAGAAAAGAAATGAGAAGGTAGTTAAAACAATGAGTAAAAACAACAGTAACAAATCTGAGTACGGTGATCAATTCAGTCACTGATATATCGGAATCTAATTACTTCGTCTTAGATTGCATTTAAAAATGTGAATAGCATCTAATCTCAACCTAGCTCAGGGAGATGGATCCGGCCTGTGGGGTGATTAGATCTGGGTTGCGGGATCTCCCTGGAAACAGCAAAGGACTGGCCCGCGGTGCGACAGGCGGCACTCATGAGGTCCATTTTTGCTGCCAGAGAGTTGCAGGATGGCATCGCAGCTGAAAACGGCACTTGGGAGCCCGTTTTCACTGGCAGATAGCTTGGCCCACCACAGGCGCCCCTGACATGAATGATGTCAAGATGTCCATTCCCACCCTGGCCACACTCACCCTGCCCCCTCCCCGAGGTCAAACATAACTGTGATGCAGCCCTCAATGAAATTGAGTTTGACATCCCTGGCCTAGCTGGTTCTCTTATCTTGCTAATTCCTGTAGTTATTGTTGTTTTCTTCTCTTCCTTTCTTTTTCTTCACTTTTAACATCCCTTCCCCTCCCTTCAGGGCAGAGCGGCGTATCACTCATTCCAGAGTGAATATGGCTAGAATCTGATAATAAGCTAAGAAAGACAATTCCACCGAACAATAAAATGAAAGCAACGCAAAGCACCATGTAATATCTTTCCCACAATAATAACAATAAAAGCAGTGTGTTCATCTGTCGTTGTCTGTTTACCTTTGCAACTAAAAGCTTCCGCCTATAAACTGCTGTGCCAAGAGCTATATGCACGGTCATGAAATTTTGTATTAGCACCAGGGAAAAAGCCAGCTTCCAAGAAATTGCCCTTTGATGTGGTTGCATCCCTTTTCCAAACATCAAGGCTTGTTCAAATAGCTGCCCTATGGAGAAGCAGGAATTCCCACACTGAGCGCTGTGAGAGGTTCTGAAATGTTCCTTTTGAAATTAAGTCACTATGTCAACTTCATCCACCAGCGTATTGCCTCTTGGAGTGGGATAGCCCTGGAAAGCCTCACCCTCTCCTGGTCTGTTCATATTTGGACAGTGATGTCATTCCAGAGAAGGAAATTGAGCTGGGATGGGCACCTTATTATGAGCAAAGATGAACAATGCTTTGATGGACAAAGGATATTCTTATGCGACACTTTTTGTCTATTTCCTGTTTCAAAATGGTGGGAGGTTTTGCTAGCTTTTTGCTATGGTTGATGGAACCATCTCTGGGGGCTGTATGAAAAAGTTCCAGAGGCTCCATTGCAGGGGTGAAATCCACCAGGTTCTGACAGGTTCTGGAGAACCGGTAGCAGAAATTTTGAGTAGTTCGGAGAACCGGCAAATACCATCTCTGGCTGGCCCCAGAGTGGGGTGGGAATGGGGATTTTGCAATATCCTTCCCCTGCCACGGCCACCAAGCCACACCATGCCCACCAAGTCATGCCCACAGAACCAGTAGTAAAAAAAAATGGATTTCACTACTACTCCATTGTACTAGCAAATGGATGCTGACAAATATGGGCAGAGGCAGTAAAAAGCAACAGTATTATCGTACAGTGGAAAAGCCACCAAGAGCCATGGTGGCACATTGGTTAGAATGCAGTATTGCAGGCTAATTCTGCTGACTGCCAGGAGTTCGATGTCGATTGACTCAAAGTTGACTCGGCCTTCCATCCTTGCAAGGTCGGTAAAATGAGGACCCAGATTGTTCGGGGGCAATATGCGGACTCTGTAAACCGCTTAGAAAGGGCTGTAAAGCACTGCGAGATGATATATAAGTGCTATTACTACTGCTTGTATGTTATGTGGGGAAAGGGTACAGAAAGGACTTTATGCAAGGAAGGAAGATGTGACTATTCTTTTGCTCAAGAAAAGAAGACTCTCAGGGAAACTCTGGAGCAGGAGTTACTTCGTGAAAGCCGTCTCGCATTAACTTGAAGAATGTAAAGGTGGTTTCTTTGGAGCTAAAGCTGAATGAAGGGAGCCAAGGTGGGAATGCATAAACTTTTCTTGCTTCCTTTCACCTCCTTGCAATGTTCCAAGCCTTTGATGGCCCTGTAAATCAGGTCCTTCAATTGGCATAACTGTAGAATACCAGCATCCATCGTGACAGTATAGACCAACCTTGAGCTGTGCCTTGTTATTCTCTGCACATGTAACAAAACATTTGGGGATTCAAGTTTCTCATAGGTAGATCACTAGCAGCCTACTTTGGGGACTTGGGTTGTTTATCAGTATTCAGGGATAAAAGCTGGATGGGATCCAAGTTCATTATTGAAGCCTGTTTTTGTAGAGGAAACATGCTAAACCCAAACGTTAATCAAATACACCGGAGAAAGATTTTTTTATTTTATTTTACAGCTGTCCAAGGACACAGCAAACCATAACACTGCCTTCATAACTGCATTAAATCTGTTTTGTTTCCCCTCAATCTCCACCCCACAAATATCTTATGCTTCAGAATAATGTCAGGGATCAATGAAACAAAGCTTTGAAAAACAAAACAAAACATATTAAATGTTTCTACGCCCTGCCCAAAGACACAATCTTTCATCCAGATTTTGCATGAAGGACATAAAAAAATGCATTTAAAGAAAATCTTGCATTTGAGGAGTCAGTACTAAAGAGTTTAGGAAACTGTTCATTCAGAGTCAGAAATAACATCCTGGAAGCATTATTTGTGCATTATCTGGGCCTTTCTTGCTCTTTATTTTGCCCTCTTTCATCTCTTAGGTCATGCTTTGTGTGTGTGGATGGGTGTGTTTTATAACTGTACCTAGGGACAAATTAGTTGGCAACTTAGAATGATTAACAGTCTTGTATGTAAAATGTACATCAACAATTCAGAGAGTCTTAAATTAAAGACAGTCCCTCCAAGTTCATAGAGGTAAGGTAATTCCATCACAAACCACGCGGTTTCCCTGAAAATAGGACCCAACCAGAAAATAAGTCCCAGCATGTATTTTCTAGGATGCTTGTAGTATAAGCCCTACCCCCAAAATAAGCCCCAGTTAAGATTGTCAGCCAGATGGGTGCATCTGTACAAAATGTACTATATTTTCTCCAAAAGAAGACGTAATCAGAAAATAAAACCTAATGCGTCTTTTGGAGCAAAAATTAATATAAGACCTGGTTTTATTTTTGGGGAAACACAGTTCTGAACAAAATATTTCTTATATATTTTTTCAATTTTTATAATATATTTATATTTACTTTTGGGACAAAAGCCCTCCCAAGACAGCTTACCTATATATATATATAAAGAAACAAAACTTTTAATAAGTTCAACATTAAAGCCAACATTCCTGAATTTTTTTTTTAAAAAAAAACCTTTCCTAAAAGCTCACAACTCATTTTGAATTAGAACTCTGGATATTTTTAAAACTGACAGTCACAAACCTGGAGAAATCTGGATTACAAAGTATTCCTTAGTTATGGGGTATTATGAAAAAACACCCTTATCTCTTATCTTGAGCAGTGTAGGAACTCTCAAAACAGAATAAACCATATTCTATTGAAACTAATACCGTAGTTTGTATAGTGAAAATCCCAGAGTATCATTATCCTACTGCTGCTACAGTGACATGGGTGGCATATAAATTTAATAAATAAATACATTTTTAAAAAGCAATGCCTTAAACAACCCATCAAAATAGCTCAGACTTCTTTACTATGATGCCTTTCATATATGCAGTTCCAGTCTTATAACTAACAATGTTGGAAAAAGTGCCAGTGGATAACATAGGTTAAGATGGAGATTTTCATACGGTCATACATATGGTAGAAGGTGGCAGCAAATTGCACCAAAGAATAAAATAAATAATTCAAAATTATAATGTGTAATATCTCAGATTATGTTCCCCAAAAGTGTTTTGGATAGCAGTAGCACTTAAATTTATATACTGCTTCACAGTGTTTTACAATTCTCTTTAAGCAGTTTATAGAGTCAGCATATTGCCCCCAACAATCTGGGTCCTCATTTTACTGACCTCAGAAGGATGGAAGACTGAATCGGTCAGGATGGAACTCCTGGCAGTCAACAGAATTAACTTGCAATACTGCATTCTAACCACTGAGCCACCACAGCTCTTAGTGATACAAACGTAGAACCTATCTAATGACTAAAAGTGGCCATGTCGTTTACTAGAATGACATGAGAGGGCAGTCTAAGGGGACTCCAAAATACCTCTTTGAAATAAAATCAGAATTGTCCTAACAAATAGATACAACATATAAACTGAGAAAAAAAAATGTTGTTTTCTTCTGCCGATCAAACTTCAAGTTCTACCACTTCTCAACTTCATATTCATAGTCTTTCAGAAGGTCCATCACATTCTTTCCTTTAGACCCTCTTTGCAATCATGAGACCTAGAAACTTGAAATTTTGTAAATAATGAAAGCAAAATATTTTATTTTACTCATTTCTTTTTCTTTTTCTGCTCTCCTTCTGTGTATTTTTGGAATCTGGGCTAATTGGTAGCTGGCATATGGAACATAATGTTTGGCCTTGGGGCTATTTAGGCTGATCAAAAGCATTTGTTCTAGTGCGTATCATTGTTATGAATATTCTTGATAAAAATTTAGTGGAACAGAAAACTAGGGGAGACACTATGCTTTATATCATGAAAATGTCAAAAAAAAAAAAAGGGAAAAAGTCACCCAGGTAAAAAGCACAGATCCAGAAAAAGACTCCAGCTATTGTTTTCAAAAATGATACACAATTTAATATTGGTGGGAAAGGAATCGTTATGCAGCAGAGGAGAGCAAAAGAGGGGGGGGGGGAATTTAACTATCTCTTAGCTCAATATCACTCCATAGGGATCGAATAGAAGTTGACAAGATTTGATGTCCAAAGTAGTTTTATCAAAGTAGGTTGTAGAATCTGGAACACAGAGTTGTATGGAGGCCTCTTCAGGATGCAGGATTTTCATCAAAATGAGTTGTGCTGTCATGATGCAACCCCTCTCCCTCCTTTTGTACAACATATGTACAAAAGAGGCAGAACTTGCATCATCCTTCTGACAAAAGTGCTGGATTCTGATGCTATCTCTGGGGTGATACAATTAAACAAAGATGAGAAGATTGCTCTTTGCTCCTGATTATGCTGCCTGTAACTTGAAAGAGCCTCTGTCATCCTTCATCAACTAACCCACCACAGTCATCTCAACAGTCCCAGGGTGCTTTGTGGATGAGAGACCCGATAACCCAGCCTGTGATTGTTGATGTATCATCTGGCTACATAGACAAAGCTGTAGAGCCCTGCTGTTGATTGTATATTTCAGCAAAGTATTGGAGCTCTGTCTGTAGAGATTCTCAGTCATGCAGGTCATGGTTGTCTCGAATGTGCTTTTTCTTCAGAGCTGAAGCTTCTTGGATGAGAAGCAAAACGTCTTCAAAGAAAAACCAGAAAGTCCAGTTGCCTCTTGAAAAAACACCTTTGGGACTGCTGGAGCTCTGCTTAACTCCTGGTCTTCCAGATAACAGCCATGGAATTTTTTTTTAAATTAAATCTTTATTAAATATTTACATTAAGATTAACACAAAATAAACATTGAAAAACAATATAAATAGTGAAATGTAGAAACACATAAACACAAAACTAAAACGAAACGACAAACATGACTAACCGGGAGTTAAGCTCACTCTCCAATTAATAATAACTAGTGTCATCCAAACCAAACATTTCAATAGAGTCAATTTCTACTAACTATCTACAAAACAGTTAGCCTGTTTTTGTCGAAATTTTAAGAAATCATATAGCCTAATAAATATCTAATTAATCTAAATAGACGATCTTGTCACCCCTTTCCTAGGTTTAACCTTCTTTTGAGCCAGACAAAGCATTTGTCCCAACTTCTATTGTATATTGAATCTTTCTTGTCTTTTAAAATATACGTTAATCTATCCATCTCAGCACATCGGAGAATCTTGTTTATTATCAGATGATCGGGAGGTGTATCTACATCTTTCCACAGTTGGGCAAATGCCATTCTCGCCGCTGTTGAGACATGGACAAATATATACCAATCTTTGTTATCAATGTAGTCTGGTCTTCTTCCAAGCAAGTAGAGGTCTGGATAAAGGGGAAAGCTCACACCTGTTATTTCCAGCAGCCACTGTTTTACTTTCCTCCAATAGCGTCTAGTTAATGGACAGGTCCACCACTGGTGGAAGAAAAGCCATGGAATTTTTATAGCGGCAGAATTAAAAGCTTTTCATTTTCTGCTTCTAAGTTTCCAATCTTGCCTAAATCTCAGGGATGTCCTCATATCTCCATCTAGGGCAGGGGTGTCAAACTCAAGGCCAGTGGGCTGGATTTGGCCCATGGTGTGCTTAGAACTGGCCCTCAAGGCCACCCTGGAAAGGACATGCCTGCGGTGCCTCTGCCAGTAAAAACAGACATGGGAGGGCCACACGCGACCCTCTCAAGACTCCATTATCAGTTGCGATGGCCTCCTGTAGCCTTCTGTCAGCAAAAACGGAGCCCCCACCCCCTAGCTCCATTTTTGCTGGCAGAGGGCTGCAGGAGGCCGTTGTGGCCACAAACTAGGGCTGGGAGCCTGTTTTCACTACCAGAGCACTCAGGCCACCACAATCTACAGTAAGAGTAGTTTTGCCAAATGCTGAAATTTTGCCAAAACTACTGACACCATTCATGTCAGTACCACCCCTGACACAAATGATGTCAAGATGGCCATGCCCACGCTGGCCATGCCCACTCCAGCCCCCTGAGATCAAACACAACCCTGATGCAGCCCTCAATGAAATCAAATTTGACAACCCTGATCTAGGGCCTACCAAGGCTTCCTCCTACTTACCTTCTAAGCCCAGTCAAGATTATCTAGGGGTGTTATCACCTGTAATTTATCTATATTGACTAGAAATCTAATTTTCTAGGTCCTACATAGGAGAGAAAAAAAGAGGGAAAGACAAGAAAGAAGGCAAAACTGGCTAGACCGATCTTTCTCTAATTTCAGCATTTGGCAAATCTACTCTTACTGTAGATTTTGGCTGTCCTGCCACCATAACTACTTTGAAAGAACACCAGAACAACAATTTAGCAGCAAGCCATTCTCAGCAGCTGAAATCCACTCTGTGCCTCCCAGACTTTGAAGGAATTCAAAATCTGAAATGTTTTCACAAATCAGGACTCTCAAATGCTGTTCAGGTAATTTAATTTCACATCACACTAACAGTTTCTATGCAATCTATCAAGACAATGATTTGTTTCCCTCTCTGCTAATGAACATCAGTTGCTCAGTCTTTTATTTCATCTCGAATTAAGACTTGTCCTTTTGAAATTTCTCTACAGTCCAAGGTCTAAGGTCTGTTTCTTTTCCCAGTTTTTCTTCCCTGTTGCTGTCTGTGTTTCACGTTTATTAAGAACAAAATTCAAACTGACATTTTAGGAAGGGTTCTCATGCATACATTTCATTTTCCATGCCAAAAACATTTTTCAAATCTTTTCTTTTCTCTCCCCCTCCAAATAAACAAATGTACAAGGACAAAAACAACTAATTCACCTCTTCTTGCTGAGGGACATATTTAATTGTATTTATGAAATGTTCACGAACCAGATTTAGATAGATGCTAGATTTCCTTCCCCTTAAAGAAAAATGAAATGTTTTTCTCTGCGATGTCAAGATCAAGATATTAAGTATTATATAAGAATAGATGATACCTGTAACACCTATGTGTGCAGTCTGGACACTTTTTCCCCCCTTCAACCTTGTACAGTTTTACATTGTAATTGGTTTTTTTGAAAAAAAATCTTCTCAATTACTACCATATATGGGGACATGATGGCTTAGTGGTTAAAGACACTGAGCTTGTCAGCTGGAGAATTGACAGTCCAGGTTTCAGACCCAAACTCCATGCAATGGGTGAACTCCTGTTACTTGCCCAAGCTCCTGCCCACCTGGTAGTTTGAAAGCATGCAAATGCAAGTAGATGAATAGGTACCACTTTGGTGGGAAGATAACAGCGTTCTGTATACTTTTGGCATTTAGCCATGTTCATGGAAATTGGCTGGCTCCCTCGGCCAATGGAGATGAGCACTGTGTGCTAGGGTCAGACATGACTGACAGGGAAACCTTTACCTTACTTCCATATATACAAATAATACAGGTAATCCTTGACTTACAACAATTCATTTAGTGATTGTTCAAAGTTACAATGGCACTGAGAAATGTGACTTATGACCATTTTTCAGAGGTACAATCTCTGCAGCATCCCCCTGATCATGTGATCAAAATTAATGCAAATTTTGTGATACAAATATAAATATATAAAAGGGACACGGTGGCTCAGTGGCTAAGATGCTGAGCTTGTCAATGGAAAGGTCGGCAGTTCAACGGTTTGAATCCCTAGTGCTGCGTAATGGGGTGAGCTCCCATTACTTGTCCCAGATTCTGCCAACCTAGCAATTCGAAGGCAGGTAAAAAATGCAAGTAGAAAAATAGGGACCATCTTTGGTGGAAAGGTAATAGTGTTCCGTGCACCTTTGGTATTTAGTCATGCTGGCCACATGACCATGGAAACATCTTCAGACAGCGCTGGCTCTTTGGCTTTGAAACAGACATGAGCACCACTCCCTAGAATCAGGAACGACTAGCATATATGTGCAAGGGGAACCTTTAGCTTTACCTTTACCAAATATACAAAAGATACACACAGAGACAGACTAAAATAGAGATTAAGGAAATAACTATTAAAGCAACCTGGTGAGAGAGAAATAGCAAATAAGAAGGTTTGTTTCTTTTTATTCTGTTTCCAATGCCCTTTCAGAATACATTTTTTCCCCTTGACAGCCTAACTTTAGAAATCAAAAGCCAGTTTCCTAGATAGGGGGTGGGGAGGGCAGGGAAGAGGGAGGGAAATCCTCCACTTCGCAAGCCTGTTGATTCAACAGAGCTGATCAATGTGACAAGCTTTTGTCTGCTTAAAACAGACAACACCGCAGAACTGGGCAATCAATTCCATGACAGTTTGCTGTTTTCATTTGTGCATATGCCACTCATTATCAAATCAATATGCCCTAATACATTGCCAGAAATAACTGAGTGTGCCTATGAAACTACTGTGATCATCCACTAAAAGAGAAAAGGGCTACTTTTCCCAAGCCCTGCTCTGGTTGCTACTAAGGAGACTAAGGATGTATTTGCACTAGTTTTGCCCCATGAACCTTTTCACACACACACACACACACAATAGCAGATGCTATTTACATCATAACCTGGATGGGGTTACTGCATTGTTCTCCAGCTCTGTCTATGTGGTAGAGAAACAAATTATTCATTAAAGAAAGTCTTGAAAAAGAACATTACTTCTTATAGCATTAGAGTTCTACTAGCGTCGGAACTGATTCAAACAAGTCTGTGCCAAAGGTCACATATGTGTTCATGAGATGGAAACCACCCCCATACGAAGAAACATGAAGGTCTAGAACAGGGGTGTCAAACTCAAGGCCCACAGGTTGAATCTGGCCCAAGGGCAGTGGTGGGATTCAGCCGGTTCTCTCAGGGTCGTGCGAATTGGTAGCGGCAACTGCAGGAGGCTCCGCCCACCCACCCGGATGTAATGCACAACTACTTCACATGCACAGAAGGCTGTGTGCATGTGCAGAAGTGGCATGTACGAGTGAAGTGAACACACATGTGTGCTCAACTTTGCGAACCGGTAGGGAAGGTAAGTGAATCCCACCTCTGCTCATGGGGTGCTTAGATCCAGCCCCATAGTCGACCTGGAAACAGTGATGCCTCTGCCAGTGAAAACGGAGCTTGGGAGGGCCACATGCTCCATTTTCACTGGCAGAGGGTTTCTATCACATTTGAAAACAGAGCTCAGGAGCCCATTTTCACTGGCAGAGCACTCAAGCCACCACAGGTGCTCCTGACACAAATGACATTGCACTAGCCATGCCCACCCTGGCCACACCCACACCAGCCCCCTGAGGTCAAACACAACCCTCAACGAAATCAAGTTTGACACCCCTGGTCTAGAAGACGAAAAGGCAAAAAACAGACCTTATGTTCTGTTTTTTTCCCATAATCTGTTGCTGCTTTGGTGATTTTCTGAAAAGATCTGCGAGATGGTTAAAGCAAGAAAGAAATTGCTAGGTTTAAAGATGGCTGCACTAAAGGCCATGTCTCTTCAGGGCTAAATGAGCTTAAGCCAGGCTTATGTTCGCACGTAGACTGAGCCACATCTTCCTCATTCATTTTTTTAAAAAAAGTTCATTTAAGTGCAGAATGTAATCTCAGAAAGACTCATATAAAACATGTCACATCACTCAAAGCCATAATTTACAGCATATATGATGTCAGGAAAAATGGAGAGTATATTGTGAATAGTTTAGGGGGGTGTCATTTACCTATTAATGATATCTCGTAAAGAAAGAGAGGGATCTAAGGACACCAGTGGTAAATAGATAGCATCAGTGGTATTTTCCATACTTTTTAATAATCACGTTCCTGAACTTTGTCTCAGGAATATATAGAATATATTTGATAGTTGCTATCCCATCCTGTGACTATCATTAAGTGTTGTACCTTATGATTCTTGATGAAAGTATCTTTTCTTTTATGTACACTGAGAGCATATGCACCAAGACAAATTCCTTGTTTGTCCAATCACACTTGGCCAATAAAGAATTCTGTTCTGTTCTGTTCTGTTCTGTTCTGTTCTGTTCTGTTCTGTTCTGTTCTGTTCTGTTCTGGTTCTCGTTCTCATTCTCATTCTCGTTCCCGACCCATCCCATCCCATCTTGATCATCCTATTTCTATTTTTCTTTAGATGTTTGAAAAGAGGGTCACTGCATTGCATGGAACACATTATTTTGTTTCATCAGAAAACTTAAGTCAAGTGTGACTTTACCAATGCAATGCCAAAAAACCTCTTTGCCTTTTCTTCCCCATCCAGATTCATTGAAAAGAATCTGCTTTCATTTATTTATATAAAGCGGGGCTAGGAAAGAGAGAAAAAAGAAGGAAATGTTAATTGGGTTTTTATGTAGGTTTGAAAGGTTCTTGTCATTTCCTAAATAATAAGGAATGTGTCTGACTCACTGTTTAATTATCTTTTAGGTGTACACACAGGGGTGGGCTTCAAAAATTTTAGCTCTGTCCAGTTGCTGGGTGGGTGTAGCCATGTCGGCCTCCTGTGTGTATGTGTGTGTGTGTGTGTTTGCCCTCCCCGGGCTCCGGAAGCTTTCCTTGAGCCTTCGGGAGAGTGAAAATGGCTTCCCCAGGCTCTGGAGACCTCCTGGAGACCAGAAATGGGCCCATTTCTGGCCTTCCTGAACTTCTGGTAGGCCCGTTTTTTGCCCTCCCCAAGCCTCTGCGTGTGCCCTGCACTTACCTGCATCCAAAACAAGCCGCGTGAGGACTCCTAGGAGGGGAGGGGAGGGATGAGTGGGGCCAGTCAGGAGTAGGATTTGGGGTTTTCCAAACTGCACAGAATCTTAGCTAGATATTCTCCCAAACCTCTGAAAATCCCCAGCAGCCCACACCTGTGTATACAACTTCCTCCTTGGCTTCTCATGCCTCAATTCCATCCAAATAGATAAGATCATGTAGGATCTCCTTCCAAGAATCTTTTCTGACTGGGAAACAGAGGCAGCCAAAGAAACTGTACAATCAGGAATAGGTGAACAACAAACATTGCAAGGCTCTCTGCTACTTTGCTTCCATGGAATTAATCCCAAAATACAATTAAAGAAAAACCTTAAACCATCTTAATAATTAGACTGAAATCTAAAAGGTTCTTTTTGAAGAGAAGAAAACTTTCAGAAAATCAGGGGCACAAACAGTGTATTGTTTTTGAGCCTTTTATAGGGAGACACAATTTAATGACTGCACCCAAATTTGAGAGGTAAGCTGTACCTCTGGAAAACAAAGTGAAACCATTGTTTCCAATGGTCTATGTGTGTTTCAAAGGTTGCTATTATGATGCACCAGTTTTGGGAGAGAAAAAAGCCTTTTCAACTAAGTTGTTTTTAGTTTAGAAATCAACGCAATATAAAAACAGAAAGCAGTGCAATTGATTAAGATGTAAAACCATCAGCAAATGAAACTCCCTTAAAACCCATAAAGTTCTGAAGTCTCCCATAGTATCATAAGGCAGATACTCTTGATGCAATCAGCGTGTCCTACACAGGTAATTACTTTTACTACTAATGTACCTCCCCCTTAGTGAGGAAGATAAGAGGTTCCAATGCTACTTAATCACAATGCTTCATTATTGCTCCACCACCTACTGAGTAAAACAATTTGCTTGCTCTACTCAGTGACTCTCACAAATGAGAAAAATTTATTAACATGTGAGCAAACGGCACACATGGAAACTGCAACTGGAAGACAATCTCCTCTCTACACACTGGAAAGAAAAAGTTGTGGGTATGGATCCCTTTTCAGTGCACTGTCCATTCTTTAAAGCAAGATGACAATCTAACATTTTTTAAAAAGTTTATATATGTAAGAAAAAGAAAAAACCTCTGTGATGATTTGCTGCTTCTAATCTATGTTATCCACACACATACAACCCCACCCCAATATATGCATAACAGATGCATCTCTTTCCATATTCCACAGTATAATTTTTTCCTTATGAATTAGTTCCACAGGAAGCAACTGATCTTTCAAAACTTAGATGATTATTCTCTGGTCACATCCAAACTTTAGAGGGATAGTGATCCTGGACTTGGAGGATCACTATCCCTCTAAAGTAGGAGCCTGGTGGAGCAGTGGACTAAAGTGCTGTTAAATAGCACTTAGCTGCCAGCTGCCTGCAATTACCGCAAGTTCGAATCTCACCAGGCTCAAGGTGACTCAGCCTTCCATCCTTCTGAGGTAGGTAAAATGAGGACCCAGATTGTGGGGACAATAAGCTGACTTCGTGTAAAAAAAGAACATTGCTTTGGGGGGGGGGGCAAAAGCCCTACTAAGCAGGTATATACAAAAGTATGAAGGCTATTGCTTAACGCATTGTAAGCCGCCCTGAGTCTCCGGAGAAGGGCGGCATATAAATTGAACCAATAAATAAATACAATAAATATTTAAACTGTTTCAACTCCTACCCTCAAAATGACGCTATAGAGCACTGCACACCAGAAGAACTAGACACAAGAACAGCTTTTTCCCGAACACCATCACTCTGCTAAACTAATAATTCCCTCAACACTGTCAAACTATTTACTAAGTCTGCACTACTATTAATCTTCTCATCGTTCCTATTACCCATCTCCTCTCACTTATGACTGTAACCTTGTTGCTGGTATCCTTAAGATTTATATTGGCTGTTTCCTAATATGATTCAATTGCTTATTTGTTCCCTATGACTATCATTAAGTGTTGTACCTTATGATTCTTGATGAACATATCTTTTCTTTTAGGTACACTGAGAGTGTATGCAATCACACTTGGCCAATAAAGAATTCTATCTATTCTATTAAACTCTGGAAGATGCTCTCTAGTCAAACTCAACCCTCTTGTTAGATGTCATGGAGGTAGAAACAGAGTAGGAAAGCAAGTAAACAAAGATGGTTTTTCCCAAAAGGCAACTGGACAAAGTTTCAAAGGTGGTTTTTCCCAAAAGGCAACTGGACTTTCTTGGGTTTTTTCCCTCCCTTGAAAGTGTTTCACTTCTCATCCAAGAAGCTTCTGAAGAACTGAAGACCAGGGGGAAGGGGGAAGGGGGAAGGGGGTTTACAAGTAAAATGTTTTAACTTCATTCCCAAACACTTTCCAGCTGCCTCTCCGGTATAGATTTACTGAGGGAATCTTGCAGGATTTTTAAAAAAATCCCCAATTCTCAGGTGGATCCAGGCTATGTTCAAAGTTATCTTTCTTCTGTTAACTTCTTCCCTCCCCAAATCAAATCTGTTTGTTATTTAGTTTAGTTTTTTTGAGGACAACCCTGATGGGATTCTCAGCCCCTTTACATAATTTCTCTCCAACACTCCATTGCTTGGAAATATATAGAAACATTTGAATTAAAAAAAGGTGCTTTAGAGAGAAGACTTTTGTGGCGAGATATTGAAATTTAAAGACATGGTTCTTTCTAGTGCTGGCAGAATACCCAGAAGTCTGTGAAACTCTCTGAGCGCTTTCATTTTTCTTCTAAGTGTGTGCATGTGTGTGTGTGCATTTTAAATACATAGGTCATCATAGACATCACAGCTATCTGCATATGTTAGACATACTCATCTAGTTTTATATAAAGTTACAAATGACTGCAAAAGTAAAGGAATCTGTGCATTAGATGTCTGCCAAATTGGCCATGTCAGGATGCATTGCACCTGTGTGGTCACAAGCATATCATATTTGCAACTATTATTACCTTATCCTTGAATTCCTTAGCAACCTACTTTTTATTTAAAATATGCACTAAAACTCAAATTAAATTATTATTTACTTATTTGCAAAGAATTTCACTGATTTTCAACTATAAATGCTAACAAAAATAGTTAAAAACAGATTTAAGATGCTAGAATAGAAACTGAGAGAAAACCCCACTCCTTACTAGCACTGATGATGTTACATCAGTGGGTAATGAAATGTTTGCAAGAACACAAGCAAGCTCAGAGAACACGAAGGGCCCCTCACGTCAACCCTGCTCTACAAATATTCTCCTTTATTTGCAAAAACAGATTAAAAATACAATTTCTATTTAAAATCAAAATTAAAAATATATTGCATTCATTTAAAAAAAAAATAATCCAGAAGAGTGAGAACCAGTGGTGAATCCAGCAGATTCTGACAGGTTCTGGAGAACTGGTAGCGGAAATTTTGAGTAGTTCGGAGAACCAGCAAATACCACCTCTGGCTGGCCCCAGATTGGGGAGGGAATGGAGATTTTGCAGTATTCTTCCCCTGCCATGCCCAGCAAGCCATGCCCACAGAATTGGTAGTAAAAAAAAATTGGATTTCACCACTGGTGAGAACCAACCAGAAAATCAGCCCAACAAAATCAAATCAGAAATATAATGGAGTTCACATTCATGCTTTTTAACACTCAGAAATTCTAATGCTTTTTGTCAAAGTCAGATCAATCAATCAATCAATCAAGAGAGAGAGTGTAAAAAAAAACCAAATAACTGCTTTAAAAAAAATAATCAACTTTTGTGGTCCAATAAAGTCATGTTGCAAGCTTCTATAGCAGGGCTGTCAAACTCCTGGCCCATGGGCTGAATGCATTATGTGCTCACCATGCCCATGCCCAGTTTAGCAAAGGGTGGGGGGAAAGTCCCAATACATCATGTGACGCCGCCGTGATGACGTGAGTTTGACACCCCTGTTCTATAGAGTAAGCCCACCTCAGTCTGTTAAAACTGATGGAGGTAATTATGTGTTGTTTGAGATGGGATTGAATTTTTGTGTACTTCATTTTTCTAGACATGGTAAGGAATTGTTTTGTTCAAACGGGTTTGAAACTCCTGCTTCCCCAGGGGAAAAAAACTTTTAAACCCCTTGGTGTCTCATAATTGTTCACAGGTGTGTCAAGCTACCATTAATTTAAAGACCGGCAGAAATGCACGTCTACCAATATGTGTTTCTTCCAAGCAATGACTAGGGGAAGGCTAATCAGCCAACAACCAGAGACTAGAACAAAGTATGCACTGAAGTCTTCAATCACAGCTATTTTTCAAAAGTTGATATAATTTTTATGCAAACTATCCATTACAGTATTCCTCCATAAAGAGCAATTGCATATTAAAAAAAAAATGGTATGTTACTGTTGGCAATAAATGTATACTCTGAAGGAAGCATATATCCAGCTGTGAGTTATTCCTTAGCAGAGGTCTGACCTCCAAAACATTTAAATGTCACACAATAAATCAAAATGATATATTTCTGTTCACCATGGATCATTTCCTCATTTCTGTGTGATGCTAAGTAAATGTATCAGCAAACAATTATGGCGTAGTACAGTAAAAGCAAGCAGGTAAAATGACAAGCAAGCTGGACAAAGCTCATCCAGACGTACTGAGGTTAACTGGATGTAGTCTTTGCCCATGGTTGCCGCTCCTGTGTGAACCATTAGCTAGTAAATAGAAATGTCTAAATCAGAAGTTGATATACAACATTCGTTCCTAGCAGCAAGTGGGATGTGAAACAAGGACTTCATTGAAACTGTTCCTGGCACTTCAGCTCATCTTCAATGGAATCTGTAAACATCATTTTTCTTTATTGCTTTGCACCAAATATTGGCAGCCTTTGAACAAGATGAGATAGGTCAGTTGCCCTGTCACAATGGTTTGATCACTGTATTAGGATGAAGTCATCATTTGGCACAGAAGGGGAATGGCCCTTAAAATATAAACAGCAAATTTGGTGAGGGGGGGGGGAACCATGTAAGGTGTTGGAAAATAGGAGAGGTAGTTTTTAAAAGATCTGCGTAAAGATCTCTTCCTACAAACATTTTAGAAAATAGAATCATCCTCCTGAATTTCTCGCACGTGCAAAATTATCGCTGAAATAAAGGACATTTGCTTTAGCAAATTAGGTAGGTGATAACCATCTTGCTGTTGAACAAGTAATTCTCCCTGCAAAGAGTACAATGAAATTGGGAAGATCATATCTGGAATCGTGTTTTTCAGTCCTGGACTCTGCAGATCAATAAACATGTAAATGAGCTGTAAGAGGAGAGCTTTGAAGATGACAAACAGTCCAGATCTTGAATGGGGGTGAAAAAGTTAAAACAACTAGAATCATTGTGTGTATAGTTCGCCCACTTGGTGTAATCTTTTTAAGAAAAAAAAAATCTGGGAGGAAAAAATAATTTACACAATATACAGCTCTTCTAATAGCAGATGCCAATGCCCTTATGAACCTTCGCTGACTCAGACTTCGTGGTAGAATTTTCTTTGAGTTCCAATATTTTCACACTGGAATTTGACATTACCAATAGAAGAGAATATTTTGTAGCTCAGAGTTGAACTGTGGGATCCTTGGTGCTCTCTGAGCTTGGTTGTTTTCTTGCAGACATTTTATTACCTGACTAGATAACATGATCATGCTGTTACCTAGGTGGGAAATGAAATGTCTGAAGAAAAGTAACCAAGCTCAGAGAGCACCAAACACCTCATAAATACAATGTTGCCTTTATTTTTGCAACCTTTTGGCCTTCATCTTTTCAGCACCAGAACCAGATTTAGACTCCATCTATAACAAGCAACTTGCTTTTAGTTTTTTTTTTATTACTATTTCTCCTCTTTTTGGAGTAGTGTATCTTAGATTGGAAAGTGCCCCATAAGAACCTAGCAAACACAACCAAAGTTTAGGATCAAAGTTCTAAAAACTTTCAGAACATCTCAGGATGGAGTATTGGGATTATATTTTAATACAATGTGTATATTGCATTAGGATGAGTAAGGATGGCCTGACTAAATAGAATAAACGAAATTATGCAATGGAAAGATTCGAGGTTGAAAGATGGCATTATTTGCATGCTTAAATAATACTGTAATTGGCATTAGAATGGTACATTGAAATAACTAAATAATGAAGGACTATATTTTAATGCAAATATGAGTATCAATTTTAGGATATATATAAGCTTAATCAAGGTAATAAATATTATTGATATCAGTATTGTTATTTGTATCAAAATGAATGATACCCAGATGCCACACTGTTCATGTATTGATGTTGATGTATATATAAAAATAAAATAAAAAACATAATAAAAAAAACTTTCAGGACATAAAGATGGTCTGTCTTGGTTGGTCCTGCACTCTTTTAAAGTATCTTATCAAACTAAGTTTTTCTTTGGAAAGCTTTTTCTCTTTTGCCAGTTTTTACCAGTTTTTATTTTTTTAAAAAGTGGTACTTTTTTACCATTCCAGTCTTAAACTTCAGATGTATTTCCTGAAAGTATCTAATAAAAATAGGCTCATTCGTGAATGCACAAGCAGATATGCATCTCATAAAATATATTCTAGCATTACATTTGTACAACATCCAATTTCTTATGCACCTATCTATCTTGGAAACATAAAGTATATGCCATACTCATGCCATTTATTGTTATTTGTTGTTTTTTTTTAATATGCTTTCTTTTCAAAGTGCTGGACTTACAGTGTAGCTTTAGGGAATCTAAGAATATAGTTATGGATGGGGGGCACAGCACAGCCCAATGAAGTGCAGCAACTTGTCTTCCCCTAGTCAACAGTTTATAATTTTTGGAAACGGCTTCTTTTGTCCCTGATGTCAGACCAAGCAAATATTTCTGCTACCTATTCAATAGATCTGTCTGTCTGTCTATCATCTATCATCTATCTATCTATCTATCTATCTATCTATCTATCTATCTATCTATCTATCTATCTATCTATCATCTACCTACCTACCTATGTATCTGGAGGCAATGTGTCTTGGGATAAATTGTGTCTATATTTTCATTTTAATATCATAAGTCTCCATCTGATTCAAAGATAGACCATGGTTGACTGACATCTAAAAAGTGAAATGGTGCAGTGATTTTAATCTTAATCTGTTCTTCAGAAAAGTATTATTAATTAGCAATAGTAATTAAATCACTTACTACACTGCAAATCCATTTTATGTTTGAGAGCCCACCCCTCTGATTCTACATCATTTGAGAAGTATAAACCTTCATAAATCTTTCATGGTTCAAAAGACATCCATCAATGCTTTTTGCCCCATACAAGGAATGATAAATAACACATATTCTCAATGCAATCCCATTAAGTATTCCAAGCTAGGGGAACTATGAGATAAGACATTTATCCTTCTTGTGAGGATATCTATTCTTATTTTTCCAGTGCTTGGAAGGAATGTACAGGTCTGAATGATGCCTGAATGATGCCTGAAGATTAATGTATTATTCTACCCGGCAATATGGTTTTATTTGTTGCAAATAAAATGTGATCAAGTGGTAACACTCCTATGTAGCATATGAAAAAATTTTAAAAAGCCTTAAAAATATAATTTCTAAAAAATTTTCACAAACATGCAATTTTCTTTGCTATGAATGCACTCAACTACAGTTTTTTAAAAAAGACTTTTTTATGGGTGAGAATTTTGGAGAACTTGGTAGATAATAAAATTTTACTGAACTTGGGTTTGCTTCTGTCTATGGGGATTCTCCATCATCCAGGTGAGGGTTGTTCGAAAGGTGCTTTTTCAAAAGGCAACTGGATTTTGTTTTTCCTTGAAGACATTTCACTTCTCATCCAAGAAGCTTCTTCAGTTCTGACTGAAGGTGAACTGAAGAAGTTTCTTAGATGAGAAACATTTTCAAGAAAAAAACAAAGTCCAGTTGCTTTTCGAAAAAGCATCTTTGGGTTTGCTTCTTGTTACTGAAATATATAACACTCACTTTTTAAATGCAGTTTCCTTTATGCAATTAATAATATTACAGACAAGCTGTGATTGTGCCAAAATCTCATTTTGTGTTTGGTTTCAATGAGTGTCAAAAGCTGAATTTGGGGATTGACTGCAAACATATTCAAATGGTTGTAGTGATGTTCTTGGCTTTATTTTCCTCTCTCTCCTTCCCTCCCTCCTTTCTGTCCTCCATCTCATTTGTCCAAAATGCCAATTAATCCAACTGGCTATAACAATCCACATGATTTTGCTAATGATCTCATCATGTTATGTCTGACATGACTTGTAAACAATATAATCAGAGCCAATCGGATTAAAAGGCAGTATGGTCAGATGTAGCTGAGTACAATTAAACCAAACAAGGAGGTAGAAAATGGAGCTGAAACAGGGGTGAGGAGATGCAGAAATCAAGAGAAGAAAAAAGAAAATCAGACAGCAATGAACTGATTTAAATGTTGGACCTTTCTGGAGACTTGTTTTAGCTGTCTCTGATAAATGTTTTTCATACAGAATATGAAAATTAGCAAGTATTTGTAATAGAAAATTAAAAAGTATTTGTCACAATGCTACCATCCCTAAGGTACCGTACTATGATAAACAGCTATTATACTCCTTGAATGCTTAAATGTTCAGGAAGAAAACAACAATTAGGGATATAATGTCAGATAATTAAGATGTGAAACCAAGGCCTATCCTATTCACTGCAATCCTGAAAACGCAGATATGCATGGAAACTCATATTTGATTCTGTATTTACACTTTTCAATGTTGAAACCAAAGAGATACTTTTGCTTGCATCAAGCTTTCCTTTCTTCACTGAGCATTGTTGAATTTGAAAACAGCTTTTCGGTTTTTCCCTTATCCTCAGTTATAACTGAGCTGAGTTTTTATCTGAATCTACACTGAAACCACATGTCCACAGGGGTGGGTTCTACTTACCTTTACTACCGGTTCGCATTGCACATGCATATGCGCAGATCACCTACAAGGACATCCGGGTGAGTGGGTGGAGCCTCCCTCTTGTTTTACTACCGGTTCTTGCGAACCAATCCAAACCGGGGACAACCCACCACTGCATGTCCATGATATACACCCCAAGCAATTATGGATATGTAAAAATAAAACCCAGCCCTCTTCAGAATAGTGCGCCCCAGGTTTCCATATATGCCCCTTCTGAGGCATTTTTGTCAGGGTGGGTGTGAAAGAGAAGTGGGTTTCAGCAGGTTCTGACCAGTTCTGGAGAATCGGTAGCGGAAATTTTGAGTAGTTCAGAGAAACGGTAGTAAAAATTCTGACTGGACACGCCCCATCTATTCTCTGCCTCCCAAGTCCCAGCTGATCAGGAAGCAATGGGGATTTTGCAGTAACTTTCCCCTGGATTGGGGAAAATGGAGATTTTACAGTATCATTCCCCTGCCATGCCCACCAAGCTACACCCACCAAGCCATGCCACACCCACCAACCGGTAGTAAAAAAATTTGAAACCCACCACTGGTGTGAAAGGGCCATCAAGTCAGTGTTGACTTGTGGCAACTGGCTGGATTGACCCCTGCAGTTTTCTTAGCAAAATTTCAGAAGTCGTTTGCCATTGCCTCCTTCATAGGGCTAAGAGAGACTGAGCGGCCCAAAGTCACCCAGCTGACTTTATATCTTCAGCTCTAAAATAGGACTAGAACTCATGGTCCTCTGGTATGTAGCAGAAAAAACCTGTCAAGCCGACCACGGTGTTGACAACTCAACACACATTGCGGGGGCAGGGATACCCTTACCTGCATTCTGGTGGCGGTGGCACAGGGTGGTAGGAGGACGGGTGATGTATATAGTGGCACAGAATGTTGGGAACAGGGCACCCGCGTGGTCCCCCCACCCCAGCGTTGATCTCTGCCGGCAAGAAGACTGATAGAGCCAGAACTGACTTTGATGATGTCGCCGGGAGGAGGGCGTGCTTTATAAGGGCCGGGAGGGCGCGGCATGCAAGTGCGGGCTATTTAACTCACACACGCCTGTCAGCTGTAGCGCTGTTATTATTTCATCCAACGAAGTCACAGTGATTACCCAGAGCTGACGCCCGAATAAACCACGTTGCAAAAAGAGCTGAAGTCTTCATTCTGGTTTTTCACCACGCTGCTGTCTGGGATCCTGAGAGAACCTTAACCACCACACGAGACTGGCTCTGATTTCTATATGAGGAATAAATCCATAAATTTCCCCTGTACATGTTCAGGAGCCTGGGGAAGGGAATTGGCTCAGGAATGCTGTATATATGATCTTAGTGCCCAAGTAGAGTTCTACTCTGAGAATTGCTCTTCCAGGGATTATCTCGGAGAAGCAATTTTGAGATGTATCCAGCACACACTTCATACCAAACTAAAAGTATCATTGACAGAGGACCTGGTCAGCCACTGTGTTAGTATGAAAGGAGATGAATGCAGGCATCCTCCTGTACAAGAACATTTATTTAACGCTCTTCAGCACTGAAGTTAAAATTCCATCTAATATACAGAAATAGCTATTTACGCAGTAGAACATCTTTAGGGGATAGGGGAAACGACTTCAGGAGGAAAGCCTGCTAGAAAGCAATTACCAGATAAAAGGAACCTGAGTCTAGACAAAGAGTGTAATCTGAATAAACGTCTCAGACAAGCCTCTCCCTAATTCACACAGGTAAAGGGAGGGGGATGTGTATCGAGGCACACAAGATTCTGTTAACCTAGCTTTAAGGTAAAGGCAAAGGTTCCCCTTGCACATATGTGATAGTTGTTCCCAACTCCAGGGGCCTCTGCTCATCTCCATTTCTAAGCCAAAGAGCCAGCGCTGTCTGATGACAATTCTGTGGTCATGTGGCCGGCATGACTAAATGCCAAAGGTGCACAAAATGCTGTTACCTTCCCACCAAAGGTGTTCCCTATTTTTTCTACTTGCATTTTTTACTTGCTTTCGAACTGCTAGGTTGGCAGAAGCTGGGACAAGTAACGGGAGCTCACCCCATTACGCGGCACTAGGGATTCAAACCACTGAACTGCTGACCTTTTGATTGACAAGCTCAGTGTCTTAGCTACTGAGCCACCATGTCCCAATTAAAACCTAGCTTTACAATAATAGTAATCCTGGGCTACATGACATTGGTTTTCTAGTCTGGTTTACCTTGAAGAGTTGACAATATCCAAATGTAAGTGACTTGCTGCCTCAGATATATTGATGTACCAATCAGTTTCACACAGTAGCCAACTGGCTGCATTAGGAAGTTCATAAGTCTGAATTGAAAGGATGATACCCCCAGATGCTGTTGCTTCCCAACAATCTATATTTAAGAATGCTGCCTATGCTTCCAGGGGGAGGAACCCTCAATAACCATAGCTACCGTATTTTTGGGAGTACAAGACACACTTTTTCCTCCCTAAAAGAGGCTGAAAATTTTGGTGCATCTTATACTCCAAATGTAACCCTGCCCACCCTCCAGCCCCCACCCTTCAGCCTCCATGCATCCTCTTCCTGGCTGCAGAGATTGCCACCGACAATGGCTTGTTGTTTTGGGCTCCGCATGTTGCGTTTTCAGCCTCCAAATACTCCATTTGAGAGCCCTTCAAGTGTCCCGGGATTGCCAAAGAACATTACTATCAATCGCTGCCCGAAAATGCGACACATTTGGAGGCTGAAAACATAACGTGCGGTGCCCAAAATGGCTATCTGGAACAACTGCTGTCTTCTTTTACCCCTTCTGTGCTTCACCTGCTTTAGTCACTGGAGCTCCCTCCAACAATCAGCTGTGCTTTTAAAGCTGTTTTTCAGCCCCAACACAATCTTCCATGCTTTGCCTGCTTTTCTAATTCCTGCTCCCTCCGACGATCAGCTGTGCTTTAGAAGCTGTTTTTTAGCCCCAACCAGCCCCAATCTGAAAACCAGTGAGTGAACTAATATGCTGAAGCTGACCAGGCTAAGGGCACTAGCCAGATGAATATCTGGTAGGCAGAATTTTTCCCCCTATTTTCCTCCCAAAAAAACTAAGGTGCGTTTTATACTCCGGTGTGTCTTATACTTTGAAAAATGTACTCATTCACATGAACTTTTCTAGTCTTCTTTCCGTGTTGGATGCCTCACTACTATTGGTAGTGAATCCCACAGTTTAACAATAGACTATTTGAAAGGGGTTTTTCTTTTCTTGGTCCTGATCACCCTACATTTAGTTTCAATGGGCAGCCTGAAGTTCTAAGGTTGTGAAGAAAGGTGAAGGATTTCTCTCTTTATCCAGGTTATGTGTGCCATGCTGACCATTCTGAGCTTCAGCAGGGGAATTCCCCAGAGGAGAATCCCAAATTCATGGGAGCATTTAATTATTTAGCAGATTGGCTTCTCATAACATCCAGTTTGGGAATTACTGAGTCATGCATTTAAATTCATTTACTTTTAAATCATAACCTTCTGCCCTGTTGTTCCCTGAGTTTAGAAACAGCTGTCTCCAGCCATCAAGTCAACTCCCTTTCCCTTCAAATCCTTTTATGAGCAAAGCTTTTTACTCAGCTTTGAAAAGCTTTTATCCTGTTGCCTCTCCCATCATCACTCCATCAGCGCATGCCCAGACAGTTTCTCAGGCACCTTGATATTTTGATAGCTCTTCTTTTCATCCCATGCATTTTTAAGCAAGGGACAGGGATTGTCTCCAGAGAGGAGAAAGGTCCTCTTCCTTTTTTCTTTAAGTATTAAACTCAGCAACATTTGGCTCACGTCAATTCAAGTCAGTTTCTTCACAGCACGTTTGTTTAATAGGATCTCGTTGCTGCCTACAGGCACTGCCAAGGGTTTCGGTCTACGAAATAAGTTCCAGAATGAGGCTCAGGGGATTTGTGAGAAGACTATATTTTAAAGAGAAATTCTGGACATTGAACAGGCTTAAGATAAAGTGAATATTTGGGGAAGAGGAGGGGGGGAAAAAAAAAACCTCCAGTATTTTGATCTTGCAAATTTCACTTTTGAAAATTCATAGAAATGTTATGTCTGAATCAATTTTCATTTGAGATTGTGTGAACTCTCTTAACATGGAAGGTTTGTCTAAGTTATTGGCCAAATCACTTGGACATTTGAGTTGTGGTGTTCAAGGAATTTATGCAAGTGGTCATTAAATCTATTTATAAGGCACAGACTTATATCTGCGAAAGTTCCATAGAATGCTCATTTGAATAAATCTTCCTTTGAATTTTGAAGACTCTTTCAGTTCAAGTTCAATTTGAAGTAAAAAAATTGAAAGAAAAATCATCACTAATAAAAAAATGTCTGGAAGTTATGAATTTCCTTATGAAAAATGAAACACATGTATAGTCAAAAAACAATAACGTATCAGAAGGTCCAGTAGCAAATTCACTGTTTTTGGTCTGGGTGGACCATGGATCCCCAAAATTCAGACTTGATGTAAATGTATTGAAAGAAGACTAGGTGCAACATTTTGGGAATAGTGGCAAAGTGGTTCAGAAGTACATTCATCAGTTTGTGATGCATTTCTGAAAGCTTGCAATGTAGCTGGTTGTTTGGGAAAAACAGGTATTTAAATTTAGCAAATCAAAGATTATTGGTCAAAATTTATCTTCCAGATTCCAGGAAAAAAAGAAAAACTCTATATGAAAGAGATGTCCTTTTTTCCTACTGTATTTTCAGGTACTTTTTTAAAAAAAATGTGGGGGAAGGTGGGAGATGATTCTAAACTTACTTTACCACTGTGGTGGAATTCAAATTTTTTTACTACCGGTTCTGTGAGTGTAGCTTGGTGGTTGTGGCAGGGGAAGAATATTGCAAAAATCTCCATTCCTTCTCCACTCTGGGGCCAGCCAGAGGTGGTATTTGCTGGTTCTCCGAACTATTCAAAATGTCCGCTACTGGTTCTCCGGAACCTGTCAGAACCTGCTGAATAACATCCCTGCTTTACTACCGTAAAGTGGAAAACTATGTAATTGTATTCTTCTGTTAGAGAGGACAGAGGGAATGGCCTTGAAGGATGGGATTAGCAGTCTCTAGTTCTCATAAGGATGAAAGGAGAGAGGGGGGAAGCACATTCAGACTTGTAAGATTCTTTTTCTATGACAGATACAATAAAAGTAATTCTGACTCTTAGTAATTCTAACTAACGAATTAGTTTCTTAGCCTGGTCTACCCTGTTTGGATGATAATATCTGCCAGTTGCTCTGTAACTCTTCTAGCTACTCTACTTCTTGATCTATCATAAGAATTCCCTCAAAAAAAAAAAAAATCTTTTGAACAGACGTTTGGTCTAGCCACTTTTTAACAAAAATATTTATAAGATTCCACACATACATATTCTAAACCATAAGAATTTTGCAATTCTTTCTCCCTCTCCCATTTTTCTCCATTGAATTTAATAGGAATGTTGGAAAGTATCAGAATATTTTGAACAAATTTCCATTTTTGGACCATCCCAAGACCTGCCTATTGTTTCTATTTCCATCAAAATTATCTAGAAATAATTTTATCCATCTGGAAACATAACATGCTGATTAACTTGAAAATTATTCTGAACCATGTGTATACATTATGGAATGCTGGAATATATGGCATCAGGCCTGGTTACTTGAGAGACCACTTTCCTTTCAAAGTTTCTGCCTAGCCAAATTCATCTGGCCTGGCTAACGTGTTCTAGGTTTTTTTCAATTAAACAATGCTGTGTACTGGAGACCCCAGAAGGAGGCTTTCTCTGTTGCACCTCATGAATAAGATTCCTTCAGAGATCAGTATGGCCCCTATATTATTGGTGTTTCAAGGGGCTTTGATGAACTGGCTTGTCAGTCTTTTGTGAGAATAGAGCCTCAATAGAAGGTAGCCTTCTCTATTGCTTTGACAGCCTTAACTTTCAACAGTTCCTCTTAGCATGAATCTCCTTTTAATTTTGATCTGTTGGTACTAATTCAGCTCTTGGTTTCAAGGGGAAAAGACCAATATCCCCTCAGATAGAGACAGCCTTTCATAAATTTGTACTTTGCTACCCTATTTCTCCATAATCTTCTTTTTTTCTGAGCAAAATATAGTCAGCTCCTTTAAATGCAACTCACAGGGTTTGAGTCCATGCCCAGAATTAGGCACAGCAGTGCAAGGGCCATCTAACTTGTGTAGATCTCAATGGAATAATTACTTTGCATAAGCTATCTGCAAGTTTTCTAAACAGAACTCCAAATTGCATTGGCCTTTTAAGTTGTTGCATCATCCCATTAGTTCATATTCAGTTGTAGATTCACCATCAACCATGTGGTGGGAAGCAGACAGCAAGAGCAGGCAAATTACATAAACAATGTTGCACTGACATAATGCTGGTTTTCTCTTTTTGGCAAATGGATTGGATCCCACTGAGTTAATTCACTAGTGCCAAGATCCAATCTCGGTCGGTCACCAGTACTAAAGATTTAATCTTCCAGCTTTCAGACATGTGCTGGAGCCCATCCTCTGGGAACTGCTCTCTAGCAGAACATGTGCTTTAAACTATTCTGTATGTGGTATTTACAGAATACACAGAATAGCCCAAAGCGCACACTCTGCTAGACAGTAGTTCCCTGAGGATGGGCTCCAATATGTGTCCGAAAACTCAAAGACTAAACCTCTGGTACTGGTGACTGACCCAGATTGTATAGTGCAACATTAACCTGGGATACATATATTAACCTTCACTCATAATTCACTAGTGCTCCATCATGTACTGCTATCTAGCCAGGCCAGCCAATCCTAATTTTTTTATTTTTACTTAACCCAAATGCAAAAGTTTACACTGCTACAATCTTGTTAGAACTGGCCAACTCATATGCTAATTGTTCTGAGTTTTGTTTTCGAAAATGTTAGTCAGTCCTCTAGCGTGATGTGATTTGCAAATTTGAGAAGCATCCCTTCCATTCCATCCCTTAGGGCAGGGGTGTCAAACTGGCAGCCCATAGGTCGGATGTGTCACATTGCAGGCCACACCCACCCCAGCTTCACAAAGGGGAAAAATATCATGATGCGTCACGTGATGGCAACATGATGCCGTGGGTTTGACATCCGTGCTTTAGGGGCACTAATAAAAATGTTGAATATCACTGGGCCTAGGAAAAAACTTAGAGGGACAATATTCATTATTTTTCCTCAGGAAGATATACAACTATTTTAAAGCATCCTTTGGAGGCAACTCCATCAGAACTACAGTAACATCTAGTTCTTTTTTATCCATCTTGTCCATAAGGTTATTCAAGAGTCAGAATTCTTGACATGATTCAGGATACGTTACAACTATAACACTCCCTTGTCTCTTGAACCCCAGATATGCAAATAAATGCCCAAAGTTATTATACACCAAAACATAAAGATTTTAGGATGGGATGAAGGCAATTGCTTTCTTTCTCCATTTCCCCCCTCCCTTCATGAAAAAAAGAACTGCCATTGAATTAAAAGCAGAGTATTAATTACCATGTGGGAAAGCTTTATACTTTATGTTCAAAAGTACTATCTTGATGAATGGTGCCATTAAGATCTAGGCTCGCTTGCATCAGCCACTTTTCTCAAATAGCCCTGAAAAGTGTAACAAATTTAGTCAAATGCTAATAAGAAAAACCACATTGTTTATGGGGAGGGGGAGACAGCCGGAAAGGTCTCAGCAGAGTCAAGGGTTTAATACATTTTTAAAAAAAATATATTTTAGGCTTCTTATAACCTCAGTGCCCTTCAGCTGGAACATTAACTGCAATTCAGTATAGTATCATATTTTACGAATTCTCTCCACCACATTGAAATTCAAAACCAAAAGAGAGCTTCAGCCTTCATTAATATAATATAAATATAAAACATCTCAACTTTTTAGGTGAGCGTTTTCTAAAATCAGCATAAAGAGAGGTTGTGCTTACTGCAATAATTCCTTTCACTTTTTTTTTAATATGGAATCCCTAATTAGGATCTAAATTGTGTGTGTGTGTGTGTGTGTGTGTGTGTGCGCGCGCTATAGATTTCCATGCACTGAAAAATGGCTCCTGTTTGAGATATATTTTTCCCAGCATTTGTTGGAAAAATGTAATATTTTTATTTACTTATTACAACATTTAGAATGTTTGCTTCCTGAATGTATGTCAGTCCTTCCAAGTTGGTAGAAAGGTGGACAACTTGAAGCTGCCTTGTAGGTTATTCACTCAAGTTGGAGAAAAAGATCAATCACTGAATAAAATGAGAGAAGCAATAATAGCCATGCAGAAGCAAAAGATACGGACATGGTAGAAAAAGCAGCATCCACCACCATAATCTAAACTAAAAAGTTTGAGACCAATTTGTAATGCTATTAAAAGGTGATGGGGATGAAAAGTTAAGTAAAGATGAGCCTTAAAGTGGGCAAAGAGGTAATCTCACAGACAAGAGACTGCAAGTGAAAAGTTCATGCACCCATTGGAAAATAGGCTAAATGGTCAGATAAGGTTATGTGGATTCTGGCAATCTTCTGGGAACCTTGAAAAGAGTTTAGATGTTTAAAGCTTAAAGCCAGTATCTAACACAGGTTAGACTACCTCTCAGCCAGTTTCAATAAAAATTCCTGTGAAGTTGAGTCAGCACTTTATCTACTAGGTAGTGAACAAAGTGTAGATTCAGAACAGTTGTTGTGGCCCGCCAGTGGCAGCAGATTTGGACACTGAGGAGGTTGGGGAGGGATGTGGGCCAGTCCTGGAGCATGGGGAAGGCTTGGATGAGGGCTCTGAGTCGGAGGCAGAGGTGGGGGGGCAAGGCCATCTGGTAGTTCTTTGCTGTCTCCAGAGTCTGACATCAGTGAGGCAGAAGAAAAGGATCAGCCTGTTACCAGTGTGCACATGCACAGAGCTGCCAGGAGACAGGAACAATTAAGAAAAGAGGGTCAACTTGGGAGTAGGCTTGGAGATGATTGGCCCCTCCCATAAGACATAAAAGAGAAGCAAATGGGATGTGAGCTTTTGCAGGAAGCAATTAGTTCACCTGTTCAGTAAAAGCTCTGGAAAAGTTTTGTTTGACTCTGTGCTAAGTTTGGCCTTGCCTTGCATGTGGCAATTAGTTCTCTGGTAGCGTTCCAAGGGAGATAAGGTGAGTGTTTGTAAACACTCCCCTGAAAGACTGTTTGAGAAGCCTTGGACTGGGAATGACACTAATTCACAGCCAAATGAATTAAAGAGGTTTGCTGGGACTAAGGTTGTTTTGTATACTTTATAAGGAAGCCTAGTTTCCAAAAGTAGTCCACATGGCACACATATAACTCTCCAGACCAAATTATTTCTGGACATGGGTGAGTACATTTTTCCAAGAAATGTAAAACAGCCAAAACTGATTCAGAGGATGGATACCTGAGCTTCCATAGGTTAGGCCAAATCTAATTCTCATGAGGAGTAAGCCACAATTGGTTTCATTTTCTGCACTGTGGTCTTCAACTTTATCAAGAGGTTTGTGATACTCCCATGGACTCCTTTGGGCTTCCAGTAGATCACTGGAAGCCCTGAAGGATGCTGAAGCACTGGAGCAGGGGTGTCAAACTCACATCATCACAGCGGCATCACATAACATATTGGGACATTTTCCCCACTTTGCTAAACCAGGTGTGGGTGTGGCCAGAGGCCAAGGAGCTTGACAGCCCTGTACTGGAGGAAGCCACTGGAGTGGTATAAAGTGAATTAAGATTGCCAGGAGAAATATCAACCACCTCATGATGATACCACTCTACCACTCATGATGATACCACTCTACCACTCATGATGATACCACTCTACCACCTCATGATGATACCACTCTAATGGCAGAAAGTGAAGAGGAACTAAAGAGCCTCTTGATGCGGGTGAAGAAGGAGAGTGCAAAAGTTGGCTTGAAACTCAACATTAAGAAAACTAAGATCATGGCAATTCCTGGAAAATAGATGGGGAAAAGGTGTTTGCTCCTGGGGAGGAAAGCTATGGCAAATCTAGACTGCATACTAAAAAACAGAGATACCACCCTGCCAACAAAAGTGCGTATAGTCAAGGCTATGGTTTTCCCAGTTGCAATGTAGGCTGTGAAAGTTGGACCATAAGAAAGGCTGAGTGCCAAAGAATTGAGTCCTTTGAACTATGGTGCTGGAGAAGACTCCTGCGAGTCCCTTGGATTGCAAGGGGATCAAACTGGTCAGTCTTAGAGGAGATGAACCCTGACTGCTCTTTAGAAGGCCAGATCCTGAAGATGAAACTCAAATACTTTTGCTACCTAATGAGAAGGAAGGACTCACTGGAGAAGAGCCTAATGCTGGGAAAGATTGAGGGCAAAAGAAGAAAGGGATGACAGAGAACGAGGTGGCTGGATGGAGTCACTGAAGCAGTAGGAGTGAGCTTAAATGGACTCCAGAAGTTGTTAGAGGACAGGAAGGCCTGGAGGAATGTTGTCCATGGGGTTGTGATGGGTCAGACATGACTTCGCAACTATGAACAGCAAGATGGCAGGTGAGCTATGTGGTTGGTGAGAGCTTACACTGTTTCAGAAGCAGCCTCAAAAGGAATGCTTTGCTCAAAACATTGTCAATGTGAAGCACTCCTTTGAAGCTCAACATGCCTCTAATAGAATTAAGTAAACCTTCCTAATGGTCAAAACAGTACATCAATCAAACCAGTTATCTAAAGTAATGACTGGTTCTCACATTTGTTACAGGAATTTGGGGTGAACTTGGACAGCTATCTGTTAGAAATGCTTAGCTGTGAATTTCCTGCATCAGGTAAAAAGTTTTCACAATGACCTTTCATGTCTGCACTCATTTGATGATTTCAAGGAGGAAAATTATGGCAAGCCCTAGGAATGTAAGTGAATAAAACATATGTATATAATTTGGGGGAGCCATATATTTTTCCTAGAATCCCATTAGCTTGCATTAGGGTTGTCTTTATGAAAGACAATTCATGATTAACAAATCATATCTTGAATGGTAAACATTTACACATAAGAGGCAATATAATATAGATATATATCATACAACGAGTTCATTCCACTTTCTACTCCAGTGATGGCTAACCTTTTTGCTGTCGCATGCCAAAAGCAGGGGGAATGCAGGGGGGATCATGTGCATGCGTGCCCACACTCAATGCCCCCTTGCGCCCTGCGTCCCCACACATGCGTGCACGCTCCCCCTGCTTTTGGCACGTGATGGCCCGGCGGACCCAGTAGGCCCATTTTTCATCCTCCCCAGGCTCCAGAGGCTTTCTTGGAGCTTGGGGAGGGTGAAAGCAGCCTTCCCCAGCCTCTTGGAGGCCCTCCGGAGGCTGGAAATAGCCCATTTCTTGACTTCCGGTGGGCCCGGAAGGCCCAAAAATCAGCTGGCTGGTGTGCACATGCATGCTGGAGCTGAGATAGGACAACACTTGTGTGCCCACAGATATGGCTCCGTGTGCCACCTGTGGCACACATCCCATAGGTTCGCCATCACAGTTCTACTCTATTGTATTTGAAGCAGTGTGGAAACTGTCTAAAACAAATAGAAATTCTCAGAGGATGGATAGCTTTGTATCAACACTCTTGTGATACTTCGAATTCATTTTGACAGAACTTCTGCTTCAAATTGACAATGGTGAATGCTGGTTTTTTTTTTAAAGAATGTTTTGATCCTTGGCTTTTTCTCCCCCACAAAATGAAACCAACAACTTCAAGAAAAGAAAAAAAAAAACAACCCTGAATCTGTGCTTTCAAGCTATGTGAAAGGTTAAAAAATGCCCATGATTACTGAAGCCAATTTCTGAAAATCATTCCAGACAGCTGAACAGAATTCAAGCGGAAAAAGAAATTGGTAGCTAACTTGATTACAATGCGCAGGAAGGTTTCACCTGGCACGTGGATGTGGATGTGATGTTTTTCTTTAAAAAGCCCAGACAATGTTTTTGTTAAGAAGGAGGAGAAGCCAGAAGTTTGAAAGACTCATGTCAAACCAAACCAAAGTCTTGGCTCTATTCCTCAAGTCAAACCCAAGCATTTTGGAGCTGAATATACACATATGATAAAGCTGTTTAAAGAAACGATATACATAGTGTCACTAGACCACCAAGAATTAATGCCAGAATATTTTCCTTGGCTTGGTCCTCCTTGGCTCATCCTCAATCATAGAGCAGAGCCAGTCTCAAAAATTCTCTAAAGTCTGACTTTACTTACATTAATGTGTACATTTTTAGAGAGTAACCACAACATGGTGCATGGTTCAGAGTGCAAACATAATAAGTGCCTTAAAATATTCCTAACTAACCAAGATTCTTTCCTTGTCTATTCTTTGGTTGGCTTCAACAATAGACATGCAGAGTATTCTTAAGTATATCAGTGCTTCTGCTCTATTAATTGCCGTTGAATTAATTTCTACTTACTTATTTCATAGAATTGGGAAGAGACACATTGGTATCACATTATGACATGGGCAAACTTAGTCTTGGAAGAAGACCAAGTATGAAATATATGATAAATGTTTTTTCAGTACCTGAAGGGGTTCCACAGAAAAGATGACAAAGACTTGTCTTTTATTATCCTCTATTCTAGGAGACAGAATAAAAGTTTTGTGGGATAAGAGATCACAGTTAAATGTCTTTCCTAATAGAAACAGCAGTTTGAGAGTGGAACCAACAATTAAGGCAGGTAATGGACTCCATTCACAAGATCTATTTAAGTTTGGACAGCCATTCATTTGGGGTGTTTGCATTTGAATTTCTGTGTTGAGCATAAAGGGAAGAATAACACAGCCAAACTATATTTTAATATGAGCCAATCAAAGCTAAGTTTCAAAACCCTACTGATTTAATGACAATCAATGGGATTTGGTGAACTGAAACTATTCTTTGCTTCATACATTGCTTAATATTCTTAACAATACTTTTATTTACCCTACCCATGCTTCTGTTTCCAGTAATATTGCACTTCCCCCTTGTATTCTTCCATTATTATTTGTGCCAGAGCTCATTGCAACAACGTTGACAAAAAGACATTAAGAGTTGTTAACCTAATCTTGTGAAGCTTCTTCTCCGGTAATATTATACTGCAAATTTTGTAGGGCATACAAAACCTTTGCTAGACCAATTCTCGAATTCAGCTCATCTGCCTGGAACCCGCATTGTATATCGGACATTATATATCATATATCACTCATACAATTGAGTAAGTCCAGAGGTATTTCATGAGAAGAGTACTCCACTCCTCAGCTCACAACAGAATACCTTATGCCACCAGACTTGAAATGTTGGGATTAGACAATTTAGAACTATGCCACCTTTGGTCTGACCTAAGCGTAGTACACAAAATTATCTGCTACAACATCCTACCTGTCAATGAATACTTCAGCTTCAACCGCAATAATATACGAGCACAGAATAGATACAAACTTAAGGTAAACCATTCAAAACTCGATTGCAGAAAATACGACTTCAGCAACAGAGTAGTCTATGCCTGGAATGTACTATCTGACTCTGTGATTACTTCTCCAAACCCCCATAACTTTAACTTTAGACTGTCTACTATTCACTTCACCCCATTCCTAAGAGGTTTGTATGGGGCGTGCATAAGCGCACCAGCGTGCCTACTGTCCCTGTCCTACTGTTCCCCATTTATTCGTATCCTTATCCTGTATTCATAATCATGTTTATACTTATATCTGTTATCTTATATGTGTTTGACAAATAAATAAATAAATTAAATAAAAAATAAAAACTTTGATACCTCCAAATTTAATAATAATAATAATAATAATAATAATAATAATAATAATAATAATAATAATCCTAAACTAAATACAATAAAAATTATATCAGAATATAATGAAGGCAACAAATGGAGTGCACCATCCAAATTATTTCCCAAACACTCTGATAAAGAAGGACTGTTCCTGGGTCCCAGCACTCCTTACCTCTCAGAAATCGGTAACCATTAGCATCTTATCCCCAGAAATATGCACCTTATCCCCAGACATACAATTAATCAGTGGAAAGACTTGCCTCCAAAAGTTGTGGGTGCTCCAATACTGGAAGTTTTTAAGAAGAGATTGGACAACTATTTATCTGAAATGTTATAGGATTTCCTGCCTGAGCCAGAGTTGGACTAGAAGACCTCCAAGGTCCCTTTCAACTCTGTATTATTTATTCTGTTATAAGTACTTTATAGGGCAATTCTGACTGGAGAAAACAGTCATGAGCATACCTCGGAACCAAGCCATATACGGTTTTTGAAAAATTCACCAGGAATCTTATTTTAAGATAATACAGGGACCATAGTAAAATATTATGGTATGTATAAACTTACTGAGAACTAATTTGGTGTAAGTTATTAAAGGCATCGGGCCAGAAACTGAGAGACCATGACTTCTTCTCCTACCTTAGCCACAAAGCCATCTGGGTGGCTTTAGGCCAGTTACTGTCTTCTAGCCCTAGAAACAAGACAATGGCAAACCAACTTCTGAAAAATGCTGCCAAGAAAACTACATGAACTTGGCATCGACTTACCAGGAGAGAAGACTGACTCAAAGGCACAGAAAAAAAAAGTATTCATTACATTTTTATACCGATATATAGAATTATGGGGAACATATACACCCAGAAGTAATGCAAAAGGCTATTATTGTAGTCCTGATATAACAGTACATAGAGATGTATGATGCTCAGCCAATATGTGGTTAAACAACTCCCAACTCCATGCTACAATTCCATGTTGTATATATTTGCCAAAGATGAAGTACCAGTACTACTGGCAAGTTGTCTTAAACATCAAAAAACATCATTTTGCTCAGAGGTGGGATTCACATTATGTTACTACTAGTTCGCTGTTCATGCACACACTCACTTTGTGCACACCCAGTTTACACAGGTGCCTGCCTTCCATGCTTGCGACTGGCCTTCCACGAATGCACTCGGCCTCAAAAATATGCCTAAATAGGATGACATAGAGATGAGGCAGGTGGGCGGAGTAGGTGGGCAGGTGGGCGGGGCCACCCACAATTTCTGCTACAGGTTCAGGCGAACTGTTCCGAACCGTCTGAATACCCCCGCTGATTTTGCTCCTTCTTTCATAGGGAGAGTTGTGTAATATATACCAGGCAGATGCACTTATATCCAGAGAATTAATTCTGAAAGTTGTATTTCAGGTGAGAGAAAAGTGAGAAGCCTACTTATATCCACTTCAGCCATAAGGTCCCACAGATGGTTGACCACCAATGGTTGTATGTGAAGCTGCTTATGACTACAACCCTCTACGTATCTGCAATTTTCACTTGGATACAAGTATAAATTCCTTTGCACAATTGGAAACTGCTGCCAATATGATAACCAATTAGATTGGGCTAATAAATTGATACTGAATCCGAACAGAATCTGAATCTGAATAACAGCCAGGAATTGCAGTAAAAACACATGTTGCAGTAAAACATTTTTTGAATGAGTTTGCACTTTACTTCAAGACATAGGCTCATGTTATGGGATTTTTTTTTTCCTAGTCTCCAGTTCGACCTCAGATGTTTAAGTATTGGAAGCGATAAGGATGGTCACTTTTATTCCATTACAGTTCATGCACCAACTTTATCAGTTGCTAATGAATGCAGATCTGACAGAGGTGTCCTATGCCTTCATTATATCACATCTGGATTTTTTTATGTACAGCTGGCTTCAAAAAACATTTGGAAATTACTGTGGATCTAGAATGTAGCACGCATTTGTCAATAAGCACAAAGTAAGCTATAGGAAATGTGTCTTTGTTTATTTGAAAATGCAGTTCAAAGCATTCTTCATGACTATAAAATCTTTGAATAATTTAGAATCAGGATATTTGAGGAACTAGCTTCTTCTATACAAACCTACCCACCTATTAAGATTAAATTGGAAACTCTCTTGTGAATATTTCCATCCATTGCTTCTGGTCTTGCTTGAGACCAGTGGAGAATAGCTTGACTCCTTCTTCTTTGTGGCAACCCCTGAGATATTGGAAAACTGCTATCATGTCATCCCTAGTCCTTCTTTTCATTGGGTATGTCATTAAAATAGACATACCCAATTCCTGCAACCGTTCTTCATAGGTTTTAGCCTACAATCCCCTAATCATCTTTTTTGCTCTTCTCTGCACTCTTTCTAGAGTCTCCACATCTTTTTTATATCGTAGTGACCAAAACTGGATGCATTATTCCAAGTGTGGCCTTATCAAAGGCATAAAGAAGCATTAACATTTCATATGATCTCAATTCTATCCCTCTGTTAATGCAGCCTAGGACTGTGCTGGCCTTTTTGGCGGCTGCAGCACACTACTGGTTCATATTTAAGTGATTTTCCATTAGGATTCCTTTATATCTCTCACAGTTAGTACTATTGAGCCTAGTACTACCTATGCTATACCCGGGCAACTGATTTTTGTTGCCTAACTGTAGAAACTTACTTTTCTCATCACCAAATTTCATTTTGTTAAATAGGGCTCAGTATTCGAGACTGTCAAGATTCTTCGGCATTATGATCCTATCTTCTGGATGGTTGGCTATTCCTGTCAGCTTAGTGTCATCTGAAAAATTGATGTGTTCCCCTTCTATCTCCTCATCTAAATCATTGATAAAGTTATTGAAGAGTACTGGGCCCAAGACAGAGCTTTGGGGTACCCCAATGCATATTTTACATTGCCTCAACAGTCACTATGAGATATTTTTTGGTTGAGGCTAGAGACAGCAACTTTTTGATGTCTGCCTAGGACTCAGTTTTGCTGGCTGAGGAATTCTGGGAGTTGAAGTCCACCAGGCTTAAAGTTGCTGAGGTTGGAGATCCCTGGTCTAGGACATCCTTTCTCAATTTGCTATCCCCAGATTCATTAGGATTTTCTGAAATTCCCAAATACCTCCTTTCCACACACATACACACAGACACAACATAGTAAATCAGATTTTTTACAAGCATGGTAAAAGAGATTTCTTGTAAATTCCAATTGTCCTGCTCTCAAAATTAAGATTTTAATTCTGAAAGAAATCAGACTAAACTAAAGTAAGCACGGCACAGATTATTCTATGAAAAGTATGGGTGTTTTCCCATTCTCATTTTTATTATGTCCCCAAGTTACTTTCCCAAGGAAGCATTCAACAAAACCATGTTAGAGTAAAGAATGCAAAAATCTGAACTCTTGGGGAAGGGGAAACAATGCGTTGTTCACCTTGACAATTTTAGATATATTAATTATCCTCAAGATTTCATTAGCCTGCCTAGCAAGCACATTAGCAGGCAAATGAGGTAAGTTGTTGACCTATTTAACTTCAGTGAAACAAGCCTGCTTTGCTTGAGCTTCAATTTTCAAAGAAATCATTTGTTTATGACCTTACAATGTACTATATATTTCAATCAAATGTTAGCATGCAAAAAAAAAGAAAGAAAGAAAAGAAAAGAAAAGAAAAGAAAGAAAAGAAAAGAAAAGAAAAGAAAAAGGAGTCAGCTTGAAGTGTCTTCTCGGTATCTACTGGGAATAGACATAACATTGCACTGAAGACAAGATGATAAGTCCTTGAAGCAGACATTCACAGTTACACTGCCTCCACATTTATCTCCCAAATTCTCAAAAAGTTTTCTTTTGCAGCGAGCAAAGTTTCTATTTTTCTGTCTCATCCTCAGGGTGGTTTAGAATCTTTTAACCGTCTGTTGGTGGTCCTTGAGCCTGTTTTATCATTGCCAGGCGCCTGAGAGTGTTTTTTATATCCCCACATCTCTCTGTAAGCCTGTAGCCTCTCTCTTGACATTTCCTTGAAGTGTGGGAAAGACAAGGAGGCCGCATGTCACTAGGAAGACAAGGTAAGTCAAGCCATCGTCCATTCTTCTTGTCTACCTCATAATTCAGGAGTGTCAAAACAGAGTGCCCAGACCTCACTTGATTCATTACCTATGGATTTATTAGATTTTATATCCCACCCCACTTCAGCTCAAAACATATAACTAAAGCAAGGCAAAACCGTAAGTCTGACCCATGAATGATTTTTCATGCTTTTTCCTCAAGGAACCTGAGGAAGAGTACTATTTATTTTATATCAAATTGAACGGAAATTTAAAAGAGACATATGTGCAGAATGAAATGGCTGCATTGGACTTATTTGCATTTTCCATGTTAACATGGAAATAGATGTGTAACTTATGTCTAAGGGCAGGATAAAACCAGGGGTGAAATGCTACCAGTTCAGACCGGTTCTCCCGAACCGGTAGTAAAAAATGCTACTGGTTCGGGCGAATCGGTATTTTCGATGATCAGCTGTGATACGCAATTTATGTTAATTAAAATTGGATTTCCTGCTTTCTAGCTAATCTAAATCATGTGGCACAACAGATTCCCCCCCTCACTGTTCTACTTACCTTTGCAGTCTTCAAAATGTTCCTTTTTTAGCGCTGCACAGACTCACAGAACTGATAGCAGACTTCAGAGGATTTCACCACTGGATATAACTATACACTTTTGGGGGGGGGGGGTTAATATGCAATGCTGTTTGTGATTTTAGTTCTCCATTACTCAATCTAAACTGAAAATCAAACATTGGTGCCTCTTAATTCCAGAAAAGTCTTGTCTCAAAGCCCTCTTCTAATGTTGAAAGAAAATATTCACAGTTACAACTGTTTTGTAACAAACTTTGAAACATCCCTATGATTGTGTGATCAAAATTCAGAGGCTTGGCAATTCATACTTATGACCATTGCTGTGTCCCAAGGTCATGTGATCATCTTTTGCAACCTTCTGACAAGCAAAGTCAGTGAGGAAGCCAGATTCACTTAACAACCAGGTTACTAATTTATCAACTGCAGTGGTTCGTTTAACAACTGTGGCAAGAAAGGCCATAAAATGGGGCAAAAGACACTTAACAAATGTCTCACTTAACAACAGGAATTGTGGGCTCAATTGTGGTTGTAAGTCAAGGACTATCTGTACTTGTTGCTATTATTTTTACTATTATACTGTTTTCTTACCCTGATCCTTTCTGTCTTATATGGGTATTTTCCCCCCCTTTCGTGCACTTTGGTGTTCAACATCATAACCTCAAACATAATTCATATGCCTCCTGAAGTCCAGAATCAAGTATGGTTGCAAATTGACATAGCATCCTGACCTTCTTTCCCAGGGATCATTCAGGTCAGGGAACATATGAAAACAAATAGTTTACACTTTTTATCCCAAATAATGTGTGGGTGGAACCTGATCCTTTGTAATAGATCACATGATAGTTCATGTCTGTGGAGTGATACTGACAATGGATCTTGACAGACTTGAATGCTGGGCCCTAACAAAATGAACTTCAATGAAGAGAAAGGTAAAGTCTTACGCTTACGTAAGAAAAACCAAAAGTACACATATAGACTGAAACCGGGCTTAATAGCAGTAACTGTGAAAAGGGTCTTGGTGTCTTAGTGGACAACCAATTAAATATGAGCCAGCAGTGTGCAGTGGCAGCCAAAAAGCCAATTCAATCCTAAATTTTATTAACAGAGGGATTCAATCAAGATCAAGGGAGGTACTATAAAGCCTTAGTCAGACCACACCTAGAGTACTGCATCCAGTTTTGGTCACCACACTATAAAAAAGATGTTGAGATTCTAGAAAAAGTGCAGAGGAGAGCAACCAGGATGATTAGGGGAGTAGAAGATGGAACATACGAAGATCGGTTTCAGGAACTGGGCATTGCCATTCAGGTGAAGAGAAGGACTAGGGGAGACATGATAACAGTGTTCCAATATTTGAGGGGCTGCCACAGAGAGGAAGGGGTCAAGCTATTTTCCAAAGCACCTGAAGGCCAGACAAGGAATAATGGATGGAAACTGATCAAGGAGAGATTCAACCTAGAAATAAGAAGAAATTTTCTGACTGTGAGAACAATGGAACAGCTTGCCTTCAGAAGTTGTGGGAGCTTCATCAATGGAAGCTTTCAAAAAGAGACTGGACTGTCTTCTATCAGAAATGGTGTAAGGTCTGCTTGGGCAGAGGATTGGGACTAGATGACCTACAAGGCCCCTTCTAACTCTGGTCAGCTGTATGTTCAGAAACTGTCTAATGAAACTGGGTCATGTACCTAGAGAAGAATGATCTTGAAAGATTCCACAGATCATGGGAAGCCTCCTGAGGAAAAGAAATGACTTTGCCTATAGATCATGAAGTTACATGTGATCATTCAGCAGCCAGCACATTTCTTTAAAAATAGCACAGGAAAAGATGATGAATAAGTGAGGCAAAATTTGAAGAAAGTCACAACTACCCAAAGACCACAGAAATGTATTTATTTTTTGATTAAATTTATATGCTGTCTATCTCACTGTGCAAAGCGACTCTGGGATTGAAATATTTTAAGTGGACTTTGGCCCAGATCTTTGTACGGAATATAGGTGACCCAGTGGTGGGATTCAAGTAATTTAACAACCGGTTCTCTGCCCTAATGATTTCATCCAACAACCAATTTGCCAAACTGCTCAGAAAGTTAACAACCGGTTCTCCCGAAGTGGTGTGAACTGGCTGAATCCCACCACGGGGTGAACCTATGTTTCATTAGGTCTTAGTAATGTTCAAAGCCAGAGAAAAATATACCATTCTCCATTACCAGTGTCCTTGAGCTTTTTTCTAAGCCTTCCCTCCCACGTTATACTGAGGTGACAGCTTTTCTTCTTTGAACTAATTATTAATACATCTTACATATTTTTTTCCTAATATTTCAAAGTAATTTTACAATCCAGAAAAAGTCAATTACTGGCTGAAACAGAAGTAGTATCAGTTGCAATAACAACAACAATAAATTGTCCCAAGAAATTCATGACAAGAATCTGATTTTAATGTGAGGCAAGCAAACTAAGGAGAAAGATCTTAACTTGGGAACAGAGTACTTGATATTAGAGTATTAGGGAATTTGTTGTTATTTTAGACTACAAATCCCAGATCTTCTGGCCATTATTTATGCTGAGTGATGTTTATGGAAATTGTAGCCTAATGCATTTTTGCTTTGTATTCATAGTTCCTGTCATCACAAAATACAAAAGCGACGTCCTCTGAATATCTTCCCATTCTGCAAGTATACAACTATGATATTTTAAATATACTTGTTCCTATGACTTTAGAATAGAATAGAATAACAGAGTCGGAAGGGAGCTTGGAGGTCTTCTAGTCCAACCCCCTCCTTAGGCAGGAAACCCTACACTACTTCAGACAAATGAGTATCCACATCTTCTTAAAAACTTCTAGTGTTGGAGCATTCACACCTTCTGGAGGAAAGTTGTTCCACTGATTAATTGCTCTAAGTGTCAGGAAATTTCTCCTTAGTTCTAAATTGCTTCTCTCCTTGATTAGTTTCCACCCATTGCTTCTTGTTCTACCTTCTGGTGCTTTGGAGAATAACTTGACTCCCTCTTCTTTGTGGCAACCCCTGAGATATTGGAACACTGCTATCATGTCTCCCCTAGTCCTTCTTTTCATTAAACTAGGCATACCCAGTACCTACAACCGTTCTTCATATGTTTTAGCCTCCAGTCCCCTAATCATCTTTGTTGCTCTTCTCTGCACTCTTTCTAGAGTCTCAACATCTTTTTTACATCGTGGCAACCAAAACTGAATGCAGTATTCCAAGTGTGGCCTTACCAAGGCATTATAAATTACACTTCATGTGATCTTTATTCTATTCTTCTGCTTATGCAGCCTAGAACTGTATTGGCTTTTTGGGTAGCTGCTGCACACTGCTGGTTCATATTTAAATGGTTATCCACTAGGACTCCAAGATCCCTCTCACAGTTACTACTATTGAGCAAAGTACACATATACTGTACCTGTGCATTTTTTTCTTGCCTAAATGTAGAATCTTACTTTTTCACCATTGAATTTCATTTTGTTGGATAGTGCCCAATGTTCAAATCTATCAAGATCCTTCTGTATCTTAGCCTATCTTCTGGAGTGTTGGCTATTCCTGCCAGCTTGGTGTCATCTGCAAATTTGATGGGTTCCTCATCTATCCCCTCATGCAAGTCATTGATGAAGATGTTGAAAAGTACTGGGCTTAAAACAGAGCCTTGGATACTCCACAGTTTAAGAGTCCCTTTACTCCACTTTCTCCATGTGGCATGATATGAACAAATAACTGCAGGAAGAGTTTGCTGCATGCAATAACGAGTAGAACTGGGAAAAATCACAAAATACAAAGAGCTGCAAATAGATGCAAGGGGACTATGGAAAATGAAAGCAAAGATAGTACCAATAGCAACAGGTATCTTGGGTGTAATGCCAAAACATCCAGAGCATGATTTGAACACTATCGACATTGACAACATCACCATAAATCAATTGCAAATGGCAGCTTTATTTGGAACAGCTTACATCCTGCGATCAACACTATCAAACAACATCTGCCTGTTTCAGATCCTTGAGAAGGATCTGAGGACTTTGAGAAGGACCTTGAAATAAAAAGGTGGATAAAAATGCCAAATCCAGTTTAAGCATATGGTTGACTGTGTGACCAGTCATAATAACAGCCTTCATTCTTAGGTGCTACTTTAATCATGCTTAGGTCTTTGGTTAAGACTTGAATTATTACGTTTCCACCAGTCCTAGACTATGATTACCCACATGTAATAATAATATTTTTTCTTTTTCTTTTGAAGGAGAATATATGAAGTCATCTCTCAGGTCTATTTATTTACTATGATAGTAAATTCTACTGAATTCAGTGGCACTGCCTTTCAACAGAACACTAAAAGGATCTGTCTGCCTGCACTGTATATTATTACTTAAATTAAACATTAAGAGGTTTCAGCACTAGATGGACCTTTGATCAGTTGTGGATTCCTCCCGGTTCTCCCGAGCCGGTAGCAGTGATGATTTGATGTCACCGAACTGGTTCTGCCTGCCTGCGCCCCCTCTGCATTATTCTTACCTTTTATTTGGCCCCACCCCCAATCTATTGCTGCCTCCTGAGTCCCAGCTGATAGCTAGAGGGAAAAAAACCTGTTTAAACTCTTGCCACGGGGCTTCAAAGGGCCTCCCTACAGGTGATCAGTGTTAAAAGAAAACAAATGAGTAGACCGGTGCCTGCAAAAACACATGAGTAGATCAGTGCCTGCAAAAATAAATGGGTAGACCAGTGCCTGCAAAAAATAAATGGGTAGATCAGTACAGCTCTGCAAGCAGTTAAAAGCCTGGTAGACCAGTACCTCTGCTAAATCCTAAATAATTGTCACATGACCATCAAGCCACGCCCACAGAACCGGTATTAAAAAAATTTAGAACCCACCCCTGCCTTTGATGTCTATCAAAAAGCATTCTTCCTGTTGTCACCATCACTTCTTATAGCAATCATGATCTAGCCATGATTCACCTACTCTCACACCAAGCCTCCTTAAAGAAAAGCTCCAAATAAGAAAATGTATCCCACACTGGACTATTCATGAATCATCCAACAATGACAAAGTCCAACAATGTGGTTCAGAGAAGATCACCAACTTGCACTAACCTGGAAGAAGTGCACAGAGTGAGAATGAATAGTAGATATAATTCATTTTCCTTTAAGAAATACTTAAATTCACTTTTAATCCCTTGAGATCATCTCTGAAGACTTCTCAAGGATGTCTTTCTTTTTAATTTATTTTGACAATTTCAATTTCCTTTTGCTGAGTATTTAAAACTAAAATCAAAGCTGGTGTTTTGCTTTCACTGCTCTTGCGCATGTGACCATATAGCTGATCAACTTTAAGCTATATATATAGGTTATATTATATTATGTGTATTTACTTGGATTGAAAGAATAGCCACGTTTTTTAAATGAATGGATTTTTAATGGAAGACAATCATAAACTTTAAAATATTTCAATATTTAGCTTTATGAATGTCTTAATCTCTGCAGGTGGTAAATCACCTGAAATCATATAAGAAGGTTCACCCAAGTAATTACAAATTGTGTTAAATAAATAAGAATAACACAAAATGAATAAATGTATAAAACCAATGGCTGTTGGCCAACACAACTGAATGCCACTCCTGTATTCAGGGCCATATTCTTCCTACTACAAAAAGTCTGGAACAAACAGTAAGAGAATGCTACCAACTTATAATGTATCCTGTATATATCTATTAAAATCTCCTACATTCAATAAAGCTTACTTCCCATGTAAATTTATTAAAAGATTGCAGCTTTAATTATAAAGCTGCCAAAAACAGAACTCTGGGTCCTTGGTGCTGTCTGAACTTGAAGAGCAACAAGCTCAGAGAACATCAAGGATCTCACAGTTCAACCCTGAGCTTCAAATATTTTCCTCTATTAGAAACATAACTCTAACATACCTGGATCTTCTCTCATTTTGTCAAGTTCAGCCTTACTTGTTGGTGAAAACCACTTTCTTTCTCCACAATCCAATCCAATAGCAAAAGTGAAAATGTGAAGAAAAGAACCCAATCAATCAAGTGACGGCTGACTGTGGACTTAGTGCCAGAGTTTCTGAATCCTAAGCATGACCTTGATATCTCTTCATCTGACAGAGGTGATCAGATTGACACCTTTTGGTCTTTTAGCTTCTTTGTGCAAAGAGGATTATTGAGATTGTTAGGGTGTTTGTTCATTTACCAAGAGTAGGGAAAAAAACAATCATTGTCTTCATTTCTGAAATGAAGCCAATGCAGACATTTGCTCTTCTACACTGGCATTTCCTTGACAATAAATTTGATGTCACTGAATTTGATGGATTATAGCACTAGCACCTAGACTTATATACCGCTTCACAATTCTTTACAGCCCTAAGCGGTTCACAGAGTCAGCATATTGCCCCCAACAATTTGAGTCCTCATTTTACCCACCTCAGAAGGATGGAAGGCTGAATCAACCTTGAGCCTGGTGAGATTTGAACTGCCAAATTGTAGTCAGCCGGCAGTCAGCAGAAGTAGCCTACAGTACTGCACTCTCACCACAGCACCACCATGGCTCATCATTATATTTGACAAAGGGATATTATCAAGCTGACTATATGATCTTATTACTCCCTATTGGGCATCCCATGGAATGTGTGATGATGTGTTCCTTGTCAATTTTTAAAATTTTAAAATTAGGCCCAGCGTAATTTTTTTTAGGTCTAAATTCCATGAAGATATCTAGGTGTACTTCATGAAGAGCAGCAGTTCTCAATCTTTTGGGCACCAGGGCCAGTTCCATGGAGAGAGGTTTTTCTCTCTCTTGGACTGGAGGGGATGTGGTTTCGCATGCTGCCTGCATCTCATGGATGGGGCTTTGCTTACTTGCATGGCCCAGTTTCTGGCATGCTGTGGCCCAGTGCCGGTCCATGGACCAGGGCTTGGGGACTCCTGGTGTAGAGTGCCATATATTTTCCAGTAAGATTGCTCTATATTCTGTAATTCCAAGTACATTGCCAATATTTGATCTTTGGTGGGAACACAATAAAGTCTCATGTGTTCTGGAAAAAAAGTTTTTAATGAAATCCATCTAAATATCTAAACATATAATTAAATGCTTGCAAAATTAGATGCATTAGATGTATTTTATGAAATAGAACGTTATAAAAGATGAAAAAGCCCATTGTATTGTTTACCTAGTTTTTAGCACTAAAGTCAATCATTGCCCACCAATGGAAATATTGTGATGGTTTGTAGTTTGAAAAATGATTTTAAAAGATTTGAGCTATCGACCTACTTTGAAAAGTCTCTGATAAAATTCACATTCATAAAAACAAAATGGGAAATCTTTATTCCATCAGGATTGGCTAGATTTTATCTGCTTTGGAAATGGCAAAATTCATAGCCATCAGGATGTATAAAAATTTTAAATGATTTTACACAAGAATACAGAAGTTGTAGTACAATATAATGTAATATAAAGACTGCTTTATAATAATAATAAATTAAATGTGATAAGAATAGTATTGAAAAGAGTAGCTTCTCCACCTTTTTGAAGCATATAGCCAGAAATAGTACAAAAGTCCATAAATCTGTAATTAAATTATTATTGATTATTCTTTTAGATCCTCTAGTCTTATGAGATTTAATTATTATACAGCTGGCTGTTGGGCTGATTATTCTAAAGTCCAAGAATCATCTTGGAGTCAGAATGTTTCTGTCTATACTGCTAATAGATACATTATCACATTAATTTTAAAGGCATATCTATTTTATGAAGCCTGTGAGCATTCAGTTTGATCCAAATGTGTAAGTTAAATTGACATAACATCTGCAGTAGAATTAGCCAATGTCAAATGCCAAAGTATCATTTGGAAATGGAAGTTTTTACATTAAAACTGGATTTAGTTTTAATAAATTGAAGAGATGAACATCAAAGTTTTAGTCTACCACATTTAAGGTCACTCCAATGGCCTCTAAAATTGATTGAAATAAAAGACAATCTCCAAGAGTTTAATGGAGAAGAGATGTATAAGAAGCCATGGTCATAACATTTACAAACAAGAAAACTGCCCGAATACTCATGGTTTCCACAAAGGGGGAAGCATGAAACTGAAAAATAGACCCAAGCACTTAACTAGCAAAACTGCCAGATAGACTTCCTTCAATGTGCATTTTTTAAAGACTTAGAAGCCTTTCTGCAAACTTTTTATTTTTTTAGACTTTGCAATATTTTTCCTAGGTTCTTACTAGGAAACAAACCACATGGCTTCCTTACTCATTCTTTTTCTGAGAAAATGATAGAATAATATTTGTCTTGTCTGTCATAAACACAAAGATTTATCAACAGATTGAAATTGGCCCAAAAAATTGAGAAGCTTGATTTTCAGTAACTTTTTTTTTTTTGGCTCACTCTAAAAGTTGCTTCTGGTTGGGGATTTTTCAGAAATCACTGCAAAACAGATTAAACATAACTGACTAACTCATCCCCATTTTTCTCACCAGCTATGATTATAATTGTCCAGATAACTTCACCCTCACTCTGTCAGCATACAGTTAAATTTGATTGGCTATAAAACATCACAACACCATTACCTTCGTTGTATGACACACAAGTATCTGAAATTGCTGAACAAAGTGGAAAAGTATCGTAGCTAATGAGCAAATTGAGAAGAGTAAAATTTGCAACAGAAACATCCTTGTTTTTTAAAAAAAGGAATGTGGGTTCTCAGTGATCAAAAGTAGAAATGAATAAACATGATCATATCTCTAGTTGGGAAGAACTTTTTGATTAAAAAAAATCCTTTCTCCATTGAAGTGAAGAGCAACTCTTTATGTAAAAAAAAAGCATATAAAAAAAAACACCCAGGGGAAAATAATTGGTGTGAAGCCTAACTCTGTCATTTCTGGTCTTTCATCTGTACCTCATCTATTTGCTCTGTCCCATACAACTTAATGGAGCCTACTGATAGTCATGCTGCTCCATTCTGCATAGCCTCATCTCATTACCTCTCTTGTCCTAGGTTATTAGTATCACTCTGACAATATCTCCATGTGCCAGTGCACTGTTATTATAAGTCTATGAAAAGCTAAGTGGCTGGTAAAACACACAAGTTTCAGGCCAGAATATTAGCTTTAAGAACTCATCATGCTCACTTCAAAGAAAAAGGTTCTAGAATTCTAATCTGAGCTATTGCAGATGTCTCGTGGCACAGCAGTGATGCTATATTGGTACCAAGGGGGAGGCTGGAAATTTTCCCTTTTCCCTGCTGTGTTGATATAAATGTACTGCTATGGTTTAATGTGGCTAAAAAAGGGCTACATTAGGCTCACAAAATTTTCTGTATTTATTTTCCAATCCAACCCAACATTGCCCACCTGCGATGAAGGAGTCTTTCCATCTCCCTGCTTCCCAGTATAATTGCAATAGCACTTAGACTTATATACCGCTTCATGGTGCTTTTGCAGCCCCTTTCTAAGTTGTTTACAAAGTCAGCATATTGCAATCTGGGTACTCATTTTACCCGCCTTGGAAGGATGGAAGGCTGAGTCAACCTTGAGCCTGGTGAGATTCAAACTGCCAAATTGCAGGCAGCTGCCAGTCAGCAGAAGGAGCCTGCAGTACTGCGTTCTAACCATTGCGCCACCGTGACTCTTAAATTACTTGTTATAGGAGTATGTGGTACTAGTCCCTCTGAAAAAGAATGAAGTAGATTTGAAAAATGCATTTTGAGACTGAGAGGCATGCAGAGATAAATGATTTTGGTTTAAAGGGTGGAGATATCAAATATGTTGAGGGAGCACATCAACATACTAATGCCTCTTCTTTGGACCAGATAAGGGAAGGTAAAGATATCCATGTGGGTATTACTCCGCTAATCATAGCTGACTTTAGGGGGCAGTGCTCATCTCCATTTCTATAAACCATTGAGCCAGTGCTGTCAGAATATGATTCTGCAGTCATTTGGCCAGCATGTGACATGATACCACAGCACAGAATTTAAGAGTGCTTACCTTCCCACCAAAGTGGCACCTATTTATCTACTTGCATTTACATGCTTTCGAACCGCTAGGTTGGCAGGAGTTGAGCCAAGTGATGGGGGCTCACTCCATCATGAGGTGGTAGGACTTAAACCGCTGGAGCATATACCTTCTCTGGTATCTATCAAACTCCTGAGCCACTGTGCTTGTCAAGGGAAGATACATGAAAGTGTAATTGTTTAGGTCTAAGGATGCATGTAACTATTTAGTGTAATAGTTGCTCAAATGTTTGGAGACTTTAGTTAAACATTTGTGTAAATAATTTCTACTCTTTATACAAATACAGTTATATACAGATGTCCCGTCATATAGTAAAGAAAATGGAAGATGCACTTCTGTTGCCAAACTTCAAACATCAGGTGATTTCACAGGCAGGTTACAAGATACAGATGGAAGGCGATAGTCCTTGACTTATGACCAGGATTGAGCCCAAAATTTCTGTTACTAATCTGTTACTCACATTTCTTAAGTGAGTTTTGCCTCATTTTATGACCTTTCTTGCAACTGGTGTTAAGTGAATCACTGCAGTCATTAAGATAGGGACACAGTTGTTAAGTGAATCTGGCTTCCCCATTGATTTTACTTGTCAGGTTGCAAAATGTGATGCATCGATGCACCCATGCAACCATCATAAGTATGAATCAGTTGTGAAGCATCTGAAATTTGATCACGTAATCATGAGGATGCTGCAGTGGTCATAAGTGTGAATTTTTTTTTAAAAAAAAAAATTTATATGCCGCCCTTCTCTGGAGACTCAGGGCGGCTTACAATGCATTAAGCAATAGCCTTTATATTTTTGTATATACCTGCTTAGTAGGGTTTTCGCGCCCCCCCCCCCCAAAGCAGTGTTCTTTTTTATACAAAGTCAGCTTATTGCCTCCACAATCTGGGTCCTCATTTTACCTACCTTGAAAGGATGGAAGGCTGAGTCAACCTTGAGCCTGGTGAGTTTCGAACTTGCAGTAATTGCAGGCAGCTGGTGTCATTTTAGCACTACTTAAGCTGCTGCGCCACCCAGGCTCTTCAAAAATGGTCACAAGGCACTTTTTCCAGTGTTGTTATAACTTTGAACCATAATTAAATGAACTGTTGTAAGTCAAGGACTACCTATGCTAACAATGCACGTGTCTTGGATAAATGAGCATTTGAGTTTATATTTTGATATTGACATGGGGGGAAATGGGAGCTGGGAGCCCCTTCATAGCAAGCTGAACAGATATGGTTGCTTCAGCTTCTCCTTTATCTGAAAGATGCTTTCTACTTTGTACTATTGAAGGATTTTAATGTTAACAGAATTAATGTTCTGTTAAACATCAAAACCTCAACCTTTTATATTTTTATTGGGAGAAAACCTTGAGAAACTACTAATATTGTAATGAAAGCTCTAGCTCATATTTTCACCTAATTCATGCAATGCAGTAGATTTTCTAAGCTAACATTTAGCATTATTATGGATGGAGGGCTAAGAAATCCAGACAAGATGAAGTACATCGGCTGAACTTGTCTTGATGGATTGGGTACACAATTTGGAAATCGTTTTGGATGCAACAGTACTACACATAGTTTGGAAAGCACTCAATGGGTCTCAGATATAGGATGGAGTAGGATAAAAGGAAGGAAGGAAGGAAGGAAGGAAGGAAGGAAGGAAGGAAGGAAGGAAGGAAGGAAGGAAGGAAGGAAGGAAGGAAGGAAGGAAGGAAGGAAGTTTCAGACAAATTGAGTTAAGCTTTTATGAGAAGTCCTCTATTGATATTTTGATGGATGACAGCATCACTGACAGCATGAATGTATCAAATGGATACTTTGCAGTTGGCCAATGGTGGAGTCTTTTGATGAGTTCAAATACAGGGCTTCACATTCACGCAGTTCCCATGCTAGCTGCATATTTTAGCATCATGTTTCTTCCACGTGCAGCCAGATTTGACAGATATAAACTGCAGACCTACAACACAAGCATATATAGTGTGGGTATTTTTGAAGGTATGGAAAGAATTTGAAGACACTGCTGCATCTGCTACATAGGCAGACAGGAAACTCAGCATTACCATATGGATTCTGGATTAACAGAAGCCAATTCTGCCTTTGTGTTATTTGTGCCATTCTCATTACTTTCCAAGGACAAATGAGCGAATCTATTTGTAGAATCTGGACAGCGGTCTGCATTTTTAACGTACTACTAATGAAATAAATATTTAGCCAGCAAGAAAAAGACACAATTCAAACTCAGTTTTATTTTTTTATTTTTTTAAAAAAAGAATCTAGTGTACATTAAAGGATGAAACTACCGGTATAAGAATACATTTTAAGCAAGCAGCAGGAGATTTTGGAAATTAAAGCTGACAGAAGTATCACAAATTTTAAAAAGTAAAATATAATGATTTTAGACAAATTTGCATAAGTTTTGTATGTCCATGATTCCACCTGGAGTCAAATTAATTATTTAATAATACACAGTATTTGCATAATTGGTTTTGATTTCTTCTTCTTGCATAAGTTTACAACAGTGATAGAATCAGACCTGTCTTACTGCCAATGTTTCATGCTTTTCTTTTTTTTTTTTTCTTTTGCAAAAAATCAATCTGGCAACCAACTGAACTCAAAAATATTCTGAATAGTTACATAGATCTGATAATACTATTCAAACCAACAGATCTGGGCTGGGTTTAGACTTTCGCTTCAGTAATGAATTTCCCTTCCCTAGAATATTATTTCCACTTCCTTTTTCAATCATTAGTCCTCAGCAAATATTCTTCCAAGTTATTTTCATATAAATTTAAATCACACCCTTTACTTATGCATTCATGAGTCATATAGCATGATGCCATTCCAACCCTGTTTAGAAGAAAATATTGCTCACAATAATAAAAGTTCAACAATTTATGGGAAATTTTATTATTTTAATCCAATCAAGTGTTCAGTGAATGCCATCTAGTACATGGAACTTAACAGAAAGTTTGCAGTAGTGTCTCTAATCTATAACAAATGGAGGTTGAGAAAAGTAAAATGATAAAGGGATGTCTGCAAGGACACTGGGTAATACAGATTCAAATAAGAATAAACATAATGGAAGATTAAGAAAAGGTTAGAATCAAGCATAAATATACTGAATTAGTCACATCTGCATAACCTTTTAATTTATTTCTTTGCTTCTCTTCTTTTATTATGCAAAAGGGATCACTGTTAATTAATCTTTCATAGAAGAAATTTCAGAACTTTCTTAAAGGGCTTTCCAAAGTGGAAACTTAGTCATTACTTAGTTGGGAGAGGAGGAGGCATTTTCTCTTTCCCAGAATCTAGTATGACTGATTTATGATCAATTCCCATATCCCCCAAAAGTATATATTTTAAAATATTGTACCCAAATCTTAGCATCATCAGAATATATCCCACCTGAGGACTCTGAGGAAGACCAACAATCAAAACAAAAAAATGACATCAAAGCCAAGAAAAGAAATTAAAAAAAGAAAAGTTAGCAAGAACGACAGACCAGATGGAGTGAAATGGGGTGGGTGGGGGGGAGAGCGTCTCCCTTTCCATCACGAAAGACCTGGATAAAAAGCCAGCTCTTCATAGCTCTTCTAAACAAGAAAAAAGTGGGGGGCCAACTGGATTTCAAGGGGAACTTCATTCCAAAGGGTTGGCTTTGCTAGAGAGAAAATTCATCATCATCATCATCATCATCATCATCATCATCATCATCATCATCCAGAATAACAGGGACCTTGGAGGTCCCTGCTCAGGCAGGAAACCTATACCTGTGATGGCGAACCTATGGCACGTGTGCCACAGGTGGCACGTGGAGCCATATCTATGGACACGTGCCCTAGCTCAGCTCCAGCACACTTGCACATGCTGGCCGGCTGATTTTTGAGCCTTCCGGGCCCACTTGAAGTTGGAAAATGGGCTGTTTCCGGCCTCCAGAGAGCCTCTGGGCGGTGGGAGAGGCTGTTTTCGCCCTCCCCAGGCTCCAAGAAAGCCTCTGGAGTCCGGGAAGAGAGAAAAACAGGCCGACTGGGTCCACCAATAACCTTTTTGCCATCATGTGCCAAAACTGGGGGGAGAGCAGGGGGGTTGTGGCACATCTGCGGGGGTGGGGGGCATTGAATTATGGGTGTGGGCACACATGCGCATGACCCCTCACTCCCCCTGCTTTGGCACGCGACAGCAAAAAGGTTAGCCATCACTGCCCTGTACCATTTCAGACAAATGGTTGTCCAATCTCTTCTTAAGAACTTCCAGTGTTGGAGCATTCACAACTTCTGCAGGCAAGCTGTTCCACTGATTAATTGTTCTAACTGTCAGGAAATTTCTCCTTGATTTTACATTGCTTCTCTCCTTTATTAGTTTTTTATCTATTGTTACTTGTCCTGTCTTCAGGTGCTTTGGAGAATAGGTTGAATAATCATTTTTGTTGCTCTTCTCTTTCTAGAGTCTCACCTTCTTTCTTATATTATGGTGACCAAAACTGGATGCAGTATTCCAACCGTGGTCTTACCCAGCATTATAAAGTGATATCAGGATCAAGATCATGTGATCTTGATTCTTTCCATTTGTTAATGCAGACTAGGACTGCAATGGCTTTTTTGTCACACAGCTTGCTCATATTTAACTGATTGTCCACTAAGACTCCAAGATCCCATGCACAGTTACTTCTACTGGGCCAGGTGCCACCTATATTATACCTGTGCACTTGATTTTTCTTGCCTAAACGTAGTACTTTACTTTTTCACCACTGAGTTTCAATTTATTAGACAGGGCCCAATGTTCAAATCTAACAAGATCCTTCAGTATATTAAGCCTATCTCCTGGGGTGTTGGCTATTCCTATCAGCTTGGTATCATCTGAAAATCCGATGAGTTCCCCATCTACTCCCTTATCTAAATCATTGATGAAGATATTGAAGAGTACTGGGCCCAAGACAGAGCTTGAAGTACCCCACTGCATCATCATCTTCCTCATCTTCTGCAATTGTATGTCATTCTTTTCTTTCAAAACAGAAGTCATTCCAAATTCAATAAAGGAATGATTTATTTGCTAACAATTTGTACAATTAAGCCACTATTTGCATCAAGAGCCGGGGAAATCAGTAGATTCAGATAGTTCAAATGAGTATAAAGATTTATTGCAAGCTTGAGATCCCTACAAAAATCTGAGCTACTAATGGTCAAGAAAATAAGTGGGAATTAAGAAGGCATTCAAGATGGGCTGGACTTATATATCTTGTGGGTGCCCAGGGATTCATGACTGATGACATGTTTGACCCCTCCCTCAGGCTCAGCCTGGTTTTTTTCCTACATTTCATTTTATTTCTTTCAAGCCAAGTCATAATACCTGATGTTGATACTTTTGATACTACTAGAAAGTTGATACTTTTTATTTATATTTCTCTGTATATATTTTGCTTTCTGCATGCAGGAATTTTAATTAAACTGGGAGCATTCTATCATGTTATTTCCCTAATGTAATGTAAAGTGACACAATGCAAGAATAATCATTCATACATCATTCATACATCATTCATTTACCATCACCATCATCACCATTAAAATAGCTCTTTCATTATCAAGTGTTCAAGTTAGTTCATCCCAAGTTAAACTATTTGATCTTCTGCTTGTACATTGCAGTTTAACAGTAAGTAGAGATCAAGAGTTCAAAAAACATGTAAAATGATCTGTTAACCTGAAATAACTATTTATGGCAATACACATTCATTTAGACATCCAGAATCACTGTGCAATTACAGGGTGTTCTCTGAAGCATACAAACCAGGATTCTTTTGAGGTATTTGTTGACTTTTGTGTAGTCAGTTTCTATTCCAGAAAGATGGAAGTAGATGTCTGATTTGGAATTGGGTAAGAACATTGGAAATATGTTGGTGAGAGAAGTATACAACATTGCTAAACTAAAAACTCCTCTAGGCTGTACTTTTTATCAAGGAATTATCTTAATAGCACCATTGCGTTAACAGATTAAGAGAGTCAGAAGGGACCTTGTAGATCATCCGGTCCAGCTCCCACCCAAGTAGACCCTACACCATATCTGACAAATGGCAGTCCAATCTCTTCTCAAAAGCTTCCATTGATGAAGCTCCCACAACTTCTGAAGGCAAGCTGTTCCATTGTTCTCACTGTCAGAAAATTTCTCCTTATTTCTAGGTTGAATCTCTCCTTGATCAGTTTCCATCCATTATTCCTTCTCTGGCCTTTGGGTGCCTTGGAAAATAGCTCGAGTCCTTCCTCTCTGGGGCAGCCCCTCAAATGTTGGATCACTGCTGTCATGTCTCCCCTGATCCTTTTTCTCACTAGACTGGCCATGCCCAGTTTCTGTAACCATTTTTCACATGTTTTAAGTCTCCAGTCCCCAATCATCTTTTTTGCTCTTCTCTGCACTCTTTCTAGAGGCTCAACATCTTTTTTATATTATGGTGACCAAAACTGGATGCAATATTCCAAGTGTAGTCTTACCAAAGGCATTATAAAGAGGTATTAACATTTCATGTTATCTTGATTGTATCCCTCTGTTAATGCAATTTAGGATTGCATTGGTTTTTTTGGCTGCTGCCGCACACTGCTGGCTCATATTTAACTGGTTGTCTACTAAGACTCCACGATCCCTCTCGCAGTTACTGCTGTTAAGTCTGGTTTCACCCAGTCTATTTGTGTACTTTTGGTTTTTCTTGCCTAAGTGTAAGATTTTACTTTTCTCCACATTGAATTTCATTTTGTTAGATAGGAACTAGTGTTCAAGTCTGTCAAGATCCATCTGAATCTTGAGCCAGCTTAGTATCATCCACAAATTTGGTAAATTCCCCTTCTATTCTCTCATCTAAGTCATTTATGAAGATATTGAAGAGTACTGGGCCTAAGATGAAACCTTGTGGTAGCCCACTGCTTACCTCCCTCCCTACTAGGCCATCACGTGCCAGGAGCTCAGAGGGAGGGGGTCGCGCGTGCATGTGTGGAGCGGGGCGCATAGAATTATGGGTGTGGGCACACGTGTGTGCGAACCTCCCCCACCCCCCTGCCAGCATGCAATGGCAAAAAAGTTAGCCATCACTACCCTAATCCTTCAATTCAAGAGGTGAATACCAAGAGAAATGAAATCAAAATGGAACCAAGTTATATTGTATTAGTATGTGTCTTATCTTCTTTTAAATACATATTAGAGAAGAGAATGGCTGGCTGGCTGAAAATCATGAACAATGTTTTTTTTAAATTTACCAAATGTATTCATACAATGCACAAACATAAAGCACGCATCTCATTCCATTCATATAGTCACTCTAGACTGCTCTGAATTCTCTGCCAGAAATGTACTTGTTTCTTCTCTGCACCTTCAATCCATCCAGTTCCATCATTCATGATAAAGAAAGGGTTATTTTCTTATGGTATCGTGATGATAGAATACACTGCAATATCTACTTTATAATAACTGCTTGCACAGAATGTCCATAGGGTGACTCTTTGGGGAGAAGTAATTTCTTTGAATGCCTTTAAAGGGAACCTTTGTTTTTGGATCATAACTGTACTGTACACCAAATAAAACCCATTGAAATATGCATTAAAAAAACCTGCATTTGATTTCACATTCACATTCCTGATTGATAGACCTAACAAAATCCCTACATTTGACTTCTTATTTCTGGTATCAGTCATAACGGCTTGTCCGCAGATTATTCCACCAGACAAGTCTTGCGGATGTGATGGGATTAGCCAAATTTCAAAGCTTATTTTTGACCTCCAGCAGAAAATTGAGCACATACGCTATTGAAGCCAACTGGGACTATAGAACATCAAGTTGATTCATCAAATTAGCTCAAACATAATTGTGCTGCATGACTGCCTATGGAAGTTGTCAGCTATAAACCTGTCAAAAAGCCATCAGCTTTAATGTTAAATAGAGAAACAAAGTAATGTTCCTCGGAATTTGACGTTTGTTGGTCTTTAGCCTGCTTTAAAGGCTGCTATCTGCTTTGTTTCCTCTTAGAAGAATTTGTAGTCTCAAATGCGTCCTTGATAGATTGCAACAGACAAAAGGCACAAATATGCCTCGCAAGAGAGAACAGCCTCAGCAAAGCAAATCTTCAGCTACATTCTTTATCTTAAGTGTGAATTAATTCTGAGATAAGATTGCCATGCACACATGTTCGGGGAATTTTCCACAAACGTTGCACGCATTACATTGTCCTATTATAAACAAAACTGGCTCTCTCTCTTTTTTTTCCCCATGAACATCCTCTCTCGGCCACCCCACCTTTTTCTCCCCCAACACAAGTGGGCATTGAATGCACAGCAGAGATGGGAGTGGGCCCAACTAACTGGTTTCCCCCCTCCTCTTTAAGTCAGAAGATAAATAGGATATTTCTGAATCTTGTTATAAGCCCTTTCAAGTGGTACTAGTGCTATCATTGGCATGAATCCAAGCTCTGCTTTAATTCATTTTCTATCATCCTATGAAAGCTGCTTCCCCCCCCCCATCGTCCATCTATTCTATGCCATTGCCTTGGCTGTACACTGTCACCTCTCCCTCCCTCTCCCTCCCTCCCACCTTCCCTCCCTCCCTCCATCCTGTAGTTAAGAAACTGGTAGATGGATGATAGAATAAGTTATGAACAGAGAGTGTGACAGAGGACTTCTCAGATCTGAATTACAGTATAATCTAAGAAAGCATAAAATGACAGTGTTTGCCTTAAAGTGGAAGCAATCTTTATGAATCACAGAGTATATATACTGAAGCAGGCAAGTGCAAATGGCAATAATACGTAGAAATATTTCCAAAGGCTCTCACTCACTCCGATTCTTATCATGTCATGTTTAATATTTCAATTAAGTAAGTGTATATCTTTGTTTGAGAGTTTTAATGGGCAGGTTTTGAATTAGGCTAGGTTAAAACTGCTTATTGGTAAAGGTTGAGCTATACTACTGGTCCTAAGAGTGACTTGATAATAGAATAGAATATATTTTTTTTATTGGCCAAGTGTGATTGGTAACACAAGGAATTTGTCTCAGTGTACATGAAAGAAAAGATACGTTCATTAACAGTAATTGTTCCGTTTCTGTAACTGAGTAAAGAGAGTTAGAGTTCATATTTTGTAGACAATGAAAGGCTGAAAAATTCTGGATTCCCCCCCCCCCCCCAGTTCAAAGAACACGACTTTTAGTTTTAGATTAGCCAGACCCATTTCAATTGGGGGTTTGATCAGAATATAGTGTGCAGACCGCTTTTTTTTTTTTTTTTTTTTTACAATCTTTATGTATGACCTAATGCTGGAAAGTAGACAGTGGACCTGTATTTCTAGTAAACTGCCTGAAAAAGAAAAATCCAAAGGAACAAGTATCTCTGTTCTTAGAGGAATAGAATTTATGAGGAAAAAAAGATTAAGACAACACAAGAAATCAAGAATACTATATCTTTCCAAATGGGAATGGATCTATCTGTCCGTCTGTCCATCCATCCATCCATCGTATTCAAAATTATCACCTCACTTTGTTGCATTGGTGGAGGGAAGGGAGGTTTTGTAGGTTTGAGCTTGCAACCTACAAAATGACCAGTATCTGTTTTACTACTATGTGAAACAACTATCATACTGAATCTCTCACCAGTGTTTGATACCACTGATGTTCTTGTTGAGCACCTGTTGGTCTTCAAGATGTGTTTTGCCTCCTTCTTTTTGTGTCTACCCAGAATGAAGCCCTGGAAAATAACTGTTGGATATTTAAGCCTTTGACTTAATAGTGTCCCACAAGGTCCCACCTTATCTCATGCTGTTATACCACCATATCAAATGATTGGGGAGATTATTCAGAGCTTCAGTGGTCAACAGTATTAAACAAAATCTATTGACTGAGCTCAAGAATGACCAAGCTGAAATGAAAACCAAACAAGGTGAATTTACTTTCAGTAAATTAGAAAGTGGATTTGGGTACTAAGAACAGCCATGTGGGAATTCTTTGATTATTTGTTTATTTATAGAATTTATATAGCTATCTTACCTAGTAATCCAAAGCCACTCACAATAAATTCAATAAATGAATTTTATTATGTAAAATTCTTTATATAATACCATATAAAGAAGTATCCTACTTCCCATCATAACACCATTACCTCCCATTAACGTTATTGCCTGGGGTAAGAGCCAGATCTTCATGGTCTTCTAGAAGTCTAAAAGGTAGATATACTCTGGATCTCAAGCGGGAGGCTGTTCCAAAGAGCCCCAGCAGCTATAGAATAGGCACTCCTCTGAGGTCCTATCAAATGACAACTTTGAAGGGAGGCAATGCAGCTGATGCAACAGAGGTCCCATAAGTTATCTGGCCCTGGGTCATTTAGGGCCTTAAAAGTAATAACCAACCTGTTAAATTGCACCTAGAAAAGAAATTGGGAGCCAACAAAGCTTACCCAACACTGTAACATTGGCAAACCATGAGGCACCCTGAATTGTGCCTGCTGTTGCGTTCTAAACCAATTGTAGTTTCTGAATGGTCTTCAGGGACAGCCCCAGATAGAACACATTAGAATAATCCAAACAAGAAGTCACTAAGACATGAATGATGGTAAGTAAGGCCTGTAAAGTAAAGGTAAGTAACACACAAGATGTATTTTGTGCAAAGGTCTCCTTGCTGCCACTTGTTTCTTGGGCAAGTAGTGAATGGATTGGTGAATGTCCAAACTGCATCTGAGGGAGTGCTTCCCCAACCAGAGACAAAGATGACAACTTGGTGGACCCTAGGGGCCCAAAGCCACAAAGTTACTCCCTCTTGATGGGGCTAAGTTATATCTGGTTCCTCCCCATCAAGATCTTCAATCTCTGGGCACTCAGCAGCATCAATATGTAGATGGTATTTAACTAAACACCTTAATCCCATGCCAAGTGTCAAGATATTTAGTTAAATATCATCTACATATTGATGCTGCTGCATCCCATATAAACGTATATATTATATGCCATATAATATCACCCAGGAATTTCATACACATGTGAAATAGGAAAGAGACTTAAATCCTGAGGCGTCCTACATAACAGAGGCCTAGGGCCCTTGTGGATATGAGCTCTGACACCAATATTATGGACCTGATTGGTTAAAGCCTCCTGGGAGGTTGCATGGTCCAAGTGAGGTCGAAGGAAGTTAATGCTTCCTTGCAGGAGTGGGCGCCCAACCTGCTTTGAGGCACGAGGTGGTGCACTCCCTTCTCAAGGAAGTCCGTCCATCCATCCATCCATCCATCCATCCATCCATCCATCCATCCCTCCATCCATCTTATTGGCTCTCCCTTGACCCAATGATTACATCCTATTGATTATAACATTGTATACGAGATGACCTTCCTGTAGATGCAGATGTTGCAATCAGAGCAAAACAGAGCCACTAAGCTGCTAACTAACAAAAGTTCAGAGATCATACAATTGACCTCTGAACTGAACTGAATGGAAAGATCTATGTTGTTGTCAATTACCCACTCAAGATGTCCGTATTGACTTTCAAAGCCCTAAATTGACTCAGGTTTCAACTACTTCTGCTACACATTTCATATTCAAATGCATCACATAAACCAAAGCTATGGGTGACAGCACTTTTGTTTGTCTCACATGGATCGTGCATTTTGAAAGACTGTGGCTGTGGGAATATACATTTCAGAATAGAGATGTACAGAACAGGTGCAACTTTTCCACCTACCATAATGTGCTTTCCATGTGGAAATGATATGCAAATTGCATTCATTACACGCAATTAAAATATATACAGAAGCGTCAGCCCTCTGGCTCATGATGTATTTCTGACATGGCCCTGGTGCTAGGTAGACTTTCCACCCCTGCAAAAGCCGTTCCAAGCTTAAACATGACACATGCCAGGTTTAACAGTGCAGACCACTAGCTGCCACCACATTAGGCTGATATTTTAATAGATGTACCCGGGGTGGGCTGCTGGGGGTTCGCAGGGATTTGGGAGAACTTCTAACTAAGATTCTTCCAGAATCTTAGTTAGAGTAAGTTTGGAGAACCCCCAAATTCCACTCTGGATAGCCCCTCCCACCCCTCCCCTCCCAGGAGTCTCCACATGGCCCGTTTTGGATGCAGGTAAGTGCAGTGTGCATGCACTATCTGGGGAGGCCATTTTCGCCCTCCCAGAGGCTCGAAGAAAGCCTCCAGAGTCCGGGGAGGGCAAAAATGCCCCTCCCTGTGATGCAGGAGGCCAACTAGGCCACACTCACCCAGCAACCGGGCAGAGAACCCCTTGCTAAAATTTTTGAAGCCCACCCCTGGCTGTACCTGCAATGTTTGCCAGTCCTCCCTATCTTTTTTTTTAATGGATGCCTGTAGTTTATTTATAATTTATGGACTAGATAGAATGCTACGGTCTGTAATGTGTCAATGCATATTACAAGGGGACCTTAGCCCACTGAATATTGACATGTTAGACTCTAAACTAGCAGCTCCGGCTAAGTCATGATGATTTAGCATGTCAGCGCATAGTGAGAGAGCTTCCATCCATGGACTCCTGACAGGATCATTTACAATGATGCAGAAAAAAAACCTATTATGCCTTGTTGTACATGAAGAAAAGAGATTATTCCCAGCCAATCACCCACTGGTGGAATATGCTCACTTTATCTTGCTATTATCAGGGCATCATATCCCAGTAAAGGGACCAAAAGTGTCAGGAAGAAGAAAATCGTTTGGCGGTTCTTCCAACTGAAAGTCTTTGATATGATCTCTGGAGGGCTCGGGACAGGGGATGCTCCTCTGTCCTGGTCCTATTAGATCTCTCAGCGGCTTTTGATACCATCGACCATGGTATCATGCTGCGTCGGTTGGGGGGTCTGGGGGTGGGAGGCACCGTGTTACGGTGGTTCTCCTCCTATCTCTCCAACCGATCGCAGTCTGTGTTGGCAGGGGGGCAGAGGTCGACCTCGAGGCGCCTCGTTTGCGGGGTGCCACAAGGGTCGGTCCTCTCGCCGCTCCTGTTCAACATTTATGTGAAGCCGCTGGGTGAGATCATCCGTGGTTTTGGGGTGAGTTGCCAACTGTACGCTGATGACACTCAGCTGTACGTCTCCACCCCTGACCACCCCAATGATGCCCTCGAAGTGATGTCCCAGTGCCTTGAGGCCGTGCGGGTCTGGATGGGGAGGAACAGGCTTCGTCTCAACCCTTCCAAGACCGAGTGGCTGTGGATGCCGGCGTCCCGATATAGCCAGCTAGTACCATCGCTGGCTATTGGGGGTGAGTCATTGGCCCCCACAGAGGGGGCACGCAACTTGGGTGTCCTCCTGGATTCACGGCTGTCCTTGGAAGGGCATGTGGCGGCCGTGGCCAGGGGGGCCTTTTATCAGGTTCGCCTGGTGCGCCAGTTGCGCCCCTTTCTGGATCGGGACTCCATGTGCACGGTCACTCATGCACTCGTCACGTCTCGCCTGGACTACTGTAATGCTCTCTACATGGGGCTCCCCTTGGGGTGCACCCGGAGGCTCCAACTGGTCCAGAATGCGGCCGCGCGGGTGATTATGGGAGCGACAGGGCGCTCCCATGTGACACCTCTCCTGCGCGAGCTGCACTGGCTCCCGGTGGTCTTCCGGGTGCGCTTCAAGGTGTTAGTTTTGACCTTTAAAGCGCTCCATGGCATGGGACCGGGGTACCTGCGGGACCGCCTGCTGCTACCGATAACCTCCCACCGGCCAGTACGCTCACACAGAGAGGGCCTTCTCAGGGTGCCATCAGCCAAGCAATGTCGGCTGGTGGCCCCCAGGGGGAGAGCCTTCTCTGTGGGGGCACCCACCCTATGGAACGAGCTGCCTCCAGAAGTTCGTTTGATCCCGGACCTCCGCACTTTCCGAAAGGCCCTTAAGACCTATTTATTTCAACAAGCCGGCCTCGCTTGATTGTTTTAATGGGGTTTTAACAAAATTTTTCTTATTGATTCCTGGGGTTTTAAATTGGGTATTTTAATGGGGTTAGAATTTTATTTGGAACGCCAATGAATTTAATTGAATTTTATTATTCTTTTAATGTTTGTATTATATGTGTTTTAAATCTGGTTGTTCACCGCCCTGAGTCCCCCTCCCGGGGAGAAGGGCGGTATATAAATTGAAATAATAAATAAATAAATAAAATGTTCCTTCGCATTTGAATATAGTGTATAGTATAATACTTTAGAATATATCAATAGCACTTAGACTTATATATCGTTCCATTGTTCTTTACAGCCCTTTCTAAGCAGTTTATAGAATCAGCATATTAGCTCCAACAATCTGGGTCCTCATTTTACCAACCTCGGAAGGATGGAACCTTGAGCTGGTCAGGATTGAACTCCTGGAAGCAGAATGCAGAGTTAGCTTGCAATAGCTCATTTTAACCACCGCAGCTCATGTTGCACCATTGGGTCTTGCATAAATTCTTTCTCCCATTAACACTGGATTTCTAACTGGATCAGCTCTAAATTAAAGATAACGCACACACCCCATCTATTAAGGGGAAGTTTAAGGAGAAAGACCCTATCTTCCTCTTTTCCTATAGTCTCTCTGAATGTAAGCAAATCTTAAAAGCAAATAATTGAACAGAGGTAGAAGGGGAAAGGCTCAATCTTCCCTTTAGGTAAACACAGTTATTCATTTAAGTCAATGTATTCATGACTGGCAGAGACATGGTAATGAGGTCAGCCAATGAATAGGGTTTAGTAACAAGGTCAGCCTATAGGAGCTGAAATAGCTTGGAGCCTGGGCGTGGCTTAGTTCTGTAACCTTTGAGTCTGTGCAAAAGCTGCAAACTAGTCTATCTCCTCTCTGAATTGAAACTGAAACTCAGTTCTCTCGTCTGCCTGTGTTTTTTGCTTGTAACTCTCTACCACATTGGAAGAATCTGCTGTTGGTATTGTATGTGTTATTATGTATATAAAGAGATGTTAAGGAATCCTGCTAAATCAGTTATCTGTGTGTGCTTTCCGGATGTGATTTCTGCAACAAACTCTGACAATTTATTATTCCAATAGGTGGATGGATGGTGGGTGGATAGATGGATGACAGCTGGATGATAGATACAAATACAAATACAAATTATGACTATTTGTTTAGTGACCATTCAAAATTATGGCATCCCTGGGTCACATGATCATCCCTGGGTCACATGATCAACCTTCCCAGCCTTCTTCTGACAAATAAAGTCAATGGGGGAGGGGGAGATGTTGGATTCACTTAATGGCCACAACGAATAAGGCTATAAAATTGAGGACAATCATTTGATAAACCTCCCTTGCTTTGGCATGCTCATGAAGGGACAATGAGGCTTTCGAGTTTTACATTTGTTGAAACAGATGATCAATGTGGAAATCAAGAAAGAAGAAATAATCAGCAAGAGATAGAGAGGTTCTTCTCATGTAAAGAACATACAGATTAACAGAGTTGGAAGGGACCTTGTAGGTCATCTAGTCCAATCCCCTGCCCAAGCAGGAGACCCTACACCATTTCTGATAAATGGCAGTCCAATTTCTTCTTGAAAGTCTCAAGTGTTGAAGCTCCCACAACTTTCAAAGGCAAGCTGTTCCATTGGTTGATTGCTCTCACTGTCAGAAAGTTCCTCCTCATTTCTAGGTTGTATATCTCCTTGGTCAGTTTCCATCAATTATTTCTTGTCTGACCTTCGGTGCCTTGGAAAATAGTTTGACCTCTTCCTCTCTGTGGCAGCCCCTCAAATACTGGAAGGCTGCTATCATGTCTCCCCTTGTCCTCCTCTGCACTAGACTAGCCATGCCCAGTTCCTATAACTGTTCTTCATATGAGTTGCCACTAGCAGAAAAGTTTGCTTACTATGTTTCAAATCTAATGGTTTTTTTTCATCTGCCTGAAGAGAGTTAATTGAAGTTCACTAGATTGTGTCCCTTGGTGTCTTTCTTCTAGTGCTGTGATGGCGAACCTATGCCATGTGTGCCACAGGTAGCACATTGAGCCATATCTGTGGGCACGCGAGTGTTGCCATTTGCTGCTCCAGCGCATTTGCATGTGCCGGCCGGCTGATTTTCGGGCCTTCTGGGCCCACTTGAAGTTGGAAAATGGGCTGTTTCTGGCCTCCAGAGGGCCTCTGGGGCATGGGGGAGGCTGTTTTCGCCCTCCCCAGGCTCCAAGAAAGCCTCTGGAGCCCGGGAAGAGTGAAAAACGGGCCTACCAGGCCCACCAATAACCTTTTTGCCATCATGTGCCAAAACTGGGAGGAGAGCAGGGGGGTTGTGGCTCATCCGCAGGGGTGGGGTGGGGGGGTATTGAATTATGGATGTGGGCATGCACGCACATGACCCCCCGCTCCCCCTGCTTTTGGCACGCAACAGCAAAAAGGTTAGCCATCACTGTTCTAGTGGAATTGTTACTGGCAGGAGAATTCTTCAGGATTTTTCAAAGTCGGCAACTTTTAAATGTGCGGACTTCAATTCCCAGCCAGCATTCTGGGAGTTGAAGTTCACACATCTTCAAGTTGCCGAGTTTGAAAACCACTATTTTATCTGTATCCCCTGTCCCCAATTCCTCTTCCATGGAATTAAGAAGATCGCCAAAGCAGACCTAAGTCAAATCCAGAGGATCAGGAGAGCAAAGGAATTTTCTTTTGACTACACAGAAATCCCCTTTGCATAACATTGGATGTAATCCTGATGTTTTTACTTCTTACAGAAATAAACCCTGCCGAGTTTATTAATGACATTTGTCTGAAGGAACTAGCTGTAGGATTATGGTTGTGGCCCACAATTTTAATTGTGGAATGTTGCTACCTTGTATAAGTAAAAATAAAGTTCCAGGGATATTACTATACATGTAAAACAATGATGATTTTTGGCTTCTAGACCCTAGAAGAGTTTCATCAACTCTTGAAATACATAAAGCATAAACTGAGTGCTTGCACTTTGCAAAAGCTGATAAACTGAGTGTGGGAGGGCAATGGAAAACATTAAATTGAAAATGAATACAGCAATAGAGAGAGATGAAGGAAAGAATTGGAAGGGAGGAGGAAGGAGAGAGAGGGATGGAAGAGTAGGGAGGAAGGAAGGGAGGGAAGGGAAACCAGAATAGGAGAGGGGGTAAGACAGAATAGAAGAGGGGGGAAGAGAGGAGGAGAAGGAGAAGGAGAAGGGAAGGGGAAGTAGAGAAGAGAAGAAAAAGGTGGGGAAAGAAAGTTGGAAGGAGAAGAGGTAGAGGGTAGGTTTGAGGAGAAAGGTTGCTGTACAATAAAAAAAAGATGAAGTGGAAGAAAAGCAGCTCTGAACAAACAAATATAAATATATTAAGGTAAAGAATGAACTGTTTAAGGAGAAAAGAGGATAAATACGTACAAATAGTAAAGTTAGAATTTAGGGATAAATGAAGAAGGTGTGTATATACGCAAATATAGAAATACTGAGTTATGTTCAAAAAAAAAGGAAAAGAGGGGAAGACGATATTGGCAAAAATTGTAATTGAGTAAAATGTATTTGAATTTGACTAATTGTATAAGAAATGACCAATACTTTGTTCAAAAAAAAGAAAGATGTGGGTGAAGGTGGGAGAGGAGAAAAAAAAAATCCAATAAAAAAAATTGAGTGTTGGAGGGGAACAGAGGTGGTATTCAGCAGGTTCTGACCAGTTCTGGAGAACCGGTAGTGGAAATTTTGAGTAGTTCGAAGAACTAGTAAATATGACCTCTTACTGGCCCTGCCCCCATCTATTCTCTTCCTCCCGAGTCCCAGCTGATCGGGAGGAAATGGGAATTTTGCAGTAACCTTCCCCTGGAGTGGAGACGGAATGGAGATTTTACAGTATCCTTCCCCACATCGCCCACCAAGCCATGCCACGCCCACCAAGCCACGCCACGCCCACCAAGCCACGCCCACAAAACCGGTAGTAAAAAAATTTGAATCCCACCACTGGAGGGGAACATTTACAACAAAACAACACATTTCAAATTGTATATATTTACAAATTCTGTATCAATGGAGATTTTATTTTATTTTCTTTATTTGTCTGTAGAGGAACACCAAGAGAAATCACTCACCTGTTGTCTGAAGATGTACAATCCAGAATAAATAATTCACAGGAGGCAGCTGCTACCTTTTAGGTTAATAGCAATTTATTCCCAAGGAAGATCTGTCTATAAAGGTCCTATTTTCAATACATCAAACACTAAGAAGACTGCAAGTGTATATTGTTCTTGAATCTCTGCCTATTTCTCTGTTGCCTGGTAGTTTACAAGAACATATGATAGACAGATAGATGATAGATAGATAGATGATGTGTAGGTAGGTAGGTAGGTGATAGATAGATAGATAGATAGATAGATAGATAGATAGATAGATAGATAGATAGATAGATAGATAGATAGATAGATAGATAGATCAGTAGGTAGGTAAGTAAGTAGGTAGGTAAGTAGGTAGACAGACAGACAGACAGACATGTTTTCCTTCAGAACCAATGTTCGTGTCACCATTAAGTGCAAGTAAATGATGAGAAGTTTAGAAATGCATATATGTTTGTGTGTGTGAGAGAGAGGGGGGGGGGATGAATTTAGGCCAAAGGGGTCTTTTTCTCTGGACTATGTTTTCTGTTTTCAAAAGATGTATATCAACCAGTAAATCAAACTAAATTTGTTTTAAAAGTAATTAAAATTACTATGCATGTGCTCACTCTGCAGTTATTTCTTCAATATTTTTTTTTTCTTTTCATCATTACCATTTGTAAAATTGTAGACTTCTATATAGGAAGCATTTATATTTAAGGGAGTTCATGATGCATTTAAGGGTTATAATGACTGGTTTAAATGTTAATGCTAAACCATTATACAAGAAGATGGCATTATTACAGTGATTGATGCTGTATGGAAGACAGTTGCATGCTAACAAAAACAAGACTCTAGTGAGTCAAGCTTGACTCCTTGTGACTTCATGGGTATCTCCAGTTAGGGTTTTTTTTTGCAAATAATAATGATGTGGCTTTCAATTCTCTTTTTTCCACAATTCCTCAAGTAAATCCACAGCTCTTGGATTTCCTACTGATCTGGCAACCAAGAACTTTCAGCTCGCTTTCCAGGTTTCAACTCTGGAAAGTTCAGTTCTGGAAGCTGAATTCCACACACCTTAAAGTTACTAAGGAAGAATTCAAGTAGACCTCCTTCCACTAATTTTCTCTCACAACAACCATCTTGTAAGTAAGTTCAATTAAATTTACATGACTCAGAATGCTAGTTCCTAACCTAAAGCATCTCTTCCAAAAAGCAGCAATTGCAACAGATACGTTGTGGCTGATAAAAAGCACCCAAGTTGGCAAGGTATAGGTTGCAAAGATGACCAAAAACAAAGTAAAAACCGAGAAGAGGGCTACTCTCAGGTTCCTTCCTCATGTAAATTCTCAACCTGCCCAGATTTTTAAAATTTATTTATTGGATTGCTATCTTGTCCTTCATTTAGGAATTCAAGGCGGCATACTTATTTCTTATTTCTCTCTCTTATTTCTCTCCACAACATCCGTGTGAAGTAATTGGGCTGAGAAGAAAGCCAGTGGCTGAGATTAAAGTGGTCCAAAGCCACTGGGTGAGCTTCAAGATTTTAAAGATGGAGTACAATCTGGGGCTCCCTGCTCAAAGTTAAATATTTGAACCATCATAACTCACCAGTTACACACACGCACAAACAATATATTTATAGCAGGGGTGTGTTCTAAATTTTTTTACTACCAGTTCTGTGGGTGTGGCTTATTTTGTGGGCGTGGTTTGAGGGTCATGTGACAATTCTTTAGGATTTAGCAGAAGTACTGGTCTACCAGGCTTTTAACTGCTTGCAGAGCTGTACCAGTCTACCCATTTGTTCTTAGAGCATTCCAGTCTACCCATTTGTTTTTATTTACCTTAAATAAAAGATAAGAATAATGCAGGGGCGGGCAGCTTCCGAACAAAGAGAATCGGTTCAGTGACATCATATCGTTACCACTACCGGCTTGGCTGAACCGGGAGGAACCCACCACTGGTTTATAGGGTGTTTGCAGAAAATAAAGGAATTTGCCATACAATTCCTGGGAAACTTTGCTCAATACAATAAAGCAACTTCCTTTTTAATAAATGAGCAAAAATCGGCATTTCTGCAATAAACAGTTTGACAATCCAAACATGCTCCTCCTCTCCCCGTCATACACACTCACACCGACCCGCAAGGATATCTTTCTTTCCCTCCCGCATCTGCTTTTGCCTAAGCTCTAACACAACTACTGAGACTTGAACTATGATGGCTTTCAGTATTAACGTTCCTAAGATTTGTCATTGTCACATCTTCCTAGCACTCAGCGCATCTCATTTTCTAAATATAATGTATCACTGTTTAGTGGCAAAAAATGTAAATTACAAGAAACCTAATCATGTTCAAGAAACTGAAAATATATGATCCCCAAGTCCCTCAGCACTCAGGGTATAATGCAGAATGCTTACCAATTAAGCACAACAGCACAGCACTGCAAACCGGTGGGACAGCCACATCAATCGCCACCAGCTCATTTATCCCCATTCTGTACAAGTCCTGGAAGTCCAAGGGTGGCTTCTCAGTTGGATGCAAAAGATAAAGCATAAGAACTCATTCAAGGGGAGACGGAGCTAATAACTTTTCAACCCCATTTAGGATGCTTGAGGAGTGCTTTACAGATGGTTAAAAATGTTAACAGTTAAAGCATGCTAAAACAAGAGTGAAGTGTATGCTAATGAATGGAACCTCGAGCCTTTTTAGATATGGGATGCCATCTCCAGACTACTGCAGTGTGTCGAGTTTTGCTGTTGATGTTCCTACCGCTATGGGAAGAGCAGTTTTAGCTTAGACCACACAACAAAAAAACCAGGGGTGGGCTTCAGATCCTTTAGCAATGGGTTTGCTGCCCTGTTGCTGGGTGGGCATCGCCATGGTGGGCATGGCCTAGTCAGCCACCTTCACCACGGGGGGGGGGAGCTTTTTCATCCTCCCCAGGCTCCTGAGGTTTTTCTAGAGCCTCTGCGAGGACAAAAACTGTTTCCCCTGGGTCCGAAGGACTTCCAGATGCCAGAAAGAGGCCCATTTCCGGACTTCTGGAACTTCTGGGAGGCCTGTTTTTGCCCTCCCCAGGCTCCAGAGGCTTTACTTGAGCCTCCAAGAGGGCAAAAACAGCTTCTCCCAGGGTCTGGAGGCCCTCTGGAGGCTGGAAACAGGCCCATTTCTTGACTTCCAGAACCTCTGATAGGCCCATTTTTTACTCTCCCAGACCCTCCGCACGGCACCTACACTTACCTGGAATGATGAACTGGAGACTCCTGGGAGGGGTGGGGTGGCCGTGGCCAGCCAGGGGTGGCATTTGGAGGTTCGTCAAACCCCAGCGATCCTTGGCTAGAGGATCGCCCGAACCCTGTTGAACTCCCAGGAGTCAACTCCTGAAAATAACTAACTAACTAACTAACTAACTAACTAACTAAAAAATGGACAGTATTGGAGAAATTAATATGTACAAATGTAACACAAAGATTTCCAGATTTCAAAGGCAATTTGTTTCATGATTTGACAGCTACCTAATCTTGCACTGGAGAACTTCCTTTTAATGATAATCAAGTCTCTTCCTCTACAGGAATCAGTTTGAGATTTGGAGATCAGGGCTTAGTTTGAACCAACCATTACCAATGCTGATTCCCAGAACCAGTTTGAATTTGATGAGGGTTAAGGATATTTTCTCCTCAGAGGTCCCAAAAATTCCAAGCACAAATAAACCCCCCAAGCCTAACCTCACATGTATGAAATCAGGTATTAAGAAGAAGGGCTGTACATTTCTTAAACTTGTCAGATCTTCATTTCTATGTAAAGAGAAAAGGATTATTGAACCCCAATGAAACATGGTGATATTCATCAACTGCAGGATATAATTATATATGCCATCACATATGTTCATCTTTCAATTTGCTCGGAATTGGCTTTTTAAGGGTATTGTTTTTTTTTTCCACTGGAAAAGAATATAATTTAGTCCTCTTCATTTATTATTAATATGGAAGATGTGTAATTTCACCCCCACTCCTTCTACCTACAGGATCTATTTACATAGAAGGCCCTACATTTACAGGTGTTGACCAAACAGAAGATAGTCTGCAGCATAATCAGAAGTCCTGCTCACCCATAGGTCCAAATCAACATAAAACACTATAACCCCATACAGGGGTGTCAAACTCAGGTTGTCACAGCAATGTCACGTGACATATCAGGACTAATATTCCCCTTTCCTAAATGGGGTATGGGTGTGGTCAGTGCATGACGCATCTGGCCCACGGGCCGGGAGTTTAACAGCCCTGATTTAGCTGAATTTAGTTATGGTACCACTTCCTATCAGATTGATTCTCCACTTAAAATAGTGGCAGCGTTCTGTACCTTCAAGAGCAGAATCAGGGTTAAGAATTTGAACCCTGGTTGGTGGTAACATCCTAGTATTCTGGTTCCCATGCATTAAATTGCTAGAGCTTAAAAACAGGCAGTGAAGTAGGGTCCTTTGGATGACTCATGGAATCCATATTTCTACCAGTTGGCTGCTCCTTATGAAGTTCTGCTTCTTCCTGGGCTTTCACAGGTAGCCATACAAGGTCAGGAAAATAGATATTTGAGTTAAGGACTTAAGAAGGTGGCAGGGACAGAGGACTGATATGTGGTCATTTATGAAACAAATAACATTATTTCTATGGGGCAAGAACTCTTTGCTGAGGCTGAGAACTCACCTTTCCTTTTGTGTGCAAGGGTGTCCATTTTAGGATTCCCAAACAATGTTCAGGTTAAATGTTTTATTTGTGTAAAACTCCTTGTAGTATGGATGAAGAAGAGAACAAGCTTAAGCCCAGGGGTGAAATGCTCCTGGTTCGGATCAGATCACCCAATCCAGTAGCGATGGCGGCGGGTGGTTTAGAGAACCAGTAGCAAAAATCCCTGTCCCCCCCCCCCCATGCACAGCTGAGCCGCGTGATCATCAGAGGCTTTTTTTTTAACTTTTAAAAGCATTTTTCCTACAACCTCTTCGGCCGAGTCCCAGTCACATTACACCCCACCAAGCCACACCCACAGAACCAGTAGTAACAAATTTTACATTTCATCGCAGCTTAAGCCTTGCTTCACAATGTTTCCCACAGCAGATAATACAAGTGTATAACAAATATAAGTAGCAATTACTATATAATTCTGATGAAATGAGTATGAAGATTAAAAAGTGTCTTAAAACATTGTTCCTTTTCCTAAGAAAGCAAAACAACTGAAATTACCCTATGTATGTGTCAATTTAGATTTAATCTCTCACTCATGCAAAATAAATCAGAAGCTTGCATTAGTAATTGCTGTGACTCTTAGTAAGAACAGAAATCTATAGGAAAGCCTTCCTGTCTATTAAACTGCATTGGAGAGGTTTTAATGGACATTATCATAGAAATAAATTATCTCCCGATCTTGACAAAAGGAATTATATTAGTTACATATAAAAACATTATTTTTTAGAAGTCTGAAAATGAGCTGCTTCTTGCTGTTACCAAGAGGCTTTTTCATCAGCAATCAGGCTCTTAAGCAAATCTTTGATAATAAACACCTATTTCAGTAGCCATTCCACTTAGTTCTTATTCTTTTTCAATAGTGCAAGTTTATGTTTATGGAGATTCTCAATCATCCAGGTTATGGATATTCCAAAGGTGCTTTTCCAAAAGGTAACTGGACTTCTTTGGTATTTTTTTCCATTGAAAATGTTACACTTCTCATCCAAGAAACTTCTTCGGTTCTCACTGAAGAAAATCCAGTTGTCCAGTTGCCTTTTGGAAAAGCAGGGTGTTATGATTTACCCTTGAACATTTCCTTCCTTGTTCTATCCAACTATCATTCTGTCAAGAGATATTTGATAAATGCTCCTTAGCATTCCCTCACACCTTCTTAGTAGTAGTTCTTTGGTAGCATGGGAACCATTTTACTATTCTCTTTGAACATTAAATGGCCAATTTACTAATACCATGATTGGATGGTAGAGAAATAAATATGTTCTGTTTCTACAGTGAACTTGCTTTAGGGACGAGAGCACTCTGTTGCCCCGTCTTCTCTTTTAAAACATTTTCCAGTCCCCGAGTTCAGTGTAGATGGATGAGCTTGATGTAGTGGTTAAGAGCTGCAAGTAATCTAGGGAGACCAGTTTCTTTCTCTCAGGTCGTGGTTGATGCTGTGGCTATAAACTAAAGAGTAAAATACATTGTGTTGTGTTGTGTTGTGTTGTGTTGTGTTATGTTATTATTATATTCCCTGTTTCCCCAAAAATAAGACATCCCCTGATAATAAGCCCAATTGGGCTTTTAAGCGCATGTGCTAAAATAAGCCTCCCCCCGAAAATAAGCCCTCCCTGAAAATATTTAAACACAGAGCTGGAAATCAGGTAAGATAGCAAGAGGAGCCCCATTTTGCTCCACATGCCCCAAAATAATAAGACCTCCCTGAAAATGAGGCCAAGTGCTTATTTTGGGGTTCAAAAAAAATATAAGACAGGGTCTTTTTTTCGGGGAAACACGGTATATATGCTTGTTTCTGAGGAGGAAAGCTATGGCAAATATAGACAGCGTTCTAAAAAGCAGAGACATCACCCTGCCAACAAAAGGGCGCATAGACAAGGCTATTGTGTTCCCAGTTGCAATGTATGGCTATGGCTGTGAAAGTTGGACCATAAGGAAGGCTGAGTGCCAAAGAATTGAGGTCTTTGAACTATGGTGCTGGAGAAGACTCCTGCGAGTCCCTTGGACTGCAAGGCGATCCAACCAGTCAATCCTACAGGAGATCAACCCTGATTGCTCTTTAGAAGGCCAGATCCTGAAGATGAAACTCAAATACTTTGGCCACCTAATGAGAAGGAAGGACTCACTGGAGAAGAGCCTAATGCTGGGAAAAATTGAGGGAAGAAGAAGAAGGGGAGGACAGAGAATTAGGTGGCTGGATGGAGTCACTGAAGCAGTAGGCGTGAGCTTAAATGGACTCCACAGAAAGAAAGAGAGAAATATTGCAAAGATTACTGGCTGCTGCCTTCTCATTCGGATAAAGTTCTTTCATACAGTGTCCTGTCTTTGACCTGACTGGTTTTATTTTCTTTTTCTCCCCCTCACAGGGCAGAGAAATTGCTTAAACAAACAATCTCTCCCTGAGCTGCCTTTCTCCACCACACAGGCAGCGCTTGCCTCAAAAGAGCTAACGGCAAGTTACGGTGCTCAGCTCTGTGATCTTAATTAGTTGATTAGAGCCCTCCAGGCCAGTTTACAACTGCTGTCTAAAACTGACCAGGCCTTAATCAGTTTCACACTGAAGGCTTTTATTGTCCTAAATGCAGGCATTGGTCACAGTTAGTTTTTTCATCACCGCATCATAATTGCAAATTAATGGTGCTAAACAAGAACTATCTGTATCTAACAAATAAGCAAACAAATGAATAAATAATACAATTAAAAGGAAAGATAAAAAGTAAAATGAACCCAGCCACAATGACTTGTTCTACAAACTTAAGTTAAAAAAAAATTCTTGCCTTAAATGTGTGAACCAGCCCTTAATTTCAACTGAAGGCCACCTTACTAATATTTTCCTCCTGCTAGTAAGGATGTGTGAGAAGCTGGGATTTTACAAATTGTAAAAGTCCAGCATCTTCTGGACTTTTACATAAAAAATTTACCTCATTTGTGGATACACTGAAGTTCGATTTCCTTTGGGCGTCTCAGGAATATCCATAAGGGTGATCAAAAGAGTCAAGATGGCGAACATGACTGTGTGATCCAAGTTTCATCTCTTTTTCCACATATATCAGACAATATACATCCAGTTACTGAAGAATAACAAACAGCCCCCATATAAAATTTGGGCTGGGGGTTGTGGAATTTACCAGGCAATCAGTATCTTAATTTTTTTTAAAAAAAAATCATGAATTGAAATGCTGAATAAAGAAATGCCACCATTGGACTAACAATCATTGGATCAAAAGCAAAATCTAAACCAAGCAAAAGTAACATTTCTTTGCCTTTTGCTTTATGGTACATTGTTATTTAAATTAAATAATCAAAGTAGAGCCTGGGTGGTACGAGAGAAAGAAAATGTTTTTCAAAGAGCATTCTCACAAAGGCACTGAGAAAAATGTTCCCCTGATAATGCTTTTTTTGATTTACTACTTTTAAAAAATAAAAATCTACATAGTACTTAATAAAGCAATAATTTTCCTGAGGAAGCTTTTTGCCTTGCTCATATACATGACTCCATTCTACCCATCCCTCTTTTTCTAATGAAAGAAGTTTCTGCCAAAAATTATTTCTTCTAGGAAAGGTTATCATCTGAACCAGCTGGAATTCTGGTTTCCATTTGTAGAGGACTGATTTAAATAGCTCTCATTCCTATAACTAACCAAAGGGTCCCACAAACACCGAATCGGGTGAGACCCATCCTGGAGACCAAGAACATGCGAGTGCCTTCCTCATTTATCACTCATTGGTTTGAGAATACCATAATACATTACTTCACCAGGAGGAACCCATGTTCCATAGGCTACATACTGTCAATCAATGTTGAGAGGTTTTATTAGGTCACTCAATATATCTAAGAATAAAAATAGGATACTGTCTATTAATATCACCAAGAAAGACTTTGAGAAGCCATATCAAGATGTATTAATAAGTTTTGCTTCACCAAAAAGCTGAATCTAGATGAATCATCTGAAATTGTCAAAACCCATGCTGATGTGAATCTGAAGCAGGGGTGAAATGCTCTGAAGTCTGCTTCGCTACCAGTTCGCTTCATGCAAGCATACACAGTGCCCGCCAAACACGCGCTTTGTGTGCAGTGCATCACAGGCGCTACCACACAGCACTGGAAAAGGAGGATTAAGAAGCCTTTTCTGAGTCTGCAAAGGTAAGTAGAACAGCGGGGAGGGGGGAACAGCTCTGCCATGTGATTTAGATTCGATAGAAAGCAGATTTTCCTGTTTGTAGCGAATATAAATCACGCGGCACAGCTGATCATCGGAAATACCAGTTTGCCTAAACTGGTAGTATTTTTTTTTTTTTGCTACCAGTTCGCCTGAACCACTAGCATTTATTACCACCGGTTTGGGTGAACCTGTCTGAACCAGTAGCATTTCACTCCTGATCTGAAGCCTTTTTTATATGAACCAAAAATTCCATTTAGTGACTCAACAGTATTTGATCCTGCCAGGAAAGAACACAAGAGCCAAACTGGTGTAGTGGTAAAGGAAACATGCTAGAAATTGGGAGACTGTGAGTTCTAGTCCCATCTTAGATGCAAACACAAATGGGTGACTGTGGGCCAGTCATTCTGTCTCCGGCTTAGAAATGCAATGGCAAACCACTTCTGAAATCTCACCAAGAAAAGTACAGGGACCAGTCCAGGCAGTTGCAAGAGTTAAAAACTGGTTTGAAGGCAACAAAAAAAGAAAATGATATCTAGAAGATATTTTTTAGAACAATTACTTGATATTTTTTTTAACATGGAGCAAACAGAATGATCTTTATATGGAGTTCATACAGGGCCAATATTTCAGAGAACTATCTGTCATGTTTCTTGAGAAGGTCAAGTATTGAGTAGATTTGGCATCAGCTATCAAACTACAAAGCCTAGCAATTGGAAAGTCAATTTCTAGCATTTTGTAATATATGTGTTACTCATTCTGTACCTAATAATTCATGTAGAGCTATTTCAATCTGGTTAGAAAACAACAACAGCCCAGTTAAATGCTCTTGAGAGAAGTCAGAGGAAGATGGGATGCAACCCAAGCTAATGCAGAAAAAATGACCCTTACTCTCTTTGTGAAGACATTCCGAATCAATATATTCAAGAAATACAATGATACTGAATCATCATCAAGTACCAATTTACTCCACTAAACAAAATCTACTACAAGCATAAAATTGCAAGCAAGAAAAGAAGTTTCTTAAGCCTGGTCAATGACTACTTCTGATTGAACCCTAATTACTTTTCACACATTATTTGGATGTATATCTTAGCTCCAGCTAAGAGATGCTCCCTCACTGCCAAATACTGCTTTAACTCAGCAGTATTTGCAGAGTGGGATGAATTATAAAAGCAGTGTAGTGTTGTGTTGTAATGCAAGCCTCACCTTTCTGAATATATTTTGCAACCTGTCACACATGTATAGAAAGGGTGGAGCTTGTGATACTTTCATCAGTTTGACAAAAAAAAAAGCAGCAAGGATAACAATAGAGTTTATATACCGCTTCACAGTGCTTTACAGCCCTCTCTAAGCAGTTTACAGAGTCAGCATATTGACTCCAACAATCTGGGTCCTCATTTTACCCACCTCGGAAGAATGGAAGACTGAATCAACCTTGAGCCTGGTGAGATTTGAACTGCCAAATTGCAGGCAGCCAGCAGCCTGCAGAATAGCCTGCAGTACTGCACTCTAACCACTGGGCCACGGGGGCTCATGGATGCTCAGGTTTCAGTGTGAGTTACTAGTACTTGAGTTTGTGGCATCTAGACCTTCAGGATTTGAAAACACGATGCATGCTGGGGATATGAGCAGAAAGAGGAATAAAAACATTTAAATAACCATTTCTGATCCTAACATGGTCTGATTCTCATGGCTTCTAATAATTATTTATTTATTTAGCATATGGAGATGCTACAATAGCCAGGAAATAACAGTGATAATGCAGAGTAGTGGTTTGGTTACCTAAGACCGCTAGCTCTGGTTCACTCTTGTGAAGTTTCCAAGGTGTGCCACAGGGGAGGAGCTAGCTCTGCACCAGAAAGAAAGATGAGTGACTTCCCTGCAGCATCATACAAGGTCATCTCCCTCCACCAAAGCCATCTTGTCAACAGGCACTGCAACCAGGAAGGTCCAGTGCCAGAAGGATTTTATCCATCTGCACTAAGCACTGGATCGTCTCCCCACTAAAGTGGTATTTGTTCAACTTGTATGTATTTATTTGTTCAACTTGTATGCCACCTTTCTCCGAAGACTCAAGGAAGCTTACAATGCATTTAAAAATCATATATATATATATATATATATATATATATATATATATATATATATATATATATATATATATATAAACATTAAAAATTAAAACATTAAAAACAATTAAAACCCATTCACACCATTCATGGCCGGATCTTACCAGATCGCAACAGCGAGATCAATGGCCCCAGGCCTGCTGGAAAAGCCAGATCTTCACCACTTTTCAGAAGGCCAATAAGGTAAGGATGGTCCAGGTCTCAGGAGGTAACTGGTTCCAGAGAGCCGGAGCAGCCACAGAGAAAACTCTTCCCTGCAGGCAGTCCAGCTGGCACTATTTAGCTGACAGGACCCAGAGGAGACCAACTCTGTGGGATCTTACCGGTCGCTGGGAGCTAGCTATGCGGTAGAAGGTGGTCTTGAAGATAACCTGGCCCTGAGCTATGTAGGGCTTTAAAGGTAATAACCAACACCTTGAATTGTGACCCGAGACCAATAGGGAGCCACTGCAGCTCACAGAGAATTGGTGTAATGTGCAGCCACAACAGGTCGCGCGGCTGCGTTCTGGACCAACTGTAGTCTCTGAACACTTTTCAAGGGTAGCCCCATGTAGAGCGTATTGCAATAATCTAACCGTGAGGTGACAAGGGCATGAGTGACTGTGAGGAGAGCCTCCTGATCTAAGTTGGGTTGCAACTGGTTCGCCAGGCGAACCTGTGCAGAGGTCTCCCTAGCCACAGCTGACAGATGTTGCTCTAATCTTAGCTGTGAGTCTAGGAGGACACCCAAATTGTGAGCCCATTCTGAGGGGGACAATTTCTCCCCCCCCCCAAACCAAGGATGGACAATCAACATAGTCTTTAGGAGGCAATACCCACAGCCACTCGGTCTTGTCTGGGTTAAGTTTGAGCCTGTTGACTCCCATCTAGACCCTCACAGACTCCAGTCACCAGCACATCACATCCACTGCCTCACTAAATTGACGTGGGGTAGAGATATACAGCTGGGTATCATCAGTGTATTGCTGATACCTCACCCCGTATTATCAGATGATCTCACCCAGCAGCTTCATGTAGATCTTAAATAGGAGAGGAGAGAGGACCGAGCCCTGAGGCACCCCACAATCGAGGGGCCTAGGGGTCAATCTCTGTCCTCCTACCAACACCAACTGTGACTGACCAGAGAGATAGGAGGAGAACCACAATAACACGGTGTCTCCCTCTCCCAACTCCCTTAGTCATCCCAGAAGAATACCACGGTCAATGATATCGAAAACTGCTGAGAGGTCAAGTAGCACCAAGATGGAGGAATGACCCCCATCTCAGGCTTGCCAGAAATCATCCATCAGCGTGACTGTTATGTCCTTATAAGGACATCCGCCGGGGGATTGGTCGATCCCACCGGCGGGAGGTTTAAACTGTTGTCATTGGCCGGTGGGCATGCCTGAGCAGAATATAAGGAGGCTCAGCAGCCCAGCCGGCAGTTCAGTTTTGCACGCTTAATAAAGGTTCTGAACGAACAGCTGAGTCGCGTTTCTTTCCAGCGCCGAGCTAACACTGGCGACGAAGGACTGAAGAAGAACCGACGAGCAGCCAGCACAACCGCACCCGCCATCCAAGAGCTGAATCACTTGAGCAAGTCACTGAACCATGTCGGGACCCCAAATTTCTCTGGCTCCATTCAATCCAAGCCAGGAAAAATGGAAGTCCTTCATGGTGCGATTCCGACAATTCCTGGCGGGCAGCGGCTTCACAGACTTGGACGACAACAGGAAGAGGGCTCTCTTCCTGGCCCACTGCGGATCCGAAGTTCTGGAGATGGCGATGGACCTCGTGGCACCCAGAGACATCGAACAGATGCCATGGTCCGAGCTCCAAGACGTTCTCCAAGAACACTACGCGCCCACGAGCACTCCTCTAGCCAACCGCTTCGAATTCCATCAACGGAATCAGCAAGAAGGGGAAACTTTCAAGGAGTTCGTATCAGCGCTCCGGAAGATCGCGGCCAGCTGTGAGTTCGAAAACGTGGACGTCCAGCTGCGAGACCGGATCGTCTTCGGCATGAGGGACTGTACAGTCCAAAAGAAGTTCCTCAGCCGAAAAAAGATCTCCCTCAAGGACGTCATCGAAGAGGCTACCGCGGCGGAAACGTCCGACAGAGCGGCAGCAGCGATGCGACGATCAAAAGGGATCCACAAGATCCACAGAGACCACCCGCAGTCATCCGAAGACATCTCCACGTGCTCGGAGTCAGATGGGGAAATGGCCGTCCATAAGGTCACGAGGCCCCAAAGGCGGGAAAATCACCAAGATGGCAGCCGGGAGGACAGATGCGCCAGCTGCAAAGGGGACCACCCTCGCGCCAGATGTCGCTGGCGAGATGCAACCTGCCGACGCTGCGGACGGAAAGGCCACATCGCCGAGGCCTGCAGAGCGGCAGAACCAACATTCGAGCGGCAAAGACCTGCGGACCGTGAATACCAAAGGTCATCTAGACGATCCCAGCAGCCGAGGCGGAACGACGAGCGGAAATCCAACAGCCGGCAAGTCAACAAGACGACCATCGCCCACACCGCAGCTGAGGGATCCGAAAAATTCCACGTGACCGTCCACGTGGAAGGGGCACCATGCCCCATGGAGATAGACTCTGGCTCACCATTCTCCATCATTGCCTGGCATAACCTCAAGAAACTCCAGCCCAACATCTCGAAGGGACAATTGAAGCCAATACAGGCGAAGTTGGTGGATTTCGGCGGCCACCCCATTGGCATCCTGGGACGAACAAACATCAGGGTGCAATACAAAGACTTCAACGGAGACCTCCCCATCGCCGTCGTCAAGGATGCCCGACCGACCCTACTGGGAGTGGAGTGGTTCAGGCCACTAGGGCTCACAATTGGCGGAATAAATCAAATCAGGACTAGCCGACTCGACAAACTCCTAGAAGACTTCCAGGACGTCTTCGACGGGAGCTTAGGTAAATTCCTGGGGAAACCCATTTCGCTAAATTTAGACCCCCAAATCAATCCAATTCGGCTAAAGCCCCGCAGAGTCCCGTTTGCCCTTAGACCAAAAGTGGATGCACAATTGGATAAACTAATCGCCCAGGGCATCCTCGAACCGATCGATCACGCTGCATGGGAGACTCCCATTGTGACCCCCATGAAGCCAGATGGATCAGTGCGCATCTGCGCCGATTATAAGTGCACCATCAACCGTGCGTTGCAGCAGAGCGCATATCCGGTGCCAGTGGTGCAACATCTGTTGCACTCACTAGGCAAAGGATCAATTTTTGCCAAACTGGACCTGGCGCAGGCGTACCAGCAGCTGCCAGTGGACCAGACAACTGCGGAGGCGCAAACGATTGTCACGCACCGGGGCGCCTTTAAATGCAACAGGCTCCAGTTCGGAGTCAGTGCCGCCCCGGGGATTTTTCAATCGATGATGGAACGCCTTCTCCAAGGCATTCCAGGGGTAGTGCCCTACTTTGATGACGTCCTAGTCTCAGGGACATCGGAATCCCAACTAATGGAACGGCTCAGGCTTGCCCTGCAGCGGTTCCAGGCGAAGGGACTACGAGTCCGACGGGACAAGTGCGTGATCGGAGTCAGGGAAGTCGAGTTCCTGGGCTATTTAATTGATAGCCAGGGCATCCACCCCACTAAAAACAAGGTGAGGGCTATCCACGAGGCTCCAGCCCCCAAAAACAAAACGGAGCTTCAGGCTTTCCTGGGACTACTTAATTTCTATAGTGTGTTCTTACAACAGAAAGCCACCGTCGCTGAACCACTACACCGACTCCTAGGGAAGGCGGCACCTTGGAAGTGGGGGAGCGAAGAAGAGGAAGCCTTCCAGAAAGCCAAAAGACTCCTATCCTCCGACAGCCTCCTCATCCAGTACAACGGAGAGCTACCGTTAACCTTGACCTGCGACGCCTCACCCTACGGGGTCGGGGCCGTCCTAAGCCACCAACTACCGAACGGGACAGAAGCACCCATCGCCTTCTTCTCCAAAACGATGTCCCCGGCGGAGAGAAACTATGGCCAGATCGATAAGGAAGCGCTGGCGATGGTGGCGGGCGTAAAGCGATTCCATGAATACGTATATGGAAGAGCTTTTACAATCGTCACCGACCACAAGCCCCTACTGGGCCTCCTCGCGGGGGACAAACCCACCCCACCCTTCATGTCACCCAGGATGACACGCTGGGCCATATTCCTGTCGGGCTACAACTACCGCCTGGTCCACCGGCCCGGAAAAGTCATCGGAAACGCCGACGGCCTCAGCAGGTGCCCGCTGAACGAGCAGATCGAGGACCCAGCACCTACACTCGGCCTCCACCACATCGACGATGACCAGTCCAGCCCGGTGTCCTCATCCACGGTAGCACAGCACACCGCGAAAGACAGGATTCTCAGGCAAGTCGTATCCTGGGTTTTGCGGGGATGGCCAGAAGAAACACAGAAGCAAGAACTTGCCCCATACCAGAGAAGGCAGCAAGAACTCACCACCATGCAAGGCTGCCTCCTCTGGGGCGACCGGGTGGTCATCCCCCCATCATTACAAAAACGGACCTTGCAAACCCTCCACTGCGGTCACCCGGGGATCGTCAGAATGAAGGCCCTAGCACGGAGTTACGTCTGGTGGCCCGCCTTAGACAAAGACATTGAGGCGTGGATTGCCAGATGTGACCCGTGCCAGGCAACGAGACCAGCACCCCCGCAAGCACAGCCGACGGAGTGGGAACAACCATCCGGACCGTGGTCGCGAATCCACATCGATTTCGCCGGGCCGATGAATGGGAAATCCCTCCTGATCGTGGTCGACGCATTCTCGAAGTGGCTCGAAGTTATAGCCATGCCCTCCACAACGACGGAAGCCACCATCAGAGCCCTACGACGACTCTTCGCCACGCACGGCCTTCCGGACACCCTCGTCTCCGACAACGGGCCACAGCTGACGGCGAAGGCGATGGAAGAGTTCCTGGCCGGCCACGGAATCAGGCACGCCCTCATCGCCCCTTACAGACCGGCCGGAAACGGACAGGCCGAAAAAATGGTGAGGCTAACTAAAGAGACACTGACCAGAATGGGAAATGGGGACTGGCAGGAACAAATCGACCAGTTCCTCTTGACCCAACACATCACTCCCCACACCACAACAAAGAAAAGCCCGGCAGAGCTACTGATGGGGAGGAAGCTGCGCTCACCGCTAGATCGCCTGCACCCGATGTACAACCCGAAAGACAAGCCGAACAAACCACCGCCATCAAGAAGCTTCGCCTGCGGAGATTTGATTTTCGCGCTAAACTTTCAGGCCGATCCGAAGTGGCTCAAGGGTCAGATCGTGAGGGTGACAGGACCAAGGTCCTACGAGGTCGAGCTGGACGATGGCCGCACCTGCCGGCGACACATCGACCAGCTCCGGAAAAGGTGGAGGGGAATCGAGGAGGTCGAGGAAAACCACCCCGACGAGGTAGGCCTGCCCCACCCCGACGAGGTAGGCCCGCACCGACCAGACAGGGTAGGCCAGCCACTGACTGACGAGGTAGGCCTACCCCACCCCGACGAGGTAGGCCAGCCACGACCCCGCGGGGTAGACCTACCGCACCCAGAAGACGAGGGCCAACTACACCCCAGCCTGGAAGGACGCCGCCACCCCGGCAGGGTAGGACAACAACAACCCCAAAAGGGAGTCCTACCCTACCCCGGCGAGGCAGACCGGCCCGGAGAGGCCAAGATGGGACTGTCGCAACCACCCCCACCCGGGGGTCAACCCACGGGGACAGCCGCCGCACCCCCTGACCTGGGGGCACCCTGGACACCGGACGAGGACCCGGGAACCGTACCGAGGTTCAGACGACCGTCTCCCGACTGCGGCAACTGGAACAGCCCGGAGGGCCACCGGACTGACGGCGGCGCAACCCGGGCACAGCACCCGGAGTCCGGAGATTCCCGAACGGGGGAGCCGGAGCCAGCAGGGGCTCGACCCGTCCGGAGCAACATCAACCCACCGACGGGGCCGCGCAAGTCCGGCAGAACTGTCAGGCGTCCCGCCTACCTGCGCGAGTACGTGATCGCGCACACGGACTGATGGACTAAGGACTAGGAGGGGAGGGGTGTTATGTCCTTATAAGGACATCCGCCGGGGGATTGGTCGATCCCACCGGCGGGAGGTTTAAACTGTTGTCATTGGCCGGTGGGCATGCCTGAGCAGAATATAAGGAGGCTCAGCAGCCCAGCCGGCAGTTCAGTTTTGCACGCTTAATAAAGGTTCTGAACGAACAGCTGAGTCGCGTTTCTTTCCAGCGCCGAGCTAACAGTGACCAAGGCAGTTTCTGTGCTGTAGCCAGGCCTGAAGCCAGACTGAAAAGGGTCTAGATAATCTGTTTCCTCCAATGACCACAGGAGCTGAAATGCCACCACTTTCTCTACAACCTTTTCCCACAAAAGATAGGTTGGAGACTGGACGAAAGTTCTTTAATTCTGCTGGATCCAGGGAAGGCTTCTTGAGGAGGGGCCTTACAACCACTTCTTTTAATGGTTGTGGGAAGGCCCCTTCCCTCAAGGATGCATTAACTAAAGCCTGGAGCCAGCCTCGTGTCACCTCCCTGCTAGCCAAAACCAGCCAGGAGGGGCACGGGTCCAACAAACAAGTGGAGGAACTCATCGCTCCTACAGCCTTGTCTACTTCCTCAGGAGTCACAGGCTCAGATTTATCCCACACAATTGGACTAACACCCCGTCATCTTGGTCGGAATTGCCCAATCAGAGTCCAAGTCCATCCGAATCTGAGCAACTTTATTCGACAGAAACTGCACAAACTGCAAAAAGAGATGTCGCATCTCTTCTGGCATTTAATCTCCTGGAGCTCCTCGGTAAACCAGGGAGCTTTCCTGGATCCACCACCATGGAAAGGTCACAAAGGTGCAATCCAGTCCAGTGCCCCAGATGCCACCCTATTCCAGGCAGCCACCAGGGACTCAGTCGGACTGTGGACAAGGGAGTCAGGTATCTCCCCAAGCTCCTTCTGGAACCCTTCGGGGTCCATTAGGTGCCTGGGGCAGAACCACTTAATTGGCTCCACCTCCCTGCGATGGAGGAGCAGTGTCCTGAAGTCTAACCTCAGCAGGAAACGATCTGACCATGACAAGGGAAAAGCATCTATACCCCTTAATTCCAGATCATATCTCCACTGCCCCGAGAGAAATTCCAGGTCAAGTGTGTTTCCCCCCCTATGAGTTGGACCCTGAACTCATAGGTCAGGCTCATGATTGTCATGGAAGCCATGAACTCCTGAGCCGCATCTGAGGATTCACCAAGTGACGGCAAATTAAAGTCCCCCAGTACCATAAGCCTGGAGAATTCCACCTCCAGCCCAGCTACCCTTCTAGCAGCACATGGTACCTATTTATCTGCTTGCATAACTCGATGCATACTTTCAAACTGCTTGGTAGGCAGAAGCTGAAGCGAATGACGGGAGCTCACCCTGCCACATAGTGCTAGGACTCGAACTACTAGAGCAAAGACTGTCTCCAGAGCCATTAAACCACTGAGCCACTGCACCTCTGCTGCTAGCAATTGATAGAAACACAAAAAATTAAGCAGGTATTAAAATCAAGATTAAAACTGATAAACAGTGAAAAGTTTGTCAAACTGCAGGGACCAGAGCCAGAGTGCCAAAGGTGTGTCCCATAGTCTGGCAGTGATTCTGGGGATAATTTTCTCCCGTGTTCCAGCTATGCCAGCTTCTGACATTAGGAGCATCTTCAGGGCTTATCCTCAGTCTTAAGTATATCATGAAGGGGAAAGCAGTCCTTCTAAAAGCCACTAGACAACCTGTGTCTCATCGGATCATCATTTCAGGCATATTTCCTTACCTAAACAGAGAAAAAGAACGATCACTGGCGGGCAAAAAAACATTGGGAGAAGAAGTTAGTTCCAAATTCCTGACAGTTTCCCCATTGAGTTTCCTTGTAGGGAGTTTGCAGGGAGCATTGGAAATGATCATGTGACTGCAGCTGACCAGTAATGTGGCAGCACTGAGGTGGTCATAAATTCACCAGATTTCTATCCCACAGGAGTCCTGAATCCCAAATTTTGGAAGCATTCTATAAATTAACCCACTTGCAGTATGTTGCTTCAAAAATTGTTGCCCTAATGTGCACCATTTCACCCAGTTAATGGTTACAAATAATCAAACAGACATGAACATTTTAGTAATATAGTAATATACAGATAAAGTAGATAAAACAACTGGAAGGAAAGGAAGGAAGGGATTTTAAAAAGCAAAACAAAGACGTACATGCAAACCAGGCAAGAAAACTTCATTAATTAAGTCACAAGCCCAAGATTAATTAGAGCAAAGTCTACATCAACTAGCTACAGTAAAATAAAAAGCAAAGAGGCCCACCTGAGAATGGGTATTGTCTTTGCATGGCATGTATTACGATTCAATTTTGTTACAAATGTGTGAACGTTAGTGAGCTTCCTTCCTATCTATTCTTCCTATCGTTTTAGCAATGTTTTATTTATTTATTAAATGTATATGCCATCCAAGTGATTCTGGGTGGCTTACAATATAATCATAAATATAAAAACATTAAAATTATCAGGACTTAGATAAAAAATACGTTATGTGCTATTATTTGTGGGTAATATTATGCTGATTTTTTTATTCCCAATTTTCACCCATGGATAAATGAAGTTAGTCCTCAATTTTAAAAAGTCACTGTTTATTAACATACATATCTCCCACTCTTCCAGGTTCTTGGCTGCAACAGCCATTGTAACCATCCTTATCCATTTATGTATAGTGTTTATGTAGATGCACAAATAGTTATTTTTCCAGTTACTCAAGTGTACAAAGCATTGCATTAATTGTCACAGGAATCTCCATCAAGCTGACAGGTTAACGTTACTGTTCTTTATTTACTTTTCTGTCCCAGGCTGAGAGAAAGCTGTGTGCCCAGGGTGAACTATGGCAGAGGCACAAATTGAAAACTTTTTATGGACATTACAAGCTTTCTTGAAGCTAACAACTAGCGTTGAACTAATCTTGGAGGCCTCACCAAAGTAACTAAAAGTGTACAAATTTCAAGTGTGTCAAAATTTTAGACAATATGGGTTTTTTTAAAAAAAAGTGCAAATAAATGACCTACAGCTCATGAGAGAAAACTGTACCAATACATATATACATACATACATACATACATACATACATACATACACATACATACACGTACATACATACATACATACATACAAAATTATGCATTGTCTGGTATCCTTGTCAATCTTGAAAAATATATCCTAACATTTGAACTGCTGTGAGTCTGTATTGGCAGCATATATTTGTAATAGTTATAGATAGTCCTCAACATACAATTGAGACCAGAATTTCCATCGCAAAGCAAGGCTAACTGAGTCATGCCTGATTTTACAACCTTTTTTTTTTACCATGGTTATTAAGCGAATCACTGAATTTATGAAGTGAATCATGCTATTGTTTAGCAAATCCGGCTTTCTACCCATTGACTTTGCTTGAAGCTGTTGGGAAGGTTGCAAATGGTGATTGAATGACCTCGGCACACTGCAAACAACATAAATATGTAAGTTGTGTCAAGCACCCAAAGTTTGATCATGTGACTGTAAGGTTGTTGTGATGGTCTTAAGGACAAGGACCAGTTGTACATCACTTTTTTCAGTGCCATTGTAACTTTGAATGCTCCCTAAACTAATAATTATAAATTGAGGACTACCTGTATAGAATCAATCAATCAATTAATCAATCAATCAATAAAATGTTGGGAATCTAAATCATTTAACCTTTCTCAAGATTTGAATGAGTTACAAAACATCATTGGTGTTATATGGGTTAATAGGGACTAGAAGTTACATCAGTCATAAGCAAGATTGTTATTTAAATTAAGCAACACTTGGGTCTGATGATAATTGCAGACTGTTCTCTTCTAAAGAAAAGTGCCTCTTGGGATTTACTTCCAGGAGTATAGAGAATTAAGGTAGCTCTTCCTTTTCTTGAATAATGCCCAGTTCTTCTCCTACTGAAAGTCTTCACATCTGGATATCCCCACTTTGCTCTTACAGTAGTGGCCAAAATTGTGGAAAAGTGTATTTTTGAGGTTTGATGGCTAATAACACCACTTTTTTTTGGGGGGGGGGGAGTTTCAAGGTAATCATATTCCACGGCTGGAATGGCCTGGGAATAGCCCAGACCTTAACCCAATTAAAAATCTATGGAGCCGACTAAAGAAACTTGTTAGTCAGAAGTGACCCAGCAATAAAACCCAGTTAATGAAGCAGTCATTCAATCTTGGTTTCCCGTTATAACAGCTGCAGCACTAAAAGACTTCATTCACTCCATGGGAAGAAGTTGTAAGTCCGTAATTAATGCTAAAGGTTACCTAGCTAAGCAGTAACTGATATGATAATGTTTGTATTTCTCATTTTTTCTACGGTGATAATTTTTGTATATCTCACTTTTTCTACGTGTTTCACTTTTCTTCTTTATACTGTAACTGCTATTCTAATAGCAAATCCTTCATAAAAGTTATTGCATTACATTCTTGATTAAATTATCTTTCCTTTGATATATAATTTTATGGTACTACTAAAAAAAGTGGTGTTATTAGCTAGTTTTAGAAAACACACTTTTCCCAAAAGATTTCCACAATTTTGGCCACTACTGTATGCATGACCCCCTCCTCCTCTCTAATTGTGCTTACAATTCTGATGGCCTCCCTGTTCAAGAAACCCCTCTAGAAGAAGGCTAGTCCCAAAACACTGAAGCAGAACAAGGAAATGTTTCTTCTCTCTCTATCGCGGTGTTTCTCAACCTCAGCAACTTTAAGATGTTTGGACTTCAACTCCCAGAATTCCTCAGCCAGCCAAGAAAATGTCGTCTTCTCTTTCTCTACTGCAGTGTTTGCCCATTTCAGCAAGTTTAAGATGTGTGGATATCAATTCCCAGAATTCCCAAGCCAGCATGTCGACACATCTTAAAGTTGCTGAGATGGAGAAAGCCTGCTTTGCTGCCAGAGCAATGTCAGCCGGAGTCCTATCCTTGAGTAGGAAGGCAAGCTACTCTTTCTGCATATTTCTGGAGGAAGGGGATGGCCTCCGCATTAAGTACTCATCAATAATGATCTCTTCCTGTAGTTACTGTACCCTCGGAGCTATCTTTCCAAAGCCACCTCTCCCACTGTGTCGCTTACATTTTATCAAATTAACTTTTTAAACAGCTGGTTTGCAGCAATCAGCCTGAACCAGCTGGTCATAATTCTCTTTAGTTCCAGCCCTCCATTGCCTGCCAAAAGTTGTGGGTCCCTCTGAATTTTAATGACCTAGCTAAACATTGGTGGCAAAGTCTGCAGCAAAGGTGACAATTGGATATGAAATCCAAACCTGCTAATGTTTTTGGAGGCTCTGTGGCACAAGCAAGAGGAGAATTCAGTGGCTTTCCCCACCCTTCTTCTTTTGACCATCCTCTGGATTTTTCTGCTGAGGTTGTCAAGTAATGTCCTTGTTGGTGCCAAACATGGTCATGGCTTTCCTGACACTGATCTTCTGCGACAAGGAGCTGCCCTGCGACCTGCCATTCATTTCTCTGTGGATGTGAAAATCTCCTTACAGATTTCCACTGAGCTGACAATAAGCAACGTAGGAACAATCTTCGGTGTCGGGCAACATTTGAAAAGTAATGCCTTCTTGTTTGGCATCGGGAAGATGAGGAAAGGGAAGAGCTGAATACTTTATTCTGTTGTGCCTCAAATGTTTTCTTTCCTGATTTACCCTCCCTTCCCTTCCCCTCCCCACCCTTAAACCTGAACCAAAAGGGGGAAAGGAAAAGGAAGGAATCATATCTCTCCCATGTCCCCTTACACATTGTCAAATCTGTTCTCATGTTACTTCCATAAGATCAGGAAGCTTTGCCCATTTCTGCATTACCGGGTAATCAATTTGTCATCACTATCAGGAAGCACAGTAAAGCCATCAAACAAAATGAATTACAGCTGTAGGCAGCGGTCAGGAGTTGGAATGTCTATATGTATGCATTTGCACAGGGCGTTTGCTGAAGATTTTTTTTTTTTTTTTGCATTGGGAGATACAAAGAGGGAGAAAAGATTTCAAATTTAAAATGGGAAATGTGTTATTTTTTTTTTTTCAATTGTATATATAGGCAATTTTAACATGAAGAAACGACGAACAGGCATAGACTGTTGAGGGCAGGTTTTGCATTTTGCATAGGCAACTCTAAGAGCACTTACCATGGAGGGGCTACTACTACTCATCAGTCAAAGAATCTAATGTCACTGGGAGGTTGCATCCTTGATCTATTCAGAAGGACATTAGGGAAAGGAAGGGTGCAATCTAGCCTGTCCATTAGCATGGACCTCCTGCAGACATAATTACACTCAATTTATATTGTGCAGTTGGGGCTTCCAAAGCTGAAGGGATGTATTGTCTAATCTGTTACCTTTATCAAGTATCTAAGGGCTCCTGGGAAGGTGTCTAATGAAGAAGTTCTCAGGGAAGAACTACCTAGAACAGGGATCTCCAACCTTGACAACTTTAAGCCTGGCGGACTTCAACTCCCAGAATTCCACAGACAGCAAAGCTGGTGGACTTCAACTCCCAGAATTCCACAGGCAGCAAAACTGGCTGTGGAATTCTGGGAGTTGAAGTCCACCAGACTTAAAGTTGCCAAGGTTGGAGACTCCTGTCCTGGAAGACAAAGCTGATCCTCCATCCCAGCAAAGTAGGCTACAAGGAGGCTGCTCTTGGTCCCTCCTTCTCTTCCAAAAAAGAAGCACCGGGATCAAACTAAATATATCATAAAGTGGAAGACACAGACTTCATTATGGGCAGGGTTAATTTTTT